>CM038042.1:90940998-92190998 GCA_021397845.1 Areca catechu | reverse complement strand
TCAAAACCACCACCCATTCATTCGATCCTAAGCCTAATTTTAAAATTTATTAGACTTAATTTGCCCTAGTGGGCTAGGAACACCAACTGGTCAGGTCCAGCCTAGGGTTTAGTCAGTTTGTCTGGTTACTCTGTGTGTGCTTTGTACTCAGTGTCTAGAATGGTGGTTCAGGGATTCTATCCCGAAGGGCTTGTGTGCTGGTCCGCCTACCTGGCCAATCACTGATTGGTGTCTAGGATTGGCAATTAGGGACCTAACACTCCCCTTACACCTGCCTGGCTGAGTCCTAAGTTACTACAGGCTAGCTTGCCACTCTGATTGGGCATCTAGTTTGGGCTCTAGGTCTAGTTAGCTCGTAGTCATTTCAGTCGAGTCTCATTTGGTGTGCTTGCTTGCATCATCATGTCCACCCGAAATGGAGTACCCTACCAACCTGGTCAAATCCAACCTGATTTAGAGGCCATGATTAGAACTCTTACCGAAAGTATGACCAAATTGAGTCAGGATATGACTGATACTGTTGCCCAGTTTAGAGACTGGGCCCAGGTACTTGAGGAGCCTAGGCACCGAAATTGGACCCCTGACTCAGAATTTGGTAGACCCCAACCTCACCCATACCCAGAGCCTAGGAGACCTTTATACAGGGATCCTGAACCTAATCATTGGAGGTTTGATCTAAGAGCCTATGACCATGATCTTGCCCCTGAGTCTAGCCCTAGGAGCCTATACCCATACTTGGTTGACTCAGAGAAGGGACCCGTTAGGAACACCGAACCTTATGCACCCACTTTTGATGGAAGACAAGAGACATATATTAAGTGGGAAGAACAAATGGATCTGCAATTTGAGTGCACTAACATATCGAAATTAGGACAAGTTAGGTTGGCCAAAACCAAGTTCACCAAACATGCTAGGTCGCATTGGTATGCTATTGAGCATGAGTGTTATCAAAGAAAAGAGGAAATATATACTTGGAAAGATATGAGAAGTAAGTTGAGAGATAGGTACCTAGGTAGATCCTATGAGAAAAGACTTTTAGACCAATGGTACCAATTGCGACAAGGTAATAGGCCTGTGTCTAAATATATCGAGGACTTCCAGTGGTATGACATGAAATGCAATACCATTGAGACCGAAGCTCAGATCACATCGAGGTTTAGGGTTGGGTTACACCCAGACATTTATAGGAAGCTATGCCTTGAAAAGACCAATAAGTTAGACCGAGCCTACCAAGAAGCCCAAGACTATGAGTGGTCTTTAAGATATAACCAATCAAGTACTTTGGACTTAAAGCCAACCTCTACCAACTTGAGTTAAGTTCTGATTGATCTGACACTCGTAGTGAACCAGACTTTTGTTTGTCAATTCCACTTGTGTCACCTCTTGACCAGAAGGATAACACTGAGAAGGAGTTAGGCATGGCCATCCCAAAATTAGTTGACCTGACCAGAGCCGTACTTAAAGAGGAATCAAAGGAGAATAGATTAGAACCTTTCAGTGAGATTGAGGATGAAATATATGAGCCTGACATAAGTTTGATAGATGAATATGAAGAAGAAGAATTTGAGTATATCTCTCCCAATAATTCAATTAACCAACTCCTACCTGATGGGGTTATTGAGGGGACCCCTGCCACTCAAGGAATTCAGGTGCTAACCCTAAGAGAAGACCCTTTTGAGGAAGTTCAAGAAGAGGAAATTGCACCCAATGAGAGTTTGATGCAGAACAAAAAAGATGAGATGATGCGATGCGGAAGTGAATTAAGACTAATTCTTTTTTTTTTATATATATTTCAGAAGTCGGTTTTGACTCAAAGGAAAGTTAAACTAAATTGAAAGAAACTATGTAATAATTGAAAGCATAATTTAAAGAAACTAGGTTATCAGAGTAGTTCAGAAGTAAAGGATCGTTGGGGTTGAGAAACTCCCAGACCTAGGGTTTCGCTCTGAACTTTCAACAGGACAGAAGTAAAGAGAAGAGAAGGGTTACAGACCAGGCAATGATCTTCACGGAGTTTAGTGGAAGGACTCTCTTGAGCAGATTGTTGGATCCCGGATTCAGGTATCTTCACAATGGATCCTCCAATACTGATCCTTTGGCTGAGTTGGCTTCTCCTGAACTCAAGATCTGGGAAAGAAGAAGAACAATTTATGGAACCAAATACTCAAGGAAGGATTTACCGGATTGAAGAACTTGAAAGCTGATGTTGCTGAAATCCGGATCCTCCTGGAGGCTGATCTGACTTCCTCTGGGAATTGGTCTGAATCTGAAGTATCCGAACTGGACCTGGATGCTGGTGGTCGGCCTTGACTTGGAGAGAGTGGCCGTGAGAGGTGGGGTAGGCTAGGATTTGGTGGATTGAAGAGGATGATGGGCAGCTAGGGTTTGGAAGTGAAGTGGCTAACCTAGGGTTTGGGGTTGGAGATCTCACACCTCCTCAAGGTTCCTGGGGAACCCGGATTTACTCCCTCATGGAGCTCAACACCTAGATGCAAGTGCGGAAGAGAGAAACACAAAGTTTGCTCACACATAAATTGGATTCATTCATCAGATGACTTTAAAATTTACAAGAGGGGTTTAATTTATAGGACTTTACAAGAGAGCAGGGTTTTACATCTTCCCATGTGGGACTAATGGGGAGGATCTTCAAATTAGGTTGTAGAATCAATTCCCACACATATGGCCAGCCAAGAGGTTCCAAAAATGTTGATTGGTGGCTCCAAAAGGTAAGTAGGTGGCGCCTCCTAGCCTTGTTCTTCAAGAGAAAATTTCTTTCCTTCCATGGCTCAACTCTTTTGGACACCTCCTTTTCTTTCTCCCTAAGTCATGGTTCTTCTCATCTTTGCTTTGGGCTTTTTAGGCATGGATTGGGCGCCCCCTTGAAGTGCTCCTCAAGAAGAGCTTCTTTTTTTACATAGCTTGGCTCTTATGGAATGTTTTGGGCCGCCCCCTTGAATTGTGGATCCCAGATTATTTTCTCCTCAAGTGGCGCATGAGAGAAGGGACCTTCTATCTTGTGGTGTGGGGACCAGAGCATACTGGATGGAGATGTGGCACCCCCTGGACTCAGGCATGTGGCTGGGAGTGTGGCTGGGAGTGTGGCGCCCGCTTGCTTGGCCTTGGGAGAAAATGTGATACCCTGGAGATGTCCTAGACCACTACTGAGTCAACATGACTCAACAAAATTAAATTGCAGGGAAATACAGACTCAAGCTAAAATTGAGTTGATCAAGTCAACCCTTATTACAAACCAGAAAATCCTAATTCTTCGGGCAAGGTCAATCAGAGATCTAGATGGAGCCCTGAAGTCTTCTTTTGAGTCTGGTGCCCGCACCAATTCTCCTGGGATGGGAGGAACTCGACCCTGTCGAGTATGGATCAAGTTGGCTCTGGTATCTCTCTAAGAGGTATGGGTCCAATTCTTGTAATTCTTCTCGGGAGATCAAAGAGTCATCAGAATCTGGCCTTCCTTGCCAGCGGACCAGGTATCTTTGGTATCCTCGATTACGAGTAGAGATAACCTGATCATCCAGGATCTTTTCAATCTGCTCTTTCCTCACAGGCCAGTTTGTTGGTGGACACACAGGGTTGGGTTCACTCTCAAGAGCAGGATTAGGCTCAAAAGGCTCACTGGGAATCACAGCTGGCTCTCTATACTCTACTAGGTCTGTAATGTTGAAAGTGGAGCTAATGCCTAGTTCTGGAGGCAACTCGAGCACATAGGCATTGGATCCTACTCTCTTCACCACTCTAAATGGTCCAGCTCCTCTAGCATGTAACTTTCTAACGGTTCCAGGAGGAAACCGTTCAGGCCTTAACCTAATCATTACATAGTCTCCATCATCAAAAGTTTTGACTCGCCTTTGAGAATCTGCCAACTTCTTATAAGTTTCATTACTTAAATTTATTTTGGCATGAATTTCTTTATGCAAGTCTTTTATATGCTGTGCAAAAACTTCAACAGACTCGGAGACTCGTGTGTGGACTGGTAAAGGAGCTAGTTCAAGAGGTGTGTGAGGTTTGTAACCATGCACAATTTCAAATGGACTCTTACCTGTAGACCTATTGACCGAGTCATTGTATGCAAATTCAGTTCTAGGTAAGTACAAATCCCAGTTCCTAATATTTTCACCAACAAGACACCTTAACAGATTGCCTAAACTATGGTTCACTACTTCAGTTTGGCCATCAGTTTGGGGATGATAGGCAGTTGAAAACTTAAGTTTTGTCCCTAACTTATGCCAAAGGGTTTTCCAGAAATAGCTGGTCAACCAGACATCCCTATCTGAAACAATTGTCTTAAGTAGGCCATGGAGTCGAACTATCTTATTAAAGAACAGGGTGGCTACCTTAGACGCATCAAATGTTTGGAAACAAGGCAAGAAATGGGCCATCTTGGAAAATCGGTCGACTACAACACAGATAGAGTCATGCCTCCTCTGGGTCTTAGGCAAACCTAATACAAAGTCCATGCTCACATCTTGCCAAGGACGATCTGGGACAGGGAGTGGGGTATAAAGGCCGGTGTTCTGTTTTCGCTGTTTGGCAACAGCGCAGGTCCGACACCTAGCCACAATGTGTGCTACATCTTTTTTAAGCTAGGCCAGAAAAAGTGGTCTTCAATAGCCAGGGTGGTCTTGTCTTTTTCCGAAATGGCCAGCTAGACCTCCAGCATGAATTTCCAAATCAAAAATTCCCTAAAAGAAGTTCTAGGGATGCAAAGCCTATTCTTAAAGAATAGAAAGCCATCTAAAAGGGTATAATCCTTATGATCACTAGATGGTCCTTGAGTTAGATCCTGGTACACAGTCTTAAAATCCGGACATGACTCATATTCCTCTTTGATCTGCTCAAACCCTATGACTTTAGCCCTAACAAAATTCAATAACAAAGATCGACGACTAAGGGCATCAGCTACCTTATTTTCAGTTCCAGCCTTATGTTTCAAAACAAAAGTATAGGACTGGATATACTCTACCCACTTAGCATGCCTAGGGTTAAGCTTCTTCTAGGAATTCAAGAATCTAAGAGCCTCATGGTCCGAAAACAGCACAAATTCTTGCGGTAGCAAATAATGTCTCCAGTAACACAAAGCTTGCACTACCGCATAAAATTCCTTATCATAGGTAGAATACCTAAGCTTAGCATCATTAAGTTTTTCACTAAAGAATGCTACGGGATGGTTCTCTTGGCTTAGGACTCCACCTATACCTACTCCTGAAGCATCACAAGCAACCTCAAATACTTTAGAAAAGTCGGGTAACCTCAAAATGGGTGCCTGGGTCATCCTATCCTTAAGATCTAGGAAGGCTTTATGGGCTGCTTTAGTCCACTTAAATTCTCCCTTCCTAATACAGTCTGTGATAGAAGCAACTACAGTACTAAACCCTTGATGAATCGCCTATAGAAGGTAGCCAAGCCGTGGAAACTTCTGACTTCATGCACACTAGTCGGCTCTGGCCATTCTACTATGGACCTAATCTTTTCTGGGTCGGCAGCCACGCCGTCAGGGGTTACTACAAAACCAAGGAAGATAATTCTAGTGGTCATGAATTCACACTTTTTGAGATTACCGTAGAGACTATCATTCCTGAAAACTTGGTAGACTTGTCTAAGGTGGCCTAGGTGATCTGCAGGGGTCTTACTATAGATCAGGATGTCATCAAAATAGACCACTACAAACCTCCCTATGAAAGCTCTAAGCACCTGGGTCATAATCCTCATGAAAGTACTAGGGGCATTGGACAACCCAAAAGGCATAACGACCCATTTATAGAGAACATCCTTAGTTTTGAAAGCAGTTTTCCACTCATCCCCTGGTCTAATCCTAACCTGATGATAGCCGCTCTTGAGATCAATTTTAGAAAAAACCATTGCACCGGCCACATATCTAGCATGTCATCTAGTCTAGGGATGGGGAACCTATACTTGATTGTGATTTTGTTGATGGCACGACTATCAACACACATCCTCCACGTGCCATCCTTCTTTGGGGTCAGAAGTGTAGGGACTGCACAAGGGCTAAGACTCTCTCTAATGAACCCTTTCCTCAACAATTCACCAACCTGCTTTTGCAGTTCCTTATGCTCAGATGGATTCATCCTATAAAGGGGCAAGTTGGGTAAAGTAGCTCCTGGGACTAAATCTATGGAATGCTGGATATCCCTAAGAGGTGGAATATGGTCCAGCAGATCCTCGGGAAAAACATTCTCAAATTCTTCTAACAAAGGTTTAACTTCCTGAGGAGGCTCTGAGGGTGTAGGTGTCCTAAGTTCCTTAGCAGTCAACATCCAAATAGGTGAACCACTATGAATTTCTTGTTCTAGATCCTTAGCACTAATTAGGTTCACTCCAGTCTTCATCTCTCTGACCTTATTGGGTCCTTTAGCTACCTTGTCCTTAGGAGGGACTGAATGGATTGTGATTTTCTTCCCATTAAAACTAAAGACACAGGTGTTGGATTTTCCTAAGAGGGTGGCATCATGATCATATAACCAAGGTCTTCCAAGAATTATACTGCTCACCCCCATGGGCAAGACATCACACCAAATCTTCTCTTGATAGGATTGCATTTGGATTTGGACCTGACATCTAGACTAGATGGGTATAGAGGTAGAGTCTACCCAAGAAACCTTATAGGGGTTGGGGTGGGGGACTGGGATTAAGCCTAACATTTTGACAGTGCTGGCAGAAATGGCATTCACATAGCTCCCACTATCTATGATGATCTTACATACCTTATCCCATAGTTTAAGGAAAGTCTGTAGGATGTTAGTCCTACGCCAATATTCCTGAACTCTATTCTGGGACAGGATGCATCTCACAACCCCTAATTGGTCAGACTCTGTGGATTCCTCCTCTCCTTCATACTCATCGACCAAATTCATTCCGGCCTCATAAACTTCTTCTTCAAACTTTTCATTGGGCCCGGAATTCTCTTCTTCTCCTTCTTTTATGTAAAGGGATCTACGAGGGCACTGGCTAGAAACATGACCTACCTTATGGCACTTAAAACAAGCTATGGCTGTGCACTAGTTAGAGATATGACCGGGCTTCTGGCACTTAAAACAGATGATACTAGGGGTTCTCTGGGTGTCAGGTGCCTTACCTTTGTCCATTGGCCTAGGGGTGGGAATACCCTGATTAGGCTTGCTAGGGGTAACTTGGCTAGGTCCATTTCTTGGGATTGGGGCACTAACCCTAGAAGGCATGGGTCCTCTTTGAAACTTCTCAGTGTTCAGTGCAATCTGATAGGCTTGTTCTAGGTCAGTAACCTCTCTCAGAAACAACTCCCTCTTTATGTCTTCCCTAAGTCCAGCCCTAAACCTAGACAAATGACCTCATGGGCTTCACTCACATCACATCTCATCAGGTATTCATCAAAGGTGGTTATGTAGTCTGATACAGATCGGTTCCCTTGTTTCAAAGTCTGCCATTGGTCTAACAAATTCTGCTGGTATGAAATGGATAGGTACCTATCTCTAAGTTTCTCTTTCATACCCTGCCAAGTGGTTATGGGCTCTACATTTCGTCTTCTAGTGGTTAGCTCAATGTTCCCCCAGTATAACCTAGCTTGACGTACTAACTTCATCTTGGAAAACTTGAACTTCCTTTCTTCAGACATGGCATACCACTCAAAGTACTGGTCCATCTCACCCTCCCAATCAGAATACACCTTAGGGTTTAAGCTACCATCAAAAGTGGGTGCGTCTAATTTGATGTTTCGAATGAGCCTATCATCTCTATCTTCAGGTTCTGGGTCAGGCCTCCTATGATTAGGTTCAGGATCTCTGTATAAAGGTCTTCTAGGCTCTTGGTGTGGGTGAGGTTGAGGCACATTAAAATCTGGGTCAGGAGTCCAATTCTGATGCATAGGTTCCTCAAGTACTTGGACTCGATCCCTAAGCTGGGCAAAATTCTCATGGACCTGTTCTTTAATCTGGGCAACAGTAACAGTCACATCCTGACTCAATTTGTTCATACTCTCAGTAAGAGCTCTAACCATGGCCTCTAAATCAGGTTGGGTTTGACCAGGTTGGTAGGGTACTCCATTCCGGGTAGACATGATGATGCAAGCAAACACATCAAATGAGACTCAACTGAAACGACTACGGGCTAACTAGACCTAGAGCCCAAACTAGATGCCCAATCAGAGTGGCAAGCTAGCCTGTAGTAACTCGGGACTCAGCCAGGCAGGTGTAAGGGGAGTGTTAGGTCCCTAGATGCCAATCCTAGACACCAATCAGTGATTGGCCAGGTAGGCGGACCAGCACACAAGCCCTTCGGGATAGAATCCCTGAACCACCGTTCTAGACACTGAGTACAAAGCACACACAGAGTAACTAGACAAACTGACTCAACACTAGCCTTGACCCGACTTGTTGATGTCCCTAGCCCACTAGGACAAATTAAGTCTAATAAATTTTAAAATTAGGCTTAGGATCGGATGAATAGGTGGTGATTTTGGGCTAAGGAGAGGTTATCAACTCCTCCCCTTATCTTAGATACTCAATTGCCCTTAAGATGAATTAGGAGATGATCACTCAAAATAATTGAATTATAGAAACATAGAAATAGAGTTGCTGTAATTTAACTCTCAGAAATTTCACGAAAACCAATAAATCACAGAAAAATTATATAAAATATTTTCAATTATACTAGTTCGATCAAAAAAAATTATGCAATTTGGAGTTATCTTCAATGAGAAACAATTCCTGCAACAGTATAGTTACAGACTAAAAATAGAGTGATTCCCCCGTTTACAATTCCTGCTACGAAGTTGTAACCCAGCGGATCCCCTACACGCCCTAGGAACACCCCATGGAATGGGAAGAGGAGGTTTGCACCTCGCTTCGTTTCTAGGACCGGACGTCCTGGGGAGTCTACTTCGAGCAGACAAAGTAAAAAAGAGAGAGACTCAAAATAAGCAAGCAAAACAGAAACCCTAGATAGGGCTCTGATACCAAAAATGATGCAGAACAAAAAAGATGAGATGATGCGATGTGGAAGTAAATTAAGACTAATTCTTTTTTTTTATATATATATATTTTCAGAAGTCCGCTTTGACTCAAAGGAAAGTTAAACTAAATTGAAAGAAACTATGTAATAATTGAAAGCACAATTTAAAGAAACTAGGTTATCAGAGTAGTTCAGAAGTAAAGGATCGCTGGGGTTGAGAAACTCCCAGACCTAGGGTTTCGCTCTGAACTTTCAAAATGACAGAAGTAAAGAGAAGAGAAGGGTTACAGACCAGGCAATGATCTTCATGGAGTTTAGTGGAAGGACTCTCTTGAGCAGATTGTTGGATCCTCAGATTCAGGTATCTTCGCAATGGATCCTCCAATACTGATCCTTTGGCAGAGTTGGCTTCTCCTGAACTCAAGATCTGGGAAAGAAGAAGAACAATTTATGGAACCAGATACTCAAGGAAGGATTTACCGGATTGAAGAACTTGAAAGCTGATGTTGCTGAAATCCGGATCCTCCTGGAGGCTGATCTGACTTCCTTTGGGAATTGCTCTGAATCTGAAGTATCCGGACTGGACCTGGATGCTGGTGGTCGGCCTTGACTTGGAGAGAGTGGCCGTGAGAGGTGGGGTAGGCTAGGATTTGGTGGATTGAAGAGGATGATGGGCGGCTAGGGTTTGGAAGTGAAGTGGCTAACCTAGGGTTTTGGGGTTGGAGATCTCACACCTCCTTAAGGTTCCTGGGGAACCCGAATTTACTCCCTCACAGAACTCAACACCTGGATGCAAGTGCGGAAGAGAGAAACACAAAGTTTGCTCACACATAAATTGGATTCATTCATCAGATGACTTTAAAATTTACAAGAGGGGTTTAATTTATAAGACTTTACAAGAGAGCAGGGTTTTACATCTTCCTTTGTGGGACTAATGGGGTGGATCTTCAAATTAGATTTGTAGAATCAATTCCCACACATATGGCCGGCCAAGAGGTTCCAAAAATATTGATTGGTGCCTCCAAAAGGTAAGTAGGTGGCGCCTCCTAGCCTTGTTCTTCAAGAGAAAATTTCTTTCCTTCCATGGCTCAACTCTTTTGGACACCTCCTTTTCTTTCTCCCTAAGTCATGGTTCTTCCCATCTTTGCTTTGGGCTTTTTAGGCATGGATTGGGCGCCCCCTTGAAGTGCTCCTCAAGTAGAGCTTCTTTCTTTACATAGCTTGGCTCTTATGGAATGTTTTGGGCCGCCCCCTTGAATTGTGGATCCTAGATTATTTTCTTCTCAAGTGGCGCATGAGAGAATGGACCTGCTATCTTGTGGTGTGGGGACCAGAGCATACTGGATGGAGATATGGCACCCCCTGGACTCAGGCGTGTGGCTGGGAGTGTGGCGCCCGCTTGCTTGGCCTTGGGAGAAAATGTGACACCCTGGAGAAGTCCTAGACCACTACCGAGTCATCATGACTCAACAAAATTAAATTACAGGGAAATACAGACACAAGTTAAAATTGAGTTGATCAAGTCAACCCTTATTACAAACCAGAAAATGCTAATTCTACGTGCAAGGTCAATCAGAGATCCAGATGGAGCCCTGAAGTCTTCTTCTGAGTCTGGTGCCCGCACCAGAGTTTAAGTGAGAATACCCCTGAACTCATTGAGGAATCCAAAGAAGACACCCCTGAGTCAAATCTGGTAGAGAAGAGTGAAGAAGGAAGGGGTTCACAAGAATTTCCCATTGAGAAGGTCCAAGAATAAGAAAAAGACAGTAGCTTAGAAGACTTTCTAGATAAACATTCCAAAGACCTTCCTGATAACCTTCCACCTTCTAGGAGCACCCAGCCTATCCTAGAACTTGCACTTGTAGACCCTCCTAGAGCAAATCATGAGGTTTGGATGAGTGCACCTATAGAACAATGTCCTCATTTTATGGTCATCCTGAATAACCAAGGTTTGTTTCTTGTTTCCGATAAGCCACCTCAAAACTCTGATTCTTATTTCCTACCCTTCCCTGAATCTTCTCATGTTTCTAAAGTTATGGGATAACACTTTACTGAGATCTCTAGGTTGCAAGACTCCTTAGAACCTATTAGGTTTGCCACCTATTTCTGGAAGACCTTATGGCACCTACTAGGCATCCATAATAAGTTTTCATACTCTGCATGCCCTCCTCTAACCCAAGGTCAAACCTAGAGAGCCTTAGTTTGTTAGGTTTAGACCTAGGGTTCCTTTAGAATAAAGTCCATTCTTTAGGAATGCGTCGTCAGTCTAGTTTAGTTTTTCTTGACCCTTTACTAGGCTTTGGCTCAGATTTTGGTTTGATTGTGAGCACCAAGATTTGGGATTTGTATTTTGTCCAGGGCTGAAATTGCATTCAATGTTTCGATCAATAGGTCTATAGACTAGAGTCCCTTTGAAATTGTTCATGGATACAACCTCACACACCACTTGATCTGATTTCACTATTAGCCCACACACACAAGTCTCTTGATGCACTTGCATAGCATGTAAAGGACTTGCATAAAGAAATTCATGCCAAAATAACTTTAAGTAATGAAACTTATAAGAAGTTGGTTGATTCTCAAAGACGAGTCAAAACTTTTGTTAAGAGAGACTATGTAATGATTAGGTTAAGGCCTGAGCAATTTTTTCCTGGAACTGTTAGAAAGTTATATGCTAAAGGAGCTGGACCATTTAGAGTAGTGAAGAGAGTAGGATCCAATGCCTATGTGCTCGAGTTGCCTCCAGAACTAGGCAATAGCTCTACTTTCAACATTACAGACTTAGTAGAGTATAGGGAGCCAGCTGTGATTCCTAGTAAGCCTTTGAAACCTAATCCTGTTATTGAGAGTGATCCCGACCCTGTGTGTCCACCAACAAACTAGCCTGTGAGGAAAGAGCAGATTGAAAAGATCCTGGATGATCAGGTTATCTCTACTCGTAATCGAGGATACCAAAGATACCTGGTCCGCTGGCAAGGAAGGCCAGATTCTGAGGACTCTTGGATCTCCAAAGAAGAATTATAAGAATTGGACCCAGACCTCTTGGAGAGATACCAGAGCCAGCTTGATCCATACTCGACAGGGTCGAGTTCCTCCCACCCGAGAGAATTGGTGCGGGCACCAGACTTAGAAGAAGACTTCAGGGCTCCATCTGGATCTCTGATTGACCTTGCCCGAAGAATTAGGGTTTTTTGGTTTTGTAATAAGGGTTGACTTGGTCAACTCAATTTTAGTCTTGAGTATGTATTTCCCTGCAATTTAAATTTTGTTGAGTCATGTTGACTCAGTACAAGTCCTAGTAGTGGTCTAGGTCTTCTCCAGGTTGGTGCCACTTTTTTTTCAGTCAAGTCAAGGTCCAGGGTGCCATATTTTTTCTCCCAGGCCCAAGCAAGTGGGTACCACACTCCCAGCCACATGCCAGAGTCCAGGAGGTGCCACATCTCCATCCAGTGTCTTTGGTCCATACACCAGAAGATGTAAGTTCTTTTTTTTTTTCTAGCACCACTTGGGAGAGAAATCCATCAAGATACCTCAATCCAAGGAGGAGCCAATTTCTTTCCAGATAAACCCAAGCCAGGATGGCAAGAATTTTTCTTGAAGTGAGGATCAAGGAGGTGCCCCACAATGTTCCATAAAAATCCAAGTTATAAAAGGGAAGAGAGCATGTCTTGGAGAGGAATTCAAGGAGGTTCCCAAAAATTTCCAAAAGTGCCAAAGTCATGAAAGGAAGAAGCCTAAACTTGTGGAGCAAGACTAGGAGGTGTCCAAATGATCCAAACCATGAAGGGAAAATCCTTGATTCATGGAGAGATACTAGGAGACACCCCCATAACCTGCCATTTGGAGCTGATTTTCAAGTTTTCTTGGAGTTTTTGGGCTGCCCACTCATGGAAGGAGTCTTGGGAAGAGAATTTGATGCCTAAAGTGTGGGTTAGTCCTATTAGTCCCACATGGGAACTGTATAAAATTTTATTTCTTTGTTATGTCTATATATTCAACTCTATGTAACTCTTGAAGTTAATGATGAATAAAATCAATTTCTGTGTGAGCAACTTTGTGTTTCTCTCTTCCACACTTGTATTCAGGTGTTGAGCTCCGTGAGGGAGTAAATCCGGGTTTCCTAGGAACTGTGAGGAGGTGTGAGATCTCCAACCCCAAAACCCTACCAAAACCCTAGGTTAGCCACTTCAATTCCAAACCCTAGCTGCCATCATCTTCTTCATTCCACCAATCATCCAAACCCTAATCTACCTCATCATCTCACAGCCCCTCTCTTCCAAGTATAGGCCGACCACCAGCATCCAGTTCCAGATCGGCTACTTCGAATATAGAGCAAATCCCAGAGGAAGTCAGATCAGCATCCAGGAGAATCAGGATTTCAGCAACATCAATTTTTCAAGTTCTTCTTATCTGGTAAATCCTTTCTTTGAGTATCTGGATCCTTAACTTGTTCTTCTTCTTTCCCAGATCCTGAGTTCAGGAGAAGCCAACTCTGCCAAAGGACCAGTATTGGAGGATCCATTGTGAAGATATCCGAATCCGAGGATCTAACAATCTGCTCGAGAGAGTCCTTCCACCAAACTCTGTGAAGATCACTGCCTGGTACATAACCCTTCCCTTCTCTTTAGTTCTGTCCTCTTGAAAGTTCAGAGCGAAACCCTAGGTCTGGGAGTTTCTCAACCCCCAGCGATCCTTTACTTCTGAACTACTCTGATAATCTAGTTTCTTTGAATTGTGCTTTCAATTATTATATAGTTTCTTTCAATTTAGTTTAACTTTCATTTGAGTCAAAGCCGACTTCCGAAAATATATATATAAGAAAAAGAGAATTAGTCTTAATTTACTTCCACATCGCATCATCTCTTTCGTTCTGCATCAACTATCTTGCCGAGTATGAACTATATCTTATCAGGATCATAGCTTGTCCCAGAAGTATAGACTATCTAATGCTTTGTTAAAAAGGTCCTAATAAGATATATAAATAAAAACCCTAGAATTAATTATCTATGTTGAGCATGGACCATATCGTATCAAGATCATGATCTATCCCATTTAGGTAATCAATTTAGAAGATCAAATAGAAAGGAATTGAAAAGGACATTGAAAGTATTTATTCAACTATATGGAAGAGAAAGAATTACAAAGTTAATGAAAAGATCCTCGTACTTCCCTATAGACTGTACCTTAGTCGAGTATGGCTCCTAGATACATTTTCATAGAGATTCGGGGCTCTATCACCGCTCCTCTCCTGAAGAATCTCTTTTCTCTATTTCTCTCCCTCTCTCTCAAAAAGTAAACTAATTACATGAAAAAAAAGTAAAAATAAATTTTATTGGTGGAATTGATGATTTTTTAGCTTCTCGGGTCTTTTTATAGAGCTCATCTAGAGCTTTCTCCCAGTCAAATTTGGAGTCAATCATGCTCAAGATGGGCCAAATATTGTGAAGAAACTTCTTAGCCATCTATTCTGCATCGCAGGCCTTAGATTTCATTGAAATTCATGCAGAACATATGCTTCCTTCCTTCTCGAGCAAACAAAGTTTGAACAGGACTCCTCACTAAATCCTGATCCTTGAGACCCCCTCTTCGATTGGGACTTGAGCTCTACCTCTTTCAATTCCAATGGTAGCAGACGAATAGTGGCAAAAGGCGGTGGGCGGCAGCAGCTAACTACAGGGAGCAATGTTGGACAAAACTGAATGATAGAGGCTGAAAATGGTAACTGAGGAGCCTAGATGGTGGCTGGTGGCCTCTGCTAGTGAGCCCTTGGGTGGCGATGGACGGCGAGCAGTGGATCTAGACATGGAGGGGTGGCTGGCGATTGACGACAACTGAGAAGATGATGGAGAGACAATGGCAGCCATGAGGCTGTGGGAGATGCAAGGGGGATTGGTGACTTGGAGGAAGTTTTCCGACCATACAAAGGCTCTTGGTGACGAGGGGAAGGTCCCCAGCGGGTTCTTTGACAAAAAAATAGCTCGAGATGGTCAATGGTCCATGGAGGACCCCATAGACCAGTAGCAATGGCTGCCATGGACCAGCCAGCCTCTCTGTGAGCCAGCTAGTTGGTCCATGGTGGACCGGTTGCTTCAAAAATTATGCAATTCATTAATAAACTTCAAATTTAAATTTCTGGATCGTTCAAACTCTGATTTGAGTGCCATCTATACCTTTGGACTCTAAAAATCAAGCTCTTTCAATCTATGAACTCCTTTTCTACAAAATGATAATTAAAATATTAATTTTTAATAAATATAAATTAATTAATATTTATTTTAATAGTTAAATTATGATAATTGATAGACTTATCAGATATACATGGATGAGTCGGCTAAAGTTAAGCTCATGCATAGTCTATTGGATTTTGGTACCTGGTAAAAGAATTGGTGCAATTTCTTGAATTGGAGGTAGAGGCTACCAATTTGATTAAAATAGTGGAAGAACCTTTAGACTGGAAGAACCTTTAGACTAAAGTCCAAGTTTTTTATATTAAATGATTCATATACTAATTAGATCTTGTTCTCTTTTTAGATTAATATGACCATCACTTTGTCACTCCATTCATTACTATATAATAAAAATTAGCAGGATCCAATTTTACTAGTTGGTATCAAAAGCTAAAAATAGTCTTGAAACATGAATGGATCTTATACGTGTTAATAGATTTGGCACCTGAGGAGCTTGCTCAGAACTTTCATGGTGCAACCCGAGACACTTACCAAAAGTGGCTTAGTGACCGAACCACGGTCCATTATATAATGTAGGTATCCATGAATGATAAACTAAATCATAAATTTAATGATGCTCAGTCAGAGGATATATTTCAAGTGTTGAAAGAATCCTTTGGCACTCCCAATGATGTTGAAAGGTATAAAATGTCTTGTACCTTTTTTAACACTAGGATAAGAGAGGAGCATCAGTCACTGATCATGTATTATACATGATCAAATTGATTAAGAACCTAAGCAAACTTAGATTTTCTCTACATGAATAGTTGAGAAAGGATATGATCCTCAAATCTTTGTCGAAGTCCTATATAGATTTCCTTGATCATTATAGAATGACTAGGCATGTAGTAAACTACCATAGTCTATTGGGGTTATTGCAGACCTATGAAAAGCATCATCAACTCTATAAGGGGTTGATGAATATAGTGGGATGTTCGACAGGGTGTCATTCCTTTAAGAAAGGAAAGAAGAAAAATAATAAAGAGATGTAAAGTGCTTCGATGACTAAGCCAAGTCAGGCCAAGAATGGTGGGGACACTAGGATCAGACACAGATCCCTGGATCCCAAATGGTTTACTTAGTCATGTGTCAAAGTTTTAAGAATTTTGTAATCAATTAAGATTGAGTCCTGTAATAAGTTGAGGTTAGTTGATTTGTCTCAACCCTCAACCTAGTCAGTATGTTGAGTCTTGTATATCAGTTATAAGTCTAATATGAGCTCAATTTTTGTACAAGAGAGGAGGTTACCATATTTTGGAGTTCCACCAGGCCACATCCAGCAGTCAGAGGCCACTACATCAGCCCATTGGATTTTGTGTGACAACCCAGGATCCAAGATGTTTCCAGAAACCCTGATTCCTTCCAAATGCCCTCCAGATGCCCAGATTCCCTTCCAGATGCCAGAGCATATTCTCAAAGCAGGGCACCCATGATTCCAGAGGTCCACCTACATCCAAGCCCAAAGAAATCAAGCCCAGGTGCCAAGCCCAAGCCTTAAGAAGCAAGATTCCAGGGAATATTCCTGCTACCAGGCTAACAGGCCACCCCAGCTTCTAGAGGCCCAAACCCATGCACCCAAGCCCCTTTGGGCCGGCCTCTTGCTGCTCCTAGAGGCCCAACATGCCCCCCTAGGCATCCTTGAAGTTTTGACCAAGTCCAAGAGGTGTCCTTGAGTGGATTAGTCAAAGCATGAAGGGAAAAGGAGAAGACTATGTCAATTCCTAATCTAATGGGGATTTGTTTTTCTAACCTAGCTAGGAAAGGTCTTGTATTCCAATTTAGAAGAGGACTTGTAACCCAAGTGTAACCATGGTTAGTGAGGGCATGGGAACTCTATAAATACCCCACCCCTCCTCCTCTTGTAATCAACTTTTATTCATGATATCAAAACCCTGGTGAATTTATTTTGAGCTTGCGAGCTTGTGTTACTTTGTTTTTTTTGGTTCTTTGGTTTGTGTTTGTGTTTCCTTGCTGCCCTAGCATCCTTCCACACCCTAACTCACTACCATCCAAGCCTTCACACGTCCAAGAAGGAGTGCCCTAGGCCACCAAGCAAGGAGATCTTCATCAAGCTTCAAGCCATCCCGCTTCTAAACCCTAACCTGATTCTTTCTAAACCTAGTCCCCTTTCCTTTTCTTAATTGCAATTTTGATTGATCCATGAAATTTTGTAGGATCCCCGAGGTGTTTCACCTCTCCAGAGGAGGCTTTCCTTGCATCCAGAACCATCCAAATCAGCCATCTAATCAAGGGAACCGAACTTCATCATCCATACTCCAATCAGAGTGCTGTGTGATCTCTTCATCGGAAGGATGTATCGGAAGTCCTTCAAATCACTGATAGGTAACATCCTTCCCTTCTTTTAATTTCTGATTTGATGAAGATAAGCTATCCTAATCCAGGAGTTTCTCAATTCTCGGGTCTGGAATTTATTATTTTGCTTGAGTTTGCCTGTGATACGATGATTCTATGCATTACTCTTCTTCTTGCTAGTTCTTAGTTTTATTTGGGAATTTAGCTTACAAACTAAATTATAAAAATCACAAAAAAATTATTTTACTATTTTTCCTACATGTTTAGCAATCTTAGAGTCATCCCGCATCAAAGAAGCTCGAGGCGATCAGACTCAAGCAAATGTTTCTACTATAAGAAGATGGGACACTGGAAGAGGAATTGTCTTCTTTTCATAGCTCGTTGGACCCGAACAGGCTAAGGAAGAAGTAAAACTAGCAAGGCATTGCTAGACAAGGTAATTTATATGATAACACTTTATAATTTTTCTATTTGTGATACTATTGCCTAGATATTAGAAATTGGAAGTCCTATTAACATTTGTAATTCATTACAAAGACTTTAGGTTAGTAGAAGATTCGAAGATGGTGAGAAATTCTAGAATATTGGAGATGGAAGATCTTTTCTAGTTCTAGCTATAAGAATAGTCAAGCTTGTTTTTGATTCTAGTATCATTGTTTTAGGTGATTATCACTATTATTCTAGATTTTTGTTGGATGTGATCTCTATAGACCTTTTAGCCAAAATGGTTATCATTTATCAATAAAAGTTCATTATTATGATATCATTTTGAATGGTGTTATTGTAATGCATAGATAATTGAAGAATGACATTTATATTTTGTCACAGCCTATAAATATAATGCACACGTCAAACAAATGCCTTAGGATAGAAAATGTATCTAATATCTACCATTGGCATTGTAGGCTAGGTCATATCAACAAGAATAGGATGACAAGTTATTTAAAGAGGGAATCCTCGAGATCAATGATTTTGAATCATTGCCAACCTGTGAATCTGTCTTCTTGACAAAATGACTATATTACCTTTTATTGGAAAGGGTGAAAGAGCCATTAAGATTTTGAGTCTAATACATACTAATATATGTGGACCAATGAATATATTAGCCATGAGTGAATATCACTACATCATGTTTACTAACGACTTATTGAGATATGGGTATGTCTACTTAATGAGACATAAATCCGAGTCATTTAATATATTCAAATGAATTCAAAATCAAATAGAGAAATAAACTAGCAAGTATATCAAATCTCATTGATATGATCGAGGAGGTGAATCTCTTACCGGTAAGTTTATGATATATTTGGAAGAGAATGGGATTCTATCATAATAGACTCCTCACAGGACACCTCAGCATAATAGAGTATCTAAAAGGAGGAATCGAATCCTGTTAGACATGGTTTGATCCATGATGGGGTTTGCAAGTCTACCTATCTTTTTTTGAGAATATATCTAGAATCAGCTTGTTACATTCTAAATAGAGTTCCTAGCAAGTTTGCAAATAAAAGTCCATATGAAATATAGACAAGGCATAAGCTGGCACTCTCATATCTAAAGATCTAGGGATGTCTAGCTTATATCGTCTGTTTGAAAATAGACAAGCTTGGGCCTAGGTCTAATAGATGCACATTTATAGAGTACATGAAGGAAACTAAGAATTATTTTTTCCACCATACTAATGAACATTAAGTGTTCATTAGCAATAAGGCAGTCTTTTTGGAAAAAGAGTTTCTCGAGGAATGAATAAATACCTCTAAGGTTGAACTTGAAGAAGTCAATAGGTAGAAGAGTTGACAAAATTATTTGAACAAATTCAATCAAATTTGATTATTTCAAACCTGGAGCCTATTATAGAGGTAACCTTAAGGAGACTGGTAGGGTATCGCATCAGTTGGATAGATAGTTTTTCTTGGTTTGGGACTGTGATCATGTTGAACTTGATAAAAATAGTGAGGAACCGATCACCTATGTAGATGCTATGCAGATTTTTTACTCTAAGAAATGGCTTGAAGCCATGAAATCTAAAATGGAATTCATGAAAATCAATAATATATGGATACTCATTGACCTACTTGAAGGGGTTAAACCCATAGGATGTAAATGGATTTTCAAAAAGAAAAGGGGCATAAACAAGATGGTGGAGATCTATAAAGCCCATCTGATTACCAATGGATATCGTTAGCATTATGGTATTGACTATGATGAGATGTTTTCTCCTACGGCAATACTCAAGTCCATTCATATTATGCTTGTGATAGCGATGCATCTTGATTTTGAGATCTAGTAAATGGATGTCAAAATCACTTTCCTAAATGGAGAGTTGGAAGAAGAGACGTATATGATATAACTTAAAGGGTTCACATCCATAGATGAATCAAAGGTGTGCAAGCTTTAAAGATCCATTTATGGATTGAAGCAGGCATCTTGGAGTTGGAACATGCATTTTAATAAATCAAAATGTATGGCTTTATTAAGATTGGAGAAAAGCCCTACATATACAAATAAGCTATTGGTTCAATAATTATATATCTTATTTTGTATATGGATGACATTCTGTTAATCAAAAATGACATTCCTGCAATGCAGGGAATAAAGATTGGCTATCATCCCAATTTTCTATAAAGGATCTAGGAGAAGCAACCTATATCCTTGGGATGAAGATCTATAGGAATATATTTAAAAGGCTGCTATAGTTATCCTTGTCGACGTACATTGATACTGTGTTGAAATAGTTCAGCATGGTAAATTCTAAGAAAGTCTATCTTCCGATAGGCCATGAAATTATTCTCTAAGAAGGATTGTCCAACAACTCCTTAAGAAAGAGAGCATATGAATAGGAATCTATATACCTTGGTAGTTGGATCCATTTTGTATGCCATGATATATATACAATCAGATATGGCATATTTACTAGGAGAAGTGAGTAGATACCAAATTGATCTAGGTGAGAACTATTGGAAAGTCATAAAAACTATCCTAAAATATTTCAGAAATAATAAGGATAAATAGTTGGTTTATATAGATTTTAACTTGAAACTAGTCGTTATACTGACTCTAATTTTTAGTAAAACTAGGATGATAGCAAAAGCAAATCAGGTTATGTCTTTACCATTAACAGAGCAGTTGTTTGCTAGAAAAGCTTCAAGAAGCATACTATGTTCTGTATGTGAGGTAAAGTATATTACAACATATAATGCTCTAAAGAAAGCTATATGGTTATGGAAGTTTATCATCGAGCTTGGAGTGGCACCACCATTCATGGTCTAGTTGTTCTACATTATGATAGCACTGGAGCCATTGCTAAAGTGAAGAAACCGAAGGCACATCAGTGGACCAAGTATGTTCTGCATCACTACCACCTTGTCTAAGAGATTGTGGAATAAGGTGATGTCAACCTACAGAAGATCGACGGAAAGGAGAACCTGGCTGACCCATTTACTAAAACCCTCATAATCAAAGAGTTCAACGATCACAAGTGGAAGATGGGTATACGATACTGTTCCAATTGACTTTAGTCCTCGTAGGAGTTGCTGGGAAAAGTGTCATAAAGTCAATCATCTAGGTTTTAGACAGCTGAGCTATCTTATAAATATATATAAATTATTAATAAAATAAATATTATTTTTGATAGATCAATACTATTTGTCATCTTCTTATGAACTTTAATATGCTAAAGTTCTTAAAACTACATTTATTTGATAAAAGATGATTTATTGAGTGGTTCTTAAATTGGTTTGTGATCAAATGATATGTTGTTACCTAGGGTGATAATGTTTATCAAGAATGGTCATTATGTGCCATATAAGTTGCTTGTCCTCATAACCAAGGAGTGTGGAGATACTAGTATGGTATGCAGGTGAGTGTAAGTATATATCTCATTAAACTGTGACTAACTCTATGGAGTACTCTATTGTCAAGAGCATCTTGCAGATAGGGAATAGGTATTAATGTCTCTTTGATCTAAGACTATCACGGTAACTTGGCAAGCAACTCACTATACCTTAATGCCAAACTATCTAAATTTTTAATCCAGTGATGGAAGCATTTTGGGTATAGTGAAGTATTTGTTAAGTTGATGTTGAGTCAAGAACAAATTGACCACTCCAAGTTGTTGGAGAAAGCTCAGTAGTGTTTCAATTAGCAAAACCTAGGCCTGGATAATCCTGGTAAAGAGTCATAGGATTCAGCATGTTAAGATACATTTAGATGCACTTATTTGGAGTTGGCAATAGACTCTGAATTTATCCTAAGCATTAGGTCAAAAAGATGAATTATACAGTAACCATAACCTGGATTCTTGAATGTTGCTTTGCCATCATTCGATCATCCAGATATCGAGCACCATTACTAGATGGTCACATCGATTAGTTCAAGAAATTATTCATAATCTACCGAGTTAGGGTTTGAACCTACAAGGTCATATATAATAGAAGTTTTCGATTGATCATGATGGCTGATCGATGATTAAGAATCATCTAGTAACAAAATTGTAAATATGATTAACAATTTACCCTATACAAAGGTTATAAATAAAAATAATTAATTATTAATTAATCTTAGGAGAATTAATTAGCAATTGTATTATTAATTGGGTCAATTTAATTGAGTAAAAATACTTGGTCAAATCTAATTGAATTGGTTTAATTGAATTTCACCCGATTAGATTATTTGATGACCTAATTGCTAAGAAATTCTTATCTTCATTTAATTTAGATTTGGACTTGATTAATTTTATGATTATTTAAGTTTAATTGGATCCTAATTAGATTAGGTTCAAGCTATTTTAATTGGTCAAACTAAATTAAATTGAGATTAGATTTAAGTTTGACCAAGTCAAACTAGTCAAACTAAAAACTTTATTTCTCCCTTGTGCCACTCTCTTTCTCTATGCCAAATATTTTTTTTCTTGTACATTATTCACTCCAAAATTTGATTAGAACCTTCCATCTTATCTATTTTGATTAGGATTAGGCCAAGAAAAAAAATAAAAGGAGTTTTAATGATGTTTTAAATCTTGTTTGTCCAAGTCAAAACCTTTCTTGTACCTCATTTTTTCTTCATGCAAAATCTGATTTTTGCATGAAGCATTGCTATGCCAAACCCTTTAGTTGTTTCCCTTCCTATTTTTCTTTTGTATTAAGATAAGTTTGGATAAATTTTGGAATTTGTTTGAATTGATTTGAGTTTAAATTGGAAGAGTTTTATTAAAAATCAAACTCCTAGTTATAGTAAAACTCTATCCCTTATCTAGTCCTATCCTAATCCTTTTCTCCATGCTAATTAAATCTTATTTATACTGAATTTTATGACAAAGGGAGTAGGCTTTTACCATGAGAAACCAAAAAAATAATAGTGTGGAATATATTAAGAGTGGGCATGAAAACAAAGTGTGAGTGGAGACTTCCTTCTTGGTGCTAGGGAGGGAGAAAGAAAGAAAGAAAAAAAGTAGGAAAAACTTGTTTTGGGATTTTGTTTCTTCTATTACCAGATCCCCCTTGACCCCTACCTCCTCATATACTTGGAGGACTCGAAGAAAATTCAAAGAAATGATTTTAGATTAGCCATCCATTACCTTCACATGAAGCTAGCACTCTAGGGAAGGTGATCTCTTGGAACTTCGTGTAAACTTTTCATAGAGCCCAGATACCCTGTTTACTACAAAGTAATGTCCAAACCTTCTACCATTCTCTTTCAACAGTGGTGTTCATTCATCCATGACAAGATATGGGATCCGATCTTATTTATGTTTGTAGATTAGATCTATAGCATGCATCGGTTAGATCGATGCATGCTGATTTTAATTTCAACATCTATACTCTATTCATATCTTGTCTAGATCTTATAGGATAGGTTTTTAAAATTATTCTAATATATGATTTAGTGATTAAAATTATTTTTAATCTAATATGCTTCTACTAGTTTTTTTTAAAAAAATTATGCATAAAACTATAACCTAATTTTTCAACACTTTGTAAGTATACCTAAGTACCTTTCAGGAGGAAGGGAGACCATACTAAGCCTACAAGGTAGTGGAGCAACTACATCTACTAGTTCATTTGGTTCAAAATGATCTCTAGCTAGCTACTCTTGAGGGCTTTCTCATCAAGCTGAATTAACCTCCCACTACCACCATCTTGAACAAATTATTTTTTGAGGAACGTGGCATGCTAGCTACAATTACACTGTGATCCTTGGAAAGTAAAAATAGTATCCTATAGATTCTTTAGGATATCCTATGAAACAAGCTTTTATCGATCTGGACTCTAATTTATCTATCATTGGTCTCTTGACATAGGCTAGACATCCCCAATCCCGAAATCTTGAGATGACCAAGATTTAGTTTCTTATCATGCCATATTTCATATGGAGTGGTAGGAATAGACTTAGAGGGAACCCAATTTAGAATATAAATTGAAGTTTATAAGACATGAACCCAAAGAAACAAGGATAGGTCTTTGGAGCTCATCATGGATTGGATGATATCCAATAAGGTCCTATTTTTTATTTCAGATACCCTGTTGAGTTAAGACGTGCCACGAGGAGTCAATTATAAGACTATGCCATTATCCTTGAGATAACCCAGAAACTCTCCACTAAGATATTCACCTCTCCGATTTGACCGGAGAACCTTAAGGGATTTTTCTGATTGCTTTTCTATGTCATGTCTAAACTCTTTGAATTTCTTAAATGCTTCAGACTTATAGCTCATAAAAAACACATACCTATACCATGAGTAATCATCGATAAAGGTGATGAAGTATTATAAACCACCCCTGTCTTACACATCAAATAGCCCACACACTTTAGTATGTACTAAGGCAAGTAACTCAGTAGCCCTCTCCCCATGACTTATAAAGGATAACTTGGCTATTTTTTCTTGAAGGCATGATTCACAAATTGGGTATGACTTAGAATTAATTAAGTCTAAGATACCATCCATTTCCAGTTTCTTAATCCTATCCTTTTCAATGTGACCAAACCTAAGGTGCTGCTTATACATTTAGTTTAGGTCATCTCTAGATCATTTGTGTCCTGTGGCATTCACTATTTGCTCATTAATATTCACAGATACATTGATATGTAAATATATAGACTATCTATCAAGATAGCTTTTTAATTAATTTGTTTATGAAATAAATTGAACAAAAATCTTTATTGAATATGAATTCATAACCTTCCTGTGCTAGTACAGAGAGACAAAAATCAAGTCTCTACTAGCTACAGGTACATGATAATAGTCTTTCAAAACTAAACTAAACTCTAAAGGTAATGATAAAGAGCATGAAACTTTTGCACCATTTCCAATATGTAGGATCATCACTTCTTCCATCGGTGCCCTACTTCTTACTAGAACCTGCATTGAAGTACAAATATGAGCACTTGAACCAGAATCTAATACCCAACAAGAAGTAGAAGATATCATAAGGTTTAATTCAATAACGAGCATAGACATACCTTCCAAAGGTATGTCCATTTTCTATTTCTTCAGGCTCTCAGGTATAATGGATAGTTTCTCTTCATATGCCCATCCATGTTGCAGTGAAAACATTTTCCTTTGCTCATAGCATGCTTCTTTTGAGCTTCCTTCTTTTTAGGCTTACTGTCCTTCTTCTGCTTCTTTGCAGGCTTCTTCTTCTAAGCAGACTTTCTCGTAGATAAAGACCTATTCTATAGCTAGAACAGAGCCCCTTGAACTTTTCAAGGTCTCCTTATTACTTACCAGCATGTTTAATAATTCAGGCAAAGTATAACTCAATTTGTTTATATTATAGTTCATGATGAAACGAGCAAATGAGTCAATTAGGGACTGAAGGTTTAAATCAACTTGCAATTCCCTATGAATCGATATGTCTAGCTTTTTAAGCTATTCAATATCTTTGATTATTGTCCAGCAATGATTGTGGACTAACTGCCCTTCATGCATTTTGGTATTAAAAATCTTTTAGAGAATTCAAAGTGTATGGTTCGACTCTGCTCACCATACAGCTCTTGCAGGTGAGTAATTATAGCCTTGGCAATTAGCATATCCTCATGCTGGCTCTACAACTTATTTGACATTGAGGCCAATATAGAGCACTTTATCTTATTATCATATTCCATCCATTTTTCATGTGTAGCTATTTGTCATGCTCTAAGATGGTTAGGTAAGATGGGGGGTCCTGGTCGAGCACATAGGCCAACTTCTTAGAACTTAAGACTATTTTAAGGTTCCTAAACTCGTCTTTATAGCAAAGGCCAACAAGTCGGTTTGTTTCAAGGATACAGGCTAATGGGCTGGAAGCTGACATGGTTTAGCTATGAAAGAATAGAAGATTGCATTAGACTTTTGTACTTAATAATAATAAATATTCTACGGACTTTAAGAAATAATTTAGACTTCCACTAATTTCACGGATCTCACACACTTCTCATGGAGATGCAGAAATCTCTATGCGACCAAGTTTTTAATGGGTTTTGCGATTCTACTGATATGTGGTACCTCACCATGTCTGGTTATTGATAACTTGCTATACCGATGAGTGGATAACTTTTGTCCAATATCACTCATGTATATTGCAGCGACTTAGTCTCTAAGTCATGAAGCTTTATTGTACCTAGTTATTGGTCCAATCCTTAGTTAAGTCTGACCCACCATTAATGCCTAAGCAAAGCAATCATCGAATCACTCACCGTGTTCGATTATTAGGCTCAATCCCATCTATATCTCATGACATCTCATGTTAATAGGATGGTTGTCTTCCTGATGCAACTGAACCACTATAACCAGCCAAGAACAGTCAACACTAGTGAACACCTAGACACCTACAATGGTGAAAGACCTAAGACTTAATATTAATGGAAAGATTTGGGTTCAAGTCTCATCTAAATTTGTCAGCCCAATCACATGTCTGACTAAATAGGTTTAGGTCAGCACAATCTCATATCTGACAAAGCTAGTTGACATGGAAAACTCAAATCAAAAGCAACCTAATCAAAAACTTAATCGACCAATTTGGCTAGGAAGTTAGGCTAATGGAAGGGTTCTACCATTTAAATCTCTTTCCTTAGACACCAATAGAGTTGGCGAAATAAGAGTTAGTCTCAACTAATAATCATGATCAAGACTTACCTTAGACACCAATTGGTCATTAAGTATTGATAGGTTAGCCTAGTGACTTAAGCTTGGATCACCGAGCCAAATTAGGTCTTAAAAAATATCAATTCACATCAAGTATAAATCGATATGACCAAACTACATCTAAATTCAGTTTTAACCTCCTTTGACTTAACCCTAATCAATCATTGATTAGGTTGGATCAACTACTCAAAATCGAAGCAAGGTTCTAGCTTGATCTAATCGAAATCCTAATATTTAGCCTAATCACAAAATCTAATTCAGAAATCCATACTCACATCCATGAAATAAAATTTAGAATCTAAATTAATTTTAGATTATATTTAATTTTATGGAATTAAATGTTTATGATCATGAATTGATGATTCAGATCTAAACCTAGTCTATATGTCACATACATGTAGTTTTAGATCGAACCGATTAACATATATCTCATGTAATTAAATTTTAGATCTAAAACATGAACCTAATTTCCTTAACCATGTTCTTCTTCATGGGTCAAATTATAAGCGACATTCTTATACACATAGGAGACCCATTGATCGGAAAGAGAGAGCCTTTAAACCCTACTTTGCTCCTACGACAGAATGGCCATGGTGATGTAGCATGATCTAATCAAAATCCTAATATTTAGGCTAATCACAAAATCTAATTCAGAAATCCATACTCGCATCCATGAAATAAAATTTAAAATCTAAATCAATTTTAGATTATGTTTAATTTTATGGAATTAAATGTTTATGATCATGAATTGATGATATTCAAATCTAAAACTAGTCTATATATCAATACATGTAGTTTTAGATCGAATCGATTAACCTATATCTCATGTAATTAAATTCTAGATCTAAAACATGAACCTAATTCCCTTAACCATATTCTTCTTTATGGGTCAAATCACAAGCGGCATTCTTATACATCATAAGAAATCCATTGAATGGGAAGAGAGGGCTTTTAAACCCTACTTTGCTCCTATGACCAAATGGCCATGGTGATGCACCCAATCCAAGTACTCAATTAAGAAATTATAATCAATTAATTATTAAATTAAAATATTTGTTTTCATATTTAAATTAAAAATCATGATATATTATTTATATATCAAAAATTTAGATCTAAACATGTGGATACATGTTTCAAAAATAATTTTCATAAATAGCAAAACTAGTAATATGAAAATCTTTTCAATCATAATAAATTTATTAAATATAATTTAAAACTATCGTATCTAAAGAAGATTCAGATCTGAATCTATTCCAAATATATAAAAATCCATGGCTCTGATACCATGTTGAGTTCCTGGCAAAGATGACTAGCATGCAAGACTAGGTTCTAAACCCTAGATATAATAGAAGTAGAAATCATGAAAATAATTCTACAGAAGCATACTAATTTAAAATAAATCTAAACATCATTTAACCATGCCCCTTAATATGTGGTGGGGATACCTGAGGCACCAGAATAAGACAGAGGCTTTTTCAACCCTCTGTAAATTGATCAATAATTTATGAGTCCATCTGTAATAAGGGATTAGCTTATCTGAGTCCATTTTAGTTGTTATTTGAGTATTTTGAGTTGTTATTTCAGTTCTGTACTAGTCAGCTCATGTTGAGCTAGTTCAGTCCAATGCTGGTCAACTCATGTTGAGCTAATTTTATTTTTTTGAGTCCTATCCAAGCATACTGAAGACTCAAGACCACATCATGCAAGTAAAGACCAAGTCCAACCAGATTGAAGACATGGAAGTATAGCCCAAGTCCAACCCAGCTTGAAGATTTGAAGACCCCAGGAGGAAAATTCAGAAAACCCTGATTTCTTACAGATGCCCTCCAGATGCCCAGATTCTCTTCCAGATGCCAAAGTATATTCATAGATAAGGGCATCCATGATTCCAGAGGTCCATCTGCATCCTAGCCCAAAGAAATCAAGCCCAGGTGCCAAGCCTAAGCCCCTAAGAAGCAAGATACCAGGGAATATTCCTGCTACCTGGCTACCAGGCCACCCCAGCTTCCAGAGGCCCAAACCCATGCACCCGAGCCCCTTTGGGCCAGCCTTTTGCTACTCCTAGAAGCCCAACACGCCCCCCTAGGCATCCTTGGAGTCTTGACCAAGTCAAGAAAATTTTTAGGGATTTTTCTACCTAATATTTCCTTATTTTCTAGCTAGGGTTTGAGAGGGAAAAGGATTCTTATGTAAAGACTAATGTACCCTTACTTGGAACCCAAGGTTAAGGGTCTATTTAAGGGACCCTAGCCTCTTGTATGAAGGAGAATTTTTGATGAATGAAAACCTTGAGTTCTTCTATTGAGTTGTGTGATACCCTGCTGTGTGCATAAAGGGGTTTGCGAGAGTTTTTCTTCCCAGTGCTGCAATCATCTTCCTGCTGCCAACAAGCATCTCAGATCCCTGGATGCCCACTCCAAAAGAAGCCTTTTCTTGCTGTTTTTCCTTTGTTTTCTTGTTCCTTTGTGAGTTTTCTAACCCCTGACAGGTCATTTACAGGTCCCCGAGTTCCTACGAATCCAACGACTCCAGCCAAGCCTCAATCGGATCACCGAGCAGAAAGCCGGGTATCCGCGGGTCTTTGGCTCGGTTTTCTAGGCCGCATCCATCGAGGAACGAGAGACCTTTGCTGTGATCTTCACAGACATTGTCAGGTACACCCCCTCTACCTCCAGTAGTTTTATTGTAGGAGAACTTGCCCTAACCGAGGCTTCTCAGCCCCGGCGATCCTTCTTTTCTACTTTTCTAGGTCCTAATCTGCATGCTAATCTTCTAAAATTCATATAAAATTCCCTACAACTTATTTTAATCTGAAATTTGAAAATTTATCACTCAACCCCACATATAAAACATACAAAAAAAAATACATCCATATTAGTTTCCCATCATTTGGTATCAGAGCTTAGATTAGGGCTTTTTTTCTGTAATTTTTCAGTCCGTATATGCTCTATATTTTAAATTATTTCTCCCTGTTAAAAACTCCAAAAGTTTTGAAATTTATTTTTATGGATTCACAATTATTTAAAGTAATTTTATTAGTTTTTTCATTTTTTATTATGGCCTGTGAAATTTTTTCGAGCTGAAATATAGCCTGCAAATTTTCAGCCCTATTTTTTTTCAGCAAGACAAGTTTGGAAGTTTTAGGGTTTTATTTAGCATTTTTTGCATATCTTTTAATTTTAGTATATTTCCTGCATATTAGGCCATAACTTGCAAGTTTTTTTCTATTTAATAAAATACCAAAAAAAAAATTATATATTCTCCAAAATACCAAAAAAAATATCTAAACCCTAATTTGCATCCTCATCTGCCTGCCATCATTGCATAATTTACTTTAAGGGCACTCTTGCTATATCAGATAAGGGGAGGAGTTGATAACCTCCCCTTAGCCCAAAACCACATCCCTTGCATTCGGTCCCAAGCCTTAATCTAAAATTAAATAGACTTAATTTGCCCTAGTGGGCTAGGGACACCAACTGGTCGGGTCCGGGCTAGTGTTAGATCACTTTGTCAAGTTAACCTGTGTGTGCCTTGTGCTTAGTGTCTAGAATGGTGGTTTAGGGATTCAATCCCGAAGGGCTTGTGTGATGGTCCGCCTACCTGGCCAATCTCTAATTGGTGTCTAGGATTGGCAATCAGGGACCTAACACTCCCCTTACACCTGCCTGGCTAAGTACAGGGTTACTATAGGCTAGTTTGCCACCCTGATTGAGCATCTAGTTTGGACTCTAGGTCTAGTCAGTTATAGTCGGTCTGATCGAGTCTTGCATGAGCACTAGATCAGGAGTTTCATATCACCCACCTCCTTCACAAATGTCTGAACCCATGGAAAATTTACAAGCCCAAATAAAAGCCTTAGCTGATCAAATGGCCCAGATAACTACCCAGATGACTACCCAGATGACCCAGTTAACTCAGTCTCGTATTCATACCAATGATAGAATTGACCATCTTGCCAATAGATTTGATCAGTTAAAAGTCTGGGTAGGGACCCCAAGAAAAACCCATGGGTCACAGTCTGAGCCAGATCCTGATTCCCCTCAACCTAGGAGGACCCCAAACCCTAATCTATACCATGAGGTCAAACCTAGGAGAGCCCCTTATCCTGACCCGTACTACAATCCTCAACCTAGGAGGACCCCAAACCCTGATCCATACCTTGAGGCTGAACCTAGGAGAGCCCATCGTCATGACCCAATCCCTAAGGTTAGTCCTAGAAGACCCAATCAAGATTTTATAGACCAGGAAGATAGATCCTATTTACCCTCTCCCTACAAGCCTAGTATACCCACAACCTATAGATCTTATGACTCCAAATCCTATGAACCTTGAACCTATGAATCCATAACCTATGAACCTAGATCCTATGACTCTAGATCCCATGATCATAGATCCTATGCACCCACACCCTATGAGCTTAGTAGACCCAACACCCAATATTCTGACCCATATAGGGAGTCCAACCCTAGGAGAACCCAATATTTTGAACCATATATGGAGTCCAACCCTAGGAGAACCCAATATCCTGACCCATATAGGGAACCCAACCTTAGGCGGACCCCATACCATGATCCATCCTTAGAACCTGATCATAGAGCTGACCCAAAATCCTATGACCCCAGATCCTATAATCCCATGACCCATAGATCTGCACCCTTGTCCTATGAGCCTAGAGAACCCATAACCCCTAAGTATCAATCTAGTACTAGTCAGGTTTCCCTTAGTCAACTTGAACCCCATAGGATTAGCACCCCTAAATATGAGCCCAGTAGTGAGCCACTATCCCTTAGGCAACTTGAACCTACTAGGATTAATGACCATAATCAGAAACTCGGACCTAGCCAATTTTCCCCTAGCCGACCTTCTCCAACTATTCCTGAGTTTGACAAGGCTTACATTAACATGGAAGTGTATGAAGCTGATGCGAGCCTAGTGGATGAGTATGAAGGAGAAGAGGAGACACCTTTAGATGACCTAGAATTACCTGGCCCAATAGATACCCAGGTAGAAGCCAACCTAGAGCTAGTTGACCTTGACCACATCCAACCTAAAGCTATAGTGGAAGAACAAATAGAGAAAGAGAACCTAGGTACTGCTACTAGAGCCTTACCTGAGGAAATCATAGATGAGAGCCAAATTATAGAGTCTAGTCCTAAAATACAAGAACCAGAAGAATTTATTAAGGACTCGATCTCTTTGAATCAGTACCTTCAGGATGAGCCTCCTCCTATAGTTCCCATTAAGGACCTCTTCCCTAAGATTAGTAACCCATCTGGTGCGGACACCAAAGGCACCAGAATAAGGCAGAGGCTTCTCAACCCTCTGTAATTGATCAATAATTTATGAGTCCATCTGTAATAAGGGCTTAGCTCATCTGAGTCCATTTTAGTTGTTATTTGAGTATTTTTAGTTGTTATTTCACTTCTGTACTAGTCAGCTCATGTTGAGCTAGTTCAGTCCAATGCTAGTTAGCTCATGTTGAGCTAATTTTATTTTTTTTGAGTCCTGTCCAAGCATACTGAAGCCTCAAGACTATATTATACAAGTGAAGACCAAGTCCAGCCAGATTGAAGACATGGAAGTTTAGCCCAAGTCCAACCCAGCTTGAAGATTTGAAGACCCCAGGAGAAAAATCAGAAACCCTGATTCCTTGCAGATGCCCTCCAGATGCCCAGATTCCCTTCCAGATGCCAAAGTATATTCATAAATAAGGGCATCCATGATTCCAGAGGTCCATCTGCATCCTAGCCCAATGAAATCAAGCCCAGGTGCCAAGCCCAAGCCCCTAAGAAGCAAGATACCAGGGAATATTCCTGCTACCTGGCTACCAGGCCACCCCAGCTTCCAGAGGCCCAAACCCATGCACCCGGGCCCCTTTGGGCCGGCCTTTTGCTGCTCCTAGAAGCCCAACACGCCCCCCTAGGCGTCCTTGGAGTCTTGACCAAGTCAAGAAAAATTTTAGGGATTTTTCTACCTAATATTTCCTTATTTTCTAGCTAGGGTTTGAGAGGGAAAAGGATTCTTATGTAAAGACTTATGTACCCTTACTTGGAGCCCATGGTTAAGGGTCTATTTAAGGGACCCTAGCCTCTTGTATGAGGAAAATTTTTGATGAATGAAAACCTTGAGTTCTTCTATTGAGTTGTGTGATACCCTGCTGTGTGCATAAAGGGGTTTGCGAGAGTTCTTCTTCCCAGTGCTGCAATCATCTTCCTGCTACCAACAAGCATCTCAGATCCCTGGACGCCCACTCCAAAAGAAGCCTTCCCTTGCTGTTTTTTCCTTTATTTTCTTGTTCCTTTGTGAGTTTTCTAACCCCTGACAGGTCGTTTGCAGGTCCCCGAGTTCCTACGAATCCAACGACTCCAGCCAAGCCTCAATCGGATCACCGAGCAGAAAGCCGGGTATCCGCGGGTCTTTGGCTCGATTTTCCAGGCCGCATCCGTCGAGGAATGAGAGACCCTTTTGCTGCGATCTTCACAGACGTTGTCAGGTACACCCATCTACCTCCAGTAGTTTTATTGTAGGAGAACTTGCCCTAACCGAGGCTTCTCAGCCCCGGCGATCCTTCTTTTCTACTTTTCTAGGTCCTAATCTGCATGCTGATCTTCTAAAATTCATATAAAATTCCCTATAACTTATTTTAATCTGAAATTCAGGAATTAATCACCCAACCCCACATATAAAATATATAAAAAAAATTGCATGCATATTAGTTCCCCATCACCATCCTTCCATTATGCAAACCCCATAGATATACCGCAACCTCGTAAGGTTAGCCTCATTAGTCTAGGATTAGTCCCTGACATGCCTTCTTATATCGAACTTTATCCAACTAACCTTGAACCATTTTCCCTACCCTACCAAACTACTTCTGAACCCACTTCCTATTTTCTGCCCTTTCCTAAAACCTCCAGCATTTCTAGGATCATTAGATTGCATTTAGCTGAGATTAGCATACTGCATGCATTCATCACGCATGTTAGGTTTGCATCTTACTTCTGGCACACTCTTTGGAATTTGCTAGGAGTTCACTGTAAATTTTCATGTGCATGTCAAGCTCGGATCAAACCTAGAGAACCTATAATCTATTAGGTTTAGATCCAAAGAGTTCAATAAAATTTCCTTCGATAGGAATGCATAGTCGAGTATGTTAGGTGTTAGTTTGAGTCCTTTGCATCATCTTGTTAGGAGTCTGCATGTGCCTAGCATGTTCACCACCCGCACTAATATTAAACAAACTGGCTAATTCCCGAAGATGGATCAAAGAATTTGATGTAGTGGATTCTATCTTGGTTAGGCTTAGGCCTAAAAGAAGCTTCATGCTCGCAGAGCCGGACCTTTTAAAGTGATAGAGAAGGTTGGATCAAACGCCTAGGTGTTAGACTTGCCTTTGGATTTGGGCATTAGTTCTACCTTCAATATTACTGACCTGGTTGAGTATAGGGAACCGGCAGCGATACCTAGTGAGGCCTTTGGACCTATTCCTATTCATTATGAGTGACCCTAACCTAGAGTGTCCATAAACAAATTTGGCCTGAGAGAGGAGAACGGATTGAGCGTATCCTGGACGATCAAGCCATCACGACCCAGGGCCATCACTATCAACACTTCCTGGTCCGATGGCAAGGCTGGCCAGAGTCGGACGATTCGTGGATTTCTCGAGAGGACTTGCAATGCCTCAACCCAGACCTTCTCGAGAGATATGTGAGCCAGTCTGACCTTCACTCAACAGGGTCGAGTTCCTCCCACCCCGGGAGAATTGGTGGGGACACCTGAGGCACCAGAATAAGACAGAGGCTTTTTCAACCTTCTATAAATTGATCAATAATTTATGAGTCCATCTGTAATAAGGGCTTAGCTCATCTGAGTCCATTTTAGTTGTTATTTGAGTATTTTGAGTTGTTATTTCAGTTCTGTACTAGTCAGCTCATGTTGAGCTAGTTCAGTCCAATGCTGGTCAACTCATGTTGAGCTAATTTTATTTTTTTGAGTCCTATCCAAGCATACTGAAGACTCAAGACCACATCATGCAAGTAAAGACCAAGTCCAACCAGATTGAAGACATGGAAGTATAGCCCAAGTCCAACCCAGCTTGAAGATTTGAAGACCCCAGGAGGAAAATTCAGAAAACACTGATTTCTTGTAGATGCCCTCCAGATGCCTAGATTCCCTTCCAGATGCCAAAGTATATTCATAGATAAGGGCATCCATGATTCCAGAGGTCCATCTACATCCTAGCCCAAAGAAATCAAGCCCAAGTGCCAAGCCTAAGCCCCTAAGAAGCAAGATACCAGGGAATATTCCTGCTACCTGGCTACCAGGCCACCCCAGCTTCCAGAGGCCCAAACCCATGCACCCGAGCCCCTTTGGGTTGGCCTTTTGCTGCTCCTAGAAGTCCAACACGCCCCCCTAGGTGTCCTTGGAGTCTTGACCAAGTCAAGAAAATTTTTAGGGATTTTTCTACCTAATATTTCCTTATTTTCTAGCTAGGGTTTGAGAGGGAAAATGATTCTTATGTAAAGACTAATGTACCCTTACTTGGAGCCCAAGGTTAAGGGTCTATTTAAGGGACCCTAGCCTCTTGTATGAAGGAGAATTTTTGATGAATGAAAACCTTGAGTTATTCTATGGAGTTGTGTGATACCCTGCTGTGTGCATAAAGGGGTTTGCGAGAGTTTTTCTTCCCAGTGCTGCAATCATCTTCCTGCTGCCAAGAAGCATCTCAGATCCCTGGACGCCCACTCCAAAAGAAGCCTTCCCTTGCTGTTTTTCCTTTGTTTTCTTGTTCCTTTGTGAGTTTTCTAACCCCTGACAGGTCGTTTACAGGTCTCCGAGTTCCTACGAATCCAACGACTCCAGCCAAGCCTCAATCGGATCACCGAGCAGAAAGTCGGATATCCGCGGGTCTTTGGCTCAGTTTTCTAGGCCGCATCCGTCGAGGAATGAGAGACCCTTTGTTGCAATCTTCACAGACATTGTCAGGTACACCCCCTCTACCTCCAGTAGTTTTATTGTAGGAGAACTTGCCCTAACCGAGGCTTCTCAGCCCCGGCGATCCTTCTTTTCTACTTTTCTAGGTCCTAATCTACATGCTGATCTTCTAAAATTCATATAAAATTCCCTACAACTTATTTTAATCTAAAATTCGAGAATTAATCACTCAACCCCACATATAAAACATACAAAAAAAATTGCATGCATATTAGTTCCCCATCAATATGCTAGAATAGATAAATAAATTAGATCTAAAATCTAATAAAATTATAAGATGAAGGATTCAACTTACCTTAATTGCTAAATCTTTCTTCTTGTACAGATTTGTTGAATCAATCAGATCTGATGGGATTTGTCAGAGCTGCGCATGTGCTCCCTCTATTGGTATCCACATGGAGCCTTCCTAACTGAATCATCATGACCCTAGGACTACTAGATCCTTGCATGTTTCTTTTCAAACATGGTGATGGTCCTTCTTCTAATCAAAGAAGTTGAACCCTATGTAGCTTTCTTCTTTTCTATGGAAAGTAGTTACCAAAAATATTTAGAACCTGTTGCTGCCAAGATTGTCATGGCCTGTAGCTGCTGTCGGTGTCGAATCGCCCATCGTCTCTTCGGGACTGGCCTGCTCGTCGGGACCTGCAAAATAAGGGTTAGAGACACAGGCCGGGGATTCTGGCAGGGACACTCTGATGGTCAAGTCAGTGATGATCCAGGAGAATAGATCCTCCTGGTCAAGCCCTTGAGATGGACTCCACGCTAGGAGGAGTGAATGTGGTGTTAGTAGAATGCAAGTGTGCTTGAGAGGGTGATGGTTTAGGTGAATCGGAGGTGACTCTTCGGTGTGACCTCACCTCTCTTACTCACTTGAGTGTCCATTTGTTCGTTACCTCCCCTCCTGGGGGTGCCGGTGGCTCTTTTGAATCTAGGTGGTTGCTAAACGTCTACCTCAGGATCTTCCCTGTGTTAGTAGGTGTGTGCGGCGGTATTTCGTGCCATGGATGGGACATCTTTCCTGATTTGTGATAGGGGAACCTGCTATGCGCTCTAACATTCCCTCCAGTCGTTCCATTTTGGAAAAGTTGGCAGGTCCTCGATCGGGGGGCCACCGCCCTCGGGATTGGAATCTCCTGGTTGATTTCCTCTTTCAGATGGTGCAGGTGGTTGGTGGAGAGCGTGGCACCTCAGTCAGGGAGCTTCTTTCTTTTCTGGTGTAAGTGGCAGCTGTGGGCAGTTATTATGGCCTGGTGGGCACTCCTCTGTGATCCTCGGGCGACTCGTCAGCATCCAGGGGGGATGGTGTTGCCCCTTCGGTTACCGGTGCCAAAAAATGGGGCTCGACTCCAGTCCAGAGGGCTCGACCTCGAAGGGGCTCCACTTGGTGAAGGAGTGCTGGGCTCGACTTTGAACCAAGGGGGTCGACCTCGAAGGGCTCGATCCAGTGAAGGAGGGGGCAGGGCTCGACTCAGGTCCAGAGGGCTCGACCTCGAAGGGGCTCCGCTTGGCGGAGGAGTGCTAAGCTTGACTCCGGACCAAGGGGCTCAACCTCGAAGGGCTCGATATGGTGGAGGAGTGCAGGTCACAACTCCAGCCCAGAGGGCTCGACCTCGAAGGAGCTCCGCTTGGCGGAGGAGCGCTGGGCTTGACTCCATACCATGGGGCTCGACTTCGAGGGGCTCGATATGGGGGAGGTCTCTCGGCTCCGACCTAAGCATCCCGGATTCTTGGGAGCCGACCTGGCGGAGGATAGAGCTCAGCTTCAACAGGCCACCCTGACACTATGAGGGAGCTCAGCCCAGCAAAGGAGTCCGAGGAGGAGTATCCAACGTGGCAGCCTTCTCCGACGTGGCGTATGACAGGTATTCTATGTCAGTGATCCTGCCACATCATTTACCCCCCACTCTCAAGGCCCGTTGGTGTACGGCATTTGGGTCGAAGGGTGTAATTACGGTGCTAACATGGAAAGGCAAAGATCTGGTGCAATAATGATCACGATCGCAGTTGCTTCGAGAAACGGTTTCTTCAGCCTACCTGGGAGAGCCACATGAACACGTCCGAGGAGTAGTTATTGCGGGTGCAGAATTTAGAGCGGCTGTAATCGAAGCCAGATGCCAGCCTTGCTGATCGATGACTTGTGGCATGGATCCGATGGTGGATATTTTGTAACGGTACGGTCAAGCACCAGTCATTTCGAAAGAAAAAGAAGCCTTTCCCAAAACACACCTTCTTTCAAATCCTGCATACCTGCCATCATATCGAGGTTCTCCTTTTGTCGCCCCGGTCATTTTTGTCTCCCAAAGTTCATAGCAGGTTAGTCTCCTTCCTCCCCATCTCGATTGAGTAGGACCTACCTTCTAGGGCCAGGTTCTTCCTCGGACCCTCGTCTGGCTTCTGCTTCTTTCTTTCACCTTCTTCTCCATGTCTCACTTTGGACCAAACTTCCATCTCATAACCAACCAGGGTGAGGATGGGCCCTCTAGGCCGAGAACACCATCTTCTTCTTCCGATGAGGAGGGGGAAGAGGTGCGCTTCGAGTTTAGTAGAAGGCGTCCCCCTTATGGCATAGTTATTAGGGAAACCGGATCCATCCCTGCTTCTCCTTGTCCAGCCGAACCCGCCTCTGACCCTGCTCGGTACACAAGTCCCGACAAGTGGTGCGGGCACCAGACTCAGAAGAAGACTTCAGAGCTCCATCTCGATCTCTGATTAACCTTGCCGAAGAATTAGGGTTTTTGGTTTGTAATAAGAGTTGACTAGGTCAACTCAATTTAGCTTAAGTCTACATTACCTGCATTTTATTTTGTTGAGTCATGTTGACTCAGTAGTGGACTAGGGTTTCAACCTGGGATGTTACATTTTCTCCCAAGACCAGGCAAGTGGACACCACACTCCCAGCCACACTCCCAGTCCAAGGGGCGCCATATCTACATCCAGCAGCCTTTGGTCCCCACTCCACAGATGGCAACTTCCTTCTCTCATGCGCCAGATAAAGAGAAGTCCACTAAGAGACCACAAATCAAGGGGGGCGGCCAAGACTTTCCCAAGAAACCCAAAGCAAAGAAGGGAAGAAATTCTCTTCCAAGAGAATTTCAAGGGGGCGCCCACTACCTGCCAAAGACAACCAAAACAAAGATGGGAAGGACCTTGACTTAGGGAGGAAGAAAAGGAGGAGTCCAAAAGAGTTGATCCATGGAAGGGAAGAAAATTTTTCTTGAAGATCCAAGCAAGGTGGCGCCATCTACCTGCCTTTTATAACCCAAATCCAGTTTTTTTGGTACTTTGGCCGACCATATGTGAAGGATTTGCCCTAATTTGTAGATCCCCTCCTTTAGTCCCACATGGGAAGATGTGAAACCCTCCTCCCTTGTAAAGCTTTATAAATTAAACCCCTCTTGTAAGTTTAAAAAAATCAGATGAATGAAAGAAATTTTTTTTTATGACCAAACTTGTGTTTTCTCTTTTCTGCACTTGCTTCCAGGTGTTGAGCTCCGTGAGGGAGTAAATCCGGGTTCCCCTGGAACCTTGAGGAGGTGAGAGATCTCCAAAACCCCAAACCGTAGGTTAGCCACTCCACTCCCAAACCCTAGCCGCCATCACCCTTCTCTTTCCACCAAGCCCTAGTCTATTTCCCTTCTCTCGGCCACCATCTCCAAGTCCAGGCCGACCACCAGCATCCAGCTCCAGTCCAGATACTGCAGATCTACAACAATTCTAAGAGGAAGTCAGATCAGCCTCCAGGGGAATTCGATTTCAGCAACTTCGACTTTCAAGTTCTTCAACCTGGTAAGATCTTTCTTGAGTTTCTGAATTCCTTCACTTGTTCCTCTTCTTTCCCAGATCTTGAGTCCAAGAGAAGCCAACCAAACCACGAGACCAGTACTGGAGGATCCATTGTGAAGATAGCCGACTCCGAGGATCCCACAATCTGCTCGAGAGAGTTCTTCCACCAAAATCCTGAAAAGATCACTGTCTGGTTAGTAAACCATCTCTTCTCTCTATTTCTGTTCTGTTGAAAGTTCAGAGCGAAACCCTAGGTCTGGGAGTTTCTCAACCCCCAGCGATCCGTTACTTCTGAACTACTCTGATAATTTAGTTGCTTCTAAACTGTGCTTTCAATCCTTACCTAGTTTTCTTCAACGTAGTTTAGCTTTACTTTGAGTCGAAGCCAATTTCTGAAATATAAAAAAAAAAAAAAAAAAAAAAAAAAACAAATTAATCCTAAATTTACTTCCGCATACGCTTCTTTGTTCTTCGTTCTACATCAATTTTGGTATCAGAGCATTCATTCTGCATCAATTTTGGTATCAGAGCATTCGTTCTGCATCAACAAGATTGCTTTGATAATCTCGACAGAGAAACTGGGGACCATCCAGGATGTTTATGGCATCCCTCACTCTGTTCGGCTCTTGATCCCTCGATCGGGGGATCGGGTTACTTCCAATTGCCCGGGCCGGATCGTCTTTTATGAGGAGACCTTCTCAGAAGGACTCCATTTTTCTTTCCACCCTTTCTTCTTGTTGGTGTTGAGCAACTATCGTTTGGTCCAAGCTCAACTCGTCCCAAACACCATAAGGACTATCTTCTGCTTCATAGTGCTCTGCCATTTCCATGGGATCGTCGCCCGTATTTCTTTGTTCAGAGACTTCTTCACTCTGAAGTGCCACCCTACCGAGGATGGGTGGTGGTCAATCTCTTCTCACCCAAAGAGCATCAGTTTTGAACTCCTCTCTTCCATCAAAGGGTGGAAGAGCAAATTTTTCTTTGCTACTATCGAGGGGATTGACTAGGTGTGGAGTGACTTAGATAGGTCACCTAACCGAGACTTTGCAGTCGAAGCAGCTGACTTGGATGTCTACGAGCAGCTCCGCACCACCCAGATGTTGGGAATTATGTCCCAAAGCCAATCGCCTAGGCTGTAGGTGGTTGAGCTGAGTATTGTACTCTTTGTATGAATTAATAATATTAAGAATTGTGTCCCAAAGCCAATTACCTAGGCTGTAGGCAGTTGAGCTGAGTATTATACTCTTTGTATAAATTAATAAATATTTTTTGGTCGCTTATCACATTCTTACTTTTCCCTGTAATGAGCTCTTTTTCTTGTGATGAAGTCTTTAGGACTACAATGACTTCGATATAGAGAGGATATATCGAGTGGTCCTTAAGCCAAGTTCATGACCAAAGGATACATTGTACTAGACGGCAATGTATCAAGTATAGGTTGTTGTGGTTCACATCGTTTGGTTATCCTCTTGACCAAAAGAGTGTGGTGATACTGATGTGATCTACAAGTGGGATATATGATATCTCATTGAACGTGACTTCGTGTATCCCCTTTCTTCCAAAGGGATACGATTGGATATGGGTATATATGTCCCTCCGACCTGAGGTCATCATGGTAGCATGCAAGCAATTCCTTGTGCTTTGGTACCGAACTACCCAGATTTCTAATTTGGTGATGGAAGGTTTTTGGGTACAGGCAAGTACTTGTGGAGCAGTGGTGGACCAAGATGGAATTGACCTGTCCAAATAGTTTGGATTGAATGTCTCGTAGTTTCTCAATTTAGCAAATCCTCGACCGGGGTAGTCCTAGTGAGAGTCTGATGCAGCACGGAAGCTCTGATACCAAAAATGATGCAGCATGAAAGCTCTAATACCAAAAATGATGCAGAACAAAGAACAAAGAAGCGTATGCTGAAGTAAATTTAAGATTAATTCTTTTTTTTTTATATATATTTTAGAAATTGGCTTCGACTCAAAGTAAAGTTAAACTAAGTTGAAGGAAACTAGGTAAGGATTGAAAGCACAGTTTAGAAGAAACTAAATTATCAGAGTAGTTTAGAAGTAACGGATTGCTGGGGGTTGAGAAACTCCCAGACCTAGGGTTTCGCTCTGAACTTTCAACATAACAGAAATAGAGAGAAGAGATGGTTTACTAACCAGACAGTGATCTTCTCAGGATTTTGGTAGAAGAACTCTCTCGAGCAGATTGTGGGATCCTCGGAGTCGGCTATCTTCGTAATGGATCCTCCAATACTGGTCTCGTGGTTTGGTCGGCTTCTCCTGGACTCAAGATCTGGGAAAGAAGAGGAACAAGTGAAGGAATTCAGAAACTCAAGAAAAGATCTTACCAGGTTGAAGAACTTGAAAGCCGAAGTTGCTGAAATCGAATTCTCCTGGAGGCCGATCTAACTTCCTCTTAGAATTGTCGTAGATCTGCAGTATCTGACTGGAGCTGGATGCTGGTGGTCGGCCTGGACTTGGAGATGGTGGCCGTGAGAAGGGAAATAGACTAGGGCTTGGTGGAAAGAGAAGGGTGATGGCGGCTAGGGTTTGGGAGTGGAGTGGCTAACCTAGGGTTTGGGGTTTTGGAGATCTCTCACCTCCTCAAGGTTCCAGGGGAACCCGGATTTACTCCCTCATGGAGCTCAACACCTGGAAGCAAGTGCGGACAAGAGAAAACACAAGTTTGCTCAAGAAAAAAATTTCTTTCATTCATCTGATTCCTTTAAACTTACAAGAGGGGTTTAATTTATAGGGCTTTACAAGGGAGTAGGGTTTTACATCTTCCCATGTGGGACTAAAGAAGGGGATCTACAAATCAGGATAATCCATACACATATGGTCGGCCAAGGTACCAAAAAAATTTGATTTGGGTTATAAAAGGCAGGTAGATGGTGCCTCCTTGCTTGGGTCTTCAAGAGAGGATTTCTTTCCTTCCATGGATCAACTCTTTTGGACTCCTCATTTTCTTCCTCCCTAAGTCAAGGCCCTTCCCATCTTTGTTTTGGACATTTTTTGCAGGTAGTGGGGGTGTCTCCTAGTATCTCTCCATGAATCAAGGATTTTCCCTTCATGGTTTGGCTCTTTTGGACACCTCCTAGTCTTGCTCCACAAGTTTAGGCTTCTTCCTTTCATGGCTTTGGCACTTTAGGAAACTTTTGGGTGCCTCCTTGATTTTCTCCCCAAGACATGCTCTCTTCCCTTTTATAACTTGGGTTTTTATGGAACATTGTGGGGCACCTCCTTGATCCTCTCTTCAAGAAAAATTCTTGCCATCCTGGCTTGGGTTTATCTGGAAAGAAGTTGGCTCCTCCTTGGATTGAGGTATCTTGATGGATTTCTCCCCCAAGTGGCGCATGAAAGAAGGGACCTGCTTTCTTGTGGTGTGGGGACCAAGGCACACTGGATGGAGATGTGGCGCCTCCTGGACTCTGGCGTGTGGTTGGGAGTGTGGCGCCCACTTGCTTGGTCCTGGGAGAAAATGTGGCACCTTGGAGAAGACCTAGACCACTACTAGGACTTGTATTGAGTCAACATGACTCAACAAAATTTAAATTATAGGGAAATACAGACTCAAACTAAAATTGAGTTGACCAAGTCAACCCTTATTACAAAACCAGAAAACCCTAATTCTTCGAGCAATGTCAATCAGAGATCTAGATGGAGCCCTAAAGTCTTCTTCTGAGTCTGGTGCCCGCACCAATTCTCCCAAGGTGGGAGGAACTCGACCCTGTCGAGTATGGATCAAGTTGGCTCTGGTATCTCTCCAAGAGGTCTGGGTCCAGCTCTTGTAACTCTTCTCGGGAGATCCAAGAGTCATCAGAATCTGGCCTTCCTAGCCAGCGGACCAGGTATCTTTGGTATCCTCGATTACGAGTAGAGATAACCTGATCATCCAGGATCTTTTCAATCTGCTCTTTCCTCACAGGCCAGTTTGTTGGTGGACACACAGGGTCAGGTTCACTCTCAAGAGCTGGATTAGGTTCAAAAGCCTTACTGGGAATCACAGCTGGCTCCCTATACTCTACTAGGTCTGTAATGTTGAAAGTGGAGCTAATGCCTAGTTCTGGAGGTAACTCGAGCACATAGGCATTGGATCCTACTCTCTTCACCACTCTAAATGGTCCAGCTCCTCTAGCATGTAACTTTCTAACGGTTCCAGGAGGAAACCGTTCAGGCCTTAACCTAATCATTACATAGTCTCCCTCAACAAAAGTTTTGACTCGCCTTTGAGAATCAGCCAACTTCTTATAAGTTTCATTACTTAAATTTATTTTGCAATGAATTTCTTTATGCAAGTCTTTTACATGCTATGCAAGTGCATCAAGAGACTTGTGTGTGTAGACTAATAGTGAAATCAGATCAAGTGGTGTGTGAGGCTTGTATCCATGAACAATTTCAAAGGGACTCTAGCCTTTAGACCTATTGATCGAAACATTATATGCAAATTTAGCCGTGGGTAAATACAAATCCCAACTCCTGGTATTCTCACTTAACCAAAATCTGAGACAATGTCCTAAACTCGACTGACGATGCATTCCTAAAGAATGGACTTTATTCAAAGGAACCCTAGGTCTAAACCTAACAAACTATGGCTCTCTAGGTTTGACCTTGGGTCGGAGGATGGCATGCAGAGCATGAAAACTTATCATGGGTGCCTAGTAGGTGCCATAAGGTCTTCCAGAAGTAGGTGGCAAACCTAATAGGTTCTGACACGTGGTTCACTCTAAAGACTTCGACAAAGTATACTTGGATGGTGTAAGAAGCATTGGAAGTCCTAGAGAAAGGGAGAAAATATGAGGTGGGGTCTCGAATTACCTGTTGACTAAAGGCGGTGACCTGAAGGTTTGGATGGTGATCTATGAGTGTCAACTGGTCATCCTTACGAAAGTAAAAATTTGCTACTCCCAGGAATGGATCAAGAGATGGTTCGGGAAGTAGCCTAGGACATGTGATTGCAATAGTTAAGATTTGTTCTCTAAGCAAATAATGATCCACTTTCTCAAGAACTGGATTAGAGAATGATTCATGGAAGGGCCTATGGATGATGACCTCAAGACTTGAAATTTGACCTATGGGTGTGGAAAGGTATACTCTATAGAAGGGTAGGTCAGTCATGCAAAGGAAGGGGTCTGGGGCCATAAGGAGGACTTCTACAGGACTGGGTGAATCAATCCGCTCAAGACAAGGATGTTCAACTGAGATTACGGGAGAGACCTTAGTGGCTGGGCATGGGACAAGGTCCAATTGTAAGAGGCTTGATTCAGTCATCCTAAGGAGAGGATCTACCATAGGGTGGGCAAACTTAAACAGTTCAGTGCAAAGATCTTCAATTGGTACTTGGGGAATGACTGTCATTAGAGGGTACGAACTGATAGCTCGGGCTAACACTATGAGTTCTTCCTGGGGTATTTGACTAAAGGAACCTGGTTCTCACAAATCTCTTGAATTTCTGAACTAGGTCCTACCACTTGGTTGCTTTCTAAGGTCTCCTCAGGTAAGGAACCAATAGTATCGATGTCACATTCTTCAAGTTCTTCCCCCTCATATTCATCAACTAGACTCAAGCTAGCATCATATACTTCCTCGATGCCATCTTCAATGGGTTTCGGGTCAGTGGTAATCGGGTCAACTGATTCTAGGCTTGTCATACCTAACCTTTCTTCCTCATTGGTAGGCTTGGGTTCTCCCTCATTAATGTCATCCTTAGGATTCTTACCACTTAGCTGTGCACAAGCCAGTCCTATGCATGGGCACTGACTAGATTTATGGCCTCTTTCTCCACAAAACAAACATTCTTGCGATATAGGAACCTGGGTCACACTGGGTTTCAATCTAGTAGAGACCTTACTTGGGTATGGGTGTGGATCTAAATGGTTTGATCTAGAAGACTTGGGTTGTTGAGTGACTGGTCTAGAATATTGTAAGGACCTCTCATAGACACGATCCACACTATAGATATCATGGTTAGGCTTCCTAAGGTTATGCTCGGGATCATGGTATAAGGTCCTCTTAGGCTCCTGGTATTGATGAGGTTGGGGCCTATTAAATTTTGGATCAGGGATCCAATTTTGATGTCTACGTTTCTCAAGGACTTGGACTTGATCCCTAAGCTAGGTAAAATTCTCATGGACTTGTTCTTTACATTGGGTAACAGTAGCAGTCAAATCCTGGCTTAACTTGTTCATGCTCTCAGTAAGAGCTCTAACCATGGCCTCTAAATCAGGTTGGGTTTGACCAGGTTGGTAGGGCACTCTATTCCGGGTAGACATGATGCAAGCAAACACACAAAATGAGACTCAACTGAACGACTACGAGCTAACTAGACCTAGAGCCCAAACTAGATGCCCAATCAGAGTGGCAAGCTAGCCTGTAGTAACTCAGGACTCAGCCAGGCAGGTGTAAGGGGAGTGTTAGGTCCCTGAATGCCAATCCTAGACACCAATCAGAGATTGGCCAGGTAGGTGGACCAGCACACAAGCCCTTCGGGATGGAATCCCTGAACCACCATTCTAGACACTGAGTACAAAGCACACACAGAGTAACCAGACAAACTGACTCAACACTAGCCTTGACCCGACTTGTTGATGTCCCTAACCCACTAGGGCAAATTAGGTCTAATCAATTTTAGATTAAAGGCTTAGGTTCGAATGAAGGGATGGTGGTTTTGGGCTAAGGAGAGGTTATCAACTCCTCCCCTTATCTTAGATGCTCAAATGCCCTTAAGGTGAATTAAGAGATGAACACTCAAAAATAATTGGATTGCAGAACACAAAAATAAAGTTGCAGTAATTTAATTCTCAGAAATCGCACGGAAACCAATAAATCATAGGAAAATTATGCAAATTAGTTTCAATTATACTGGTTTCAGCAAAACAAAAATTACTAAATTTGGAGTTACCTACAGTGAGAAATAATTCCTGTAACAGGGAAATTACGGGCTGAAAACAGAGCACTTCCCCGTTTACAATTCCTGCTACGAAGTTATAACCCAACGGATCCCCTACACGCCCTAGGAACACCCCGTGGAATGGGAAGAGGAAGTTTGCACCTCGCTTCGTTCCTAGGACCGGACATCCTGGGGAGTCTACTTCGAGCAGACAAAGTAAAAAGAGAGGGACTCAAACAGGCAATCAAACAGAAACCCTAGATAGGGCTCTGATACCAAAAATGATGCAGAACAAAGAACAAAGAAGCGTATGCTGAAGTAAATTTAAGATTAATTCTTTTTTTTTTTTTATATTTTAGAAATTGGCTTCGACTCAAAGTAAAGTTAAACTAAGTTGAAGGAAACTAGGTAAGGATTGAAAGCACAGTTTAGAAGAAACTAAATTATCAGAGTAGTTCAGAAGTAACGGATCGCTAGGGGTTGAGAAACTCCCAGACCTAGGGTTTCGCTCTGAACTTTCAACATAACAGAAATAGAGAGAAGAGATGGTTTACTAACCAGACAGTGATCTTCTCAGGATTTTGGTGGAAGAACTCTCTCGAGCAGATTGTGGGATCCTCGGAGTCGGCTATCTTCGCAATGGATCCTCCAATACTGGTCTCGTGGTTTGGTCGGCTTCTCCTGGACTCAAGATCTGGGAAAGAAGAGGAACAAGTGAAGGAATTCAGAAACTCAAGAAAAGATCTTACCAGGTTGAAGAACTTGAAAGCCGAAGTTGCTGAAATCGAATTCTCCTGGAGGCCGATCTGACTTCCTCTTAGAATTGTCGTAGATCTGCAGTATCTGGACTGGAGCTGGATGCTGGTGGTCGGCCTGGACTTGGAGATGGTGGCCGTGAGAAGGGAAATAGACTAGGGCTTGGTGGAAAGAGAAGGGTGATGGCGGCTAGGGTTTGGGAGTGGAGTGGCTAACCTAGGGTTTGGGGTTTTGGAGATCTCTCACCTCCTCAAGGTTCCAAGGGAACCCGGATTTACTCCCTCACGGAGCTCAACACCTGGAAGCAAGTGCGGACAAGAGAAAACACAAGTTTGCTCAAGAAAAAAACTTCTTTCATTCATCTGATTCCTTTAAACTTACAAGAGGGGTTTAATTTATAGGGCTTTACAAGGGAGTAGGGTTTTACATCTTCCCATGTGGGACTAAAGGAGGGGATCTACAAATCAGGATAATCCATACACATATGGTCGGCCAAGGTACCAAAAAAATTTGATTTGGGTTATAAAAGGCAGGTAGATGGAGCCTCCTTGCTTGGGTCTTCAAGAGAGGATTTCTTTCCTTCCATGGATCAACTCTTTTGGACTCCTCATTTTCTTCCTCCCTAAGTCAAGGCCCTTCCCATCTTTGTTTTGGACATTTTTTGCAGGTAGTGGGGGTGTCTCCTAGTATCTCTCCATGAATCAAGAATTTTCCCTTCATGGTTTGGCTCTTTTGGACACCTCCTAGTCTTGCTCCACAAGTTTAGGCTTCTTCCTTTCATGGCTTTGGCACTTTAGGAAACTTTTGGGTGCCTCCTTGATTTTCTCCCCAAGACATGCTCTCTTCCCTTTTATAACTTGGGTTTTTATGGAACATTGTGGGGCACCTCCTTGATCCTCTCTTCAAGAAAAATTCTTTCCATCCTGGCTTGGGTTTATCTGGAAAGAAGTTGGCTCCTCCTTGGATTGAGGTATCTTGATGGATTTCTCCCCCAAGTGGCGCATGAAAGAAGGGACCTGCTTTCTTGTGGTGTGGGGACCAAGGCACACTGGATGGAGATGTGGCGCCTCCTGGACTCTGGCGTGTGGTTGGGAGTGTGGCGCCCACTTGCTTGGTCCTGGGAGAAAATGTGGCACCTTGGAGAAGACCTAGACCACTACTAGGACTTGTATTGAGTCAACATGACTCAACAAAATTTAAATTATAGGGAAATACAGACTCAAACTAAAATTGAGTTGACCAAGTCAACCCTTATTACAAAACCAGAAAACCCTAATTCTTCGAGCAATGTCAATCAGAGATCTAGATGGAGCCCTAAAGTCTTCTTCTGAGTCTGGTGCCCGCACCAATTCTCCCAAGGTGGGAGGAACTCGACCCTGTCGAGTATGGATCAAGTTGGCTCTGGTATCTCTCCAAGAGGTCTGGGTCCAGCTCTTGTAACTCTTCTCGGGAGATCCAAGAGTCATCAGAATCTGGCCTTCCTAGCCAGCGGACCAGGTATCTTTGGTATCCTCGATTACGAGTAGAGATAACCTGATCATCCAGGATCTTTTCAATCTGCTCTTTCCTCACAGGCCAGTTTGTTGGTGGACACACAGGGTCAGGTTCACTCTCAAGAGCTGGATTAGGTTCAAAAGCCTCACTGGGAATCACAGCTGGCTCCCTATACTCTACTAGGTCTGTAATGTTGAAAGTGGAGCTAATGCCTAGTTCTGGAGGTAACTCGAGCACATAGGCATTGGATCCTACTCTCTTCACCACTCTAAATGGTCCAGCTCCTCTAGCATGTAACTTTCTAACGGTTCCAGGAGGAAACCGTTCAGGCCTTAACCTAATCATTACATAGTCTCCCTCAACAAAAGTTTTGACTCGCCTTTGAGAATCAGCCAACTTCTTATAAGTTTCATTACTTAAATTTATTTTGGCATGAATTTCTTTATGCAAGTCTTTTACATGCTATGCAAGTGCATCAAGAGACTTGTGTGTGTAGACTAATAGTGAAATCAGATCAAGTGGTGTGTGAGGCTTGTATCCATGAACAATTTCAAAGGGACTCTAGCCTTTAGACCTATTGATCGAAACATTATATGCAAATTTAGCCGTGGGTAAATACAAATCCCAACTCCTGGTATTCTCACTTAACCAAAATCTGAGACAATGTCCTAAACTCGACTGACGATGCATTCCTAAAGAATGGACTTTATTCAAAGGAACCCTAGGTCTAAACCTAACAAACTATGGCTCTCTAGGTTTGACCTTGGGTCGGAGGATGGCATGCAGAGCATGAAAACTTATCATGGGTGCCTAGTAGGTGCCATAAGGTCTTCCAGAAGTAGGTGGCAAACCTAATAGGTTCTGACACGTGGTTCACTCTAAAGACTTCGACAAAGTATACTTGGATGGTGTAAGAAGCATTGGAAGTCCTAGAGAAAGGGAGAAAATATGAGGTGGGGTCTCGAATTACCTGTTGACTAAAGGCGGTGACCTGAAGGTTTGGATGGTGATCTATGAGTGTCAACTGGTCATCCTTACGAAAGTAAAAATTTGCTACTCCCAGGAATGGATCAAGAGATGGTTCGGGAAGTAGCCTAGGACATGTGATTGCAATAGTTAAGATTTGTTCTCTAAGCAAATAATGATCCACTTTCTCAAGAACTGGATTAGAGAATGATTCATGGAAGGGCCTATGGATGATGACCTCAAGACTTGAAATTTGACCTATGGGTGTGGAAAGGTATACTCTATAGAAGGGTAGGTCAGTCATGCAAAGGAAGGGGTCTGGGGCCATAAGGAGGACTTCTACAGGACTGGGTGAATCAATCCGCTCAAGACAAGGATGTTCAACTGAGATTACGGGAGAGACCTTAGTGGCTGGGCATGGGACAAGGTCCAATTGTAAGAGGCTTGATTCAGTCATCCTAAGGAGAGGATCTACCATAGGGTGGGCAAACTTAAACAGTTCAGTGCAAAGATCTTCAATTGGTACTTGGAGAATGACTGTCATTAGAGGGTACGAACTGATAGCTCGGGCTAACACTATGAGTTCTTCCTGGGGGTATTTGACTAAAGGAACCTGGTTCTCACAAATCTCTTGAATTTCTGAACTAGGTCCTACCACTTGGTTGCTTTCCAAGGTCTCCTCAGGTAAGGAACCAATAGTATCGATGTCACATTCTTCAAGTTCTTCCCCCTCATATTCATCAACTAGACTCAAGCTAGCATCATATACTTCCTCGATGCCATCTTCAATGGGTTTCGGGTCAGTGGTAATCGGGTCAACTGATTCTAGGCTTGTCATACCTAACCTTTCTTCCTCATTGGTAGGCTTGGGTTCTCCCTCATTAATGTCATCCTTAGGATTCTTACCACTTAGCTGTGCACAAGCCAGTCCTATGCATGGGCACTGACTAGATTTATGGCCTCTTTCTCCACAAAACAAACATTCTTGCGATATAGGAACTTGGGTCACACTGGGTTTCAATCTAGTAGAGACCTTACTTGGGTATGGGTGTGGATCTAAATGGTTTGATCTAGAAGACTTGGGTTGTTGAGTGACTGGTCTAGAATATTGTAAGGACCTCTCATAGACACGATCCACACTATAGATATCATGGTTAGGCTTCCTAAGGTTATGCTCGGGATCATGGTATAAGGTCCTCTTAGGCTCCTGGTATTGATGAGGTTGGGGCCTATTAAATTTTGGATCAGGGATCCAATTTTGATGTCTACGTTTCTCAAGGACTTGGACTTGATCCCTAAGCTAGGTAAAATTCTCATGGACTTGTTCTTTACATTGGGTAACAGTAGCAGTCAAATCCTGGCTTAACTTGTTCATGCTCTCAGTAAGAGCTCTAACCATGGCCTCTAAATCAGGTTGGGTTTGACCAGGTTGGTAGGGCACTCTATTCCGGGTAGACATGATGCAAGCAAACACACAAAATGAGACTCAACTGAACGACTACGAGCTAACTAGACCTAGAGCCCAAACTAGATGCCCAATCAGAGTGGCAAGCTAGCCTGTAGTAACTCAGGACTCAGCCAGGCAGGTGTAAGGGGAGTGTTAGGTCCCTGAATGCCAATCCTAGACACCAATCAGAGATTGGCCAGGTAGGTGGACCAGCACACAAGCCCTTCGGGATGGAATCCCTGAACCACCATTCTAGACACTGAGTACAAAGCACACACAGAGTAACCAGACAAACTGACTCAACACTAGCCTTGACCCGACTTGTTGATGTCCCTAACCCACTAGGGCAAATTAGGTCTAATCAATTTTAGATTAAAGGCTTAGGTTCGAATGAAGGGATGGTGGTTTTGGGCTAAGGAGAGGTTATCAACTCCTCCCCTTATCTTAGATGCTCAAATGCCCTTAAGGTGAATTAAGAGATGAACACTCAAAAATAATTGGATTGCAGAACACAAAAATAAAGTTGCAATAATTTAATTCTCAGAAATCGCACGGAAACCAATAAATCATAGGAAAATTATGCAAATTAGTTTCAATTATACTGGTTTCAGCAAAACAAAAATTACTAAATTTGGAGTTACCTACAGTGAGAAATAATTCCTGTAACAGGGAAATTACGGGCTGAAAACAGAGCACTTCCCCGTTTACAATTCCTGCTACGAAGTTATAACCCAACGGATCCCCTACACGCCCTAAGAACACCCCGTGGAATGGGAAGAGGAAGTTTGCACCTCGCTTCGTTCCTAGGACCGGACATCCTGGGGAGTCTACTTCGAGCAGACAAAGTAAAAAGAGAGGGACTCAAACAGGCAATCAAACAGAAACCCTAGATAGGGCTCTGATACCAAAAATGATGCAGAACAAAGAACAAAGAAGCGTATGCTGAAGTAAATTTAAGATTAATTCTTTTTTTTTTTTTATATTTTAGAAATTGGCTTCGACTCAAAGTAAAGTTAAACTAAGTTGAAGGAAACTAGGTAAGGATTGAAAGCACAGTTTAGAAGAAACTAAATTATCAGAGTAGTTCAGAAGTAACGGATCGCTGGGGGTTGAGAAACTCCCAGACCTAGGGTTTCGCTCTGAACTTTCAACATAACAGAAATAGAGAGAAGAGATGGTTTACTAACCAGACAGTGATCTTCTCAGGATTTTGGTGGAAGAACTCTCTCGAGCAGATTGTGGGATCCTCGGAGTCGGCTATCTTCACAATGGATCCTCCAATACTGGTCTCGTGGTTTGGTCGGCTTCTCCTGGACTCAAGATCTGGGAAAGAAGAGGAACAAGTGAAGGAATTCAGAAACTCAAGAAAAGATCTTACCAGGTTGAAGAACTTGAAAGCCGAAGTTGCTGAAATCGAATTCTCCTGGAGGCCGATCTGACTTCCTCTTAGAATTGTCGTAGATCTGCAGTATCTGGACTGGAGCTGGATGCTGGTGGTCGGCCTGGACTTGGAGATGGTGGCCGTGAGAAGGGAAATAGACTAGGGCTTGGTGGAAAGAGAAGGGTGATGGCGGCTAGGGTTTGGGAGTGGAGTGGCTAACCTAGGGTTTGGGGTTTTGGAGATCTCTCACCTCCTCAAGGTTCCAAGGGAACCCGGATTTACTCCCTCACGGAGCTCAACACCTGGAAGCAAGTGCGGACAAGAGAAAACACAAGTTTGCTCAAGAAAAAAACTTCTTTCATTCATCTGATTCCTTTAAACTTACAAGAGGGGTTTAATTTATAGGGCTTTACAAGGGAGTAGGGTTTTACATCTTCCCATGTGGGACTAAAGGAGGGGATCTACAAATCAGGATAATCCATACACATATGGTCGGCCAAGGTACCAAAAAAATTTGATTTGGGTTATAAAAGGCAGGTAGATGGTGCCTCCTTGCTTGGGTCTTCAAGAGAGGATTTCTTTCCTTCCATGGATCAACTCTTTTAGACTCCTCATTTTCTTCCTCCCTAAGTCAAGGCCCTTCCCATCTTTGTTTTGGACATTTTTTGCAGGTAGTGGGGGTGTCTCCTAGTATCTCTCCATGAATCAAGGATTTTCCCTTCATGGTTTGGCTCTTTTGGACACCTCCTAGTCTTGCTCCACAAGTTTAGGCTTCTTCCTTTCATGGCTTTGGCACTTTAGGAAACTTTTGGGTGCCTCCTTGATTTTCTCCCCAAGACATGCTCTCTTCCCTTTTATAACTTGGGTTTTTATGGAACATTGTGGGGCACCTCCTTGATCCTCTCTTCAAGAAAAATTCTTGCCATCCTGGCTTGGGTTTATCTGGAAAGAAGTTGGCTCCTCCTTGGATTGAGGTATCTTGATGGATTTCTCCCCCAAGTGGCGCATGAAAGAAGGGACCTGCTTTCTTGTGGTGTGGGGACCAAGGCACACTGGATGGAGATGTGGCACCTCCTGCACTCTGGCGTGTGGTTGGGAGTGTGGCGCCCACTTGCTTGGTCCTGGGAGAAAATGTGGCACCTTGGAGAAGACCTAGACCACTACTAGGACTTGTATTGAGTCAACATGACTCAACAAAATTTAAATTGTAGGGAAATACAGACTCAAACTAAAATTGAGTTGACCAAGTCAACCCTTATTACAAAACCAGAAAACCCTAATTCTTCGGGCAATGTCAATCAGAGATCTAGATGGAGCCCTGAAGTCTTCTTCTGAGTCTGGTGCCCGCACCAGAGTCACTAGTCTTGCGAGGTTGAGACATGTTATGGATTGACTCAGCTAGTGTTGGCAGTCTAACCCTAGGTCATCTTGAGAATTGGAGGTTAAAGGGATGAATTATATGGTAACCATATGCCAGAGGTTCAATTGATTGCTCTCGCATCTTCGACCTATCCGGACACCGGGACCCATTGCTAGATGGTATCTTGTGCTGGTACTGGAATTGTTCCAGTGCTACCGCCTAGGTTCAAACATATGAGCTCACATGCCATAGAGAATTTCTCCCTGATCCAGGTATCGATTTATGATTGGAAATCATTTTGGTAATGGTTTGATTGAGCGCACTTTGGATTGACTCAGTTTTGGGTCGATTAGAAATTGTTTGGATCTACCGAAAATTGTTTCTAGGTGACCGGGACTTGACCAAGCCTTTTATTAATTAGATTTTGATCTAATTATTTTGTGAACCAGTTTAGAACCAGTTTGGGATTTTTGAATCGATTGTGAACTAGTTTGAACCATCCACACGGTAATTAAGGCTTGGGCGAACATGGGATTCAAGACGTCTCTTCCTCTCCCGTATGCATTCATTTTGGCTGGGAATAAATCACCATTTAAATGCTTTTCATTGCTTTGTTAAGAACAAATTTGAACATGCTGCCCCTTCATTTTCCCAGTAGTCTCCTCGGCTTCCAAAAAATCACCGTTTCTTTTGTTTCATGCTGGATAAAAATCTGGGCTGTGAAAACACTATGAAGCGGCTAAAGTTTTGTGTGCTTCCATCGATGATTTTGGAGCAGAGTTCTTGTGAGAAATTAGGAGAGGAAAAGTCTTCAAAATTCCCTATTTTTCTTGGTGTTTAAATCCATGGAAGAAGCATTGTTTTGAAGAAAAGAGAAACAAAACAGAATGTTATTTCTTCTTCTTCCCTCTCACCGTTTCAAGAGCTTCCAGCGACTAGCATCGCACGAGAAGCCAGATCAGAGGAAGCCCAAGCATGTCCCCCCTCAAGAGGGTGTTCCCTTGAGAACTTGAGAGCTTTCAGTTCCACCATTGCTGCTATTGGAGAGAAGAAGAAATTAACGTTTCAAAAGGTTGCTAGAAGAAGAAGACTAGAATAAAGTTATTCCAGATATTCCAGCTATTCCTGTGTTATCCTTGCTTTATTCCAAGTAGGAATAAGGTAAAATTTCTGTTCTTTATTCTCATGCATGCCTAGATCTAGCTTTACCAAATAGTTTATAAATATTACATGCCAATTTTATCCCTTGTTATGCTTGTACATGCATCTTGAATATGTTAGATCTTGTGCGGAGTAGGTTGTTTCCACTATTATTTTAAAATTATTTTAAAATATATACCTGTTCTTTGTGCTGTTGCATGCTTAGTGTAGGCACTAGCAACCCCCTGTTTGCTTTTAGTAGTATCAGAGCACCAGGTTCAGGTGTAACATATCTTGATTGCATGTATAGTAGATTAAACTGTTTAATCTTTTGATATGTATTTGTATCTTAATCATAGGGTATGATTAGGAAGTACTTTTAGGAACCTAGTTGAGACCTTCACCATGACCGTGTGTCTTTGGCACGATGCGGTTCATCTGTGTTGGCCTCTTCAGAAGGATCCTTTAAGAAATTCGAAGGAATTAAAATTATTTTAATTTAGATACATTTTTGGCATGTCTTATATAATTCTTTTTGGCAATGTAATATTTATAAAAGAATAAAACAAGATATGATGCATGAAATTTTATGTAAAAAGAGTTTTACATGTTTTAATTAAAATTATTTTAATTAAAATATTGGCTTATATTCAAACAATTTTGAATTGTATGATTAAATTAAATGACAAGTTAATTTAGGGTTTATGAAACCTAATGTCATTTAAATAAGCCAATTGGGTTAATTGGGTTAGCTGTCTAATTGGGTCCATAATTTGGGTTAGGCCTATGTTTAGTTGAACTGAATAATAAGAAAACTAATCAAAAGTTGATTAAGGTCCTTCTTTTAGACCTATCTAATAGTTAGATGGGTTAGTCCATTCATCTAAAATGGATCTAATTAGTGGCTCCATGGAAGCTTGAGTCTTTAGGCTAGTATGATCGAGTCTGGTAAACCAATTGGTGTCGAGGTACGTTTGGCATTGTGATCATGGTTGTATGAGGCTACCTCTTTTCTAGCTAACTTGGTTGGTTTCTAGGAAAGATGGTTAATGGCGGATACTCACCCAAGATCTCACCTATCTGGCAAGTCGAGTTGACCAGAATTGATTAGAAAAGCTCATTGACTCATGTTAACCCATGTCACCCAAGTTGATTAGTCTGATTGATCGGGAGGTGCCCATGGATCAATTGTTGAATTGTTTCAACCCTCTTGGAAACTGATTCGTTTAGTGGGAGGATGATCCATGTTCTTCTCTTATTCTTCTGTCACAACCTAAAATCCTCTAAAATTATTAGATCCTGAAAAAGAATAAGTCAAAGAGTTGATGGTGTCTTAGCCTCCCATTAAGTGAGTTAGTAATGTGTCCTTTAACTTGGTATTCATCGACAGTTCCATAGAACGGGTGTGCATCCGGTTATTGGAATTGCTCTCTCATAGATGATGGTTCAGTGCAACCTTCTTAACGGTGATCAAGTGAGCCGGCCATAGTTGTGCTTGGTCATTCATTGGCTAGAAGTATTGGATTTATCATGTTAATGGTTGGACCTAACCAGAGACCTGCAATAGGAGCCCCTAGGCCAATTAGGATGCTCTCTAGGGCAAAATAAATTACTGGATGTTGCTTAGAGAAGCAATTGGTTGGTGAATCTACCTTGAGGCACGTATGGGTGAGCTGGCTATAGTCGGGCTCATACGTGGTCTATTGGATTTCAGTACCCACTATGAAATAGTGATTTCACGGATTAGAGTTAGAGGCTCCCATCTAAAAAATTAGTGGGAGAGACCTTTAAACTAAAGTCCAAGTCTTTTGGTTAATTAATTAATTCATACTCTAATATGATCCTGTTTTTCCTTTTAGATGTCTTCAAATCTTTCGCTCCGGTCACTTCTCGATAATGAGAAGTTGAAGGGTCAGAACTTCGATAGTTTGTATCGAAAGTTGAGAATTGTCCTGGAGCATGAACAGATCCTTTATGTGATAACGGATCCGGCACCTGAAATTCCCTTTACCAATGCTCAAAGTTCAGTAAGGGACACTTATCAGAAGTGGGTTTCTGATAGGACTACTGTTCGATGCATTATGCTAGCGACAATGAACGACGAGTTCAGTCGCAAGTTCGAGGAGGCCCAACCAGATGAGATCCTTCAAAAGTTGAAGGAATCTTTCGGCATGCCGGACGATGTAGAGCGGTGCAAAGTATCTTGTGCCATCTATAATGCCAAGATGTCGAATGGTGGTTCTGTCACTGATCATATATTGTACATGATCGAGCTGATTGAAAGTTGGGCAAGCTCGGATGTCCCTTGCACGAGCAGCTCGGCAAGGATGCAATTTTGAGTTCTCTACCCTCCTCCTATCTTGACTTTCTCGACCATTACAGAATTAACAAGCTTGCAGTCAATTATCATGGTTTGATGGGATTACTGTAGACTTTCGAGAAAGACCACCAACTGATCAAGGGGGTGGTGAATTTAGTGGGAGGTTCTAGAGGTCGTCGTCCTTTTAAGAAAGGGAAGAACAAAAGAAAGGGAAAGAAGGTGCTGAATGCTCCTGGCCCGTGTCAGGTCAGGAAAGTGAAAGCTGACCAATCTACTGCAGAGTGCTTCTACTACAAGAAGCAGGGACACTGGAAGAGGAATTGTCCTTTTACCAAGCATCCCTAGACCCGAACAGGCCAAGGAAGGGAAAGTAGCAAAATGCTATACAAGGTATTTATATGATAAAATCTTGTAATTTCTCTATTTATGATACTGCTAACTGGGTATTGGATACCGGTAGTCCTTTTCATGTTTGTAATTCATTACAGGGACTGCAGGTTAGCAAGAGATTCAAGGATGGGAAACAGTTTCTGAGCATCGAAAATGGAAGTCGTGTTCCAGTAATGGTGATCGGAGTTCTGAGTCTTGTCTTTGAGTCCTGTACTGTCGAGTTAGTCGACTGTCATTACTGTCCTAGTTTCATTATGTGCGTAATCTCTGTAGGCCTTTTGGCCAATTGTGGTTTTGAACTATCAATAAAAGGAGATATTTGCTTAGTTATTTTGAATAACTCTGTGATAATGAAAGCTAAGTTAAATAATAGCATTTATGTATTGTCACGGCCAGTTAGTATAATGTACACATCTAGCAAATGCCCAAGGTTAGAAAATATCAGTGATCTGTATCTTTGGCACTGTAGGTTAGGTCATGTAAACCAGAATAGGATAAACAAGATGCGAGGAGAAGGCCTCCTCAAGGTCAGTGATTCTGAATCACTGCCTACTTGTGAATCCTATTTACTTGGTAAAATGACCAAGTCACCTTTTACTGGAAAAGGTGAACGAGCTACAGAACTTCTGAGTCTCATACATACTGATATATGCAGACCCATGACAGTTAGTGCCAGAGGTGGATACAGATATTTCATTACGTTTATAGACGACCTTTAGAGGTTTGGTTATGTTTTTTTGATGAGACATAAATCTGATTCATTAGAAATGTTCAAATGACATCGTAATGAAGTAGAGAAATAAACTGGAAAAAGTATTAAAACCCTTCGATCTGATCGAGGCGGTGAATACCTATCTGGTGAGTTTTTGACATACCTTGAGGATAATGGGATTCTCTCTCAATGGACTCCTCCAGGAACACCATAGTTGAATGGTGTGTCCGAAAGGAGGAATCGAACCTTGTTGGACATGGTTCGATCCATGATGGGTATTGCAACTCTGCCGCTATCCTTTTGGGGATATGCACTTGAAATAGCTTGTCACTTGTTAAATAATGTTCCGAGTAAGTTTGTTATCTCCACTCCATATGAGATGTGGACTGGACGTAAGCCCTCAATCTCACACCTTCAGGTCTGGGGTTGTTTGGCTTATGTAAAGCATTTAGACTCAAATAAACTTAGTCCTAGGTCTGATCGGTGCTTGTTTATTGGTTACCCTATGAAAACCAAAGGATATTTCTTCTAATTGGAGGATGAACAGAAAGTGTTCGTCGCTCTTAGGGCTATCTTTTTGGAAAAGGAGTTCCTTAGAGAAGGAACTGTAGCCTCTAAGATTGAACTTTGTGAAGTTCAGCCAGTAGAAGAACCTGCACATTCTAAGGACATCATGGAATCGGCTGTGATTGGATCACATGCAGAGAATCCATTATTAGGAGATCCGGTAGAGTACCGCATCAGTCGGACAGATACTATAGTTTATTGGTCCGGGATAGCGATCCCATTGAGCTCGATGAGAACAATGAGGATCCGATCACCTATATGGATGCACTTCAGAGATCTGACTCTGAGGCATGGCTTGGAGCCATGCGATCCAAAATGGAGTCCATGGAGATCAACAATGTATGGACATTGGTTAATCCACCTGAAGGGATTAAATCCATTGGATGCAAATGGATCTTCAAGAGGAAAAGGGGCACAGATGGGAAGGTGGAGACCTATAAAGCCCGTCTGGTTATCAAGAGGTATCATCAGCGATATGGTATCGATTATGACGAGACTTTCTCTTCTGTGGCAATGGTCAAGTCCATTCGGATCATGCTTGTTTAGCATCATATTTTGATTTTGAGATCTGGAGATGGATGTCTGAACTGCTTTCCTAAATAGGGAGCTGCAAGAGGAGGTGTATATGATACAGCTTGAAGGGTTCACATCCTCAGATGAATCAAAAGTATGCAAGTTGTAGAGGTCCATTTATAGACTCAAGGAAGCATCTCGAAGTTGGAACTTACGGTTTGATAGGTGTATCAAATCGTATGGCTTCATTAGGAACGGAGAAGAACCGTGCACCTATAAGTAGGTTAATGGTTCTGTGATTGTATTCCTGGTACTGTATGTTGACGACATTCTTTTAATCAGGAATGATGTTGCAGCATTATGAGGAATAAAGGTCTGGTTATCATCTCAATTCTCCATGAAGGACTTGGGTGAAGCTTTTTACATACTGGGTATGAAGATCTATAGAGATATATCTATGAGGGTTCTGGGATTGTCCCAGTCTACATACATTAATACCGTGCTAAAACGGTTCAGCATGGAAAATTCCAAGAAAGGCTATCTTTCGATAGGTTCTAGAATTACTCTTTCCAAGAAGGATTGTGCGACAACTCCTGAGGAAAGAGAGTGCATGAGTAGAGTACCTTATGCTTCTGCAGTAGGCTCTATCATGTATGCTATGACATGTACTAGACCAGATGTGGCATACTCACTAGGAGTTGTGAGCAGATACCAGTCTGACCCAGGTGAGGCACGTTGGAAGGTGGTTAAGTCCATCCTGAAGTATTTAAGAAATACAAAAGACCAATGGTTGATTTATGGAGAATCTGACTTGAAACTTATGGGGTATACTGACTCCATTTTCCAGTCAGACAAAGATGATAGCAAGAGTATGTTAGGGTTTGTATTTACCCTGAATGGAGGAGCAATATGCTTAAAAAGTTCCAAGCAGGCGATAGTTGCAGATTCGGTATGTGAGGTAGAGTACCTTGTAGCATCAAATGTAGCGAAGGAAGCCGTGTGGTTGTGGAAGTTCCTTGGAGAGTTAGGGGTTGCATCTTTCCTAGATGGTTCTGTTCTAGTGTACTGTGATAGCAATGGAGCCATTGCTCAAGCTAAAGAGCCATTGCTCATGCTAAGGAGCCGAAAGCTCATCACCGCACCAAGCATATTCTGCGTTGCTACCACCTCGTATGAGAGATCATAGAATGAGGTGACATCAATCTTATGAAGATCGATGGAAAGGAAAATCTGGCTGACATTTTTACTAAAGCCCTCGGAATAAAAGAGTTCAACTTTTATAAAAGGGAAATGGGTATTAGATACTATTCTGATTGTCTTTAATACAAGGGGGAGTTGTTGGGAATTGTGTCATAAAGCCAATTGCCTAGGTTGTAGGCGGTTGAGATGAGTATTGTACTATTTGTATGAATTAATAAATATTTATTTGGTAGCTCATCATATTTTTACATTTCCCTGTAATGAACTCTTTTTCTTGTGATGAAGTCGTTAGGACTACACTGACTTCGATATAGAGAGGATATATCGAGTGGTCCTTAAACCAAGTTCACGATCAAAGGATACATTGTACTGGATGGCAATGTATCTAGTGCAGGTTGTTGTGGTTCACATTGTTTGGTTGTCCTCTTGACCAAAAGAGTGTGGTGACACTGATGTGATCTACAAGTGGGATATATGATATCTCATTGAACGTGACTCCGTGTAGCCCCTTTCTGCCAAAAGGATACTCATGATTGGATATGGGTATATATGTCCCTCCAACCTGAGATCATCATGGTAGCTTGCGAGCAACTCCCTGTGCTTTGGTGCTGGACTATCCAGATTTATAATCTGGTGATGGAAGGTTTCTGGGTACAGGCAAGTACTTGTGGAGTAGTGGTGGACCAAGATGGATTGACCTATCCAAGTTTGGATTGAATGTCTCGTAGTGTCTCAATTTAGCACATCCTCGGCCGGGGTAGTCCTATTGAGGAATCATTGGACTTGCGAGGTTGAGACATGTTGTGGATTGACTCAGCTAGGGTTGGCAGTCTAACCTTAGGTCATCCTGAGCATTGGAGGTCAAATGGATGAATTATACGGTAACCATATGCCAAAGGTTCGATTGATTGCTCTCGCATCTTCAACCTATCCGGATGTCGGGACCCATTACTAGATGGTATCTTGTGCTGGTACTGAAATTGTTCCAGTGCTACTGCCTAGGTTCGAACCTATGAGGTCACACGCCATAAAGGATTTCTCCCTGATCCAGGTACCGATTTATGATAGGGAATCATTTCGGTAATGGTTTGATTGAGCATACTTTGGATTGACCCGATTTTGAGTCGATCAGAAATTGTTTGGGTCTACCTGAAATTGTTTCTGGGTGACCGGGACTTGACCAAGCCTTTTATTAATTAGATTTTGATCTAATTATTTTGTGAACCGGTTTAGAACCGGTTTGGGATTTTTGAACTGGTTATGAACCGGGTTTGAACCATCCGCATGGTAATTAAGGCTTGGGCGAACAAGGGATTCAAGACGTCTCTTCCTCTCCCGTATGCATTCATTTTGGCTAGAAATAAATCACCATTTAAATGCTTTTCATTGCTTTGTTAATAACAAATTTGAACCTGCTGCCCCTTCATTTTCCCAGCAATCTCCTCGGCTCCCAAAAAATCACCGTTCCTTTTGTTTCATGCTGGATAAAAACCTGGACTATGAAAATGCTGTGAAGCGACTGAAGTTTTGTGTGCTTCCATCGATGATTTTGGAGTAGAGTTATTGTAAGAAATTGGGAGAGGAAAAGTCTTCAAAATTCCCTATTTTTCTTGGTGTTTTAATCCAGTCATGCAACCGTCGAGAGATGGCCAGAAAGGTGCTGGGGCATGCAATTAGTAGCATCTTCCCCTAACTCTTTTTGGCAAGTGACTTCTCCATCTTGATTTCTTTTCTCTCTTCTTTTTCCCCTTTTTTTTTATTTGCTGATGTTTGGCTTGGTGCAGATCGGCACCGATACCCTCCTGATCAGAGATTGCTGCCGAAACTGGCTGAAGAATGACCAACAATGAGTAGTGGAGGTCGAGGCCTTGAGGATCGAGCTAAAGGAGAAGTCCGACATCTCTCGAGAGCTCAGCCTAAAGAATGAGGAGCTCTGAAAAGAACTTGCCAGTGCCGAGAGGCGCTCAAAGGAGCTCCAGGAGAACCTTGACCTGGAGTAGAGCTGGTCAAGGAAGAAGGCTGAGGAGCTCACGGCCATTAAAAGGAGGCTAACAGAGTTCAATGCCGAGGCGGCCCGGCAGAAGGGGCGTGTTCGGTCCCTCCAGGCCGAACTAGAAACGGTGAAGGGGAGGCTAGTCGTTGCAGAGGAGAGGGCCACGGTTGCTAAGAAGGAAGCAGCAGCATCGGCCAAATTGGTAGAGGCAGCAATGGAGCAAGCCGTTGAAGCGAGGAAGCGGGCTGAAGAGGTCGTTGCAAGGTACAGGGCCTTGGAGGAGTTCGTCGCTGAGTTCCATGAAACGGCATCGGACCGCTTTTTTAAAGGCTTCATGTACCTATGCTCCGGGGTCCAGGAGTATGTTTCTGACAAGGGCCAACCTTTCCTTATATACCCTACTACTTCTGATGCGGAGCCGGCCTCGGATTTGGGCAATGCTAAGGAGTTCACGGTCGCTTTTGAACCTCCTCCATCAGTGATGGTTGCTAAAGCTGGAATTGCATGGCCCGAGGCCCCTGGAAATGATGCCTCGTAGGCATGGAGCCATGGTAGGGAGCTGCCTAAGTAGGGTAGATTCATTTTCTATTTTTCTTTTCTTTCATCTTTGACTTGGGTTGCCCGGCATGTCGAGGGCCGGGGGACACTTGTAATTAACCAAAGAATTTTTAATAAAGTGAAAATTTCCAATTACCTTGTCTTGTGGGTACTCTACTTCTCCCCTCTCTTTTTCTTTATCTTTCCTTCTTCTTCTTTTCCCCTTTTTTTTTGTACATGTGATGAGATCAGAGAGGAGGCTTCCACTTTGTTTCTGAGTGTCCCAAGCTTCAGTGCCATAGAGTTGGGCTCTGGGCTGGATGGCCTAAAAGTTGGGCTCGAACACTTGGTGGCCAAAGAGTTGGGCTCCGGGATTTGATATTTTGGAGCTGGGCTTGAAAACTTGGTGGCCGGAGAGCTGGGCTTCGGGCTTTAATGTCTTGGAGCTAGGCTCGAATACTTGGTGGTCAGAGAGCTGGGATCCGAGCTTTGGAGTCTTGGAGCTGGGCTCAAAGACTTAGTGGCTGGAGAGCTGGGCTCTGGGCTTGGTGGCCGGAGAGCTGGGCTCCGGGCTTGGGTATCTTGGAGCTGGGCTTGAAGACTTGGTGGCCGAAGAGCTGGGCTCTGGGCTTGGTGGCTGGAGATCGTGGGATCTGGGCTTTGATCTCTTGGAGTTGGGCTCGAAGACTTGGTGGCCGGAGAGCTGGGCTCCAGGTTTGGTGGTCGGAGAGCTGGGCTCCAGGCTTTGACATCTTGGAGTTGGGCTCGAAGACTTGGTCGCCGGAGAGCTAGGCTCCGGGCTTGGTGGCTGGAGATTGTGGGATCCAGGCATTGATGTCTTGGAGCTGGGCTCGAAAACTTGGTGGCCAGAGAGCTGGGCTCTAGGCTTCGGTGTCTTGGAGCTGGGCTCGAATATTTGGTGGCCAGAGAGCTGGGCTCCAGGATTGGTAGCCGGAGAGCTGGGCTCTGGGCTTGGTGGCCAGAGATCGTTGGATCCGAGCTTTGATGTCTTGGAATTGGGCTCGAAGTCTTGGTGGCCGGAGAGTTGGGCTTTGGGCTTTGATGTCTTGGAGCTGGGCTCGAAGACTTGGTGGCCGAAGAGCTGGGCTCCGAGCTTGGTGGCTGGAGATCATGGGATCCAGGCTTTAATGTCTTGTAGCTGGGCTCGAAGACTTAGTGGCCGGAGAGCTGGGCTCCAGGCTTGGGTGTCTTGGAGTTGGGCTCAAAGACTTGGTGGCCGGAGAGCTGGGCTTTGATCTTTGATGTCTTGAAGCTGGGCTTGAAGACTTGGTGGCCGGAGAGCTGGGCTCCGGGCTTGGTGGTCGGAGATCATGGGATCCGAGCTTTGATGTCTTGGAGCTGGGCTCGAAGACTTGGTGGCCGGAGAGATGGGCTCCAGGCTTTGATGTCTTGATGCTGGGCTCGAAGACTTGGTGGCCGGAGAGCTGGGCTTCGGGCTTTGAGCACCGGACCTGGGGTCAGGCGAAGATTCTCCTGCAAGGCAAAAAGTATTTGCACAAGGAGAACTTTGATTATTGATGAGAAAAATCCTTACACTATTGATGCCGGGGAGCTAAACTCCAAGTTTTGATGCCGGAGAGCTGGGCCCCGGGCTTGAGTGTGCCGGGCCTTGGGGCATGGCTACAATGTTCCTGCAAGGCAGAGGGCGATTTGTACAAAAGAATGCCTTTACTATTACAAAGAGTGAGCCTTACACTATTGATAATATTTTCTCAGGTTGCAGGCATTCCATGTTCGCGAGAATCTGGCACCGTCTAGATTCGCTAGGTAGTAGGCTCCATGCGAGAGAGCTTCGACCACTTTGTAGGGGCCTTCCCAGTTCAGCGAGAGCTTGCTGCTTTCCTAGGGTTGAGATGCTTCGGCTCGGTGCAGTACCAGGTCACCAGGTCGAAAAACCTTCGGCCTCACCTGCGTGTTGTAGTATCGGGCCACTCATTACCAGTATGCTACCATCTAGAGCCGATCTCTGTCCTTGGTTTCCTCAAGGAGATCCAAATTGAGTAGAAGGTGCGTCGGTTTATGTGCTTCGTCATATTGCTGCACCCGCAATGTGGGCATGCCAAGCTCAACTGGGACCACGGCATCGGCACCGCAGACAAGGTTGAAATGTGTTTTGTCCATCGCCATCCTGGGCATTGTGTGGTAGGCCCAGAGAACACTTGGAAGTTCTTCTGCCTACCTGCCCTTGGCCCGGTCCAGCCTGGTCCTAAGTCCCTGAAGAATGGTCTGGTTGGTCACCTCGGCTTCCCCGTTCATCTGGGGGTGAGCAACAGAGGTGAAGCGGTGTTGAATGCCGTGCTCGGCACAGAACCCTTCAAACTCGTGATTGTTGAACTGCCACCCGTTGTCGGTGATGATGTAGTGGGGGAGTCCAAAGCGACATATTATTGATTTCCAATAGAACTGACGGACCTTGGCTTCTGTGATCTGTGCCAGTGGCTCCGCTTCCACCCACTTGGTGAAGTAGTCGATAGCAACCAGCAAAAATTTTTGCTATCCCAGTGCGAGGGGAAATGGCCTTAAGATGTCCATTCCCCATTGGACGAAAGGCCATGGGGCAGTGAGCTAAGAGATTGGTGCCGCCAGTTGATGTTGTATATGAGCATGGTGCTGACATTTGTTGCACTTCTTTATGAAGTCGGCGGCATCTTCCCTCATGGTCTTCCAGAAGTATCCCTAGTGAAGAGCTTTATACGCTAGCGTCCTCCCTCCCACGTGGTTCCCATAGAGGCTTTCATGTATCTCTTGGAGTATGAAGGCTGCCTCCGTGGGCCTGAGGCACTTCAGGAGCGGGTAGGAGTAGGATCGGTAGTAGAGCTGTCCTTCCATCATGACAAACTGGGAGGCTTTCTTCTTAATGAGGATGGCTTCCATGCAATCCCCTGGTAGGGTGCCATCAGTGATGTATCTGATGTACCTATCCATCCAGCTAGGCTCTGGGGTAACTTGCTACACCTCCTTTGGGGCTTCGTAGCTTGGATTCTCGAGGTACTCTATATGGGCATGCCCCAATGACGAGTCCGACAAGGTCACGAGTCTCAATAGCGCATCCGTGCGAGCATTCTCTCCACGGGGGATATGAAAGATGCTGAAGCATTGGAAACTTGCTGTGCTTGAGCGGACTCGTTCCAGGTACTTGATCATCTGAGGGTCTCTGGCTTCATACTCCCCAAAGACTTACCCAGCTACCAATTAGGAGTCGATAAAGGCTTTCAAGCTTTTCATGCCCAGCTCGTGAGAGATCATTAGACCTACGAGAAGCACCTCATACTCCACCTGGTTATTTGTCGTGGCGAATCTGAAGCGGAGAGTACATTCGGCCATGATCCCTCGCTGTTGGCGACGATGAGGCCTACTCCGCTTCCACCGTGGTTGGACGCTCCATCCACATGGAGGATCCAGGGCTCCTCCTCTATTCTGGGCTCAACTTGGTGCTCCGGCGTTGTCTGCTCTGGCTCCTCAATGAGTCCCATGCACTCGACCAGGAAGTTGGCTAGGACCTGGGCCTTCAGTGACGACCTTGGCTGATATGCGATATCAAATTCGCTCAGCATTAGGGACAACTTGGCCAGCCTCCTGAAGGTTTCAGGGTGGCTAAGTATGGTCCTAAGCGATTGATCCATCATGATCGTGATGGGATGTGCTTAGAAGTACGGCCTGAGGTGCTTAACATATACTATTAGAGCAAAAATGAGTTTGTCAGAACGAGTATACCTGATCTCTATGTCGCGAAGGATTTTACTGGTGTAGTACACTGGCTTCTGAGATCTGTCCTTGTCTACGCAGACAAAGACCGAGCTGATGGCTCCAGGTGTGATCGCCAGGTAAAGTAGGAGCTCCTCCCCTTGCTCCGGTTAGGAGATCAGCGGAGGTGACACCAGGAACTTTTTCAATTCTTCGAAGGCCATCCTGCAGTCCTCTGTGCAGGTGAAGTCGTGCATCTTGCGCAGCACCATGAAGAAGGGAAGGCAACAGTCGGTCGATCTTAAGATGAATTGACTCAGAGTTGCGATCCGCCTTGTCCGGTGTTGGACCTGCTTCTTGGATGTCGGGTGCTCCATGTTGACGATCACCTGGACCTTCTCCGGGTTTGCCTCAATACCCCTCTGGGTAACCATGAAGCCTAAGAACTTTCTTGCTGCCACTCTGAAGGTGCATTTTGCTGGGTTCAGCTTCATTTGGTATTTTCGGAGGTTTTGGAAGGCTTCAGCGAGGTCAACAATGTGGTCCGAGCTTGGCTTGCTCATGACAAGCATATCATCCACGTACACTTGCATGTTAGAACAATCTGTCTTTGAAGATCCTATTGACCAGATACTGGTACGTGGCCCCGGCATTCCTCAGACCGAAGGGCATCATCCTATAGCAGTACGTCCCTTGGTCGGTGACAAAGGTGGTGTTCTCCTCATCCTCCGGGTGCATTCGGATTTGATTGTATCCGGAGAATGCATCCATGAAGGAGAGTAGTCGTGCCCTGAGGTGGCATCTACCAACTGGTTGATCTTCGGTAGAGGGAAATTATCTTTTAGGCATGCCTTGTTGAGGTCGGTGTAGTCTATATAGATCCTCCATTTGCCATTGCTCTTCTTCACCATCACCACATTCACCAGCCAGCTCGGGTATTGTACCTCCCGAACGAAGCTGGTAGCGAGGAGTTTGTCCACTTTCTCATTGATTGCTGCTTGCCTCTCTGGGGTGAAGCTTCTCTTCTTTTACCGAACTAGCCGGTGCTTTGGATCAATGCTTAGTTTGTAGGTGATGTGTCAGGGGGATACTTGCATGTTCGTCGCCATCTAGGCGAACATATCTGTGTTTGCCCGTAGGAACTCCAATAGATGGGCCCTCTCTTCGCCTTGTAGCTGGGCTCCAATCTGCACCGTCTTCACTTGGTGGTTCCCAATGGATAAGACAGCAGGCGCTTGACTGAGCCACCCCGGGGGTCCTGCACTCTTTGGTCGAGATCGTCTACCTTGGGGTCATCCTCAGGGACCTTGGCTCCAGGGAGAGTCTGGAAACAATGCTGAATTAGCTAAGGTGTACCCCTCATCTCCCCGATGCCGTAGGGGGTTGGGAACTACTTCAATAGCCGCTTAGTAGAGATGACGACATCGAGCAAGTTAAGCCTAGGTCATCCCAGAATCACGTTGTAGGCTGAAGGGAGCCTGATAACAATGAAGGTCATCATAACAGTGCTCTGCCGGGGTGGGGTCCCGACAGTGACAAGGAGAGTAATCTCTCCCCTAACCCTCACAGAATCCCCCGTGAAGTCGACAAGGGGTGTGTGCACAGGCCTGAGCTGAGCGAAGGATAAGTTCATTTTGGAGAAGGCATCATAAAAAAGTACATCTATGGAGCTTCCACTATCAACCATGATGCATTTTACAGGATGTATCATGATCGTCATCTCGACGATCACGGCATCGTTATTTACATTTTCTCTCCCACTTCCCCTTCTCTCATAAAGGGGAGTACATTCTCAGAACACCCTACCCCCCGAGCTCTCTTGGATGCATGCTCGGCTCCCCAGCAAATCATCCCTACTGACTTCTCGGTAGGGCGGTTGTCGACCGCAGGCACTGGCGGGAGGGTGACAAGAGCATAAGGTTCAGCTGGAGGTCTACCCCCCACGAACCTTCCAAAATAGCCTCTCTTGATGAGTTCTTTAATTTTCTTCTTGAGGTTGTGGCATTCCTCGGTGTCGTGGTTGTGGTCATGGTGGTAGCGATAATACTTCTTTTTGTCACGACCAATGGACGGCCTCATCGAAGGTGGGCACTTCAGGTAGGGCTCACCCTTGATTTCCATGAGGATCTTCATCCTCAAGGCAAGAAGAGGGGTAAGTCTCTCCTCCTGAGTGGGTGCACACCTTGGTCTCAACCCCTGGTAGAAGTTCGGAGCTGGGGGTCCTGGCTTCCGCATCCTGGATGCCTCGACGGGAGTCGGCTTCTTCAACGGCTTCCCATCTAGCTCCCTTCTTGTACGATCCACCTCCTCGACGTGAACGTACTTTTGAGCTTGGAGGAGGAGCTCAGAGTAGGTCTTCGGGAGTTTCTTGTTAAGCGAGTAGTTTAGGCGGGAGGTCCTGAACCCTCGCTTTAGTGCCAACATGGCGACTGGCTCATTAAGATTGTAGATCTCCAACATGGCAACCTTGAAGTGGGCCACGTAGTCTCGCAAGGGCTCGTGATCCTGTTGCTGGATAGAGAAGAGGCTGTCTGCTTCATGTGGCACCTTCTAACAGGCATCGAAGTGGGCCATGAATTTTTGCTCCAGTTGAGCGAAAGAGCTGATGCTCTCGGTTCGAGGCGGGTAAACCAGACCCGAGCCACCTTCCTGAGGGCTGCTGGGAAGGCAATGCAAAAAAGGATGTCGGTGGCCCCCTGGACTCTCATGAGGGCCTTGTAGCTTTTTAGGTAGCCCAAGGGATCGATGGTCCCGTCGTAGGGATCCACCTACGGCATACGGAATTGGCTAGAAATCAGTTCCTCTTGGATCTCCCGGGAGAAGGGAGGACAGGCGTCATAGCTTGCTGGCTCCTCAACGGAGCCCTGCATGTTCGTAAACCGGTGGGATAGCTCCGCTATCTTGCACTCGTGCTCTTCCAGGTGCTTCTCGGCCATGCGCCTGATGGCCTCGTCGATTGAACCCTCCACCGAGACTGAAGGAGATGTAGAAGGTGACGTGGGACAATGTCCATAAAGGGGGGTCTTACCTTTTCGACCTCGGCAAGGTCTGGCCATTACTCGCTCAAGGATTGGGGACCGGCTCTCCCTATTGACAGATCCGGCACGTTGTCTCTTTGCCGGAGTTAAGTGACTATCCCGGTGATCGGTGATGGCCCGCGACTGTGAAGGCCTTCCTTGGAAGGAATGCAGGCTATCACGGGATGCCGCAGCATGGACCGCGGGGGTCCCTGGCTGCTGGTGGGTAACCAAGGACTGTTGCTGGTGCTGAAGCTAGCGCACCATCATGGTGAGTATCTGCATCTGCTGGATGAGTGTGGCCAACTGGATGTCTGCTAGAGGTGGTTGAGTAGGAGCGGGGAGCTCCCTTTCTGGACTGTACGGGTCCCCTTGGGAAGGGGATCTTCTGCATGGTTGGTAGAGACTTCTCTCGCTCGTGTTGTCACTATCCTCTCGGTGAGCCGCTTGTAGGGGGTTTAGGATGGATCAAAATGTGTCTTGCCTGCCCCCTTCCTGGCGTGCCAATCTATTGCCGTCAAGATCGTCATTGCCCGTAGCTGCTATCAGCATCGAATCGCCCCTCGTCTCTTCAGGACTGGCCTGCTCGTCGGGACCTGCAAAATAAGGGTTAGAGACCCGAGCCAGGGATTCTAGCGGGGGCACTCTGATGGTTAAGTCAGTGATGATCCAAGGAAACAAATCCTCTTGGTTGAGCCCCTGAGATGGACTCCATGCTAGGAGAAGTGAATGTGGTGTTAGTAGAATGCAAGTATGCTGGAAAGGGTGATAGTTGAGGTGAATCGAAGGTGACTCTCCGGTCTGACCTCGCCTCTCTTACTCGCTTGAGTGTTCATTTGTTCATTACCTCCCCTCCTGGGGGTGCCGGTGGCTCTTTTGAATCCAGGTGGTTGCTAAACGTCTACCTCGGGATCTCCCTTGTGTCACCTGGCACGTACGGCAGCATTCCATGCCGTGGACAAGATGTCTTTCCTGATTCGTGATAAGGGAACCTGCTATGCACTCTGATATTCCTTCTGGTCGCTCCGTTTCGGGAAACTTGGCAGGTCCTCGATCATGGGTCCGCCACCCCCAGGATTCGAATCTCCTAGTTGACTTCCTCTTTTAGATGGTGCAGGTGGTTGGTGGAGAGCGTGGTGCCTCGGTCAAGGAGCTTCTTTCTGTTTTGGTGTAAGTAGTAGCTGTGGGCAGTTATTACAGCCTGGTGGGCACTCCTCTGCGATCCTCGGGCGACTCGCCGATGTCCAGGGGGATGGTGTTGCCCCTTCAGTTGCTGGTGCCTTCATTCGAGGTGGAGGTCGAACTAGAGAGACGGTCTCGACTCCGGTCCAAAGGGCTTGACCTCGAAGGGGCTCCGCTTGGCGAAAGAGTGCTGGGCTCAACTCCGAACCAAGGGGCTCGACCTCGAAGGGCTCGATCCAGCGAAGGAGGGCAGGGCTCGACTCCGGTCCAGAGGGCACGACCTCGAACGGGCTCTGCTTGGTGGAGGAGTGCTAGGCTCGACTCCGGACCAAGAGGCTTGACCTCGAAGGGCTCGATCTAGTAGAGGATGGCAGGTCACGACTCCTGCATGAAGGGCTCGACCTCGAAGGGGCTTCGCTTGGCGGAGGAGCACTGGGCTCGACTCCATACCATGGGGCTCGACTTCGAGGGGCTCGATCTGGGGGAGGTCGCTCGGCTCCGACCTAAGCATCCTGGATTCTCTGGAGCTGACCTGGCGGATGACGGAGCTTGGCTTCGACAGGCCACCCTGACACTATGAGGGAGCTTGGCCCGGTAATGGAGTTTGAGGAGGAGTATCCAATGTGGCGGCCTTCTCCGACGTGGTGTTTGACAGGTTTTCCATGTCAGCGATCCTGCCACATCATAACATATTTTTGATTTTTTTTTTATAAACTAGACCCTCTCTGCTTTCTTTTGAGATATTTTATCAGATATAGCATAGAATGGAAAAGGATAGATGGGTGGAAGAAGGATGTGCAACAACAACTATAATGTGCATAGCCTTATTTTTGCGTACCTTAAAACTCTATGCTAGATCCCCTCTTCACACCACCTAAAAATCTATGTATAATTAGATTCCGATTTGATTTGAATAACATTCAAATTAGATAAGAGTCTGGTCAAATATGGAAAGAGAGAGAGCCCCGTCAAATTTGGAAGGAGAGAGAGTCCCAGATAAAGAAAAGAGGCACCAACTTGACATCTCTCTTCTCACCATGTGTGTCCCAGATAAAGAAGAGAGATACTAATTTGGCATCTCTCTCTTCTTACCATGCGTGCCAAGAGGAGGTGCGCATTTCCATGCCATCCTTTTAAAATTTGCATGAGAAAAGAAAGAGACCCAACTTCTAGGTCAATAATTTAAGTCAAATTTGAATTATAAATTTAATTAAGTTAATAATTATTAAATCTAATTTAATAGCGTCAAATAATAAAGTCAAATATTATTATAATATTTACAAACAAGTCCATCATACTAAAATTAGTAAGTGCCAATATTAGCAGGTGCCAAAATTAGCAGGTACGATAATTAGTAAGTGTCAAAATTGGTGAGTACCAAAATTTGCAGGTACTAAATATGTAACTCTTACATAGATTCGTGCTTAGATTAAGTCAAGCTCCTTTTATATATGACCTTTTATGTCCTATTTTATCCGATAGTGAGATATACCATTATCTCTATTATAGTATCATCGAAACATTTTTGATGGACAGAAACAATTTCAACTCGATTCTAACTTGGATCATTGATCCGAAAACGATCCTAGTGAGCTCTTATAATCTACTAGTGATAACTAGCAGTATGTAGTGGCAACCTAGTAGAATAAAAATGAACCCCTAGGTATACTTACCATGTGATCAAATTTTTTTATTAAAAATCTAATAGAATACAGGTCATGAAAACTCGTTAAATCCTAAGTATCCATCATATATCAAATTTAATTAGCTTAAGTCCAATTATGATTTCCTTGAAAACACTTTTCCAATATCATACTACTGTGGTCACAGATTTAAGAACTCAGTATATTAGGTGGCATAGGACTATACTTTAACTACTAATACCGATAAATCCTTTATAAGTGTGCTTCCTATTCTTATAGTGAAGCTACTACAGGGAGCGAGCACCATAAAATTTCGAATGGCTAGGGATCATATTCATATACTGTCAAACCATAGCAACCTCACTATAAGTAGTTGAGACACTACAGGTCAAGGAATTACTAACACAATGATAGCATTGGAGAAGTCATCGAATAATGAGTAGATATCTATATGACTTCTTGGACTTGGTTATGCTCAATACGATTATTTTCTAACAACCACTTACACTTTACTCCAGTATCTCTATACTATAGACTCAAGACTTGTTTAACTAGAATGGAGGTGATATATGCACCGACCTTGATGGATTAATCACCGTCCTTATGATGATCCAATGATTGGAAGCTTTTTAGGAGTTAATCTATAATGATATATGTCTCAAATTCTCAATTTATAAGAATAAGTGTCATTGTCCATTAACTCTATGGATGATTCATAGACATATTAAATATAAATGGAAAGAATAAAATATAATTTTATTGATTTTATTGAATTAAGTACAAAATTATGTCTTAAAAAGGATACAATGTATCATGCCAAGTTGACTTCTAGGACATACATCTAACAACTTGAATGAGACCTACAATATACCATCTCATCTACTCAAAGTTAGCAACATCCAAATAGTGAACAAAAGCCAACAGCTTTTAACTATTCAAGTTGAAGCCCATAATGGACAAATGGTATTCGATTATCAATTGACTTTTCGGAATATAGTTATCCTAACATCCTCAACTGTTTAATAGTATTCGATTATTGCTAACGGCATTCTTAACGATATTTAATTATTCCACTTCGAGTAACTCTATAAATAGATAAGGTGGGATCTTTGACCAGGTACATTACTATCATCACTTAATGCCCGTCTCATTTTCTCTCATTTGCACTAAGCTCTTGCTGATGTTGCCCATTTTATTTGCTTTGTTGATTTAAGCATCGTAGTTTCCATCGAAATCTAATCAAGGGTTTTGTGCACGTCACCACCCGATAGGAGTTCTCGAGAGTAAATCACATGTCTCCGGAGAAGGCAGCAGGATTATTGGGTGCCACTGTCTTTCACCGAAGAACAACCTAACAACAATAGTATGGTCCATGTTTAGTTTGATCTTGATCATTTCCATGCCTGTTTGGATTATACTATATTATCATGTAGGGTGATCAAAGTCTCCAAAATGCAATTACAAGTTTGATCAAGATTTTTTTTATGGAAAAGTTTGATCATAATTTGGCTCAGCCAGCATTGCCCTTTTCGGTTAACCAGATCATTCTTTGTCAAGAATAATAAGATTTGACAGCAACTTTGAAGCCTTCGGAGGATCATTCGATTCTTTCAATAATGATAAAAATAAAGTTTCTTTATTGACTTTTTCCATCAACATATCGGCAATCTATAAAGTCTTCTCCACAGCTATTAATGTATTCTTTTTTTTTGCATTTTCATTAATAATACCTACACTGATAACTACCACGGATTAGTGGACCGCTTTTGTGCTCCCACCGACTCTGGGGGTACCACTGGGTCGCACCTCACTAAGATGAACAGAGAGATTTGACAAGGAAATGGTGCCAGCATGATATTTACAAAAGAAAAGTGAAGGATTCATGAAACAACAATATAATGCCCAGCGAAAAGTATTATAAATGTTATTATCAAAAAAAAAAAAACTAACAAACCAACAAGAAAACTGGCCCGGAAGCTAGGAACCTTCAAACTTAGTTTATTATATCAAAAGTGATATTTGAGCTTAAACCAAGCTGACATTAGATGATAACTGAGATTAATTTACAAAATAATTATATCTCTAAGCATTAGCATATAATATAGATAACAAAGCTATATTTTCTGTTTTATAAATGTATTTGCTCAATGTACTTCCTCACTCTAATCTAGCATGACATAAAAATATCTAAAATTATTTTCCATTTTGTGCAAGATATGCAGTCCAAGATAAAGATAGCAATGTTTTACCATTTAATTTGTTTAATTTGATTCAATCTATTGTTGATCGAGTAGGTTTATTTGTTTAATAAAATGATCATATTCGAATACGAATTTTTTTCTCATTAAACAAATAAATCAGATTCAAGTTAACAAATTTTTTATCTATTTTATATCCTATCCTAATCATACGTAGTCTAACGTGGCTCAGTGGTGATCTTAAATCAGAGCTGTGAGGTGAAGGAGAAGGCTAAAACAAAACATGAACCAATGCTAAATTATAGCCGCTTTCAAATTAGTGACCTTGTTAACTAAAGATCAAAACAAAGGCCATATAAGACAAATAGCACCAATTACATGGAAAGGGACCGGGTACCTACAACTCAATGATGCAATTTTATCATCAAGCTGTTGCCTAATGGTTTGTCATCGGATGATGTCTACAACATCTGCCTTGAGATATTATTATAAATTTTTTTTTGATTTGGACTGACATTAATTGATATTTTTTTTTTATTAAAATCTGAGTTGATTTTATAATCCATGTCGATAGACATAGATTGAGCTTATTGTTATGTGATCATTGATTGGACTATGAGCATCTCATATGATTTGGTATGGTTGAGGCGGCACAGCGTAGGCCTTAACCCTACTTGACTTGTGATGGAAGGGTCGTTAAGGTATTTTCATTGTATTGGCTAGATCCCCTCTCCGCTTCCTCTATTTATATATCACATATTCGGTGATTTTTTGATACGGTGATTTTTTCCATCGAAAGCCGCCTTTCTGAGGAAGATCGGAGAGAAGGACTTTGCCTATGGTGTTCGTGTGAGCATCGGGATCAGGGGATTATGGCGAATACAGGTATGTAATTATTTTTCAGATATACTATATGATTCTAATTATTTGATCGATCTTAGAGATTTAGGGATTGTTTTTCCCATATTTGATATCAGAGCCCTAGTACCAGATTAGAATCATGTTTAATATTTTAGATCTGAAATCTATGTTTTATTGTTGTTCGTTTCTTCCTTCTCATCGTTTGTCACTAGCCTGATCCGATCGTGCCTTGTCGAATGTGGACGGGTCAATGGTGACAAGTTGAAACCGGTCATTGTAGAGATGACTGGTATTTATTTTTGACACCCCGGTACAATAAAATATCCTCGGAGCCCGATGACGATCGGGCGTCAAGATCCTGGCCAGCGAAACTGCTGGATCTCAGTCGATTGATTGAGATCCCAAACCAATAACCAAAAAACAAAAAAAATTGGTTTGAAGCCATTCACTTGAGGGTGGTGGCCGTGGAGGCCACGGTCCGCCATCGCTGGCGGCCATGGTTTCCGGTCGGTCCCATGACCGGTCACACACCCCCCCGCCTCCTTCTCACCGGCGATGACGATCGGTGAGCCGCTGTCCTATCGATGGCCGATCGTACAAAAAAAAAACTGGGAAGAATCTTACCTTGTCCCGCCAGTTATCGGAGGCGTTTTGACCTCCGGCGTGCTCACCGGAGCCGGCGAGCTCACTGGAGCTGGCGACTGGCCCTTCTTGGCCGGCCCCGGTAGTGGTTTTGCCGGCGGCGTCATCGATGGGGTAGAACCAGGGAAGAGGTTTTGGAATGCTCTGTTATTTTTCTTTCTCTAGCTTTGGTCTTATTAAGGAAGGAGAGGGGTTTTGGGTTTTGGGTTCGAACCCAATAACCCAATAATCTAGTACCCAATAAGCTAAAAAAAAGGCCCATTTTGCACTAAAGTCCCTAGGTTTTCTAAAATTATATAGAAGCCCTTTTACATTTTACTCCCTCCAAAACTTATAATTACTTTTGGATCCAAAAAGACCATTTTGCAGTTAGGCCATTGGATTTTCTGAAATTATAAATTAGTCCTTTTACAATTAAGTCCTTGACAAATTTATAATTATATTTTGGTCCAAACTAAAATGTCGGAGGGGCATGGATGGATCCTACGATTATTTTAATCTACATTTTGAAATACAATAATATTTGTAAAATGGATTAGTGGATACATGTTGATTAGTATCCTATATATGACTAATTGTATTTGACATATATATATATATTTTAGTCATATCCTTAGTTTTGACTTGGATATTTATTCCCTGTATGTATAATTTTGTGGGTTGGCACAAATATTTATCACCAAAGTAGTTTGTTTGTGTCAGTCCATCGAATTGTTCATTATGTGAGGGATATTTTCTAGTTATGACATACAATCGCCTGTCCAAAGAGGGTTATTGTGTGTTTTAACTAGAAAATGTGGCATGGAGCATTTTGTTGCTAAGGTACTCTAGTTTTCTTGGGCCTGTCTGCCCAAAGGGGATAGGTTCAGGAATGCTAGAATATCTGATTAGCTTGTGGCTTCATGTGAAGAGCACTAATATATATTGCATATTCTGCCCAAAGGAGAATATGTGATATTGTGTTTGTGCTCTTATTTGTTATTGTGATATGATATGTTTATATTACATCCGTTAATTAATGTTTGGCATTCTTTATTTTGATTATACAATTACTTTTGGTATGAACAACAACAATGCTGTTGTTGAGGTGTTTACTGGGTCTAACTATAAGAAATGGAGGCAAGACTTAGAGTTTGCTCTTGGAATTGCTGACATTGATCTTGCATTGCATGAGCCCAGACCCAATGATTTGAATGATCAAAGCACCATTGAATAGAAGGACCACCTTGCTAAATGGGAGAAGTTGAATAGACTCAGTTTGATTGCAATTAAGAGATCAATTTTGGAACTTCTCCTGAGTAGTTTACCCAAGTCTGACTATGAGAAAGAGTTGCTGGATGCAATTGAGCAGAGGTCTCTCGTATCTAATAATGCTGAGATTGGATGCCTGATGAAGGAATTGACAATCATGCATACAATAATATTAGGGGTGTCAGAGAGTATATTCTAAAGATAGTTCATATCTAATCTAAGCTCAAGGTTCTAAAGATTAATCTACCAGATTCCTTCATTGTGTCACATGCCTTGAATTCCTTGCCTGTGAAATTTTCTCAAATCAAGACTGCCTACAATACTCTTGATGAAACATGGAATGTTAATGACCTGATCACTAAGTATGTTGCTGAAAAAGAAAAGCTCAAGAAAGAAAAGAATGATAGTGCTCTCCTTACTCATCAATATCAAACTCAACATCAAACTCAATCTGGTAAGCATTTTGTACATAAGAAGGGAAAGCCTACTACTCCTAGACAGTCTCAAGTTCCAAGAGGAATGGAAGAGCTCACGATCATAACCATTTTGTAGGAGGTCCCAAGGCTGCCATTAAGAAGAAGATCAAGTGCTTCCACTATAAAAAGAAAGGACATATAAGAAGTCAGTGCTTTAAATTCAAGTACTGGTTAGAAAAGAAAGAAAAACAGAGAGATAAGTCCCTTGGTTTAGTCTATTGTAAATCTAATATGGTCAATGTTTTTATTAATTCTTGGTGGACAGATAGTGGAGCTTCGACTCATGTTGTTATTTCTCTACATGAGATGATAAACAAATGGAAGCCAAGCCTGAATGAAAGCAAAAGGTTGGAAATGATTCTAAAGTCGAAGTAGATTGTGTAGGAGTTATCAAGTTATGCTTAGGATCTAGTTTTGTAATTATTTTAGAAAATACCTTTTATGTACCTTTCTTTAGAAGGAATTTGATTTCTATTTTATCTTTAGATAGGCTTGGTTATGGATTCATGTTTAGCAATAAAAGAGTTGATTATATATTCAATTCGAAAATTATTGGCTACGGTATTTTGGTTGATGGCTTATACAGATTATCTCTAGCTATTGATGATTCCAATACTTCTTTAAGTATTGAAAATGTTGTTGCCAAACATCCAAGGACTAATGATAAATCCTTTATGTTATGGCATAAATGCCTGGGACATATTTCAAAGAAAAGAATAACCAGATTAATAAATGATGACATCTTACCTGTTTTGGATCTTGGAGATATTAAGACTTGTGTTGACTGTATTAAAGAAAAATTGACCAAAACCAAAAAGAAAGGGATAATTCGGAGTTCAAACCTTTTAGAAATTATTCACATTGACATAAGTGGACCTCATTCTTCTACAATTTATGGTAATAGATACTTTATCACTTTTATTGATGACTTTTCTCGATATGGCTATGTTTATTTGATTAAAGAAAAGTCTGATGCCCTTCAAAAATTTAAGATTTTTAAAATTGAAGTCGAGAAATAATTAGAAAAATTTATCAAGATTATGAGATCTGATCATGGAGGTGAGTACTATAGCAGACATGATGTGGCTAGGTAGCAGATGGGTTTGTTTGCCAAGTATTTACAAGGCTATAGGATTGTTCCTCAATATACCATGCCTGGAAGTCCTGAGCAGAATGGTGTGGCCGAAAGACAGAATCACACCCTTAAAGATATGATGCGGAGCATGATAAGTAGGTCTAATATGCCAGAACTTTTATGGGGATAAGCTCTCAAGATTGCTTTATATATTCTAAGCAGAGTTCCCAGTAAATCTGTGTTGAAGATACCTTTTGAACCCTGGACTGGAAGAAAACCTAGTTTGAATCATTTTCGGGTTTGGAGTTATTGGCGTGGAGTCCCTGTTCTGGCCGGTCGGAGCTGCTGCACCATAGGACCGCTCCCTGGTTCACCTGCAAAACAAGTCCCTTGCCGAAGTTGCTCTGGCGGGGGACACTTCGATGCCTAAGTCAGAGGCGGGCTCCAGCCATAGAATGGGGAAGATTCTGGAGAAGCAGAGGGAAAGGCTCCATGAATTTTGAGTTTGTGTACCTCTTTTTGTGCATTTCCTCTTATCGCTATGTATAAGGGGCCATCTAGCCTGCGGATCCGTTCTTCTTCTAGTGATTACGGGGAGTTGATTTCTCCCCATGATTGGCAATCATGGGTTGTCATTGAGCAGTTCTGGCCAGACCGGAGGCATGGCAGCTGGAGTTGCACATCATGATCGTGGCATGGAGATAGTCGATAGTAACCATTGGTTACTATTACCTATCTGAGACAGATCATGGATCCATCTTCAGATTTTTTCCCGCTTAGGGAGATTCTCATAATTAAATCAGGAATCTCCTCGTCTTCGGATCTTCTCGGTCGGAGGTCCTGTCTTCAGCGTGAGTCGAGGACTTGGTGTTTACCAAGGGCTGGAGATTGTGTCTTCGGCAAGAAATGAAGAGTATGTCTTCAGAAGTCAACGAGAAGCTTGGTCTTCGGTTAGTGCCAAAAACATAATCCGAAGATCTTGCCTTCGGATGTCGTAGGCCGGCGGAGACCCTTGAGTTGCCCGTAGTTTGCCTGAACTTTCTAGGCCCGAAGTTGTTGGTTCAGAGAAAAGGTCTTCGGTCAACCGAACTGATGTTCGGCTCGTACTTGGACTGGGACATCCTAACAGTTGCCCCCTACTCTTAGTTTTCTAAGCGAAGATTTACCTCGAGAAGTGAGAGTACCAATGCTTTGTCATTTTTCTCCGAGGGGAGAGTGTAGTGGATGATCATGAGATCCCTTATTAGACTGCCCATCATGACTGCTGGTTGATTTGAGAATTAGGCAGTGGACAGTTGTTACTTCCTGATTGGGGGAGAAGAAAAGAGCGAGTGGCCCTAGGACTGTCTTTTCTTTTCCCGTTGCATGATGGTTCAGCCAATCTTTTGGTTGGGATTTGGGCGGTTGTGATAGCTTCTTCCCGTCCATTGGATGATGGATGTGCTTTATCCTGGCCACTGATCTAAGATCGGTTACCTCCTTGGGTTACCCTTTATCAAATCAACTAGTGGGACTTTAGAGGCTCCTGGTCTCCTTTTGGGAAAGAGAGAAGGTCCGGCTGAGGAAGCTTCTTCAACCTCACTTCATTCTTCACTCAGCCTTCTCTATTCTTGACTACCAGTCTATTCTGCAGGTAGAATCTTCCTTCTACATTTTTGTTTCATTCTTTTACCATGGAAGAAGCTGTAGAAAGTCAGGGAGGACAAGTTTGGCCCTCGGGGGCCGGTGACGTGGTAGGTCCGAAGTCGATCCCTAGTTCAGTTACATAAGGGAAGATGGCCCTTCTTCGGGAATGCTATCGCATTCCCAAGGGGTTTCCTTTCGTCCTCCCCGCACCTGTGGAACGGGTGAACAAACCTCCTCCCTAGTGCTTAGCCGTGTACGAAGACCATCTGAAGGCTGGCCTTCAATTTTTCCTGCATCCTTTTTTCATCAAAATCTTTTGTCTACACCAAGTGGTGCCGACGTAATTGATCCCGAATAGCATCCAGAACGTCTACGGGTTTCTGGTTCTGTGCCGCATTACAAACATAGAACCTAGGACCAACTTATTCATAGCCCTTTTTGTACTCAAGAGGGATTTCCTTGGCAGTGGACGGTGGGTGATCGACCCTCGGTCGGGCCACAAGATCATCAGAGACATGCGCAGCGCCATCCACGGGTGGAAACCTATTTTTGTGTTCGTATTGTCCGTTGATCCATGGGGCTTCGACATTGTTTGGAAGAAGCCTCGTCTAACCACCAATGATGGGAAAAAGGTCTTGGCGGCTCACCAGTTGGATTACGAACTTCTGACTAATTCGGAAGTCACCCCTATCCATGAGTTGTTGGAGGAGAGAAATCTCTATCTTGCAGGGATTAGCAAGTTCTCCATATTAGGTATAGTGACGGAAACTTCTACCCCTTTTCTCCTATTTTTGTTCTAGCTCAGTTGACTTAAAGAAATTTTTCTGCTTGTAGGTGGCGGAATGAAGCCTGGCCTGAGCTAGCTCTGTCATACTTCTGAGAAGAGGGTAGCTCAAGCCCCTTTCACAAGATTAGCAGTTTTGAAGAAGGTCCGAAGAAACGGTCCTGAGGGGGACCGGAGCAGTTTATCTTCCCGTGGGACCTCAGGGGAAGATGTGGTACCCATGGAGGTGGCCCCATCAAGACCTCATTCGGTTGAAATTCCTCTGGCGGTTACCTCCTCGATCCGTGCAAGGGGGAGCTGCCTCAAGCGGCAGACGCGCCACCGCTTCTCCCCCTACAGCTGATAGGGGCAAAGCGTCCAAGTCGAGGGAGAGTTCGCTCGTGGGACTTCCCTAGCTAGAAGCTGTTCGACGAACTCTTCGGAGCTTTCTCCTACGGGGGGACTGCTGGTCCCTGCCATAGCCAGGCAGGCACTGAAGAATGCATTGCTGCCTTACTATTTGGCAATTCTTCAAAGTCAGAGCCTTCCCAGGATGTTTGATTCTACTTTTTCTGCCCTGCAACGGTATGGCCCTTGCTGTCTCCTTCGCTCTAAGAATTGTTCGATCCATAACTCCATATTTTTGATGCAGTTGGTCTATAACCTTACCTTTATGGAGGAGGGCCTGGGAAATGTTGACGGTCTCATTCATGGCCTCAAGGAGGAACTTTACATGGCCAAAGCTACAAAAGAGGTGGCCGAAGAGCTGAGGAAGTCCATGAAAAACCGTCTCGCTCGAGCGGATGCTGAAGTTCATGAGCTGAAGAGTGAACTGAAAAGTGCCCAGTTGACAATGGCGGAGCAAGGGGCAGGGTGGAGGAAGAGCAAAAAGCAAGTCGACTCCTTGGAGCAAACTGCCAAGGAGAACCAAGAAAGAATAGAGAGTTTGACCAAGGCGGCAGAGGAAGCTGCCAGGAGGGCTGAAGAGGCAGTTCTGGAGTCTGAAGCGGCCAAGAGAGAGTCCGCGGCCTTGAGAAAGCTGGTGGACGACGCTGTAGCAGACTTCAGGAAGTCTTCATAATTCCAAGAGGAGATGAATGAAACATCCATGTACGGCTACCAGCATGGCTTCAATGATGGACTTTCCAAGGTAAAAGAGGCCTTCCCCCACCTTGATCTCTCTGGCATCCCTTCCTTCAACATAGTCAAAGAAGAAGAAGAGGAGGAGGAGGCCGAGGCCACGGAAGAGGCCGAAGAGATGCCATGTCCGGGAGAAGAGGCCTCTGCCTCGTCAAAGATTTGGGGGTGGCTTTGTTGAACCCTGAAGTGATTTTTATGATAACAAAACATTGGAGCATATATTTGGTTATCTAACAACTCTTCAAATGGTTGACAAGTTTTTGTAGGATGACTACTTTGACATATTTTTTTAAACCCTACAACCTTTATTTCTTTGTGTTGAGTTGTAAGTAATTAGAATCTTTTAAAGAAGAACCCAACAAAAGTTTCTCTATTTAAATCAAAGATAAAGGGTTGCTTCTACTAGTTTTCAAGCTTCAATTTCTCTTGATTGTGTTGTAAGAAGATCTTAAGGAAGTCATCAAAGCTTGGCATATGAGTTCTGGAGAAATGAATTGGTCTGGCTGAAGAACCAATCTTGAGCCGACTGGATGGAGGAGCCAGCTGACTGGCACTGGCACAAGAAAGAAGATCTCTGGCACGCCAACCCAGCCGACCCGAACCTGATCTGAGCCAACTCGAAGAATGTCCGAGTCGACTAGATTTCAGCCTAGCCAACTCGTCCAGAACTTGGTTGAGAATTCTTTGAGAACCTCTAGGATCCGAGCCGACTGGATTTCAACCTAGCCGACTTATCCAGAGTGAGCTATTTTCTTGACTGTGGAACCAAGCCGACTGGTTTTCAACCCAGCCGACCCGAACCTGATCCGAGCCGACTCGAAGAATGTCCGAGCCGATTGAAATGATGGGGTCAATTCCAACAGCTAGTTCCAGTTTTCTAATTTTGAATTCCGAAAGTGCTCCAACAGTAACCTATCATTTTCCAACGGTCTACAACGTTCAAATCAAGGGAAGGCAGTTGAAGTCTCTATAAATAAGGCATGAGAACATCCTTAGAGAAGACTAATGAGTTATTGAATATTTATTGAACATTTATTGAAGTAAGAATAGAGAGCACTTGAGCTTTGAAGTCAGTCTTCAAGCATTCACCAACTCTTATCAGAAGTTTGAAGCATCTTTTGAGGAAAGCAAGGAAGCCATTGAAGTGCATTGAAGAGCATTCATTGAGCTTCACTCGAGCTACATCGGCAACCACCAGACAACTTAGTTTGTCATTTCTATTGCTTTTCTTTCTACTCTTAGAATACTTGGGTTATTGGTGAGCCCGATTGTAAAAACCAAATAGGTTTCTTTGGTGAGCCTACTAAAAACCAAAGTGTAGAGGTTCTAGGTAAGCCTGTGAAAACCTAGTATGGGTTTCTTTGGTGAGCCCAATTTAAAAACCAAAGTGTAGAGGTTGGGATTGTGAGCCTGTAAAACAATCCGATTGTATTCCGGTTTGGGGAATATAGTGGAAATCCCGAGTGGTGAACTTGGATAGTAGATGTAGGAGTTGGGTTGCTCCGATCCACTCTAAACTTATTTTGTTTGTATTATGCTTTACTTACTTTTCAGCTTCTGCACTTATTTTCTGATTAACACAATATTTAACCACTAAAAGGAATTACTTGTGCACATATTTGCAAGAAATTTTGTAATTCCCAATTCACCCCCCTCTTGGAAAAGCCACCTAGGCAACAGGCTTCAACCTTGATCCCAATTCAGGAGGGGACTCAGGTTGAGGAAGCCCAAGCTGAAGGTTCTCCGATCCCGGCCCAAGTCGACGAGATCCTTTCTGCGTAGGTTAACAAGTTGCTTCAATCCTGCGGTGTTGGGTCTCCTCCAGTTGATGTTGAATAATCTAAGTTGCTTTAGGCATTTTTTTTTTATGTCATCAATGGTTTTTGCATGACAACTTCCATGGATTTTAAAGTAGCTTCTTCTTCTCCTGAATGTGCCATGTTGTGTTTTTGGATGCAGCTTGAACAAAGTCGATCTGTAATCCGAGCTTTACTATTCCTTCTTCTGCTTGGTCGAACGGCTGCGGTCGAAGGCCGTTTGATTGGTAGTTGATGAAGACGAACTTTGGAATAAGTTAGAACTCCATTGCCGAAGACCATCTATGGTCGATCAGGCTGATGTCACTTTCCTTTCATAACTAAATCTATCCGTTGGGATAGACATGATAGACAGGTGTCAACTCCCTGTTGACTGGTGATTAAGGAAGTCTGATTGTGATTTTCATTGTCCATGCGGTGTGTCGATATTCGTACAGTCACATTTTCTTGTGTCTTGCATGCCGCCAGATCTCCTTTTTTCAAAAAGGAGCCATTAATGTCGCTACCGCACGATGGAAATTCCTCCAGATTCGAAGTGCCGGTAGTTGCTATCCCGAGAATGACCCTCAAGCAGTCTTCTGGTTCTCGAAGCATCGCTTGGACACATGGCGCTCTTTGATGCGGCTGGGAAAAGACATGGAGCACGCTTCCTTGCGACCAGTCATGGGTGTAAAGTTTTTATATATAGGACCTTGTCCTCTGCTATCAAGGGTTATCATCCTCTCAGACTTCTTCTTCCTTCCCAGTGCTCCAGTCAAAAATGAGGTTCAACACCTCCGAGCTTCGAAAGGCAGTGAAGAAGAGGGCTATTGATCCCAAAAGAAAGAGGAGTCCGAGGCTCTTTAAACCGAGCGACGATGATGAGCCTATCGTGGATCGCTTGGAGAAGAGGGTCCGCATGTTGGAGGCTCAACTGAAGGAGGCCAGGGCCCAGGTCGTGGCGGCAGTCGCAAAGGTGGAGGGGGCCAAAAAGGAGGCGGCAAACACCATCTCAAGCTTCAAGACATCCACTGCTTTCAAGGAGGAGGTCACAGAAGCGGCTCTGGACTCCTACCATCAGGGGTTCCGGGAGTGCAGGAGGAAGGCCTTAAAGTTCTATGACTTGAAGGGCCTGTACAACATCAAGTCCTTTGTTCCCTTTCCCGGACATGAGTTTGATTCTGACTCCGAAGAGGGGTCGAATTCTGGTCTGGATAGGAACCTCGAGGCCCCTTCATCATCCTTCCAGAACTCCCCCCACCGGTACGGGAAAGAGCCGGCAGGAGGTTATTGAAAATGCTTTCCCACAACCCTTCTCCTCCTTTTTTTTTCCTCTCTTTTGTGAGGGTTTTTTTTTGTAAAAAATTCGAAAAAGAATGAAATATCCTAACTTTTCTTACCTCTTCACGTCTAGAGTGTAGATTCCTCAGACCATTCGCAGTCTATATCCTCAGACCATGTGTCCTTTGCGATATGTGAAGCTCCATCCACATGGAGCACCCAAACGGACTTCGTCTCCTTCGAAACATCCTCTTATGCCGAAGGTTCTGAAAGTTAAAAGGTTCATTTGCAGATGCCTATCCTAAGCATGCAACATCAGGGAGCAGGTAAGTATTTTAAAACAATTTTAAAATGCACAGCGGAAAACATGCTCCACGCAGGATCTAACACAATCTGAAAGCATGTACAGAATAAAACATGTTATAACATGGGCATGTAATGTTTATAAAACATTTTAAATCCATAGATCTATGCATGCATGAATTTAAAAACAAAACCCATACCTTATTCCTGCGGGGAATAAATCTGGTATAGTCCTGGAATAGCAGGGATAACAGGAATAAATTTATTCCTGTTGTCTTCCACTTTCAGCACGTTGACAGATTGCTGTTCTTTCCACCAAAAACTGCTACAGAATAGAGGAAATTTTGCCAACGTATGGATCACCCTTCCTGCACCAAGAGTTAGGGAACAAGTTTGTTGATCTTCCTTCAAAGGGGAGAAGATGATTCAATGGTTTTGATCCCCTTCCTTTCAGCCAAAATCAGCACCAGAAATTCAGCAATCTGAAAAACCTGCAACAAAAACAGAGCAGAAAAGGATAGCTGCAAGGAGGTCGATCCGGCTTCCAAGTGCTCTGTTGAACACTCTCAAGAGGGGGAACACGCCGGGGGCTAGCTCTGATCCGTCTCTCGGTCGATGCTAGTCACCGGAAGACTTGGAACGGTGGGAGGGAAGAGGGAATGAAACAGAATTTCAGAACCTGTTTTTCAGCAAAACAGAGTTTGTTTTCCTCCAAATTTTTGCAACAGAAAATAGGGATAAAGGCTTATTTCTCTTCCTTCCACTCACCAAAACCCAGCCCTCAATTTTACAGGTGGAAAGGGAAGGAATATCAGCAAGCAAAAAGGAACTCTCACAGCTTTTTTTTTTTTTACCTCTCACACGGTGACGTCCAGCACTTAGAACCAGGGGACTGCGGGTTTTTTAAAAGGAGCCAGCAGCAGAGGAGAAAAAGAAAATGCTGGGAGGCCAATCGATGTCGAGGGCTTAATCACCAATTAACCAGTCATTAGGACTAATTAAACGGGTGTAAAAGGCAGTGGGTGGAATGGGAAACGAGAAGACACGGAATAGCTTGCGACACTTGGAATTCGCCAAGCGTGAAGACGACCGTGTAAACCGGTCAATTGAAAAACCAACGGTCCAAATAAATGGGTTTAATCCAATTAAAACCAAAGGTTCAAAAGAAAAATCGGTTCAAGGAATTTTGGGTTCAAATCAATTAAACCCAAAGGTTCAATCCCAAAAATTTGGTTCAAATTAATTGAACCGGTTCAAGCCCAATTAAATTTGGTTCAATTGGTTCACAACCAATTGGAGGCCGAATTTAGCTCCGAATCAGTTCAAAATTGATTCAGAAAAATCCTGGCGCAGACCTGGTCAGCCTGGAACAATTTCTGGTTGACTCAAACAAGGGCAAGACCGGGAAAAGAGTGCTCAAAAAAATACCGTGACCATAAAACCGAGATGATTCCCAATCGTAATCGGTATTCGGATCAGAGAGTTATCCTCAATGGCATGTGACCTCATAGGTTCGAACCTAAACGGTAGTACTGGAACGATTCTAGTACCAGCACAGGAGACCATCTAGCAATGGGTCCTGGCATCCGGATAGGTCGAAAATGCGGGAGTATACAATCGAACCTCTGGCATATGGTTACTGTATAATTCGTCCCTTTGACCTCTAATGCTCAGGACGACTGATATTGGGCTGCCAACCCAGACTGAGTCAGTCGACAACGTGTCTCAATCTTACAAGCCCAGTGACTCTTCACTAGGGCTACCCCGGCCGAGGATTTGCTAAATTGAGATACAGCGAGACATTCAATCCAAACTGTTCGGACAGGTCAATTCCATCTTGGTCTATCACTGCTTCATAAGTACTTGCCTGTACCTAGAAACCCTCCGTCACTGGATTAAAAATCCGGGTTGTCCGGTACCAAATCACAGGGAGTTGCTTGCAAGCAACCGTGATGACCTCAGGTCATAGGGACATATATACCCATATCCAATCGTGAGTATCTGGTGCGGGCACCAGACTCAGAAGAAGACTTCAGAGCTCCATTTGGATCTCTGATTGACATTGCCCGAGAAATTAGGATTTGTAATAAAGGTTGACCTGGTCAACCAGTTTATTTATTTTATTTATTTCTTGAATCACCATTTAAATTTTGTTGAGTCATGTTGACTCGGTGCAAGTCCCAATGTGGTTTCAATTTGGTCCAAAATGGTGCCACATTTCTCTTCCAATCAACTCAAGGTTCAAGCAAGTGGAGGCCACACTCCAAGCCACACGCCCAGCCACACTCCGAGCACATGCCAGAGTCCAGGAGGTGCCATAGAGGCATCCCAGTGTCATGGTCCCCACATCCAAAGAAGAAAAAAATCAAATTGGAGGCTAAATTAAAGGAGGCGCCCACACCTGCCTAATTTACCTAAGCAAAGAAGGAAGAAAACTTCTCTTGGAGAAGAAATCAAAGAAGGACATCCAACCTACTCCTAATTGAAGTTCAAATCAAAATCAAAGAGCTTAACTTGGAGTGGAAGAAAAGAAGAAATACCTTAAGAAGAAGAGGACTCCAAATCCAAATCCAACTCCAAAGGAGGTGCCATAAAAGTTCCAAAACAATTCCTTTATGGCCGTCCCAATTTTTTTTGGACTCTTGGTCGGCCAAGGGAGAGGATTTTCTATCTAATCTAGGGGTTGGAAGAGTTTAGTCCCACATGGAAATTTGTACAAGCTAGGAGAAAATTTTAGGTCTATATAATAGACCTCTCTTTGTAACTTTAAAAAAATCAATGAAGAAAATTATTTTTTTTGCTATTCTCTTGTGTTGAGTGACCTAGGTTTCTCTTCTTCCGCACTATTCTAAGTGTTGAGCTCCGTGAGGGGGTAATCCGGGTTCCATTGGAGCCTTGAGGAGGTGAGAGATCTCCATCTTTATCCAAAACCCTAGGTTAGCCACTTGAAATTCCAAAACCCTAGCCACCCTTCATTATTTTCAATCCATCAAACCCTAGATCCATCCATCTCCCACGGTCTCTCTCTCTCTACAAGTCCAGGCCATCCACCTTCATCCAGATCCAGTCCAGCAACTTCAGATCCAGAGCAAGTTCCAAGGAAAATCACATCAACATCCAGGAGAATCCAGTTTTCAGCTGTTTCAATCTTCAAGTTCATCAACCTGGTAAATATTTCCCTTGACTCTCTGATTCCATCAATTGTTTTTCTTCTCTTCCAGATCTTGAGTTCAGGAGAAGCCAACCCGCCAAAGGACTAGTATTGGAGGATCCATTACGAAGATATCTGAATCCGGGATCCAACAATCTGCTCGGGAGAGTTCCTCCACCAAAACCTGTGAAGATCATTGTCTGGTTAGATAAACCATCTCTTCTCGTTATTTCTGTTCTTTTGAAAGTTCGGAGCGAAACCCTAGGTCTGGGAGTTTCTCAACCCCCAGCGATCCGTTGCTTCTGAACTACTCTGATAATTTAGTTTCCTTAAAATTGTGCTTTCAATTATCATATTAATATCTTTCAATGTTAGGTTAACTTTTCTTTGATTTGAAGCCAACTTCTACAAACATATAAAAACAACAAAAAAATTAGTTAATCTTAATTTACTTCCGCATCGCATCCCTTTATTTGTTCTGCATCATTTTTGGTATCAGAGCCCAGTCTAGGGTTTCTGATTTGCTTGCTTGCTTGTTTTGATTGTTCTCTTTTTATTTTGTCTGCTCGAAGTAGACTCCCCAGGATGTCCGGTCCTAGGAACTAAGCGAGGCGCAAGCCTCCTCCTCCCATTCCATGGGGTGTTCCTAGGGCGTGTAGGGGATCCATTGGGTTATAACTTCGTAGCAGGGATTATAAACGGGGAAGACAATCTAGTTGCAGCCCGTAATTTCCCTGTTGTCTGAATTATTTCTCCCTGGATAAAACTCCGAATTGCATGATTTTTGCTTTGTTGAAACCAGTATAATTGAACCTATTTTTTATAATTTTTATGCGATTTATTGGTTTCGGTAGAAATTCTGAGAATTAAAATACAGCAACTCTATTTTTTTGTGTTCTGCAATTCAATTCTTTTTTTTTTTTTTTTTTGGAGTGATCATCTCATAATTTACTTAAGGGCAATTGAGCATCTAAGATAAGGGGAGGAGTTGATTACCTCTCCTTAGCCCAAAACCACCATCCAATCATTCGAACCTAGACCTAATTTAAAATCAGTTAGACCTAATTTGCCCTAGTGGGCTAGGGACACCAATTGGTCGGGTCTAGGCTAGTGTTGAGTCAGTTTGCTGAGTTATTCTGTGTGTGCTTAGCACTCAGTGTCTAGAACGGTGGTTCAGGGACTACGTCTCGAAGGGCTTGTGTGCTGGTCCGCCTACCTGGCCAATCACTGATTGGTGTCTAGGATTGGCAATCAGGGACCTAACACTCCCCTTACACCTGCCTGGCTGAGTCCTGAGTTACTACAGGCTAGCTTGCCACTCTGATTGGGCATCTAGTTTGGACTCTAGGTCTAGTGATCCAGTAGTCGATTTAGTCTAGTCTCATTTTGTGTGCTTGCTTGAATCATCATGTCTACCAGAAACGGAGTGCCATATCAACCTGGTCAAACCCAACCTGATTTAGAGGCCATGATCAAAACTCTTACTGAAAGTATGGCTAAAATGAATCAGGATATGACAAACACTGTGGCCCAGTTTAGCGCACAAATTCATGAGGATCTTACCTAACTTAGGGACCGAGTCCAAGTACTTGAAGAACCTAGACATCAGAATTGGACTCCTGACCCCGATTTTAATGTGCCTCAGCCTCACCCACATCTGGAGCCTAGAAGGCCTTTATATAGAGATCCTGAACCTAATCATAGGAGGCCTGACCCAGAGCCTGAAGATAGAGATGATAGGTTCATCAGGAACATCAAATTAGATGCACCCACTTTTGATGGTAGTCTGAACCCTAAGGTATATTCTGATTGGGAGGGTGAGATGGATCAATACTTTGAGTGGTATGCTATGTCTGAGGAGAGGAAATACAAGTTTGCCAAGATGAAATTAGTGCGTCAAGCTAGGTTATACTGGGGGAACATTGAGCTAACCACTAGGAGACGGAATGTTGAGCCCATAACCACTTGGCAGGGTATGAAAGAAAAACTGAGAGATAAATACCTACCCATTTCATACCAGCAAAACCTGTTAGACCAATGGCAAAACCTGAAACAAGGAAACCGATCTGTCTCAGACTACATAACTACTTTTGATGAATACCTAATGAGATGTGATGTGAGTGAAGCCCACGAAGTCACTTTGTCTAGATTTAGGGCTGGACTGAGGGAAGATATCAAGAGAGAACTATTTCTGAGAGAGGTTACTGATCTAGACCAAGCCTACCAGATTGCACTGAACACTGAGAAATTTCAGAGAGGACCTATACCTTCTAGGGTTAGTGCCCCAATCCCAAGGAATGGACCTAGCCAAGTTATCCCTAGTAAACCTTTTCAGGGTACTTCTACCCCTAGGCCCATGGACAAAGGTAAGGCACCTGACACCCAGAGAATCCCTAGTTCAAATATCACCTGTTTTAAGTGTCAGAAACCAGGTCACATTTCTAGTCAGTGTACTGCCATAGCCTGTTTCAAGTGTCATAAGGTAGGTCATGTTGCTAGCCAGTGCCCATGAAGATCCCTTTACATAGAAGAGGGAGAGAATGATAATTCCGAGCCCAGTGAGGAATTTGAAGAAGAAGTTTATGAGGCCGGAATGAATTTGGTTGAGGAGTATGAAGGAGAGGAGGAACCCAATGAATCTGACCAATTAGGAGTTGTAAGATGCATCCTATCCCAGAATCTAGTTCAAGAGGATTGGCGTAGGACTAACATCCTACAGACCTTTCTTAAATTAGGGGATAAGGTATGTAAGATCATCATAGATAGCGGGAGCTGTGTAAATGCCATCTCTACTAGCACTGTCAAGATGTTAGGCTTAATCCCAGTTCCCCATCCCAACCCCTATAAGGTTTCTTGGGTAGATTCTACCTCCATACCCATCCAGTCTAGATGTCAAGTCCAAATCCAAATGCAATCTTATCACGAAAAGATTTAGTGCGATGTCTTACCCATGGGGGTGAGCAGTATAATTCTCGGAAGACCTTGGTTGTATGATCATGATGCCACCCTCTTAGGAAAATCCAATACCTGTGTCTTTAGTTTCAATGGGAAGAAGATTACGATCCATTCCGTTCTCCCTAAGGACAAGGTAACTAAAGGAGCTGGTAAGGTTAAGGAGATGAAAACTGGAGTGAACCTAATCAGTGCTAAGGATCTAGAACAAGAAATTCATAGTGGTTCACCCATCTGGATGTTGACTACTAAGGAGCTTAGAACTTCGGAACCCTCAAAGCCTCCTCAAGAAGTTAAACCTGTGTTAAAAGAATTTGAGGATGTCTTTCCCGAGGATTTGCCAGACCACCTTCCATCTCTTAGGGAATTTTTGATTTGGGAAATCCATGCTGGAGGTTTAGCTGGCCATTTTGGAAAAGACAAGACCATTCTAGCTATTGAAGACCACTTTTTCTGGCCTAGCTTAAAAAGGGATGTAGCTAATATTGTAGCTAGATGTCGAACCTGCGCTGTTGCCAAACAGCAAAAACAAAACACTGGCCTTTATACCCCACTCCCTGTCCCAGATCGTCCTTGGCAAGATGTGAGTATGGATTTTGTGTTAGGTTTACCTAAGACCCAGAGAAGGCATGATTCTATCTGTGTCGTAGTCGACCGATTCTCTAAAATGGCCCACTTCTTGCCTTGTTCCCAAACTTTTGATGCGTCTAAGGTAGCCACACTTTTCTTCAATGAGATAGTTAGACTCCATGGCCTACCTAAGACAATCGTTTCAGATAGGGATGTCCGGTTCACCAGTTACTTTTGGAAGACCCTTTGGCATAAGTTAGGGACAAAACTTAAGTTTTGAACTGCCTATCATCCCCAAACTGATGGCCAAACTGAAGTAGTGAACCATAGCCTAGGAAATCTGCTGAGATGTCTTGTTGGTGAAAACACCAGAAATTGGGATTTATACCTACCAAGGGCAGAATTTGCGTACAATGACTCGGTCAATAGGTCTACGGGTAAAAGTCCATTTGAAATTGTACATGGGTACAAACCTCACACACCTCTTGACCTAGTCCCTTTACCTGTCCACACTCGAGTCTCCGAATCTGCTGAGAATTTTGCACAGCATATAAAAGACTTGCATAAAGAAATTCATGCCAAAATAAATTTAAGTAATGAAACTTATAAGAAGTTGGCTGATACTCAAAGACGAGTCAAATCTTTTGTTGAGGGAGACTATGTGATGATTAGGTTAAGGCCTGAACGGTTTCCTCCTGGAACCGTTAGAAAGTTACATGCTAGGGGAGCTGGACCATTTATAGTGGTAAAGAGAGTAGGATCCAATGCCTATGTGCTCGAGTTGCCTCCAGAACTAGGCATTAGCTCTACTTTCAACATTACAGACTTAGTAGAGTACAGGGAGCCAGCTGTGATTCCTAGTGAGCCTTTTGAGCCTAACCCTATCATTGAGAGTGACCCCGACCCTGTGTGTCCACCAACAAACTGGCCTGTGAGGAAAGAGCAGATTGAAAAGATCCTGGATGATCAGGTTATCTCTACTCGTAATCGAGGATACCAAAGGTACCTGGTCCGCTGGCAAGGAAGGCCAGATTCTGATGACTCTTGGATCTCCCGAGAAGAATTACAAGAATTGGACCCAGACCTCTTGGAGAGATACCAGAGCCAACTTGAGCCTTACTCGACAGGGTCGAGTTCCTCCCACCCTGGGAGAATTGGTGCGGGCACCAGACTCAGAAGAAGACTTCAGAGCTCCATTTGGATCTCTGATTGACATTGCCCGAGAAATTAGGGTTTGTAATAAAGGTTGACCTGGTCAACCAGTTTATTTATTTTATTTATTTCTTGAATCACCATTTAAATTTTGTTGAGTCATGTTGACTCGGTGCAAGTCCCAATGTGGTTTCAATTTGGTCCAAAATGGTGCCACATTTCTCTTCCAATCAACTCAAGGTTCAAGCAAGTGGAGGCCACACTCCAAGCCACACGCCCAGCCACACTCCGAGCACATGCCAGAGTCCAGGAGGCGCCATAGAGGCATCCCAGTGTCATGGTCCCCACATCCAAAGAAGAAAAAAATCAAATTGGAGGCTAAATTTAAGGAGGCGCCCACACCTGCCTAATTTACCTAAGCAAAGAAGGAAGAAAACTTCTCTTGGAGAAGAAATCAAAGAAGGACATCCAACCTACTCCTAATTGAAGTTCAAATCAAAATCAAAGAGCTTAACTTGGAGTGGAAGAAAAGAAGAAATACCTTAAGAAGAAGAGGACTCCAAATCCAAATCCAACTCCAAAGGAGGTGCCATAAAAGTTCCAAAACAATTCCTTTATGGCCGTCCCAATTTTTTTTGGACTCTTGGTCGGCCAAGGGAGAGGATTTTCTATCTAATCTAGGGGTTGGAAGAGTTTAGTCCCACATGGAAATTTGTACAAGCTAGGAGAAAATTTTAGGTCTATATAATAGACCTCTCTTTGTAACTTTAAAAAAATCAATGAAGAAAATTATTTTTTTTGCTATTCTCTTGTGTTGAGTGACCTAGGTTTCTCTTCTTCCGCACTATTCTAAGTGTTGAGCTCCGTGAGGGGGTAATCCGGGTTCCATTGGAGCCTTGAGGAGGTGAGAGATCTCCATCTTTATCCAAAACCCTAGGTTAGCCACTTGAAATTCCAAAACCCTAGCCACCCTTCATTATTTTCAATCCATCAAACCCTAGATCCATCCATCTCCCACGGTCTCTCTCTCTCTACAAGTCCAGGCCGTCCACCTTCATCCAGATCCAGTCCGGCAACTTCAGATCCAGAGCAAGTTCCAAGGAAAATCACATCAACATCCAGGAGAATCCAGTTTTCAGCAGTTTCAATCTTCAAGTTCATCAACCTGGTAAATCTTTCCCTTGACTCTCTGATTCCATCAATTGTTTTTCTTCTCTTCCAGATCTTGAGTTCAGGAGAAGCCAACCCGCCAAAGGACCAGTATTGGAGGATCCATTACGAAGATATCTGAATCCGGGATCCAACAATCTGCTCGGGAGAGTTCCTCCACCAAAACCTGTGAAGATCATTGTCTGGTTAGATAAACCATCTCTTCTCATTATTTCTGTTCTTTTGAAAGTTCGGAGCGAAACCCTAGGTCTGGGAGTTTCTCAACCCCAGCGATCCGTTGCTTCTGAACTACTCTGATAATTTAGTTTCCTTAAAATTATGCTTTCAATTATCATATTAATATCTTTCAATGTTAGGTTAACTTTTCTTTGATTTGAAGCCAACTTCTACAAACATATAAAAACAACAAAAAAATTAGTTAATCTTAATTTACTTCCGCATCGCATCCCTTTATTTGTTCTGCATCAGTATCCCTTTGGCAGAAAGGGGTTTCACGGAGTCACGTTCAATGAGATATCATATATCCGACTTGCAGATCACATCAGTGTCACCACACTCATTTGGTCAAGAGGACAACCAAACGATGTGAACTGCAACAACCTATACTTGATATATTACCGTCCAGTACAATATATCCTTTGGTTGTGAATAGGGTTTAAGGACCAGTCGATACATCCTCTTTGTATCGAAGTCAGTGTAGCCCTAAGGACTTCATCACTGGGAAAGAGTTCATTTTTAGGGAAATTCAATATGTGATGAGCTGCCAAAAATAATATTTTATTAATTCATAAAATGAATACAATACTCAGCACAACCGTCTATAACCCAGGCGATTGGCTTTGGGGTACAATTCCCAACAACTCCCACTTGTACTAAAGCCAATTAGAGGAGTATCTTATACCCATTTCCCATTTACAATAGTCGAACTCTTTAATTCCAAGGGCTTTAGTGAAGGGGTCGGCCAAATTTTCTTTTCCATCGATCTTCAGAAGATTGATGTCGCCTCGCTCCATGATTTCTTGTACGAGGTGGTAGCGCCGCAATATGTGCTTGGTGCGGTGATGAGCTTTTGGCTCCTTAGCTTGAGCAATGGCTCCAGTGCTGTTACAGTACACCGGAACAAGACCATCTAGGAAAGGTGCCACCCCTAGCTCTCCAAGGAACTTCCGCAACCACACAGCTTCCTTTGCTGCATCTGATGCTGCAATATATTATGCTTCGCATACCGAGTCTGCAACAGTTGTCTGCTTGGAACTTTTCTAGCAGATCGCTCCTCCGTTCAGGGTAAATACAAACCCTGACACACTTTTGCTATCATCTCTATCCGATTGGAAACTGGAGTCAGTGTACCCCACAAGTTTCAAGTCAGGTTCTCCATAAATCAGCCATTGATCTTTAGTATTTCTTAAATACTTAAGGATGGTCTTAACCACCTTCCAATGCACCTCACCTGGGTCAGACTGCCATCTACTCACTACTCCTAGTGAGTATGCCACGTTTGGTCTAGTACAAGTCATAGCATACATGATAGAGCCTACTGCAGAACCATAAGGTACTCTACTCATGCGCTCTCTTTCCTCAGGAGTTGTCGCACAATCCTTCTTGGAAAGAGTAATTCCAGAACCTATCGGAAGATAGCCTTTCTTGGAATTTTCCATGCTGAACCGTTTCAGCACGGTATCTATGTACGTAGTCTGGGACAGTCCCAAAAGCTTCTTAGATCTATCTCTATAGATCTTCATACCTAGTATGTAAGAAGCTTCACCCAAGTCCTTCATGGAGAACTGAGATGATAACCGGACCTTTATCCTTGTAATGCTGCGACATCATTCCCGATTAAGAGAATGTCGTCAACATACAGTACTAGGAATACAATCACAGAACCATTAACCCATTTATAGATGCACGGTTCTTCTCTGTTCTTAACGAAGCCGTATGATTTGATACACCTATCAAACCGTAAGTTCCAACTTCGAGATGCTTGCTTGAGTCCATAGATGGACCTTTGCAACTTGCATACTTTTGATTCATCTGTGGATGTGAACCATTTAGGCTGTATCATATACACCTCTTCTTCCAGCTCCCCATTTAGGAAAGCGGTTCGGACATCCATCTGCCAGATTTCGTAATCAAAATATGCTGCCAAAGCAAGCATGATCCGAATAGACTTGAGCATTGCCACAGGGGAGAATGTCTCATCATAATCGATACCATATCACTGATGATATCCCTTGGCAACCAGACGGGCTTTATAGGTTTCTACCTTCCCATATGCACCCCTTTTCCTCTTGAAGATCCATTTACACCCGATGGGTTTTATTCTTTCAGGCGGATCAACTAATGTCCAAACATTATTGATTTCCATGGACTCCATTTTGGATCGCATGGCTCCAAGCCATGCCTCAGAGTCAGATCTCTGAAGTGCATCCATATAGGTGATCGGATCCTCATTGTTCTCATCGAGCTCAATGGGATCGCCGTCCCGGACCAAGAAACCGTAGTATCTGTCCGGCTGATGCAGTATTTTACCAGATCTCCTAATGGGTTCACGGTGTGAGTCAATCACAGCTGGTTCCACGATGTCCTTAGAGTGTGCAGGTTCTTCTATTGGCTGAACTTCATCAAGTTCAATCTTAGAGGCTATAGTTCCTTCTCCAAGGAACTCCTTTTCCAAAAAGATAGCTCTAAGAGCAACGAACATTTTTGTTCATTCTCCAAATAGAAGAAATACCCTTTGGTTTCCTTAGGATAACCAATGAATAAACACCTGTCAGACTTAGGACCAAGTTTATCTGCGTCTAAACGTTTTACGTAAGCCAGACAACCCCAGACCCGAAGGTATGAGATTGAGGGTTTACGTCCATTCCACATCTCATACGGAGTGGAGACAACAGATTACTTGGAACATTATTCAACAAGTAACAGGCTGTCTGAAGCGCATATCCCCAAAAGGATAGCGACAGAGTTACAAAGCCCATCATTGATCGAACCATGTCCAACAAGGTTCGATTCCTCCTTTCGGACATACAATTCAACTGTGGTGTTCCTGGAGGAGTCCACTGAGAGAGAATTCCATTCTCCTCAAGATATGTCAAAAATGCACCAGATAAGTATTCACCACCTCGATCAGATCGAAGGATTTTAATACTTTTTCCAGTTTGCTTTTCTACTTCATTATGGTATCGTTTGAACATTTCAAATGACTCCGACTTATGTCTCATTAGAAAGACATAACCGAACCTCGAAAAGTCGTTTGTAAATGTAATGAAATATTTGTATCCTCCTTTGGCACTTATTGTCATTGGTCCACATACATCAGTATGTATTAGACTTAAGAGTTCTGAAGATCGTTCACCTTTTCCAGAAAAAGGTGACTTGGTCATTTTACCAAGTAAATAGGATTCACAAGTGGGCAGTGATTCAGAATCACTGACCTCGAGAAGTCCATCTCCTCGCATCTTGTTGATCCTATTTTAGTTAATATGACCTAGTCTACAGTGCCAAAGATACAAATTATTGACATTATCTAACCTTGGACGTTTGCTAGAAGTGTACATTACACTAACAGGCCTTGATAGTACATATATGCCATTATTTAATCTAGCTTTCATTATAACAGCATTATTCAAAATAACATTGCAAAAATCTCCTTTTTATTGACAGTTCAAAATCACAATTGGCCAAAAGGCCTACAGAGATTATGCACATAATGAAACTAGGACAATAGTGACAGTCGACTAGTTCGACAGTACAAGACTCAAAGACAAGACGCAGGACTCCAACCGCCAGTACTGGAACACGATTTCCATTCCCGACACTCAGAAACTGTTCTCCATCTTCAAATCTTCTGCTAACTTGAAGTCCCTGTAACGAATTATAAACATGAATTGGACTACCAGTATCCAATACCCAGTTAGCAGTATCAATAATTGAGTAATTACAAGGTTTTATCATATAAATACCTTGTTCAGCAGACTTCTACTTTCTCGGCCTGTTCGGATCAAGGGATGCAATATAAAGAGGACAGTTCCTCTTCCAGTGTCCCTTCTTCTTGCAGTAGAAGTACTCTACAGAAGACTGATCAGCCTTAAACTTCCTGGTCTGACTCAGGCCAGGAGCATTCTGCACCTTCTTTCCCTTTTTATTTATTTTCTTCTTCCCTTTCTTAAAGGGACGACGACCTCTACTTCCTCCCACTAAATTCACCACCCCCTTGTTAAGTTGGTGGTCTTTCTCGAAAGTCTGCAGCAACCCCAAAAGACCATGGTAGTTGACTGCAGGCTTGTTCATTCTGTAATGATCAAGAAAGTCAAGATAGGAGGAGGGAAGAGAATTCAGGATCGCATCCTTGCCGAGCTGCTCGTGCAAGGGGCATTCGAGTTTGCCCAGTTTTTCAATCAGCTCGATCATGTACAATACATGATCAGTGACTGAACCACCATTCGGCATCTTGGAGTTGTAGATGGTACAAGACACTTTGTACCGTTCTACATCATCCGGGGTGCCGAAGGATTCCTTCAATTTTTGAAGGATTTCATCAGGTTGGGCCTCCTCGAATTTGCGATTGAACTCGTCGTTCATCGCAGCAAGCATAATGTAACGGACAGTAGTCCGATCAAAAACCCACTTCAAGTAAGCATCTCTGACCGCACTCCGTGCATTTGTAGGAGGGATTTCAGGCACCGGATCCGTTATCACATAGAGGATCCGTTCATGCTCCAGAACAATTCTTAACCTTCGATACCAAGTATCGAAGTTATGACCCTTCAACTTCTCGTTATCGAGAAGTGACCAGAGCGATAAGTTTGAAGACATCTGAAAAGAAAACAAGACCAAATTAGTTTATGAATTAATAACTTAACCAAAAGACTTAGACTTTAGTCTAAAGGTTTCTCCCACTAATTTTTCAGATTGGTAGCCTCTAACTCCAATCCTTGAAAACAACAATTTTTTCAAGTGGGTACTGAAATCCAATAGGCCTCGCATGAGCCCGACTATGGCCAACTCACCCATACGAGCCTAAAGGTAGGTTTGTAAACCAATTGTTTCCCTAAATAATTTTCAGTATAGAATTTTTGCACTAGAGAACACCCCAATCGGCCTAGGGGCCTCCTATTGCGGGTCTCTAGTTAGATCCAACCATTAAAATGACAAATCCAATACTTCCAGCTAACTAAAGACCAAGCCCGACTATGGCCGACTCACCTGGTCCCGTTAAGGAGGTTGCACTGAACCATCATCGATCAGATAGAAATTCCAGTCGCCGGATGTACACCCGTTCTATGGAACTGCCGATGCACACCAAGCTAGTGGACATATTTTTATCCAACTTAATGGGACGCTAAGACACTGTCAACTCTTTGACTTAGTCTTTTAAGGACCTAATAATTTTAGAGGATTTTTAGTTGTGACAGAAGAGAAGAGACAACGACATGGATCATCCTCCCACTGATTCAATCAGATTTCAGGAGGGTTGAAATAAATCAACAAATGATCCATGGGCACCTAAAGATCAGTCAGACCGATCAACCTAGGTTACATGTGTTAACTCGAGTCATTGAGCTTTTCCAATCAGTTATGGTTGACTCGACTAGCCAGGTAGGTGAGATCATGGGTGAGTATCTGCCATTAACCATCTTTCCTAGACACCAACCAAGTTGGCCAGGAAAGAGGTAGCCTCATACAACCATGATCACAAATGCCAAACCTACCTCGACACCGGTCGGTTTACCAGACCCGATCAGATTAGCCTAAAGACTCGGGTGTCCACAGAGCCACTAATTGGATCTATTTTAGATGAACGGATCAACTATTCTAACTATTAAATAGTTCTAAAGAAGGACCTTAATCAACTTTTGATTAATCTTCTTTTATCCGGTTCAACTAAACCTAGGTCTAACCCAGTTAAGGACCCAATTAGATAACTAACCCAATTAACCCAAAATGGCTTATTCATGTCGAATTAGATTTCATAAACCTAATATTTAATTTTAATAAGCCATACATTTAATCAAAATATTTTTAATTAAGTGTCAATGTAAAACATTTTTTACATTACAAAATCATGCATCATATCTAGATTTTATTTTACAAACATTTCATGGCCCAATAATTTAACAGACATGTCAAAATTGTATATGAACTAAAACAATTTTAATTCCAAGATTTCTTTAAAGGATCCTTCTGAAAAGGCCAACACAGACGATCCGCTTCATATCAAAGACACACGGTCATGGTGAAGGTCTCAACTAGGTTCCTAAAAGTACTATCAGGATACAAAAATAGATTAAACTATTTTTAGTCTAACATGCATCAAGATTATGTTACACCTATCAACCTCGCTCTGATACCAATGAAAGTTAAAAGGTTCATTTGCAGATGCCTATCCTAAGCATGCAACATCAGGGAGCAGGTAAGTATTTTAAAACAATTTTAAAATGCACAGCGGAAAACATGCTCCACGCAGGATCTAACACAATCTGGAAGCATGTACAGACAAAAACATGTTATAACATGGGCATGTAATGTTTATAAAATATTTTAAATCCATAGATCTACGCATGCATGAATTTAAAAACAAAACCCATACCTTATTCCTATGGGGAATAAATCTGGTATAGTCCTGGAATAGCAGGGATAACATGAATAAATTTATTCCTGCTGTCTTCCACTTTCAGCACGTTGACAGATTGCTGTTCTTTCCACCAAAAACTGCTACAGAACAAAAGAATTTTTGCCAACGTATGGATCTCCCTTCCAGCACCAAGAGTTAGGGAACAAGTTTGTTGATCTTCCTTCAAAGGGGAGAAGATGATTCAATGGTTTTGATCCCCTTCCTTTCATCCAAAATCAGCACCAGAAATTCAGCAATCTAAAAATCCTGCAACCAAAAACAGAGCAGAAAAGGACAGCTACAAGGAGGTCGATCTGGCTTCCAAGTGCTCTGTTGAACACTCTCAAGAGGGGGAACACACCGGGGGCTAGCTCTGATCCATCTCTCGGTCGATGCTAGTCGCCGGAAGACTTGGAATGGTGGGTGGGAAGAGGGAATGAAACAGAATTTCAGAACCTGTTTTTTAGCAAAACAGAGTTTGTCTTCCTCCAAATTTGAGCACCAGAAAACAGGGATAAAGGCTTGATTTCTCTTCCTTCCACTCACTAAAACCCAGCCCTCAATTTTACAGGTGGAAAGGGAAGGAATATCAGCAAGCAAAAAGGAACTCTCACAGCCTTTTTTTTTTTTACCTCTCACACGGTGACGTCCAACACTTAGAACCAGGGGACTGCAGGTTTTTTAAAAGGAGCCAGCAGCAGAGGAGAAAAAGAAAATGCTGGGAGGCCAATCGACGTCGGAGGATTAATCACCAATTAACCAGTCATTAGGACTAATTAAATGGGTGTAAAGGGCAGCGGGTGGAATAGGAAACGAGAAGACACGGAATAGCTTGCGATGCTTGGAATTCGCCTAGCGTGAAGACGACCGTGTAAACCAGTCAATTGAAAAACCAACGGTCCAAATAAATGGGTTTAATCCAATTAAAACCAAAGGATCAAAAGAAAAACTAGTTCAAGGAATTTTGGGTTCAAATCAATTAAACCCAAAGGTTCAATCCCAAAAATTTGGTTCAAATTAATTGAACCGATTCAAGCCCAATTAAATTTGGTTCAATTGGTTCACAACCAATTGGAGGCCGAATTTAGCTCCGAATCAGTTCAAAATTGGTTCAGAAAAATCCTGGCACAAACCTGGTTAGCTCGGAACAATTTCCGGTTGACTCAAACAAGGGCAAGACCGGGAAAAGAGTGCTCAAAAAAATACCGTGACCAAAAAACCGAGATGATTCCCAATCGTAATCGGTATCCGGATCAGAGAGTTATCCTCTGTGGTGTGTGACCTCATAGGTTCGAACCTAAACGGTAGTACTGGAACGATTCCAGTACTAGCACAGGAGACCATCTAGCAATGGGTCATGGCATCCGGATAGGTCGAAGATGCGGGAGCATACAATCGAACCTCTGGCATATGGTTACTGTATAATTCATCCCTTTGACCTCTAATGCTCTGGACGACTGATATTGGGCTGCCAACCCAGACTGAGTCAGTCGACAACGTGTCTCAATCTTGCAAGCCCAGTGACTCTTCACTAGGGCTACCCCGGCCGAGGATTTGCTAATTGAGATACAGCGAGACATTCAATCCAAACTGTTCGGACAGGTCAATTCCATCTTGGTCCATCACTGCTCCACAAGTACTTGTCTGTACCCAGAAACCTTCCATCACCAGATTAAAAATCCGGGTAGTCCGGTACCAAAGCACATGGAGTTGCTTGCAAGCAACCATGATGACCTCAGGTCATAGGGACACATATACCCATATCCAATCGTGAGTATCCCTTTGGCAGAAAGGGGTTTCACGGAGTCACGTTCAATGAGATATCATATATCTGACTTGCAGATCACATCAGTGTCACCACACTCATTTGGTCAAGAGGACAACCAAACGATGTGAACTGCAACAACCTATACTTGATATATTGTTGTCCAGTACAATATATCCTTTGGTTGTGAACAGGGTTTAAGGACCAGTCGATACTTCCTCTCTGTATCGAAGTCAGTGTAGCCCTAAGGACTTCATCACTGGGAAAGAGTTCATTTTTAGAAAAATTCAATATGTGATGAGCTGCCAAAAATAATATTTTATTAATTCATAAAATGAATACAATACTCAGCATAACCGCCTACAACCCAGGCGATTGGCTTTGGGACACAATTCCCAACAGGTTCTTCGTCTTCGGGCCTCCTGGTGCATTCAACTAGGAAATCAGAGAGCACCTGGGCCTTCATAGCAGATCGGGGCTGAAAGCTGATATCGAATTCACTTAACTTCATAGCCCACTTGGCTATCCTTCCTGAGGTGTCCGGAGACCAGAGAACGGCCTTGAGCAGTTGATCAGTTAGCACCACGATGGCATGGGCATGGAAGTATGGACGTAGTCGCTTGCTGCAATCACCAAAGAGTAGATCAGCTTTTGCATCTTCGCATACTGCGTTTCAGCATCATGCAGAACCTTGCTGATGTAGTAAATCGACTTGTGGGATCCATCTTCATCTCTTCGGACAAGGACCAAACTAATTACTTCATCTGAAGTAGAGAGGTACAGGCAAAGCACCTCGCCCTCTTGAGGTTTGGAGAGTAGAGGCGGGGTTTCTAAGTACTTCTTTAACTCTTCAAAGGCAATATGATAGTCTTCGGACCATTCGAAGCCCTTTGATTGCCGAAGTACCTTGAAGAATGGGAGACATTTCTCGGCTAAACGAGAAATGAACCTGCTTAGGGAGGCAATTCTCCCTGTAACTACTAGACTTCTTTCTTACAAGAGTATATGCCTCATATCCTTTAGGGCTTGGATCTTCTCAGGATTTGCCTCAATCCCTCGTTTGGTGACAAGAAAACCCAAGAACTTACCCGAAGTGACCTCGAAGGCGTACTTCATCGGGTTTAGCTTCATGCGATAACATCGCAGAGCACTGAATGATTCTTCCAGGTCTTGGATATGATCTTTTTGGAGGAGCCTCTTGACGATCATGTCGTCGACGTAGGCCTCCATATTCCTTCCCAATTACTTTTTGAACACTTTGTTGATTAGCCTTTAAAATGTTGCCCCGGTATTCTTGAGAACAAATGGCATCATCTTGTAGCAGTAGAGACCTTTGTCGGTGACAAAGACCATCTTCTCCTCATCTTGGGGATCCATCCTATTCTGATTATAGCCAGAGAAAGCATCCATGAAGCTCAATAGTTGGTGGCCGGTAGTGGCATCGACCAGCTGATCAATCTTTGGAAGAGGGAAGCTATTTTTTGGGCAAGCTTTGTTAAGGTCTGTGTAATCGATGCAGATCCTCCACTTGCTATTAGCTTTTTTTACCATTACCATATTGGCCAACCATTCGGGGTAGTGGGCCTCTCGGATGAACCCTGTTCTGAGGAGTTTGCTTACTTCCTCGTCCATGGCTTTGTCTTTTAGGAGCAAAGCTTCTTTTCTTCTGCGGACTGGCTTATACCTGGGAATAACTTCCAGCCGATGAGTGATTACTTCGGCAGGAATCCATGGCATATCCAAAGTTGTCCAGGCGAAGACATCGGCATTATCTCTAAGGAAGCAACTTAGCTCCGTTCTGGTTTCTTCATCAAGCATACTCTCGACCTGCACAACTTTGGTGGGGTCTTCCTTTGTCAAAGGTACCAAGATAGCTCTTTTCATGGGTTCACCAGAATCTATGATTGTGTCTCTCAGATCCAACTGATCCAGTGTGGTAGAATCATTGAAGTGCTTGTCTTGGATCATCAGGCACTACCATGCCGCTCTATGATCTCCTCTAACTTCTCTGACACCATTCCTGGTGGGGAAGCATACCAGGAGATAGTGAGAGGACATCACGGTCCGAAACTTATTCAAGGTGGGCTGCCCGAGAATGATGTTGTAAGCCAAGGGGGTTCGGACTACCGTGAAGTTGATCGGCAGTGTTTTTTGTCGAGATTTAGTGCCAAGGATCACAGGCAATACTATTTCTCCCTCGGCATCAACTTGATTACCCCTGAAGCCAGTGAGCGGTATGGGGTGGTGCGGGCACCAGACTCAGAAGAAGACTTCAGAGCTCCATCTGGATCTCTGATTGACCTTGCCTGAAGAATTAGGGTTTTATGATTTGTAATAAGGGTTGACTTGATCAACTCAATTTTAGCTTGAGTCTGTATTCCCTGCAATTTATTTTTGTTGTGTCATGTTGACTCAGTAGTGGTCTAGGACTTCAACCTGGGTGTCACATTTTCTCCCAAGGGCAAGTGGGCACCACACTCCCAGCCACACTCCCAGCCACACGCCTGAGTCCAGGGGGCGCCACATCTCCATCCAGTATGCTCTGGTCCCCACACCACAAGATAGCAGGTCCCTTCTCTCATGCGCCACTTAAGGAGAAGACAATCTGGGATCCACAATTCAAGGGGGCGGCCAAGGAGTTTCCATAAGAGCCAAGCTATGAAAAGAAAGGAGCAAAGCTTGGGGAGGAAGACTAGGTGGCGCCCAAGTAATTCCAAATAAAACCAGGTATGAAAGGAAGGAAATTTCTCTTGGAGAGCAAGGTTAGGAGGCGCCCAAATACTTCCAAATAAGACCGAGCATGGAAGGAAAAATATTTTTCTTGAAGAGCAAGGCTAGGAGGTGCCACCCACTTTCCTTTTGAAGCCACCAATCAGCATTTTTGGAACCTTTTGGCCGGCCATAATGTGTGGGAATTGATCCTAGAAACCTAATTTGAAGATCCCCCTCATTAGTCCCACATGGGAAGATGTAAAACCCTACTCTCTTGTAAAGTCCTATAAATTAAACCCCTCTTGTAAATTTTAAAGTAATCTGATGAATGAATCAAATTTATGTGTGAGCAAACTCTGTGTTTTCTCTCTTCTGCACTTTCATCCAGGTGTTGAGCTCCGTGAGGGAGTAAATTCGGGTTCCCCAGGAACCTTGAAGAGGTGTGAGATCTCCAACCCCAAACCCTAGGTTAGCCACTTCTCTCCAAAACCCTAGCCGCCCATAATTCTCCTCCCTCCACCAAACCCTAGCCTACCTCACCTCCCACGGCCACTCTCTCCAAGTCAAGGCCGACCACCAGCATCCGGGTCCAGTCCGGATACTTCAGATTCAGAGCAAATTCTAGAGGGAGCCAGATCAACCTTTAGGAGAATCCGGATTTCAGCAACATCATCTTTCAAGTTCTTCGATCTGGTAAATCCTTTCTCGAGTATCTGATTCCATCACTTGTTCTTCTTCTTTCCTAGATCTTGAGTTCAGGAGATGCCGACTCAGCCACAGGACCAGTATTGGAGGATCCATTGCGAAGATATCCGAATCCGAGAATCCAACAATCTGCTCGAGAGAGTTCTTCCACCAAACTCTGTGAAGATCACTGTCTGGTCGGTAACCCATCTCTTCTCTTTATTTCTGTCATGTTGAAAGTTCAGAGCGAAATCCTAGGTCTCGGAGTTTCTCAACTCTCAGCGATCCGTTACTTCTGAACCACTCTGATAACCTAGTTTCTTTTAAATTGTGCTTTCAATTATTACCTAGTTTTTTTCAATTTAGTTTAGCTTTCATTTGAGTCAAAGCCAATTTCTGAAAATATATATAAAAAAAAAAAATTAATCTTAATTTATTTTCGCATCGCATCATCTCTTCTTTCGTTCTGCATCATTTTGGTATCAGAGCCCTGTCTAGGGTTTCTGTTTTACTTGCTTGTTTTGAGTCTCTCTCTTTTTACTTTGTCTGCTCGAAGTAGACTCCCCAGGACGTCCGGTCCTAGGAATGAAATGTGGTGCAAACCTCCTCTTCCCATTCCACGGGGTGTTCCTAGGGCGTGTAGGGGATCCGTTGGGTTACAACTTCGTAGCAGGAATTGTAAACAGGGGAAGCACTCTGATTTCAGTCTATAACTGCCTGTTGCAGGAATTGTTTCTCATTGCAGGAACTCCAAATTACATGATTTTTGTTTTGCTGGAACCAGTATAATTGAAGTTATTTTACATAATCGTTTTGTGATTTATTGGTTTTCGTGAAATTTCTGAGAGTTAAATTACTGCAACTCTGTTTTCTATGTTTCTGCAATTCAATTTTTCAGTGATCATCTCCTAATTCATCTTAAGGGCATTTGAGCATCTAAGATAAGGGGAGGAGTTGATAACCTCTTCTTAGCCCAAAACCACCACCAACTCATTCGATCCTAAGCCTAATTTTAAAATTTATTAGACTTAATTTGCCCTAGTGGGCTAGGGACATCAACAAGTCGGGTCAAAGCTAGTGTTGAGTCAGTTTGTCTAGTTACTCTGTATGTGCTTTGTACTCAGTGTCTAGAACGGTGGTTCAGGGATTCTATCCCGATGGGCTTGTGTGCTGGTCCGCCTACCTGGCCAATCACTGATAGGTGTCTTGGATTAGCATCTAGGGACCTAACACTCCCCTTACACTTGCCTGGCTGAGTCTCGAGTTACTGCAGGCTAGCTTGCCACTCTGATTGGGCATCTAGTTTGGGCTCTAGGTCTAGTTAGCCCGTAGTCATTTCAGTTGAGTCTCATTTTGTGTGTTTGCTTGCATCATCATGTCTACCCGAAATGGAGTACCCTACCAACCTGGTCAAACCCAACCTGATTTAGAGGCCATGGTAAGAGCTCTTACGAAAGTATGAACAAATTAAGTCAGGATATGAATAAGAATTTTACACAGCTTAGGGATCGAATCCAAGTACTTGAGGAACCTAGGCATCAGAATTGGACTCCTGACCCAGATTTTAAAGTGCCTCAACCTCACCCACACCAGGAGCCTAGAAGACCTTTATACAGAGATCCTGAACCTAATCATAGGAGGCCCGACCCAGAGCCTGAAGACAGAGATGATAGGTTCATTCGGAACATCAAATTAGATGCACCCACTTTTGATGGTAGCTTAAACCCTAAGGTGTATTCTGATTGGGAGGGTGAGATGGACCAGTACTTTGAGTGGTATGCCATGTCTGAGGAAAGGAAGTTCAAGTTTGCCAAGATGAAGTTGGTACGTCAAGCTAGGTTATACTGGGGGAACATTGAGCTAACCACTAGAAGACGAAATGTAGAGCCCATAACCACTTGGCAGGGTATGAAAGAGAAACTTAGAGATAAGTACCTACCTATTTCATACCAGCAGAATCTGTTAGACCAATGGCAGACTTTGAAACAAGGGAACCGATCTGTATCAGACTACATAACCACCTTTGATGAATACCTGATGAGATGTGATGTGAGTGAATCCCATGAGGTCACTTTGTCTAGGTTTAGGGCTGAACTTAGGGAAGACATAAAGAGGGAGCTGTTTCTGAGAGAGGTTACTGACCTAGACCAAGCCTATCAGATTGCACTGAATATTGAGAAGTTTCAAAGAAGACCCATGCCTTCTAGGGTTAGTGCCCCAATCCCAAGAAATGGACCTAGCCAAGTTACCCCTAGCAAGCCTAATCAGGGTATTCCCACCCCTAAGCCCATGGACAAAGGTAAGGCACCTGACACCCAGAGAACCCCTAGTATCATCTGTTTTAAGTGCCAGAAGCCCGGTCATATCTCCAACCAGTGCACAGCCATAGCTTGTTTTAAGTGCCATAAGGTAGGTCATGTTTCTAGCCAGTGCCCTCGTAGATCCCTTTACATAGAAGAAGGAGAAGAAGAGAATTCCGGGCCCAATGAAGAGTTTGAAGAAGAAGTTTATGAGGCCGGAATGAATTTGGTCGATGAGTATGAAGGAGAGGAGGAATCCACAGAGTCTGACCAATTAGGGGTTGTGAGATGCATCCTGTCCCAGAATAGAGTTCAGGAAGATTGGCGTAGGACTAACATCCTACAGACTTTCCTTAAACTAGGGGATAAGGTATTTAAAATCATCATAGATAGTGGGAGCTGTGTGAATGCCATTTATGCTAGCACTGTCAAAATGTTAGGTTTAACCCCAGTCCCCCACCCCAACCCCTATAAGGTTTCTTGGGTTGACTCTACCTTTATACCCATCCAGTCTAGATGTCAGGTCCAAATCCAAATGCAATCCTATCAAGAGAAGATTTGGTGTGATGTCTTGCCCATGGGGGTGAGTAGTATAATTCTTGGAAGACCTTGGTTATATGATCATGATGCCACCCTCTTAGGAAAATCCAACACCTGTGTCTTTAGCTTTAATGGGAAGAAAATCACAATCCATTCAGTCCCTCCTAAGGACAAGGTAGCTAAAGGACCCAATAAGGTCAGAGAAATGAAGATTAGGGTGAACCTAATTAGTGCTAAGGATCTAGAACAAGAAATTCATAGTGGTTCACCTATTTGGATGTTGACTGCTAAGGAACTTAGGACTCCGACACCCTCAGAGCCTCCACAAAAAGTTAAACCTTTGTTAGAAGAATTTGAGGATGTTTTTCCCGAGGATCTGCCAGACCACCTTCCACCTCTTAGGGATATCCAGCATTCCATAGATTTAGTCCCAGGAGCTACTTTACCCAACTTGCCCCATTATAGGATGAATCCATCTAAGCATAAGGAACTGCAAAAGCAGGTTGGAGAATTATTGAGGAAGGGGTTCATTAGAGAGAGTCTTAGCCCTTGTGCAGTCCCTGCACTTCTAACCCCGAAGATGGATGGCACGTGGAGGATGTGTGTTGATAGTCGTGCCATCAACAAAATCACAATCAAGTATAGGTTTCCCATCCCTAGACTATATGACATGCTAGATATGATGGCCGGTGCAATGGTTTTTTCTAAAATTGATCTCAAGAGCGGCTATCATCAGGTTAGGATTAGACCAGGGGATGAGTGGACAACCGCTTTCAAAACTAAGGATGGTCTTTATGAATGGGTTGTTATGCCATTTAGGTTGTCCAATGCTCCTAGTACTTTCATGAGGATTATAACCCAGATACTTAGAGCTTTCATAGGGAAGTTTGTAGTGGTCTATTTTGATGATATCCTGATCTATAGTAAGACCCCTACAGATCACCTAGGCCACCTTAGACAAGTCTACCAAGTTTTGAGGAATGATAGTCTCTACGATAATCTCAAAAAGTGTGAATTCATGACCAGTAGAATTATCTTCCTTGGTTTTGTAGTAACCCCTGACGGCTTGGCTGCCGATCCAGAAAAGATTAGGTCCATAGTAGAATGGCCAGAGCCGACCAGTGTGCATGAAGTCAGAAGTTTTCACAGCTTGGCTACCTTCTATAGGAGATTCATCAAGGGGTTTAGTACTGTAGTTGCTCCTATCACAGACTGTATTAGGAAGGGAGAGTTCCAGTGGACTAAAGCAGCCCATAAAGCCTTCCTAGATCTTAAGGATAGGATGACCCAGGCATCCATTTTGAGGCTACCTGACTTTTCAAAGGTATTTGAGGTTGCCTGTGATGCTTCAGGAGTAGGCATAGGTGGAGTCCTAAGCCAAGAGAACCATCTCGTAGCATTCTTTAGTGAAAAGCTTAATGATGCTAAGCTTAGGTATTCTACCTATGATAAGGAATTTTATGCGGTAGTGCAAGATTTGCGTTACTGGAGACATTATTTGCTACTGCAAGAATTTATGCTATTTTTGGACCATGAGGCTCTTAGATTCTTGAATTCCCAGAAGAAGCTTAACCCTAGGCATGCTAAGTAGGTAGAGTATATCCAGTCCTATACTTTTGTTTTAAAACATAAGGCTGGGTCTGAAAATAAGGTAGCTGATGCCCTGAGTCGTCGATCTTTGTTATTGAATTCTGTTAGGGCTGAAGTTATAGGGTTTGAGCAGATCAAGGAGGAATATGAGTCGTGTCCGAATTTTAAGACTGTGTACCAGGATCTAACTCAAGGACCATCTAGTGATCATAAGGATTATACCATTTTAGATGGCTTTCTATTCTTTAAGAATAGGCTTTGCATCCCTAGAACTTCTCTTAGGGAATTTTTGATTTGGGAAATTCATGCTGGAGGTTTAGCTGGCCATTTCGGAAAAGACAAGACCACCCTGGCTATTGAAGACCACTTTTTCTGGCCTAGCTTAAAAAGAGATGTAGCACACATTATGGCTAGATGTCGGACCTGCGCTATTGCCAAACAGCGAAAACAGAACACCGGCCTTTATACCCCACTCCCTGTCCCAGATCGTCCTTGGCAAGATGTGAGCATGGACTTTGTGTTAGGTTTGCCTAAAACCCAGAGGAGGCATGACTCTATCTGTGTTGTAGTCGACCGATTTTCCAAGATGGCCCATTTCTTGCCTTGTTCCCAAACATTTGACGCGTCTAAGGTAGCCACCCTATTCTTTAATGAGATAGTTTGACTCCATGACCTACCTAAGACCATTGTTTCAGATAGGGATGTCCAATTCATCAGCTATTTCTGAAAAACTCTTTGGCATAAGTTAGGGACAAAACTTAAGTTTTCAACTGCCTATCATCCCCAGACTGATGGCCAAACTGAAGTAGTGAACCGTAGTTTAGGCAATCTATTAAGGTGTCTTGTTGGTGAAAACATTAGGAACTGGGATTTGTACTTACCTAGAGCTGAATTTGCATACAATGACTCGGTCAATAGGTCTACAGGTAAGAGTCCTTTTGAAATTGTGCATGGTTACTAACCTCACACACCTCTTGACCTTGCTCCTTTACCAGTCCACACACGAGTCTCCGAGTCTGCCGAAGTTTTTGCACAGCATATAAAAGACTTGCATAAAGAAATTCATGCCAAAATAAATTTAAGTAATGAAACTTATAAGAAGTTGGCTGATTCTCAAAGGCGAGTCAAAACTTTTGATGAGGGAGACTATGTAATGATTAGGTTAAGGCCTGAACGGTTTCCTCCTGGAACCGTTAGAAAGTTATATGCTAGAGGAGCTGGACCATTTAGAGTAGTGAAGAGAGTAGGATCCAATGCATATGTGCTCGAGTTGCCTCCAGAACTAGGCATTAGCTCCACTTTCAACATTACAGACCTAGTAGAGTATAGAGAGCCAGCTGTGATTCCCAGTAAGCCTTTTGAACCTAATCCTGCTCTTGAGAGTGAACCTAACCCTGTGTGTCCACTAACAAACTGGCCTGTGAGGAAAGAGCAGATTGAAAAGATCCTGGATGATCAGGTTATCTCTACTCATAATCGAGGATACCAAAGATACCTGGTCCGCTGGCAAGGAAGGCCAGATTCTGATGACTCTTGGATCTCCCGAGAAGAATTACAAGAATTGGACCCAGACCTCTTGGAGAGATACCAGAGCCAACTTGATCCATACTCGACAGGGTCGAGTTCCTCCCACCCCGAAAAAATTGGTGCGGGCACCAGACTCAGAAGAAGACTTCAGAGCTCCATCTGGATCTCTGATTGACCTTGCCCGAAGAATTAGGGTTTTATGATTTGTAATAAGGGTTTACTTGATGAACTCAATTTTAGCTTGAGTCTGTATTCTCTGCAATTTATTTTTGTTGAGTCATGTTGACTCAATAGTAGTCTAGGACTTCAACTTGGGTGTCACATTTTCTCCCAAGGCCAAGCAAGTGGGCGCCACACTCCCAGCCACACTCCTAGCCACACGCCTGAGTCCAGGGGGCGCCACATCTCCATCCAGTATGCTCTGGTCCCCACACCACAAGATAGCAGGTCCCTTCTCTCATATGCCACTTTAGGAGAAGATAATCTGGGATCCACAATTCAAGGGGGCGGCCAAAGAGTTTCTATAAGAGCCAAGCTATGAAAAGAAAGGAGCAAAGCTTGGGGAGGAAGACTAGGAAGTGCCCAAGTAATTCCAAATAAAACCAGGTATGAAAGGAAGGAAATTTCTCTTGGAGAGCAAGGTTAGGAGGCGCCCAAATACTTCCAAATAAGACCGAGCATGGAAGGAAAAATATTTTTCTTGAAGAGCAAGGCTAGGAGGCGCCACCCACTTTCCTTTTGAAGCCACCAATCAGCATTTTTGGAACCTTTTGGCCGGCCATAATGTGTTGGAATTGATCCTACAAACCTAATTTGAAGATCCCTCTCATTGTCCCACATGGGAAGATGTAAAACCCTACTCTCTTGTAAAGTCCTATAAATTAAACCCCTCTTGTAAATTTTAAAGTAATCTGATGAATGAATCCAATTTATGTGTGAGCAAACTCTATGTTTTCTCTCTTCCGCACTTGCATCCAGGTGTTGAGCTCCATGAGGGAGTAAATCCGGGTTCCCCAGGAACCTTGAGGAGGTGTGAGATCTCCAATCCCAAACCCTAGGTTAGCCACTTCTCTCCAAAACCCTAGCCACCCATAATTCTCCTCCCTCCACCAAACCCTAGCCTACCCCACCTCCCATGGCCACTCTCTCCAAGTCAAGGCCGACCACCAGCATCCGGGTCCAGTCCGGATACTTCAGATTCAGAGCAAATTCCAGAGGGAGCCAGATCAACCTTTAGGAGAATCCAGATTTCAGCAACATCATCTTTCAAGTTCTTCAATCTGGTAAATCCTTCCTCGAGTATCTGATTCCATCACTTGTTCTTCTTCTTTCCCAGATCTTGAGTTCAGGAGAAGCCGACTCAGCCACAGGACCAGTATTGGAGGATCCATTGCGAAGATATCCGAATACGAGGATCCAACAATCTACTCGAGAGAGTTCTTCCACCAAACTTTGTGAAGATCACTGTCTGGTCGGTAACCCATCTCTTCTCTTTATTTCTGTCCTGTTGAAAGTTCAGAGCGAAACCCTAGGTCTGGGAGTTTCTCAACCCCCAGGATCCGTTACTTCTGAACCACTCTGATAACCTAGTTTTTTTTAAATTGTGCTTTCAATTATTACCTAGTTTCTTTCAATTTAGTTTAGCTTTCCTTTGAGTTAAAGCCAATTTCTGAAAATATATATAAAAAAAAGAATTAATCTTAATTTATTTCCGCATCGCATCATCTCTTCTTTCGTTCTGCATCATGGGGGATCTCCGTAGTTGATGTCTAGGCAAACACATTTTAGAGAATGCATCGTAAATCAATACATCAGTCGAACTTCCATTATCAACAGGAATTTGCTGTACATCATAGTTGGCCACAACGGCCGAGATTACAATGGGATTATCATGCAGGAGCCGGACTCCCGCAAGGTCATCATCGGAGAAGAGGATAGCATTATTGTCCTTGAGTCGCTTTGGGACATCGTCCTCGTCTCTTCTCCAGTCGATAGGCCGGTGTATCATCCCCACACCTCCATTGGTTGGCCTTTGATTCGATAGTTCGGCCTCTTCAGGAGATGACTGGGGAACAGTAGCTTCCGACCGAGGTCCTTGATGACCAATGTACTATCCCAAATACCCTCTTTTGATGAGATCCTTAATCGCATCCCTCAGCTGGATGCATTCTTTAGTATTGTGGTCGTGGTCCCTGTGGAATTTGCAGTATTTGTTCCTATACCTTACGGAAGAGGAGGCTTTTATGGGACGGGGCCATTGGAGATAGTTTTCTTTCTCTATCTCCATGAGGATCTTTTCTCAAGGGAGGTTGAGGGGGGTGTAGGAGTCCAATCTTCCTCTCGATGCTTTGGGCCTGGGAGGACTTCTTCGGTGGTCAATACATTGTTGTTATTGTTACTGGAGATTGGGGGACCTTGTGCACTGTTGTTCTTCTTTTTTGAAGGGGGCTTCCTTTCGATCAGTCGTCGGTTGGCCGCCTGCTCTTTAGCATCAACGTATTTCTGAGCCCTTGACAGGAGCTTAGTGTAGCTTTTGTAAAACTTCTTATCTAGGAAAAAGGTGAGCCTGGATGTGCGAAGTCCCTTCTTTAGTACAAACATGGCCACATGCTCGTTGAGGTCAGGGATCTCAAGTGTGGCCGTATTAAACATGGAGATGTAGTCTCACAGGCTTTCTCCTTCATTTTTATGAAGGAGGAATAGTATGTCCGTATTTCGGGGGGTCTTGCGGCAAGTCCTGAAATAAAAGAAAATAATTTCTCTAACTCGGAAAAAGAATCGATGGTACCTGGGCATAGGCTTGAGTACCACATCTGAGCGGCTTTCTTTAAGGTGGCCAGGAACGCGAGGCAATACATCACGTCCGAGCTTCTTGGATCATCATATGGGCCTTGAAACGGCCCAAGTGGTCGAAGGCATCGGAGGTACCATCGTAGGGTTCCACCTGGGGAATCCTGAAGTGTCGAGGGATGACTTCGACCATGACACGATCAGTGAAGGGGAGGCGTAGATCACCTACTATCAAGTCATTATGATCTTTTAGGTCCTGCAACCTCTGCTCCCGCACCCTCTCCATTTCTAATTCGATGGCTTTGAATCTTCCATCGTAATCGGGGGGAGCCTGCTTCGGCACCCTCCCTACAGGAGTAGAGTTTTCGGAGGAGGGTGAGGGAGTTTTTCTAGGCTTTTTTCCATTCTGTGGGGAGTTGGCAGGCCTAGGTAGCCTCGAACTTCGGCCTTCAGGGGAAGGCTGAGAATGGGGGGAGAGATGTGATGCAGAACGAAAGCTCTGATACCAAAAATGATGCAGAACGAATATGTGGAATGCGGAAGAAAATTAAAATTAATGTATTATATATATATATATTTCAGAAGTCAGCTTTGACTCAAAGGAAAGATAAACTAATGTTGAAAGAAATAAAGAAATGACAGAAAGCATAATTAAAAGGAGTGGATTATCAGAGTTACTCAGAAGTAGGATCGCTGGGGATTGAGAAACCTCCAGATCTAGGGTTTGCTCTGAGTTTCAATGAAACAGACAAAGTGAGAAGGGAAGGTTCTTGTTACCTAGCAGTGATATCTCTCCATTTGGTGAAAAAAGACTCTCTCGAGCAGATTATTGGATCCCGGGAGTCAAGGTATCTTCGCAATGGATCCTCCGATAATGGTGCTTGGCAAAGTTGGCCTCTTCTTGAACCCTGGATCCTAGAGAGAAGAAGAACAAGGTTAGGAACAAGAGACTCAGGGAAGAGAGTTACCTGAGTAGAAGAAAGGATGGGATCTGAAGGTCTTCAACTGATCTGGAACTCCTAGGCTGCGGATTTGGGACTTCTTCTCCTGGATCTGCTGGATGGACTCTGAAGCAGTGGTAGCTGACTTGAAGATGGCTGGACTGGGGGTCCTAGTGGTCGGCCACCCTTTGGAAGAAGAACCTTGGAGATGGTGTAGAGGCTAGGGTTTGGTGGTGGTGGAGTAGAGATGGGTGGACTAAGCTAGGATTTTGGGGTTGGAGATCTCACACCTCCTCAAGGTTCCTAAGGAACCCAGATTTACTCCCTCACGGAGCTCAACACTCAGAATAAGTGTGGAAGAACAAGACTTTGCTCAAAAACAAGGGATTTCATTCATAAGATTTCATAAGATAAGTTCAAGTTACAAAAGGGGTCTAATATATAGACCTATAAGAAAAATCAAAACCATACAAGTTCCCATGTGGGACTAATAGGACTAATCTACACTTTAGGCATCAAATTCTCTTTCCTTGGCCAACCAAGACTCCTTCCATGAGTAAGCGGCCCAAAAACTCGAAGAAAACTTGAAAATCAGCTCCAAATGGCAGGTTATGGGGGTGTCTCCTAGTATCTCTCCATGAATCAAGGATTTTTCCTTCATGGTTTGGCTCTTTTGGATACCTCCTAGTCTTGCTCCACAAGTTTAGGCTTCTTCTTTTCATGGCTTTTGCACTTTATGAAACTTTTGGGTGCCTCCTTGATTTTCTCCCCAAGACATGCTCTCTTCCCTTTTATAACTTGGATTTTATGGAACATTGTGGGGCACCTCCTTGATCATCTCTTCAAGAAAAATTCTTGCCATCCTAGCTTGGGTTTATCTGGAAAGAAGTCGGCTCCTCCTTAGATTGAGGTATCTTGATGGATTTCTCCCCCAAGTGGTGCAAGAAAAAGGGGAACTTACTTCTTATGGTGTGGGGACCAAAGATACTGGATGGAGATGTGGCAGGGAGTGTGGCACCCACTTGTAGCTGGATCATGGAAGGAAAAAATGTGGCACCCTATGGCAAAGGGAATGGCGCCAACCTGGAGAAGACCTAGACCACTACTATGACTTGTACTGAGTCAACATGACTCAACAAAATTTAAATTGTAGGGAAATACAGACTTAAGATTAAAATTGAATTGACCAAGTCAACCTTTATTACAAAACTAGAAAATCCTAATTCTTCGGGTAATGTCAATCAGAGATCCAGATGGAGCCCTGAAGTCTTTTTCTAAGTCTGGTGCTCGCACCAAGATGTGTTGATTCTTCCTAAGGGGTTCTCTTTCTCCGAGACTGAGAGTTATGTCTGGGGTGGCCGGTGGATTTCCCACCGAAAAAGCTCTGTTTTGAAAATCTTGAACCATGGCCGTAAGATTGGTGTCCTGTTTACAAGAGCTTCAAATTGCTGCAATCCCATGACAACTGTGGGAGGTGGAATGTCACTCTCTCTCGGGGGCGCACCCCCTTGGGATGGAATACGACTTCAACTCGTGGAGGTGATCTGAGTCTTTCCTCTCGCCATCGGGATACTTTCCCTTGTTAGGAAGGGGAGCTTAAAGAATGTTGGCGACTTGCCACGCCCCCTTCCTGGCACGCCAATCTGTTGGCGTGGAGTCCCTGTTCCGGCAGGTCAGAGCTGATGCACCACAGGACCGCTCTCCGGTTCACCTGCAAAATAGGTCCCTTGCCGGAGTTGCTCCGGCGGGGTACACTCCGATGCCTAAGTCAGAGACGGGCTCCAGCCACAGAATGGGAAAGATTCTGCAGAAGCAGAGGGAAAGGCTCCGTGAATTTGAGTGTGTGTACCTCTTTTTTTGCATTTCCTCTTACCGCTATTTATAAGGGGCCGTCCGGCCTATGGATCCGTTCTTCTCCCAGTGATTACGGGGAGTTAATTTCTTTCTATGATTGGCAATCGTGGGTTGTTATTGAGCACTTCTGGCCAAATCGGAGGTGTGGTAGCTGGAGTTGCACACCATGATCATGGCATGGAGATTGTCGATAGTAACCGTTGGTTACTGTTGCCTATATGAGACAGATCGTGGATCCATCTTCAGATTTTTTCTCGCTTAGGAAGATTCTCATAATTAAATCGGGAATCTCCTCATCTTTGGATCTTCTTAGTCGGAGGTCCTGTCTTCAGCATGAGTTGAGGACTTGGTGTTTACCAAGGGCTGGAGATCGTGTCTTCGGTAGGAAATGAAGAGTATGTCTTCAAAAGTCAACGAGAAGCTTGGTCTTCGGTTAGTACCAAAGACATAATCCGAAAGTCTTGCCTTTGGATGTCGTAGGCCGGCGAAGAGCCTTGAGTTGCCCGTAGTTAGCCTGAACTTTCTAGGCTTGAAGTTATTGGTTCGGAGGAAAGGTCTTCGATCAATCGAACTGATGTTCGGCTCGTACTTGGACCGGGATTTCCCAACAGGAGTTGTCCTGCAGAAGTAAAATCATACAATCCTTCAGAGAAAATGATTGATCCCAAAACAAGTCATTGTTACTTTATTGGATATTCGGAACATTCTAAAGGATATAAGTTTTATAGTCCAGGAAGAAGTAACAGAATTGTGGAGTCTCTTACCGTAAAGTTTCAAGAACTTGATGTGGCTATGAAGGATCTTCATTTACTATTAATGATGATAATGCACAAGGAAAATTATTTCTATTCCCATATCCAGTCAGATTGATAATTTGATTCCTGCTCCTATTAAAGGAATGGATGATGAAATCCATGATCCTTCAAGGCCAATTCAGAATCTTCAACCAGTGGAAGAAGCCCAAGTTAGAAGATCTGCTAGACAAAGAAGATCCATAATTTTAGATGATTTTGATATTGGGCATATGGTTGACCCGGTTACTTATATTGATGCTGTCAGTTCTCCCCAGTCTGATCTATGGATAAATGCTATGAAAGAGAAGATGCAATCTATGGCCAATAATGATGTGTGAGAGCTTGTTGAGCCTTCTGATGGTTGTAAACCTATTGGATCAAATGGGTATACAAAACCAAAAGAGATTCCAAGGGAAGAGTTGAGCGGTTCAAGGCCAGACTGGTAGCAAAAGGCTTCACTCAAAGAGAAGGAATTGGTTTTACTGAAACTTTCTCTCCAGTATCGTCAAAAGATTCTTTTAGAATAATCATGTCCTTGGTGGCTCATTATGATTTGGAGCTACATCAGATGGATGTTAGAACTGCTTTCCTGAATGATAATCTTAGTGAAGAGGTTTACATGAAGCAACTTGAAGGTTTTCAAAAAAGCGAAAAAGAACATTTGGTGTGCAAATTAAAGAGGTCTATCTATAGTCTGAAGCAAGCATCATGATAATGGTACCTCAAGTTTGATGAAGTTGTGATCTCTTTTGGTTTTGAAGAAAATAAAGTTGATCAATATATATATCTCAAGATCAGTGGGAGGAATTTTATCTTCCTTGTTTTATATGTTGATGATATCCTGCTTGCTAGCAATGATTTTGGTTTGCTTTCTGAGACCAAACAAATATATATAATAATTTTTCTATGAAAGATCTTGGTGAGGCATCCTTTGTATTGGAAATTGAAATTCACAGGGATAGATCTCGTTATCTATTGGGTTGTCACAAAAGGCATACATTGATAGAATTCTTCAGATATTTAATATGCAAAATTGTAGACATTGTGATTCCCCTGTTGTTAAAAGTGATAAGTTCAGTAAAGATCAATGTCCAAAGAATCAACTTGAGAAAGATCAAATGAAAATGTGCCTTATGCCAGTGCCATAGGGAGCTTGATGTATTCTCAAGTCTGCACCAAACCTGACATTGCCTTCATAGTGGGTATTCATGGTAGATACTTATCAAACTCAGGTTATCAATATTGGATTGCTGTAAAGAAAATGATGAGGTATCTACAGAAAACCAAAGATTATATGCTCGTGTATAGGAGAGTTGATAATCTTGAGTTGGTTGGATATTCGAATTCTTATTATGCGAGGTATCATGATGATCTGAAACCAACTTCTAGATATGTTTCTATATTGGCTGGCGGTGCAGTATCTTGGAAGAGTATTAAATATACACTAACTGCTTCTTTTACCATGCAAGCTGAGTTTGTATCTTGTTATAGAGCTGCTACTTAAGCTATTTGGTTAAGGAATCTTATGGCTGGACTTTAGATTTTGTATTTGAGTTCTAGATCCGTGTTGATATATTGTGATAATATGGCTGTGGTATTTTTACAAGGAATAATAAGTCATCCAGCAAGTCTAAACACATTGAGCTGAAGTATTTGGCCGTCTGAGATCTTGTAAAGAATTAAAATATAATTGTTGATTATATAGATACAGAGTCTATGTTAGTTGATCTTCTGACCAAAGGTTTAAGGCCCATATGCTTTGCAAGACTTGTTGAAAATATGGACATATTGAGTTCTTTTGATGTACATGATTTGTGGGAGTAACTTTGTAATTAGACTTTATTATAATCATGAATTTATTTTTCATTTACATATATCATGAGTTCTGCATGCATTGTTATCATGATAATTATTTTGTTATGTGATTTTATATGTGCACATGTGGAATAAAGTACAACATAGTATTTCAAGATTGTGTCTTTGTCTTGAGAATGACAGTTATATGGGTATATCTCATTTGATAATTATGAGATTTTGTTGTGTTTAGAGACATACAGACTTCTTTTGAAGTCGTGAGATTTTTCTAGCTTGTGATATAGCATGTGGTTATAAAGAAATCTTGATTGAGAGTATATGTGTTTAATTTATTTTGATTATGAGATCTCTTTTGGTTATGTACCTGATTGAGACCTGGTGTCGAGTTTCAGATTTGTTGTGTTGTCTTATCATTGACATCATTGTTGAGTATGTGAGACAGAATGGCTTGTTGTTTGACGCCATCATGATATTTCTTGCTTATTTTGTTTCTAAGCATGTTGATGAGAAATTGGAGGATTAACAATGAAAAATAGTATATTTTATTTGTCACCTTGATGCTATTTTCTTGCTACACTACCACACCTAGACTCATGTCGGTAGTGTTTATAATGCTTGTAAGCATGGATATGTTCTCTATCGATTATGTAGTACAACAGCCCCATAACTCGATACATGGATACTGTTGGATCGAGTCGTTTATAGGTACTGTCTATGGATCATATGGTGGCCATATTTAATTTTCAACCCGAGAATTATTTTTTAAAATAAAATGTTTTCAAAATTATTAATTAATGTAGCCCAAGTATCTCAATATAAAAATTTTCTTGATTTGGACTAACATTAATTGATATTTTTCTTTTATTAAAATCCGGGTTGATTTTATGGTCCATGTTGATAGACGTAGGTTGAGCCCATTATTATGTGATCATTGATTGGGCTAGAAATTCCTTATATAATTTGATGTGGTTGAGGCGGCATAGTGCAGGCCTTAGCCCGATTTTACTCGTGATGGAAGGGTCAGTTATGGTTTTTTCATTTTATTGGCTAGGTCCTCTCTCCGCTTCCTCTATTTATATATCATGAAATTTGATGATTTTTTGATACGATGATTTTTTTTATTGAGAGCCATCTTTCTGAGAATGATCAGAGAGAAGATTTTGTTTACTGTGTTCGTGTGAGCATCGGAATCAAGAGATTATGATGAATATAGGTAAGTAATTATTTTTCAGATTTACTTTATGATTCTAATTATTTGATCGATTTTAAAAATCCAGGAATTATTTTTTTCATGGTTATCATGGGTTATCCCATATTCTAGGACGGGCTGCTACATTATTTTCAACAAAACTATGGCATCAACTTATCTATCAGATGATTGACCATGTGCTAATAATGGTTACAGAAACCAACTCTAATAAGATTTGTTTTTTTGGTAATTGAGCTCCAAAATTTTGGGACATTGAAAGCTAACCCAAGGAAGATTAACATGATGCCGGTCAAGAGTATACCAACCAAAATACTGCGCATTTGCCCAAGACAACATCCAGACACTTTGATAGCTAGTTAGCTGACAAGACAAATCCAAGGTCAAAAGTACATCGATAATCAACCAAAAGTACTCAAAATCAATCAAGTAATCGAATTTGTTGTAGTCGAATTAACAAAGAGAACGGAAACGAAGTTACGTACGGAATTGCAATTAGTGGGACCGTAGTGGATGGTCGAAAGTGGACGGGTCCGCATGGGGCCGAGCCGGTGATTACGCCAGCAAAACCGGCAGGCACGATGACCACTGTCGGCAGAGCGTGAGCCCGGTTTGTCCTCCCTCCATTAAATAAATAAATGAAGAGATCATCATTCTTGGATTTGCGTTTCGCATTACTACTTGAAATATGATCCACTCGTATGGTATGTTTCAACTAATATACCTTATTTATTTATTTAAATAAAATAATAAAATTAATGATGATGATTATTGTAGTTAAATTATTTGTTCTTAAAATCTTATTGATACTGGTAGTCTTGCTTCCTCATCCAATGAAGCAAATTGCTGGAGCTCCATGATTCTTGCATGAGAAATTTTTTAACCGGTGGTTACTGATAAAGGATCCTCCAATATTTAAATCAGTAAAAAATTTGAATAATAGTAGAGCTAAGAGCAATGGAAAAGATTTAATGAGCATGAATGATAATATGTTACCTATTTATAAAGTTACTTGGAATAATTGATTTCTGTTGGAAAGTAACACCTTTTAATTGGATATAATAGCTTTTTATTGAGGCCAACCTTTTTCTATTAGAAGTAACAGTTTTTGGTTGAGACTTCGGTTGAGGAAATAGCTTCCTCGACTTGGACATATTTCTTTGCACATGCGAGGAGCTTAACATAATTCCTTAAAAAATTTTATCTAAGAGAAAACTCAGGTGATCAATTCAGAGTGCTCATTTTAAGGCTGACATAGTGACAGACTCATTAAAGTTTCCGATTTTTAGTATGGTGCATTAAAGTGTATCACATAATTTTGAAGCATCTCTCATTTTTTTTTGCTTAATAGAGAAGAGACTATTATTATTCTTTGGCTATAGTTGATTGCTACTGAAGTATATTATTAACTGGCTGCTTAGCTGCTAAAAAGAATAGATGGATCTAGACAGTAGGCTAGAAAATCATATCCTAATAGCTATCTTCGAAGTTGCCGGGAAAGCCAGACATAATAAGGCATCAAATGTGTTACAGCCGTGACAGTGACGTGGCCCGGCTCAGGTATCGCCGAATGCGAGCGAGCCACGTGTGTGTTTTCCTGCCAGAATCAGCGCCACGTCCTCAAGGCTGGGGTCGGCAAGACCGCACCGCCCGATACTGTCTGAAGCAAACAGCTCCCGCCGAGGTCGAGTTCGGCGCGAAGTTCCCCCACCGACTCATCTGCGCTCGGGCTCGGAGGAGTCCGCCCCGGGTGAGGTCGGCCGAGGTCGGCTAACCCCCCGCCTTGCGCCAGGTGGCCACCCGGAGACGGGTCCACCTCGGCCGAAGCCAGGCGATCTTCTGCCACCTCGCCAGGTGTCCACCCAGGAGGGGTCCACCTAGGCCGAGGTCGGCTGACCCCCCGCCTTGCGCCAGGTGGCCACCCGGAGACGGGTCCACCTCGGCCGAAGCCAGGCGATCTTCTGCCACCTCGCCAGGTGTCCGCCCCGGAGGGGTCCACCTAAGCCGAGGTCGGCCGTCTCTCGCCTCTCGCCAGTCGGCCCCCGGAGACAGGTCCAACTCAGCCGAAGTCAGACCGCTCGTACGGAGAGGCCCCCGGGGAAAGCGACGGGTCCCGAGGCCATCCCTCGGGCCGTACCGACCCCAGACGGCGTCCCGTACGGAGGGCGGTGGCACACGGAACGTGACTTACACTGGCCCGACAGGTCCCGCAGTCGAGAGATCCGATCCTGACGGAACAGGCCCCGTAAACGGATGGCGCCCACGCTCGGGGAAAAGAGCACTCTCACGAAGCCCGAGGCCTCACGACTGGCCGCTCTGCCAGTGCCGCCCTCCCTCCTTTTCTCTTCTGTCCTTGCCTTCTTCCTGCTGGGCCCGGCGGACGAGGTCGGAAAGCCGCCTGGCCTCCTTCACCAAAAAGGGAAAAGAAAGGAAGACAGGGGGGAGGAGTTTTCGAGGAGGAAAAGGACAAGCACACGACGGAGGGAAATAAAGAGGGAAGAATCCGGAGACTGCAAGGTAAGCCAACTAGCCTGGGGACAAGGAGGAAGCACCGGCACAAGGCCTCGCTCCGAGAAAGAAACCAGAGATCCCGAGAGGGGAATACTGGACGCGAGCTCGGCAGGCAGGCCCAGCCGAGATTCCGGTCCCCGGCGCTTTCCCTTCACTAGTTAACTCTCCAAATCTGGGACCCTTTAGAGGGCCAGGGAGGGAGAGTCTGTTCCTCCTCGTCGTCTACTGACTTGACCGTCGGAGCCCCCTCGCCGGAATCCCCGGCCAGGGTCCTCTAACCCCTTTGTTGCAGGTTTTTCGCAGGAAGGGGGGCTCCCTTGCCAGGCGGTCAGGGAGGATCGGCTGATCCTCGGCACGGGCGTGGCGACGAGGACGGCAACAGATTGGCGCACCAGATAGGGGGAAGGACACTAACCCCCAGAGGGAACTAGCTTTTTGCAGGTGTCACGCTCTCCAGCAATGGTGGTCACTCGTGGTCGCGAGGCGTCCACCAGCCGTGTGGGAGAAGCCCACTCCCCTCCGGGGGGCCACACCCCCGAACGGGAGCTTCCGGCCCCCCCTCCTCTTCTGCAGCAGCCTACCCCGGCGGACGGATCCCTTGCGGCCATCGTCCAGCAGCTGCAGACCTTGACCTCAGCGGTCCGACAGCTTCAGCATCAGCAACGGTCCCTGGCCACTCAGCCCAGCCAGGGACCCCCGCGGCCCGAGTCGCGGGACAGCACGGGAGCCTGCGCTCAATCCAGGGCAGGCCGTCCCATCCGCAAGCCATCTCCAACCCCCGAGGGAGCCACCAAGCTCCCCCGAAGAGAAACTATTCCGGCTCGGAGGATCACGAGAGTCGATCCCCGGCCGATGGGGCCGAAACGGCGCATCGCAGCAAGCGACGCCGGGGCCAGACCTCGCGCCGAGACCGATCGGCGCCCCCTCACCTGCGGTCTCGGTGGAAGACTCCACCGACGAAGCCATCAGGCGCCAGGCCGAGAGGCGCCTAGAAGAGCACGAGCGCAAGTTGGCGGAGTTCGCCCGACGGTTCGCCGACCTGCAAAACTCGTCAGCTGACCCGGCGGGCTACGACTCCCGCCCCCCTTTCTCCGAAGAAATCCAGGCGGAACCGATCCCGAAACGGTTCCGCATGCCGCAGGTGGACCCTTACGACGGGACCACCGACCCCCTGGACCATTTGGAGAGTTATAAAGCTCTCATGAGGGTCCAGGGCGCCACCGACGCCCTTCTGTGCATCGCCTTCCCTGCAACCCTTCGGAAGGCCGCTCGAGTCTGGTTCGCCCGTCTCGAGCCCGGATCCATTTGCTCCTTCCAGCAATTGGAAGGAAAGTTTGTGGCGCATTTCGACGCTTGTCGAAAGGTGCCAAGGGAGGTGGACAGTCTCTTCTCCATCCGCCAGCAGGACCAGGAGCTGCTCCGAGACTACATCGCCCGGTTTAAGACCGCAGCCCTGGAGATCTACAGCTTGGACGAGCCCGTCGCTATGCTGGCTTTAAAGCGCGGGCTCAAGATGTCCCGCCTGACCTATTCCCTGGACAAGAAGCCGCCCAGGACGTATTCCGAGCTCCTCCTCCGCGCCCACAAGTACATCCGGGCGGAGGAGGCTGACCGCACCCGTCGAGAGCTGGACGGGAAGATTCTGAAGAAGTCAACCCCGAGGGACGCCCCGGGAGCTTGGAGGCCCGGGCCATCAGCCGACCCTCGCCCGAACCCAAGGCCGAGGGCCGAGTCTGCCCCCGAGCGAAGGTACACCCCTCTCCTCGCACCTCGAGCCAAAATCCTCATGGAAATCGAGGGCGAGCGCTACCTCCGCCGACCTCCACCTCAGAACCCGAGGGCCGCCCGAGACAAATCAAAGTACTGCCAATTCCACCGCGAGCACGGACATGACACGGAGGAGTGCCGCCATTTGAAGCGAGAGATCGAGGAGCTGATCGGGAGGGGATACCTCAGGAAGTTCGTCAAGAACGAGGCCCCCTCCGAGAAGCAGCCACTCGCGGCCCTACCACCTGTCCCTGCGATCGACAACCGACCGATAGAGAAGCCCGTGGGCATGATCTCGCGTGGGTCCGGCCGAGCAGAGAAGAGAGCCTGGGAAGTCCCGGAGAATGTAATCCCTCCCAAGGGAGGGGAGTCTAATGACAATGTAAACAATGATGCCGTGGTGGTCGAGATGACCATCGCAAAGCATCCTGTACATCGAATCATGGTGGATAGTGGAAGCTCGGCCGACGTACTCTTTTACGATGCTTTCTCGGATGAATTTGTCTCCCGACCAGCTAAAGCCAGTGCACATCCCACTGGTAGGTTTTACAGGGGACTCCGTGGGGGTCGAAGGGGAAATCACTCTCCCAGTTACCGCCGGATCCCCACCTCGGCAGGCGACCATCATGGTAACTTTCACGGTCGTCAAGCTCCCTTCGCCTTACAACGCCATTCTTGGGCGTCCCGGGCTCAACCAACTAGACGCCACCGTCTCCACAAGGTGACTGCTGGTGCAGTTCCCCACGCCTTTCGGGTTCGGGGAAATGAAGGGGACGATTCAGCCAGTCCCGCTCTGCCTACAGACAATCCCAGGCACCAGGGGCACAGAGCTCGCCCACGACGTCGAGGACCTGACCTGAGGGAAAAGGAACCCAGGGGAGGGCCCGTAGAGCGCCTGCTCTCCTTTCCCCTTGGTTCGGACCCCCTGAAGACGGTGCAAGTCGGGGCCCAGCTCCCCGAAGAGGAGCGAACCCGCCTGCTGGAGTTCCTCCGTGCCAACGCCGATGTGTTCGCCTGGTCGGCGGCCGACATGCCGGGTATTCCGCCCGAGATTATCATGCACAGCCTGAACGTGGACCCAGGCAGCCGCCCGGTCCGCCAGAAGAAGAGAAGCTTTGCCATGGAGAGGCAGAAGGCGATCGACGAGGAGGTAGAAAAACTTCTCGCCGCCGGTTTCGTCCGAGAAGTCCAATACCCCAGCTGGTTAGCAAACGTGGTCATGGTAAAGAAGAGCAGCGGTAAGTGGAGGATCTGCGTGGACTACACCGACCTCAATCGAGCTTGCTCGAAGGATAGCTTCCCTCTGCCGAAGATCGACCAGCTGGTCGACACCACCTCGGGGCACCGTCTCCTGTCATTCATGGATGCTTTTTCCGGATACAACCAGATCCGGATGAATCCGGAGGACGAAGAGCGCACTGCCTTCATAACTGACCGCGGGACTTTCTGTTACAGGATGATGCCCTTCGGCCTTAAGAACGCGGGGGCGACGTACCAACGTCTGGTCAATAAAGTCTTCAAAGACCAGATAGGCCGCAACATGCAGGTGTACGTGGACGACATGCTGGTAATGAGCAAACTTGACTTGGACCACGTAGCCGACCTGGCGGAGACGTTCGGCAACCTCCGGCGCCACCAGATGAAGCTGAATCCGGCGAAGTGCGCCTTCGGGGTCTCCGCCGGAAAGTTCCTAGGGTTCATGGTGACCCAGAGAGGAATCGAGGCCAACCCGGAGAAGGTCCAGGCCATCCTGGACATGGAGCAGCCAGCCTCCAAGAAACAAGTGCAGCAGCTGACCGGCCGGGTTGCGGCCCTTAGCCATTTTATTTCCAGGTCGGCGGACCGCTGCCGTCCCTTCTTCAAGGTGCTGAGGAAGATGAATGGTTTCGCCTGGACCGAGGAATGCCAGCAGGCCTTCGAGGAGTTGAAGAAGACGCTCGCATCACCACCTCTACTGTCCAGGCCCGAGGAAGGGGAGGAGCTTACCCTCTACTTGGCCGTTACCCCGGAGGCCGTCAGCTCTGTCCTGGTCCGAACCGACGACCACGGGATCCAGCGACCGGTGTACTATACCAGCAAACTCCTCCGGGATGCGGAGCTCAGGTATTCCCGGCCCGAGAAACTCATTTTTGTGCTAATAGTGTCTGCCCAGCATCTCAGGCCCTATTTCCAAGCGCATCCCATCGCCGTCTTGACGGATCAACCGCTGAAAGCGGTGCTCAGCCGACCCGACACCTCGGGGCGATTGGCCAAATGGGCACTGAAACTCAGCGAGTTCGATATTACATACCGACCGAGGTCGGCAATGAAGGCACAGGTGCTGGCCGACTTCTTGGTCGAATGCGCAGGTTTGGGCAAGGAGCCCGAGGAGGACTCCTCGGCCCAGCCGATGGAGGTCGGCACCAACGAGCCCGGAGAGGACGCCTGGATCCTCCATGTAGACGGAGCCTCAAACTTCGGCGGGAGCGGAGCTGGGCTCATCATTGCCAACGGCGACGGAGTCGTCGCCGAGTGCGCGCTCCATTTCCAGTTCCCCGTGACAAATAACCAAGCAGAGTACGAGGCACTTCTCGCCGGACTGAGGGTCTCCCGCGAGCTGGGCGTGACCAACCTCAGAGCTTTCACTGACTCCCAACTCGTGGCGGGGCAGGTGTCCGGGGAGTACGTCGCTAACGACCCCCAGATGGCAAGGTATTTGGAGCTCGTCAAGGCGGGCGCGTCCAAGTTCCGGCGCTTCAACATCTTCCATATCCCCGCAGGGAGAACGCCCGCGCGGATGCCCTCTCTCGGCTGGCGACCCTGCCGGACACGATGCTGGGACGCGCTCATGTGGAGCGACTCGAAGTCCCAAGCCTCGAAGTACCGGCGGGGGTCCATCAGGTCAGCCAGGAGCCCGGCTGGATGGACAAGTACGCTGCGTACATCACCAGCGGCATTCTGCCGGAAGACCGAGACGCGGCTCGCCTCATCAGGAAGAAGGCCGTACGGTTTGTCCTGATGGACGGGCAGCTGCATCGAAGGTCCTACTCTTATCCCCTCCTCAAGTGCATTGGACCCACAGAAGCCCAGCTTGTGCTCAGGAGATTCACGAAGGCATCTGTGGGAACCACGTGGGGGGCAGGGCATTGGCATACAAGGCCCTTCGTCAAGGCTACTTCTGGAAGACGATGAAGGAGGACGCCGCCGACTTCGTGAAGAAGTGCGACCGGTGCCAGCGTCACGCCACGGTACAACGGCAACCCTCCAACCCGATCTCTCAGCTCTCAGCCCCCTGGCCGTTCGCCCAGTGGGGGATGGACCTCCTGGGCCCATTCCCGCCGGCATCCGGCCAGCGAAAGTTCCTGATAGTGGCTATCGACTACTTCACAAAGTGGGTCGAAGCCGAACCCTTGGCAAGAATCACCGAAGCAAACGTCGCCAAGTTCTTCTGGAAGTCCATCGTCTGCCGCTTCGGCCTCCCCCACACCGTGGTCACCGACAACGGACGCCAGTTCGACTGTCGAGAGTTCGAAGATTTCTGCAACGACCTCGGCATCAAGCATCGCTTCACTTCGGTGGCGCACCCCCAGACCAACGGGGAGGCTGAGGTCACGAACAGGACCATTCTTCAGGGCCTCCGCACGCGGCTGGACCAAGCCAAGGGCAGGTGGGCCGACGAGCTTCCCAGCGTTCTTTGGGCATACCACACCACCCCAAGGACGGCTACTGACGAAACCCCATTCAACCTCGTCTTCGGGGCCGAGGCAGTCATCCTGATCGAGCTCAGCATACCCACGCTGCGCGTGGAACAATACGACGAGACAGAAAACCCGGCCAGGATGATGCTCAACCTAGACCTCCTCGAAGAAACAAGGGACAAGGCCCGAATTCGAATGGCGGCATACCGGCAACGTGTAGCCAGATATTATAACTCCCGAGTACGGCCGAAGGTTTTTCGTCCCGGGGACTTGGTCCTCCGGCGTGCAGAAGCCTCCCAGCCACGAGAGTGCGGCAAGCTTTCACCCAACTGGGAAGGCCCTTATCGGGTAGCAGAAGCCCTCCCTCACGGAGCATGTTACTTGGAAGAATTGGGAGGTGCCAGGTTCCCCCGGACATGGAACCCCTCGAACCTGAGAATGTACTACCAGTAATGTAAGGCTCCCAGTTTCTCTAACAAAGCTTCTTCACTTCAAACATTCTTCTCTAACTTGAACAAGAAGGCCTGCGGCATCGAGCTCAGTCCGGAAGATCCTGGGCTTCGGCCTGGAAGGTGGCGTCGAACCCAGTTCATCCACGCAAGCCCGGAGCACAGCTCAGCAAGCCGCGCAAGGTTTGAGAAAGCCTGCGGCATCGAGCTCAGTCCGGAAGATCCTGGGCTTCAGCCTAGAAGGTGGCATCGAACCCAGTTCACCCACGCAAGCCCGGAGCACAGCTCAGCAAGCCGCGCAAGGTTTGAGAAAGCCTGCGGCATCGAGCTAGTCCGGAAGATCCTGGGCTTCGGCCTGGAAGGTGGCGTCGAACCCAGTTCGCCCACGCAAGCCCGGAGCACAGCTCAGCAAGCCGCGCAAGGTTTGAGAAAGCCTGCGGCATCGAGCTCAGTCCGGAAGATCCTGGGCTTCGGCCTAGAAGGTGGCGTCGAACCCAGTTCGCCCACGCAAGCCCGGAGCACAGCTCAGCGAGCCGCGCAAGGTTTGAGGAAGCCTGCGGCATCGAGCTCAGTCCGGAAGATCCTGGGCTTCGGCCTGGAAGGTGGCGTCGAACCCAGTTCGCCCATGCAAGCCCGGAGCACAGCTCAGCGAGCCGCGCAAGGTTTGAGAAAGCCTGCGGCATCGAGCTCAGTCCGGAAGATCCTGGGCTTCGGCCTGGAAGGTGGCGCCGAATCCGCTTCGCCCGCGCAAGCCCGGAGCTTAGCTCAGTGAGCCGCGCAAGGTTTGAGAAAGCCTGCGGCATCGAGCTCAGTCCGGAAGATCCCGAGTTTCGGCCCGGAAGATGGTGCAGGAACTGTGTTGTCCGCGCAGGCACGGAGGCAGCCCGAAGTCGGACCTGCTCAAGATTCTTACCTTGCCGCGACACGGCTCTGCAAACCCCGTCCTTCAGTTTAGTATGGAAGGACCAGGCCCGCAGTTGTCTTAGGTATCCTAGACCGACATCTCAGAAACAAACAAAGAAGAAGAAAAAGAAGAACCAAAGATGATAGACAAGTTGTTGTAGAAAGTAAGTCTTCATTAAAACAGGTACTCAGTACAAACTAGGAGCCCCGACAGGCCGGGACTCCCCAAAAAGAAGGACAAAGAAAGCAAAAGTAAAAGGTGACGGTCACTGGAGCGCAGGATCGGCGCCGTCCGCCGGAGGTGCGGGCGCCACCTCTTCAACCTCCACGACAACTGGCTCCTGGGGCTGTGTCTGGGCCACGGCGTCATCGGTCGGGGGTGCTGCAGGTGTCGCCTGAGATGTCGCCTGGGTCGTGCCGGAGACCCTGCCCTCGCTCCCCGGCTTCCTGCCACCGACGACGACCCCACTCAGGTCCAGCTGGGGGAAGAAGGCCCCCACCTTTTCCCGGCACATCCGGAACCCCTTCAGGAAGGAGTCCACGGCGGCCTCCCGGACTTCCGACGTGAACTCGTCGGAGGCCCGAAACTTGGGGACGGCCTCCAGCGCTTCTCGCTTCGCCGCCTCCAGGAGCCCGTTGATGTAAGAGCTCCGGTCCTTCACCACGGCCGCCTCTCGCCGGGCCTCGTCCAGCTGACGCTCCAAGAACAGGGAGTGGGCCTGCAGGCGGGCCTTCTCCGCCGCGTCCTCCTCAGTACGGCGCTGGTTGGAGGTCCGCTCCTCCGCCAAGGAGGCCTCCAGCTCTTTGTTCCGCTCCTCGGAACGCGCCAGATCGGACTGGAGGGCCTGCTTCTCAGCTCGCAGCTCGGTCCCCTTGTCCATCAAGTCCTTCACGTCGGCCGCGAGCTTTCCAAGCTTCTGCTCCCGATCGGAGTCCCGCTTGGCGTTCCCTACGAGGTAGTTCCTCAGTAGGAGGACGTCGTTCCCGATCTGCAAGGGCAAAAATAACACATGTCAGTACCGAGGCAGAAGGCCTCGGATTGGAAGAGAAAAGAAGAGTCAAAGTTCAGACTTACCGCGAAGAGTTGGGGCAGGATGCCGAGCAGCGCATCCGCATAATCTCGGCCGCCCCGAGCTCGGCGGTCCCGGGCGGTGGAAGCGTACTCCATCACCCTCTCCGCCAGTCCTCAGTCGAGGATGACCGAGTCCCGGTGCGAGATCACTGGCGCTGGGCCCTTCGGGCCGATCCCCGTGACAGCTGCCCCCTCTGCTGGATCTGGAGCCGACGGACCGGCGGTCGCCACTGGCGGTGCCGTTGGGCTGCTGACAGGAATGGGCCCGGCGGTGGGCAGAGCGGCGGGCGCCGGAGCTCTCTCGGCAGCGCCGCCAGGCCGTGGGGCCGAGATGCTAGGGGCGCCGCCCTGAGGAGGTCTGGGCGGAGAAACAGCAGCAGCTAGGCCGGGCACGGTCGCCGCTGCGACCTCCTGGCTCGTCTCTGTGCGGGCCCTCTTCACCACGGGCTCGTCCACGTCGACGACCTCCCTCTGGGCCGCTCCCTCCAGAAAGTTCTCCAAGGAAAACTTCATCCCTGCAAAGTGGAGAAATCAAAAGGTTAGACGGTTCAATCTTAAAAAGAGAGGGGGGGGCAGAAGTTAATGCGGGGCTAAATCTCACCGGTCTCCTGGATGGGACTGATGCCGGCTTCAAAAAGATTCTGCTCAGAGAGCAGAACCTCGAGCGCCGGGACCACGTCACTCAGGAGCTGGGTGTAAGACTCCTGGTCCGCAGGCTCAACTCGGGAATTCCGGTTCGGTGACCGGTCCGGTTCGCTCCAGGCCTAGTCGACGTCGTCGACCGAGGCAAAGAAAAATCGGCTCTTCCATCCCTTGACCGAAGAAGGGAGGTCGAACCGGAGACACCTAGGCCGGGGCGAAATGTACCACCAGCCATCATCGGTGGAGCACTTCTTCAGGGTGAACAGGGCCCTGAAGAGAGAAAAACGGGCAACAAACCCGTGGAAATGGCAGAAGACGATGAAAGAGAAGATGACCCGGATGGCGTTGGGAGCCAGCTGGGCCGGGACGAGCCGAAAATGGCTGAGGAAGGAAAGGAAGAAAGGATGCAGAGGAAAACGAAGACCCCCGAGGAGGAAATCTTCGTAGAAGGCAATGCGGCCGGGGCCACTCATGGTGACACGCTCCCCGGATCACGGAGCAAACAGACGGACAGATCCCGGGATGCCATAGGCATCCCGGAGCAGAGAAAGATCACCTTCGGTCATGGTAGAGGCATGACAGGAGGGACCGGCGGGAAGAAGTGGCGGAGCCGGAAGAGAAGCCAAGGCGGGGAGTGAACGGAGGGGCACGGCAGGCGCAACCGGAGGGGACCGGACCCCCCTGGGGATGCCAATAGTGATACCCCCAGGTTGCAAGCGCCGGCGGACCTCCTCTGGAATTACCTCCTCATTCGAGGAGGAAGAAGATGGAGTCCTCGGCCGGGATGGACCGGCCTCGTCCGAGTTAGAAGAAACATGGCGACGGCGCGCCATGGAGAAGGAAAGGAGAAGGGGGCTGAATAAGAAACGAGAGAGAAGGAGAAGAAGGCACTTACCCAAAAATGCACAGACAGGCGCGAGCAGCAGAAGTTGTTAGCCTGCAGCGAACCGCCCACGAAGCAACGGAAAAGGCCTCGTTCTGGAAAGTCCCCTCCCTTTCAAACTCAGCCGACAGCAGCCGTACCCATCTTTCCGCCTCAGGCCACTGGATGGTCGCCACGTGGGCACACGCCCGACACCGACGCCTCGTTAGCAGAGTAGCGGCCTCTGCCCCGAAGCGACGCATTGATTGCGGGCAAGTGGACGACGCGTGACGACTCCCCATAGGTCTTCAGCCGCATCGAGCCACGACGAATGGAGATCGTGCCAATTATGATGCAAGATCTTCGCCTCTCCACGTCATGTCAGCAATTAATCCCGACGTTCCGTTCTACGATGCCCCGACGGAACGGCGGGCTGGGGGGCAACTGTTACAGCCGTGACAGTGACGTGGCCCGGCTCAGGTATCGCCGAATGCGAGCGAGCCACGTGTGAGTTTTCCTGCCAGAATCAGTGCCACGTCCACAAGGCTGGGGTCGGCAAGACCGCACCGCCCGATACTGTCTGAAGCAAACAGCTCCCGCCGAGGTCGAGTTCGGCACGAAGTTCCCCCACCGACTCATCTGCGCCCGGGCTCGGAGGAGTCCGCCCCGGGTGAGGTCGGCCGAGGTCGGCTGACCCCCTGCCTTGCGCCAGGTGGCCACCCGGAGATGGGTCCACCTCGGCCGAAGCCAGGCGATCTTCTGCCACCTCGCCAGGTGTCCACCCAGGAGGGGTCCACCTAGGCCGAGGTCGGCTGACCCCCCGCCTTGCGCCAGGTGGCCACCCGGAGACGGGTCCACCTCGGCCGAAGCCAGACGATCTTCTGCCACCTCGCCAGGTGTCCGCCCCGGAGGTGTCCACCTAAGCCGAGGTCGGCCGGTCTCTCGCCTCTCGCCAGTCGGCCCCCGGAGACAGGTCCAACTCAGCCGAAGTCAGACCGCTCGTATGGAGAGGCCCCCGGGGAAAGCGACGGGTCCCGAGGCCATCCCTCAGGCTGTACCGACCCCAGACGGTGTCCCGTACGGAGGGCGGCGGCACGCGGAACGTGACTTACACTGGCCCGACAGGTCCCGCAGTCGAGAGATCCGATCCTGACAGAACAGGCCCCGTAAACGGATGGCGCCCACGCTCGGGGAAAAGAGCACTCTCACGAAGCCCGAGGCCTGACGACTGGCCGCTCTGCCAGCGCCGCCCTCCCTCCTTTTCTCTTCTGTCCTTGCCTTCTCCCTGCTGGGCCCGGCGGACGAGGTCGGAAAGCCGCCTGGCCTCCTTCACCAAAAAGGGAAAAGAAAGGAAGACAGGGGGGAGGAGTTTTCGAGGAGGAAAAGGACAAGCACACGACGGAGGGAAATAAAGAGGGAAGAATCCGGAGACTGCAAGGTAAGCCAACTAGCCTAGGGACAAGGAGGAAGCACCGGCACAAGGCCTCGCTCCGAGAAAGAAACCAGAGATCCCGAGAGGGGAATACTGGACGCGAGCTCGGCAGGCAGGCCCAGCCGAGATTCCGGTCCCCGGCGCTTTCCCTTCACTAGTTAACTCTCCAAATCTGGGACCCTTTAGAGGGCCAGGGAGGGAGAGTCTGTTCCTCCTCGTCGTCTACTGACTTGACCGTCGGAGCCTCCTCGCCGGAATCCCCGGCCAGGGTCCTCTAACCCCTTTGTTGCAGGTTTCTCGCAGGAAGGGGGGCTCCCTTGCCAGGCGGTCAGGGAGGATCGGCTGATCCTCGGCACGGGCACGGCGACGAGGACGGCAACAAAATGCATCTTGGAGCCTTATGAGGGCCTTGTATCCTTTTAGATGATCAACAGGTCAATAGAACCATTGTAAGGTTCAACTGACATCTTAAATCGATGGAGAATCAGCTCAGTCATTATTTCTTTGGAGAAAGGGGATTATGTGTTGAAATCATGGAAGTTATTCTGGTGATGGCCTTCCATATAAATTTCATCAAGTCTGGCTTCCAACTTTGGGATTTTCCTTTTGATATTATCCTCTTGCTGAGAGCAATATTTGAAGGGTGCACCGGAGTTGAATCCTTCTAGAAATCCTCAGGGGATGGTGGCAATGGTTCCTTCTTGAGAAAGAATCGACCATCAAATTTCTTCCTTCCTATAGGGAGGTTGATGACTTCTATCCCCTCCACCAAATGGATGCCAATGGCTCCGTGGTGACTATGGGACCAGGGACCAAATGGAAGATTGTTAAGGGAGATGGATGTCATTCATTAGTAGTTGGACTAGCCTTTGATCAATAGCCGGAATATGTTGAGGACTTCTTTCCTTAACTTCTGTTGAGCTAAAAGCATTTTGAGAAGATCATTGTTGAGAAGTGGGGTTGATTAGAGGTCTCCCTCTCACCATTTTCTTGAAAGGTTTGGGCAATAGCTCTTCCTTTAGCACCATCTGTTGTTGCTCCTCTTCAAGCTGAATAAACCAGATGTACTAAGGTATCTTTGAGTTTTTGAGAATTTAAAAGTCCTTCAAGAAATTGGCTGATGACTTTCAAAGCAAACTAATCAGCACCTAGACTTGTAAAAGAAGTTCTTGTAATTGGAGAAATGGATCAGATTTCTTGAACATAGAGACCCTCCGATGCTTAAGTTAGCTTAGAGAGGGAGAGAGTTAAGAAGAAAATGAAAAAAGAGAGTCCAAATTTTTCCTTCCTCCCCTCTTTTTATAGAGGTTCAAGGTCAAGTTGGTTAGATAATTGTAAACGTTCGTGAGGTAGTTACGTCGTTATATGAGTTGTCAAGTCGGTTAAACTATTAAGACATTAGTTTATGAGGTGGTTTGCTAAATAGTTTGTTATACTTCTTGATAACCACTTTACCAATTATTGGTGCCAAAACTCATCAAGTATCAGAGAAAGAGTTGGAGAAGATGTTGGAGTAGACAGTGCAAGCCAGGCTTTGGAGAGTTGTACTTTATAAAAAAGCTCCACTGGAGTGGTCCGGGTGAAGGCACTCCGATACTCAAGTCAATATCGATATCAACAATATTGGAAAGCGTAGGGAGAAAGAGTGCACACTTTGGGGATCTTAGGGAGCTTTTATGGAGAAATAGAAGACAAGGGCATCATTCACTGGATTTAGATGAATTTGGTAGGAAATGATAGGCATATCATGCAGGCTATCAGGGACTTCCAATTGGCATAGAGATGTCCCTTTCCTATTCATTTGTAGCTTGTTGTTTTATGGAGTGTTCTTGTATTTTTTTGTTAGTAGCGTGGATTCCATCCAAGCATGAGTTCCTCTTAAATGCCAAAATGTGATAGCAGCTATGAAAAATGATGTGATTTGCTAGGTCTTTTAACCATAGAGATGAGTGTCAGTTAGTTTTTAGTTAATTAAGAAAATGCTATTTGAAGGGGCTCGGTTGGCCTGACTGTATATTAGTTTGTATGATGCCTAGAATGGCGTGAAGAGGCCTTTTACATGTTGAGGTTGAATTGACTGCATGTTTTAATTTTGACATAACCGTCGTTACTAGTTTATACAATATGGACCCTGCCTCTTGTCCTCCAGCTTCTCCCTTCCATCCAATCCACATTATTCTTTTTTTCCTAGCAATTTGAAATTGAGTAATTCTTTGTGCACCGCGTGCAATGCAGCAAATCTAGCGTGGCCCGCACCGCACGCAGCTATTGGTCCATGCTGGCATGACGGATGGGATGGGTCTCTACGATATGTAAGCTACAGATGCCGCCCTGCAGTCTTTTCAACCATGTAAAATGACCATTCTGTCCTCATCATTTTCAGTATAGGAAAAACGGTTCTTGTTCTGCAAACAGGGAAAAAAAACCTATTTGCACTACGAAGCCTCACCCCAGAGTTTGTCCATTATTTTTGGATCCCAGATACCTCCATTTTATGTTTCTGCTCCTCTTTGGTGGTTGAGAAAGCGTTGGTGATCATCCTTCAACATTTGATACGCCTTCAAAATATTGGAAAAATGAAAACAAGTGGTTTCATCTTTCAACGTAGACGACAAACACGAAAACAACGCAAGAAGGAAATGCAGATGGAGGAAGGAAGTACTGCGATCATTGTTTATTCAAGAGGTGATGAGACCCCCTTAAGTTCCGTCCCCAAGAATGCTACAGAAGCAGAAATAGGTAAGGAAAATTTTTGATTCCTGCTCGAAGATGACATTTGGCATGTGAACCTTTTTTTACAATTTCTGCATGGGTATCGAAGTTTTTTAACTAGGGTGCCCCAGGTTTTGAACAAGGATGTCGTGGATTTTGAACAATGATGTCGTAGGTTTTGAACTAGGATGTCGTAATTTCTATTTTACTATTTTAATATCAATCTTTGAAATTTATCTCTATAGAGAGATGTCACAATAATTTTTAAAAAAATATTAAGTTTTTATAGTATAAAATCATGACACCGTAGTTCAGATATTACGACACCCTAGTTCAAAACCTACGAAATCCTAGTTCAAAACCTACGACATCCATGCAGAAATTATGAAAATTAAGTTTTTAACCCCTCTACCTCTACTACATGATAACCATGGCTTGTTTTATGACTCCCAAGGTATTATAAAATTACCACGGATACTGTAACATTACTCAAAATGGCCAAAAAAATATTACGACACCCTAGTTCAAAACCTATGACATCATACTTCAAAACCTACGACATCCATGTAGAAATTATGAAAAAAAAGTTTTTAATCCATCTACATCTAATACATGACAACCGTGGCTTGTTTTTTGACTCCCAGGGTGTTATAAAATTACCGTGGATGCTATAACATTAATCAAAATGGCCAAAACAATATAATGACATCCTAGTTCAAAACTTATGACACCCTAGTTCAAAACCTATGATACCCATGAAGAAATTATGAAAACGAAGTTTTTAACCCCTTTACCTCTAATACATGGCAACCGTGGCTTGTTTTATGACTCCTAGGGTGTTATAAAATTGCCATGGATGTGTAACATTCATCAAAATGTCCAAAATAGTATTATGACATCCTAGTTCAAAACCTATGACACTCATGCATAAATTATAAAAAGAAGTTTTTAACCCCTCTACCTTTAATACATGGCAACCGTGGCTTGTTTTATGACTCCCAGGGTGTTATAAAATTGCCACGGATGCTATAATATTAATCAAAATGGCCAAAATAGTATTACAATATCCTAGTTTAAAACCCATGATATCCTAGTTCAAAACCTATGATATCCATACAAAAATTATGAAAAAAAAGTTTTTAACCCCTCTACCTCTAATACATAGAAACCATGTCTTATTTTATGACTCCCAGAGTGTTATAAAATTACCACGGATGTTGTAACATTAATCAAAAAGGCTAAAATAGTATTACGACATCCTAGTTCAAAACTTACGATACTCTAGTTCAAAACCTATGACACCCATGCAGAAATTATGAAAAAGAAGTTTTTAACCCCTCTACCTCTAATACATGGAAACCGTAGCTTGTTTTATGATTTCCAGGGTGTTATAAAATTACCACGGATACTGTAACATTAACCAAAATGGCTAAAATAGTATTACGACATCCTAGCTCAAAATCTACGACATCCTAGTTCAAAACCTACGACACCTATGCAGAAATTATGAAAAAGAAGTTTTTAACCCCTCTACCTCTAATACATGGCAACCGTGGCTTGTTTTATGACTCCTAGGGTGTTATAAAGTTGCCGTGGATGCTGTAACATTAATCAAAATGGCCAAAATAGTATTATGACATCCTAGTTCAAAACCTATGATATCCTAGTTCAAGAACTATGATACCCATGCAGTAATTATGATAAAGTAGTTTTTAACCCCTCTACCTCTAATACATGGCAACCGTGGCTTGTTTTATGACTCCTAGGGTGTTATAAAATTACCATGGATGCTATAACATTAATCAAAATGGCCAAAATAGTATTATGACATCCTAGTTCAAGACCTACGACTCCATGCATAAATAATGAAAAAGAAGTTTTTAATCCCTCTACCGCTAATACATGGCAACCGTGGCTTATTTTATAACTCCCAGAGTATCATAAAAATCTTTATTTAGAATTTATTACTTAACTTACATATATATTTTACTTATATTTCGATGATCTTGCACTGCTTCGACTGCCTTGATTAAAGGCTTCATAATTGTTTAAAAACCATTGCAAGCAAGTAGTGTATGCTGAACAAGTTTTGAAGATGAGTTTCTCAAGTTATCATTTAGAAATAATCCAAAAGACTCATTTCAATGCATTCGTAGACATGCAACCATTTGTTGTCGACGGGCATCTACTAGCTGAAATTATTAGATGCTACAAGGGAGGAGATAAGTTTATTTTTTGTGGCAAGGAACTTATATTCAGCGTCGAAGACCTGTCCCTGATTTTGGGTCTACCATGCCATGGAAAGAAAATCAAAATGGAAGATCAAGTTAAGAAGGATCGGTTATTCAGACGATTTGAAAGAGAATTAAATCTGCAAAATAAGGGGCTGGAGAAGTTAATTGCCCAACTTCATTCATCAAATTTACAAGAGGATGTCGAGGACACTATAAGATTATGGATTGCATATATGTTCGCAACATTCTTATGTCCAAAGTCAAATCAATCTTGCCCAAGATTTATCATCCCTTGGATGATTTATCGCAGCTAGGTAAAATAGATTGGGCTTCCATAATAAGAGAGTTGACTCTTATGTCTCTCCCAGATGTTGCTTTTTGTTTGAGATCCAACCATCCAGTTCTAACCAAGAGAAGTGACAAGGTTAGGAGGCAGCCAACCCTACATGAGTGTACAACTGCTCTGTTGGTAAGTATCATTAATATGCAACAAAAATATAATTGCTTTATTTTAAATCTTCCATATATTTAACATACATGATTATTATGTACATGTTTGGTTCCTTGAGTATAGTACCTTGAGAGCCCCAGCATATCCAAATAAATTGCCTAGGCTGTTAAAATGGTATGACAGCTAGGTGAAGATAAAGATTGTTGAGCTTACAAACTTGAAGCCTCATGAGTTGGTAAATAAAAATATTTTTTCATTATAATATTAATGAACAATATATTATTATATTAATATATGCTTATTTTGTTATTTTTCTTGGCTTGTAGGTGGAGGGAGCTATTGAACCTATGATAATGGAACAATAGCTTTTCCCTGAAGAAATAGTAACAGCAGCATCCTCCGAAAAAGAAAAAACTTGTGCAAGCTGTGCACAGGTGAAGGCTGAAGTTGAAGAGATAAAGAAGAGGCTCTCGATAGTTGAAACTTTTCTTAGTTCATTAGTAAATAAAGGTACCAATGCCAATAAAGAAGGGCAGAAAGAGGCGGAGGGAGAGGATATTGAAGATATTGAGGTTGAGATGGAAGAACTTTTGATGAAAAATTGAAGGATACCCTTGTAAGTGAGGAAGCTGAGGGGGAAAAAGAAGAAATCCAGATTCCTTCACTTATCAAGAGGGTAAAAAAAGAAACTAGGCTGCGGAAGGCCTACCAAATCGTAGCTGATTTTGCTTTCGAAATAGGCCCATCTAAAAAAAAGATGAAGATAGTGGGCACATCTCAGTTTGAGGAATCAAATTTGAATCTTCAAATTGAAGATGATGAAAATTTGATCAACAAATTTTTAAAAGAAAAGATGAACTCGTAAGTTACACCTATTTTTTCTAATATGTATGCTAATTTATAGTCGAGAATATATAATATCATTCATGTTTATTAATTTCAGAGATGTCATCTACAACAACAAATTCGGAGGTACTATCACTAGAAAAAATCTTTTTGAACTGATAAACAATGACATGATAGTTGATGATGTAAGTAATGGAGTATTACATCATTTTGTTGTTAATCTTTATGTATGTAATGATATATTTTCTGATAATTATTATATTGAATTTATAATTAATCAGTTTATATTGTATTGACAGATAATTAATGCCGGACAGGAGTTCATTACAAGGAGCTGTGCTGAGAATGCAGAATGATATCATACGAGTATAGTTGCACCTGTAATGACCTCTGGCATGTGCCTAACATCAGCATCACCGTATTATGAACTTGCTGGAACAGCCGGGAATATAATTTTTGATGGAGTCAATGATGTAGATAAGAAGGAATTTCAATTTCTCTTCACTATCATAAACTCAGAAAATTTCCACTGGCACCTGGTAGCGGTTGACATGCGAGAGAAGATTTTGATACATCTGAATTCAATAAAACACAATTCCAAGTACAAGGCAAATGCAAGTGGCACAAGATAGTAGGTGCAATGTTCCATATATTCTGTGACAATAGTGAGGTATCCAAATGGTCCATGAGAGAGATTAGTGAATGCCCTTCCCAAGCTGTAGGATCATTGGACTGCGATTTGTTTTGCTTGAAATACATGGATTTTATTGCTCACAGGGATATGCCTGATACCTCGGATTTCATAGAAAAAAGATATCAGCATATATCACCATCAGTTAGCAACAAGAATTTTGAGAGAGAGTTTGAATCAAAAGATTGAAAGTGCTGTTAAAAATTAGCCTATAAAAGTAAATAACTTGTTATGTACTCTTTCTTTTTGATTCATTCACTTCTGTAATATGTTACATAAATTTGTAACTAACTCAATGATTATATTTTAAGCATCATTCTCAAAAAGAAATTCTATAATTCATTCAACCAGTATTGTTTTGAATATCATTATCTTATTACATGTAGTTTTATGTAATTCATTCAATCAATATTTTGTAATTCTTCATTGCTGTTGATGTAGCATGATCATTGACATGGAGTAGCTATCAAATGCCACGTCAAATACTCCACTCGAGCTCCTTTGCCAGGATGCGCTCCCTCAGTGTAAGAGGATAGCCCGATGAAGCCGAGCTCCGTCCTCCGTCAGGTCGGTCCCGTGAACCCGGGATGCTTAGGCCGGAGCCTAGCGGCGCCCTCCATGTAGAGCCCCTCGAGATCGAGCCCTGTGGCCCGGATTTGAGCTCAGCCTTCCTCCACCACGTGGAGTCTCTCCGAGGCCGAGCCCTTTAAGCCGGAACCGTGCTCTGTCCTCCACCAAATCGAGCCCCTCGAGATCGAGCCCTATGGCCCAGAGTCGAGCTCAGCCCTCCTCCGCCACGTGGAGTCTCTTGAGGTCGAGCCCTCAATGCCGAAGCCGTGCTCTGCCCTCCACCAGATCGAGCCCTGTGGCCCGGAGTCGAGCTCAGCCCTCCTCTGCCATGTGGAGTCTCTCCGAGGCCAAGTCCTTTGAGCTGGAGCCGCGCTCTACCCTCTATCAGATCAAGCCCCACGAGATCGAGCCCTGTGGCCCTGAGTCGAGCTTAGCCCTCCTCCGCCATGTGGAGTCTCTCCGAGGCCAAGCCCTCTGAGCCAGAGCCGCACCCTGCTAGATCGAGCTCTACCTTCCCTGCTCAGCCTCCAGCTCGGGCAAAGACACTAGCAAATGGAGAGACGACACCACCACCCTGGGACACTGATGAGCCGAATGAGGATCGCAGCAAGACACCCATCAGGCTGCAATAACTGTCCACGGCTCCCTCTTGCACCAGAAAGGGGAGGAACCCTCCGATTGAAGTGCCACGCTCTTCACCAACCACCCGAACCACCCGAAAGAGGAAGTCAACAAGGAGATTCAAATCCCGGGTGTGGAGGCCCATCGATCAAGGCACTACTAGGCTTCCCAGAATGGGGCGACAAGGAGAAATGTCAGAACACATGACAACTTCCCTTAGCACGAATCCAGAAAGATGTCCTATCCATAGCATGGGATACCACTACACGTGCCTGCCAGCCCAGCGAAGATCCCGAGTTAGGCGCCCAATGATCACCTTGGCTACAAAGAATGTTCGACACCCCCGAAGGGGGGAGGTATGCAAAACACAAAAACAAAAACACAAGTGCAAGCTCAACCAAAGGGCGAAGCACCACCAGAAAGCCCAGGCAAGGGAAAGAGGAAGGGCCACCTAGAGAATCCCTCTAGCTCGGTCACCATTCCCCTGACATGCTTGCACCCTACTCTCACACTACTCACTCCTCCTAGCATGGAGTCCATCAAGAGGGGCTCAACCAGGAGGATCTATTCTCCTGGATCATCACTGACTTGATTATCGGAGTGCTCCCGTCGGAATCCCCAGCCCGGGTCACTAACCTTTATTTTGCAGGTCCAGAATCACGGGACCGCCAGCAAGCGAAAGGAGCGCACTTCGGCACCGACAGTAGCTGTGGGCCACGACGATCTTGGCAGCAATAAATTAACATGCCAGGAAGGGGGTAGAGAAGCGATCTCTGATATACCTTTAACCTCCCTTTTTTACAAGTAGTCTAATCGAAGGATGGTGACGACAAGGGCGAGAGAGGTCTCCACTAGCCATGCGAGGGACTCCCCTCCCGAAGAAACCCGCATGACCCAGAGGCGTAGCCATCCACTCTGGTTCAACCACCATCGCCGGAATCCCAGTTGGCCATACTCACCCAACAGATGCAAATCCTTGCCACAGCAGTGCATCAGCTTCAACATCAGTACCGGTCCTTGGCCACTCACCAGCAACCTGGGACCCTCGTGACACATGCCGCAGCCCCCTCGTGACAGCCTTCATTCCTTCCAAGGAAGGCCTTCGCAGCCGCGGGCCATCACTGACAACCGGGGTAGCCATCAAATTTTGGCGAAAAGACAACGAGCCAGGTCTGCCGACAGGGAGAGCCGCACACCAAACCTCGAGCAGGTGGCATCTAAGCCCCATCGAGGTAGAAAGGGCAAAATCCCCCACCATGGGCACCAGGCACCCATGTCACCTTCTCCATCTCCTTCGACGGAGGGGTCTACTGATGAAGCCATCAGGCACGTGGTAGAAAAGTGCTTGGAGGAGCATGACCGCAAGCTGGCAGAATTATCCCGCTGGTTTGCCAATCTACTGGGCTCCACTAATGAGCCAGCGGGCTACGACGCCTGTCCCCCATTCTCCCAGGAAATCCAAGAGGAGCCGATCTCAGGTCGGTTCCATATGCTGCAGGTGGATCCTTACGATGGGACCACCGACCCCCTAGACCACTTGGAAAGCTACCGGACCCTTATGAGGGTCTAGGGGGCCATCGATGCACTCCTGTATGTCACCTTTCCTACTACTCTCCGGAAGGTAGCCCGGGTGTGGTTCACCCGCTTGGAGCTGGAGAGCATTAATTTCTTCGCCTAGTTGGGGCAAAAGTTCGTGGCCCACTTCAACGCTTGTCAGAAGATGCCACGGGAGGTAGACAACCTCTTCTCCATCAGGCAACAGGACCACGAGCCACTATGAGACTACATGGCTCGCTTCAAGGCTACCGTGTTAGAGATCTACAACCTTGAGGAGCCGGTTGCCATGCTGGCTCTAAAGCGAGGGCTCAGGACCTCCCGCCTGGCCTACTCGCTCGACAAGAAGCCCTCGAGGACCTACTTTGAGATCCTCCTCCGGGCCCAGAAGTACATCCATGCCGAGGAGGCGGATCGTATGAGACAGGAGCTCGGTGGGAAGCCGCTGAAGAAGCCAACCCCCATCGAGACATCTTGGGTGCGGAAGTAGAACTCCCGGCTCGGAGCTCCTGGCAGGGACCAAGGCCGAGAGGCGCTCCCATTCCCGAGGAGAGTTACACCCCCCTCCTCGCCCCAAGGATGAAGATCCTCATGGAGATCGAAGGTGAGACCTACCTACGGCGCCCGCCTCTAATGAAGCCATCCTCTGGTCGTGACAAGATAAAGTACTGCCACTTCCACCGCGACCATGGCCATGACACCGAGGAACGCTGCAACATCAAGTGGGAAATTGAAAAGCTCATCAAGAGGGGCTACCTCGGAAGGTTTGTTGAGGGTAGACCTCGAGCAGAACCCAAGCACTCATTGTTCTCCTGCCAATTCTAGCTATCGACAACCATCCTACCGAGAAGCCGATGGGGATGATACGCTGGGGGACCGAGCATGCCACCAAGAAGGCCCAAGGGATAGGGTATTCTGAAAAAGTACTCTCCTTTATAAGGGAAGGGCAAGATAGGGGGAAAAATGTAAATAATGATGCTGTGGTCATCGAGATGACGATCGCAAAGCATCCTATAAAATACATCATGGTTGATAGTGGAAGCTCCACATATATGCTTTTCTACGATGCTTTCTCCAGGATGAATCTTTCTCATGCTCAACTTAAAGCTGTACACACATCTCTTGTTGGTTTCACAGGTGATTCTATAGGGGTGGAGGGAGAAGTTACTCTCCTAGTTACTGCCGGGATGGGATTTTGGCAGAGCACTATCATGATGACTTTCACGGTTGTCAGGCTTACTTCAACCTACAATATGATTCTGGACCGACCAGGACTCAACCTGCTCGATGCCATCGTCTCCACTAGGAGGCTACTTGTACAGTTTCCAACTACTTATAGTGTCAAGGAGATGAGGGGAGCACCCCAACCGGTGCAGCACAACTTCCAAACCATTCCTGGGGCCAAGGCCCCCGAGGGTGACTCCAAGGTGGACGACCTCGACCAAAGAGTTTAAGATCCCAGGGGAGGCCCGATCGAGCATTTGCTCTCTTACCTGCTCGGGAATGATCCTGCGAAGACGGTGCAAATTGGAGCCCAGCTACCTGAGGAGGAGAGGGCTCAGTTATTGGAGTTCCTATGGACAAACACAGACATGTTCTCCTAGATAGCAGCAGACATGCCAGGTATTCCTCCTGACATCATCACCCATAAGTTGAGCATTGATCTGAAGCACAGGCCAGTCCGGTAGAAGAAGAGGAGCTTTGTCCCGGAGAGACAGGCGGCCATCAACGAGGAGGTGGACAAACTCCTGTTGACCCCTAAAGTGATTTTGATGATAACAAAACATTGGAGCATACATTTGGTTATCTAACAACTCTTCAAATGATTGACAAGTTTTGTAGGACAACTACATTGACACACTTTCTAAACCCTATAATCTTTATCGCTTTGTGTTGAGTTGTAAAGTATTTAGAATCTTGTAAAGAAGAACCCTACAAAAATTTCCTACTTAAATCAAGATAAAGGGTTACTTCTAGTAGTTTTCAAGCTTCAATTTTTCTTGATTTTATTGTAAGAAGACCTTGAAGAAGTCTTCAAAGCTTGGCACAAAAGTTCTGGAGAATTGAATTTGATCTGGCTGAAGAACCACTCTCGAGCTGACTGGATGGAGGAACCAGCCAACTCTGCTACTGGCACAAGAAAGAAGTTCTCTGGCACACATATCCAACCGACTGGCACCAAGGCCTAGCCGACTCGTCCAGAACTTGGTTGAGAATGCTCTAAGAACCTCTGAGATCCGAGCCGACTGGAATTCAGCCTAGCCGACTCGTCTAGAGTGAACCTTTTTCTCAACCGTAGAATCCAGCTGACTGGCGTTCAGTCCTACCGACCCGAACTTGATCCGAGCTGACTCGAAGATTGTCTGAGCTGACTGGAATGATGGGGTCACCTCCAACGGCTAGTTCCAGTTTTCAGTTTTTGAATTCCAAAAGTGCTCCAACGGTAACCTGTCACCTTCCAATGGTTTACAACGTTCAAAATTAAGGGAAGGCAGTTGAAGTCTCTACAAATGAGGTATGAGAACATCTTTGGAGAGACTAATAAGTTAATGAACAGTTATTGAATATTTATTGAAGAAAGAAGTGAGAGCACTTGAGCTTTGAAGTCAGCCTTTAAGTTTTCACCAACTCTTACGAGAAGCTTGAAGCATCTTTTAAGGAAAGTAAGGAAGCAATTAAAGTGCATTGAAGAGCATTCAATTGAGCTTCACTCGAGCTGTATTGGCAACCACCAGATAACAGAGTTTGTCATTTTTGTTGCTTTTTATTCTAATCATAGAATATTTGGGTTATTGGTGAGCCCGGTTGTAAAAACCAAATAGGTTTCTTTGGTGAGCCTTTTTAAAAAACCAAAGTGTAGAGGTTCTAGGATAGCCTGTAAAAACCTAGTATGGGTTTCTTTGGTGAGCCCAGTTCAAAAACCAAAGTGTAGAGGTTGGGATTGTGAGCCTGTAAAACAATCCGACTATATTCTGGTTTGAGGGATATAGTGGAAATCCTGAGTGGTGAACTTGGATAGTGGTCGTAGGAGCTGGGTTGCTCCGAACCACTATAAACCTGCCTTGTTTATATTGTGCTTGATTTACTTTTTAGCTTCTGCATTTATTCTCTGATTAACACAGTACCTATCCACTAAAAGGAATTACTTGTACACATATTTGCAAAAATTTTGTAATTCCGAATTCACCCCCCTCTTAGGAAAAGCCACCTGGGCAATAGTTGGTATCAGAGTGGTGTCTCTGATTACTTGACTAAAGATTGATGGCTCATCCCATGAGTACATCCTTGGCCGAAGGCCAGTCAACAAATAGACCTCCACTATTCACAGGAACTAATTATTCCTATTGGAAAGCATGAATGAAAATTTACATTCAAGCTGTAGATTTTGAATTATGGAAGGTCATCTTAAAAGGGCCACACATTTCCACAATCAAAGTTGATGGCGTGGACATTCCTAAGCCTGAAGAGGACTGGGATGATCATGACATGAAGATGGGGGAATTGAATGCCAAAGTAATGAATTTATTATATTGTGCTTTGGATGCAAACGAGTTTAATCAAATTTCCTCTTGCTCTTCAGCAAAGAAAATCTGGGACAAACTCGAAGTGACCCATGAGGGTATTTCCCAAGTGAAAACCTCAAAGATAAATCATTTAGTTCATAATTATGAATTATTCAAAATGGAACCTTCTAAAATAATTTCTGCCATGTTCTCTAGATTTACATATATTATTAATGGTTTGAAGAGTCTTGGCAGGGTATACTCCAATGCAGATCTAGTTCAGAAGATACTTCGTTCTCTACCTGACAAATGAGATCCCAAAGTGACTGCAATCCAGGAGGCCAAAGATCTTAACACACTTCTACTAGATGAACTGCTGGGATCACTCATCACCCACGAGCTGATAATGCAGCACAGAACTGAAGACAAACAGAAGAAAAAAAAATAATAGCCTTCAAAGCTGCTACCGAATCAAAGAGGGATGATGAAGAATCTGAAGAAGAAAGCACCTCCTCCAATGATGACCTAGAAGATGATGACATTGCTATGGTTGTGAGGAGATTCAGAAAATTTATGGGAAGAAAGAAAGGAAGATACAACCAGAAATTTTATAAGAAGGATTATGGAAAAGAAAAAGAGAAGGACAGAGAGAAAGATAAAGAGGTAGTCCCCACATACTACGAATGCAAAAAGCCGGGGCACATACGTCCAGACTGTCCACTATTAAAGAAATCCTTCAGACAGAAGAAGAAAAAGAAAGCCATGGTTGCCACATGGTCTGATAGTGAAGAATCATCTTCATCTGAAGAAGAAGAGACCACCAAGACTGCAAATCTATATTTAGTGGGTCTTGAAGATGAGGTAACATCCCCTAACAATTGCACTGAATTTATATTCAACGAATTAAATTCTACTTTTCATGATTTTTTATCTGAATTTAAGAAAGCTAGAGTAAAGATAAAATCATTGAAAAATATGAATGATTCTTTACTCAAACAAAAGGATAAAATTTCAGAAAAGAACCTTTTATTACAAAAAGAACTGCATGACTTTTCTGAAAAATTTGAAAAGCTGAAAAATAAAAATCTTTTATGTGAGAAGAAAAATAGTGATTTACTTGCTGAAAATAATGAACTGAAAAAGGAGGTTACAAAACTCAAGCCTTTAGTTGAAAAACTCACTTTGTCTTCAAATAAGCTTGAGTTAATTTTAAAAGAACAACGAATTTCAGGAAACAAAGCTGGAATTGGTTTTAAAACTTTTTTTACGAATGGAATTTCAGAAACTACTTTTGTGAAATCTAAAATACTTGCTCAAAACGTTTTATCACAAAAAGTTTTATCCACACCAAAAACTGTTTCAACTTCAAAATCATTATTATATGTTCCTAAGAATTTGAGCCAAAATGCATACATTTCAAAAAGTTCAAAATCTGCATCAAGTGCATCAACTTTTAGAACTTCAAATTCTATTTCTATCAAAAATTCTAAAGTTGTATGCTATGTTTGTAAAAGAATAGGACATAAAGCTTTTGAATACAATGATACTAGAAATGTCCATAAGAAAGTAAGAAAGATTTGGGTTCCCAAAGGAACCACCTTTGATGACCTACAAGGACCCAAGGTAGCTTGGGTACCTAAAAAAATTTATTGACTGTTTTGCAGGAATGTCTTGCAGCCCAAAAATTGAAGAAAAGGTGGTACTTAGACATTGACTGCTCAAGACATATGATGGGTGACAAGGGCCAGTTTATCACCCTTGAAATGAAAAAAGGAGGAATGGTCACCTTTGGAGACAATGGCAAAGGGAGAATAATCGGTATTGGTAAGATTAAAATAACTCCCTTCACTTTTATTAAAAATGTTTTGCTAGTAGACAAGTTGAAGCATAATCTCTTAAGTATAAGTCAATTGTGTGATAAAGGCTTCAAGGTTGTCTTTGAATCTTCTATGTGTATAGTAACTAACTCTTTAGATTCTAGCAATAAGTTCATTGGACATAGACTTGGGAATATCTATATGGTAGATCTTAATGATCTTGTCATGACAAGTAGCCCTAGTCTAGTTGCAATGAATGCTAAGATCAAAGAGTCAGGCTTACTATGGCATAGACGATTAGGTTATGCTAGCATGCATACTATTGCCAAACTAATTTTAAAGATCTTGTTAGAGGCATGCCTAAGTTTAAAGTTGATTTAAATCATGTTCGTGATGCATGTCAAATGGGTAAACAAACTAGGGAGAGTTTTAAATCAAAGAATATAGTTTCTAGAACAAGACCACTTGAACTACTTCACATGGATCATTTCAGACCTACTAGGACCACAAGCCTAGGAGGTATGAAATATGCTCTTGTGATAGTAGATAATTTTTTGAGATTTACTTCGATTTTGTTTATTGCTTCGAAAGATGAAACTTTTATGTTTTCAGAAAATTTCATAAAAAGATTTCAAATCAAAAGAACTTGTCTTTGATTTCAATTAGAAGTGATCATTAAATTGAATTTGAAAATCAATTTTTTGAAGATTATTGTACTGAATTTGGCATTGATCACAACTTCTCCGCTCTTAGAACACCTCAACAAAATGGTGTTGTAGAGAGGAAAAATCGGATATTGGAAGAAATGGCTCGTACAATGTTGTGTGAAGGCAATCTTCCAAAGTACTTTTGGATAGAAGCGGTGAACACTGAATGTTATATTTTAAACCGCATTTTGATCCATCCTATCTTAAAGAAAACTCCCTATGAGCTTTGGAATGATAGAAAATCCAAAATCAATTATTTTCATGTGTTTGGATGCAAATGCTTTGTGCATAACAATGGAAAAGATAATTTGAAAAAAATTGATTCTAAAGCTGATGATGCAATTTTCCTAGGTTATTCATTACATAGCAAAACATATCGGGTTTTTAATAAAAGGACTCTTACTATTGAAGAGTCAATCCATGTTGTATTTATTGAAACTAACCCTACACCTTCTAGACAAGAAGAGTGCATAGATAATGATGCAGGTACATTGCAAAAAGGAATGGATGACTTGAGCATTCAAGACAAAGACACTCAAGATGGAGAAGAAACGGTAAGTAAGGATCACACCGATTTACCAAGGGACTGGAGGTATGTTACATCTCACCCTAAAGAATTAATTATAGGAGACCCTTCACATGGTGTTAGGACTAGGTCCGCACATAAGGATGCACAAGATTACCTAGCCTTTATATCACAAATAGAACCCCATAGCTTAGAAGAAGCTGAGACTGACCCAAACTGGATGATGGCAATGCATGAAGAATTAAACCAGTTTGAAAGGAATAAGGTATGGACACTTGTAGATAGACCTACTGACCATCCAATAATAGGAACCAAATGGGTCTATAGGAATAAATTAGATGAGCAAGGAAATATTATAAGAAACAAAGCTATATTAGTCGCTAAGGGATATAACCAAGAAGAAGGTATTGATTTTGATGAAACTTATGCACCTGTAGCAAGACTAGAAGCTATTAGATTACTACTTGCATTTGCTTGCTACATGAACTTTAAACTTTTTCAAATGGATGTAAAAAGTGCATTTCTTAATGGTTTTATCTCTGAACAAGTTTTTGTGGAACAACCACCAGGTTTTGAAAATCACACTTTTTGAAACTATGTATTTAAATTAAACAAGGCATTGTATGGTTTGAAACAAGCACCTAGAGCCTGGTATGATAGACTTAGCACTTTCTTAATTGAAAATGATATTTCAAGAGGCAATGTAGACAAAACCTTATTTATCAAAAATAAGAATAATGACATCTTAGTTGTACAAATATATATTGATGATATCATTTTTGGTGCAACTAACAAATCTCTATGTAAAGAATTTGCTAAGATTATGCAGGGAGAATTTGAAATGAACTTAATGGACGAGCTGAACTACTTTCTTGGACTTCAAGTAAAACAAACAAAGGAAGGCATCTTCATCAACCAAGCCAAATACATCAAGGAAATCATCAAAAAGTTTGGTATGGAGAGTAGCAAATCAATGAGCACACCCATGAGCCCAGTTTGTAGATTGTACAAAGATGAAAATGGATCCAATGTTGACCAAAAGCTATATAGAGGTATGATTGGATCCTTATTATATTTGACTGCAAGTAGACCTGACATATTATATAGTGTATGTGTATGTTCTAGATTTCAATCATCACCAAAAGAAACACATATGCTTGCTGTTAAAAGAATAATTAAATACTTGAAAGGAACAAGTAATTTAGGAATTTGGTATTCTAAACATTCTACCCTAAATTTGATTAGATTCTTTGATGCTAATTATGCTGGTTGTAAAATAGATAAAAAAATCACTAGCAGTACATGCCAATTTCTAGGGTTGAATTTAATTTCATGGCATTGTAAGAAGCAAAACTCTATAGCCTTGTCCACGGCTGAGGCTGAGTACGTGGCTGCTGGTAGTTGTTGTGCTCAAGTGTTATGGATTAAATAACAACTAGAAGACTTTGGTGTATCACAATCTAAAATTTTAATTAAATGTGATAACACAAGTGCTATTAATTTGACAAAGAATCCAATTCAACACTCTAGAACCAAGCATATTGAATTTAGACATCATTTCATTAGAGATCATGTTTCAAATGGTAATATAGTGCTTGATTTTGTTCCTACTGAATATCAATTAGCTGACATATTTACTAAGCCACTCAATCAAGATAGATTTGAGCTATTTAGAAGTGAATTAGGACTTTGCGATCCTTTCTAAATTTTCTAACGTAATACCTTCAAATCTAAGGAAACATTATCTAGAAAACCTCCTGATTTCATTCTATATCATTGAGCCTAGATTTTCTTTGAAATTCTCTTCAAAATCTTTCTAATTTATGATCAAATTTTTCAAAACTCTAATTTCTCTGTTCGAGTTGACAGGTTCTTAAAACGAGTCGACTAGATTTTTTAAGAGTTTTGAGCGAGTTCTGGCCTAGCCGGCTCGAGCATTTTCGAGTCGACTAGATTCTCTGATTGTTTTAGCAGAGCTCTGGCCGAGCCGACTCGAGCCATTTTAGGGCTATTCGAGTCGACTGAAATTTTGTGCCTAAGTATTTTGCCTTGGATTATAAACCCTTCTTCGAGCCATTTAACCTCTATTTTATCTTCTCTAATGGTTCGTTCCTCTTCTAATCGTGCTCCAAAGACTTCTATCTCCCTTCCAAGCACTCCAATCTCTCAATTTTCCATCTTTCCTAGTAATGGCACCCAAGCGTGCAACCAAAAAATGCTCCATTAGGGCTGCTCCATCTATTGAAAATGAAAGAAGGTCAAAAAGGCGTCAAGAAGAGCCAAGTAGCACCGTTCACAGTGAGGAACTTGTAGAAGAAGCCGCAAGGGATGCTCCAACAGTTCCTAGTCAAGTGCCTTCGATGTCTACATGACCGGTAACCTTCGGCCGTCGAATTAACTTTGAGTTTATTAAGGGGATTGGGTTGAAAATAGGAGATTTGATTGAAGATCAAGGATGGAGGAAGTTTTGTTCTTTGAATGAAAAGACTTATCTCTCTCTTGTTAGAAGTTTTTATGAAAATCTGAGATTGGGAACAAATCATGTTGAGTCCACTGTTAAAGGAAAGAGGATTATTATTAATGAAGAATTTCTACAATGTTTACTAGACTTACCTTCAGTGGGAGTGAAATTTCTAGTAATTGACAATAGAGAAAAGACTCTAAGAACAATCTTGAACAAAGAAGATGTTGGTGGAATTGGAACAGTGTTTGCTAACACCCTGTCTTTAGAAATGAGATTGCTACACAATTTTATCTGTAGAATATTCTTGCAAAGAACAGGAAGATTTGATTGAGTGAGTGAAAAAGACTTATACCTTATGGAACACATTCTAGACAAAACTCCTGTAAATCTATCCTACATTTTAATCATGCAAATGAAGGAGACAGTTAGAAAGGCCAAGTCATGTCTACCCTATGGAATGATGCTTACCCTACTATTTAAATCTCAATGAGTGAGTTTGGAGGGTGAAGATGGAGTGGAACTGCACCATACAGATGTCTACACTTCCAAATCTCTAGAGAGGATGGGATACTTCCAAGTTGAAGGAGCATGGAGGAAGAAAGGTACAAATGTCAGGGCTATAGGCAGCTCAAGTAGTGAAGAGGAAGAAGAAGAAGAGAATTTAGAAACAGTTGGAACCTCTTCTGCACCTCTACCTGAGCCTGAGTCTCATATTTCTGAGCTTGTTGCCACTGTTGTGGAGACTAGAGTACCTTCTCCTATTTTTGATTTACATGCAGCTGAGTTTGATTTGCCTGCACCCGGGTTTGATTTGCCTACAGCTGATATTCCTCTGCTTGACTACCCTCCTGCAACATCACAACCTCCAATCATTCAAAGTCAGATTGAAGAACAGATGAGAAGCTTGACTGATACACTGACAGGTATAATTACTTCTCTATTTAGTGATCTGAAAAAGTCAGTGGACAGCAGATTGGATAGACTGGAAGAACATGTTTCAAATCTATAAGGGAAGGTTGAAGCAATAGAAGCTTCAAGATCTGCTCCTAAGATAGAACTTCAACCAATCCTAAATTGTATCTCTTCTAGTTCTGAAGCTATTTTGAAATCTGTGGATGCAACTTTGAAGGAATACAGAACTGAACTGAATGAAGCCAAATGTACACTAGGAACTGTTGTAGAAACTAGACAGATGGCTGATGACTATACTAAAGGCATTGGGATCATCAGGTCAGAGCTTGGAAGACTTAGAGGATCAGCCAAAGCATTTGCCAATGTCCAAGCCTCTGAGCTTATTTCAATGCAAAAAGAAATCGATGAGATGAAGGAAGCAGTGAACAAAGTACTAACAAGCCTCAAGGATATGGAGCAACAGCTTGGAGCAATCTGGATGGAGATGGTGCTATCTGTGGCACTGTCAGATCCTTGGAGGTCACTGCTAGGACCAGACCCTTGTATGATCCACCTCCTATTTCCACTAGGGCTTCTAGTACTTCTCATCACCCTAGGGCACCTCCACCTCATGCATCCTCTAGTAGACCACCTAGACCTGCTTCTTGGTATGGTGCTAGTACACCTACCAATGTACCTAAAGAGGAATTTGAAAGTTAATAGGTCTTTAGTATGGTCTTTAGTATTTTCTATACTTTTTGAAACTTATGTAATGGTTGATGTACTGAATTTTTTTTGATAGAAATGAAATGAACATCTTTTTGGTCATTGTGTAATGTGTGTACTCATGTTATTTTGTTTACATACTCTATTTTCTTAAATAGAACTCTCTCTCTAAAGTTGAGAAAGTGAAATTATCTCAAATAAATCTTGATACTTTCTCAATCTATTTAAAAATCCGAGCTTAACTATTTAATATTTTTGATTTGATGACAAAAAGGGGGAGAACCATAGAGTGAATGGAAAAAGAAACTTAATGAATTGATGAATTGAGATAGAACTGCGAAAGTAAATTAGACAGGGGGAGCTTAATTATTTTTTGAATGATTTTTGCATACTTTTCTGTTGGAATATTCAAATGAATGATAAAGGAGGAGAAACTTAGAGAAATTTCATATTGTGTAGAAATTTTATAAAAAGAGGGAGATATACATGTTTAACTTACATGTTTAATTTGCTTCAATGATTACTATGATGCTCTCTACTTATTATATCTATCTGTCAATACTTAATGCTGCTTGATACATACAAGCAATCATTCTCTGATACTTATAGTTTATGAAATTGGCATTGTGTAAAGCTGTAAAGCATATATTGATACACATTTGAGAATACAGTTATTGTTATGATTTGTCAAACAAGTGTAAATGCTCACTATGATATACATCCATACTTTTGAATAGAATAGATTCTTTTCATGCCCAGTGTTTTGTCATCATCAAAAAGGGAGAGATTGTTGACCTCTAAAGTGATTTTGATGATAACAAAATATTGGAATATACATTTGGTTATCTAACAACTCTTCAAATGATTGACAAGTTTTTGTAGGACAACTACATTGACACACTTTCTAAACCCTACAATCTTTGTAACTTTGTGTTGAGTTGTAAAGTATTTAGAATCTTGTAAAGAAGAACCCTACAAAAATTTCCTACTTAAATCAAAATAATGGGTTACTTCTAGTAGTTTTCAAGCTTCAATTTTTCTTGATTTTATTGTAAGAAGACCTTGAAGAAGTCTTCAAAGCTTGGCACAAGAGTTCTGGAGAATTGAGTTTGATCTGGCTAAAGAACCACTCTCGAGCCGACTGGATCGAGGAACCAGCCAACTCTGGTACTGGCACAAGAAATAAGTTCTCTGGCACACAGATCCAACCGACTGGCACCAAGGTCCAGCCGACTCGTCCAGAACTTGGTTGAGAATGCTCTGAGAGCCTCTGAGATCCGAGCCGACTGGAATTCAGCCTAGCCGACTCGTCTAGAGTGAACCTTTTTCTCAACTATGGAACCCAGCTGACTGGCGTTTAGTCCAACCGACCCGAACTTGATCCGAGCTGACTTGAAGATTGTCCGAGCTGACTGGAATGACAGGGTCACCTCCAACGACTAGTTCCAGTTTTCAGTTTTTGAATTCCAAAAGTGCTCCAACGGTAACCTGTCACCTCCTAATGGTCTACAATGTTCAAAATTAAGGGAATGCAGTTGAAGTCTCTACAAATAAGGTATGAGAACATCTTTGGAGAGACTAATAAGTTAATGAACAGTTATTGAATATTTATTGAAGAAAGAAGTGAGAGCACTTGAGCTTTGAAGTCAGCCTTCAAGCCTTCACCAACTCTTACGAGAAGCTTGAAGCATCTTTTAAGGAAAGCAAGGAAGCGATTAAAGTGCATTGAAGAGCATTCAATTGAGCTTCACTCGAGCTGTATTGGCAACCACCAGACAACAGAGTTTGTCATTTTTGTTGCTTTTTATTCTAATCTTAGAATATTTGGGTTATTGGTGAGCCCGGTTGTAAAAACAAAATAGGTTTCTTTGGTGAGCCTTTTTAAAAAATCAAAGTGTAGAGGTTCTAGGTTAGCCTGTAAAAACCTAGTGTGGGTTTCTTTGGTGAGCCCGGTTCAAAAACCAAAGTGTAGAGGTTGGGATTGTGAGCCTGTAAAACAATCCGACTTTATTCTGGTTTGAGGTATATAGTGAAAATCCTGAGTGGTGAACTCGAGTAGTGGACGTAGGAGTTGGGTTGCTCTGAACCACTATAAACCTGCCTTGTTTGTGTTGTGCTTGATTTACTTTTTATCTTCTGCATTTATTCTCTGATTAACACAGCACCTATCCACTAAAAGGAATTACTTGTGCACATATTTGCGAAAATTTTGTAATTCCCAATTCACCCCCTCTTGGGAAAAGCCACCTGGGCAACAACTCCTCCTCGTCGGTTTCATTCGGGAGGTGCAATATCCGAGCTGGCTGGCGAATGTGGTGATGGTGAAAAAGAATAATGGCAAACGGAGGATCTGTGTAGATTACACCGACCTCAATATGGCATGCCCGAAGGATAGCTTCCCTCTATCGAAGATAGATCAGTTGGTGGACACCACTTCAGGACACAGGCTACTCTCCTTCATGGATGCATTTTCTGGATACAATCAGATCCGGATGCATCCTGAGGATGAGGAGCATACCGCCTTCATCACCAACCAGGGGACATACTGCTACAGGATGATGCACTTTGGTCTAAAGAATGCTGGCGCCACGTAACAGCACCTAGTCAATAAGGTCTTCAAAGACCAGATTGGCTAGAACATGCAGGTGTACGTGGATGACATGCTTATCATGAGCAAGCCAAGCACAAATCACATTGCTGACCTTGCTAAAGCCTCCTACAACCTCTGGCAACACCAGATGAAGCTGAACTCGATGAAGTGCACCTTCGGAGTGGCAGCAGGAAAATTTCTTGGCTTCATGGTCACTTAGAGGGGCATCGAAGTGAACCTGGAGAAGGTTCAGGCGATCATCGACATGGAGCACTTGATGTCCAAGAAGCAGGTCCAGCACCTAGCGGGGCGTATTGCCGCACTCAGTCAGTTCATCTCGAGGTGGTCGACTGTAGCCTTCACTTCTTCAAGGCACTGTGCAAGATGCATGACTTCACCTGGATGGAGGAATGCAGGACGGCCTTCAAGGAGCTGAAGGAGTTCCTGGCTTCTCCCCCGCTACTTTCTATGCCGGAAGGAGGGGAGAAACTTCTACTCTATTTGGCAGTTACACCTGGAGCCGTCAGCTCGGTCCTCATCCATGCAGACGAGGACGGATCCCAGAAGTCAGTGTACTACACCAGCAAAATCCTCCGCGATGCGGAGATCAGGTATACTCGATCCAAGAAACTCATTTTTGCACTAATAATGTCTGCTAAGCACCTCAAGCTCTATTTTCAAGCAAACTCGGTCATGGTCATGACGGACCAGCCGTTGAGGGCCATACTTATCTGTCCTGAAACCACTAAGAGATTGGCAAAGTGGTCCCTGCTCTTCAGCGAGTTTGACATAGCGTATCGACCGAGGTCTTCACAGAAGGCCCAAGTCCTAGCTGACTTCGTGGTCGAATTCACCGGGCTCGCGTAGGAGCCAGAGCAGACAGCAACGGAGCTCCAAACGGAGCCCAGACTAGAGGAGGATCCTTGGATCCTCTATGTGGACGGCACATCCAACTCCGGTGAAAGCGGAGCAGGCCTCATCCTCGCCAACAACGATAGGGTGGTGACGGAGTGTGCTCTCTACTTCAAGTTCGTCGTGACGAATAACTAGGTGGAGTACGAGGCACTCCTCATGAGTCTAAAAGTCTCCCACAAGCTGGGCATGAAAAACTTGAAAGTCTTTACCGACTCCCAACTGGTTACCGGGCAAGTTCTGGGGAATATGAGGTCAGAGACCCCCAGATGGTGAAGTACCTAGACCAAGTCCACTCCAGCATGGCAGGCTTCCGATGCTTTACAATCTCCCACGTCCCTTGAGGGGAGAATGCGAGCACAGACGTACTGTCGAGGCTCGCGACCCTTTCGAACTCATCATTGGGGCACGCCTACATCAAGTACCTCGAGAATCCAAGATATGAAGGCCCAGAGGAGGTGCACCAAGTCACCCCCGAGCCGAGCTGGATGGACAGGTACGTCAGATACATTACTGATGGCACCTTGCCAGAGGATTGCATAGAAGCGGGCCTCATCAAGAAGAAGGCCTCCCAGTTCGTTTTGATGGAAGGCCAGCTCTACCACCGATCTTATTCCTACCCGCTCCTGAAATGCCTCAGGCCTGCAGAGGCAACCTTCATGCTCCAGGAGATACACGAAGGCCTCTGTGGGAACCATGTAGGAGGGAGAACACTAGCTTATAAAGAGCTTCGCCAGGGATATTTCTTGGAGACTATGAGGGAAGACGCAGCCGACTTTATTAGAAAGTGCGACAAATGCCAGTGCCATTCCCATATATAGCGCTAGCCAGCAGCGCCAATCTCCCAGCTCTCATCTCCTTGGCCTTTTGCTCAGTGAGGAATGGACATCCTAGGTTCGTTTCCCCCTGCACCTGGACAGTGGAGATTCTTGCTAGTGGCGATCGACTACTTTACCAAGTGGGTCGAAGCAGAGCCACTAACTCGGATCACCAAAGCCAATGTCCACCAATTTTTCTAGAAGTCCGTTATCTGTCGTTTTGGACTCCCTCACTACATCATCACCGATAACGGGCGACAATTCGATAACTGGGAGTTTGAAGGGTTCTGTGCAAAGCACGGCATTCAACACCACTTCACCTCGGTAGCTCACCCCCAAACAAACAGGGAGGCCGAGGTGACCAATAGGACCATCCTCCAAGGGCTCAGAACCAGGTTGGATCAAGCCAAAGGCAGGTGGGCGGAGGAACTTTCGAGCGTCCTATGGGCCTACCACACAATGCCCAGGATGGCGACTAATGAGATGCCCTTCAGCCTTGTCTTCGGATCCGAGGCCATCATTCTAGTTGAGCTCGGCGTGCCCATGCTACGGGTGCAGCAATACGATGAAGCACAAAACTCAGCACATCTCCTACTCAACCTAGACCTCCTCAAAGAATCGAGGGACAAAGCTCGGCTATGGATGGCGGCATACTGGCAACGAGTGGCCCAGTAGTACAATGCACGAGTGAGGCCGAAGGTCTTCAGACCCGGGGATTTAGTGCTACACCGAGTCGAAGCGTCTCAACCTCGGGAGTGCGGCAAACTCTCACCAAACTGGGAAAGCCCCTACAAGGTGGCTGAGGTCCACTCATATGGGGCCTACTACCTCGAGGATCTCGACAGCTTTTGATTCCTTCGAACATGGAATGTGGTGGGGACACCAGGATCAGACATAGATCCTTAGATCCCATATGGTTTAATTAGTCATGTGTCAAAGTTTTGAAAATTTAGTAATCAATTAAGATCGAGTCCTATAATAAGTTGAGGTTAGTTGATTTGTCTCCACCCTCAACCTAGTCAGTATTTTGAGTCCTGTACATCAATTATGAGTCCAGTATGAGCCTAATTTTTGTAGAAGAGAGGAGGTCACCCTATTTTGGAGTTCCACCAGGCCACATCCAGGAGTCAGAGACTGCTACATCAATCCATTGAATCTTGTGTGACAACCCAAGATCCAAGATGCTTTCAGAAACCTTGATTCTTTCCAGATGTCCTCCAGATGCACAAATTCTAGTCCAGATGCCAGAGCATATTCCCAAACAAGAATATCTATGACTCCAAAGGTCCCTTTACATCCTAGCCCAAAGAAATCAAGTCCAAGTGCCAAGCCCAAGCCCTAAAGAAGCATGATTCTATGGAATATTCCTGCTACCAAGCTACCAAGCCACCCCAACTTCCAGTGGCCCAAACCCACGCACCCAAGCCCCTTTGGGCCAGCCCCTTACTGCCCCTAGAAGCCCAACACGCCCTCCTAGATATCCTTGAAGTGTTGACCAAGTCCAAGAGGTGTCCTTGAGTGGAATAGTCAAAGCATGAAGGAAAAAGGAGAAGACTAGGTCAATTCCTAACCTAATGGGGATTTGTTTTTCTAACCTAGCTAGGAAAGGACTTGTATTCCAATTTGGAAGTGGACTTATAACCCAAGTGTAACCATGGTTAGTGAGGGCATGGGAACTTTATAAATATCCCATCCCTCCCCCTCTTGTAATCAACTTTTATTCATGATATCAAAAACCTTGGTGAATTTATTTTAAGCTTGCGAGCTTGTGTTACTTTGTTTGTTTGATTCTTTGGTTTGTGTTTGTGTTTCCTTACTGCCCTAGCATCTTTCCACACCCTAACTCACTACCATCCAAGCCTTTACACGTCCAAGAAGGAGTGTCCTAGGCCACCAAGCAAGGAGATCTTCATCAAGCTTCAAGCCGCCCTGCTTATAAACCCTAACCTAATTCTTTCTAAACCTAGCCCCCTTTCTTTTTCTAACTTGCTATTTGTTTGACTCTTGATATTTTGCAGGATCACTGAGATGTTTCACCTCCCAAGAGGAGGCTTTCCTTGCATCCAGAACCATCCAAATCAACTATCTAATCAAGGGAATTGAACTTTATCATCCAGACTCCAATCAGAGTGCTATGTGATCTCTTCATCGGACGTTCTTCAAATCACTGATTGGTAACATCCTTCCCTTCTTTTAATTCCTGATTTGATGAAGATAAGCTATCCTAATCCGGGAGTTTCTCAATTCTCAGGTCCTTATTTTGCATGAGTTTGCCTGCGATACGATGATTCTATGCATTACTCTTCTTCTTGCTAGTTCTTACTTATATTTAGGAATTTAGCTTACAAACTAAATTATAAAAATTACAAAAAAAATATTTTACTATTTTTTCTACATGTGTAGCAATCTTAGAGTCATTCTGCATCATTTTGGTATCAGAGCGGGTTTAGAGCAGGTTTAGGATAGTTTTTATTTGCTTTTCACTCACAAACCCTAATTTTTGCATTCTGTCTATTACATTAGGTGTCTAGGTTTCATCTTATTTCGGCATCATAAACATTTTATTTTTTTGTAGAATTTTTACTGCATGTCTTTGTTCTATCCTAGTAATTATCAGAATTCTTAATTATTTTTAGTGAAACCCTAAAACTCTAAAAATTGGCATAATAGGAACCCTAACAGAATCCTAAAAATCTCTATAGCAGTCCAAAACCCTAAGATTTGCATCATCTTTTGATTTTTTTTATACATAAAATTTGGTAGGTAGAATCATCACTGTCCATCCTCTATTATAGAATTTTTTTGATTTATTTTACATCGAAATCTGTGTCAAATTCTGCATCGGTTGAAACCCTAATATCCTGAATTCTGCAATTTCTGCATTTTGACTCAACCTAACCTAATCAACTTCCAAACCCCCCAATCCCAAGCCAAATTTTGTTTGCTAACCCCAGTAAACTTAAACTTAACTTGACATCTTATAATTAATTAAAAATTATTTTATTTTTTGATTATTTTAGATTGCATCAGGACTATTGAATGTTCATCATCTTTTAATCTAATCTTAAGGGCAATCAATATAATATCAGGGCAGGAGGTCATAACCTATCCTCGACCTAAAACAACCATCCAGCATTTCCACCCAAGCCTTAATTAAAATTAATTAGACTTAATTGGCCCTAGTGGGCTAGGTGACACCCAACAGGTCGAGTTCGAACTGTGTGGGCCAACTAGTGCATTTAATCTTGTGGCTATTACTGAAAGCTGGTGTCTAAGGCTTGGGGTCCGAGTCAAACGACCTAAGTGGACTGGTGGTTTATAATTAGGACCCTGTGACAAGCAGGGGGAGCCTCCCTGGTGCGGGCACCAGACTCAGGAGAAGACTTCAGAGCTCCATCTGGATCTCTGATTGACCTTGCCCGAAGAATTAGAATTTTCTGGTTTGTAATAAGGGTTGACTTGATCAACTCAATTTTAGCTTGAGTTTGTAATTTTATTTTGTTGAGTCATGTTGACTCAGTAGTGGTCTAGGACTTCAACCTGGGGTGTCACATTTTCTCCCAAGGCCAAGCAAGTGGGCGCCCACTCCCAGCCACACGCCTGAGTCCAGGGGGCGCCACATCTCCATCCAGTATAGTCTGGTCCCCACACCACAGATAACAGCTCCCTTCTCTCATGCGCCATTTGAGGAGAAAGCAACCAGGGATCCACAAATCAAGGGGGCGGCCCAAGACCTTCCATAAGAGCCAAGCTATGAAAGGGAAGAAATTCTTCTTGGAGAGAACTTCAAGGAGGCGCCCATTCCCTGCCAAAAATACCCAAAACAAAGATGGGAAGGACCATGACTTAGGGAAGATGAAAAGGAGGAGTCCAAAAGAGTTGAGCCATGGAAGGAAAGAAATCCTCTCTTGGAGAACAAAGCTTGGAGGCGCCATCTACCTTCCTTTTAAAATCCAAATCAAATTTTTTTTGGAACCTTTGGCCGGCCATATGTGTAGGGATTGATCCTACAATCCTAATTTGAAGATCCCCTCCTTTAGTCCCACATGGAAAGATGTAAAACCCTACTCTCTTGTAAAGTCCTATAAATTAAACCCTTCTTGTAAATTTGAAGGTAATCTGATGAATGAATTAAAGTTTTTGTGTGAGCAAACTCTGTATTTTCTCTCTTCTGCACTTGCTTCCAGGTGTTGAGCTCCATGAGGGAGTAAATCCAGATTCCCCAGGAACCTTGAGGAGGTGTGAGATCTCCAAAACCCAAACCCTAGGTTAGCCACTTCACTCCCAAACCCTAGCCACCCATTATCTTTCTCTTTCCACCAAGCCCTAGCATATCCCACCTCTCACGGCCATCCTCTTCAAGTCAAGGCCGACCCCAGCATCCGGGTCCAGTCCGGATACTTCAGATCCAGAGCAATTCCCGGAGGAAGTCAGATCAGCCTCCAGGAGAATCCGGATTTCAGCAACATCAGCTTTCAAGTTCTTCAATCTGGTAAATCCTTCCTTGAGTATCTGGTTCCATCACTTGTTCTTCTTCTTTCCCAGATCTTGAGTCCAGGAGAAGCCGACTCAGCCACAGGACCAGTATTGGAGGATCCATTGCGAAGGTATCCGAATCCGAGGATCCAACAATCTGCTCGAGAGAGTTCTTCCACCAAACTTTGTGAAGATCACTGTCTGGTTGGTAACCCATCTCTTCTCTTTATTTCTGTCCTGTTGAAAGTTCAGAGCGAAACCCTAGGTCTGGGAGTTTCTCAACCCCCAGCGATCCGTTACTTCTGAACCACTCTGATAACCTAGTTTCTTTTAAATTGTGCTTTCAATTATTACCTAGTTTCTTTCAATTTAGTTTAGCTTTCCTTTGAGTCAAAGCCAATTTCTGAAAATATATAAAAAATAAAATTAATCTTAATTTATTTTCGTATCGCATCATCTCCTCTTTCGTTCTGCATCAATTTTGGTATCAGAGCCCTGTCTAGGGTTTCTGTCTTGTTTGCTTGTTTGAGTGTCTCTCCTTTTTACTTTGTCTGCTCGAAGAAGACTCCCCTGGATGTCCTGTCCTAGGAACGAAGCGAGATGCAAACCTCCTCTTCCCATTCCACGGGATGTTCCTAGGGCGTGTAGGGGATCCACTGGGTTACAACTTTGTAGCAGGAATTGTAAACGGGGGAAGCACTCTATTTTCAGTCTGTAACTATCCTGTTGCAAGAATTATTTCTCATTGCAGGTAACTCTAAATTATATGATTTTTATTGTTCTGGAACCAGCGTAATTGAAGCTATTTTACATAATTTTCCTGTAATTTATTGGTTTCCATGAAATTTCTGAGAGTTAAATTACTGCAACTCTGTTTCTATGTTTCTGCAATTAAATTTTTTTTTTTTTGAGTGATCATCTCCTAACTCATCCTAAGGGAATTTGAGCATCTAAGATAAGGAGAGGAGTTGATAACCTCTCCTTAGCCCAAAACCACCACCCACTCATTCGATCCTAAGCCTAACTTTAAAATTTATTAGACTTAATTTGCCCTAGTGGGCTAGGGACATCAACAAGTCGGGTCAAGGCTAGTGTTGAGTCAGTTTATCTAGTTACTCTATGTGTGCTTTGTACTCAGTGTCTAGAACGGTGGTTCAGGGACTACGTCCCGAAGGGCTTGTGTGCTGGTCCGCCTACCTGGCCAATCACTGATTGGTGTCTAGGATTGGCAATTAGGGACCTAACACTCCCCTTACACCTGCCTGGCTGAGTCCCGAGTTACTACAGGCTAGCTTGCCAGTCTGATTGGGCATCTAGTTTGGGCTCTAGGTCTAGTTAGCCCGTGGTCGTTCAGTTGAGTCTCATTTTGTGTGTTTGTTTGCATCATCATGTCTACCCGGAATGGAGTACCCTACCAACCTGGTCAAACCCAACCTGATTTAGAGGCCATGGTTAGAGCTCTTACTGAGAGTATGAACAAATTGAGTCAGGATGTGACTGCTACTGTTGCCCAGTTTAAGGAACAGGTCCATGAGAATTTTGCCCAGCTTAGGGATCGAGTCCAAGTACTTGAGGAACCTAGGCATCATAATTGGACTCCTGACCCAGATTTTAATGTGCCTCAACCTCACCCACACCAAGAGCCTAGAAGACCTTTATATAGAGATCCTGAACCTAATCATAGGAGACCTGACCCAGAACCTGAAGATAGAGATGATAGGTTCATTCGGAACATCAAATTAGATGCACCCACTTTTGATGGTAGCTTAAACCCTAAGGTGTATTCTGATTGGGAGGGTGAGATGGACCGGTACTTTGAGTGGTATGCCATGTCTGAGGAAAGAAAGTTCAAGTTTGCCAAGATGAAGTTAGTACGTCAAGCTAGGTTATACTGGGGGAACATTGAGCTGACCACTAGAAGACGAAATGTAGAGCCCATAACTACTTGGCAGGGTATGAAAGAGAAACTTAGAGGTAAGTACCTACCCATTTCATACCAGCAGAACCTGTTAGACCAATGGCAGACTTTGAAACAAGGGAACCGATCTGTATCAGACTACATAACCACCTTTGATGAATACCTAATGAGATGTGATGTGAGTGAATCCCTTGAGGTCACTTTGTCTAGGTTTAGGGCTGGACTTAGGGAAGACATAAAGAGGGAGTTGTTTTTGAGAGAGGTTACTGACCTAGACCAGGCCTATCAGATTGCACTGAACACTGAGAAGTTTAGAGAGGACATATACCTTATAGAGTTAGTGCCCCAATCCCAAGAAATGGACCTAGCCAAGTTACCCCTAGCAAGTCTAATCAGGGTATTCCCACCCCTAGGCCCATGGACAAAGGTAAGGCACCTGACACCCAAAGAACCCCTAGTATCATCTGTTTTAAGTGCCAGAAGCCCGGTCATATCTCCAACCAGTGCACAGCCATAGCTTATTTTTTGTGCCACAAGATAGGTCATGTTTCTAGCCAGTGCCCTCGTAGATCCCTTTACATAGAAGAAGGGGAGGAAGAGAGTTCCGGACCCAATGAAGAGTTTGAAGAAGAAGTTTATGAGGCCGGAATGAATTTGGTCGATGAGTATGAAGGAGAGGAGGAATCCACAAAGTCTGACCAATTAGGGGTTGTGAGATGCATCCTATCCTAGAATAGAGTTCAGGAAGATTGGCGTAGGACTAACATCCTACAGACTTTCCTTAAGCTAGGGGATAAGGTTTGTAAAATCATCATAGATAGTGGGAGCTGTGTGAATGCCATTTCTGCTAGCACTGTCAAAATGTTAGGCTTAATCCCAGTCCCCCACCCCAACCCCTATAAGGTTTCTTGGGTAGACTCTACCTCTATACCCATCCAGTCTAGATGTCAGGTCCAAATCCAAATGCAATCCTATCAAGAGAAGATTTGGTGTGACGTCTTGCCCATGGGGGTGAGCAGTATAATTCTTGGAAGACCTTGGTTGTATGATCATGATGCCACCCTCTTAGGAAAATCCAACACCTGTGTCTTTAGTTTTAATGGGAAGAAAATCACAATCCATTCAGTCCCTCCTAAGGACAAGGTAGCTAAAGGAACCAATAAGGTCAGAGAAATGAAGACTGGAGTGAACCTAATTAGTGCTAAGGATCTAGAACAGGAAATTCATAGTGGTTCACCTATTTGGATGTTGACTGCTAAGGAACTTAGGACTCCTACATCCTCAGAGCCTCCTCAGGAAGTTAAACCTTTTGGTGCGGGCACCAGACTCAGAAGAAGACTTCAGAGCTCCATCTGGATCTCTGATTAACCTTGCCCAAAAAAAAATTAGGGTTTTTGGTTTGTAATAAGAGTTGACTATATCAACTCAATTTAGCTTGAGTCTACATTACCTGTATTTTATTTTGTTGAGTCATGTTGACTCAGTAGTGGACTAGGGTTTCAACCTGGGGTGTTACATTTTCTCCCAAGACCAAGCAAGTGGACACCACACTCCCAGCCACACTCCTAGCCATACGCCTGAGTCCAGGGGGTGCCATATCTACATCCAGCAGCCTTTGGTCCCCACTCCACAGATAGCAGCTTCCTTCTCTCATGTGCCAGATGAGGAGAAATCCACCAAGAGTCCACAAATCAAGGGGGCGGCCAAGACTTTCCCAAGAGAACCAAAGTAAAGATGGGAAGAAATTTTCTTGGAGAGAACTTCAAGGAGGCGCCCACTACCTGCCAAAAAAATCCAAAACAAAGATGGGAAGGACCTTGACTTAGGGAGGAAGAAAAGGAGGAGTCCAAAAGAGTTGATCCATGGAAGGAAAAAAAATTCTCTTGAAGATCCATACAAGGAGGCGCCATCCACCTGCCTTTTATAACCCAAATCAAATTTTTTTGGTACTTTGGCCGACCATATGTGTATGATTTTTCCTGAATTGTAGATCCCCTCCTTTAGTCCCACATGGGAAGATGTAAAACCCTACTCCCTTGTAAAGCCTTATAAATTAAACCCCTCTTGTAAGTTTAAATTAATCAGATGAATGAAACCAAAATTTTTTGTGAGCAAACTTTGGGTTTTCTCTCTTCCGCACTTGCATCCAGGCGTTGAGCTCCGTGAGGGAGTGAATCCGGGTTCCCCAGGAACCTTGAGGAGGTGTGAGATCTCCAAAACCAAAACCCTAGGTTAGCCACTCCACTCCCAAACCCTAGCCGCCATCACCCTTCTCTTTCCACCAAGCCCTAGCCTATCCCACCTCTCACGGCCACCCTCTCCAAGTCCAGGCCGACCACCAGCATCCAGCTCCAGTCCAGATACTTCAGATCTACAGCAATTCTAAGAGGAAGTCAGATCGGCCTCCAGGAGAATCCTGATTTCAGCAACTTCAGCTTTCAAGTTCTTCAACCTGGTAAACCTTTTCTTGAGTAACTGAATTCCATCACTTGTTCCTCTTCTTTCCCAGATCTTGAGTCCAGGAGAAGCCGACCAAACCACAAGATCAGTATTGGAGGATCCATTACGAAGATAGCCGACTCCGAGGATCCCACAATCTGCTCGAGAGAGTTCTTCCACCAAAATCCCGAGAAGATCACTGTCTGGTTAGTAAACCATCTCTCCTCTCTATTTCTGTTCTGTTGAAAGTTCAGAGCAAAACCTTAGGTCTGGGAGTTTCTCAACCCCCAGCGATCCGTTACTTCTGAACTACTCTGATAATTTAGTTTCATCTAAATTGTGCTTTCAATCCTTACCTAGTTTCCTTCAACTTAGTTTAGCTTTACTTTGAGTCAAAGCCAATTTCTGAAATATAAAAAAAAAAAAAAAAAAAAAAAGAAAAAAAAAAAAGAATTAATCTTAAATTTACTTCCGCATATGCTTCCTTGTTCTTTGTTCTGCATCATTTTTGGTATCAGAGCCCTGTCTAGGGTTTCTGTTTGATTGCTTGTTTGAGTCCCTCTCTTTTTACTTTGTCTGCTCGAAGTAGACTCCCCAGGACGTCCGGTCCTAGGAACGAAACGAGGTGCAAACCTCCTCTTCCCATTCCACGGGGTGTTCCTAGGGCATGTAGGGGATCCGTTGGGTTACAACTTCGTAGCAGAAATTGTAAACAGGGAAGTACTCTATTTTCAGCCCGTAATTACCCTGTTGCAAGAATTATTTCTCACTTCAGGTAACTCTAAATTTAGTGATTTTTATTTAGTTGGAACCAGTATAATTGAAACTAATTTTCATAATTTTTTCATGATTTATTGGTTTCCGTGCGATTTCTGAGAATTAAATTACTGCAACTCTATTTTTGTGTTCTGCAATCCAATTATTTTTTGAGTGTTCATCTCTTAATTCACCTTAAGGGCATTTGAGCATCTAAGATAAGGGGAGGAGTTGATAACCTCTCCTTAGCCCAAAACCACTACCCCTTCATTCGAACCTAAGCCTTTAATCTAAAATTGATTAGACCTAATTTGCCCTAGTGGGCTAGGGACCTCAATAAGTCGGGTCAAGGCTAATGTTGAGTCAGTTTGTCTGGTTACTCTGTGTGTGCTTTGTACTCAGTGTCTAGAACGGTGGTTCAGGGATTCCATCCCGAAGGGCTTGTGTGCTGGTCCGCCTACCTGGCCAATCGCTGATTGGTGTCTAGGATTGGCATTCAGGGACCTAACAATCCCCTTACACCTGCCTGGCTGAGTCCTGAGTTTCTACAGGCTAGCTTGCCACTCTGATTGGGCATCTAGTTTGGGCTCTAGGTCTAGTTAGCCGTAGTCATTCAGTTGAGTCTCATTTTGTGTGTTTGCTTGCATCATGTCTACCCGGAATGGAGTGCCCTACCAACCTGGTCAAACCCAACCTGATGTAGAGGCCATGGTTAGAGCTCTTACTGAGAGTATGAACAAACTGAGTCAGGATGTGACTACCACTGTTGCCCAGTTTAAAGAACAAGTCCATGAGGATTTTGCCCAGCTTAGGGATCGAGTCCAAGTGCTAGAGGAACCTAGGCATCGGAACTGGACTCCTGACCCAGATTTTAATGTACCTCAACCTCACCCACACCAAGAGCCTAGAAGACCTTTATACCGAGATCCTGAACCTAATCATAGGAGGCCTGACCCAGAACCTGAGGATAGAGATGATAGGTTCATTTGAAACATCAAGTTAGATGCACCCACTTTTGATGGTAGCCTAAATCCTAAGGTGTATTCTGATTGGGAGGGTGAGATGGACCAGTACTTTGAGTGGTATGCCATGTCTGAGGAGAGGAAATTCAAGTTTGCCAAGATGAAATTAATACGTCAAGCTAGGTTATACTGGGGGAACATTGAGCTGACCACTAGAAGACGAAATGTAGAGCACATAACCACTTGGCAGGGTATGAAAGAGAAACTTAGAGACAAGTACCTACCCATTTCATACCAGCAAAATCTGTTAGACCAATGGCAGACTTTGAAACAAGGCAACCGATCTGTTTCAGACTACATAACCACATTTGATGAATACCTGATGAGATGTGATGTGAGTGAAGCCCATGAGGTCACTTTGTCTAGATTTAGGGCTGGACTTAGGAAAGATATTAAGAGAGAGTTGTTTCTGAGAGAGGTTACTGACCTAGACCAAGCCTATCAGATTGCACTGAACACTGAGAAGTTTCAGAGAGGACCCATGCCATCTAGGGTTAGTGCCCCAATCCCAAGAAATGGACCTAGCCAGGTTACCCCTAGCAAGCCTAATCAAGGTATCCCCACCCCTAGGCCCATGGACAAAGGTAAGGCACCTGACACCCAGAGAACCCCTAGTATCGTCTGTTTTAAGTGCCAGAAGCCCGGTCATATCTCCACTCAGTGCACAACCATAGCTTGTTTTAAGTATCATAAGGTAGGTCATGTTTCTAGCCAGTGCCCTCGTAGATCCCTATATATAGAAGAGGGAGGAGAAGAGAATTCCGAGCCTAATGAGGAGTTTGAAGAAGAAGTTTATGAGGCCGGAATGAATTTGGTTGATGAGTATGAAGGAGAGGAAGAATCCACTGAATCTGACCACTTAGGGGTTGTGAGATGCATCCTGTCCCAGACTAAAGTTCAGGAAGATTGGCGTAGGACTAACATCCTACAGACTTTCCTTAAACTAGGGGATAAGGTTTGTAAAATCATCATAGATAGTGGGAGCTGTGTGAATGCCATTTCTACTAGCACTGTCAAAATGTTAGGCTTAACCCCAGTCCCCCATCCCAACCCCTATAAGGTTTCTTGGGTAGACTCTACCTCTATACCCATCCAGTCTAGATGTCAGGTCCAAATCCAAATGCAATCCTATCAAGAGAAGATTTGGTATGATGTCTTGCCCATGGGGGTGAGCAGTATAATTCTTGGAAGACCTTGGTTGTATGATCATGATGCCACCCTCTTAGAAAAATCCAACACCTGTGTCTTTACTTTCAATGGGAAGAAAATCACAATCCATTCAGTCCCTCCTAAGGACAAGGTAGCTAAAGGAACCAGTAAGGTTAGGGAAATGAAGACTGGAGTGAACCTAATTAGTGCCAAGGATCTAGAACAAGAAATTCATAGTGGTTCACCCATTTGGATGTTGACTGCTAAGAAACTTAGGACTCCTACACCCTTAGAGCCTCCTCAGGAAGTTAAGCCTTTATTAGAAGAATTTGAGGATGTTTTTTCCGAGGATCTGCCAGACCACCTTCCACCTCTTAGGGATATTCAGCATTCGATAGATTTAGTCCCAGGAGCTACTTTACCCAACTTGCCCCATTATAGGATGAATCCATCTGAGCATAAAGAACTGCAAAAGCAGGTTGGCGAATTGTTGAGGAAGGGGTTCATTGGAGAGAGTCTTAGCCCTTGTGCAGTCCCTGCACTTCTAACCCCGAAGAAGGATGGCACGTGGAGGATGTGTGTTGACAGTCGTGCTATCAATAAAATCACAATCAAGTATAGGTTCCCCATCCCTAGACTAGATGACATGCTTGATATGATGGCAGGTGCCATGGTTTTTTCTAAAATTGATCTCAAGAGCGGCTATCATCAGGTTAGAATTAGACCAGGGGATGAGTGGAAAACTGCCTTCAAAACTAAGGATGGTCTCTATGAATGGGTTGTTATGCCTTTTGGGTTGTCCAATGCCCCTAGTACTTTCATGAGGATTATGACCCAAGTACTTAGAGCTTTCATAGGGAAGTTTGTAGTGGTCTATTTTGATGACATCCTGATCTATAGTAAGACCCTTGCAGATCACCTAGGCCACCTTAGACAGGTCTGTCAAGTTTTGAGGAATGATAGTCTCTACGGTAATCTCAAGAAGTGTGAATTTATGACCAGTAGGATTATCTTCCTTGGATTTGTTGTAACCCCTAATGGCGTGGCTGCCGATCCTGAAAAGATTAGGTCCATAGTAGAATGGCCAGAGCCGACCAGTGTTCATGAAGTCAGAAGTTTCCATGGCTTGGCTGCCTTCTATAGGCGATTCATCAAGGGGTTTAGTACCGTAGTTGCTCCTATCACAGACTGCATCAGGAAGGGAGAATTTCAGTGGACCAAAGCAGCCCATAAAGCCTTCCTATATCTTAAGGATAGGATGACCCAGGCTCCCATTTTGAGACTACCGGACTTTTCAAAGGTATTTGAGGTTGCCTGTGATGCTTCAGGAGTAGGTATAGGTGGAGTCCTAAGCCAAGAGAACCATCCCGTAGCATGCTTTAGTGAAAAACTTAACGATGCTAAGCTTAGGTATTCTACCTATGATAAGGAATTTTATGCGGTAGTGCCTTTGCGTTACTAGAGACATTATTTACTACCGCAAGAATTTGTGCTGTTTTCGGATCATGAGGCTCTTAGATTCTTGAATTCTCAGAAGAAGCTTAACCCTAGGCATGCTAAGTGGGTAGAGTATATCCAGTCCTATACTTTTGTTTTGAAGCATAAGGCTGGGTCTGAAAATAAGGTAGCTGATGCCCTTAGTCGTCGATCTTTGTTGTTGAATTCTGTTAGGGCTGAAGTCATAGGGTTTGAGCAAATCAAAGAAGAATATGAGTCATGTCCGGATTTCAAGACTGTATACCAGGATCTAACTCAAGGACCATCTAGTGAACATAAGGATTATTCCCTTTTAGATGGCTTTCTGTTCTTAAGAATAGGCTTTGCATCCCTAGAACCTCTCTTAGGGAATTCTTGATTTGGGAAACTCATGCTGGAGGTTTAGCTGGCCATTTCGGAAAAGATAAGACCACCCTAGCTATTGAAGACCATTTTTTCTGGCCTAGCTTAAAAAGAGATGTAGCACACATTGTGGCTAGGTGTCGGACCCGTGCTGTTGCCAAACAGCGAAAATAGAACACCGGCCTTATACCCCACTCCCTGTCCCAGATCGTCCTTAGCAAGATGTGAGCATAGACTTTGTGTTAGTTTTGCCTAAGACCCAGAGGAGGCATGACTCTATCTGTGTTGTAGTAGACCAATTTTCGAAGATGGCCCATTTCTTGCCTTGTTCCCAAACATTTGATGCGTCTAAGGTAGCCACCCTGTTCTTTAATGAGATAGTTGACTCCATGGCCTACCCAAGACCATTGTTTCAGATAGGGATGTTCGGTTCACCAGCTATTTCTGGAAAACCCTTTGGCATAAGTTAGGGACGAAACTTAAGTTTTCAACTGCCTATCATCCCCAGACTGACGGCCAAACCGAAGTAGTGAACCGTAGTTTAGGCAATCTGCTAAGGTGTCTTGTTGGTGAAAACATTAGGAACTGGGATTTGTACTTACCTAGAGCTGAATTTGCATATAATGACTCGGTCAATAGGTCTACGGGTAAGAGTCCATTTGAAATTATGCATGGTTACAAACCCCACACACCTCTTGACCTAGCTCCTTTACCAGTCCACACACGGGTCTCCGAGTCTGCCGAAGTTTTTGCACAGCATATAAAAGACTTGCATAAAGAAATTCAAGCCAAAATAAATTTAAGTAATGAAACTTATAAGAAATTGGCTGATTCTCAAAGGCGAGTCAAAACTTTTGACGAAGGAGACTATGTAATGATTAGGTTAAGGCCTGAACGGTTTCCTCCTGGAGCCGTTAGAAAGTTACATGCTAGGGGAGCTGGACCATTTAGAGTGGTAAAGAGAGTAGGATCCAATGCCTATGTGCTCGAGTTGCCTCCAGAACTAGGCATTAGCTCCACTTTCAACATTACAGACATAGTAGAGTATAGGGAGCCAGCTGTGATACCCAGTGAGGCTTTTGAACCTAATCCTGCTCTTGAGAGTGAACCTGACCCTGTGTGTCCACCAACAAATTGGCCTGTGAGAAAAGAGCAGATTGAAAAGATCCTGGATGATCAGGTTATCTCTACTCGTAATCGAGGATACCAAAGGTGTCCGCTGGCTAGGAAGGCTAGATTCTGATGACTCTTGGATCTCCCGAGAAGAGTTACAAGAGCTGGACCCAGACCTCTTGGAGAGATACCAGAGCCAACTGGATCCATACTCGACAGGGTCGAGTTCCTCCCACCCTGGGAGAATTGGTGCGGGCACCAGACTCAGAAGAAGACTTCAGAGCTCCATCTGGATCTCTGATTAACCTTGCCCAAAAAAAAACTAGGGTTTTTGGTTTGTAATAAGAGTTGACTAGATCAACTCAATTTAGCTTGAGTCTACATTACCTGCATTTTATTTTGTTGAGTCATGTTGACTCAGTAGTGGACTAGGGTTTCAACCTGGGGTGTTACATTTTCTCCCAAGACCAAGCAAGTGGACACCACACTCCCAGCCACACTCCCAGCCATACGCCTGAGTCCAGGGGGCGCCATATCTACATCCAGCAGCCTTTGGTCCCCACTCCACAGATAGCAGCTTCCTTCTCTCATGCGCCAGATGAGGAGAAATCCACCAAGAGTCCACAAATCAAGGGGGCGGCCAAGACTTTCCCAAGAGAACCAAAGTAAAGATGGGAAGAAATTTTCTTGGAGAGAACTTCAAGGAGGCACCCACTACCTGCCAAAAAAATCCAAAACAAAGATGGGAAGGACCTTGACTTAGGGAGGAAGAAAAGGAGGAGTCCAAAGGAGTTGATCCATGGAAGGAAAAAAAATTCTCTTGAAGATCCATACAAGGAGGCGCCATCTACCTGCCTTTTATAACCCAAATCAAATTTTTTTGGTACTTTGGCCGACCATATGTGTATGATTTTTCCTGATTTGTAGATCCCCTCCTTTAGTCCCACATGGGAAGATGTAAAACCCTACTCCCTTGTAAAGCCTTATAAATTAAATCCCTCTTGTAAGTTTAAATCAATCAGATGAATGAAACCAAATTTTTTTGTGAGCAAACTTTGTGTTTTCTCTCTTCCGCACTTGCATCCAAGTGTTGAGCTCCGTGAGGGAGTAAATCCGGGTTCCCCAGGAACCTTGAGGAGGTGTGAGATCTCCAAAACCCAAACCCTAGGTTAGCCACTCCACTCCCAAACCCTAGCCGCCATCACCCTTCTCTTTCCACCAAGCCCTAGCCTATCCACCTCTCACGGCCACCCTCACCAAGTCCAGGCCGACCACCAGCATCCAGCTCCAGTCCATATACTTCAGATCTACAGCAATTCTAAGAGGAAGTCAGATCGGCCTCCAGGAGAATCCTGATTTCAGCAACTTCAGCTTTCAAGTTCTTCAACCTGGTAAATCTTTTCTTGAGTATCTGAATTCCATCACTTGTTCCTCTTCTTTCCTAGATCTTGAGTCCAGGAGAAGCCGACCAAACCACAAGATCAGTATTGGAGGATCCATTGCGAAGATAGCCGACTCCGAGGATCCCACAATCTGCTCGAGAGAGTTCTTCCACCAAAATCCTGAGAAGATCACTGTCTGGTTAGTAAACCATCTCTCCTCTCTATTTCTGTTCTATTGAAAGTTCAGAGCGAAACCCTAGGTCTGGGAGTTTCTCAACCCCCAGCGATCCGTTACTTCTGAACTACTCTGATAATTTAGTTTCATCTAAATTGTGCTTTCAATCCTTACCTAGTTTCCTTCAACTTAGTTTAGCTTTACTTTGAGTCAAAGCCAATTTCTGAAATATAAAAAAAAAAAGAAAAAAGAAAAAAAAAAGAATTAATCTTAAATTTACTTCTGCATACACTTCCTTGTTCTTTGTTCTGCATCACCTTTGTTAAAAGAATTTGAGGATGTTTTTCCCGAGGATTTGCCAGACCACCTTCCACCTCTTAGGGATATTCAGCATTCCATAGATTTAGTCCCAGGAGCTACTTTACCCAACTTGCCCATTATAGGATGAATCCATCTGAGCATAAGGAACTGCAAAAGCAGGTTGGAGAATTGTTGAGGAAGGGGTTCATTGAGAGAGTCTTAGCCTTGTGCAGTCCCTGCACTTCTAACCCCGAAGAAGGATGGCACGTGGAGGATGTGTATTGATAGTCATGCCATCAACAAAATCACAATCAAGTATAGGTTTCCCATCCCTAGACTAGATGACATGCTAGATATGATGGCCGGTGCAATGGTTTTTTCTAAAATTGATCTGAAGAGCGGCTATCATCAGGTTAGGATTAGACCAGGGGATGAGTGGAAAATCGCTTTCAAAACTAAGGATGGTCTCTATGAATGGGTTGTTATGCCTTTTGGGTTGTCCAATGCCCCTAGTACTTTCATGAGGATTATGACCCAGGTACTTAGAGCTTTCATAAGAAAGTTTGTAGTGGTCTATTTTGATGACATCCTGATCTATAGTAAGACCCATGCAGACCACCTAGGCCACCTTAGACAAGTCTACCAAGTTTTGAGGAATGATAGTCTCTACAGTAATCTCAAAAAGTGTGAATTCTTGACCAGTAGAATTATCTTCCTTGGTTTTGTAGTAACCCCTGACGGCGTGGCTGCCGATCCAGAAAAGATTAGGTCCATAGTAGAATGGCCAGAGCCGACCAGTGTACATGAAGTCAGAAGTTTCCACGGCTTGGCTACCTTCTATAGGCGATTCATCAAGGGGTTTAGTACTGTAGTTGCTCCTATCACAGACTGTATTAGGAAGGGAGAATTCTAAAGGACTAAAGCAGCCCATAAAGCCTTCCTAGATCTTAAGGATAGGATCACCCAAGCACCCATTTTGAGGTTACCCGACTTTTCAAAGTATTGAGGTTGCTTGTGATGCTTTAGGAGTAGGTATAGGTGGAGTCCTAAGCCAAGAGAACCATCCCGTAGCATTCTTTAGTGAAAAACTTAATGATGCTAAGCTTAGGTATTCTACCTATGATAAGGAATTTTATGCGGTAGTGCAAGCTTTGCGTTACTGGAGACATATTTGCTATCGCAATAATTTGTGCTGTTTTCGGACCATGAGGCTCTTAGATTCTTGAATTCCCAGAAGAAGCTTAACCCTAGGCATGCTAAGTGGGTAGAGTATATCCAGTCCTATACTTTTATTTTGAAGCATAAGGCTGGATCTGAAAATAAGGTAGCTGATGCCCTTAGTCGTCGATCTTTGTTGTTGAATTCTGTTAGGGCTGAAGTCATAGGGTTTGAGCAAATTAAAGAGGAATATGAGTCGTGTCCAGATTTTATGACTATGTACCAGGATCTAACTCAAGGGCCATCTAGTGACCATAAGGATTATACCCTTTTAGATGGCTTTCTGTTCTTTAAGAATAGGCTTTGCATCCCTAGAACTTCTCTTAGGGAATTTTTGATTTGGGAAATTCATGCTGGAGGTTTAGCTGGCCATTTCGGAAAAGATAAAACCACCTTGGCTATTGAAGACCACTTTTTCTGGCCTAGCTTAAAAAGAGATGTAGCACACATTGTGGCTAGGTGTCGGACCTGCGCTGTTGCCAAACAGCGAAAATAGAACACCGGCCTTTATACCCACTCCCTGTCCCAGATCATCCTTGGCAAGACCCAAATTAAGCTAATCCAATTTTGCATGCTTGGCTGCACCATCTCATTTTGACTGATTGCTTGATTGTATGACCACTAGACTAGGAACCCAATATCAAAAGTCTAAACCCCAACCAAACCCAACCATGGATCCCAATGTTGAGGTTTTCATAAAAGCCATGAATGACCAGATGGTTACCCAATTAACTGCCCAAATAAACCAATCCAATACCAAAATTAATAACAAGCTTGACCAAACCAATGACCAGATAACCCAAATGAACTATAGGTTTAACCAAGTAGACCAACAATTTGACCAGGCAACCACTAGGATCGACCAATTAACCACTAGATTAAACCAAGTAGAGAATCGACTAGAGACTATAGAGAAAACCCAAGACTCCAATGTTGAACCTAATCCTGACCCATCCTGTTCCACCTCTCAAAACCCTAGGGAAACCTTAAATCTAGATCAAGTTATGGAACTCAATCCTAGGAGGACCAAAACCCAGGTTCAATTCATGGAACCCAACCCTAGTAGACCCCAAACTCAGAAACCATACCAAGAGCCTAACCATAGGATAGTTCAACCTCAGGAACCATACCAAGAGCCTAACCATAGGATAGTTCAACCTCAGGAAACATACCAAGAGCCCAACCATAGGGAAGTCCACAACCCTGACCCTATCCAAGACCCAAACCATAGAAGGCCCCAACATGAAGTCCATGATCAAGATGAAAGGGCCATGAGGAATATTAGGATAGAAGCACCCACCTTTGATCGGAGTCTTGAACCAAAGGTCTGTGTAGATTGGGTAGGTGATATGGATTATTATTTTGAATGGTATGAAATGAGTGAAGGGATGAAATATAAATTTGCTAAGATGAAGTTGATTCATCAAGCTAGATTACATTGGAGTAATCTTGAGCGTACTAGGAGACAACGAGCCTGGTGGGGACACCGGAGGCACCAGAATAAGATAGAGGCTTTTCAATCCTCTGTGAATTGATCAATAATTTATGAGTCCATCTGTAATAAGGGCTTAGCTCATCTGAGTCCATTTTAGTTGTTATTTGAGTATTTTGAGTTATTATTTCAGTTCTGTACTTGTCAGCTCATGTTGAGCTAGTTCAGTCCAATGCTAGTCAGCTCATGTTGAGCTAATTTTATTTTTTTTGAGTCCTATCCAAGCATACTGAAGACTCAAGACTATATCATACAAGTGAAGACCAAGTCCAACTAGATTGAAAACATGGAAGTATAGCCCAAGTCCAACCCAGCTTGAAGATTTGAAGACCCCAGGAGGAAAATTCAGAAAAACCCTGATTTCTTGCAGATGCCCTCCAGATGCCCAGATTCCCTTCCAGATGCCAAAGTATATTCATAAATAAGGGCATCCATGATTCCAGAGGTCCATCTGCATCCTATCCCAAAGAAATCATGCCCAGGTGTCAAGCCCAAGCCCCTAAGAAGCAAGATACCAGGGAATATCTTGCTACCTGGCTACCAGGCCACCCCAGCTTCCAGAGGCCCAAACCCATGCACCCGAGCCCCTTTGGGCTGGCCTTTTGCTGCTCCTAGAAGCCCAACATGCCCCCCTAGGATTCCTTGGAGTCTTGACCAAGTCAAGAAAATTTTTAGGGATTTTTCTACCTAAATTTCCTTATTTTCTAGCTAGGGTTTGAGAGGGAAAAGGATTCTTATGTAAAGACTTATGTACCCTTACTTGGAGCCCAAGGTTAAGGTTCTATTTAAGGGACCCTAGCCTCTTGTATGAGGAGAATTTTTGATGAATGAAAACCTTGAGTTCTTCTATTGAGTTGTGTGATACCCTGCTGTGTGCATAAAGGGGTTTGCGAGAGTTCTTCTTCCCAATGCTGCAATCATCTTCCTGCTACCAACAAGCATCTCAGATCCCTGGACCCCCACTCCAAATGAAGCCTTCCCTTGCTATTTTTTCTCTATTTTCTTGTTCCTTTGTGAGTTTTCTAACCTCTGACAGGTCGTTTGTAGGTCCCCGAGTTCCTACGAATCCAACGACTCTAGCCAAGCCTCAATCGGATCACCGAGCAGAAAGCCGGGTATCCGCGGGTCTTTGGCTCGGTTTTCCAGGCCGCATCCATCGAGGAACGAGAGACCCCTTCGCTGCGATCTTCATAGACATTGTCAGGTACACCCCTCTACCTCTAGTAGTTTTATTGCAGGAGAACATGCCCTAACCGAGGCTTCTCAGCCCCGGCGGTCCTTCTTTGCTACTTTTCTAGGTCCTAATCTGCATGCTGATCTTCAAAAATTCATACAAAATTCCTTACAATTAATTTTGATCTGAAATTCGGGAATTAATCACTCAACCCCACATATAAAACATATAAAAAAAATTGCATGCAAATTAGTTCTCCATCAGAGCCCTTCCACCTATAACTACTTGGCAAGAGATGAAATTGCAACTCAAAGAGAAATACCTACCGGAATCCTACAACCAGCAGCTCTTAGACCAATGGAACAAAATTTATCAAGGGAATAGATCAGTGTCAGATTATATTTCTGAATTTGATGAGTTTGCTGTTAGGTGTAGTATAACCGAGTCCTTAGACCAAACCCTATCCAGGTTTAGAATTGGATTGCGTGAGGACATTAAAAGGGAACTATACATGAGGGAGGTCCATGATTTGGAACAAGCCTTTCAAATAGCTAGACATTACGAACAATTCCAAATAGGACCAACCTATCAGAAATCTGAACCTATTAGGAACAATACCTAATTTCCAAGATCAAGCCCAAACCAGGTATACCATGGTAGACCAAATCTTAACCCCAACCCAGGTCGATTTAACTCCAGCCCAGTCAGGCCAAACCGTAACCCAGTCTGACCCAACCCTAATCCAACCTGATTCAATCCCAACCCAAACCATCCCAACCCAAACCCATCTCGACCTAACTTGAGTCCAAGTCCATTTTGTGCAAGTAATTCTGCACCTACTAGAATCGACAAGGGTAAGGCACCCATGTCTCAGAAAGCCCCAAGCCATAGCAGTGCTTGCTTTAGATGTAATAAGGTAGGTCACTATGCTAGTCAGTGTCCCACCAGGTCATTACATATAGGGGACCTTGAAGAACAAGAGACTGAACCCAATGTCGATGACCTAGAAGAAGAAGTTTATGAGGCTGAACCAGACTTGATAGAGGAATATGAAGGAGATGAAGAGGAATTTGATCAAGTAGGGGTGGTTAGATGCATTTTAACCCAAACCCAACCTGAGGAAGATTGGCATAGGACTAGCATCCTACAGACTTTTGTTAAGTTTGGGAATAAAGTATATAAGACTACAATTGATAGTGGTAGTTGTGTCAATGCCATTACTACTGAGACAGCTAAATCTTTAGGCTTGACCCTAGTTCCACACCCTGACCCCTATAAAGCATCATGGGTAGATTCCTCCTCTATACCAATCAAGTCCAGGTGCCAAATCCTAATTTAATTGCAATCATATGAAGAAGAGATTTGTTGTGATGTCCTTCGATGAAGGTTAGTAGTGTCATTATAGGTCGACAATGGCTATATGATCATGATGTTGTCTTATATGGTCGAAGCAACATCTGTACCTTTCATCGTCATGGGAAAAAGTTTTGTGATTTACCCCAGTCAGCCTAAGAATTTAAGAAATTCTAGTAGCCTTAGAGCAAAACCAAGAGTAAATCTAATTAAGGCTAAAGAATTAGAGGTAGACCCTTCTGAACCCACTAAGGAAGTCATGAGAATTGATCCTGAACCCACTTTAATAATTGAAAAATTAAGTAAGCCAGGATCAAACTTTATGGGTGAAATTGAGAAGTTACAAGAGTTATTCATAGAGGAAGCCCAAGATCAAATCCCTAAGGAACAACCAAAACAAATAGGTATATGTAATGAAACAACATCTGAATGTGAGTCCAAAGACTCAATCTATATGTCTGCACCTACATTAACCTCTACACAGCATATGCATCATGAAATTAGTCAAGAGCTAAACATAATTAATGAACTAAATAATAACTTTGCTAATTCTCAAAAGAAAGATGAAGAATTTTCTGCAGAGGAATATGTGACTGTCAGAGAATTTTCTACTCGCGAAGCTGGCCCATCCAACATAATGAATAGTAGTGGACCCAATGCTTATGTGCCTGAGATATCACCTGATTTAGGTATTAGCTCCACCTTCATCATCTCAGACTTTGTAAAGTCTAGGAAGCCAATAGTGATACCCAGCGAGCCCCTTGAGCCACTCCCGTTCATTGAGAGAGAACACATCCCAAAGCGACCACATATAATTTGTCCTTATGGTGAGGTAAAGATTGAAAGAGCTGTGGATGATCAAGCTATTGGTACCTAGGATAGAGACTGTCAGCGGTATTTAGTCCGGTGGCAAGGTCAGCCAGAATCTGAGGACTTGTGAAATGCTGGTACGGATCTGTAGTGCCTCAACCCAGACCCTCCTTGAGCCAAATTGACCCATACTAGACGGGGTCGAGTTCCTCCTACCCCGGGAGAATTGGTGGGGACACCAGGATCAGACACAGATCCCTGGATCCCATATGGTTTAATTAGTCATGTGTCAAAGTTTTGAAAATTTTGTAATCAATTAAGATCGAGCCTGTATAAGTTGAGGTTAGTTGATTTGTCTCAACCCTCAACCTAGTCAATATTTTGAGACTTGTACATCAATCATGAGTCTAGTATGAGCCTCATTCTTGTACAAGAGAAGAGGTCACCCTATTTTGGAGTTTCACCAGGCCACATCTAGGAGTCAGAGACCGCTACATTAATTCATTGGATCTTGTGTGACAACCCAGGATCCAAGATGCTTTCAGAAACCCTGATTCTTTCTAGATGTCCTCTAGATATCCAGATTCCAGTCTAGATGCCAGAGCATATTCCCAAACCAGGGCATCAATGATTCCAAAGGTCCCTCAACATCCTAGCCCAAAGAAATCAAGTCCAAGTGATGCGGGACTAATATGCATGCATTTCTTTTTGTATGTTTTATATGTGGGGTTAGGTGATTAATTCTTGAATTTCAGATCAAAATTAGTTGTAGGGAATTTTGTATAAATTTTTGAAGCCAAGCATGCAGATTAGAACCTAGAAAAGTACTAAAGAAGGATCGCCGGGGCTAAGAAGCCTCGGTTAGGACAAGTTCTCCTACAATATAAAGACTGGAGGTAGAGGGGGTGTACCTGACAATGTTCGAAGTGCCCGGTGAAGATCGCAGCAAAGGGATCTCTCATTCCTTGATGGATGCATCCTGGAAAACCGAGCCAAAGACCCGCGGATACCCGGCTTTCTGCTCGGTGGTCCGATTGAGGCTTGGTTAGAGTCGTTGGATTCATAGGAACTCGGGGACCTGCAAACGACCTGTCAGGGGTTAGAAAACTCAAAGGAAATCAAGAAAACAAAATAAAATAGCAAAGAAAAAAAAGTTTTGGAGGGGGCTGGAAGGATGGTTGGCGGCAAGAAGATGGTTGCAAACACTGGGAAGAAGAACTCTCAAACCCCTTTATGCACACAACAGGGTAATCACACAAAACAATATAAGAACTCAAGGTTTATTTCATATATCCAAAATCAATCCTCATACAAGAGAATAGGGTCCTTTAAATAGACCCTTAGTCTTGGGCTCCAAGTAAGGACACATTAGTCTTTACATAAGAGTCCTACTCCTACTCAAACCCTAGCTAGAAAATAAAAAAATATTAGGTAGAAAAAATCCCTAAAAACTCTCTTGACTTGGTCAACACTCCAAGGATGCCTAGGGGCATGTTGGGCTTCTAGGAGTAGCAAGAAACCAGTCCAAAGGGGCTTGGGCGCATGGGATTGGGCCTCTAGAAGCTGGGGTGGCCTGGTAGCCAGGTAGCAGAAATATTCCTTGGTATCTTGCTTCTTAGTGGCTTGGGCTTGGAGCCTGGGCTTAATTCTTTGGGCTAGGATGCAGGTGGACCTCTGGAATCATGGATGCCCTGGTCTATGAATATATTATGGCATTTGGAAAGGAATTTGGGCATCTGGAGGGCATTTGCAAGGAATCAGGGTTTTCTGAATTTTCTTCCTGAGATCTTCAAATCTTCAAGCTGGGTTGGACTTGGGCTATACTTCCATGTCTTCAATCTAGTTGGACTTGGTCTTCACTTGTATGATGTGGTCTTGAGTCTTAGTATGCTTGGACAGGACTCAAAAAAAATAAAATTAGCTCAACATAAGCTGACTAGCATTGGACTGAACTAGCTCAACATAAGCTGACTAGTACAGAACTGAAATAACAACTCAAAAGACTAAAATAACAACTAAAATAGACTCAGATGGGCTAAGCCCTTATTATAGATGGACTCATAAATTATTAATCAATCCATAGAAGGTTGAAAAGCCTCTATCTTATTCTGGTGCCTCTAGTATCCGCACCAATTCTCCCGGGGTGGGAGGAACTCGACCCTGTCGAGTGAAGATCAGACTGGCTCACATATCTCTCGAGAATGTCTGGGTTGAGGCATTGCAAGTCCTCTCAAGAAATCCATGAATCGTCAGACTCTGGCCGGCCTTACCATCGGACCAGGAAGCGTTGATAGCCACGGCCCTAGGTCATGATGGCTTGATCGTCCAGGATACGCTCGATCCGCTCTCCTCTCTTAGGCCAAATTTGTTAGTGCACACTCTGGGTTAGGGTCACTCAAAACAGGAGGGGATAGGTCCAAAAGCCTCACTAGGTATCGCTGCCAGTTCCCTGTACTCAACCAGCTCTATAATATTGAAGGTAGAACTAAAGCCCAAATCCAAAGGAAGTCTAACACCTAGGCATTTGATCCAACCTTCTCTATCACTTTAAAAGGTCCGGCTCTACGAGCATGAAGCTTCTTTTAGGCCTAAGCCTAACCAAGATAGAATCCACTACATCAAATTCTTTGGTCCATCTTCGGGAATTAGCTAGTTGTTTTAAGATTAGTGCAGGTGGTGAATATGCTAGGCACATGCAGACTCCTAACAAGATGATGCAAAGGACTCAAAGTCGAGTATATTATGGTGTTAGTTTGAGTCCTTTGCATCATCTTGTTAGGAGTTTGCATGTGCCTAGCATATTCTCATTCTCCGTCCAAACCATTTTGGAGTACCAGTCTATTCTTTAGGTAGAATCCTTTTTCCATCCCTTTGCTTCATTCCTTTCTCATGGAAGAGATCGTAGAGAGTCAGGGGAAGCAGGTTGGGCCCTCGGGGGCCGGAGATATAGTAGGTCCGGAGTCGGTCCCCAGCTCAGTTTCTCAGAGCAAGGCAATCCTTCTTTAGGAATGCTACCGCATTCCCGAGGAATTTTCCTTCATCCTCCCTGCGCCCGAGGAGCGGGCGAACGAAGCTCCTCCTGGGTGCCTAGCTGTATACGAAGATCACCTAAAGGCTGGTCTTCGATTTCCCCTGCACCCCTTCTTTGTTAAGATTTTTTGCTTGTACCAAGTGGTGCCAGCGCAGTTAACCCCAAACAGCATCAGGAACATCTGTGGGTTCCTGGTCATGTGCAGTATTGCCAATGTAAAGCCTAGGATCAACCTGTTCTCAGCCCTTTTTATCCTCAAGAGGGACTTCCACATCAACGGATGGTGGGTGATCGGTCCCAGATCGGGCCGCGGGATGATTAAGGATATGCCCAGCACCATCCACGGGTAGAAACCTGTCTTTGTATTTGTGTTGTCCTTCGACCCATGGGGCTTCAACACTGAGTGGAAGAAGCCTCACCTGACCGCCAATGATGGAAAGAAAGTCTTGGCAGTCGATCAATCAGATTATGATCTTCTGACCAACTCGGAAGTTGCTCCTATCCGGGAGTTGTTGGAGGAGAGGAACCTCCATCGAGCGGGAATCATTAAATTCCCCTCACTAGGTATAGCAGTGGAAATTTTTGCTCTTCTTCTTTAGGTTTCATTGTAGTTCATTTAATTAAGATGATCCCCTTTGCCTACAGGTGGTGGGATGAAGCGCAATTTGAGCTGGCTTCGCCAGACTTCGGAGAGGAGGGTGGCACAGGCCCCTTCCACCAAGTCTGTAGCATGGAAGAAAGTTCGGAGAGACGGTCCCGAAGGGGACCAAAGTGCTTCATCTTGCCGAGGCATCTCGGGAAAAAATGCAGCGACCGTGAAAGAGATTCCAGCGAGGCCCTGCCCAGTCGAGACTCCAACGGCGGTCGCCTCCCCAATCGACATAACGGGGGGCCCACCTCAAGGAGTGGATGTGCCGCCGATTTGCCCCTCTATTGTCGATAGGGGCAAGGCGCGGCAAGTCGAAGGAGAGTCCGTCTACGGAGCTTCTTTAACCGAAGGTCGCCCGATGAACCCTTCGTGGTGCGGGCACCAGACTCAAAAAAAGACTTCAGGGCTCCATCTGGATCTCTGATTGACCTTGCCCGAAGAATTAGGATTTTCTAGTTTTGTAATAAGGGTTGAATTGGTCAACTTAATTTTAAGTCTGTATTTCCCTGCAATTTAAATTTTGTTGAGTCATGTTGACTCAGTACAATTCCTAGTAGTGGTCTAGGCCTTCTCCAGGTTGGTGCCATTTTTCCAGTCAGGTCAAGGCCCAAGCAAGTGGGTGCCACACTCCCAGCCACACGCCGGAGTCCAAGAGGCACCACATCTACATCCCAGTGTCTTGGTCCCCACACCCAAGGGAGCAAGAATTTTTCTTGAAGCCAAAATCAAGGAGGCTCCCCATATATACCTTAAAAGGCCAAGCTAAAGGAAAAAAAGAAGCAATTCTTGGGGAGCACTTCAAAGGGGCGCCCAATCCATGCCTAAAAAGACCAAAGCAAAGTTGGAAAGAGCCATGACTTGGGGAGAAAGAAAAGGAGGTGTCCAAAAGAGTTGAACCATTGAAGGAAGAACCCTAAATTCAAGGAGAAGACTTAGGAGGCGCCATCTTTCTACCTTTTGAGAGGATTTTCATGACTTTTAGGGCCGCCTACTCCTTGTAGGACTCTTTGGTTGGCCAAGAAGAAGAATATTTTCTTCCAAAAGTATAGGCTAGGGAGTTTAGTCCCACATGGAAAATGTATGAAATTTTATTTCTTTGTTATGTCTATATATTCAATTCTATATAACTCTTGAATATAATGATGAATGAAAATAATTTCTTTGTGAGCAACTTTATGTTTCTCTCTTTCGCACTTGTATTCAAGTGTTGAGCTCCATGAGGGAGTGATTCCGGGTTCCACAGGAACCTTGAGGAGGTGTGAGATCTCCAAACCCTACCAAAACCCTAAGTTAGCCACTTCAATTCCCAAACCCTAGCCGCCCATCATCTTTCCTCCAATCACCATCCAAACCCTAATTTTCCATCTATATCCCATGGCCCCTTTCTTCCACATAGAGGCCGGCCACCAGCATCCAGGTTCAGATCAACTGTTTCAACTACAGAGCAAGTTCAAAGAAGAGTCAGATCAGTATCAAGATCTCCGGAACTTCTACATCCAACAATCTTCATTAAGTCCTTAGGTCAGTGTCTTTCATTGAGTTTCTGGTTCTTCTTTTGTTCTTCTTCTTCCAGATCCTGAGTTCGAGAAGAAGGCCAACCTTGCCATAGGACTACAATCCGAGGATCCATTGCGAAGATACCCCATCTCCAAGGATCCTACAATCTGCTCGAGAGTGTCCTTCAATTGAAGCAACGAGAGATATCATAGTCAGGTATTAAACCTTCTCTTCTCTCTTCGTCTGTTTCTTGAAAGAGGAGTAAACCCTAGGTCTGGGGGTTTTTCAATCCCCAGCGATCCTACTTCTAAGTTACTCTGATAATCCACTCCTTTTAATTGTGCTTTCTGTCATTTCTTAGTTTCTTTCAACATTAGTTTATCTTCTCTTTGAGTCAAAGCCGACTTCTGAAAATATATATATATATATATATATATATATATTTATATATATATAAATACATTAATTTTAATTTACTTCCACATTCCATATTTTTGTTCTACATCATTTTTGGTATCAAAGCCCTATCTTGGGTTCTTGCTTGTTTGATTATTTTTTCGTTCCTTTTTACTTTTGCTGCCTGGAGTAGACTCCCCTGGCCATCCGGTCCTAGGAACAAGCGAGATGCAAGCCTCCTCCTCCCATTCCATGGGGGTTCCTAGGGCATGTAGGGGTGCCGCTGGGTTATAACTTCTAGGCAGGGATTGTAAATAGGACACACGTTCTATTTTCTGCCTGTAACTATCCTATTTTTCGAATTGTTTATCCTGCAGAAAATTTCAAATTAAGTAATTCTTGTTTTGTTGGAACCAGTATAATTTAAAGTAATTTAAATAAAATTTTCATAATTTATTAATTTCTGTAGATTTTCTGAGATCAGTTTTAATGCTGTTCTGCTTTTTGTTTTCTGCAAGCTGTGTTTTTATTTGAGTGTGCATAAATTGAATCTATCTTAAGGGCACCGAAGTTGCAACATAAGGGGAGGATTGAGACCCTCTCCTTAGCCCAAAACCATTTCCTGTGCATTCGAACCTAAGCCTTTAATCTTAAAATTAATTAGACCTAATTTGCCCTAGTGGGCTAGGGACACCAACTGGTCGGGTCTAGGCTAGTATTGAGTCAGTTTGTCTAGTTACTCTGTGTGTGCTTTGTACTCAGTGTCTAGAACGGTGGTTCAGGGATTCTATCTCGAAGGGCTTGTGTGCTGGTTCGCCTACCTGGCCAATCACTGATTGGTATCTAGGATTGGCAATTAGGGACCTAACACTCCCCTTACACCTGCCTAGCTGAGTCCCGAGTTACTACAGGCTAGCTTGCCACTCTGATTGGGCATCTAGTTTGGGCTCTAGGTCTAGTTAGCCCGTAGTCGTTTCAGTCGAGTCTCATTTGGTGTGCTTGCTTGCATCATCATGTCCACCCAGAATGGAGTACCCTACCAACCTTGTCAAACCCAACCTGATTTAGAGGCCATGATTAGAACTCTTACCGAAAGTATGACCAAATTGAGTCAGGATATGACTGATACTGTTGCCCAGTTTAGGAATCCAGTCCGTGAGGATCTTACCCAGCTTAGGGATCGAGTCCAAGTACTTGAGGAACCTAGGCATCAGAATTGGACTCCTGATCCAGATTTTAATGTGCCTCAACCTTACCCACACCAGGAGCCTAGGAGGACCTTATACCGTGATCCCGAGCATAATCCTAGGAAGCCTAACCATGATATCTATAGTGTAGATCATGTCTTTGAGAAGCCCTTATAATATTCTAGACCAGTCACTCAACAACCCAAGTCTTCTAGATCAAGCCATTTAGATCCACACCCACGCCTAAGTAAGGTCTCTACTAGCTTGAAACCTAGTGTGACCCAGGTTCCTATATCGCAAGAATGTTGGTTTTGTGGAGAAAGAGGCCATAAATCTAGTTAGTGCTCATGCATAGGACTGGCTTGTGCACAACTAAGTGGTAAGAATCCTAAGGATGACATTAATGAGGGAGAACCCAAGCCTACCAATGAGGAAGAAAGGATAGGTATGACAAGCCCAGAATCAGTTGACCCGATTACCACTGACCCGAAACCCATTGAAGATGGCATCGAGGAAGTATATGATGCTGGCTTGAGTTTAGTTGATGAATATGAGTAGGAAGAACTTGAAGAATGTGACATCGATACTATTGGTTCCTTACCTGAGGAGACCTTGGAGAGCAACCAAGTGGTAGGACCTAGTTCAGAAATTCAAGAGATTTGTGAGAACCAGGTTCCTTTAGTCAAATACCCCAGGAAGAACTCATAGTGTTAGCCAGAGCTATCAGTTCGTACCCTCTAATGACAGTCATTCCCCAAGTACCAATTGAAGATCTTTGCCCTAAACTGTTTAAGTTTGCCCACCCTATGGTAGATTCTCTCCTTAGGATGACTGAATCAAGCCTTTTACAATTGGACCTTGTCCCATGCCCAGCCACTAAGGTCTCTCTCGTAATCTCAGTTGAACATCCTTGTCTTGAGCGGATTGATTCACCCAGTCCTATAGAAGTCCTCCTTATGGCCCAAGACCCCTTCATTTGCATGACTGACCTACCCTTCTATAGAGTATACCTTTCCGCACCCATAGTTCAAATTTCAAGTCTTGAGGTCATCATCCATAGGCCCTTCCATGAATCATTCTCTAATCCATTTCTTGAGAAAGTGGATCATTATTTGCTTAGAGAACAAACCTTAACTGTTGCAATTATATGTCCTAGGCTACTCCCCGAACCATCTCTTGATCCATTCCTGGGAGTAGCAAACTTTTCCTTTCGTAAGGATGACCAGTTGACACTCATAGATCACCATTCAAACCTTCAGGTCACCACCTTTAGTCAGCAGGTAATTCGAGACTCCACCTCATATTTCCTCCCTTTCTTTAAGACTTCCAATGCTTCTTACACCATCCAAGTATACTTTTTCGAAGTCTTTAGAGTGAACCACGTGTCAGAACCTATTAGGTTTGCCACCTACTTCTGGAAGACCTTATGGCACCTACTAGGCACCCATGATAAGTTTTCATGCTCTGCATGCCATCCTCCGACCCAAGGTCAAACCTAGAGAGCCGTAGTTTGTTAGGTTTAGACCTAGGGTTCCTTTGAATAAAGTCCATTCTTTAGGAATACGTTGTCAGTAGAGTTTAGGACATTGACTCAGATTTTGGTTGAGTGAGAATACTAGGAATTGGGATTTGTATTTACCCAGGGCTGAATTTGCATATAATGACTCGGTCAATAAGTCTATAGGTAAAAGCCCTTTTGAGATTGTTCATGGGTACAAGCCTCACACACCACTTGACCTAGTTCCTTTGCCAGTCCACACACGAGTCTCCGAGTCTGCTGAAGACTTTGCACAGCATGTAAAGAACTTGCATAAAGAAATTCATGCCAAAATAACTTTAAGTAATGAATCTTATAAGAAGTTGGCTGATTCTCTAAGGCGAGTCAAAACTTTTGTTGAGGGAGACTATGTAATGATTAGGTTAAGTCCTGAGCAGTTTTCTCCTGAAACCGTTAGAAAGCTACATGCTAGAGGAGCTGGACCATTTAGAGTGATGAAGAGAGTGGGACCCAATGCCTATGTGCTTGAGTTGCCTCCAGAGCTAGGCATTAGCTCCACTTTCAACATTACAGACCTAGTAGAGTACAGGGAGCTAGCTGTGATTCCCAATGAGCCTTTTGAACCTAATCCTGTTATTGAGAGTGATCCCGACCCTGTGTGTCCACCAACAAACTGGCCTGTGAGGAAAGAGCAGATTGAAAAGATCCTGGATGATTAGGTTATCTCTACTCGTAATCGAGGATACCAAAGATACCTAGTTCGCTGGCAAGGAAGGCCAGATTCTGATGACTCTTGGATCTCTCGAGAAGAATTACAAGAATTGGACCTAGACCTCTTGGAGAGATTCCAGAGCCAGCTTGATCCATACTCGACAGGGTCGAGTTCCTCCCACCCTAGGAGAATTGGTGCGGGCACCAGACTCAGAAAAAGACTTCAGGGCTCCATCTGGATCTCTGATTGACCTTGCTTGAAGAATTAGGGTTTTCTAGTTTTGTAATAAGGGTTGACTTGGTCAACTCAATTTTAAGTCTGTATTTCCCTGTAATTTAAATTTTGTTGAGTCATGTTGACTCAGTACAAGTCCTAGTAGTGGTTTAGGCCTTCTCCAGGTTGGTGCCACTTTTCCAGTCAGGTTAAGGCCCAAGCAAGTGGGTGCCACACTCCTAGCCACACGCTAGAGTCCAAGAGGCACCACATCTACATCCCAATGTCTTGGTCCCCACACCTAAGGGAGCAAAAATTTTTCTTGAAGCCAAAATCAAGGAGGCGCCCCATATATACCTTAAAAGGCCAAGCTAATGGAAAAAAGAAGCATTTCTTGGGGAGCACTTCAAGGGGGCGCCCAATGCATGCCTAAAAAGACCAAAGCAAAGTTGGGAAGTGCCATGACTTGGGGAGAAAGAAAAGGAGGTGTCCAAAAGAGTTGAACCGTTGAAGGAAGAACCCTAAATTCAAGGAGAAGAATTAGGATGCGCCATCTTTCTACCTTTTGAGAGGATTTTCATGACTTTTAGGGCCGCCTACTCCTTGTAGGACTCTTTGGTTGGCCAAGAGGAAGAATATTTTCTACCAAAAGTATAGGCTAGGGAGTTTAGTCCCACATGGGAAATGTATGAAATTTTATTTCTTTGTTATGTCTATATATTCAACTCTATGTAACTCTTGAATATAATGATGAATGAAATCAATTTCTTTGTGATCAACTTTGTGTTTCTCTCTTCCGCACTTGTATTCAAGTGTTGAGCTCCGTGAGGGAGTGATTCCGGATTCCACAGGAACCTTGAGGAGGTGTGAGATCTCCAAACCCTACCAAAACCCTAAGTTAGCCACTTCAATTCCCAAACCCTAGCTGCCCATCATCTTTCCTCCAATCACCATCCAAACCCTAATTTTCCATCTATATCCCATGGCCCCTCTCTTCCACATAGAGAAAGTCCACCAGTATCCAGGTTCAGATCAACTGTTTCGACTACAGAGCAAGTTCAAAGAAGAGTCAGATCAGTATCAAGATCTCCGGAACCTCTACATCCAACAATCTTCATTAAGTCCTCAGGTCAGTGTCTTTCTTTGAGTTTCTGGTTCTTCTTTTGTTCTTCTTCTTCCAGATCCTGAGTTCGAGAAGAAGGCCAACCTTGCCATAGGACTACAATCCAAGGATCCATTGTGAAGATACCCCGTCTCCAAGGATCCTACAATCTGCTCGAGAGTGTCCTTCAATTGAAGCAATGAGAGATATCATAGTCAGCTATAAAACCTTCTCTTTTCTCTTCGTCTGTTTCTTGAAAGAGGAGTAAACCCTAGGTCTGGGGATTTCTCAATCCCCAGTGATCCTACTTTTGAGTTACTCTGATAATCCACTCCTTTTAATTGTGCTTTCTGTCATTTCTTAGTTTCTTTCAACATTAGTTTATCTTTCCTTTGAGTCAAAGCCGACTTCTGAAAATATATATATATATATATATAAAATACATTAATTTTAATTTGCTTCCGCATTCCACATTTTCGTTCTGCATCATTTTGGTACCAGAGCTTTCGTTCTGCATCACTTCGGAGCTCCCGCCTATACGAGAGCTGCTGGTTCCGTGGGAGGCCAGATAGGCGTTGAAGGGTATGATACAGCCCCGCAACCTGTCAATTCTCTGGAACCGAAGCTTTCACAAGGTGTTCGATTCCAACTTCGCCACCCTGCAACAGGTATGACTATCATCGCCTCCTTTGCCTTGAGAGTTATTTGACCCTCGATTCTTCTTTTTTGATGTTGTTGGTCTATGACTTCACCTTCATGGAGGAAGGCTTGGGGAACGTAGACAGCCTCATCTACGACCTCAAGGAGGAGCTTCAGACTACTAGGGCTGCCAGGGAAGTAGCCGAGGAGCTGAAGCAATCCATGGAGGACCGTCTTGTCTGGGTGACTGATGAAGTTCGCGACCTGAAGGGCGAATTGAAAGGCGCCCACTCGAGGATAGCAGGACAAGAGGCAGGGTGGAATAGGAGCAGGAGGCAAGTTGAATCCCTAGAGCGGACTGCCAGGGAGAACTAGGAGAGGATGGAGAGCCTGTCCAAGGTGGCGGAGGAGGCTTCTAAGAGGGCCGAGGAAGCGATCCTAGAATCCGAAGCTGCCAAGAGGGAGGCCGAAGCTGCCAAGAGGGAGTCCGAAGCTTTGAGGAAGCAAATAGACAATGTCGTGGGTGACTTCAAGATGTCTTCGCAAATTCAGACAGAGATTGATGAAGCATCATTGCATGCCTACCAGCACGGCTTCAATGATGGGCTTTCCAAGGTAAAGGAGACCCTCCCTCACCTCGACCTTTCGAAGATCCCTTCCTACAACATAATTGGAGAGGAAGGAGAAGAAGTGGAGGAGGCTGAAGCCGCATGGGAGGTCGAGGAGTCACCATGTCCGACGGAGGAGGCTGCTACCCTAGTCGAAAACCCGGAGGTGATCCCAGCTGTGATCTCCGCCCAGGAGGCGACTCAGGCTAGAAGAGTCGAGGCTGAAGGTTCTCCCGTCTGGCCTAGATTGATGAGACCCTCTCCGATCAAGTTGATAGGTTGCTCCAGTCTTGTGGTGTGGAGCCCTCTCTTGTTGATATTGAGTTACCTGGATCACTCCGAATGTATTTTCTTCTTTTTTTACTTGTATTGCCAATGAACGTTGTATTGTAATTTTCCCAGATTTTGGAATGAATTCTCCTTTCTTTGCATATGCATTGTTGTGCCTCATGTGTTCATGTGTAGCCTGAAACAGTTCTATCATTTTTTCTTTGGCTTAGTCGAATGATAGCCTTCGAAGGCCGTCCAATTGTTAAGAGCCGATTTTATCGTTCTCATTTCTTCTTAGTCGAATAGTCATGGCCGAAGGCCGTTCAGTTGGTAAGGACGAATCCTTGAACGGACTAGAACTCCGTTGCATTGCTTTCCTTCGGATAATTAGCTTGTCCGTTGGGGCAGACAGGAGTCATCTCCCCGCCAATCAAAAATTAGGGGGATTTGATTGGGACCACCATTGTCCACGTGGCACGTCAAAATTTATACAGTCATGATCTCTTGCACCTTATGAGCCGCCGGGCCTCTTTTTTCCAAAAAGAGACCATCAATGATGCCGTCACATGACGCGGATCTCTCCAAATTCGAAGCGATGGCGGTTGCGGTCCTGGGGATGGCTTCTGAGAGACTTTCTGGTTCTCGAAGCGTCACTCGGACACGTGGCACCTTCTTATATGGCCAGGAAGGACGTGGGATGCGCCTCCCCGTAGTTGATTATGGGTGCAGGGTTTCTATAAATAGGACCTGCCCCCCTGCTGTCGAAGGCCATCATTTCTGTTGGTGTCTTCCTTCTATCAGCCATGAGGTTCAGCACTTCTAAGCTTCGTCATGCAGCGAAGAGGAGGGCTATTGACCCCAAGAAGAAGTGAAGTCTGGGGCCATCTAGGCCTGTCGGCGAAGAGGAGGAGCCTCTGGTGGTCCATCTCGAGAAGAAGGTTCGCCTTCTGGAGGTTCAGTTGAGGGAGGCCCAAGCCCAAGTCACGGCGGCGACCATGACGACGGAGGAGGCGAAGAAGGAGGCGGTGGAGGCCGTCGCAAACTTCAGAACATCTGCCTCATTCAAGGATGAGCTCACCGGGGTGGCCCTGGACTCCTTCCACTAGGGGTTTCGGGAGTGCCGGAGGAAAGCCTTCAAGTTTTATGACTTTAAGTGCTTGGATAATATCAAATACTCCGTTCCCTTTCCCGACCACGAATTTGATTCTGACTCTGATGAGGGGTTGGACTCGAGTTCGGGCAGGAGCCCCGGGGGCCCTTCATCATCTCATATGGTCTCTCCTCAACGGTATGGGAAAAACCCATCGGGGAGTTAATGCAAATTTTCCTACCTGCTGTTGCTGCTGCTGCTTTTCTTTCTTTCTTTTTTTTGTATCTCTCTTTTGGAGTGTTTTTTCTTTCCTTTTTCTTACTCTCTTTATAGGAGAGTTCCTTTCTTTTTTCTTTCTTTTCTTTTCTTTTTGTAAGAAAAATTGAAAGAAATGAAAGATCTTTTCTCTTACCTCTTTCCGTGTATTTTCTGCGATGTGTTGCATCACGATTTGTCTATAATGTAGACTCCATAAACTACTTGCGGTTTGTAGAAAAGAAGTAGGGTCCCCCGTTGGACCGCTCTGAGAGTGTTTGTTGTTGACAGAGAGTACAACAATGGTCCATTTAGGCACTTGTTCAGATTTTCTGTAGGGTATGGTGTTTATACCATCCCTGTGCACTTTCTGCCGTGATTAAGGTAGGCTGTTCAGGTCCGCCTCGACGCGTGTTCAGATTCACCGTAGGGTAGGTTACGAAAACCATCCCTGTGCCTTTCATCTTTTTGGTGGCCTGGTTAGGCCATCCATTGCACTCATCGGGCATACCGATAAGGTAAGTGGATCAGACTCTTCTTTGCGCAGTTGACTGATTTTTCAGATCGGGTCATGTGGGCTGTTGTCATTCAGTCGATGCAACTAGCCATTCTAAGTTGAGTAGGGTTGAGGAGCTTTGCACAGGAGTTTTTTGGAACTTTTTCATTGATAGTATTTGCGAAGGTTTTGGACATTCTATAGCCGGGATAGGGTCTTCCCCTCCAGGGTCTTGAGTCGATATGACCATGGTCAAATGACTTCTTCGATTTGGTATGGGCCTTCCTAGTTAGGAGAGAGTTTACCCTATTCCATTGGCCTGGACACTTCTGCTCCTCGCAATACCATGTCCCCCTTGCAGAAAGTTTGCTCCTTCACCCTTGCATTGTAGTACTTGGCGACCTTTTGCTGGTATGCCGCCATTCTTATCTGGGCCTGTAGCCTGGTGCTTGATAGCATAACCAGATCGATCCTTCTACGATCAGAATTCTCAGGCTCTTCATAGTTGTCAATTCTCAGAGACTGTAGGGAGACTTCGATAGGTAGCACAGCTTCGGTACCTTAGGCTAGGTTGAATGGAGATTTGCCGGTGGCTGTTCTTGGGATAGTTCGGTATGCCCAAAGAATAGAGGTCAGTTCTTTGGCCCAAAGCCCTTTGGCGGCATTCAACCTTGTCTTTAGACCATGGAGGATGGTCCGGTTGGTGACTTCGACTTCTCCGTTGGATTGTGGGTATGCAATGGATGTTAGTCGATGCTGGATATGGTACCGAGCACAGAAGTTCTTGAACTTCGGATTGTCAAATTATCTCCCGTTGTCCGTGATGATGACGTGTGGGATACCGAACCTGAAGATGATGGAGTTTTTTACAAAACTTTCCACCTTAACCTCTGTGATTTGGGCCAATATGATTTAGGCCAATGGTTCGGCTTCCACCCATTTCGTGAAATAGTCAATGGCCACTGGGAGAAACTTCCTTTCCCCTGATGCTGGTGGGAACGGGCCAAGAATGTCCATCCCCCACTGGGCAAAGGGCCATGGGGCTGCCAACTGAGTCAAATGAGTTGCAGGTTGTCTCTGCACATTAGCATACCTCTAGCATTGGTCGCACTTTCGCATGAAATTAGCTGAGTCTTTCTGGATGGAGGGCCAGTAATACCCCTGTCGAATAATCTTGTATGCTAGAGATCTACCTCCCAAGTGATCCCAGCATATGCCCTCATGGACCTCTCTCAATGCATAATCTGCATCGGTGGGTCTGAGGCATTTCAGCAGTGGTTGGGAGAATGATCTCTTATAGAGGGTTCTGTCTAAGATGACGTACTGAGATGCCATCCAGCGGATCTTCTTGGCCTCTCCCTTATCTTCGAAAAGTTCTCCTTCATTCAGGAATCTGATGATGGGATCCATCCAGCTTAGCTCAGCATCAATCTGGTGCACCTCTGCTGCCTCTTTGGCAATGCTTGGAGTTTCAAGATGTTCAACAAAGGTGCACCCGAGAGACTTCGGTGCTGTAGTTGCCAATCGAGACAATGTATCCGCCCGGGAGTTCTTGGATCGGGGAACATGAATAATTTCAAAATGTTCCAGTTGAGAGGATAAGGACTGAACCTTCTCCAGGTATTGCACCATGGTTGGATCTTTGGCTGCGTACTCTTCATTGACGTGATTCACAACTAGTTAAGAGTCGAAGAAGGCTCGGAGTTGCTGGACTCCCAGATCTTTGGCGATCCGAAGTCCGGCGAGTAGGGCCTCATATTCAGCCTGATTATTGGAGGCATGGAAGGAGAAATTGAGTGCATACTCTATAATCCGGCCATCAGGTTCGGCCAACATGAGTCCAGCCCCGCACCCGGTAGCACTGGAAGCTCCATCCACATGAACACCCAAACGGGCTTCATCTCCTTCGAGGCATCTTCTTCATCCGAAGAGGCTTCATCTTCGGACTTCCAGGTGCACTCGGCCAGAAAATCGGAGAGCACTTGGGCCTTCATAGCCGCTAGGGGCTGGAAGCTATTGTCAAATTTGCTTAGCTTCACAGCGCACTAGGCTATCCTTCCAGAAGTGTCCGGAGATCGGAGAACGGCCTTGAGAGGTTGATTAGTCAGCACCATGATAGTGTGGGCCTGGAAATATGGCCGTAGTCGCTTTGCCGCAATCACTAAAGAGTAGATCAGCTTCTGCATCCTTGCATACCGCATTTCTACGTCATGCAGGATCTTGCTAATATAGTAGATTGGCTTGTGGGACCCATCTTCCTCCTTTTGGACAAGAATCGAGCTCACTACTTCGTCTGAAGCAGAGAGGTATAGGTAGAGGACCTCACCTTCTTTTGGCTTGGAAAGTAATGGTGGGGTCTCCAAATACTTCTTCAATTCCTCAAAGGCAACGTGATAGTCTTCGGACCATTCAAAGTCCTTTGACTGTCGAAGTACCTTGAAGAACGGAAGATATTTCTCGGTGAACCGAGAGATAAATCTGCTTAGGGAGGCAATCCTCCCTGTCAACTGTTGGACTTCCTTTTTACAGGAGAAATGTCGCATATCCTTTAAGGCCTGGATCATCTCAGGGTTGGCCTCAATCCCTCGTTTGGTGACAAGGAAGCCAAGGAATTTATCCGATGTGACCCCGAAGGCGCACTTCGCTGGGTTTAACTTCATTTGGTAGTGTCGGAGAGTGCTGAATGACTCCTCCAAGTCACGGATGTGGTCTCTCCGGTGGAGACTCTTGACGATCATGTCGTTAACATAGGCCTCTATATTGTTTCCCAGTTGCTTTTCAAACACCTTATTGATGAGTCTTTGAAATGTTGCTCCGGTGTTCTAGAGGCCAAACGGCATCATCTTGTTGTAGTAGAGACCTTTGTCAGTGATGAATGCCATCTTCTCCTCATCTTGTGGATCCATTCTGATCTGATTGTAGCCGAAGAAGGCATCCATAAAGCTCAACAACTAGTGGCCGATGGTAGCATCGACCAGTTGATCAATCTTTGGGAGAGGGAAGCTATCTTTTGGGCAAGCCTTGTTGAGGTCTGTATAGTCGATGTAGATCCTCCACTTGCCGCTATCTTTCTTCACCATTACCATATAGGCCAGCCACTCGGGGTAGCGGGCCTCTCTGATGAACCCTGCCTTGTATAGCTTGCCAACCTCTTCATTAACAGCTTGCTATTTTTCGGGGGTGAAGCTCTTCTTCTTCTGTCGCACTGGCTTGTACCCAGGGGTTACTTCCAGTCGATGAGAAATCACTTCAACGGGAATCCCGAGCATGTCCGAAGCCGACTAGGAAAAGACATTGGCGTTGTCCCTGAGGAAAAGGATCAGCTTCGTTCTGGTTTCCTCATCAAGGGCGCTCCCGATTTGCACAACTCTGGAGGGATCTTTGGTGTGGGCACCAGGATATGACAGAGGCTCCTCAACCCTCTGTGGATCTCAGATTAGGGTTCCCCTTCTATGAGTCCTATAATAAGGCCTTGAGCCCAAAGCTTTGTCATAATTTCTTGTCAAATTTCTTTAGTCCTGTACCTTGACCAATTTGGGTCAAGTTAGGTCATGAGTCCTGTATTTGGTCGAGTCTGGGCCCAAGCCCAATTGAAGTCACTCTAGTTATCTTCACCAAATCAAGTTCTTGTGGGCCAACCCATCCCTTCCACTTGGGATAATGCCAACTCAGGTGCCACCTCAGCTACCTACATGGCGCCACAACAGCTGCCACTTGGGCATCCAAGAAGGGAAACAAAGTGGCATCCTCATGCTTTCCACACGCCTTGGGCAACATTGGAAGGAAGAGACACCATCCCCCTCTTCCCTCCCCCACATCACGCCTTGTTCCATCAAAAGAGGGCATTGGAGATCCTTGAAGAATCCAAGCCTCAAAGCAAGCCCCCTTCCAAGCTTTCTTCCCAAAATGTTCTTACAAGGAAGGAAGGTCAAAGGACACACTCCCCATGTCAAGCCTTATACCAAAGAAAGGGTGTGCAACAAAGGAAGGAAGAAGAACATAAGCCATGCTACAAGCCCCTCTTCATGTCTTTTTCCAAAACAATGAAGATTCTTTCCAACTTCAAGGCGCCATGATCCCTCCTCCTAGCCTTGCTTCATGCCATGCCCATTCAAGAAAAAGAAGAAGAAATTTTGTATTCTTGCATTTGAATTTCAAAATGGGCCTTGGGTGCCTATTTAAAAGACCCAACCCCCTCCATTGTACAGAAGAATGAATGAATGAATGAATGAATGAAAATTTGAGTGATTGAGTTTGAGTTTCTTCCACCCTCCAACCATTGTCTCTTAGGCTAGGTTCGAGTGGAATTGCCTTCATCCCCAGGGATGTCGAGTGGTGTGAGGCCACCTGTCCGTCGCCCCAGGGCATCGCAAATCCTTCGTCCTCCAGGACGTCGCGTGCTGTGAGGCTACATTCCTTCATCCTCCGGGACGTCACAGGGTGCGAGGCCCCAAGTTATCTCCAACTTTGACTTCGGAATCCAGTCAGACACCGGGCTCGAAGCCCCTTCCCAACTCCAGTTCAATTCCTTTCCGTACATCTCCGCAGTGATGCAGAACAAATAAAGGGATGCGATGCGGAAGTAAATTAAGATTAACTAATTTTTTTTGTTGTTTTTATATGTTTGTAGAAGTTGGCTTCAAATCAAAGAAAAGTTAACCTAACATTGAAAGATATTAATATGATAATTGAAAGCACAATTTTAAGGAAACTAAATTATCAGAGTAGTTCAGAAGCAACGGATCGCTGGGGGTTGAGAAACTCCCAGACCTAGGGTTTCGCTCCGAACTTTCAAAAGAACAGAAATAATGATAAGAGATGGTTTATCTAACCAGACAATGATCTTCACAGGTTTTGGTGGAGGAACACTCCCGAGCAGATTGTTGGATCCCGGATTCAGATATCTTCGTAATGGATCCTCCAATACTGGTCCTTTGGCGGGTTGGCTTCTCCTGAACTCAAGATCTAGAAGAGAAGAAAAACAATTGATGGAATCAGAGAGTCAAGGGAAAGATTTACCAGGTTGATGAACTTGAAGATTGAAACTGCTGAAAACTGGATTCTCCTGGATGTTGATGTGATTTTCCTTGGAACTTGCTCTGGATCTGAAGTTGCCGGACTGGATCTGGATGAAGGTGGATGGCCTGGACTTGTAGAGAGAGAGAGGCCGTGGGAGATGGATGGATCTAAGGTTTGATGGATTGAAAATAATGAAGGGTGGCTAGGGTTTTGGAATTTCAAGTGGCTAACCTAGGGTTTTGGATAAAGATGGAGATCTCTCACCTCCTCAAGGCTCCAATGGAACCTGGATTACCCCCTCACGGAGCTCAACACTTAGAATAGTGCGGAAGAAGAGAAACCTAGGTCACTCAACACAAGAGAATAGCAAAAAAAATAATTTTCTTCATTGATTTTCTAAAGTTACAAAGAGAGGTCTATTATATAGACCTAAAATTTTCTCCAAGCTTGTACAAATTCCCATGTGGGACTAAACTCCTCCAACCACTAGATTAGGTAGAAAATCTTCTCTCTTGGCCGACCAAGAGTTCAAAAAAATTGGGACGGCCATAAAGGAATTTTTTTTGAATTTTTTTGGTGCCTCCTTTGGAGTTGGATTTGGATTTGGAGTCCTCTTCTTCTTATGGTATTTCTTCTTTTCTTCCACTCCAAGTTAAGCTCTTTGATTTTGATTTGAACTTCAATTAGGAGTAGGTTGGATGTCCTTCTTTTATTTCTTCTCCAAGAGAAGTCTTCTTCCTTCTTTGCTTAGGTAAAATAGGCAGGTATGGGCGCCTCCTTTAAAGTAGCCTCCAATTTGATTTTTTCTTCTTTGGATGTGGGGACCATGACACTGGGATGCCTCTGTGGTGCCTCCTGGACTCTGGCATGTGCTCGGAGTGTGGCTGGGCGTGTGGCTTGGAGTGTGGCCTCCACTTGCTTGAACCTTGATTTGATTGGAAGACAAATGTGGCACCATTTTGGACCAAATTGAAACCACATTGGGACTTGCACTGAGTCAACATGACTCAACAAAATTTAAATGGTGACTCAATAAATAAAATAAATAAACTGGTTGACCAGGCCAACCTTTATTACAAACCCTAATTTCTCGGGCAATGTCAATCAGAGATCCAAATGGAGCTCTGAAGTCTTCTTCTGAGTCTGGTGCCCGCACCAATTCTCCCAGGGTGGGAGGAACTCGACCCTGTCGAGTAAGGCTCAAGTTGGCTCTGGTATCTCTCCAAGAGGTCTGGGTCCAATTCTTGTAATTCTTCTCGGGAGATCCAAGAGTCATCAGAATCTGGCCTTCCTTGCCAGCGGACCAGGTACCTTTGGTATCCTCGATTACGAGTAGAGATAACCTGATCATCCAGGATCCTTTCAATCTGCTCTTTCCTCACAGGCCAGTTTGTTAGTGGACACACAGGGTCGGGATCACTCTCAATGATAGGGTTAGGCTCAAAAGGCTCACTAGGAATCACAGCTGGCTCCCTGTACTCTACTAAGTCTGTAATGTTGAAAGTAGAGCTAATGCCTAGTTCTGGAGGCAACTCGAGCACATAGGCATTGGATCCTACTCTCTTTACCACTCTAAATGGTCCAGCTCCCCTAGCATGTAACTTTCTAACGGTTCCAGGAGGAAACCGTTCAGGCCTTAACCTAATCATCACATAGTCTCCCTCAACAAAAGATTTGACTCGCCTTTGAGTATCAGCCAACTTCTTATAAGTTTCATTACTTAAATTTATTTTGGCATGAATTTCTTTATGCAAGTCTTTTACATGCTGTGCAAAATTCTCAGCAGATTCGGAGACTCGAGTGTGGACAGGTAAAGGGACTAGGTCAAGAGGTGTGTGAGGTTTGTACCCATGTACAATTTCAAATGGACTCTTACCCGTAGACCTATTGACCGAGTCATTGTACGCAAATTCTGCCCTTGGTAGGTATAAATCCCAATTTCTGGTGTTTTCACCAACAAGACATTTCAGCAGATTTCCTAGGCTACGGTTCACTACTTCAGTTTGGCCATCAGTTTGGGGATGATAGGCAGTTGAAAACTTAAGTTTTGTCCCTAACTTATGCCAAAGGGTCTTCCAAAAGTAACTGGTGAACCGGACATCCCTATCTGAAACGATTGTCTTAGGTAGGCCATGGAGTCTAACTATCTCATTGAAGAAAAGTGTGGCTACCTTAGACGCATCAAAGGTTTGGGAACAAGGCAAGAAGTGGGCCATTTTAGAGAATCGGTCGACTACGACACAGATAGAATCATGTCTTCTCTGGGTCTTAGGTAAACCTAACACAAAATCCATACTCACATCTTGCCAAGGACGATCTGGGACAGGGAGTGGGGTATAAAGGCCAGTGTTTTGTTTTCGCTGTTTGGCAACAGCGCAGGTTCGACATCTAGCTACAATATTTGCTACATCCCTTTTCAAGCTAGGCCAGAAAAAGTGGTCTTCAATATCTAGAATGGTCTTGTCTTTTCCAAAATGGCCGGCTAAACCTCCAGCATGGATTTCCCAAATCAAAAATTCCCTAAGAGAAGTTCTAGGGATGCAAAGCCTATTTTTGAAGAACAAAAAACCATCTACAAGGGTATAATCCTGGTGATTACTAGATGGTCCTTGAACTAGATCCTCATACACAGTTGTGAAATCCGGACAAGACTCATATTCCTCTTTGATTTGCTCAAACCCTATGACCTCAGTTCTAACAGAAGTTAATAACAGAGATCGGCGACTAAGGGCATCAGCTACCTTATTCTCAACTCCAGCCTTATGTTTCAGGACAAAAGTATAGGACTGGATATATTCTACCCACTTAGCATGCCTAGGGTTAAGCTTCTTTTGGGAGTTCAGAAATCTAAGAGCCTCATGGTCCGAAAATAGTACAAATTCCTGCGGTAGCAAATAATGTCTCCAGTAACGCAAAGCTTGCACCACCGCATAAAATTCCTTATCATAGGTAGAATACCTAAGCTTAGCATCATTAAGTTTTTCACTAAAGAATGCTATGGGATGATTCTCTTGGCTTAGGACTCCACCTATTCCTACACCTGAAGCATCACAGAAAACCTCAAATACTTTAGAAAAATTGGGTAATCTCAGAATGGGTGCCTGGGTCATTTTATCCTTAAGATCTAGGAAGGCTTTATGGGCTGACTTAGTCCAATGAAATTCTCCCTTCCTAATACAATCAGTGATAGGAGCAGCTAAAGTACTAAACCCCTTGATGAATCGCCTATAGAAGGTAGCCAAGCCGTGGAAACTTCTAACTTCATGCACATTGGTTGGCTCTGGCCAGTCTACTATGGACCTAATTTTCTCAGGATCGGCCGCCACGCCGTCAGGGGTTACTACAAAACCAAGAAAGATAACTCTACTAGTCATGAATTCACACTTCTTAAGATTACCGTAGAGTCTCTCATTCCTCAAAACTTGGCAGACTGCTCTAAGGTGGCCCAGGTGATCTGCTGGGGTCTTACTATAGATCAGGATGTCATCAAAATAGACCACCACAAATTTTCCTATGAAAGCTCTAAGTACCTGGGTCATAATTCTCATGAAGGTACTAGGGGCATTGGACAACCCAAAAGGCATAACAACCCATTCATAAAGACCATCCTTAGTTTTGAAAGCAGTTTTCCATTCATCCCCGGGTCTAATCCTAACCTGATGATAGCCGCTTTTGAGATCAATCTTAGAAAAAACCATTGCACCAGCCATCATATCAAGCATGTCATCAAGTCTAGGGATGGGAAACCTATATTTGATTGTAATTTTATTGATGGCACGACTGTCAACACACATCCTCCACGTGCCATCTTTCTTTGGGGTCAGTAAGGCTGGGACTGCATAAGGGCTAAGACTTTCTCTAATAAACCCCTTCCTCAATAATTCTCCAACCTGCTTTTGCAGTTCTTCATGCTCAGATGGATTCATCCTGTAATGGGGCAAGTTGGGCAAAGTCGCTCCTGGGATTAGATCTATGGCATGCTGGATATCCCTAAGAGGTGGAAAGTGGTCTGGCAAATCCTCGGGAAAGACATCCTCAAATTCTTTTAACACAGGTTTAACTTCTTGAGGAGGCTCTGAGGGTTCCGAAGTTCTAAGTTCCTTAGCAGACAACATCCAGATGGGTGAACCACTATGAATTTCTTGTTCTAGATCCTTAGCACTGATTAGGTTCACTCCAGTTTTCATCTCCTTAACCTTACCGGCTCCTTTAGTTACCTTGTCCTTAGGGGGAACTGAATGGATCGTAATCTTCTTCCCATTGAAACTAAAGACACAGGTATTGGATTTTCCTAAGAGGGTGGCATCATGATCATACAACCAAGGTCTTCCGAGAATTATACTGCTCACCCCCATGGGTAAAACATCGCACCAAATCTTTTCGTGATAAGATTGCATTTGGATTTGGACTTGACATCTAGACTGGATGGGTATGGAGGTAGAATCTACCCAAGAAACCTTATAGGGGTTGGGATGGGGAACTGGGATTAAGCCTAACATCTTGACAGTGCTAGTAGAGATGGCATTTACACAGCTCCCACTATCTATGATGATCTTACATACCTTATCCCCTAATTTAAGAAAAGTCTGTAGGATGTTAGTCCTACGCCAATCCTCTTGAACTAGATTCTGGGATAGGATGCATCTTACAACTCCTAATTGGTCAGATTCATTGGGTTCCTCCTCTCCTTCATACTCCTCAACCAAATTCATTCCGGCCTCATAAACTTCTTCTTCAAATTCTTCACTGGGCTCGGAATTATCATTCTCTCTCTCTTCTATGTAAAGGGATCTACGTGGGCACTGGCTAGCAACATGACCTACCTTATGACACTTGAAACAGGCTATGGCAGTACACTGACTGGAAATGTGACCTGGTTTCTGACACTTAAAATAGGTGATATTTGAACTAGGGGTTCTCTGGGTGTCAGGTGCCTTACCTTTGTCCATGGGCCTAGGGGTAGAAGTACCCTGAAAAGGTTTACTAGGGATAACTTGGCTAGGTCCATTCCTTGGGATTGGGGCACTAACCCTAGAAGGTATAGGTCCTCTCTGAAATTTCTCAGTGTTCAGTGCAATCTGGTAGGCTTGGTCTAGATCAGTAACCTCTCTCAGAAATAGTTCTCTCTTGATATCTTCCCTCAGTCCAGCCCTAAATCTAGACAAAGTGACTTCGTGGGCTTCACTCACATCACATCTCATTAGGTATTCATCAAAAGTAGCTATGTAGTCTGAGACAGATCGGTTTCCTTGTTTCAGGTTTTGCCATTGGTCTAACAGGTTTTGCTGGTATGAAATGGGTAGGTATTTATCTCTCAGTTTTTCTTTCATACCCTGCCAAGTGGTTATGGGCTCAACATTCCGTCTCCTAGTGGTTAGCTCAATGTTCCCCCAGTATAACCTAGCTTGACGCACTAATTTCATCTTGGCAAACTTGTATTTCCTCTCCTCAGACATAGCATACCACTCAAAGTATTGATCCATCTCACCCTCCCAATCAGAATACACCTTAGGGATCAGACTACCATCAAAAGTGGGTGCATCTAATTTGATGTTCCTGATGAACCTATCATCTCTATCTTCAGGCTCTGGGTCAGGCCTCCTATGATTAGGTTCAGGATCTCTATATAAAGGCCTTCTAGGTTCCTGATGTGGGTGAGGTTGAGGCACATTAAAATCGGGGTCAGGAGTCCAATTCCGATGTCTAGGTTCTTCAAGTACTTGGACTCGGTCCCTAAGTTGGGTAAGATCCTCATGAATTTGTGCGCTAAACTGGGCCACAGTGTTTGTCATATCCTGATTCATTTTAGCCATACTTTCAGTAAGAGTTCTGATCATGGCCTCTAAATCAGGTTGGGTTTGACCAGGTTGATATGGCACTCCGTTTCTGGTAGACATGATGATTCAAGCAAGCACACAAAATGAGACTAGACTAAATCGACTACTGGATCACTAGACCTAGAGTCCAAACTAGATGCCCAATCAGAGTGGCAAGCTAGCCTGTAGTAACTCAGGACTCAGCCAGGCAGGTGTAAGGAGAGTGTTAGGTCCCTGATTGCCAATCCTAGACACCAATCAGTGATTGGCCAAGTAGGCGGACCAGCACACAAGCCCTTCGGGAATGGATCCCTGAACCACCGTTCTAGACACTGAGTGCTAAGCACACACAGAATAACTCGGCAAACTGACTCAACACTAGCCTAGACCCGACCAATTGGTGTCCCTAGCCCACTAGGGCAAATTAGGTTTAACTGATTTTAAATTAGGTCTAGGTTCGAATGATTGGATGGTGGTTTTGGGCTAAGGAGAGGTAATCAACTTCTCCCCTTATCTTAGATGCTCAATTGCCCTTAAGTAAATTATGAGATGATCACTCCAAAAAGAATTGAATTGCAGAACACAAAAAAACAGAGTTGTTGTATTTTAATTCTCAGAATTTTTACCGAAACCAATAAATCACAGAAAACTTATGGAAAATAGGATCAATTATACTGGTTTCAACGAAGCAAAAATCATGCAATTCGGAGTTTTATGCAGGGAGAAATAATTCAGACAACAGGGTAATTATGGGCTGCAACTAGATTGTCTTCCCCGTTTATAATCCCTGCTACGAAGTTATAACCCAATGGATCCCCTACACGCCCTAGGAACACCCCGTGGAATGGGAGGAGGAGGCTTGCGCCTCACTTAGTTCCTAGGACCGGACGTCCTGGGGAGTCTACTTCGAGCAGACAAAATAAAAAGAGAAAACAATCAAAACAAGCAAGCAAGCAAATCAGAAATCCTAGACTGGGCTCTGATACCAAAAATGATGCAGAACAAATAAAGGGATGCGATGCGGAAGTAAATTAAGATTAACTAATTTTTTTTGTTGTTTTTATATGTTTGTAGAAGTTGGCTTCAAATCAAAGAAAAGTTAACCTAACATTGAAAGATATTAATATGATAATTGAAAGCACAATTTTAAGGAAACTAAATTATCAGAGTAGTTCAGAAGCAACAGATCGCTGGGGGTTGAGAAACTCCCAGACCTAGGGTTTCGCTCCGAACTTTCAAAAGAACAGAAATAATGATAAGAGATGGTTTATCTAACCAGACAATGATCTTCACAGGTTTTGGTGGTGGAACTCTCCCGAGCAGATTGTTGGATCCCGGATTCAGATATCTTCATAATGGATCCTCCAATACTGGTCCTTTGGCGGGTTGGCTTCTCCTGAACTCAAGATCTGGAAGAGAAGAAAAACAATTGATGGAATCAGAGAGTCAAGGGAAAGATTTACCAGGTTGATGAACTTGAAGATTGAAACTGCTGAAAACTGGATTCTCCTGGATGTTGATGTGATTTTCCTTGGAACTTGCTCTGGATCTGAAGTTGCCGGACTGGATCTGGATGAAGGTGGATGGCCTGGACTTGTAGAGAGAGAGAGGCCGTGGGAGATGGATGGATCTAAGGTTTGATGGATTGAAAATAATGAAGGGTGGCTAGGGTTTTGGAATTTCAAGTGGCTAACCTAGGGTTTTGGATAAAGATGGAGATCTCTCACCTCCTCAAGGCTCCAATGGAACCCGGATTACCCCCTCACGGAGCTCAACACTTAGAATAGTGTGGAAGAAGAGAAACCTAGGTCACTCAACACAAGAGAATAGCAAAAAAAAATAATTTTCTTCATTGATTTTCTAAAGTTACAAAGAGAGGTCTATTATATAGACCTAAAATTTTCTCCAAGCTTGTACAAATTCCCATGTGGGACTAAACTCCTCCAACCACTAGATTAGGTAGAAAATCTTCTCTCTTGGCCGACCAAGAGTTCAAAAAAAATTGGGACGGCCATAAAGGAATTTTTTTTGAATTTTTTTGGTGCCTCCTTTGGAGTTGGATTTGGATTTGGAGTCCTCTTCTTCTTATGGTATTTCTTCTTTTCTTCCACTCCAAGTTAAGCTCTTTGATTTTGATTTGAACTTCAATTAGGAGTAGGTTGGATGTCCTTCTTTGATTTCTTCTCCAAGAGAAGTCTTCTTCCTTCTTTGCTTAGGTAAAATAGGCAGGTATTGGCGCCTCCTTTAAAGTAGCCTCCAATTTGATTTTTTCTTCTTTGGATGTGGGGACCATGACACTGGGATGCCTCTGTGGCACCTCCTGGACTCTGGCGTGTGCTCGGAGTGTGGCTGGGCATGTGGCTTGGAGTGTGGCCTCCACTTGCTTGAACCTTGATTTGATTGGAAGACAAATGTGGCACCATTTTGGACCAAATTGAAACCACATTGGGACTTGCACTGAGTCAACATGACTCAACAAAATTTAAATGGTGACTCAATAAATAAAATAAATAAACTGGTTGACCAGGTCAACCTTTATTACAAACCCTAATTTCTCGGGCAATGTCAATCAGAGATCCAAATGGAGCTCTGAAGTCTTCTTCTGAGTCTGGTGCCCGCACCACGCAGTCCACTAACCTTTCTTTTGTTTGCCTACAGGTCCTCCCTGGCATCTCGAGTATTGGAGATAGTCAGCTTTGCCATCCGACCTCCAGACCCAAAGCCAGAGCTCCCACGGGTTTGACTGCTCGGGCATCCAGGCCGCATCCGTCGAGTTGAGCGATCTTTGCACCGGGTGCTTCAGAAGTTTGAGGTTTTTCTTCTCTTTATCTCCTAAGTATATATTGTAGGTCGAGCTAGTCCTACTGGGGTTTCTTAATCTCGGGATCCTGTTCTCGTTCTTACTTTTAGGGCTTTGAACTACTAGCGTAAGCTTTCCTTACTGCTCTTCATATTTCTTATCTTTGCTTGTGACCGGGAATCGAAACCCTAAACAACGAAGAAGAACAACAAGAAACATAACAAAAAGAAAAAATAAATCATCAACCCTAAAACATAAAAGAAAAAGAATTCCTTTGCATTGTAAGCATCCTTATTGGCATCCAGCATCCCTAGCCCTAACCCCCTTGCCTCCCGCATCAATCTTCCTCTTTCAAAGGTATCGGGATGGTCCTCTCCATGGGTTCACCAAGGTTCGTGGTTGAATCCCTCGGATTCGGCTGATCCGAAGTAGTCGAATCTTTGAAATGCCTGTCTTCAATCATTAGACATTGTCACGCCGTCCTCTGGTTCCCTTTAACTTCTCTAACACCATTCCTGGTGGGGAAGCATACTAAGAGGTAGTGTGAGGAGATCACGATCTGGAACCTGTTTAAGGCAGGCCTCCCCAGAATAATGTTGTATGCAGAGGGGATCTGGACCACCATGAAGTTGATCGGCAATGTCTTTTGTCGAGGCTCGGAGCTGAGGGTTACAGGCAATACTATCTCCCCTTCGGTATAGAATTTGTTGCCCCCGAAACCGGAGAGTGGTATGGGGGATCTTTGTAGTTGATGTCTAGGCAAACACATTTTAGAGAATGCATTGTACATCAAGATATCAGTCAAACTTTCATTATCAATAAGAACTCTCTGTACATCATAATTGGCCACTACGATCAAAATTACAAGAGGGTCATCGTGCGGGAGCCGGACTCCTGCAAGGTCATCGTTGGAGAAGAGGATGGAGTTGTTATCTTTTAGTCGTTTTGAAGCTTCATCTTCATCCCTTCTCCAGTTGGCGAGCCGGTGTATCATCCCTACACCTCCGTTGGTGGGCCTTTGGTTTGGCAATTCAGTCTCTTCGGGAGGTGGCTGGGGAATAGTTGCTTTCGACTGTGGTCCCTGGCGACTGATGTACCGCCCCAGGTACCCTCTCTTGATGAGATCCTTGATTGCATCCCTCAGCTGGATGCATTCTTCTGTGTTGTGGCCGTGGTCTCGGTGGAATCGGCAGAATTTGTTCCTGTTCCTTGCGGAAGAGGAAGCCTTCATGGGACGGGGCCATTGGAGATAGTTTTCTTTTTCTATCTCCATGAGGATCTTTTCTCGAGGGAGGTTGAGGGGGGTATATGAGTCGAATCTTCCTCTCAATGCTCTAGGCTTAGGAGGGCTTCTCCGTTGGTCTGCATATCTGCCGCCGTTGTTATTGGATGTTTGGGGGCCTTTCCCCCTGTAATTTTTCTTTTTTGAAGGGGGTTTCCCTTCAATCAAACGTCGATTCGCTACCTGCTCTTCAGCATCGGCATATTTCTGAGCCCTTGACAGGAGCTCAACGTAGCTTTTAGAAAACTTCTTGTCCAAGAAAAAAGTAAGCCTGGAGGTTCGAAGCCACTTCTTTCGTGCTGACATGGCCACGTGCACGTTGAGATCGGGGATCTCAAGCGTGGCCGCATTGAACCTGGAGATGTAATCTCTCAGGCTCTCTCCTTCATTCTGGTGAAGGAGGAATAGTGTGTCTGTATTCCAAGGAGTCTTGCGGCAGGTCCTGAAATGCAAGACAAATAATTTTTTCTAACTCGAAAAAGGAATCAATGGTACCTGGGCGCAGGCTCAAGTACCACATCCGAGTGGACTTCTTCAAGGTAGCCGAGAACGCCAAACAGTACATCACGTCCGAAGCTCCTTGAATCATCATATGGGCTTTGAAGCTACCCAAATGATCGAAGGGGTCGGTGGTGCCATCGTAGGGCTCCATCTAGGGAACCCTGAAGTGCCGAGGAATGTCCTCAACCATGATGCGGTCGGTGTAGGGTGGGCGCAGATCACCCATAATCAGGTCCTCGGGATCTCTCTGATCCCGCATTCTCTGTTCACGCACCCTTGCCATCTCTAATTCGATGGCTCTGAACCTCCCATCATAATCGGGAGTCTGCTTGGATGCTCTCTCCACCGGAGTGGAGTCTTCGGAGGAGGAGGAGGAAGTTTGTCTAGGCATTTTCCCTTTTCGTGGGGAATTCGCAGACCTAGGCAGTCTCGAAATTCGACCTTCGGGAGAGGGCCGAGAATGGGGGGAGGGATGCGCTGAATCCTTCCATGGTGCTCTCCTTCTTCGGGATCGAGAGCTATGTCTAGAAATAGTCGATGGGTTTGCCACCGGGAAGGCTCTGTCTTGAAACTCTTGAACCATGGCCGTCAGGTTGGCAACCTGGTTTAAAAGAGCTTTGAACTGCTATGCTCCCCCAGTAACTGATAGATCCGCGGGTTGTCGTTAAAACACCATGGCTATCAGTTTAAAATCCGACTTCTTACAATATTTAAAAATGCGTAGCAAGAGGAGTCGGGTCGAATCCACAGAGAAGGCGGTGTTTAGGATTTGAAATCGTTTTGATCTTGTAAAAAAAATATTTGAAGTCGAAAAGTATAAAAAAAATTAAAATTCCAGGAAAAGTAAACTTGGCACTAGGATCTATTATTTAGATCCTAGCATCTACGTGCAGACAAGACGAAAGATAGGAGTTAAAAAAAAATATTGCATTGATTGAAATTTAATGTCTAGATACAATGCAAAAAAAATTAAATTAACAAAATAAGTAACAAAGATAAGAATAGATCGGCACAGCCTCGTCAGGAAGATAGCTCCTTCCTTCGTACTCTGTGGAGCGAACTAGGCTTCCTCTGCATCTTCTTCTTCGGATCCTGATCTCAGAGAGAGAAGGCTGGAAGATGGTGTAAGGACACGCTCTCCTTTGAGAAACCTCACTCCCAAAAGCCAACGCGTAACCCAAGCAATGCCCTTTACCCTGTACCTTGTCTTTTCTCCGGGGATCCCTCTATCTTGCACAATGGGGTTCATTTTATAATTGACCGGAGAGGGGAGCTCATTGCACACTAGCGATGTGGGACAAAAGGAGTACCGTGACCGCTGTTGCTGCTCCATGGAACGAGCTGGATGTTAGCCACCATCATCGGAGTAGAACCCGCCGTGCTCACTGCCCGTAGACTGCAGCGTGAGGCCCGCAAAGCCCGTGCCCATGGCGAAGAATGCTCGTTCCCGTGGACTGCTCACCTGGATCACGCCGTGACCATGGATTGCTCGCCAACGCGCGTGGAGGCTCGGCAACGTGCGTGGAGGAGCTCGGCAGCGTGGACTTGCCCGTGGAGGCTCGGCAACGTGGACTTGCCCGTGGAGGCTTGGCAACGTGGACTTGCCCATGGAGTGCTCGTGAACACCACCGTGGAGAAGCTCGGCAACGTCATCGTGGAGCTCCTCCTCCGGCCGTGGACACCTCGTCCGTGCCCGTGGAGATCGCTTGGAAACGCCACCGTGGAGCTCCTCCTCCGGCCGTGGACTTGCCCGTGGACTGCGCTCCGGCAACATGCATGGAGGAAGCTCGTGAAGATGTGGACTGCTCCTCTTGTTTGCCACCAAAAACCGCCACCACCGCCCATCAAACCATCGCCGGAGCTTCTCCTCCGGCCAGGGACATCACCGGCGTGCTTCCCGGCGAATTTCGGCGCTTCTGGAGGGCTGTGGTCCACGGCCTATTCCGTGGACCGGCAGCCATGGCAGCCATGGCTGCCGGTGAACCAAATGCAAAATAAAAAAAACAAGGACGGGCTGCTCCAAAAACCATGCAGCATCAAAATGTGTGCAAAAATCTTAGAAAATTCATAACTTCTTCATTTCAAACCTGATTTAAGTACCGTTTGCGTCGTTGGATTCCATAAATCAAGCTCTACCTATTGGTGAGTTTCAATCTTATTAATTTTACCAATTCCATGATCATTAATTATAATTATTAGATGTTTTATTAATCATTTAAATGGGTGTGTGGTGCTTTGACTTGAAATCTATTTGTCATGAACGTACTCTAATTTCACACTTTTCAAATATATTTTTAAAATAATTAGTTTTGCAAGAAAGTCCAAATTAATTATGAAATTAGGTTATTAAAAGAATGTTAGCACCAATAATTAACTAAAATACTTAAAATAATCGTGTAAATCCAAGATTTATCAGTAACCGTGGGAGGTGGAACATCGTTCACCTCCAGGGGTGCACCCCACTGAGACGGAGCACAACTCTAGCTTGTAGAAGCATTTTGAGCTTTTCCTCTTGCCATCAAAGTATTCTTTGTTTTTTCTCCTTGTTTGGGAGGGAGCTTAACAAATGTTTGTAAAACTGCCCCCCTACCTGGCATGCCAATCTGTTGGCATGGAGTCCCTGGATCGGCCGGTCAGAGCCACTGCATCGCAGGATCGCTCCCTGGTTCACCTGTAAAACAGGTCCCTTGCCGGAGTTGTTCCAGTGGAGGACACTCCGATGACTAAGTCAGTGGCAGATTCCAGCCACAGAATGGGGAAGATGTCGAGAGTAGAAGAGAAAAAGAGTTCTTGGAGATTGAAAATGTGTATGTGCGAGATTATTCATGCATACCTCTCGAGCTATCCTTCTTACCCATATTTAAAAGATGGCCTCCGGTCTATGGCCCGCTCTTTTCCTGAAGATCATGGGGAGCCATTCACTCCCATGATAGTCGATCGTGGGTTGTCAATAAGCGGTTCTGGCCAGATCGGAGGCGTGGCTGCAGGAATTGTGCGCCATGATCATGGCATGATGAGTGTCGATTATAATCGTTGGTTACAGTTTCCTTTTTGGAACAAATTGTGATTCAAGCTTCGGGTTTCCCCTTGCATGGGCCGAAGGCTTGATATTTCCTCGAGGTCGGAGATCATGTCTACGATGGGGACCGAAGTTTCGGAAGTCAATGAATAGTTTAGACTTCGGCCGGTGCCGAAGGTGCTACCCGAAGGACTAGCCTTCGGATGTTGTAGTTCGAAGTGAAGCCTTGAGTTGCTTATAGTTGGCCTTCGCTTGGTCCGAAGTACGTAGTCTGGAGAACCGGGGCTTCGATAAGTCGAACCGGAGCCTGGTTCGTAGCTGAACCAGGATATCCCAACATGTGGGGACACCAGGATCATACACAGATCCCTGGATCCCATATGGTTTACTTAGTCACGTGTCAAAGTTTTGAAAATTCTGTAATCAATTAAGATTGAGTCCTGTAATAAGTTGAGGTTAGTTGATTTATCTCAACCCTCAACTTAGTCAGTATTTTGAGTCCGTACATAATTATGAGTCCAGTATGAGCCCAATTTTTGCACAAGAGGGAGATCACCCTATTTTGGAGTTCCACTAGGCCACATCCAGGAGTCAGAGGCTGCTACATCAGTCCATTGGATCTTGTGTGACAATCCAAGATCTATGAGGCTTCCAGAAACCTTGATTCTTTCCAGATGTCCTCCATATGCCCAGATTCTAGTCCAGATGCCAGAGCATATTCCCAAACCAGGGCATCCATGATTCCAAAGGTCCTTCTATATCCTAGTCCAAAGAAATCAAGTCCAAGTGCCAAGCCCAAGCTCTAAAGAAGCAAGATTCCATGGAATATTCCTGCTACCAGGCTACCAGGCCATCCCAGCTTCCAGCGGCCCAAACCCATGCACCCAAGCCCCTTTGGGCCAACCCCTTGCTGCCCTTAGAAGCACAACACTGTTGGGTTCCGGTGCAATGCAGCGAAAGGGTAATTTCAAAATTGAAACTAAATTCACACCAAAAACCCTAAACCAGGAACTCCTTAAATAAGACTAGAACATATGACAAGCATATCTATGCAAATTAGGATTAGGGTACCAACCTGTAATTGCTTATTCCAACAAACTTGAAGTTGAAGGGGCTAACTGAATTAACCAGGAATCCAGGTGTCCGCCCTCCGATGGTGATCCACACAGAGCAATGATCAAGAACACTATCTTCTTGTCCAATGGTTCCTCCTATTGTGTTCTTCTTCCTATAACTCAATTCTTCGGATTATGGCTAGAATTCTTCCACACAAGAGGTTGCCGCCCTTTCTTTGATCTCTTCTCCTCCTTCCACTAAGACCTTGGCCCTTTAAGACACCCTTGTCTTGAAGATAAGACCTTGTCCTAAGAGGATATAGGCTTGTCTTAAATTGGAGGAGAAATTAAGACAAGAATGTCTTAATGTAAGAAAGAAAAGAAAGAATATCAGACTCCTTTCCTTTACCATCGGAGACCTTCTCTTTTATTCTTGTTCAGCAACAAAGTTTCGACAGAGGAGTCCTCTGTAAAGGAAACAATGTAAAACAAGAAAAGAGGGAAGGAGTCTTTTGGAGAGGAAGAAGAAAAATAAAAGCATTACAGATTACAATCACCCGAGTTCTGATTTTCCTGACCCCTTAAATAGATTTCAGAGAGGCACCCACACAACTCTCTGTAAACTCTTTCTCACACCCTTCTCATTTTCTCACGCCCCTTCCCTCTTTCTCACGGCCTTCCAGATTAAATCCCATGGCCTTTCTTAATGAAAAAGTCACGATGTTTTAAAAAGAAAGGAGTCACGACTTTTCATCTCCGAAGAGATGTTATTTCGCGCGACCGGGAAGAAAGAGTGCTTTCTTTCTTTCTTAAAACCCATCAACCATTGGATTCCCATCCAAGGGGGGACAAGTGAGGAGCTAAGGTGAGAAATAAAGGCCGCCCCATCTTAATTCATCGGAGAATTAAGTGGGCGCGCCAAGAGTCCATGCGCCCATGGACTCCTCCAAATGGCGCGCCAAGAGTCCATAAGCGCATGGACTCTTGGCATTTTGGCATGAAAATGCAAAGGGGCGGGTGGAGGGGCTAGCCTAGATACTTGGTTAGCTAATAGGGTTAGCCATAATCCCTATAAACTTAATTAGGGTCTAATTAGATCCAATTAGAACCCAAATTGAACCAATCCAGAACCCTAATTCGAATCTAATTCGAATAGAAGCTAGAATTTGCAACACCTGTTAGAGTGTCATCATGCAAAATGATTTAATTACAAAATTAAACCCTTGATCAATTCTCTTAAGTGTGTGACCCATTGGGTTCCACATCTAGCCAGCAGTGGGTTCGAATACAAGTTGACCTAATTTGATTAGAACTCTTTCTAATCGATTTAGGTCAAATTGGGCTTACCCGATTATGATCAATTAGGACTCTTCCTAATAAGTGATCATTCAATTTAATCAACCCACAAGACAAGATTGATGTCCAGTAACGTGTCATGTCTACCCGGAAGATATGGAAATTCTGGTGAAATACCAAAACTACCCTTTAGTAGAAAGTTACCGTACAATTAAATCCTTCGATCAGCCTGCACCCAGAATATAATTATGGATATGGATATATGTCAATTCGAATATTACATTCGTTTCTAGCTCAATCTTATATTGATGATTCAATTATCTTGATATTAGAAATCATCTCTAATATCTTTACTTTGATCAAAGATTCCCTGAATCATCATCCGATTGATAACTAGCTGGATGCAATCTCCACTTACTAAGAGTGATCGATTTCTTGTTGACCTACTCATTACCTTCATATCTAATTCAACATTCCCAGTATCAATCCTGTGCATGACTCAGTGTCATGATTAGAATTGAACCAAAGCATAGGTTCATGTACATAAGATACTTATGACAGTCTCAGGTCAAAAGATTACTTGTACCACTCCCACTATGAGAACCTTCTATTGACATGTAGCTAAGACTCCATTAGATGTTCTCAAGTTGGATCATATCAGTGAACTCATTCTCTAATGAGCACCCACATCCTAGTATTAGTGTCATACACAAGTGACTGTGAGAGCAGTCGCCCTCTCCAGTATACATGGGATGTGCTAGTCTTACCGGAAAAACCCTGATCCCCTACTCAGGGTTCCTTTGACTAGGAATATTTTAGATTAAGGTTTTAAGACTTTAGGCTCACTGGTATGATCTCATCATAACACTAAAATCATAGCCCTAATCTATGGGGTTCATCATATAATATAAATACAGCGTATGATGAAAAATAATGCCTTTAATAGAATATTGTCAATTACAATGGTTTGGGAGATACAACATAGATTGGCTTTTAGGGCATATCCCTTTCAATCTCCCACTTGCACTAAAGCCAATCACCTTTAAATCTTAATCCCATACACTCGAGGTGGCGATCAAACTCTCGCTGTGGTAGAGCCTTAGTGAACGGGTCTGCTACATTGTTCTTTGTATCAACTCTATTTATGTAGACATCTTGTCTCTCTACTATTTCTCGAACGAGATGGAAGTGTCTCAGAATGTGCTTGGACTTATGATGAGCTCTTGGTTCCTTAGCTTGAGCAACAGCTCCAGTGTTGTCACAATAAAGTGGCACTGGGTTTTCAATCTCAGGAACAACACCCAACTCTGTGATGAACTTCTTCATCCAGAATGCTTCCTTGGCGGCTTCACTGACAGCTATGTATTCTGCCTCTATGGTTGAGTCAGCTACAGTCTGCTGCTTGGTGCTCTTCCAACTCACTGCTCCACCATTTATGGTAAAAACATATCCCAAAATGGAATTGCTATCATCAGGGTCTGATTGAAAACTAGAATCAGAATAAGCTTTTAGTTTAAGATCAGAACCACCATAAACCAGAAAAATATCCTTAGTCCTTCTCAGGTACTTAAGAATATTTTTAACTACTTTCCAATGATCCTCTCCTAGATCAGCCTGAAACCTACTGACAATGCCTAAAGCATATGCCACATCAGGCTTGGTACATAACATGGCATACATTATGGACCCTATTGCCGAAGCATAAGGTATAGAATTCATTCTATTTCTTTCTTCAGGTGTCTTAGGAGACATCCTTTTAGAAAGATGTATGCCTTGACTCATAGGAAGATAACATCTTTTACTTCCATCCATGCTGAATCTTTTCAGCACTAAGTCAATGTACCTAGATTGGGATAAACCTAGCATCCTCTTAGATCTATCTCTATAGATCTTAATACCTAGTATATAGGATGCTTTTTCCAAATCTTTCATGGAAAACTGGTTTGATAGCCAAACCTTGACTGATTGCAACATTGGGGTATCATTCCCAATAAGGAGTATGTCATCTACATACAGAACCAAGAAGACTATGGCACTCCCACTAGTCTTCTTATAAACACAGGGTTCATCCACATTTTTGATAAAACCAAACCTTTTAATAGTTTCATCAAAGCGGATGTTCCAACTCCTTGAAGCTTGCTTTAATCCATAAATGGATTTCTTTAGCTTGCATACTTAATTAGATTTATTCTTTGAAATAAAACCTTATGGCTGTGACATGTAGACTTCTTCCTCAAGGAAACCATTGAGGAATGCAGTCTTCACATCCATCTGCCAGATCTCATAATCGTGGTATGCTGCTATAGCAAGTAAAATCCGGATTGATTTGAGCATGGCAACAGGTGAGAATGTTTCATCATAATCAATTCCCTATTTTTGTCTAAAACCTTTTGCCACTAATCTAGCTTTATAGGTTTCAACTTGGCCATCAGCCCCAATCTTTTTCTTATAGACCCATTAGCACCCAATAGGATTAACACCCTCTGGTGCATCGACCAAAGACCATACTTGGTTTACATACATAGAGTCTATCTCGGATTCCATGGCTTCTTGCCATCATCTGAATCAGTACTCAAGATAGCTTCTGTATAGGTCAGAGGTTCATCATTTTGAATGACTTGGGCTTCATTATTTTCAATAATAAACCCATACCTCTCAGGTGCCCGTGGCACTCTATCAGACCTACGGGGAGGAGTTTTGTGTTCTGGTTCTGTCCTAACTATATGTTCTAATGGTTGAGAACTGTCTATTTGTATTTCTTGTACTTCTCCAAGTTCAACAGTTCTACCATTGCCCTTTTATAAAATGAACTCTTTTTCTAGAAAAGTGGCATGCCTGCTGACAAAAATCTTTTGTTCAGTAGGATGGTAAAACAGATATCCTCTACCCTCTCTAGGATATCCTACAAATAGACATTTATCTGCTCTAGGTTTCAACTTATGTCCTAAATTTCTTTTAACATAAGCTGGACATCCCCATACCTTAAAATATTTAAGATACAGTTTCTTTCCACTCCAAATTTCATATGGAGTACTAACAACGGATTTAGAAGGTACCTTGTTCAAATGTAAATAGCAGTTTCTAGGGCATGACCCCAGAAGGAAATGGGTAAACTTATGAAGCACATCATGGATCGTACCATATCTAATAAGGTACGATTCCTCCTTTCAGCTATACCATTTAGCTATGGTGTATAAGGAGGGGTCCATTCAGAAAGAATTCCATTAACTTTAAGATAGTCTAAAAACTCCGTGGATAAGTATTTTCCTCCTCGATTAGAACGAAGAACTTTAATACTTTTTCCGGTTTATTTTTCGACCATACTTTGATACTCCTTAAATTTATCAAAGGCTTCAGATTTATGTTTCATAAGATACACACATCCGAACCTAGATAAATCATGTGTAAAAGTGATAAAATATGAGTATCCACCTCTGGCCTGAGTTGTCATTGGACCACATACATCAGTATGTATAAGTCCTAATAACTCAGTTGGCCTTTCTCCATGTCCAGTACATGGAGTCTTGGTCATCTTACCCATGAGACATGATTCGCAAGTTCCTAATGATTCATACTCATAAGGATCAAGGAATTTTTCCCTGTATAACTTGCTTATCCTAAACTCATTAACATGACCAAGTCGATGATGCCAAAGTAAAGTATCATTAAAGTCTTTTCTTTTTCTTTTATTATTGACATGAAAGACACTATCATTGGAAGAAAGAGTTAAGAGCTCATTGCTAAATATGCCATAACAAATAATTTTGTTAGACAACATTATCAAGCAACCAGTGCTCGTTACATCCATTACATATCCTTGTTTTAATAACAAAGGAATAGATATAATGTTCCTAATAATCTTAGGCATATAATAACAATTTTCTAACTCCAAGATCTTCCCTGAAGGCAATTTCAGAATATAGGTCCCTACAGCTTCTACTTGGATGATATCACCACTAGCACCGTAGAGATTGAAGTCACCTTCCTTCAATACTTTAAGCTTGTGGAGGTCCTGCAAAGATTTGCATATATGGTAACCACAAGCGGTATCCAATACCCAAGTATTTGATATAGACGAATTTAATGTCAATATAGCATGTATCTCATACATACCTTTTGGTGCATCTGACGCACCAGGCTTCACAGTTGCAAGGTAAGCCTTGCAATTCCTTTTCCAATGTCCCGCTTTGCCGCAAAAGAAACAGGTTGACTGTTTTGAGGCCTTCTTTCCTTTCTTATTCTTATTGATGCCACCCTTAGGGTTTAGCCTCCTATTAAAACCCTTTTTGCCTGATTTCTTCTTATTGGTCTTATCAACAAGAAGAAGTGGAGCCTTTTCTTTCTTAACGTGGCTCTCCGCTATTTTTAACATATTTAATAGCTCAGGCAAGGAAGTGTTCAGTTTGTTCATGTGATAATTCAAGACAAACTGAGAAAATGACTCCGGGAGTGATTGCAGGATTAAATCCCGATTCAACTCCCCATCCATAATAAACCTAATTGACCCAATTTGGTGATTAAGTCAATTATCTTCAGAACATGATTCTGAATGGATGTTCCCTCTGTCATCCTAGCACGGAATAACTGCTTAGATATTTCATATCTAGCAGTTCTGCTATGTTCTCCATAAAGCTCTTTTAAATTGAGCATTATGGATTGAGTATCCATGCTTTCATGCTGTCTCTGTAACTCATTGGTCATAGAGGCTAGTATGATACACTTGACAGTAAGGGAGTCATTCTGCCACATTTTGTATGTGGCCATATCTTCCTCTGTGGCATCATCCCCTAGTGGATTAAGACTAGGGGTATCAAGAATATAAGAAAGTTTTTCTGAACTCAGTACAATCTTTAAATTTCTCAACCAGTCCATATAGTTCGGACCAGTCAGTTTGTTGGTGTCTAAGATACTTCGCAGTGATAATGAAGATGCCATTTATCTACATTTAATAAAGAACAATACATAAGCAAACAACCATGAAATGACTTACATAATTAAATTAGGTCTTCAATTTAATTATGTCTCCCACTATTTTATCAAAAATCATAGCCCTCACTATGATAATCGAGAAGAACCCTGATCAGGTTTTCTTAGTGAGATTGAGATCCTAATAACTTATAAAAGATCTTGCAGAAAACACAACAAATCTTTTATAAGCTCAAAGGTAGGAAACTCTTCCAATTATATCTCATATAATTCTCAAGAAGTAACTTGGCCTCTACAACATTATTAGTCTTGCAGAAAACACAATAAACCATAATGTTCTAGTTAAGTCAAGACCCTTTCATTTCTATACAGTCAATACTCAAATATAATGCCCTTGCAGATAACACAACAAAGCATTATACTGAATATACTGTAAGCATATATATGCACTAGACTAGTATCATGTCAATCACCATATTAGGTCTTGCAGATAACACAACAAACCTAATGTGGTTTATAATACAATAATGATCCAGCATGAAGGAAGGCCAATATATAGTATTTTTAACACTAAGCATTTTAGTCAAGATTTAAATTTAATCAAATCGGCCAGGCAAGTGGAAGAGATGTGGGAGTCCCCGTATTGCTTTCCTAGACACCAATAAAAATTGGCCAATAAAAATTGGCCAGGTCAGCCAACGGAACCAATTAAAAACCACAATTCTCTTTACCTTCCCAGAACCACCTTTCTAGACACCGAATGATCAATTGTACATCATGACTAGTGATGCTTATTAGTTAAATATACTAAGACTTAATATAATTTTTAAAAGGATGGATTTATAAATTGCCAGCACATTCTTATAGAACATATCATAATCAACATATCACTCTCATAAACAAATATGTGCTAAGTGTGTCATCATACCAGGACAACCATTTACAACATAATGGATCCACCATTATGCCAGGGCAACCTTATTTCAGTATGATGACTTCAAAACTAAACATATCTTTATAATAATTAGGGTTTGAGTGAAAGACCCTAACTAGTGGCATACATCAAAACATATATGCAATCAAAGATATGCTAAGTGTAGTAACATATTAGGATTTAAAAAACCCTAATATGTAACATACAAACTATCATAGATTATAGTCCTAAATAAGGTGGCTCTGATACCACTGTTGGGTTCCGGTGCAACGCAGCGGAAGGGTAATTTCAAAATTAAAACTAAATTCACACCAAAAACCCTAAACCAGGAACTCCTTAAATAATACAAGAACATATGACAAGCATATCTATGCAAATTAGGATTAGGGTACCAACCTGTAATCGCTTATTCCAACAAACTTGAAGTTGAAGGGGCTAATTGAATTTACCAGGCGTCCAGGTGTCCGCCCTCCGATGGTGATCCACACAGAGCAATGATCAAGAACACTATCTTCTTGTCCAATGGTTCCTCCTATTGAGTTCTTCTTTCTAGAACTCAATTCTTCGGATTATGGCTGGAATTCTTCCACACAAGAGGTTGCCTCCCTTTCTTTGATCTCTTCTCCTCCTTCCACTAAGACCTTGGCCCTTTAAGACACCCTTGTCTTGAAGATAAGACCTTGTCCTAAGAGGATATAGGCTTGTCTTAAATTGGAAGAGAAATTAAGACAAGAATGTCTTAATGTAAGAAAGAAAGGAAAGAATATCAGAACTCCTTCTTTCCTTTACCGTCGGAGACCTTCTCTTTTATTCTTGTTCAGCAACAGAGTTTTGACAGAGGAGTCCTCTATAAAGGAAACAATGTAAAACAAGAAAAGAGGGAAGGAGTCTTTTGGAGAGGAAGAAGAATAATAAAAGCATTACAGATTACAATCACCCGAGTTCTGATTTTCCTGACCCCTTAAATAGATTTCAGAGAGGCACCCACACAACTCTCCGTAAACTCTTTCTCACGCCCTTCTCATTTTCTCACGCCCCTTCCCTCCTTCTCACGGCCTTCCAGATTAAATCCCATGGTCTTTCTTAAAGGAAAAGTCGTGATGTTTTAAAAAGAAAGGAGTCGCGACTTTTCATCTCCGAAGAGATGTTATTTCGCGCGACCGGGAAGAAACAGCGCTTTCTTTCTTTCTTAAAAACCCATCAACCATTGGATTCCCATCCAAGGGGGGACAACTGAGGTGCTAAGGTGAGAAATAAAGGCCGCCCCATCTTAATTCATCAGAGAATTAAGTGGGCGCGCCAAGAGTCCATGCGCCCATGGACTCCTCCAAATGGCACGCCAAGAGTCCATAAGCGCATGGACTCTTGGCATTTTGGCATGAAAATGCAAAGGGGCGGGTGGAGGGGCTAGCCTAGATACTTGGTTAGCTAATAGGGTTAGGGATAATCCCTATAAACTCAATTAGGATCTAATTAGATCCAATTAGAACCCAAATTGAACCAATCCAGAACCCTAATTCGAATCTAATTCGAATAGAAGCTAGAATTTGCAACACTTGCTAGAGTGTCATCATGCAAAATAATTTAATTACAAAATTATACCCTTGATCAATTCTCTTAAGTGTGTGACCCATTGGGTTCCACATATAGCCAGCAGTGGGTTCGAATACAAGTTGACCTAATTTGATTAGAACTCTTTCTAATCGATTTAGGTCAAATCGGGCTTACCCGATTATGATCAATTAGGACTCTTCCTAATAAGTGATCATTCAATTTAATCAACCCACAAAACAAGATTGACGTCTAGCAAAGTGTCATGTCTACCCAGAAGATATGGAAATTCTGGTGAAATAACAAAACTATCCTTCAGTAGAAAGTTACCATACAATTAAATCCTTCGATCAGCCACCACCCAGAATATAATTATGGATATGGATATATGTCAATTCCAATATTACATTCATTTCTAGCTCAATCTTATATTGATGATTCAATTATCTTGATATTAGAAATCATCTCTAATATCTTTACTTTGATCAAAGATTCCCTGAATCATCATCCGATTGATAACTAGCTGGATGTAATCTCCTCTTACTAAGAGTGATCGATTCCTTGTTGACCTACTCATTACCTTCATATCCAATTCACCATTCCCAGTATCAATCCTGTACATGACTCAGTGTCATGATTAGAATTGAACCTAAGCATGGGTTCATGTACATAAGGTACTTATGGCAGTCTCAGGTCAAAGGATTACTTGTACCACTCCCACTATGAGAACCTTCTATTGACATGTAGCTAAGACTCCATTAGATGTTCTCAAGTTGGATCATATCAGTGAACTCATTCTCTAATGAGCACCCACATCCTAGTATTAGTGTCATACACAAGTGACTGTGAGAGCAGTCACCCTCTCCAGTATACATGGGATGTGTCTTACCGGAAAAACCCTGATCCCCTACTCAGGGTTCCTTTGACTAGGAATATTTTAGATTAAGGTTTTAAAACTTTAGGTCTCACTGGTATGATCTCATCATAACCCTAAAATCATAGCCCTAATCTATGGGGTTCATCATATAATATAAACACAGCGTATGATGAAAAATAATGCCTTTATTAGAATATTGTCAATTACAATGGTTTGGGAGATACAACATAGATTGGCTTGTAGGGCATATCCCTTTCAAACACGACCTCCTAGGCATCCTTGAATGTTGACCAAGTCCAAGAGGTGTCCTTGAGTGGAATAGTCAAAGCATGAAGGGAAAAGGAGAAGACTAGGTCAATTCCTAACCTAATGGAGATTTGTTTTTCTAACCTAGCTAGGAAAGGACTTGTTTTCCAATTTGGAAGAGGACATATAACCCAAGTGTAACCATGGTTAGTGAGGGCATGGGAACTCTATTAATACTCCACCCCTCCCCCTCTTGTAATCAACTTTTATTGATGATATCAAAAACCCTATTGAATTTATTTTGAGCTTGCGAGCTTGTGTTACATTATTTTTTTTGGTTCTTTGGTTTGTGTTTGTGTTTCCTTGCTGCCCTATCATCCTTCCACACCCCAACTCACTACCATCCAAGCCTTCACATGTCCAGGAAGGAGTGCCCTAGGCCACCAAGCAAGGAGATCTTTATCAAGCTTCAAGCCGCCCCGCTTCTAAACCCTAACCTGATTCCTTCTAAACCTAATCCCCTTTGTTTTTCTTACTTGCTATTTTGATTGATCCTTGACATTTTGCAGGATCCCTGAGGTATTTCACCTCCCTATAGGAGGCTTTCCTTGCATCTAGAACCATCCAAATCAGCCATCTAATTAAGGAAACTGAACTTCATCATCCAAACTCCAATCAAAGTGTTGTGTGATCTCTTCAACGGACGTTCTTCAAATTACTGATTGGTAACATCCTTCCCTTCTTTTAATTTCTAATTTGATGAAGATAAGCTATCACAATCCAGGAGTTTCTCAATTCTCGGGTCCTGGAATTTATTATTTTGTATGAGTTTGCCTGCGATACGATGATTCTATGCATTGCTCTTCTTCTTGCTAGTTCTTACTTTTATTTGGAAATTTAGCTTACAAACTAAATTATAAAAATCACAAAAAAATTATTTTACTATTTTTTTTGCATGTTAAGCAATCTTAGAGTCATCTCGCATCATTGAGCCCAGCTCTCAGTCAACCCTTGGACCGGGGCCCAGCTCTCCGGCCAAGAAGTCTCTAAGACACCAAGACCTGAGCCCAGCTCCAAGACACCAAGACCTGAGCTCAGCTCTCAGGCAAACCTTGGACCAGGGCCTAGCTCTTCGGCCAAGAAGTCTTCGAGCCTAGATCCAAGACACCAAGATCGGGGCCCAGCTCTCTGGCCAGAAAATCTTGGAGCCCAGCTGCTCCCAAACTGCCTCAGGCTTGAGCTTGCCTCACCAACACCGGAGCTTGAAGATCAAGCCCCAACAAGACAGAACTTTTCTCTCTGATCTTGCTGCAAACTCTGAAAAAAAAAAAAAGAGAAAAGAAAAGAGAGAAGAGTCAACTGATGCTTGGGGACAGATGGCAAGAAAACTTCTACTTCATTTACAGAAGGTATTTACAAGCATCATTGGGCCCCCGACATGCCGGGCGACCCATACCAAATACAAAAATAGATGGAAGGCTACTCCGCTCTAACCGGCCTCCCAGTAAGGTCGTGAGGCTATGAGGTCCCATTCTCGGGGACCCCCGATGGGGCGGCTCTGGCCTTAGGTGGCCCAGCTACGGCTTCGGCTGATGGAGAAGCTTCGAGAGTAGTCGCTTCCTCGATGATCGCCTTCGGGTCCGACTCCATGTCTGAGGCTTGTGGGTAATTGAGGTAGCTACGACACTCATCATGAACCAACCCCTTAATTCAATCGTGCAGGTATATGAAGCATTTGAAAAAGGAGTCCGATGCCATTTGATGAATCTCGGCGATGGACTCCTCTAAGGCTCTGTACCTAGCCACTGCCTCCTCAGCATCCTTCCTTGTCTCGATGGCTTCCCCCCTGGTAGCCTCCATTGACTTGGCCGACTCCTTTGCCACCCTCTCAGCCGTGGCCAACTTCTCCTTCGCCATCGCCAGTTTGGTCTAAAAAGATCGAGCAATCTCCCTCTGCCAGATTACCTCGGCATTGAACAGCCCTAGCTTCTCTCAGCATCAGCGAGCTCCTTGGCCTTCTTTGACCGACCCTGCTCCTGGTTGAGGCCCTCCTACAGCTCCTTTGCTCACCCCTGAGAGTTGGTGATCTTCTTCTCGAGGTCCTTGACCTTCTGACTGAGCACCCCATTCATGTCGGTTCTCTCCTTCAGGTCAGCCTTCAGCGACTCGACCTCTGCTACCCGTTGCTGGTCATCCCTCTACTAGTTTCGGAAGCAATCCATTATAAAGGGGGCCTCAGCATCGATCTGCATCATGCAAAAAATTAGTAAAAAAAAAAGAAAAGAGGTAAAAGAGGCGAGATCGCTTACCGAGAAGAGCTTAGGAAAGATGTTGCCAATCACATCTCCCAGCCACTGACCTACCATCCCTTGCTGGTCGCATGCTTGGATTGAGAAATCCATCATGCTCTCGGCTAGTATGTTGTTCCGGAGTAGAGAGCTCTCCGGTCCCAGCCTGAACGGAAGCCGACGCCATGCCTCCTCCCTCCTGCTCTCCCCGGGAGTATGGTCGCTCACTCCACCAATAGCGGAGCCCCCAGGAGCGGGCTGTGGGCCCGGCACCTTCTCAGGCGGTGCCTCAATCACAAGCCCAGCCCTAGCTCAAACCTCCCCCTCGACCTCAGTCACAGCCGGGCTCAGAGAGTTGGGGGACACGGTGGCGGTGGCAGTTGCAGCCCTGGCCCGGACAACCACTTCAGGCTTCAGGGTAGGGGCTGTTTCCTGTTGTCTGGGCCTCTCAAGAACCTTCCAAACTACTCGCTAATTTGGCCCTGGCACCATGGACGTCGCCCTCTCTACTGGTGCAGGGGTAGCTTCGGCCTCCCTCCTACTTGGGGCAACCAGCGCTGCGGGAGCGGCCATCGAGATGCTCTCGCCCTGGGCCCATCTCGATGGAGGCTCATTGGCCAGCCCAGTTGGCGACCTTTTCCTGGTGATCGCCAAGAGGTCGCTCTCTGTGAAGATCATTCCTACATGCAGATCACACAATGGTTAGAGCTCATATGGGACAGTATGAAAGCATAGAGGAAAGAAAGACCTGAGTCAGACTCACCCAACCCTCTCTTTTGGTCGACCCTGGCATCGAAAAGGTTCTGCTCTGATAGCAGGACCTCAAGGGAAGGAACCTGGGTGGTGCAGAGCTGCTCGTAGTTTTTTTGGTCAGCCACATCGACCGTAGAGATTCGATTGGGGGACTGATCCGGATCATTCCAGACTCAGTCAACCCTCTCGACCATGGCAAAGAAAAATTTGCTCTTCCATCCCTTGATGGAAGAGGGGAGTTCAAATTTGATGCCCTTCGGGCGAGAAGACAAGGACCATCACCCATCCTCGGTGGGGTGGCGCTTCAGGGTTAAGAATGCCCTGAACAAGGAAAAGAGGGTGACAAACCCATGGAAGTGGCAGAGTACGATAAAGGAGAAGATGGTCCTAATGGCATTCTGGACTAGCTAAGCGAGGACCAGATGGTAATTGCTCAGCACAAACATAAAGAAGGGATGGAAGGGGAACTGGAGCCCTCCCGAAAAGGTCTCCTCATAAAAGGCGATCCGGCCTGGGCTACTCGAAGTGACGCTGTCCCCTAGTTGGGGAATCAGAAGCCGAACAGAGTGAGGGATGTCATAGACATCTTGGATGGTTCCCAGCTCCACAGCAGAAATCATCGAAGTGATCCCACTGGGACCTGTTGACTGGACAGACTCGGAAATAGGTTCGGGTGGGGGAGGAAGATGAGAAGGATGAGAAGGACTAGCCCCTGGTTCTCTAATAGATACGGGGCCAGGAGGATGCCTCCTACTTAACTCGAAGCACTCCCTATCCCTCTCCTCATCGAAGGAGGAAGATGGCATTCTTGGCCTAGAAGGACCGGCTTCGTTCGGATTGGTGGAAGGATGAAAACAAGGCATCTTCAAAGGAAGAAGAAGCCGGGAATCCAAGGAGCAGAAAGGACATACTCGACCGGGGAAAGGCCCTAGACTCAAAGGAAGAACCCTAGCGTGATGGGAAGAAGAAGAAGCGGAGGACTAACCTGGTTCCTTATGGGGACTGAGGCAATCAGGAAGAAGGGAAAGATTGGGTACTGTAGTGGGCATGAAGGATTCGAAAGAATAGATGTTTTGGATAAAAACCTCTTTTCATTTCGAAGCGACCTGACGCATCCGTACCGTTACAACCTCTCCGCCAATGGATTCTCACCACATGCTAGCCATCGATGAGAAAGGCATCTGATGCGGCAAGCATATGATTAATGATTTGATTAGTGTATATAGAGCAATGAAACCTAATTACTCTAGCATTGTACTCATCATAATAAGTCTTAAGGATTACATGAAAAGGGACTATTACATGATTAGACACAATCCTAAAACTAAGAAGGAAGAAGATCTAGACAATAGGGGCTAATGATTGAGGACTTACCTTGTTGAGCTTTCCAACCTTCTAATGATTTCAAACCTTGAAACTACCGATGCTCTGGACTGGAGAACTTGGATAACAGAGATTAGAATGCTGGGCTTAGGCTTCAGCTTGTTGGTTCATTGTCAAGGGGAACCCTGTTCACAACTCAAAGACTTTGAAGGACCCTGCAATGAAGATCAAAAGTTAAGGAAGAAGAAAGCAAGCATATGGAAGGGATGGAATAATTTATGAGCAAGGAAAGAAGTCTGAGATGGTTTGGCCGGCTCCAATGTCTCCTTCTTGAACTTGGCATTGGATGGCTTGGAGAAGAAAGTAGGGGGGGGGGGAGCTTAGGAACAATCACTCAAAGAAATAACATAAGACTACAACTTCAATTTCAACTTCAACTTCATTTTTCATTCATCTCCATCAATAGATTTTCAATGGGACGTCCAAGGGCTTAAAAAAAAGCCTTACAACTCATTTGAAATTTGAAACCCATAGATTAAGGAGGATTACAAGGGGGGTTGGAGGATTTGGTGGAGGGTTTGGTTACAAAGGATTTGGGAGGGATGTGGCCGACCCCCTTGAATTTGAATTTTCCTTTGGTTGGCCACCTTTGGATTCTTTTGAATTTCCTTTGTTGGCGCACAAAGGTGATGAGGTGGCTGGTGAGGTGGCGTCCTTGGCTGATGACGTGGCATGTTGAGGTGGCCTTCTACTTGGATATGCATTTTAGGATGACATGTGGTGCCAAGTGGGGTCACTTGATTAAATCTTGCTGATGTGGCATCTTTGTTGATATGGTGCCATAAGTGGGTCCTAGTTGATGGTCCTTCTCTCTTGCTTGGTTGGTGTGTCTTCTCTTCCTCATGTGGTCAAATTCTGGGATCCAAAATTTGAGTCTTGTTGTTGGCTTTCATGACTTAACTCAATTGAACTGACTTGACAGACCTAGACTTTAAAACTTGATATGGACATACAGTAAATGAAATTTAAAAGTAATTACAGGACTAAAACACTCTTGATCAATGAAATTTAGAAGTAATTACAGGACTAAAAAAAATAAAAAATAAAATAAAACACTCTTGATCAGGAATTAAAACTCAAAATTAATTACAGGACTCAGGGTAACCTAATTATCTTCGATCCAAATTGGGATGAGGCTAACCTTGTTGGAGTGAAGTTTCTTTCTGCTTCTGTGTCCACACCAATTCTCCCAGGATGGACAGAACTCGACCCAGTCGAGTATGGTTCAGTTTTGCCTTGGTAATGCTTGAACAAGTCTGGGTTAAGTCTTTGCAGGTCCTCTCGAGTAATCCAAGAGTTGTCTGACTCAGGTCAACCTTGCCATTGAACCAGGTATGGCTGATAGTCCTTATTCCTGGTAGTAATGGTCTTGTCATCCAGGATTCTCTCAATCCTCTCTCTCCACTCGGGTAGGGTTGGTGGTGGACACTCGAAAATATGTTCACTCTCAATGAAAGTTTCTGGCCCAAAAAGCTCACTAGGTATTAGTAGTGGTTCTTTGTATTCTACTAGGTCTGAAACATTAAAGGTTGTACTAATACCCATATCAGGTGGAAGTTCCAAAACATATGCATTAGGCCCTATTTTCTTTAAGATCTTGAAAGGTCTCGCTCCGCGGGCATGCAGCTTCTTTATGGTTCCAGGTGGGAACCGTTCAGGGTTGAGCTTAATCATTGTATAATCCCCTTCACAGAATTTTTTAGTCCTCTTATGTGAATCAGCTAAATGTTTGTAAGTCTCATTGCTCAGTTTGATCTTATTACTGATTTCTTTATGCAAATTTGTGACATGCAATGCAAAAGATTCAGCAGACTCAGAAATTTACACAAGCACTTACAAAATGCAGACTGAACTAGGCATCCTTATTGAGAGGAATTTTATTGGACTTTCTAGGACCTAAACCTAACAGATTAATGACTCTCTAGGTTTGACCCTGGTCTTGTATGCACATGAGAATTTACCATGGGTTCCTAGCAAATGCCATAAGGTTTTCGAAAAGTAGGTAGCAAAAGGAATAGGCTTTAAAAGCTCATGCATCCTAGTAATCTCATCAAAATGAAACTTAATGGCTCTAAAATTATGATAAGACTCAGGGAAAGGCAGGAAATAGGAATCCGAGACTTGGGATAATTTAGGAGAATCTTGAAACAGACCTTGGTTACTCATGATGACCTTAAGATTAGAATTTTGATCTACAGGCGGGATGCTTCTAGGTAGTTGAAGGTCATTAGGAAAGTCTTCTAAAATAATGATTGGGTTCTTCTCGGGTACCTGAAGGAGTTCTTGTGTCGAAGCTAAAGTATTGGGTTGTTCCTGAGGGCATTGTCTTACGGGAACCAAGTCCTCACTAAATTTTGGTTGTTCTGATGTTTCAGGACTAGGCTCAATAATCTTTTTTTTACCAAAGGTATCCTCAGGTAAGGTACTAAAGTTGTTCTCTTCACAGTCTTCCCCTTCATATTCATCTATTAAACTTATGTTAGTCTCATACACATATTAACTAAGTTCAGATTTGCCTTCTTCCTTCCCTAGCCCTTCAGTTTGAGGATACCCTAAGTCTTGAGTATTCATGAACTCAACTTGTACTTCAGGGTTCTTACTCCTATCATTCATATGAGCTAATAGGATAGTAGGAGTTGGTTGGTCTAAGGAAAATTGTTTAGCAAGCATTTGGTTCAATTGGGCCATTAGATCATTTAGGCCTCTCAGCATGGTTTCAAGATTCGGGTCCATGGCTACACTGGACTGGGTCTGGACTGGTGAATATGAGGCTCCTGATCTAGTTTTCATGCATGCAAGTAGACTCAAGCTCGAGCTAAGGTTTCCTAGACCTAGAGCACAAATTAGAGGTCTAATTAAGTGAACCAACTAGCTAGTAGTACTTATGGGACTTAGCCAGGTAGGTGGAGGGGAGTGAAGGTCCCTGATTGCCAACCTTAGACACCAATCTGAGATTGGCCAGGTAGGCGGACCAAATCACAAGCCCTGATGCACCAATCCTAGACACCAAGCCAGTAAGCACACACCAATTAGCTGACATAGTTAACTTGACCCTAACCTGAACCCAACTTGTTGGTGTCCCTAACCTACTAGGACAATTAATGTTCTACTAAATTTTAATTAACGATCTGGGATCGATATGCTGGTTGGTGATTTTTGGGCTAGGGACAGGTGATGAAACCTGACCCTATGTCAAATTGATGCCCTTAATTTGATTTCTCATGAGATGAATGAAATGCAAAGGTGCTGCAGAAGTGTGTTGCAGTTTGAGAGTGGTGTGGAAAACATGATGAAAAAAATGTCCAAAAATCCTGAAAAATTCACAGAGGATTCCTAACTTATATTTTCAATGCAGATGAAAGAAATTTTAAAACTAAAATTTGTAATACTCTAAGCAGATCCTACAAATGAAGATAAATAAAAAGCACAGAACAAAACCCTAATGATAGTGTCAAACTTCAAAAATTTTCATTTTTTTTATAATTTTTTTCTGATGATGAAATTTAATATGGTGATAACTGACTTAAAAAGGAACAACAAAAAAAAATATTTCAACAAAAACTTAGCAACTTGCCTTTGGAGCTGCAGACGGATTACAGTAAACAGATGCAAATTTTCAGAAAAATAGAACCTAATCAAACAAGTGCAATGGCTTACCCAAACTTCAATCTAAAAAATTCACGTCCGGCCAGGGGATCATTATTCCCATGGGTTGTGACAGTGTACTGGAGTACACCCGCTCTGGAGGCGTGAATTTTAGATCTTGCTTGGATTTAAAGAAAACCATTCTACCCTAATGCAACCATGCTCTAATACCAATTTGATGCGGCAAGCATATGATTAATGATTTGATTAATGTATGTAGAGCAATGAAACCTAATTACACTTGCATTGTATTCATCATAATAAGTTTTAAGGATTACATGAAAAGGGACTATTACATGATTAGACACAATCCTAAAACTAAGAAGGAAGAAGATCTAGACAATAGGGGCTAATGATTGAGGACTTACCTTGTTGAGCTTTCCAACCTTCTAATGATTTCAAACCTTGAAACTACCGATGCTCTGGACTGGAGAACTTGGATAACAGAGATCAGAATGCTGGGCTTAGGCTTCAGCTTGTTGGTTCATTGTCAAGGGGAACCCTGTTCACAACTCAAAGACTTCGAAGGACCCTGCAATGAAGATCAAAAGTTAAGGAAGAAGAAAGCAAGCATATGGAAGGGATGGAATAATTTATGAGCAAAGAAGGAAGTCTAAGATGGTTTGGCCGGCTCCAATGTCTCCTTCTTGAACTTGGCGTTGGATGGCTTGGAGAAGAAAGTAGATTCGAGTGGGGGGGGGGGAGCTTAGGAACAATCACTCAAAGAAATAACATAAGACTACAACTTCAACTTCAACTTCAACTTCATTTTTCATTCATCTCCATCAATAGATTTTCAATGGGATGTCCAAGGGCTTAAAAAAAAGCCTTACAACTCATTTGAAATTTGAAACCCATAGATTAAGGAGGATTACAAGGGGGGGTTGGAGGATTTGGTCAAGGGTTTGGTTACAAAGGATTTGAGAGGGATGTGGTCGACCCCCTTGAATTTGAATTTTCCTTTGGTCGGCCACCTTTGGATTCTTTTGAATTTCCTTTGTTGGCGCCCAAAGGTGATGAGGTGGCTGGTGAGGTGGCATCCTTGGCTGATGACGTGGCATGTTGAGGTGGCCTTCTACTTGGATATGAATTTTAGGATGACATGTGGTGCCAAGTGGGGTCACTTGATTAAATCTTGCTGATGTGGCATCTTTGTTGATATGGTGCCATAAGTGGGTCCTAGTTGATTGTCCTTCTCTCTTACTTGGTTGGTGTGTCTTCTCTTCCTCATGTGGTCAAATTCTGGGGTCCAAAATTTGAGTCTTGTTGTTGGCTTTCATGACTTAACTCAACTGAACTGACTTGACTGACCTAGACTTTAAAACTTGATATGGACTTACAGTAAATGAAATTTAGAAGTAATTACAGGACTAAAACACTCTTGATCAATGAAATTTAGAAGTAATTACAGGACTAACAAAAATAAAAAATAAAATAAAACACTCTTGATCAGGAATTAAAACTCAAAATTAATTACGGGACTCAAGGTAACCTAATTATCTTCGATCCAAATTGGGATGAGGCTAACCTTGTTGGAGTGAAGTTTCTTTCTGCTTCTGGTGTCCACACCAGCATCCCAGCCACTCTGGGTTCTGTGCCAGCAAAAACTACTCCTCGGACGTGGCCACATGGCGCCCGCATAATGGCCTAGAAAACTGTCCCATGAAGTGCCGGCGATCATGGTCATAATTGCATCGGATCGTTACCTTTCCACGTCAGCGATGCATTTACACCCTTCGACCCGAGCACCATGCACTAACGGACCTCGGGAGTGTGGGGCAAATAATGTGGCACGATCGTTGACATAGAGTGGCTATCAGATGCCACTTCAGATACTCCACTCGGGCTCCTTCACCGGGCTAAGCTCCCTTAGTGTAAGGGGGCAGCCCATCGAAGCCGAGCTCCGTCCTCCACCAGGTCAACCCCGCGAGCCCGGGATGCTTAGGCCAGAGCTGAGAGGCACCTTCCAGATCGAGCCCCTCGAGATTGAGCCCCTCGAGATCGAGCCCTGTGGCCAAGAGTCGAGCTCAACCCTCCTCCAGCACATGGAGTCTCTCTGATGCTGAGCCCTCTGAGCCAAAACCGTGCTATATCCTATGCCAGATCAAGCCCCTCGAGATTGAGCCTTGTGGCCCATAGTCGAGCTAAGCCCTCCTCCGCCATGTGGAGTCTCTTCGAGGCCGAGCCCTCTGAGCCGGAGCCACACTCTGCCCTTCGCCAGATCGAGCCCCTTGAGATCGAGCCTTATGGCCCGGAGTCGAGCTCAGCCCTCCTCCGCCATGTGGAGTCTCTCCGAGGTTGAGCCCTCTGAGCTGGAGCCTCCCTCTACCCTCTGCCAGATCAAGCCCCTCGAGATCGATCCCTGTGGCTCGGAGTTGAGCTCAGCCCTCCGCCATGTGGAGTTGCTCTTATTTTTATTGCTTTTAAATTTTTGCTGCATACTCTTTAAGGGCACATTACACTTGTATTTCATTATACTTAGATTATTTATTGAATTGGTTACACACTTATAATTAATTTTTAGAAACCTAATTCACCCCCCCTCTTGGGTTGCTTACTGGATAATAAATGGTATCAGAGCCATGTTCTTAGTATATAGGTCTAACTGTTTTGAGTAAAGATCTATGGCAACCCCCCTTGGTACTAGTGTAGTTGAGGGACAAGCCTCAAATAGACCTCCATATTTTAATGAAACAAATTATACTTATTGAAAAACTAGAATAAGAATTTATATGCATTTAATAGATTATAATTTATGGAAAGTTGTTGATAACGGTCCACATATTCTTTTGATTGTGGTTAATGGTGTTTCCATCCCAAAGCTCGAAGAGGATTGGGATGAAAATGATATTAAATAATCCGAGATTAATGCGAAAGCAATGAATCTTCTTTATTGTATATTAGATCATAGTGAATTTAATAGGATTTCTATGTGCACATCTGCTAAGAAAATATGGGACACACTTGAAGTTACCCATGAGGGTACCGATCAAGTGAAGAACACAAAAGTAAACATGTTAGTGCACACTTATGAGATGTTCCGAATGGAACCAAATGAATCTATCACTGACATGTACTATAGATTCACAAACATTGTTAATGGCATGAGAAGTTTAGAAAAAATTATGTCTATTGCTGATCTTATCAACAAAATTCTCAGGTCACTTCTAACTTCATGGGATCCAAAGGTGACCGCCTACAAGAGCCAAAGATGTTGACAAATTATCCTTGGAACAATTAGTGGGATCGCTCATGACTTATCAGCTAAATTTGAAATAGAAATCTATGGACTTGGACAAAAAGAAAAAAGGGATAGCCTTCAAGTCTACAATTCAAGAAGAATCCTCAAATGAAGAATCAGAAGAAGAAGAAGAAGAGAGTGTGGAAGCTCTTCTAGTAAGGAAGTTTAGAAGATTTATGAAAAGAAGAAAGTTCCCTTGCAAGAAAATGTTCCAAACAAGTAAAGACAAGGGAAAAGAAAAGGAAAAAGAAAAAGAAAAGAAGAAGGAAATACCAACATGCTTCGAATGCAAGAAGCCCGGACATTACAAGTTTGACTGTCCTCTCCTAAAGAAATCAAGAAAGAAGCTTAGAAAGAAAGCTATGATGATGACCTGGAGTGACAGCGAGGACTCCAGCTCAGATGAAGAACAAACTGAAGTTGCTAATCTTTGTTTCATGGCACAACAAGAACAAGAAGAGGTAATTTCTGACTCTAAAGTAGATTTTACTTTTGATGAAATGAAAAATATATTTGATGAATTGATGCATGATTATAAATTTATTTTATCTGAAAATAGAAAATTGAAAAAGTAAGCAAATAGTTTTTCACATGAAAACAAGTCTCTTTTAAATAAAGTTAGTGAATTGAAATGTAAACTTGATGTTTTAGATAAGAAAAACAAAGCTTTAACAATGAAAAATGAAGTTATAAAAAGACCTAAAGCTATTGTTTCAAATGGTGATCTTTTAAAGAAAAACAAAGATTAGAGATAAAAAATAAAAACTATAAAAATGAACTTGATAAAATAAATTCCTTTGTTGAAAAGTTTACTTATAGTTCTGAAAAACTAGATCTTCTTTTAAATAATCAAAGAGTTATTTTTAATAAAGCAGGATTAAGATATAAACCTCAAAAATAGCAAAGGTATTTTAAAAATTTCTTTGCACCTGCATCATTAAGCATTACATGTTTTTTATGCAAAAAATCAGGTCATAAAGCATTTCAATGCAATTTAAGAAAAATCAATAATTTTGGAAAGGTTTGGGTTCCAAAAAAAATCAATTTAAGTACTAACCTTAAAGAACCCAAGTTGGCTTGGGTACCTAAAAACAAAACTTGATTTGTTTTACAGGTGTGTCTTACAACCAAGAAAAATAAAAGGCTATGGTATCTTAATAGTGGTTGTTCAAGACACATGGTAGGAGATGTGAAGCAATTCACCTCTCTTGAGGCAATAAATGGAGGGAGTGTGACCTTCGGTGATAATAGTAAAGAAAAAATCATTGCTATTAGTAAGATTCACATCTTCCCTTCTACTTGTATTAATAATATACTTTTAGTTAAAAGTTTAAAGCATAATCTTTTAAGTATTAGCCAATTTTGTGATAAAGGTTTTCAAGTTATTTTCAAATCACCATATTGCATGATTGCTAGTCTTGTTAAAAATGGAGTAAAATTTATTAGAAAAATACATGGTAATATTTATCTAGTGGATTTGGACAGTCTATCTTTGCCTAATGGAAAATGTCAGTTGCAATAATTCTATTATAAACGAGACTAGTTGGTTGTGGCATTATAGACTAGGACATGCTAGCATGTATTTACTTTCAAAACTTTGCAAAAAGGATTTAGTAAGAGATTTACCAAAACTTAGTTTTGAAAAGATAGAGTTTGTGAAGCTTGCCAACTTGGAAAACAAGTAAAAATATCTTTCAAACTAAAGTCTTTGTTACTACTAGTAGGCTATTAGAACTACTTCATATGGATCTCTTTGGACCAACTAGAATATCTAGTCTAGGAGGTAAGAGATATGGATTAGTTATAGTGGATGACTTTTCAAGGTTTACTTGGATTTTCTTTCTTGCTCATAAACATGAATCATTTTCAGTATTCACAAAGTTTTATCAAAAGGTATCTAACAAAAAAGGTACTTCAGTTATTTGCATTCATAGTGATTATGGTTGTGAATTTGAAAATCAAGTTTCAAAAACTTTTGCAATAAAAAAGGGATTGAACACAATTTTTTTACACCTAGGACATCCCAACAGAATGGGGTTGTAGAAAGGAAAAATAGTACTTAAAAGAAATAGCACGTACAATTGTTGCCCAGGTGGCTTCCCAAGAGGGGGATGAATTGGGATTATAAAAACTTTAGCAAGAATATACAATTTAAAATCCTTTTAGTGTTGTGATGAATGATGCAATGCGGAAGCAAGTAAATAAATACAATGAAGTTAAAGAAGCACAATCACAAATACAAGAAATTTATAGTGGTTCGGAGCAACCTGCTCCTATGTCCACTACCCAAACACCACTTGGGATTTCCACTATATCCCCCACCGGAATACAGTTGGATTGTTTTAACAGGCTCACAATCCAAACCTATACACTTTGGTTATATGGGGATCACCAAAGAAACCCATACTTGGTTTTAACACAGGCTAAGCAAGAACCTAACTCCCTTTGGTTTTCAGAACCGGGCTCACCAAAGAAAACCCACACTTGGTTTTATACCGAGATCACCAAGAAACCCAAGCTTAGGTTTTACTAGGCTCACCTAAAAACCTTTAACACTCTCAAGACACAGCCCCTTGCTGTTCTTAGAGAGAAGATAAGATAAATCAAATGTATAAAGCAACTTTACAACAAACCAAACTTGTTTTAGTGTTGCCGATGAAGATCAAATTGAAGCCTAGCTTTGAATGCTCTTTAATGCTCTTCAAGCTACTTCTTTACTTCTTCAAAAGGTTGGATTCAATAATGAAAATCAGTTGGTGAAGCTTTGAATCCTATCTTTAATGCTCAATAAAAGTTGGTTGGTGAAAGACATGAAATCAACTTGAATAATCAATGAATAATCTCTCAAAGAATTATTTAAACCATCATAAATACTCTCTTTTATAGTCTTCAATCAAAACTAGCTGTTGTAGGGCCTAGGAAACTGAAATAGAGCCATTGGAGGGCTTTTAGAGTTTAAAAATGAGAATCTACAACTAATCGTTAGACTACAAAAATCCATCACTCAAGTTGGCTCGAGAAGCATGAGTCGGCTCGAAGTCTTAGTCAATGGAAAAATAAACTCTGCAGGAGTCGGCTCTTCAAGGTTGAGTCGGCTCGAAGTCACAGTCATCAACAATACAAACTTTGGACGAGTCGGCTCTTCTGGGCTTGAGTCGGCACGAGGTCTCAGTCACCCAAACACAAGTCCTGGTCGAGTCGGCTCTTAGGGCTCGAGTTGGCTCGAGGTTTGAAACTTTGAATTTTTTTTGTCATGCCAGAATAGGAGTCGGCTCTTGGTCCATGAGTCGGCTCTTGCAAAAAATTCTTTTTTCGCTTCAAGTTTCTCCAAACTTCTTCAATTCAAGATTCCAACAAGAGCAAGTCTTCCAAAAAGCTTCAAAGAGCCTACCAAACATGTCTAACCTACTTGCACTTATTTTTACTAATTTAGAGCCCTTTTTACAAAATTACATGGATGAAGAATTAGGGCTTTATAACTTGAAGTTTAGTTGAGTTCATATAATGTTGGAATACATCTCAACTAGATAGAAAACCAACTGATATAAAAGATACATACTTTCCTACAACATTTCTTAAGTAATTGAAAGAATTAGTAAAGCATACATGCTCCAATGTTTTGTAATCATCAAAATTATTCCAGGGGTCAACAATCTCTCCCTTTTTGATGATGACAAAACACTGGGCATGAAAAAGTTTAAAATACTTTACAATTACCTGTAATGATATATATGTACCATATTCACATGTATGAAGGTGTATTCAAAGTAGTGTGTATCAAAGCAATTAAAGTATCAAGAAGTTGAACCAAAGTAGTATCAAAACAAACCTTTCAACAAGTATTAGGTCAATAGATTTACTATATTAATCATGCACTAAAATTGTATGAAAGTATCAAATCATCACTATATCAATTTTCAGCTTCAATTAGGAGAACTTTTCACTTTGCATTTGAAAGAAATTTTAATAAAAGCTCAATAAAAACTCTCCCTTTCTCATATAACATAAAACCTCTCTTCTCATTTTCATGCTCTTTTCATTTTTCATGCTCATCTCCCCCTTTTTGTCATCAACACAAAAGTATAGAATTTAGGGAAGACATTCATTCATACTCAATCATTCATAACCTTTTCAAAACATAAATATATATATATAAATAGTCAATACAAGATGTGATACATTACAAAAGTGCTAAAGCACACAAAAATAGTATCACAAACAACAAGAAATGCCCAAAATAAATAAAACCTAAAGGTCAGAAGGAAGGACTAGGCTCATCATCACTAGGTTCATCTTCACTAGAAGAAGAACCAAACTCTAAAATTCCAGGAGCAGGTTTAAATTTAGGGAACCTAGGACTAAGGTCTCTAAGTCTAGTTCTAACAGGAACTAAAAACCTAGAAGTTCGAGGTCTATATTTGGTTGGAGGCTCTGAAGAAATCAAGATAGGTGTCGGCCGCACAGAAGGAGGATCATCAAACAATGCAAGGGTGTTGGTAGTCAATAGAATCTGTGTCACCGGTGTATCTGCCATGCTAGTGCTCTGACCCTGAGTACCAGTACCAAGCCCAACAGAAGGAGTAGCTGCAGTATGAATGTTTGTGTGATGCTCAGTCTCTCCCTGTGCACAGTCTATATCATGAATATCTGGTCTAGCTGAAGATGGAGGAGATGCTGAATGGCTAGCTATCCTGATCTGCTGAAGAATAGACAAAATCTACTGGAAGCCATCTCGCATCTCAGTTTGAAGTGCCACTATCCTGGTATGTCTCTATCCTACCTCTCTGTATAGTAGAGATCTCATCCAGAATAAGCTGTAACCTGCGATCATCACCTAAGCCATCAGTAGTAGATCCTCTCACGGGTGAATGAGGTGTAGAAGGAGCTGGCTCAAAAGGTCCAGCCTCATCAATCTATAGCTCAGCCTCAGTATCCTGTGCCTGACCAGTCTGGTCATCCTCATCTGACTCCCCATCAGAATGTGTAGTTGGCAATCCAGAAGTTTTCCTGATCCAATGCCCATCTACCTTCAGAAATCCCATTCTGCTCAAGGACTCTACATTGCATCGTCTGTATGTAGTAGAGGCCTACTATCCTCACCAGATAAATCCACCTTGGCATCCTGAAAAAGCAGTGTAAAAACCATGCCGTAAGGAAGACAAGCTCGTGCCCTACGAGCTGCTTCTCGCATTTGGGATATCATGATATAATGTAAGTTGAGGGCCTCCCCCTCAATCAAGCATCTCATAAATACAAGATCCCTCTCACTCACCCAGTCAAACCTTCCAGTTCTGGTAGAAAAACATGACTAATAATATTTTGAATCAGTCACATCTCCAAAGATAGTTGGTTTGCCCTGACATGCACTATACCAGAAACATCATTCCTCTCAAGAATTATCCTCAAAGTCTTTTATTTCTCTTTTAACACTAAAAAGCTCTCCCCTTCCTTAGGAATCTGAAGATTATTACTTAGCTTTTGCTCATTTATCACAATGTGTTTCCCTTTAATTATTGACTCCACATGAAATGTACCAAGGGACATGTTTTCAAAAAATTGCCTCACCAAGGATGGAAATGTTGGTAAATTCAACATACAAAAGGAATTCCACCCTTGTGCAATGTGCCATTCCCCTACTCTTAAATTCTCTTGTTCTAGGGAAGTGAAATCAGCACACCGTCTGGAAATAACTTGCCTGTTTCCCATAAGAATTACTTGCCTTGGAGCTTCTGGAGCATCTTACTGTTCTTCATGTGGTATAGTGGGATTTGAAGTGTCCAACCTCCTCTTGGTTCTTCTTTCCTCTGCTACGGTCTGCACAACCCTTTTTGCTTTCTTCCCCATGGCTTTCCTAGGACCCATTTTGGTTGGATTAGGGTTTAGGAGAGGATTGGTGGAGTTTTAATGTTTTTCCTAGGCTTGGAATAGGGAATGGTTGGAGTAGAATAAGAAAGGCGGAAGGAAAATGAATTTGAAATCTAACGATGCCCAATTTAAAAAAGGTTCGGCCCGACTCTCGAGTCGGCTCAATAGAGCAAGGGGGTGCTCGAGTCGGCTTGAGCAAATATCAAAGTTAAGGCTCAAAAGACTAAAAAATAAGAATCTATAGGTATATTAGAACTGGGAGAAGCGGTCATTAGCTTTAAAGATAATTTTGAAACATCTAGATAATTTTTTCTTATTTTTAAAAAATTAGGACAAAAAATTTTAATATGGGTCACATAGACCTAACTCACCTCTAATCTTTTTAAATCTATCTTGGCTAAGAGGTTTGGTGAAAATATCAGCAAGTTGATCTTCTGTAGGCACAAATTCTAATTCTACAACATTATTCAAGACATGGTCTCTAATGAAATGATTTGTAATTTCTATATGCTTTATTCTAGAATACTGAACTGGATTTTTAGATAAGTTAATAGCACTCGTGTTATCACATTTAATAAAAAATTTAGACTAGATAACACTATAATCTTCTAGCTATTTCTTGATCCATAATATTTGTGCACAATAGCTCCCCGTAGCTACATACTCTGTCTCAGTAGTAGACAGTGCTACAGAGTTCTATTTATGACAGTGCCATGAAATCAAGTTGATACCAAGAAATTGACAAGTGCCACTTGTACTCTTTCTATCAATCTTACAGCCACCATAATCAACATCAGAATAACTAATTAACTTTAAAGATGAATGCTTAGAATACCATAATCCTATATTACATGTGCCTTTAAGATACTTAATGTTCTTTTAATAGCAATAATGTGTGACTCTTTTGGATTTGATTAAAAATGTGCACACATACAAACATTAAAAAGAATATCAGGTCTACTGGCAGTTAAATAAAATAGAGATCTAATCATACCTCTATACAATTTTTGATCAACAGTTGTGCCTTTTTCATCTTTATCAAGTCTGCATGAAGGACTCATGGGTGTTCCAACTTCTTTGCTTGATTCCATGCCAAACTTTTTGATAATCTCTTTAATATATTTGGCCTGGTTGATCAAAATTCCTTCTTTTGATTATTTGATTTGAAGCTCGAGGAAGTAGCTTAGCTCACCCATTAAACTCATTTCGAATTCACCCTACATTAACTTAGCAAAATCTTGGTATAAAGATTCATTAGTAGAACCAAATATTATATCATCAACATAAATTTATCATTATTTTTTTTGAATAAATAGGGTACTATCAACACTACCTCTTATAAAATGATTTCCAATTTAAAACTTGCTTAATCTGTCATATCAGGCTTTAGGTGCCTGTTTAAGACCATATACAGCTTTATTCAACTTGAAAACTTGATTTGGAAATGTGTGATCGATAAAACCAGGTGGTTGTTCAACAAAAACTTTTTTAGATAGAAAACCATTTTAAAAAGTACTCTTTACATCCATTTGAAATAATTTAAAGTTCATAAAACATGCATATGCCAAGAGTAGTTTAATAGCCTTTAGCCTAGCTACTGGTGCATAGGTCTTATCAAAATCTATTCCCTTTTCTTGATTGTAACCTTGAGCTACCAGTCTAGCCTTATTTTTAATTACATTACCTTGCTCATCTATCTTGTTTCTATAAACCTATCTAGTGCCTATAGCAGGATAGTCATTTGGTCTTTCTACAAGTGTCCAAACATTATTTTTCCTGAATTGGTTTAACTCATCATATATAGCTAACATCCAATTTGGATCGGTTTCAGCTTCTTCTAGTATGTGGTTCTACATGAGATACAAAAGTGATCAAATCATGTACATCCCTACGTGAAGCTCTAGTTCTAACACCTTAAGATGGATCTCATATAATAAGTTCTTTAGGATGTGAGTATACATATCTCTATTCTTTTGGTATATCTTCATGATCTTTGCTTACCACTTCTTCATATTGTTCACTTGTTTGTTTATCTTTGATTGTTATATCCTTTAGTCCATGTTCAAGTGTACCTGCATCATCATCTGCACAGTCATCTTTTCTAGAAGATGTCATGTAAGTTTCATTAAAAATAACATAGATTGATTCTTCCATAGTTAAAGTTCTTTTATTGAAAACTCGATAGGCTTTACTATTTGTAGAATAACTAAGAAATATAATCTCATCAGACTTTGCATCATACTTACCAAGATTATCTTTACCATTATTGAGTACAAAATATTTGCAACCAAAAATATGAAAGTAATTGATATTAGGCTTTCTATTGTTCCACAGTTCAATAGGAGGTTTTTCTTCTAATATGTCTAATCAAAACTCTGTTTAAGATATGGCAAGCAATATTCACAACTTCTGCCCAAAAATATTTTGGAAGATTTTCTTCACAAAGAATTGTTCTGGACATTTCTTCCAATGTTCTATTCTTTCTCGCTACAGCACCATTTTACTATGGTGTTCTAGGAGCGGAGAAGTTATGATCGATACCGTACTTTATGCAAAAGTGATCAAAATATTGATTTTCAAATTCTGTACAATGATCACTATGAATGGAAATAATAGAGATTTTTCAAGTTTGAAACTCTTTTGTAAAACTTTTTGAATATTTTAAAAGTCTAATCTTTATGTGCAATGAACAAAACCCAAGTGCATCTTAAAAAATCATCTATAATCACAAGACTTCATACCACCTAGGCTTGTTGTCCCAGTAGGTCCGAATAAATCCATGTGAAGTAGCTCTAAAGGTCTAGTGGTAGAAACAATATTTTTGGATTTAAAACTCTCCCTCACTTGCTTTCCTAATTGACATGCATCATAGATATAATCGAAATTTACTTTAAATTTTGGTAGACCTTTAACTAAATCTTTTGAAATAAGCTTTGCAATAGTATCTACACTAGCATGTCTAAGTCATCTATGCCATAGTAAACTTGATTCCTTGCTCTTATCATTCACTGCCACAAGATTTGTATTGCTTGACATAGCTAGATAATTAAGATCTACTATATAAATATTAGCAAGTCTATGTCCAATGAACTTTGTACTAGAGTCAAGAGGATCAACTACTATACATATTGAAGACTTGAAGAAAACATTAAAACCAATATCACAAAGTTGATTAATGCTTAAAAGATTATGCTTTGATTTCTCTGCAAGTAGTACATTCTCAATAAAAGTAGGAGTGATTTTTATTTTACCAATACAGATTATCCTTCCTTTGCGGTTATCACCAAAGGCTACCATGCCACCATCCTTTTGTCTAAGGTGAAGAATTGATCAATTTCACCCGTCATGTGTCTTAAGAAGCCACTATTAAGGTATCATCTTTTATTTGCATTCATGGCTGCAAGACTTCCCAGCAAAATAATCAAGTAATGAATTTAGTCACCTAAGCTTTCTTGGGTCCTTACAAGTTAGTGGGATTGGTTCCTTTCGGAATCCAAATTTTCTTAATTTTCTTTTTGCCATTATATTTCGAATGACATTCAAATGCTTTGTGACCAATATTATTGCAAGCATAGCAGATAATTTTTAGCTTTGAATAAGAAGTATATGATGATGCAAACTTAGGTCTATATTGCTTTGATGTAATGAACTTACGAGCATAAGATGTGGATGCAGAAAAATTATTTGAATTTGAACTTTTATAACTGATTCCAAACTTGTTATTAGAATCTCTTTGATCTTCCAAAATCAGTTCAAGTTTGTTAGAGCTTAAAGTAATTGTTCAACCAATAGTTTAAGCTTTTGAACTTCCTTTTGCAAGTTAGTATTTTCATTTTACAAAATCTTAATCTTTTCAAGAAGTTCTTCCTTTTCAAACTGAATAGCTTTAAGTCTTTCACAAGTTAAACTTAACTCTCTTTGTAAAATCTTGTTTCTTTCACAAATTTTATTTTTATCTTTTTCAATCATATCACAATCATTTTTCAAATTCTTCATTTTCAAACCAGCCTATTTGTACTCTATCAATAATTCACAAAAGGCATTATGAAGCTCATCATAAGTAAATTCTAGATTATGTTCAGAAGTTGTTACCTCATTCTCCAAACCCATAAGGTAGATTTGAGCAGTATTTGTTGTATCTTCATCTTCTTCGGTTGATGTAGATTCATCACTATCGCTCCATGCCACAAGCACTGTCTTCTTTTTCTTTCTCTTAACCATCTTTTTCTTGATCTCTGGACAATCAAGTCGTATGTGTCCTAGTTTCTTACATTCATAACAAATAGGAGTTTGATCTTTGTCTTTATCATTTTCTTTATCTTTTTCTCTTTCTTTTCTAAATTCTTTTCTTCTGAATTGCTTTCTCCATCTGTTAGTCCTTCTTCTGCCCATAAATCTCTTAAACTTTCTCATGACTAGGATGAATTCATCATCTTCCATACATCATCAGAAGTTTCTAAATCTCCATCTTTTTCTTTAGTTGCTTTAAATGCTATAGCCTTATTATTTTTTAAATCTTCTTCTATTCTTTGCTGCATGGCTAGCACATGAGTGATCAATGATCCAAGCAGCTCATCCAATGGTAGTGTGTTTAAGTCCTTTGCCTCTTGAATAGCTATAACTTTTGCTTCCCATTTATTTGGTAAAGATTTCAAAACCTTTTGTACTAGATCAACATTAGTATAAGTCCTATCAAGACTTTTAAGACCATTTATGATATCAGTAAAATGTGTATACATAGCAGATATAGTTTCACTTGGATCCATTTTAAATAATTCATAATTATGTACAAGAAGATTAATTTTTGAAGTCTTAACTTCTGATGTGCCCTCGTGTATGATCTCAAGCTTATCCCAAATTTTTTTAGCAGAATTGCAAGTGGAAATTCTGTAAAACTCATTTGGGTCCAAAGCGCAATAAAGTAAATTCATGGCTTTGGTATTTAGCTCGGCCAATTTTATATCATTCTCGTCCCATTCCTCTTCCAGTTTAGGAACTTCAATATCATTAATTCTAATAGTGGGTGTGTGAGGTCCTTTTAGAATTACTTTTCACAAATGAAAGTCTATGGCTTGAATGTATATCTTCATCCTAGCCTTCCAATATGTGTAATAAATTCTAGTGAAAAGTGGAGGTCAATTTGTGGATTGGTCTTCGGCCAAGGAGGTACTCATGGGATGTGCCATCAATCTTTACACTAAAGAATTTTCAGAGACTCTGCTCTGATACCCTTATTACCCAGGTGGCTTCCCAAGAGAGGGGTAAATTGAGATTATAAAAGCTTTAGCAAGAATGTGCAATTTAAAACCCTTTTAGTGTTGTGATGAATAATGCAATATGGAAGCAAGTAAATAAATTCAATGAAGTTAAACAAGCACAATCACAAACATAAAGAATTTAGAGTGGTTCGGAGTAACCTGCTCCTACGTCCACTACCCAAGCACCACTTGGGATATCCACTATATCCCCCACCGGAATACAGTCAGATTATTTTAACAGGCTCACAATATAAACCTATACACTTTGGTTTTACCGGGATCACCAAAGAAACCCATACTTGGTTTTAACACAGGCTAACCAAGAACCTAACTCCCTTTGGTTTTTAGAATCGGGCTCACCAAAGAAAACCCACACTTGGTTTTATACCGAGATCACCAAGAAACCCAATCTTAGGTTTTACTAGGCTCACCTAAAAACCTTTAACACTCTCAAGACATAGCCCCTTGCTGTTCTTAGAGAGAAGATAAGATAAATCAAATGTATAAAGCAACTTTACAACAAACCAAACTTGTTTTAGTGTTGCCAATGAAGATCAAATTGAAGCCTAGCTTTGAATGCTCTTTAATGCTCTTCAAGTTGCTTTTTTACTTCTTCAAAAGGTTGGATTCAAGAATGAAAATCAGTTGGTGAAGCTTTGAATCCTATCTTTAATGCTCACTTGAAGTTGGTTGGTGAAAGACTTGAAATCAACTTGAATAATCAATGAATAATCTCTTAAAAAATTGTTTAAACCATCATAAATTCTCCCTTTTATAGTCTTCAATCAAAACTAGTCATTTTAGGGCCTAAGAAACTGAAATAGAGCTGTTGGAGGGCTTTTGGAGTTCAAAAATGAGATTCTGCAAGTAGCCGTTAGACTGCAAAAACCGGTCACTCGAGTTGGCTCGAGAAGCATGAGTTAGCTCAAAGTCTCAGTCAATGGAAAAATAAACTCTGCATGTGTCGGCTCTTCAAGGCTTAGTCGGCTCGAAGTCATAGTCACCAACAATACAAAATTTGGATGAGTCGGCTCTTCTAGGCTTGAGTTGGCTCGAGGTCTCAGTCACCCAAAACACAAGTCCTGGTCAAGTTGGCTCTCGGGGCTCGAGTCAGCTTGAGGTCTGAAACTCTAAAATTTTTTGTGCCATGCTAGAATAGGAGTCGGCTCTTAAAAAAAATTCTTTTTATGCTTCAAGTTTCTCCAAACATCTTCAATTCAAGATTCCAACAAGAGCAAGTCTTCCAAAAAGCTTCAAAGAGCCTACCAGATATGTCTAACCTACTTGCACTCATTTTTACTAATTTAGAGCCCTTTTTATAATATTACATGGATGAAAAATTAGGGCTTTATGATGGGGGACTAATATGCATGCAATTTTTTTTGTATGTTTTATATATGGGGTTGAGTGATTAATTCACAAATTTAGATTAAAATAAGTTGTAGGGAATTTTATATGAATTTTAGAAGATCAGCATGCAGATTAGGACCTAAAAAAGTAGAAAAGAAGGATCGCCGGGGCTGAGAAGCCTCGGTTAGGGCAAGCTCTCCTATAATAAAACTACTGGAGGTAGAGGGGGTGTACCTGACAACGTCTGTGAAGATCGCAGCAAAAGGGTCTCTCGTTTCTCGATGGATGCGGCCTGGAAAACCGAGCCAAAGACCCGCGGATACCCGGCTTTCTGCTCGGTGATCCGATTGAGGCTTGGCTGGAGTCGTTGGATTCGTAGTAACTCGGAGACCTGTAAACAACTTGTTAGGGGTTAGAAAACTCACAAAGGAACAAGAAAACAAAGGAAAAACAGCAAGGGAAGGCTTCTTTTGGAGTGGGCATCCAGGGATCTGAGATGCTTGTTGGCAGCAGGAAGATGGTTGCAGCACTGGGAAGAAAAAACTCTCGCAAACCCCTTTATGCACATAGCAGGGTATCACACAACTCAATAGAAGAACTCAAGGTTTTCATTCATCAAAATTCTTCCTTCATACAAGAGGCTAGGGTCCCTTAAATAGACCCTTAACCTTGGGCTCCAAGTAAGGGCACATTAGTCTTTACATGAGAATCCTTTTCCCTCTCAAACCCTAGCTAGAAAATAAGGAAACATTAGGTAGAAAAAATCTCTAAAATTTCTCTTGACTTGGCCAACACTCCAAGGACACCTAGGGGGGCGTGTTGGGCTTCTAAGAGCAGCAAGGGGCCGGCCCAAAGGGGCCCGGGTGCATGGGTTTGAGCCTCTGGAAGCTGGGGTGGCCTGGTAGCCAGGTAGCAGGAATATTCCCTGGTATCTTGCTTCTTAGGGGCTTGGGCTTGGCGACTGGGCTTGATTTCTTTGGGCTAGGATGCAGATGGACCTCTAAAATCATGGATGCCTTGGTCTATGAATATATTTTGGCATCTGGAAGGAAATCTGGGCATCTGGAGGGCATCTGTAAGGAATTAGGGTTTCTGATTTTCCTCCTCGGGTCTTCAAATCTTCAAGCTGGGTTGGACTTGGGCTAAACTTCCATGTCTTCAATCTTGTTGGACTTGGTTTTTACTTGTATGATGTGGTCTTGAGTCTTCAGTATGCTTAGATAGGACTCAAAAAAATAAAATTATCTCAACATGAGCTGACCAGCATTGGACTGAACTAGCTCAATATGAGCTGACTAGTACAGAACTGAAGTAACAACTCAAAAAACTCAAATAACAACTAAAATGGACTCAGATGAGCTAAGCCCTTATTACAGATGGACTCATAAATTATTGATCAATTTACAGAGGGTTGAAAAGCCTCTGTCTTATTCTGGTGCCTCAGGTGTCCCCACCAATTCTCCTGGGGTGGGAGGAACTCGACCCTGTCGATTGAAGGTCAGACTGGCTCACATATCTCTCGAGAAGGTCTGGGTTGAGGCATTGCAAGTCCTCTCGAGAAATCCATGAATCGTCTGACTCTGGTCGGCCTTGCCATCGTACCAGGAAGCGTTGATAGTCATGGCCCTGGGTCGTGATGGCTTGATCATCCAGGATACGCTCGATCCGTTCCCCTCTCTCAGGCCAAATTTGTTTGTGGACACTCTAGGTTAGGGTCACTCACAATGAAAAGGAATAGGTCCAAAGGTCTCACTAGGTATCGCTGCCGGTTCCCTATACTCAACAAGGTCTGTAATATTAAAGGTAGAACTAATGTCCAAATCTGAAGGCATGTCTAACACCTAGGCATTTGATCCAACCTTCTCTATCACTTTATTAGGTCCGGCTCTGCGAGCATGATGCTTCTTTTAGGCCTAAGCCTAACCAAGATAGAATCCACTACATCAAATTCTTTGATCCATCTTTGGGAATTAGCCAGTTTGTTTAAAATTAGTGTAGGTGGTGAACATGCTGGGCACATGAAGACTCCTAACAAAATGATGCAAAGGACTCAAACTAACACCTAATAGACTCGACTTTGCATTCCTATCGAAGGAAATTTATTAAACTTTTATGGGCCTAAACCTAAGAGACTATAGACTCTCTAGGTCTGACCCCAGTGTGGTGTGCACAAGAGTATTTACAATGGACTCCAAGCAAATACCAAAGGGTATGCCAGAAGTAAAATGCAAACCTAACATGCATAATGAATGCATGCGGTACGCTATTCTCAGTTAAATGCAATCTAATAATACTAGAAATGCTGGAGGTGTTAGGCAAGGGCAGAAAATAGGAAGTGGGTTCAGAATTAGTTTGGTAGGGTAGGAAAAAAGGTTCAAAGTTAGTTGGATAAAGTTCGATATAAGAAGGCATGTCAGGGACTAATCCTAGACTAATGAGGCTAATCTTACGAGGTTACGGAATAGCTATGGGGTTTGCATAATGGAAGGATGGGTTACTAATCCCAGGGAAGAGGTCCTTAATGGAAACTATAGGAGGAGGCTCATCCTGAGGGTACTGATTCAAAGAGATCAAGTCCTTAATAAATTCTTCAGGTTCTTGTATTTTAGGACTAGACTCTATAATTTGGCTCTCCTCTATGGTTTCCTCAGGTAAGTCTCTAGCAGCAGTACCTAGGTTCTCTTCCTCTATTTGTTCTTCCACTATAGCTTTAGGTTGGATGTGGTCAAGGTCAACTACCTCTAGGTTGGCTTCTACCTGGGTATCTATTGGGTCAGCTAATTCTAGGTCATAGAAAGGTGTCTTCTCTTCTCCCTCATACACATCCACTAAGTTTGCATCAGCTTCATACACTTCTGCATTAATGTAAGCCTTGTCAATCTCAGGAATGGTTGGAGAAGGTCGGCTAGCAGGAAATTGGTTAGGTTCTGGTCTCTGATTATGGGTACTACTCCTAGTAGGTTCAGGTTGTATAAGGGGTAGTGGCTCACTACTGGGCTAATATTTAGGGGTGATAATCCTATGGGGTTCAAGTTGACTAAGAAAAACCTGACTAGTACTAGATTGATACTTAGGGGTTATGGGTTCTCTGGGCTCATAGGATAAGGGTGCATATCTATGGGTCATGGGATTATAAGATCTGGGGTCATAGGATTTTGGATCAGCTCTATGGTCAGGTTCCAAGGATGGATCTTGGTATGGGGTCCTCCTAAGGTTGGGCTCTCTATATGGGTCAGGATATTGGGTCCTCCTAGGGTTGGACTCCCTATATGGGTCAGAATAATGGGTTCTCCTAGGGTTGGACTCCCTATATGGGTCAAAATATTGAGTTCTCCTATGGTTGGACTCCCTATATAGGTCAGAATATTGGGTGTTGGGTGGTGCGGGCACCAGACTCAGAAGAAGACTTCAGAGCTCCATCTGGATCTCTGATTAACCTTGCCCGAAGAATTAGGGTTTTTTGGGCTTGTAATAAGGGTTGATTGGATCAACTCAACTTTAGCTTGAGTCTATATTACCTTCATTTTATTTTATTGAGTCATGTTGACTCAGTAGTGGACTAGGGTTTCAACGTGGCTGTTACATTTTCTCCCAAGGCCAAGCAAGTGGGCGCCACACTCCCAGCCACACTCCCAACCATACGCCTGAGTCCAGGGGGTGCCACATCTCCATCCAGCAGGCTTTGGTCCCCACACCACAGATAGCAGCTCCCCTCTTTCATGCGCCAATTGAGGAGAAATCCACCAGGGGTCCACAAATCAAGGGGGTGGCCCAAGACTTCCCAAAGGAACCAAACTATAAAAGGGAAGAAATTCTCTTGGAGAGGAATTCAAGGAGATGCCCATTACCTGCCAGAAATACTCAAAACAAAGTTAGAAGGAGCCATAACTTGGGGAGAAAGAAAAGGAGGTATCCAAAAAGGGTTGAGCCATGGAAGGAAGGAGATTTCTCTTGAAAAGCAAGGTTAGGAGGCGCCCTAATCATTCCAACTAAAGCAATATATAAAAGGCAACAAATTTTCTCTTGGAGGGCAAGGTTAAGAGGCACCCAAACACTTCCAGATAAGGCCAAGCATAGAAGGAAAAAAATATTTTCTTGGAGGTCAAGACAAGGAGGCGCCACCCACTTTCCTTTTTGAAGCTTCAATCAACTTTGGAATTAATTGGCCAGCCATATAAGTAGGGATTGATATCCTAATTTGAAGATCCCCTCCTTTAGTCCTACATGGAAAGATGTAAAACCCTACTCTCTTGTAATGGCCTATAAATTAAACCCCCATGTAAGTTTGAAAAAAGGGAGATGAATGAAACCAAGTTTTTTTAGTGAGCAAACTCTGTGTTTTCTCTTTTCCGCACTTGCATCCAGGTGTTGAGCTCCGTGAGGGAGTAAATCCGGGTTCCCCAGGAACCTTGACGAGGTGTGAGATCTCCAAAACCCAAACCCTAGGTTAGCCACTTCTACTCCATAACCCTAGCCGCCCACCATCCACTTCAATCCCCCAAACCCTAGCCTATCCCACCTCCCACGGCCTCTCTCTCCAAGTCCAGGCCGACCACCAGCATCCAGCTACAGTCCGGATACTTCAGAGCCAAAGCTCTTTCCAGAGGGAGTCGAATCAGCCTTCAAGAGAATCCGGATCTCAGTGACATCAGCCTTCAAGTTCTTCGAACTGGTAAATCCTTCCCTGAGTCTCTGAATCCATCACTTGTTTTTCTTCTTCCCAGATCTTGAGTCCAGGAGAAGCCGACCAAACCACGAGACCAGTATTGGAGGATCCATTGCGAAGATAGCCGAATCCGAGGATCCAACAATCTGTCCAAGAGAGTTCTTCCACCCAAATTCTGTGAAGATCACGGTCTGGTTGGTAAACCATCTCTCATCTTTATTTCTGTCCTGTTGAAAGTTCAGAGCGAAACCCTAGGTCTGGGAGTTTCTCAACCCCCAGCGATCCGTTACTTCTGAACTACTCTGATAACTTAGCTTCTTCTAAATTGTGTTTTCAATCCTTACCTAGTTTCCATCAACTTAGTTTAACTTTACTTTGAGTCGAAGCCAATTTCTGAAATATATATATAAAAAAAAAAGAATTAATCTTAATTTTACTTTCGCATATGCTTCTTTGTTCTTCGTTCTACATCATTTTTGGTATCAGAGCTTTCGTTCTGCATCAATTTTGGTCTCAGAGCCCTGTCTAGGGTTTCTGTTTTGATTGCTTGTTTGTGTCTCTCACTTTTTACTTTGTCTGCTCGAAGTAGACTCCCAAGGACGTCCGGTCCTAGGAACGAAGCGAGGTGCAAACCTCCTCTTCCCATTCCATGGGGTGTTCCTAGGGCGTGTAGGGGATCCGTTGGGTTATAACTTCGTAGCAGGAATTGTAAACGGGGAAGTGCTCTATTTTCAGCCCGTAATTGACCTGTTGTAGGAATTATTTCTCACTACAGGTAACTCCAAATTTGGTGATTTTTATTTTCTTAAAACCAGTATAATTGAGACTATTTTTCATAATTTTCTTGTGATTTATTGGTTTCCGTGAGATTTCTAAGAATTAAATTACTGTAAATCTATTTTTGTATTATGCAATCCAATTATTTTTGAGTGTTCATCTCTTAATTCATCTTAAGGGCATTTGAGCATCTAAGATAAGGGGAGGAGTTGATAACCTCTCCTTAGCCCAAAACCACCACCCACTCATTCGAACCTAAGCCTTTAATCTAAAAATTGATTAGACCTAATTTGCCCTAGTGGGCTAGGGACATCAACAAGTCGGGTCAAGGCTAGTGTTGAGTCAGTTTGTCTGGTTACTCTGTGTGTGCTTTGTACTCAGTGTCTAGAACGGTGGTTCAGGGATTCCATCCCGAAGGGCTTGTGTGCTGGTCCGCCTACCTGGTCAATCTCTGATTGGTGTCTAGGATTGGCATTCAGGGACCTAACACTCCCCTTACACCTGCCTGGCTGAGTCCTTAGTTACTACAGGCTAGCTTGCCACTCTGATTGGGCATCTAGTTTGGGCTCTAGGTCTAGTTAGCCCGTAGTCGATTCAGTTGAGTCTCATTTTGTGTCCTTGCTTCATCATATCCACCCGGAACGGAGTACCCTACCAACCTGGTCAAACCCAACCTGAATTAGAGGCCATGGTTAGAGCTCTTACTGAAAGTATGAACAAATTGAGCCAGGATTTGACTGCTACTGTTACCCAGTGTAAAGAACAAGTCCATGAGAATCTTACCCAGCTTAGGGATCAAGTCCTGGTACTTGAGAAACGTAGACATCAAAATTGGATCCCTGATCCAAAATTTAATAGGCCCCAACCTCATCCATGCCAGGAGCCTAGGAGGACCTTATATCGTGATCCCGAGCATAACCTTAGAAAGCCTAACCATGATATCTATAGTGTGGATCGTGTCTATGAGAGGTCCTTACAATATTCTAGACCAGTCACTCAACAACCCATGTCTTCTAGATCAAACCATTTTGATCCACACCCATGCCCAAGTAAGGTCTCTACTAGCTTGAAACCCAGTGTGACCCAGGTTCCTATATCGCAAGAATGTTTGTTTTGTGAAGAAAGAGGCCATAAATCTAGTCAGTGCCCATGGATAGGACTGGCTTGTGCACAGCTAAGTGGTAAGAATCCTAAGGATGACATTAATGAGGGAGAACCCAAGCCTACCAATGAGGAAGAAAGGTTAGGTATGACAAGCCTAGAATCAGTTGACCCGATTACCACTGACCCGAAACCCATTGAAGATGGCATCGAGGAAGTATATGATGCTAGCTTGAGTCTAGTTGATGAATATGAAGGGGAAGAACGTGAAGAATGTGACATCGATACTATTGGTTCCTTACCTGAGGAGACCTTGGAAAGCAACCAAGCGGTAGGACCTAGTTCAGAAATTCAAGAGATTTGTGAGAACCAGGTTCCTTTAGTCAAATACCTCCAGGAAGAACTCATAGTGTTAGCCCGAGCTATTAGTTCGTACCCTCTAATGATAGTCATTCCCCAAGTACCAATTGAAGATCTTTGCACTGAACTGTTTAAGTTTGCCCACCCTATGGTAGATCCTCACCTTAGGATGACTGAATCAAGCCTCTTACAATTGGACCTTGTCCCATGCCCAGCCACTAAGGTCTCTCCCGTAATCTCAGTTGAGCATCCTTGTCTTGAGCGGATTGGTTCACCCAGTCCTGTAGAAGTCCTCCTTATGGCCCCAGACCCCTTCCTTTGCATGACTGACCTACCCTTCTATAGAGTATACCTTTCCACACCCATAGGTCAAATTTCAAGACTTGAGGTCATCATCCATAGGCCATTCCATGAATCATTCTCTAATCCAGTTCTTGAGAAAGTGGATCATTATTTGCTTAGAGAACAAACCTTAACTATTGCAATCACATGTCCTAGGCTACTTCCCGAACCATCTCTTGATCCATTCCTGGGAGTAGCAAATTTTTACTTTCGTAAGATGACCAGTTGACACTCATAGATCACCATCCAAACCTTCAGGTCACCACCTTTAGTCAACAGGTAATTCGAGACCCCACCTCATATCTCCTCCCTTTCTCTAGGACTTCCAATGCTTCTTACACCATCCAAGTATACTTTGTCGAAGTCTTTAGAGTGAACCACGTGTCAGAACCTATTAGGTTTGCCACCTACTTCTGGAAGACCTTATGGCACCTACTAGGCACCCATGATAAGTTTTCATGCTCTGTATGCCATCCTCCGACCCAAGGTCAAACCTAGAGAGCCATAGTTTGTTAGGTTTAGACCTAGGGTTCCTTTGAAATAAAGTCCATTCTTTAGGAATGCATCGTCAGTCTAGTTTAGTTTTTTTCTTGACCCTTTACTAGGCTTTGACTCAGATTTTTGGTTTGATTGAGAGCACCAGGAATTGGGATTTGTTTTTTTTTGTCCAGGGCTGAAATTGCATTAAATGTTTCGATCAATAGGTCTATAGGCTAGAGTCCCTTTGAAATTGTTCATGGATACAAGCCTCACACACCACTTGATCTGATTTCACTATTAGCCCACACACACAAGTCTCTTGATGCACTTGCATAGCATGTAAAGGACTTGCATAAAGAAATTCTTGCCAAAATAACTTTAAGTAATGAAACTTATAAGAAGTTGGCTGATTCTCAAAGCCGAGTCAAAACTTTTGTTGAGAGAGACTATGTAATGATTAGGTTAAGGCCTGAACGGTTTCCTCCTGGAACCATTAGAAAGTTACATGCTAGAGGAGCTGGACCATTTAGAGTGGTGAAGAGAGTAGGATCCAATGCCTATGTGCTAGAGTTACCTCCAGAACTAGGCATTAGCTCCACTTTCAACATTACAGACCTAGTAGAGTATGAGAGCCAGCTGTGATTCCCAGTGAGGCTTTTGAACCTAATCCTGCTCTTGAGAGTGAACCTGGCCCTGTGTGTCCACCAACAAACTGGCCTGTGAGGAAAGAGCAGATTGAAAAGATCCTGGATGATCAGGTTATCTCTACTTGTAATCGAGGATACCAAAGATACCTGGTCCGCTGGCTAGGAAGGCCAGATTCTGATGATTCTTGGATCTCCCGAGAAGAATTACGAGAGTTAGACCCAGACCTCTTGGAGAGATACCAGAGCCAACTTGATCCATACTCGACAGGGTCGAGTTCCTCCCACCCTGGGAGAATTGGTGCGGGCACCAGACTCAGAAGAAGACTTCAGAGCTCCATCTGGATCTCTGATTAACCTTGCCCGAAGAATTAGGGTTTTTTGGGCTTGTAATAAGGGTTGATTGGATCAACTCAACTTTAGCTTGAGACTATATTACCTGCATTTTATTTTATTGAGTCATGTTGACTCAGTAGTGGACTAGGGTTTCAACGTGGGGTGTTACATTTTCTCCCACGGCCAAGCAAGTGGGTGCCACACTCCCAGCCACACTCCCAACCATACACCTGAGTCCAGGGGGTGCCACATCTCCATCCAGCAGGCTTTGGTCCCCACACCACAGATAGCAGCTCCCCTCTTTCATGCGCCAATTGAGGAGAAATCCACCAGGGGTCCACAAATCAAGGGGGTGGCCCAAGACTTCCCAAAGGAACCAAACTATAAAAGGGAAGAAATTCTCTTGGAGAGGAATTCAAGGAGATGCCCATTACCTGCCAGAAATACTCAAAACAAAGTTAGAAGGAGCCATAACTTGGAGAGAAAGAAAAGGAGGTATCCAAAAAGGGTTGAGCCATGGAAGGAAGGAGATTTCTCTTGAAAAGCAAGGTTAGGAGGCACCCTAAACATTCCAACTAAAGCCAGATATAAAAGGCAACAAATTTTCTCTTGGAGGGCAAGGTTAAGAGGCACCCAAACACTTCCAGATAAGGCCAAGCATAGAAGGAAAAAAATATTTTCTTGGAGGTCAAGACAAGGAGGCGCCACCCACTTTTCTTTTTGAAGCTTCAATCAACTTTGGAATTAATTGGCCGGCCATATGAGTAGGGATTGATATCCAAATTTGAAGATCCCCTCCTTTAGTCCGACATGGGAAGATGTAAAACCCTACTCTCTTGCAATGGCCTATAAATTAAACCCCCATGTAAGTTTGAAAAAAAGGAGATGAATGAAACCAAATTTTTTTAGTGAGCAAACTTTGTGTTTTCTCTCTTCCGCACTTGCATCCAGGTGTTGAGCTCTGTGAGGGAGTAAATCCGGTTTCCCTAGGAACCATGAGGAGGTGTGAGATCTCCAAAACCCAAACCCTAGGTTAGCCACTTCTACTCCATAACCCTAGCCGCCCACCATCCACTTCAATCCCCCAAACCCTAGCCTATCCCACCTCCCACGGCCTCTCTCTCCAAGTCCAGGCCGACCACCAGCATCCAGCTACAGTCCGGATACTTTAGAGCCAAAGCTCTTTCCAGAGGGAGTCGAATCAACCTTCAAAAGAATCTGGATCTCAGCGACATCAGCCTTCAAGTTCTTCGAACTGGTAAATCCTTTCCTGAGTCTCTGAATCCATCACTTGTTTTTCTTCTTCCCAGATCTTGAGTCCAGGAGAAGTCGACCAAACCACGAGACTAGTATTGGAGGATCCATTGCGAAGATAACCGAATCCGAGGATCCAACAATCTGCCCGAGAGAGTTCTTCCACCCAAATTCTGTGAAGATCACGGTCTGGTTGGTAAACCATCTCTCCTCTTTATTTCTGTTCTGTTGAAAGTTTAGAGCGAAACCCTAGGTCTAGGAGTTTCTCAACCCCCAGCGATCCGTTACTTCTGAACTACTCTGATAACTTAGCTTCTTCTAAATTGTGTTTTCAATCCTTACCTAGTTTCCATCAACTTAGTTTAACTTTACTTTGAGTCGAAGCCAATTTCTGAAATATATATAAAAAAAAAAAGAATTAATCTTAATTTTACTTCCGCATACGCTTCTTTGTTCTTCGTTCTACATCATTTTTGGTATCAGAGCTTTCGTTCTGCATCATTGGGTCTACTAGGCTCATAGGGTGTGGGTGCATAGGATCTATGATCATGGGATCTGGAGTCATAGGATCTAGGTTCATAGGTTATGGATTCATAGGTTCTAGGTTCATAGGATTTGGAGTCATAAGATCTATAGGTTGTGGGTATACTAGGCTTATAGGGAGAGGGTAAATAGGATCTATCTTCCTGGTCTATAAAATCCTGATTGGGTCTTCTAGGACTAACCTTAGGGATTGGGTCATGATGATAGCCTCTTTTAGTTTCAACCTCAAGATATGGATCAGGGTTTGGGGTCCTCCTGGGCTCAGGATTGTAGTATGGGTCAGGTTGAGGGGCTTTCCTAGGTTCGACCTCAGGGTATGGATTAGGGTTTGGCATCCTCCTAGGTTGAGGGGAATTAGGATCTGGCTCAGACTGTGACCCATGGGTTTTTTCTAGGGTCCCTACCTGGACTTCTAACTGCTCAAACCTATTGGCAAGATGGTCAATTCTATCATTGGTTTGAATACCAGACTGAGTTAACTGGGTCACCATCTGGGCCATTTGATCAGCTAGGGCTTTTATTTGGGCTTGTAAATTTTCCATGGGTTCAGACATTTGTGAAGGAGGTGGGTGATATGAAACTCCTGATCTAGTGCTCATGCAAGACTCGATCAGACCGACTATAGCTGACTAGACGTAGAGTCCAAACTAGATGCTCAATCAGGATGGCAAACTAGCCTATAGTAACCCTGTACTCAGCCAGGCAGGTGTAAGGGGAGTGTTAGGTCCCTGATTGCCAATCCTAGACACCAATCAGAGATTGGCCAGGTAGGTGGTGCGGGCACCAGACTCAGAAGAAGACTTCAGAGCTCCATCTGGATCTCTGATTAACCTTGCCCGAAGAATTAGGGTTTTTGGTTTGTAATAAGAGTTGACTAGATCAACTCAATTTAGCTTGAGTCTACATTACCTGCATTTTATTTTGTTGAGTCATGTTGACTCAGTAGTGGACTAGGGTTTCAACCGGGGATGTTACATTTTCTCCCAAGACCAGGCAAGTGGACACCACACTCCCAGCCACACTCCCAGTCCAGGGGGCGCCATATCCACATCCAGCAGCGTTTGGTCCCCACTCCACAGATGGCAACTTCCTTCTTTCATGCACCAGATAAAGAGAAGTCCACCAAGAGAGCACAAATCAAGGGGGCGGCCAAGACTTTCCCAAGTAATTCCAAGCAAAGAAGGGAAGAAGTTCTTCTTGGAAGAGAATATCAAGGGGCGCCCATTACCTGCCAAAAACACCCAAAACAAAGATGGGAAGGGCCTTGACTTAGGGAGGAAGAAAAGGAGGAGTCCAAAAGAGTTCATCCAGGGAAGGAAAAAAAATTTTTCTTGAAGAATCAAGAAAGGTGGCGCCATCTAGCTGCCATTTATAACCCAAATCCTAATTTTTGGTATTTTGGCCAACCATATGTAAGGGATTTGCCCTAATTTGGAGATCCCCTCCTTTAGTCCCACATGGGAAAATATGAAACCCTTCTCCCTTGTAAAGCATTATAAATTAAATCCCTCTTGTTAGTTGAAAACAATCAATGAATGAAGAAAAATTATTTTTGCTATTCTCTTGTGTTGAGTAACCTAGGTTTCTCTTCTTCCGCACTATTCTAAGTGTTGAGCTCCGTGAGGGAATAATCCGGGTTCCATTGGAGCCTTGAGGAGGTGAGAGATCTCCATCTTTATCCAAAACCCTAGGTTAGCCACTTAAAAATCCAAAACCCCAGCCGCCCTTCATTATTTTCAATCCATCAAACCCTAGCTCCTTCCATCTCCCATGGCCTCTCTCTCTCTACAAGTCCAGGCCATCCACCTTCAACCAGATCCAGTCCGGCTACTTCAGATCCAGAGCAAGTTCCAAGGAAAATCACATCAGCTTCCAGGAGAATCCAGTTTTCAGCAATTTCAATCTTCAAGTTCATCAACCTGGTAAATTTTTCCCTTGACTCTGATTCCATCAATTATTTTTCTTCTCTTCCAGATCTTGAGTTCAGGAGAAGCCAACCCGCCAAAGGACCAGTATTGGAGGGTCCATTGCGAAGATATCTGAATCCGAGGATCCAACAATCTGCTCGGGAGAGTTCTTCCACCAAAATCTGTGAAGATCATTGTCTGGTTAGGTAAACCATCTCTTCTCTTTATTTCTGTTCTGTTGAAAGTTCGGAGCGAAACCCTAGGTCTGGGAGTTTCTCAACCCCCAGCGATCCATTGCTTCTGAACTACTCTGATAATTTAGTTTCCTTAAAATTGTGCTTTCAATTATCATATTAGTATCTTTCAATGTTAGGTTAACTTTTCTTTGATTTGAAGCCAACTTCTACAAACATATAAAAACAACAAAAAAATTAGTAAATCTTAATTTACTTCCGCATTGCATCCCTTTATTTGTTCTGCATCAGTAGGCGGACCAGCACACAAGCCCTTCGGGATTGAATTCCTAAACCACCGTTCTAGACATTGAGAACAAGGCACACACAGGTTAACTTGACACAGTGATCTAACACTAGCCCGGACCCGACCAGTTGGTGTCCCTAGCCCACTAGGGCAAATTAAGTCTAGTTAATTTTAGGTTAAGGCTTGGGACCGAATGCAAGGAATGTGGTTTTGGGCTAAGTAGAGGTTATCAACTCCTCCCCTTATCTGATATAGCAAGAGTGCCCTTAAAAGTAAATTATGCAATGATGGCAGGCAGATGAGGATGCAAATTAGGGTTTAGATGTTTTTGGTATTTTTGAAGAATATATAATTTTTTTTTTGATATTTTTTAAAATAGAATAAAACTTGCAAATCATGGCCTAATATGCTGGAAATATACTAAAATTAAAGGATATGCAAAAGATGCTAAACAAAACCCTAAAACTTCCAAACTTGTCTTGCTGAAAAAAAATGGAGCCAAGATTTTGCAGGCTGTATTTTGGCTTGCAGAAAATTCACAGGCCATAATAAAATCTGAAAAAACTCTGGGAATTAATATGAATTATTTTTAATCGAGAAAAATAAATCTCAAAATTTTTGGAGTTTTCATAAGGGAGAAATAATTTAAATAACAGAGTATATACGGACTGAAAAATTGCAGAAAATAAGCCCTAATCTAAGCTCTGATACCAAATGATGGGGGAACTAATATGCATGAAATTCTTTTTGTATGTTTTACATGTTGAGTTAGGTGATTAATTCCCAAATTTCAGATCAAAATTATTTGTAGGGACTTTTGTATGAATTTTTGAAGATCTGCATACAGATTAGGACCTAGAAAAGTAGCAAAGAAGGACCGCCGGGGCTGAGAAGCCTCAGTTAGGGCAAGTTCTCCTACAATAAACTACTGGAGGTAGAGGGGGTGTACCTGTCAATGCCTATGAAGATCGAAGCAAAAGGGTCTCTCATTCCTTGATGGATGCGGCCTGGAAAGCCGAGCCAAAGACCCGCAAATACCCAGCTTTCTGCTCGGCGATCCGATTGAGGCTTGACTGGAGTCGTTGGATTCGTAGGAACACGGGGACCTGTAAACGACCTGTCAGGGCTTAGAAAACTCACAAAGGAATAAGAAAACAAAGGAAAAAAAAAAAGGGAAGGCTTCTTTTGGAGTGGGCGTCCAGGGATCTGAGATGCTTGTTGGCAGCAGGAAGATGATTGCAGCACTGGGAAGAAAAAACTCTCACAAACCCTTTTATGCACACAGCAGGGTATCACACAACTCAATAAAAGAACTCAAGGTTTTCATTCATCAAAATTCTCCCTTCATACAAGAGGCTAGGGTCCCTTAAATAGACCCTTAACCTTGGGCTCCAAGTAAGGGCACATTAGTCTTTACATGAGAATCCTTTTCCCTCTCAAACCCTAGCTAGAAAATAAGGAAACATTTGGTAGAAAAAATCCCTAAAATTTCTCTTGACTTGGCCAACACTCCAAGGACACCTAGGGGGGCGTGTTGGGCTTCTAAGAGCAGCAAGGGGCCAGCCCAAAGGGGCCCGGGTGCATGGGTTTAGGCCTCTGGAAGCTGGGGTGGCCTGGTAGCCAGGTAGCAGGAATATTCCCTGGTATCTTGCTTCTTAGGGGCTTGGGCTTGGCGCTTGGGCTTGATTTCTTTGGGCTAGGATGCAGATGGACCTCTAAAATCATGGATGCCTTGGTCTATGAATATATTTTGGCATCTGGAAGGAAATCTGGGCATCTGGAGGGCATCTGCAAGGAATCAGGGTTTTTGATTTTCCTCCTCGGGTCTTCAAATCTTCAAGCTGGGTTGGACTTGGGCTAAACTTCCATGTCTTCAATCTGGTAGGACTTGGTCTTTACTTGTATGATGTGGTCTTGAGTCTTCAGTATGCTTGGATAGGACTCAAAAAAATAAAATTAGCTCAACATGAGCTGACCAGCATTGGACTGAACTAGCTCAATATGAGCTGACTAGTACAGAACTAAAATAACAACTCAAAAAACTCAAATAACAACTAAAATGGACTCAGATGAGCTAAGCCCTTATTACAGATGGATCCATAAATTATTGATCAATTTATAGAGGGTTGAAAAGCCTCTGTCTTATTCTGGTGCCTCAGGTGTCCCCACCACTTTATAACTTAAAGTGTACATGAGTTCATACAATGTTGGAATATATCTCAACTAGATAGAAAACCAACTGATATAAAGATACATACTTTCCTGCAACATTTCTTGAGTAATTGAAAAAATTAGTAAAGCATACATGCTCCAAAGTTTTGTAATCATCAAAATCATTCCAGGGGTCAATAATCTCTCCCTTTTCGATGTTGACAAGACACTGGACATGAAAAGGTTTAAAATACTTTATAATTTCTTGTAATGATATATTATGTACCATATTCACATGTATCAAGGTATATTCAAAGTAGTGTGTATCAAAGCAATTAAAGTATCAAGAAGTTGAACCAAAGTAGTATCAAAACAAACCTTTCAACAAGTATTAGGTCAATAGATTTACTATATTAATCTTGCACTAAACTTGTATGAAAGTATCAAATCATCACTATATCAATTTTCAGCTTCAATTAGGAGAACTTTTAACTTTGCATTTGAAAGAAAGTTTAATAAAAGCTCAATAAAAACTCTCCCTTTCTCATATAACATAAAAGCTCTCTTCTCATTTTCATGCTCTTTTCATTTTTCATGCTCATCTCCCCTTTTTTGTCATCTACACAAAAGTATAGAATTTAGGGAAGATATTCATTCATACTAAATCATTCATAACCTTTTTAAATCACAAATATATATATATATATAAACAGTCAATACAAGATGTGATACATTACAAAAGTGCTAAAGCACACAAAAATAGTATCACAAACAACAGGAAATGCCAAAAATAAATAAAACCTAAAGGTCAAAAGGAAAGACTAGGCTCATCATCACTAGGGTCATCTTCACTAGATGAAGAACAAACCTCTAAAATGCCAGGAGCAGGTTTAATTTTAGGGAACCTAGGACTAAGGTCTCTAAGTCTAGTCCTAACAGGAACTGAAGACCTAGAAGTTCGAGGTCTAGATTTGGTTGGAGGCTCTGAAGAAATCAAGATAGGTGTCGGCCACATAGAAGGAGGATCATCAAACAATGCAAGGGTGCTGGTAGTCGATAGAATCTATGTCGCTGAGATGTCTGCCACACCAGTGCTCTAACCTTGAGTACCAATACCAAGCCTAATAGAAAGAGTAGCTGCAGTATGAATGTCAGTGTGATGCTCAGTCTCTCCCTATGCATAGTCTATATCATGAATATCTGGTACAGCTGAAGATGGAGAAGGTGCTGAATGGCTAGCTGTCCTGATCTGTTGAAGAACAGACAAAATCTGCTGGAAGCCATCTTTCATCTCAGTTTAAAGTGCCACTATCCTGGAATCTGTCTCTATCCTACTTCTTTGTAGAGTAGAGATCTCATCCAGAATAAGCTGCAACCTGCGATCATCACCTAAACCATCAACAGTAGATCCTCTCATAGGTGAATGAAGTGTAGAAGGGGCTGGCTCAGAAGGTCCAGCCTCATCAGTCAGTAGCTCAGCCTAAGTATCCTGTGCCTGACCAGTCTAATCATCCTCATCTGACTCCCCATCAGAATGTGTAGCTAGCAGTCCAGAAGTCTTCATGATCCAATGCTCATCTACCTTCAAGAAACCCATTCTACTCAAGGACTTGACATTGTATCTGTGTGTATGTAGTAGAGGCCTACTGTCCTCACTAGATAAATCCACCTCAGCATCCTGAAAAAGCGTGTAAAATCCATGCCATAAGGAAGACAATCTCATGCCCTATGAGCTGCTTCTCGCATCTGGGATATCATGATATAAGGTAAGTTGAGAGCCTCCCCCTCCATCAAGCATCTCATAAATACGAGATCCCTCTCACTTACCCAGTCAAACCTTGCAGTTTAGGGTAGAAAAACATGGCTAATAATATTATGAATCAATCTTATCTCCAAAGATAGTTGGTTTGCTCTGACATGCACTACATTAGAAACATCATTCCTCTCAAGAATTATCCTCAAAGTCTTTTGTTTCTCTTTTAACACTAAAAAGCTCTCCCCTTCCTTAGGAATTTGAAGAATATTACTTAGCTTTTGCTTATTTATCACAATGTGTTTCCCTTTAATTGTTGATTCCACATGAAATGTAGCAAGGGACATGTTTTCAAAAAATTGCCTCACCAAGGTTGGAAATGTCGGTGAATTCAACATACAAAAGGATTTCCTCCCTTGTGCAATGAGCCATTCCCCTACTCTAAGATTTTCTTGTTCTAGGAAAGTGAAATCAACACACCATCCAGAAGTAACTTGCTTGTTTTCCATAAGAATTACTTGCCTTGGAACTTCTGGAGCATCTTGCTGTTCTTCATGTGGCTTTACAGTGGGTTTGAAGTGTCCAACCTCTTCTTCATTCTTCTTTCCTTTGCTATGGTCTGCACAACCCATTTTGCTTTCTTCCTTATGGCTTTCCTAGGACCCATTTTGGTTGGATTAGGGTTTATAAGAGGTTTGGTGGAGTTCTAAGGTTTTTCCTAGGTTTGGAATAGGGAACGGTTGGAGTAGAATAGGAAAGGTGGAAGGAAAATAAATTTGAAATCTAACGATGCCCTATTTAAAAAAGGTTCGGCCTGACTTTCGAGTCGGCTCGACAGAGCAAGGGGGTGCTCGAGTCGGCTCGAGCAAAAATCAAAGTTAAGGCTCAAAAGATTAAAAAATAAAAATCTATAGGTAGCTTAGCACTGGGAGAAGTGGTCGTTAGCTATAAAGAGACTTTTGAAACATCTAGATAATTTTTCCTTATTTTTGAAAAATTAGATCAAAAATTTTTAATATGGGTCACATAGACCTAACTCACCTCTAATCTTTCCAAATCTATCTTAGCTAAAAGGTTTGGTGAAAATATCAGCATGTTGATCTTCTGTAGGCATAAATTCTAATTCTACAATATTATTCAAGACATGGTCTCTAATGAAATGATGTCAAATTTTTATAAGATTTGTTTTAGAATGCTGAATTAGATTTTTAGATAAGTTAATAGCACTCGTGTTATCACATTTAATTGGAATTTTAGACTGGATAATATCATAATCTTCTAGTTGTTGCTTGATCCATAATACTTGTGCACAACAGCTCCTTGCAGCCACATACTCTGCCTCAATAGTAGATAGTGCTATAGAGTTCTGTTTACGATAGTACCATGAAATCAAGTTGACACCTAGAAATTGACAAATACCACTTGTGCTCTTTCTATCAATCTTACAACCACCAAAATCAGCATTAGATAACTAATTAACTTTAAAAATGAATGCTTAGAATACCACAATCATATATTACATGTGCCTTTAAGATACTTAATGATTCTTTTAACAGCAATAATGTGTGACTCTTTTGGATTTGATTAAAAATGTGCACACATATAAACACTAAAAAAAATATCAGGTCTTCTGGCAGTTAAATAAAGTAGAGATCCAATCATACCTTTATACAATTTTTGATCAACAATTATGGCATTTTCATCTTTATCAAGTCTGCATGCAGGATTCATGGGTGTTCCAACTTCTTTGCTTGATTCCATGCCAAACTTTTTGATAATCTCTTTAATATATTTGGCCTGGTTGATCAAAATTCGTTCTTTTGATTGCTTGATTTGAAGCCCGAGGAAGTAGCTTAGCTCACCCATTAAACTTATTTCGAATTCACCCTGCATTAACTTAGCAAAATCTTGGCACAAAGATTCATCAGTAAATCCAAATATTATATCATCAACATAAATTTGGACAACTAAAATATCATTATTTTTTTTGAATAAATAGGGTACTATCAACACTACCTCTTATAAAATTATTTCCAATTAAAAGCTTGCTTAATCTATCATACCAGGCTCTAGGTGCCTGTCTAAGACCATATAAAGCTTTATTCAACTTGAAAACATGATTTGAAAAAGTATGATCGATAAAACAAGGCGGTTGTTCAATAAAAACTTCTTCAGATAGAAAACCATTTAAAAAAGTATTCTTTACTTCTATTTGAAATAATTTAAAGTTCATAAAACATGCATATGCCAAGAGTAATCTAATAGCCTCTAGCCTAGCTACTAGTGTATAGGTCTCATCAAAATCTATTCCCTCTTCTTGATTGTAACCTTGAGCTACTAGTCTAGCCTTATTCCTAATTACATTACCTTGCTCATCTAGCTTGTTTATATAAACCCATATAGTGCCTATAATAGGGTAGTCATTTGGTCTTTTTACAAGTATCCAAACATTATTTCTCCTTAATTGGTTTAACTCATCATGCATAGCTAACATCCAATTTGGGTTGATTTTTGCTTCTTCTATAGTATATGGTTCTACATTAGATACAAAAGCAATCAAATCATGTGCATCCCTATGTGAAGCTCTAGTTCTAATACCTTGAGATGGATCTCCTATAATAAGTTCTTTAGGATATGAGTGTACATACCTCCATTCTTTAGGTATATCTTTATGATCTTTATTTACCACTTCTTTATGTTATTCGCTTATTTGCTTATCTTTGATAGTCATATCTTTTAGTCTATGTTCAAGTGTACCTGCATCATCATCAGCACAATCTTCTTTTCTAGAAAATGTCATGTCAGTTTCATTGAAAACAATATAGATTGATTCTTTCATAGTTAAAGTTCTTTTATTGAAAACTCGATAGGCTTTACTATTTATAAAATAACCAAGAAATATAGTCTCATCAGATTTTGCATCAAACTTACCAAGACTATCTTTACCATTATTGAGTACAAAACATTTGCAACCAAAAACATGAAAGTAATTGATATTAGGCTTTCTATTGTTCCACAGTTCATAGAGGATTTTTTTTATAATAGGTCTAATCAAAACTTTGTTTAAAATATAGCAAGCAGTATTCACAGTGTACAAAAAAAATTTGGAAGATTTCTTTCATAAAGCATTGTTCTATTCCACAGTCCACCCGATGTTCCTACTAGACCTCTCTTTCTTGCAGCTAGTCGGATGGGATCGAAGACCATCGTTGGAGGACATTGTATGGACTTTGAATTCATTGATCAGCAGCAGTTTAGGATAGGTCTGTGGCTCAGGGATGCAGGCTTGGTGCCATTTTGTTCTTTGACTGTGAGATTCTACCCGGGTTTGATTCGAGAGTTTTATGGTTCACTAGCCCGAGATAGTGATGGATGGGTTGCTCAGGTGCGAGATAGAGATATCCCAGTGATAGCAGAGATTCTAAGTAGAGTATGGGACATACCCATAAGAGGATCTGTTGTGGACATTATAGCGGACAGATTCAGTGGTCTCCATTGTATTTTTGAGGCAGATGATTTTCCTGAGGAAGCCACTGTGATTGCTTCAAGACTATCAGCTAAAATGAGGTTGCTGCATCACATAGTAGCCCGGATTCTTCTACCAAAGATCGGCTGTTTCGACTTCATCACAGAGCGTGAGCTGTTGGTGATGGTTTCTTTGGTACAACATACTCCTGTATGCCTACCGATACTTATGGTACATCAGTTGATGGAGGCATCCTTTAGCCAGAGACTATGTTTGCCCTACGGGAGGACTTGACTTTACTTTTCAAAGCTTATGGTGTAGTGATGGATGATGAGCCATACCGGCAACTACTGCACACTGATGTTTATGACATCAGTTCTCTTCACTAGATGGGGTACCAGCTTGTTAGAGGTCAGTGGAGATGACGAGTATCTAGTCAGGCCACTAACAGAGATGAGGATATAGCAGAGGAGGAGCACATCTTTTTGGATGAGGCAGGGCCCTCAGAGCCACCTACTGATATGCTTGATGTATAGCCCAAGACTTCAGCGTAGCCAGAGCCAACTCCTCAGCCTGAGCTAGCATGGTTTGATATCCCTGGAGTTTTTGAGAGTCTAAAGGACAGGGTTGCTCGCATTGAGACTGAGTTGATGATCATTCATCAGCGAGTCGACACATATCATATGGAGATGAGATGGAGCCATCGAGGATTGAGAGATGGGATCTCTGCCATTATATTCGCTTTGATTAGACCTTCTTCCAAGAGTGCTCCTAATACTCCTGCTCCAACTGATTCAGTTCCAACACCACCTGCTCCGGGACTAGATTTGGATGAGACTGACTCTGATGAGTTTGTCATGGCAGATTTGATGACAGAGCCAGTGTTGGAGACAGTAGCTGACCCTCCTAGGAGTCCCATTCATGATCCATCTAGTTCATCTTTCCATACTCCTATTCTATCCACTCCTTATTCCAGACTAGCTGATCACACTTCCATTCCTACACCTACACCTGTCATACCTTTAGTTACTGATACACCTATCATTGATTCTCTCCCATTGCATACATCTTCTCTAATCAGGGAACTAGGATTTTATACCCTGGTTTTTATCATCTTGATTCAGGTCCTATATTCGATCATACACCTTTCCATACAGTTGTTGACACTCCAATCCATTCTTCTCCTACTACTGACATAGCTTCTACCTCATCTACACCATCTAGAGGCAGGACTTATGTTAGATGCAGAGAACGAGGCCATCGTGTTCCATCGAGACTGACCAGGACCTGTCTTCATGATCTTCAATCTATGTGGCCTCGATCTCATGCTTCTACTGGTATAGGACCGATCGAGATTGGTTCCTCGGATGATGAGGATAGTGCTTAAGATACTCTTTATGTTTAGATAGTTTACATTTATGTACTCCTTGTATGGTGTTTAGATAGCTTTTATGTTTACTTACTTTTTTGTATCAAACATGTATCAATGAATGCAATATCATGAATGATTGGAATGTTTTCTACATGTTATGACTTTGGATGTTGTCACTTATGAATGAATGAATGAATGTCAGTTTTTGAATTTCAGTGTTTGACCTCTCCCAATTCCTTTTTAATGTTGACAAAAAGGAGGAGAGGTAAGTATAAAAGAAATAAGTAAGTATAAATAAGAGATAAAAGATATATATATATTTCTTGTGCAATGAAGACAAGTTTTGAAATGAAGATGAAATGAAAACTCTATTTTGTTTGAGAAAAATGTTTTGAACATTGAGTGAGGGGGTGTAATTCCTCTAAATTGCAAAACCTGTTTTGCTAAAATTTCATGCCCAATTCTTAATTTTAGATGTTTAATTTCAGCTTTATGTCATTGAAAGATCTTTGAAAATAAAATTTTCAAATCACCTCTTGATGGGAAGTATTTATACTCTTCAATCTATTATTCAAAACTCTTTTCGACTACTTTCACCTTGTTTCATTGCTGAATTTATTATTCTTGAGCATATTCTCTTTAGAGTTGCATGATACATAAATTTCTTTTTTAGCTCTGATACTCTTAGTCTAAACTTGATTCAAATGAGCCTTCAAACTTTCTTTTTCTATTTGAACATATACTGCAATAAGCCTTATACATAATTGAAAACTTCTTTTAAAGAGCTTATTATGTATTTTATACTTAAAGATTTTGTCATCATCAAAAAGGGAGAGATTGTTGACTTTGTTATTGATTTTAATGATAAACAAAATACTTAAGTATAAGTTGAGTACTAACTATTTCTTTAAAGTATGTTTTTATAGAAAAATATACTCATCAATCTAACAGTTTTGATTGCTTGTCAAAGAAATGAAGAAGTCCCCTCCATGAATGAAAGATTAATTTTAAATGGACTTAAGCTCTTGAAAATTTCTTGAAATAACACAAAGAGTTTAGCACAAATTGGTTTCAGTAGAGGTTCAGTGGTTTTTAATGAAACCTCAGCAAGTGTCGACTTACAACTCAAGTATCGACTCATGATAGTGGATGTGTCGACTCAAACTGATATACAGAAAGAATTTCAGATGGCATCGCTGAAGTGTCGACTCATGCTAATTAAGTGTTGACTCAAGTTGTCGACTCAAGGATCGGCTCATCGCTTGAGAAAATTTTGATACAGAACTTGCTAAAATTGAAGACTTGCCTGAAGTGTCGATCATGGATGTTAAGTGTCGACTCACTTGAAAATTCCAAAGAGCTTCAATGAAGAAATTTGAACTAGGTGTCGACTCATGGAATGTAAGTGTCGACCCTAAGTGTCGACTCATAGCTTGAAGTGTCAACACTTGGAGTTCTGAAAACAGTAACGGCTAGTTTTTCAAATACAGAACTCGACCCTCTTGGCTTCCAATGGCTAGTTTTTCGTGTCTAACGGTCATAAACCGACTTTGAGACCTTGGAAAGGTATTTAAGTGATTGAAATCAAATCTAAACACAAGAGGATCAACAATAGAAAAGAAAAAGCAAGTGCATTCACTCCCATTCATTGAGAGCAACTACCTTCAAACAAAAAGAAGTCTCAAAGCTTTCAAAGCCTTCAAGAGCATTCATGTTCAACATTCTTTAGCATTAATTGAGGCTTCATCATGTTAAAGATAAGCGATTCCTCAAAGCTTCAAAGAGATATCTGCTTTTATTTAGAAAGCTTTTATTATTGCCTTATTTCAAACTTTATATTTATCGTAAAGGTTATTGGTTAGCCTTGAAAATCAAGGAGGTTATTGGTTAGTCTTGAAAACCAAGGAGGTTATTGATTAGCTTTGAAAACCAAGGAGGTTATTGGTTAGCCTTGAAAACCAAGAAGGTTGTTGGTGAGCCTTAAAACCAATTAGGTTCTTGGTTAGCCCGCAAAACCAAGGGAGGTTTTGACTTGTGAGCTTTGTGAAAACAAGTCGAGTTTTGATTAGTGAGCCTACAAAACTAATTAACTATAATTGGTGGAGATTATAGTGAATTCCCAAGTGGTCTTTGAGGAGTGGATGTAGGTATGTTAGAAAGCACCTAACCACTATACTTGGATTATGTTTGTGATTGTTTGTCTCTCTCTTTTGCTCTTACTTTTATTGCTTTTAAATTTCTGCTACATACTCTTTAAGAGCACATTACACTTGTATTTCATTGTATTTAGATTGTTTATTGAATTGGTTCACATACTTGTAATTAATTTTTAAAAACCCAATTCACCCCCCTCTTGGGTTGCTTACTAGGCAACAAGGACCACCTGGCCTATTTTTCATGGTATGATGGTCATACTTGCCTTTTTAGCTCAGATCCATTTGGTATGGCCCTTGACCTTCACCCGTAATCACTCCTGCTTCCTCTTTCTCCCTCTCATGGCTGCCTTTATAAATAAAGGTTATTTTAGGGGCTGCTGGTTGGTTGAAATACTAGAAATAATAAGGAGGTTCGTGAGGATTTGGGATTGAGTGTGAGAATACCTAGCATTCAAGTTAGGTCTTGGGAAGAAAGCTAGTTAGGAAGGGTTCCACCTCTCCTCCTTATCTTCCAAGAAGAAGAAGATCGGCCCGAATGATCCCAAGGAGCTAGCACTCCGAGAGAGTTGATCTGAGTCAAGCCCCGGTGTGAACTACTCGTAGAGGCCAGACATGTATGTGGCTTGAAAGCTTTTCACTACCTCCATCTTTAAGGTATAGTGGAAAAGTATCTTTATACCTATTGACTCTTTTCTTGCTGTTGATGTTTTATAGCATGCTATATTATTATACTAGGTCCTGTTACAGGTAGATCGGTAGATCATTTTGATCTATCTATCGAGCCTTCTACTGTATATTTTAAATAATTTTAAAATACCATGTTTCTTCCTTGCATGCTTGCTTTCCTTTGCTTTTGCTTCTTAATCTTTTAATGGTATCAGAGTGCCAGGTTCTACATAGTATAATAATACTAGCATGCTTTATCATTATTGTTTTCTCTTATGTACATAGATTGAGTGCTTCATCATGGCCGTCCGGTCATAGGAGAGAAGTAGGGCTGCAAGACACTCTCTTCCCATTCAATGGGATCTCCTATGGCGTGTAGAGGTGCCGCTTATGATTGACTCATGAAAAGAAAAATAAGAGAAAATATAAATTAAAAATATTTTAATCTAATGTTATAATCATGAAACAAATTTAGATGAGATCTAAGAGTTTTGTTTTGATCGACTTTGTTTATAAGTTTGGAGAAACTTTAGATTTGAAATCACTATTTTTGCCCAGTGACAGGCCTTGAGTCGACCATTGAGTCGACTCATGAAGGCTAAAGTATAGATACTTGACCAGGAAGAGTCGACACTTGGGCTTGTGAGTCGACACTTTGCCTTGAAGGTGTCAACTTAGAGCGCCTGCCAGAAAACATGGTGTTCTATTTTCTTCCTGTTTCAGGCCATGAGTCAACCCATGTGTCGACACTTGTCCCTGGTGAGTCGATACTTGACATCAGAATGCAAGAAAATAGTGAATTCAATTTTTTGATTCATTATAAAATTATTTTACATAATAATTTAAAATTATTTTAATTTATGAAGGCTATTGAACTTAATTAAGAATTATGTTACCTTGAATGACAAAGAACTCTAGGAATATGATTCAAAGATTTTAAGTCATTTTCGTAAGCCTTAAGGATCATGGGTTAGCTTCTTTTAGGTCCTTAATTGGGTTAGACCTAAGTTTAGATGCATTGGACTAAATAGAGAACTAATCTAATCAAATATTGAGTTAGGATTTCTTCTCTATAGATCTCTCTAATAGTTAGAATGATTAGTCCATAAATCTAAATAGACCTAATTTATGGCTCAGTGGTCAGTCCGAGTCTTTAGGCTAGCCTAATCGAGTTTGATGAATCAATTGGTATCCAAGGTAAGTTTGGCATTTTGATCTTGGTTCTTTTGAGCTACCTCTTACCTAGCCAACTCGGTTGGTGTCTAAGGAAAGTCGGTTAATGGTGGAACCCAATCCATGATCTCACTTACCTGGCCAATGTGGTCGATCAGGATTGATTGGATAGCTCATTGACACGTGTTAACCCATGTCACCCTAGGTTAATCAGTCTTGATTGATTTTAGGTGCCCATGGATTATTAGTTATGTGTAACCCTCCTTGATTGCTGATGTGGTCAGTGGGAGGTTGATCCATGTCTTCTTATCTCTTCTTTTGTTACATTAAAATTAAACCCTCTAAATTTTTAGGTTCATAAAAGGATGAAGTTATAGGGATAACCAAGTCCTAGCATTCCATTAAGTAGGATGTTAATGGATCCAATAGTTGGGTGTTCATCAGTAGATACAAAGATTGGGTGTTTATCGGGCTATTAGAATTACTATTCCTAATATGATGGCTCAGTGCGACTCTCTTAACGGTGATCAGGTGGGCTGGCCAAAGTCAGGCTTGACTATTCATTGTTAGAAACATTAATTTTGTCATGTTAATGGTTGGACCTAACCGGGACCTTCAATAGGAGGCCCAAAGGCCGATTGAAGTACACCTTGGGGCAAAACCTAAATACTGGAGGTTACTTGGAGAAGTAATCGGTTGAAGAACCTATCTTTAGACACGTATGGGTGGGCCGACCAAAGTCGGGCTCATGTGTTGTCTATTGGACTCTAGTACCCACTAAGAAATTAAAGTAATTCCTTGGATTGGAGGTAGAGGCTACCAGTTTGAACAAGATAGTGGAGGGGCCTTTAGATTAAAGTCAATGTCTTTAGGTTAATAATTCATATACACTAATAAAGTTTTGGTTTTCCATTCAGATGTCTTCCCACCTGTCGCTCTAGTCTCTTCTCGACAACGAGAAGCTCAATAGACCCAACTTCGATAGCTGGTATCAAAGGCTCAGGATTGTCCTGGAGCATGAGCGGATCTTGTATGTGATATCAAATCTGGCACCTGAAATTCTTGTTCCCAATGCTTGAGATTCAGTTAGAGATACTTATCAAAAGTGGTTCTCTGACAGGACCACTATCCAATGCATAATGTTCGCAGTGATGAACAACGAGTTCAGTCGCAAGTTTGAGGAAGCCCAGCCAAAGGAAATCTTTCAAAAGTTGAAGGAGTCCTTTGGCACACCAGATGATGTTGAGAGGTATAGGATCTCCTGTGCTATTTACAATGCACGGATGTGTGATGGGACCTTAGTCAATGATCATGTCTGTATATGATCGAGATGATTGAGTGCCTAGGCAAGCTCAGAAGTCCCTTGCATGAACATCTTGGGAAGGATGCGATTCTGAATTCCCTGCCCTCTTCCTATCTAGATTTTCTTGATTATTATAGAATGAATAAGCCTGCAATTAACTACGATGGTCTGTTGGGGTTATTACAGACATATGAGAAAGACCACCAACTGAACAAAGGGGTGGTAAATCTAGTGGGAGGATCTTCGGTAGGGCATCATCCCTTTAAGAAAGGGAAAAAGAAAAATAAAGAAAAAAGGTGCAGAATGCTTCTGGGCCCAGTCAAGCCAAAAGGGTGAAGGCTGATAAGAGCCATGCGGAGTGCTTCTTCTACAAGAAGCAGGGTCATTGGAAGAGGAACTGTCCTCTTAACATTGTGTCCCTTGATCCGAACAGGTCCAAGAAGAGAAAGCAGTAGGACGGTGCTGGACAAGGTATTTATATGATAATACCTTGTAATGTCTCTATCTGTGATACTACTAACTGGGATTGGATACAGGAAGTCCAATTCACATTTACAATTCTTTGCAGAGACTTCAAGTTAGTAGAAGATTCGAGGATGGTGAGAGATTCTTGAACGTAAAAAATGGAAGCTGATATGGTAAGATCATTAACGTGGAACCCATGTTTGATCCAGTCAGATGCCATGTCGGAAGAAGCTGCCATGTCAAACATCTCTCCTCGAACTCCTTCACCAGGCGACTCCCTCAAGGTCAAGATTCCATGGCTGAAGTCAAGCTCCACCACTCTGGACACCTTCGCCAGGTGGCTCCCTTAGGGTCGAGACATCGTGGTCGAAGTCAAGCTTTGCCTCCTCGGACTCATTTTCCAAGCGGCTCCCTCAGGGTCAAGACGCCATGGCCGAAGTCGAGCTCCGCCTCTCTGGACTCCTTCGCCAGGCGTCTCCCTCAGGATGGACATGCCATGGCCAAAGATGAGCTCCGCCTCTCTGACTCCTTCACCAGGCGGCTCTCTCAGGGTCGAGACACCGTGGCCGAAGTCGAGCTCCACCTCTCTGGACCAGCCACACCTCGGACAAAGGGACCAGTGACCAAAGGACATCGCCACTCTCCTTGGGAGGTGGTCGGCCACTTAAGGACCATTGAAAGGTGCCTGCAAGGCCACAATAATGGCCCCAGCTATCGCTTACTCCAGAAAGGAAGGGCTCTCTCGATCGAGGCACTGCACTCCCAATTAATTATTTGCACCACCCATAAGAGGAAGTCAACCTAGAAGATTTAAATCCAGGGGGTGGCTGCCCTCCCGATCAAGGCTTTGCCAGACTTCCCGAAATGGAATGACCAGGAAGAATGTCAGAGTGCACGGTAATCTCCTTATCACAAGTAAGGAAAGGCATCCCGTCCATGGCACGAAACATCACCGCATGCGCCTGCAAGCGAGGGGAGGATCCAAAGGTAGGCATCTGGTAGCCACTCTGGCTTAAAAGGTACTCTCCAAGGTTCCAAGGAGGTACACAAACTAAGCAAACCAAGCAAACAAATAGGCAAGAAGGGTGGCACGCAGGAGGGCAACCGAGAGGCCAGGCATCCAAGGCTATCGAAGACCCACTGGAAGGGTCTCGGTGGACATAACCTTCCTGCCCAAACTCCCCTCTTTCACCACTTCTCCTACTCCACTCACAACTCGTTTACATTCTCCATGCATATCATTTTCTCCTCCTAGCATGGACTCAATCTACGGGGCTCGACCAGGAGGATCTGTTCCCTTGGATCATCACTGACTTGAGCATCGGAGTGCCCCTACCAGGATCACTGGCCCGGGTCTCTTCTATTTTGTAGGTCCGGACATGCAGGCAGGTCCCAGAGTGACAAGGGCATGATCCGAGGTCATCTTCAGCTACAGGCCATGATGGTTTAGGCGGCAATAGATTGGCGCACCAGGAAGTGGGAGGGTAGGATGCATTCTGATCCAAGCTAATCCCCTTGCGAGAAAACCATCGGAGGCATGGTGATGACCCATGCAAGGGAAGTCTCCACCAGTCATGCGGGAGATCCCCCTTCCCGTGGGGACACGCACAGTCCAAAAAGGGAGCTCCCTGCTCCACCACAACCACCTCCAGCGGATGCCTAGCTGGCCGCGCTCGCCCAGCAAATACAGCTTCTAACTACGGTAGTGCGCCAGTTGCAGCATCAGCACCGGTCCCTGGCCACCCACTAGCAGCCAGGGACCCTCGCGGCCCAAGCCACCACTCCCCGCGATAGCTTGCGATCCTTCCAAGGAAGGCCTTTACAGCCACGGGCCACAATAGATCACCGGGAAAGCCATAGGACCCCAGCAAAGAGACAATGATCCGGGTCCACCGACCGGGAGAGCCGATCTTCGACCTTTGAGCAGGCTACTGCCAAGCACCATCGATGTCGCAAGGGCAAGGCCCCCCATTGCGACCCCCCTCAGATGCTACCTTCACCTCTACCGTCGGCCTTGGTGGAGGGATCATCTGACAAGGACATCAAGCGCATAGTAGAAAGGTGCCTGGAAGAACAGGAGCGCAAGCTAGCGGAGCTATCCTACTAGTTTGCAAATTTGCAGGGCTCCCCCAACAAGCCTGCAGGCTACGACGCTCATCCCTCTCTCTCCCGAGAGATCCAAGAAGAACCAATTCTGGGTCGGCTCCAGATGCCATAGGTGGATCCCTACGAAGGGACCACCGACCCCATGGACCACCTGGAGAGCTACAAGGCCCTCATGAGAGTCCAAGGGATGACCGACGTTCTTCTCTGCATCACCTTTCCAGCCACACTTCAGAAGGTGGCTGAGTCTGGTTTACCCACCTCGAGCTCGAAAGCATTAGCTCTTTCACTCAACTGGAGCAGAAGTTCATGGCCTACTTTGATGCCTGTCAAAAGTATGACATAAGGTGGACAGTGTCTTCTCCATCAGGTAACAGGACCACGAGCTCCTACAAGACTATGTGGCCGGCTTTAAGGTTGCCGCACTGGAGATTTACAACTCGGATGAGCCAGTTGCTATGCTGGAACTAAAGAGAGGGCTCAAGACTTCCCGCCTAACCTACTTCCTTGACAAGATGCCCCCTAAGACGTACTCTAAACTCCTTCTCCGTGTTCAAAAGTACATCCTCACCAAGGAGGCGGACTGTACGAGGAGGGAGCTGGATGGGAAGCCATTGAAAAGCCAGCTCCTGAAGAGACGTCTGGGGCACGGAAGCTTGGACCATCCACATCGAATTTCTGCCAATGGCTGAAGCTGAAGAGTGGTCCCATCCCAGAAGAAAGATACACACCTCTCCTGGCTCTGAGGACAAAGATCCTTATGGAGATTGAGGGCGAGTGCTACCTGCATCGCCCACCACCTCTGAGGTCGTCTAATGGTTGTGACAAGATGAAGTACTGCCAATTCCACCGTGACCATGGCCATGACACTGAAGAGTGCCGCCACCTCAAGAGAGAGATTGAAGACCTCATAAAGAGGGGATACCTCAGGAGATTCATAGGGGGCAAGACCCTGGCCAAACCTTAGGTGTTCGCTGCTCTCCCACCAGTCCCCGAAGTCGACAACCAGCCCACCGAGAAGCCTGTGGGGATGATCTGTTGGGGAATTGAGCGCGCCCCAAAGAGGGCCCGGGAAGGAGAGGGTTCTGAGAATGTACTCCCCTTTATGAGGGAAAGAAAATCTAGGGTTGAGAATGTAAATAATGATGTCGTGGTCATCAAGATGGCGATCACGAAGCATCCTGTAAAATGGATTATGTCGATAGTGGAAGTTCTACTGATATCTTTTTTTATGATGCTTTCTCCAGGATGAATCTGCCCTCTGTTCAATTTAAGCCTGTGCACACTCCCCTCATTGGTTTCATAGGGAATTTCATGGGAGTCGAAGGGGAAATCACTCTCCCTATTACTGCCAGGGTGCCACCTCAGCAGAGCACCATCATGATGACCTTCACAGTCATTAGGCTTCCTTCGGCCTATAATATGATCCTTGGCCGCCACGGGCTCAATCTGCTCGACGTAGTCATCTCCACCAAAAGGCTATTAGTACAATTTTCTACTCCTTACAGTGTTGGGGAAATGAGGGGGACACCTCAGCCAATCCAACACTGTCTCCAAGCCATTCCTGGGGCCAAGGCTTCTGAGGAAACCCCAGTGCCGACAACCTCGACCAAAGGTCAGAAGACCTTAGAGGTGGCCCGGTCGAGCACCTGCTTTCATACCCACTTGGAGTCGACCCCGCGACGATGGTGCAAATTGGGGCTCAGTTGTAAGAGGAGCAGGCCCACCTATTGGAGTTTCTTCGAGTCCAAGTCTACTTGAAGATTGCATTCACTCAAAGAAACTCCAACACTGGTGGTACCTCGGGTCAATGCTCAACTTGTGGTACCTCGGGTCAATCGCCCCTCGCCTCTCAGGGGTGAAGCTTCTCTTCTTCTACCGAACCGCGCGATACCTCAGGTTAATGCTCAACTTATGGGTGATGACATCAGGAGGAATCACTGGTGGGCCCAATCTTTAAGTAGACTTAGACTAGAACCAACTTAGCTAAATACAAGACCCACTGACCCCACATGACCAAATTGATCAATGTACAGGACTAAAAAAAAATACATGACTTAAATTAAAAATTGCTTAGGCTTGAAGCCTTATTACAGAACCCAATAGACTAAACCCTAATCAGAGATCCACGAGGGTTGAGGAGCCTCTGTCTGATTTTGGTACCCACACCAGTTCTCCCCGGGTGGAAGGAACTCAACCCTATCGAGTAAGAGTTGATTTGGGTTTGGTACTCCTCCAGAAGGTCATGGTCGAGGTGCTGCAGTCCTCCCAGGTAATCCATGAATCGTTGGACTCCGGCCAGCCTAGCCATCGGACTAAGTAACGATGATAGCCTTTGCCCCGAGTAGTGATATCTTGATCATCCAGGACACGCTCGATCTGCTCGACTATCTTAGGTAAAATTGGTGGTGGACACTCTGGATCAGATTCGCTCTCAAATGAAAGGTCAGGCCCAAATGGCTCGCTGGGTATGTTTGCTGGTTCCCTATACTCGACTAAGTCCGAGATATTGAAAGTTGAGCTAATGCCATATTCCTGGGGTAACTCAAGTACATAGGCATTAGGGCCAACTCTCCTTATCACTCTAAAGGGGCCAGATCCATGAGCATGAAGTTTCTTAATGGTTCCTAGTGGGAACCGTTCAGGCCTAAGCCTAATCATTATAGAATCCTCAATTTCAAACTCTTTAGCTCATTTCCAGGAATCAGCCAATCTTTTATATATATTATTACTTAGATTAATTTTTTGGCTAATTTCCTTATGCATGTCCCTAATATGCTGTGCAAATGCTTTTGCGGACTCTGAGACTCATACTGACACTTGACAAAAAACAGACTCAACTATGTATTCCTATTGAGAGGAATTTTATTGGACTCTCTAGGGTCTAAACCTAACAGATTATTGACTCTCTAGGTTTGACCCTAGTCAGGTATGCACATGAAAAATTACCGTGGATCCCTAGCAAATGCCATAAGGTATACCAGAAGTAGGTAGCAAAAGGGATGGGCTCTAAGGATTCATGCAATCTAGTAATCTCAATAAAATGTAGCCCCATGGCTCTAGAAACATGAGAAGACTCAGGGAAGGGTAGGAAATTGGAATCACAGTCTTGGGGCAATCCATGGGAAGCATGAAATAGACCTTGGTTATTCAGGATGATCTTAAAATTTGGACATTGATCTATGGGTGCAAGTTCTAGGGCAGGCTGGGTGTTCCTAGATGGTGGAAGGTCATCAAGAAGGTCTTTAGGAAGTTTATCTTGAAAGTCCTCGAAACTAATGTCTACTTTCTAGCATTGTTCCTTAGAGACTTATTCCTGGATCTCCTATATAGGCAATACATGCGAACCTTCACTTTCATCGACTATGTTTGATCCTGGCTCAGTCACTCCAAATTTTATAGTGGGTTCATGATCTTTTTCTATGAGTTCCTTAGTGATTTCAACCCTGGGACCATCTTCATCACTCTTCTCCACTAGACTCAAATTCTGCCATTGGTCCAATAATCTGTGGGTGTAAGATAGTGGTATGTACTTCTCTCTAAGCCTAGCTTTCATATCCCTCTAAGTTGCTATGGGTTCTTGTCCTCTTTGTCCTACCATTCTCTCAACAGTATTCCAAAATAACCTAGCCTGGCGAACCATCCTATGTTTGGCAAATTTGAACTTCATCCTTTCCATCATAGTGTACCAATCGAAGTATTGTTCTATGTCCTCCTCCCAATCTATGTACACTTTGGGATCTAGACTACCATCGAAGGTAGGGGCTTTTAGCTTAATGTTTCTGATGGCCCTCTCTTCTTGGTCTATGATATCCTGATGGGGTCTCCTAGGGTGTATCTCTTGGGCTAGGTTAGGATGGGGGACTCTTCTAGGTTCAGCCTCTAAGGTAGGATTACGTTGAGGGTATTCCCTAGGGTGGGGAGGTGACTCAGACTCAAGTTCAGTGGAACGCTCCCGTGTTCTCTCCAGAGTTTCTAGCCTTGTTTCAAATTTGAATTCAAACTCATCAAACCTTTTGTTCAACCTAGCTAGATGTTCATTGATGACCTTTAATGGATCCTTGTGGTTGTTCTTCATGGGTTTACTAGGCTAGGAGTGATAGGGTACTCCTGATCTAGTAGACATGCAATACACAACGAAAGGTGCTACTTGTTTGCTAGACCTAGGAGTTCAATCAAAATGGTTCAATGTAGTAGGCACACAACACAACAATTAGCCCTTTCACCGGCCAGGTAAGAGGTGGGAGTATGGGAGGCCCCTTTTGCTTTCACAAGGACCCAATTAGAGAACCACAACACCATTTAGGACATTTGATGCTAGACCTCTTGCCTTAGACACTGGCTTCCATGTACCAATTGATGGGTTGCATGCACTAGCTTTTCCAAAGTGGTTAAACCCGACTCGTGGATGTCCCTAATCTATTAGGTTGCTACTAGATTTTAGATTAGGTTTGGGTTCAAAATGCACGGGTGGTTGTTTTTGGGCTAAGGAAAGGTAATGACTTCCTTCCCTTATCTTGTGATATTGACGTCCTTTAGTTAGTTATGAAAATGATGACATACAAATGATCTAATAAAATGTACCTAAGTTTTATTTTTGGATTTTTGATGTATGCTAGCAGAGATAAGATACTGGAAATTAAAAAAATTTGAACCTAAATGCGAAAATTAAACTATATGGAAAATGAAAATGGGATGAGATGCACTTGCTGGGATTTTCAGAATAAAATTTTTCTCAAATGATATCAGTCGTGTAGAAATTTTATAGACTGAAATAAAATCTAAAAATATTCTAGAAAATACTACTAATTATGTATAATCTAAAAAAATAAAAATCATAAAAAATTGACATTCTTATAGGCAGAAATACTTAAAATAGCAAACTATGTACTGAGATAAAAAAATGTAGAAATTTGAAGATGCTAGATTCTAATGATGCAAAACTATTATTTAAGATTTAAAACTTATCTCCTTGTGTTTTCCTTCAAAGGTCAATCACATCGGCACCCCTACACACCATAGAAAATCTCCGTGGAATAGGATGTGAGGGTCTTGTAGCCCTTCTTTTTTCTATGACCAGATGGCCATGGTCAAGCACCTAATCCATGTACTTAAGAAGATGCTATGTCCTAACCATGCTTTGATACCAAACATGATGCGGGACTAACTAGAGGCTTGGATGAGATGGAATGATGCAAGTGATTTTTCTTTTATGATTTTTAGGTTTTAATGAGGTTAAGGATTCCCGAAGACGAGCAAGAGTAGATCTAGGTTTTCTATAATAACAAGAACTTCAAGTAAGCAAATAAGTCCCTAAACAAGGATAAGAAGAGGAGCCCAGGATTGAGAAACCCCGTAGGACTTAGCTCTTGGATGAATACCAACTTAGGAGTTTAGGGTTGCAAACCTTGTAAAGCTCTGATGCGCTCGATGCCGAGTTCACTCGCTCTCACGGATGCGACCTGGAGGATCAAGCCTTCAACCCTGCGGATGCGCTGGCTTTCCGTTCGGAGGTCATGAAGGCAAGGGAAATTGACTCCATGTCTGTGGCACCTGGAGGACCTGCGAGCAATCAAGATCAATGTTAGGGGTCAACAAGAAATAAGAAGCAATGTAGGAACAAAAGTTGTAGATGGTGGTGTTAAGGAGATCTTCTTGCTAGGCGCCCGGATGGATCATCTAGATGGCCTCTGAACTCGAAGATGGAAGATGACTTGTGCGGAAGAGATGGTAGCTTAAGGCCTCACATCCCTCGATGCCCGAAGGTGAAGGTGCTCCCTCATGGAGATCGACGTTCTTAAGGAACGAAGGCAAACTAGAAGATATCACTCAAACTTTTCTTTTTTCATTCATTCAAGATTTTTCCATACAAGGGAGGGGTAAGGCCCTTTATATAGGCACCTTAAAACCCATTCAAATTCAAATGAAAAAAATACAAAGCTTCATGAAGAGGGTGCCCAAATTCAGATTTCTTCTTCTCTTGGCCGACCAAGATTTTGTGGCATGAATTGGGGCTTGAAAGATGGGAGTTGTCTCCTTGATTTTTGGGTCAATGCATTTCTTCCATAGCCGACCAAGATCTTTGAGAAGTAAGCTTGATATGGGGCTTGAAACAAGGATCATGTTGACCCCATAAGTGATTTTGATGATAACCAAACATTGGAGCATGTATATTTATTTCTGACAACTCTACAAGTGTTTGACATGTTTTTGCAAGATGGATTAAATGTTCAAACTTCAACTCCTACACCTCTATTTTCTTGTTTGAGTTGTGTTGTAATGTATTTTTGTAAAGAAGAACCCAATGAAAATGCTAAGAAAAAATCATATAAAGGGGTTACTTATGTGTATGTGTGCCTTGAAATTAGTTTTGTGTTGGTATGCTTGAAAATATAAAGAGTTGATAAGAGTTTTTTTTTAAGTTCAAGTGTAAAAATTGATGGGGGACTAATATGCATGCCATTTTTTATGTATGTTTTACATGTTGAGTTAGGTGATTAATTCCTAATTTTCAGATCAAAATTATTTGTAGGGAATTTTGTATGAATCTTTGAAGATCAGCATGCATATTAGGACCTAGAAAAGTAGCAAAGAAGGACCGCAGGGGCTGAGAAGCCTCGGTTAGGGTAAGTTCTCCTACAATAAAACTATTGGAGGAAGAGGGGTGTACCTGACAATGTCTGTGAAGATCGCAGTGAAGGGGTCTCTCGTTCCTCGACGGATGCGGCCTGGAAAATCGAGCCAAAGACCCACGGATACCCGGCTTTCTGCTCGGTGATCCGATTGAGGCTTGGCTGGAGTCGTTGGATTCGTAGGAACTCAGGGACCTGCAAACGACCTGTCAGGGGTTAGAAAATTTACAAAGGAACAAGAAAACAAAAGAAAAATAGCAAGGGAAGGCTTCTTTTGGAGTGGGCGTCCAGGGATCTGGAGGGTTTGTTGGCAGCAGGAAGATGATTGCAAACACCGGAAAGAAGAACTCTCACAAACCCCTTTATGCACACAGCAGGGTATCACACAACTCAATAGAAGAACTCAAGGTTTTAATTCATATCAAAAATTAGGTTTCATACAAGAGTCTAGGGTCCCTTAAATAGACCCTTAACCTTGGGCTCCAAGTAAGGGTACATAAGTCTTTACATAAGAATCCTCTTCCCTCTCAAACCCTAGCTAGAAAATAAAAAAACATTAGGTAGAAAAAATCCCTAAAAATTCTCTTGACTTGGTCAACACTCCAAGGATGCCTAGGGGGGCGTGTTGGGCTTCTAGGAGCAGCAAAAGGCCGGCCCAAAGGGGCTCGGGTGCATGGGTTTGGGCCTCTCAAAGCTGGGGTGGCCTGGTAGCCAGGTAGCAGGAATATTTCCTGGTATCTTGCTTCTTAGGGGCTTGGGCTTGGCACCTGGGCTTGATTTCTTTGGGCTAGGTTGTAGATGGACCTCTGGAATCATGGATGCCCTTATCTATGAATATACTTTGGAATCTAGAAGGGAATCTGGGCATCTGGAGGGCATCTGCAAGAAATCAGGGTTTTCCTGAATTTTCCTCCTGGGGTCTTCAAATCTTCAAGCTGGGTTGGACTCGGGCTATACTTCCATGTCTTTAATCTAGCTGGACTTGGTCTTCACTTGTATGACATAGTCTTGAGTCTTCAATATGCTTGGACAGGACTCAAAAAAATAAAATTAGCTCAACATGAGCTGACTAGCATTGGACTGAACTGCTCAACATAAGCTGACTAGTACAGAACTGAAATAACAACTCAAAAGACTCAAACAACAACTAAAAAAAGGACTCAGATGGGCTAAGCCCTTATTACAGATGGACTCATAAATTATTGATCAATTCACAGAGGGTTGAAAAGCCTCTGTCTTATTCTGGTACCTCCGGTGTCCCCACCAAAAATCCTGAAGAAGATACTTGAGCCGACCCAACTTGTTGATGAGCCGACTCCGCTTACTGGCATGCAGTAAGGATTCTGGAATGCAGCAATCTGAGCCAACTCGAAGGTAACCAAGCCGACTCTAATGAATCTGAGTCGACTGGAATCAGTCCGAGCTGACTCTTCTAGAGTCGAATTTCTGAAGATTTCTGAGAACAGCCAAGCGAGTCGACCCGAACTAGAAAGAGCCGACTCTACCAGACCTATTTCTGAAAGCCTAAGAAAGCGAGTCGATCCAAACTGCATTGAGCCGACTCTTCCAAAGTGAGGATTTTCGAACCTAAGAAAAATAGTCGACCCAAGCTAAAGAGAGCTGACTCCTCAAGTTCAAGTTTTTCAAAGAAAGAAGTTCGAGCCGACCCAAGCTATCCAGAACCGACTCATCCAGAGTGATGTTTTGTGCCCCGAGACAAAGAGCCAACTATAATGAAGATTTGGCAACTTGAGCTATCGACTCGATGGATCCAAGCCGACTCAAACATCGTTTCCAGGTATCTAATGGCTAGTTCTAGAATTTGTTTTTGAATGCCAAAAAGTTCTCCAATGATCACAAGTCACATCCCAATGGTCAAAAATGTCTCTAACTGCCTTGGAGTGATGGAAAACTTTATATTTGAAGGATTTGAATTTCCTTAAAGAGAAGAGAAAAAGAGAAGAGAAAAAAGAGTTCTTAAAAAAAAGGGAAAAGAGAGCTTCATTGAATATTCTACCAACCAACAGCAAAAGAGCACATGAGCCTTCAAGCTAGACTTCAAGACTTCACCAACTCTTATTTAAACTTTGAAGCAACTTTGGGAAGAAGCCACTGAAGAAATTAAAGCTTATTCAAGTGCATTCAAGTGGACTTCCATCAAGCTGCACCGGCAACTATCCGACAAATTGAGTTTGTCATTTTTGTTGCATTTCTTTCAATTCATTTTTGAATTGTTGGGTTATTGGTGAGCATGGTTGAAAACCAAATAGGTTCTTGGTGAGCCTTTGATAAAACCAAGTGTTGGGTTCTTGGTGATCCTGGTAAAACCAAGTTAGGTTTCTTTGGTGAGCTTATTAAAATCAAAGGGTGTTGGGTTTTCTTTCATGATCCCATAAAATCAAAGTGTAGAGGTTTTGGATTGTGATCCTGCAAAACAATCCTACTATATTCGGGTGTTAATATAGTGAAAATCCCAAGTGGTATCTTGGATAGTGGACATAGGACCTGGGTTGCTCCGAACCACTATAAATTTGGTGTGTTTGTGTTTGCCTTTTTACTCCTTTTTAGCTTTCGCAATTTATAACTCTGTCACAGCACCTAACACCTTCTATGGGATTTGTAATAGCACATTACTTGCTTTAAATTTTTAAATTCCCAATTCATCCCTCTCTTGGGTAGCCACTTGGGCAACAACTGGTATCAGAGCAGTGTCTCTGAATACATTAGAGTAAAGTTTGATGGCTCATCCCATTAGTACATGTTTGGCAGAAGGCGAGTCAACTAATAGACCTCCATTGTTCACAGGCACAAATTATGCATATTAGAAATCACGAATGAAAATCTATATCCAAGCAGTTGATTTTCAATTATGGAAGGTCATTCTAAAGGGTCCTTATATTCCCATGACTAAAATTGATGGAGTGGACGTTCCTAAACCTGAAGAGGATTGGGACAAACATGACATGAAGATGGACGAATTAAATGCCAAAGACATGAACTTATTGTATTGTGCTTTGGATAGTAATGAGTTTAATTGAATTTCTATTTGTACTTCTGTAAAAGAAATTTGGGATAAACTCGAAGTGACCCATGAAGGAACTTTTTAAGTGAAGTCTTCTAAAATCAATCTTCTTGTGCACAGTTATGAACTATTTAAGGTGGAACTGAATGAAATAATCTCTGCCATGTTTTCATATTTCACTGACATTATTAATGGCTTAAAAGTCTTGGCAGGGTATATACTAATGCAGATCTAGTACAGAAGATACTGAGATCTCTTCTAGATAAATTGGATCCGAAAGTGACTGCCATCCAGGAAGCAAAAGATTTGAATACCCTAGTGCTGGATGAACTACTAGGATCTCTGGTGGGGACACCTGAGGCACCAGAATAAGACAGAGGCTTTTTCAACCCTCTGTAAATTGATCAATAATTTATGAGTCCATCTATAATAAGAGCTTAGCTCATCTGAGTCTACTTTAGTTTTTATTTGAGTACTTTTAGTTGTTATTTCAGTTCTGTACTAGTCAGCTCATGTTGAGCTAGTTCAGTCCAATGCTAGTCAGCTCATGTTGAGCTAATTTTATTTTTTTGAGTCCTGTCCAAGCATACTGAAGACTCAAGACTATATCATACAAGTGAAGACCAAGTCCAACTAGATTGAAGACATGGAAGTATAGCCCAAGTCCAACCCAGCTTGAAGATTTGAAGAACCCAGGAGGAAAATTCAGAAAATCTTGACTTCTTGAAGATGCCCTCCAGATGCCCAGATTCCCTTCCAGATGCCAAAATATATTCATATACCAAGGCATCCATGATTTTAGAGGTCCATCTACATCCTAGCCCAAAGAAATCAAGCCCAGGTGCCAAGCCCAAGCCCCTAAGAAGCAAGATACCAGGGAATATTCCTGCTACCTGGCTACCAGGCCACCCCAGCTTCCAGAGGCCCAAATCCATGCACCCGGGCCCCTTTGGGCCGGCCCCTTGCTGCTCCTAGAAGCCCAACACGCCCCCCAGGCATCCTTGGAGTGTTGACCAAGTCAAGAGAATTTTTAGGGATTTTTTCTACCTAATATTTCCTTATTTTCTAGCTAGGGTTTGAGAGGGAAAAGGATTCTTATGTAAAGACTTATGTACCCTTACTTGGAGCCCAAGGTTAAGGGTCTATTAAAGTGACCCTAGCCTCTTGTATGAGGAGAATTTTTGATGAATGAAAACCTTGAGTTCTTCTATTGAGTGGTGTGATACCCTGCTGTGTGCATAAAGGGGTTTGTGAGAGTTCTTCTTCCCGGTGTTTGCAATCATCTTCTTGCTACCAACAAACCCTCCAGATCCCTGGATGCCCACTCCAAAAGAAGCCTTCCCTTGCTATTTTTACTTTGTTTTCTTGTTCCTTTGTGAGCTTTCTAACCCCTGACAGGTCGTTTGCAGGTCCTTGAGTTCCTACGAATCCAACGACTCCAGCCAAGCCTCAATCGGATCACCGAGCAGAAAGTCGGGTATCCGCGGGTCTTTGGCTCGGTTTTCCAGGCCGCATCCATCGAGGAATGAGAGACCCCTTCGCTGCGATCTTCACAGACGTTGTCAGGTACACCCCTCTACCTCCAGTAGTTTTATTGTAGGAGAACTTGCCCTAACCGTGGCTTCTCAGCCCCGGCGATCCTTCTTTGCTACTTTTCTAGGTCCTAATCTGCATGCTGATCTTCAAAATTCATACAAAATTTTCTACAAATAATTTTGATCTGAAATTTGGGAATTAATCACCTAACTCAACATGTAAAACATACAAAAAAAAATTGCATGCATATTAGTTCCCCATCATTTGGTATCAAAATGATGGGGAACTAATATGCATGCAATTTTTTTTGTATGTTTTACATGTTGAGTTAGGTGATTAATTCCCAAATTTCAGATCAAAATTATTTGTAGAGAATTTTGTATAAATTTTTGAAGATCAGCATGCAGATTAGGACCTAGAAAAGTAGCAAAGAAGGACCGCCGGGGCTGAGAAGCCTCGGTTAGGGCAAGTTCTCCTACAATAAAACTACTGGAGGTAGAGGGGTGTACCTGACAATGTCTGTGAAGATCGCAGCGAAGGGGTCTCTCGTTCCTCGATGGATGCGCCTGGAAAACCGAGCCAAAGATCCGCGGATACCCGGCTTTCTGCTCGATGATCCGATTGAGGCTTGGCTGGAGTCGTTGGATTCGTAGGAACTCAGGGACCTGCAAACGACCTGTTAGGGGTTAGAAAGCTCACAAAGGAACAAGAAAACAAAGTAAAAATAGCAAGGGAAGGCTTCTTTTGGAGTGGGCGTCCATGGATCTGGAGGGTTTGTTGGCAGCAAGAAGATGATTGCAAACACCGGGAAGAAGAACTCTCACAAACCCCTTTATGCACACAGCAGGGTATCACACCACTCAATAGAAGAACTCAAGGTTTTCATTCATCAAAAATTCTCCTCATATAAGAGGCTAGGGTCCCTTAAATAGACCCTTAACCTTGGGCTCCAAGTAAGGGTACATAAGTCTTTACATAAGAATCCTTTTCCCTCTCAAACCCTGCTAGAAAATAAGGAAATATTAGGTAGAAAAAATCCCTAAAAATTATCTTGACTTGGTCAACACTCCAAGGATGCCTAGGGGGGCGTGTTGGGCTTCTAGGAGCTGCAAGGGGCCAGCCCAAAGGGGCCCGGGTGCATGGGTTTTGGCCTCTGGAAGCTGGGGTGGCCTGATAGCCAGGTAGCAGGAATATTCCCTGGTATCTTGCTTCTTAGGGGCTTGGGCTTGGCACCTGGGCTTGATTTCTTTAGGCTAGGATGTAGATGGACCTCTAAAATCATGGATGCCATGGTATATGAATATATTTTGGCATCTGAAAGGAAATCTGGGCATCTGGAGGGCATCTGCAAGAAGTCACGATTTTCTGAATTTTTCTCCTGGGGTCTTCAAATCTTCAAGCTGGGTTGGACTTGGGCTATACTTCCATGTCTTCAATCTAGTTAGACTTGGTCTTCACTTGTATGATATAGTCTTGAGTCTTCAGTATGCTTGGACAGGACTCAAAAAAATAAAATTAGCTCAACATGAGCTGACTAGCATTGGACTGAACTAGCTCAACATGAGCTGACTAGTACAGAACTAAAATAACAACTAAAAAAACTCAAATAAAAACTAAAATAGACTCAGATGAGCTAAGCTCTTATTATAGATGGACTCATAAATTATTGATCAATTTACAGAGGGTTGAAAAAGCCTCTGTCTTATTCTGGTGCCTCAGGTGTCCCCACCAATTCTCCCGGGGTGGGAGGAACTCGACCCTGTCGAGTGAAGGTCAGACTGGCTCACATATCTCTCGAGAAGGTCTGGGTTGAGGCATTGCAAGTCCTCTCGAGAAATCCATGAATTGTCCGACTCTGGCCGGCCTTGCCATCGGACCAGGAAGCATTGATAGTCATGGCCCTGGGTCGTGATGGCTTGATTATCCAGGATACGCTGGATCCGTTCTCCTCTCTCAGGCCAAATTTGTTTATGGACACTCTAGGTTAGGGTCACTCACAATGAAAGGAATAGGTCCAAAGGCCTCACTAGGTAGCGCTGCTGGTTCCCTATACTCAACCAGGTCTGTAATATTGAAGGTAGAACTAATGCCCAAATCCGAAGGCAAGTCTAATACTTTGGCATTTGATCCAACCTTCTCTATCACTTTAAAAGGTCCGGCTCTGCGAGCATGAAGCTTCTTTTAGGCCTAAGCCTAACCAAGATAAAATCCACTACATCAAGTTTTTTTGATCCATCTTCGGGAATTAGCCAGTTGTTTTAACATTAGTGCGGGTGGTGAACATGCTTGGCACATGCAGACTCCTAACAAGATAATGCAAAGGACTCAAACCTACACCTAGCAGACTCGACTAAAGAGGTTTATTAGGTCTTAACTACCACTTGGGCATGGGGGCATGAGTCGTGGTTGATGGATGACATGCAGAAGAAAATTTGCTAGTAACTCCTAATAAGTGCCAGAGGGTCTGCCAAAAGTAGGTAGCAAATGGGATGGGCTCTATGGATCCTTGCAATCTAGTAACCTCAACAAAATGTAACCTAATAGTTCTAGACACATGAGAAAACTCAGGAAAGGGTAGAAAATAGGAAGTGGGTTCAGAATTACTCTGGTAGGGTGGAGAAAAAGGTTCTGGGTTAGTTGGATAAAGTAGAATCAAAGAAGACATGTCAGGGACTAATCCTAGACTAATGAGGTTAACCTTATGGGGTTGTGATATATCTACGGGGTTTGTATAATGGAAGGATGGGTTATTAATCTCAGGAAAGAGGTCCTTAATGGGAACTATAGGAGGAGACTCATCCTGAGGGTACTGATTCAAAGAGATCAGGTCCTTAATAAATTCTTCTGGTTCTTGTATTTTAGGACTAGACTCTATAATTTGGCTCTCCTCTATGGTTTCCTCAGGTAGGGCTCTAGTAGCAGTACCTAGGTTCTCTTCCTCTATTTGTTCTTCCATTATAGCTTTAGGTTGGATATGGTCAAGGTCAACTAGCTCTGGGTTGGTTTCTACCTGGGCATCTACTGGGTCAGCTAATTCTAGGTCTACTAAAGGTGTCTCCTCTTCTCCCTCATACTCATCCACTAGGCTCACATCAGCTTCATACACTTCCTGGTGCGGGCACCAGACTCAGAAGAAGACTTCAGAGCTCCATCTGGATCTCTGATTAACCTTGCCTGAAGAATTAGGGTTTTTGGTTTATAATAAGAGTTGACTAGATCAACTCAATTTAGCTTGAGTCTACATTACCTGCATTTTATTTTGTTGAGTCATGTTGACTCAGTAGTGGACTAGGGTTTCAACCTGGGATGTTACATTTTCTCCCAAGACCAGGCAAGTGGACACCACACTCCCAGCCACACTCCAAGTCCAAGGGGCGCCATATCTACATCCAGCAGCCTTTGGTCCCCACTCCACAGATGGCAACTTCCTTCTCTCATGCACCAGATAAAGAGAAGTCCACCAAGAGACCACAAATCAAGGGGGCGGCCAAGACTTTCCCAAGAAACCCAAAGCAAAGAAGGGAAGAAATTCTCTTGGAAGAGAACTTCAAGGGGGCGCCCACTACCTGCCAAAGACATCCAAAACAAAGATGGGAAGGACCTTGACTTAGGGAGGAAGAAAAGGAGGAGTCCAAAAGAGTTGATCCATGGAAGGGAAGAAATTTTTCTTGAAGATCCAAGCAAGGTGGCGCCATCTACCTACCTTTTATAATCCAAATCCAATTTTTTGGGTACCTTGGCCGACCATATATGTATGATTTACCCTAATTTGTAGATCCCCTCCTTTTAGTCCCACATGGGAAGATGTGAAACCCTCATCCCTTGTAAAGCCTTATAAATTAAACCCCTCTTGTAAGTTTACACCAATCAGATGAATGAAAGAAATTTTTTTATGAGCAAACTTGTGTTTTCTCTTTTCCGCACTTGCTTCCAGGTGTTGAGCTCCGTGAGGGAGTAAATCCGGGTTCCCCTGGAACCTTGAGGAGGTGAGAGATCTCCAAAACCCCAAACCCTAGGTTAGCCACTCCACTCCCAAACCCTAGCCGCCATCACCCTTCTCTTTCCACCAAGCCCTAGTCTATTCCTCTTCTCACGACCACCCTCTCCAAGTCCAGGCCGGCCACCAGCATCCAGCTTCAGTCCAGATACTTCAGATCTACAGTAGTTCTAAGAGGAAGTCAGATCGGCCTCCAGGAGAATCCTGATTTCAGCAACTTCGGCTTTCAAGTTCTTCAACCTGGTAAAATCTTTTCTTGAGTTTCTGAATTCCATCATTTGTTCCTCTTCTTTCCCAGATCTTGAGTCCAGAAGAAGCCGACCAAACCACGAGACCAGTATTAGAGGATCCATTGCGAAGATAGCCGACTCCGAGGATCCCACAATCTGCTCGAGAGAGTTCTTCCACTAAAATCCTGAGAAGATCACTGTCTGGTTAGTAAACCATCTCTCCTCTCTATTTCTGTTCTGTTGAAAGTTCAGAGCGAAACCCTAGGTCTGGGAGTTTCTCAACCCCTAGCGATCCGTTACTTCTGAACTACTCTGATAATTTAGTTTCTTCTAAACTGTGCTTTCAATCCTTACCTAGTTTCCTTCAACGTAGTTTAGCTTTACTTTGAGTCGAAGCCAATTTCTGAAATATATAAAAAAAAAAAAGAAAAAAATTTTAATCTTAATTTTACTTCCGCATACGCTTCTTTGTTCTTTGTTCTGCATCATTTTTGGTATCAGAGCTTTCGTTCTGCATCACTTCCGCGTTAATGTAAGCCTTGTGAATCTCAGGAATGGTTGGAAAAGGTCGGCTAGCAGGAAATTGGTTAGGTTCTGGTCTCTGATTATGGGTACTACTCCTAGTAGGTTCAGGTTGTATAAGGGGTAGTGGCTCACTACTGGGTTCGTATTTAGGGATACTAATCCTATGGGGTTCAAGTTGACTAGGGGAAGCATGACTAGTACTAGGTTGATACTTAGGGGTTATGGGTTCTCTAGGCTCATATGACAAGGGTGCAGATCTATGGGTCATGGGATTATAGGATCTGGGGTCATAGCATTTTGGGTCAGCTCTATGATCAGGTTCTAAGGATGGATCATGGTATGGGGTCCTCCTGAGGTTGGGCTCCCTATATGGGTCACGATATTGGGTCCTCCTAGGGTTGGACTCCCTATATGGGTCAGAATACTGGGTTCTCCTAGGGTTGGACTCCCTATATGGGTCAGAATATTGGGTTCTCCTAGGGTTGGACTCCCTATATGGGTCAGAATATTGGGTGTTGGGTCTACTAGGCTTATAGGGTGTGGGTGCATAGGATTTATGATCATGGGATCTAGAGTCATAGGATCTAGGTTCATAGGTTCTTGATTCATAGGTTCTAGGTTCATAGGATTTGGAGTCATAAGATCTATAGGTTTTGGGTATACTAGGCTTAGAGGATGTGGGTAAATAGGATCTATCTTCCTGGTCTACAAAATCCTGATTGGGTCTTCTAGGACTAACCTTAGGGATTGGGTCAGGATGATGGGCTCTCCTAGGTTCAGCCTCAAGGTATGGATCAGGGTTTGGGGTCCTCCTAGGTTGAGGGGAATCAGGATCTGGCTCAGACTGTGACCCATGGTTTTTTCTGGGGTCCCTACCCGGACTTTTAACTGATCAAACCTATTGGCAAGATGGTCAATTCTATCATTGGTTTGAATACGAGACTGAGTTAACTGGGTCATCTGGGTAGTTATCTGGGTAGTTATGTGGGTAGCCATTTGGGCCATTTGATCAGCTAGGGCTTTTATTTGAGATTGTAAATTTTCCATGGATTCTGACATTTGTGAAGGAGGTGGGTGATATGAAACTCCTGATCTAGTGCTCATGCAAGACTCGATCAGACCGACTATAGCTGACTAGACCTGGAGTCCAAACTAGATGCTCAATCAGGGTGGCAAACTAACCTATAGTAACCCTGTACTCAGCCAGGCAGGTGTAAGGGGAGTGTTAGGTCCCTGATTGCCAATCCTAGACACCAATCAGAGATTGGCCAGGTAGACGGACCAGCACACAAGCCCTTCGGGATTGAATCCCTAAACCACCGTTCTAGACACTGAGAACAAGGCACACACAGGTTAACTTGACACAGTGATCTAACACTAGCCCGGACCCGACCAGTTGGTGTCCCTAGCCCACTAGGGCAAATTAAGTCTAATTAATTTTAGGTTAAGGCTTGGGACCGAATGCAAGGGATGTGGTTTTGGGCTAAGGAGAGGTGATCAAATCCTCCCCCTATCTGATATAGCAAGAGTGCCCTTAAAAGTAAATTATGCAATGATGGCAGGCAGATGAGGATGCAAATTAGGGTTTAGATATTTTTTTTGGTATTTTTGGAGAATATGTAATTTTTTTTGGTATTTTTTAAATAGAAGAAAACTTGCAAATCATGGCCTAATATGCTGGAAATATACTAAAATTAAAATATATGCAAAAACTGCTAAACAAAAATCTAAAACTTCCAAACTTGTCTTGCTGAAAAAACAGAGCCAAAAATTTGCAGGATGTATTTCGGCTTGAAGAAAATTCACAGGCCATAATAAAATCTACAAAAATTTTTAAAATTACTGTGAATTATGATGAATCCAGAAAAATAAATTTCAGAATTTTTAGAATTTTTATCAGGGAGAAATAATTAAAATAACAAAGTATATATGGACTAAAAAATTGTAGAAAACAAGCCCTAATCTAAGCTCTGATACCAAATGATGGGGAACTAATCTGCATGCTGATCTTCTAAAATTCATATAAAATTCCCTACAACTTATTTTAATCTAAAATTTGGGAATTAATCACTCAACCCTACATATAAAATATATAAAAAAAATTGCATGCAAATTAGTTCCCCATCAATCTCTCATCATATATGATTTGACCATGCAGCACCTAACTGAAGATGATCAAAAGAAGAAGAAATTAATTACCTTCAAAGCTATTTTGGATTCTAGAAAGGATGAAGAATCGGAAGAAGAAAGCTCCTCCACTGAAAGCATCATGGAAGATGAAGATGTTGCCATGGTCGTCAAGAAATTTAGAAGGTTCTTGGGAAGAAGAAAAGGAAGACACCTCAGAAAATTTTACTAGAACAAAGATTTCAGTAAGGAGAAGGACAAACAAAAAGAAAAAGAAAAGGAAGTACGCACCTGTTATGAATGCAAAATGCCAGGTCACATCTGACCAGATTGTCCATTACTGAAAAGGGGCTTTAAGAAAAAGGAAAAGAAAGCTATGGTAGCGACGTGGATCAACAGTGAAGCATCCTCATCAATTAAAGAAGAAGAGACCATGAAATTTGCAAATCTATGTATGATGGGTCTTGAAAAAGAGGATTGTCTTGCAACCCACAAATTAAATAAAAGATGGTATCTTGATAGTGACTATTCAATGCATATGATGGGTGACAAAGATCAGTTCATCACCCTATAAATGAAAGAAGGAGGATTGGTTACATTTGGAGATAATGGCTAGGGAAAAATAATCGGAATCGGTATGATCAAAATAATCCCCTGTACTTTCATTGAAGATGTGCTACTAGTAGACAAATTGAAGCATAATTTATTGAGTATTAGTCAATTATGTGATAAAGGCTTCAAAGTTATCTTTGAATCATCTATGTGTATAGTAACTAACTCTCTTGATTCTAGCAACAAATTCATTGGCCATAGACTTGGAAATATCTATGTGGTAGATCTAAATGATCTAGCCATGTCCAGTAGCTCCAGTCTAGTAGCAATGAATGCTAAGACCAAGGAGTCATGTTTATTATGGCATAGACGATTAGGTCATGCTAGCATGCATACAATTGCCAAATTAATCTCCAAAAATCTAGTTAGAGGTTTGCCATATTTTAAAGTAGATCTTGATTATGTATGTGATGCTTCTCAACTAGGCAAACAAACTAGGGGGAGTTTTAAATCGAAAAATGTTATTTCAACAACCAGACCCCTTGAGCTACTTTACATGGACTTATTTAGACTAACTAGGACCATAAGCCTAGAAGATATGAAATATGGCCTTGTGATTATAAATGACTTTTTTAGATTCATATGGATATTATTTATTGTACATAAAGATAAAGCTTTTGATGTATTTAGAAAATTTCATAAGAAAGTTTCAAATGAGAAAAATCTTTTCGTTATTTCAATAAGAAATGATCATGGAACTGAATTTCAAAATCAATTTTTTTATGAGTATTGCACTTAGCATGGCATTGATCACAACTTCTCCGCACCTAGAACACCACAACAAAATGGTATTGTAGAGAGAAAAAATAGGACTTTAGAAGAAATGGCATGAACAATGCTATGTGAAGGTAATCTTCCAAGGTACTTTTGGGCAGAAGCGGTGAACACTGCCTGTTATATATTAAATCAAGTTTTAATACGACCAATTTCAAAGAAAACCCCCTATGAGCTTTGGAATGGAAGAAAACCAAATATCGATTACTTTCATATTTTTGGGTGTAAATGCTTTGTGTTAAATAATGGCAAAGATAACCTAGGAAAGTTTGATGCAAAATCTGATGAATCTATATTCCTTGGTTATTCCTTATGTAGAAAAGCATATAGAGTGTTTAACAAAAGGACTCTTACTGTAGAAGAGTCAATTCATGTTATCTTTGATGAAGCTAACCCCTCACCATCTAGAAAGGATGAGTGCGTAGATAATGATGTAGGTACTCTACAAAAGGAAGTGGAAGATCTAAGCATTCAAGACAAGCCAACACAAGATGGAAGTGAAATGGTAAGCAAGGATCATGCTGATTTACCAAAGGAATGGAGGTATGTACCTTCACATCCCAAAGATTTAATTATTGGTGATCCTTCTCATGGTGTTAGGACTAGGTCAGCACATAGAGATGCACATGACTACCTAGCCTTTGTATCTCAAATTAAACTACATAGTTTAGAAGAAGCTGAAATTGATCATAACTAGATGATGGCCATGCATGATAAATTAAACCAGTTTGAAAGAAATAAGATTTGGATACAAGTTGATAGACCTAAAAACCATGCAATGATAGGAACCAAATGGGTCTATAGGAACAAACTAGATGAGAATGGCAAGGTTATAAGGAATAAAGCAAGGTTGGTAGCAAAAGGATACAATCAAGAAGAGGGTATTGATTTTGATGAAACTTATGCTCCCGTAGCAAGACTAGAGGCCATTAGATTACTTCTTGCATTTGCTTGCTACATGAACTTTAAACTTTTTTTAGATGGATGTCAAAAATGCTTTTCTAAATGGATTTATTTCTGAACAAGTTTTTGTAGAACAGCCACCAGGTTTTGAAAATCATGCTTTTCCAAATCATGTATTTAAATTGAACAAAGCTTTGTATAATTCGAAATAAGCACGTAGGGCCTGGTATGATAGATTGAGCAAATTCTTACTGGAAATTGATTTCAAAAGAGGAAATGTTGACAAAATCTTTTTTATTAAAAACAAAGGAAATGATATGTTAGTTATACAAATTTACGTTGATGATATAATATTTGGTGCAACTAATGAAAATCTCTGTGAAGATTTTACTGAGCTGATGCAGGGTGAGGTTGAAATGAGCCTTATGGGTAAGCTCAACTACTTCCTTGGATTACAAGTCAAACAAATGAAGGAAGGAATCTTTATAAACCAAGCCAAATACATCAAAGAAATGATCAAGAAATTTGGCATGGAAACAAGCAAAGAGGCTAACACACCCATGAGCTCTACCTGCAAACTAGAAAAAGATGAAAGTGGATCTGATGTTGACCAAAAGCTTTATAGAGGTATGATCAGATCCCTTTTATATTTAATAGCCACTAGACCTGATATCATGTACAGTGTATGTGTTTGTGCTAGATTTCAATGTAATCCTAAAGAAACACATATGCTTGCTATTAAAAGAATTCTTAAATACTTGAAAGAGACAAGTAATTTAGGTCTTTGATATTCTAAAGAATCATCTTTGAACTTAATTGGTTTTTATGATGCTGACTCTGCTAGTTGCAAAATTGATAGAAAGAGCACTAGTGGTATATGCCAATTTCTAGGGTTGAATTTTATTTCATGGCACTATAAGAAGCAAAAGTTTATAGCATTATCCACTGTTGAGGCAGAGTACGTTGCTGCTAGCAGTTGTTGTGCTCAAGTGTTATAGATTAAACAACAACTATAAGACTTTGGTGTTATACTATTTAAAACTCTAATCAAATGTGATAACACAAGTGCCATTAATTTGATAAAAAATCCTGTTCAGCATTCACGAACAAAGCACATTGAGATTAGGCAACATTTCATAAGAGAACATGTATTGAATAATGATATTTCTCTTGAATTCGTGCCAATTGAAAACCAACTTGCTAATATTTTTACCAAACCGTTGAATTTTGATAGATTTACAATGATTAGAAGGGAACTAGGATTATGTGACCCTCTCTAAAAATACTCTCATAATCTTAAGGATAAATTATCTAGATAACTTCCTAATTCAAATTTTGTGATAAAATGAGGTTTGATTGAAATCCAAAATTATTATTTTTGTGCTCCCTCTGCTTGAGCCGAGTCGAGCAGATGAACAGTTGGTCGAGCCAGCTCTGATGTCGAACCGTCTCTTTTTAGTCCGAGCTGTAAGGTTTGATTTTCCTATTTTTTACTCATAAACTCTATTCTATTTCCTCTAAAAATCTTCCAAATACTTCCAACTTCCAAGAACATGGTTGGATTTGAATTTCTTCACTCTATGGCACCAAAAAGAGCTATTGGGAAGAAATAAGGAAGAGTTAGTGATGCGGCTCCACAAGAAAGGAGGACAAAATTCCGAGAAGACCATGTTTCCTGGAATCCACCTCAATCTAAAGAAGAGGCTAGTCCAACTTCTCCCAGTCACCAAATCTCTCTAGGTATGAGACCAATCACCACGGGAAGATGGATTTTATTTGAATATCTGAAGGAGATAGGCTTTGTGATTGGCGATTTTATTGAAAATCAAGGATGGAAGAATTTGTGTTCTCTAGATGTTAAAATCTATCTAAACCTAGTAAGAATGTTCTATGAAAATTTAAGGTTTGGAGAGAACGTCATTGAATCTTTTGTTAAGGGAAAGAAGGATAATTATATCTATTTAAATTCTGGGAAGTATTTTGGAAATGCCTTTTGAAGGGACAGAATCCCTGGTACTGAAAGATAGAACCAAAGCACTGCAAACAGTTTTATAGAGATCTGAGGTAAATGAAATAGGAATTCTCAAAGAAAGCATGTTATCTATTAAGATGAGAATTCTACACAATTTTATTAGCAGGATCTTTTTACCCAGAACTGGATGTTTTGATTGGGTTAGTGAAAGAGATCTGTGCTTTATGGAACTTTTGATTAACGGTGATAAGATCAATTTGCCAGCTATTATGACTTGCCAAATGAAGGAGGCAATAAGAAAAGTTAAGGCCCGCCTACCCTATGGAATGGTTCTATCACTCTTCTTTCAAAATGCAAATGTAGATCTGATAGGAGAGGACAGCAGGACACTACTCTATACTGATACATACACTACAAAAACATTTCAAAGAATGGGATATCTATTATCAGATGGCACTTGGAGAAAGAAAACCAATGTCCCAGTAGCTGAATAAACTAAGGAGATTCAAGAACAAGCAGAATTAGAGGCTGGTGAAGACACTACAGTGCATATTCTAGAACCATAGCCACAGATGGGATCTTCAGCACAAGTAGACTTCGACACCTTTTTTCCAGACATCTCAGCACCAAATATGCTCGATATACAATGTGGTACAACTACTTTTACTTAGTCTACTGATGTTCCAATTCAAAGTCACAATACTACTACTCCTGCTATAGATAATTCATTATTACAAGACTTCATGACACAACAAATGAATAACATGACTGAATCTATCAAGTCATCTATGGTTACAATGTTTGGAGAACTTCAAAAGTTAGTTGATGATAGACTAACTCAATTTGGAGGGCAGATAGATGATTTGAATAGAAGGATAGACACACTTGAAACCTCCAAGACTGCAACTGGTGTAATCGAAACTAATCTACAGCCAATCCTTCAATTGATTGCATCACATTCTGAATCTACTAAAAACTCAATCACTCAAGTTCTTGAAGCATATAGAACTGAAATGGATAACTTGAGAATAAGAATGGGGTCAATTGAAGCAGGAAAAGGGATGGAGGATGATTATACCAAATGTATTAGTATAATTAGAAGTGAGTTTAGCAGATTAAGAGGATCAGCAAAGGTATTTGCCAATGTTCAAGCCACATAATTGTTTACATTGCAAAAAGAAGTGGCACAAATAAAGGAATCAATAGAAGATTTAATTGCCTCTAAAAGAACAAAGAAAATGGAAGCAGAACTCAAATATACGAACAGCTTCTTGTGGAAGATAATGACTAAGATTAAAGAAATTCAAGCTGCTCAGAGTGCTCCTCCTTTTACACTTTTTCCTAGTCATTCTACTCATCCTAGACTACCTGCTCCACACTTTAGGCCACAAGGAACCCATGATTTACCATAATTTATTGACCTAATTGCTTCTCTACCACCTGGTATTCAGATTCCAGGTCAACATTCACATCCTAGGGTAAACATAGATAGTGATTAAATGTATTACTTATCACTTTGTACTTTGTACTGAACTTTTTTAATGAAATGGAAAGTACACATTTTGTCCTATTTCTCTATGAATGTTTATGTTCAATTGTTCATACATTGATTGATTTTTAATTAGAATTTCAAGATGAATATGAGAAAGTGAAATTATCTCAAACAAATTTTAACTACTTTCTCATTTTTATATTCTAAGCTTAACTCCTACTCTACCTTTTTGATTGATTGACAAAAAGGGGGAGAATGGTATGCTGTGAAATATTTGCATGAAAATAATGAAAAGGAGAAAATATTTTCATGATTATATATTTGCTCTAATACATAAAGCCTGAAAGCTAAACTCAAATTAAGCTCTAATACATCATGATACATATTTAAGAGGCTTTGATACATAATGATATATATTTGTGATACATAATGTTTTAAGTTTTGACTTTTAATAGCTCTGATGCTTAATGTTGAAACATTGTGAGCTCTGAAAATACATAGAAAGTGAGTCAAAACATGGAGTATCTTATTGAGGGGGAGATTACCTCTCTCTGCCCTAATTCTCCTTTTATTATTTGGCACCAATTGAAGTCAATCTATTTTACTTGTTCATATATACTTGCAAATATGATTATACAAGTAATTATAAAGTGTTATATTGATTTTTCATGCCCAGTGTTTTGTCATCATCAAAAAGGGAGAGATTGTTGACCCCATAAGTGATTTTGATGATAACCAAATATTAGAGCATGTATATTTATTTCTGACAACTCTTCAAGTGTTTGACAAGTTTTTGTATGATGGATTAAATGTTCAAACTTCAACCCTACACCTCCGTTTTCTTGTTTGAGTTGTGTTGTAATGTGTTTTTGTAAAGAAGAACCACATGAAAAAGCTAAGAAAAAATCATATAAAGGGGTTACTTCTATGTATTTGTCCCTAGAAATTAGTTTTGAGTTGGTATGCTTAAAAATGTAAAGAGTTGGTAAGAGTTTTTCTTTAAGTTCAAATATAAAAATCTTGAAGAAGATACTTGGTGTGGACACCAGAAGCCGAAAGAAACTTCACTCCAACAAGGTTAGCCTTATCCCAATTTAGATCGAAGATAATTAGGTTACCTTGTATCCTTTAGTTCAAAAATATTTATTTTCAAGAGTCATTTCCTTTTCAAGAGTCGTGTAATTAATTTTGAGTTTCAAATCAAGAGCATTTATTGAGTCCTGTAATTACTTTTAAAATTTCATTTCCTGTAAGTCCATTTCAAGTTTTAAAGTCTAGGTCAGTCAAGTCAGTTCAGTTGAGTTAAGTCTAATTCAGTTGAGTTAAGTCTAATCAAGTCTTAAAGCCATGAAAGCCAGCAACAAGACTCAAATTCTAGACCCCAGAATTTGACCACATGAAGAAGAGAAGACACATCAACCAAGCAAGAGAAAAGGACCATCAACTAGGACCACTGGGCGCCACATGTCATTCTTATCCAAGTAGAATACCACCTCACCATGCCACATCATCAGGTGCCACTTCACCAGCCACCTCATCACCCTTTGGGTGCCAACAAGGGAGATTCAAGTTCAAGGAGGTTGGCCACATCCCTCCAATTCCTCCACCAAATCCTCCAACCCCCCTTGTAATCCTCCTCGATTTGGGGAGTTTTTAAATTTCAAAAGCTAGCTTTGTGAGGCTATTAAAAGCCTTGGACGCCCATTGTAAAAGAGATTGATTTTGGAAATGAATGAAGTTTGAAGTGAAGTTGTCTTGAGTTTTATGTGTGAAATTTTTCCTATCTTCTTCTTCCATGCCCAAAGTGAAAGATTGTGCCCTGAAAGCCAATTGAAATATTGTAATTTTGATCCCAAAATCAATGAATTGACATTTTATAAAGGCATTATTTTTATCATTTGCTGTGTCTTTTTGATTTTATGATGAACCCCATAGATTAGGACTATGGTTCTTGGGTTATGATGAGATCATACCAGTGAGACCTAAAGCCTTAAAACCCTAATCTAAAATATTCCTGGTCGATGGGACATTGAGTTGGGGATCAATGTTTCCGGCAAGACCAGCACATCCTATATATGTTTTGTAATAAGGGTGACTGATCTCACAGTCACTTGTGTTTGACACTAATACTAGGATGTGAGTGTTCATTGGAGAATGAGTTCACTGAATTGATCCAGATTGAGAATATCTAATGGAACCTTATCTGTTTGTCAATAGATAATTCTTATAGTGGGAGTAGTGCATGTGGTCCTTTGACCTGAGACTACCATAGTACCTTATATACATGAATCCATACTTTGGTTCACAGTCAATCATGACACTGAGTCATGCACGAGGTGATACTGGTTATGGTGGATTGTATATGGAGGTTGTGAGTAGGTCAACAAGGAATTGATCAGCCCTAGTAAGAGGGAATAGCATCCAGCTAATTTCAAATGATGGATTCAGGAAACCTTTGATCAAAGTATGAACATTAGAGTTATTTTCTAATGGTTCATTAATGAATCATCATTATAAAGATTGAGCTAGGGATGAATATGAAAATTGGATTTGACAAATATCCATATTCATAATCATATTCGGGATGCAAGTTGATCAAAGGACTGAATTGCCCGGTAACTCACCACTGAAGGGTATTTTGGTAATTCCACCAAAATTCCACATCTTCCGGGTAGACATGATACGTTGCTAGACGTCAATCTTGTCTTGTAGGTATATGATTGAATCATGGTAATTCAAATCAATCAATTTGAATTAGATTCTAATTGACTGAGTCGAGCTAGTTTGAGTTGACCTAAATCGGCTTGGTTGAGATCTAACCGAATTAAGTCAAATAGCACTCGGACCTACTGCTGGCTAGGTGTGGAACCCAATGGGTCACACACAAAAGAAAATTGATGAAGGATTTAATTTGGAATTAAATCATGTTTGCAGGATAAACACACTAGCATGTGTTGCAGACCAAATTTCTATTCGAATTTGGTTTCGAATTGGGCTTAATTGGGTTCTAATTGAACCAGATTACGGTCCAATTTAATTTTTAGGACATTTGGCTAATCCATGGCTGAACCCAAGTGAACTTAGTTCACTGAGACCCTCTCTCCAAGCCGCCCCCTCCCTCTTCTCACCCGCGCGCGCCAAGAAAGAAAAGTCCACGTGCGTGGACTTCTCTTAAAACGTGTGAGAAAGAAAAAACGTCGGAGAAAAAAAAAATCTGAAAAGAGGTGTTTCAGATCCTTGTCTGGCGCCCTTGGATCTGGATCTGATGGCCAAAAAAATTTTAGAAAAAGATCCGTCGCTTTTCGGTCGCAAATCTGTCTCCAAAAGTCGCGATCCTTCCTGAAGTTTTTCCGAGAGTTCTCCTCGTCGGAAAAACGAAAATCCAATCGAAGAATCATGATTTTTGGATGAGGGGACGCGTGAGGAATGAGGGATCATGATCCCTGGGGTTTCAGAGGGTTGCGTTGTTTCGAGATGACACCCCTCTGAGATCTATAAATAGGGTTGGGGTTCTCGGGGGTTTTCACGCAACATAGTTCAGAGATCCAATTCCCTCACTTCCTCTCCAGAATACTCCTTCCTCTTGTTCTTGTTGGGTATTGTTTCCCTTACAGAGGTATCCTCTGTCGAAACTCTGACCCTAAACAAGAATAAGAAGAAGGTCTTGAACGGTAAAGGAAAGAACAGGGAAAGGATCTTTTCTTCTTTTCTTTCTTGAATTAAGACTTTGACTGTCTTAATTTTTTCTTCCAATTCAATTCAAGAAAAGGGATTCAAGAAAGGGAATTCTTGAAGAAAATTCAAGAAGAGGAAAGAAGGAAGAAAAGGAAATTTTCAAGAAAGAAAATTTCAGCCTAAAGGTCCAAGAATTGAATTCTTGAAAAAGAATTCAAGAAGAGGAACCAAGAAATAGAAATTTTGTCTTCATTGTTTTTCTGTGTGGATCACCATTGGAGGGTGAACATTTGGGCACCTGGTGGAGATTCAGAGTTTGGATTTTGCGATACAGGTTAGTATCTTAATTTGAGATTAAATCTTATATAAACATCTTATATGTTTTAATTCTTTTAAGGAGATTTTGGGTTGAAGGTTTGGTGAAGATTTCATTAAGATAAAAAATTTTGAAATCTATGATTCCGCCTTGCCACCGAACCCTACAGTGGTATCTGAGCCTCCTTATTAAGATTAAAATATATATTCTAAATTTTAGATGCATATTTATAAAAGTAACATGAGATGTAATATATGTTTGTTATAATGTCACCAATTAGGGTTTTCACTCAAACCCTAATTGTTGTAGAGATATGCATAGAGATCTAGTCATCATACTGAAATAAGGTTGCCCTGGCATAATGGTGGATCCATTATGTGGTAAATGGTTGTCCTAGTATGATGACACACTAATCACATTTTTGTGTTAATTATGCATATATGTTTGATGTATGCCACTAATTAAGGTTTTCACTTAAACCTTAATTTGCATAGAGATATGTTTAGCCTTCTAGTCATCATACTGAAATAAGGTTGCCCTTGCATAATGGTGGATCCATTATGTGGTAAATGGTTGTCCTAGTATGATGGCACACTATGGCACATATTTGCTAGAATGTGCTTTGTTTTAATAAAGCCCTCTTTAACAACATATTAAGTTGTAGTGTCATATACCAAAAGCAAAAATAATCAATATGATTAGTTTATCATTCGGTGTCTAGGAAAAGTGGTTCATGATCGGTAAAGAGGACGTGGTTTTTAATTGGTTCCGTTGACTGACCTGGCCAATTCTTATTGGTGTCTAAGGAAAGCAACGGGGGGACTCCCACCACTCTCCCACTTACCTGGCCGGTATGATTAACTTAATTATTGATTAATATGCTCAGTGTAATATTCACTACATATGGCTTTCCTTCATGCCAAGTCATTATCATGTTATGATCCATATTAGGTTTGTTGTGTACACACAAGGCCTTTTCTTTATGGTGACTAACATAATTTTTTCTTGGTACATTTGATGCTTATGGAATGATTTAATATAATACTTTGTTGTGTACACACAAAGGTATTATGATTAATATCATGACTATATAGCAATGAAGGGTCTAACTTAACTAAAATATTATAGTTTGTTGTGTACACACAAGACTATTAATATTTTAGAGGCCAAGATAAGTTGAGAATTGTATGAATTACAATTGGAAAGAGTTTTTCCTACCTTTGAACTTATATAAGATTTGTTGTGTACACACAAGGTCTTTTATAAGGAATTAGGATCTCAACCCCACTAAGAGAACCAATTAGGGTTTTCTCGATCATCACATTGAGGGTTATGATGCTTGATAAAATAGTGGGAGACATAATTAAGTTAAAGTCCTAATTTAATTATGTTTTGTCAACATTGATTGTCTGCTTATGTAATGTGGTTTGTTAATGTAGATTAAATGGCCTCTTCACACTCACTCCGTAGCATTCTTGATGCAAATAAATTGACTGGACCCAACTATGTTGATTGGTTGAGAAACCTGAAGATAGTACTCAGCCAAGAAAGAATTTCTTATATTCTTGATACCCTAACCTTGGAACCATTAGGGGAAGATGCCTCGCAAGAGGATAAGACCACATATAACACGTGGCAAAATGACTCACTTACTGTCAAGTGTATAATGCTTGCCTCTATGACCAATGAGTTACAGAGGCAACATGATAGCATGGACACAAACTCTATATTGCTCAATTTAAAAGCACTTTATGGAGAACATAGTCGAACTGCAAGATATGAAATATCTAGGCAGTTATTCCGTGCAAGGATGACAGAAGGTACATCCGTACAAGACCATGTATTAAAGGTTATTGACCTAATCACCCGATTGGGTCAATTAGGTTTTGTCATGGATGGGGAGTTGAATCAGGATTTAATCCTGCAGTCACTCCCAGAGTCATTTTCACAGTTTGTTCTTAATTATCATATGAACAAACTTAACACTTCCTTGCCTGAGCTGTTGAATATGTTAAAAACAGCAGAGAGCCATTTAAAGAAAAATAAGGCTCCACTTCTTCTTGTGGATGGTGTAAACAAGAAGAAAAAGGCAAAAAGGGTTCCAAGAGGAGGTTAAATCCAAAAGGGGGCATCAAGAAAAAGAAAGGAAAGAAGGCCTCCAGACAAATGACCTGCTTTCATTGTGGCAAGCCGGGTCACTGGAAAAGAAACTGCAAGGTTTACCTTGCAAGTCTGAAGCCCGGTGCTAGTAATGCACCAACAGGTATGTATGAGATACATGCAATTTTGTCATTAGACACTTCTAATTCAAACTCTTGGGTATTGGATACTGCTTGTGGTCATCATATCTGCAAATCATTGCAGGGACTACAGAACATTAGAGTTTTGAAGGAAGGCGACTTCGAGCTCTACGGTGCTGGAGGAGATTCCATCCAAGCAGAAGCTGTAGGGACTTATATGTTGAAGCTGCCTTCTGGGAAGATTTTAGAGTTAAAGAATTGTTATTTTATGCCTAGAATCATTAGAAACATCATATCTGTACCCTTGTTACTTAAACAAGGATATATTATGAATGTAATGAGCAGTGGCTGCTCAATCAGTTTTTCTAATGAAATAATATTTAATGGCATATTTTGCAATGGTCTCTTAACTTTATCTTCTGATGACAATATACTACATGTTAGTAATAAACGAAAAAGAGATGAAGTAAACAATACTTTACTTTGGCACTGTCGTCTTGGACATATTAGTGAGCAGAGGATTAACAAGTTATACAAGGAAAAATTCCTTAATCCTTATGACTATGAATCATTAGGAACTTGTGAATCATGTCTCATGGGTAAAATGACCAAGACTCTATTTAGTGGACATAATGAAAGGACAACAGAGTTATTAGGACTCATACACACTGATGTATGTGGACCTATGACAACTCAGGCCAAGGGTGGATACTCATATTTCATCACATTCACTGATGATTTTTCAAGGTACGGATTTGTGTATCTAATGAAACATAAGTCCGAAGCTTTTGAAAAATTTTTAGAGTATCAAAGTATGGTAGAGAAACAAACGGGGAAAAGTATTAAGATCCTTCGATCAGATAGAGGAGGTGAATACTTATCCACCGAGTTTCTTGATCACCTTAAACAAAAGGGAATCATCTCTGAATGGACTCCTCCTTACACACCACAATTAAATGGTGTTGCTGAAAGGAAAAATCGTACTTTATTAGATATGGTACGGTCCATGATGTGCTTCACAGACTTACCTGTTTCTTTCTGGGGATATGCCTTGGAAACAGCGGCTAATATTTTGAATAGAGTACCATCCAAATCTGTATCTGGCATTCCATATGAGTTATGGAGGGGAAGGAAACCCAATCTTAAGCACCTTAAGATATGGGGATGTCCAGCTTATGTCAAAAGAAATTTTGGACAAAAGCTTGATGCTAGAGCAGAAAAATGTCTATTTGTTGGATATCCCAAAAATAGTATAGGATATCTATTCTACCACCCTACTGAACAAAAGATTTTAGTCAGTAGGCATGCCATTTTTATGGAAAAGGAATTCATCCTACAAAAGGGCAGTGGGAGAAATATTGAACTTGAAGAAGTTCAACAAATAGATACATCTCAACAAAATCATAACACAGTTAGTATAGAACCTGAACACACCACTCATATCCGTAAGTCTGATAGAGTGCGACATGCACCTGAAAGGTATGGGTTCATTATTGAAAATAATGAAGCCCGAATCATTGATAATGATGAGCCTCTAACATATACGGATGCTGTCATAAGTAGTGACTCAGACAAATGGCTGGAAGCCATGAGATCCGAAATGGACTCCATGTATGTCAACCAAGTCTGGACTTTGGTTGATGCACCAGAGAGTGTTAACCCTATTGGATGCAAATGGGTCTATAAGAAAAAGATTGGGACAGATGGCCAAGTTGAAACTTATAAAGCCAGATTAGTGGCTAAGGGTTTCAGACAAAAACAGGGAATAGATTATGATGAAACATTTTCTCCTGTTGCCATGCTCAAATCTATTCGGATCATGCTTGCTATAGCAGCATATCATGATTATGAAATCTGGCAGATGGATGTGAAGACTGCATTCCTCAATGGTTTCCTTGAGGAAGAGGTTTATATGTCACAGCCAGAAGGTTTTGTCTTGGAGACTAAACCTAATCAGGTATGTAGGCTAAAGAAATCTATTTATGGATTAAAGCAAGTATCTAGGAGTTGGAACATCCGATTTGATAAGACAGTCAAAGAATTTGACTTTATCAAAAATGAGGATGAACCTTATGTGTACAAGAAGACTAGTGGGAGTGCCATAGTTTTCTTGGTTCTGTATGTAGATGACATACTCCTCATTGTGAATGATATCCTAATGTTACAATCAGTCAAGGTATGGTTATCTAAACAATTTTCCATGAAAGACTTGGGAGAAGCATCTTATATACTAGGCATCAAGATCTATAGAGATAGATCTAGGAGGATGCTAGGTTTATCCCAGTCTAGGTACATTGACCAAGTGCTAAAAAGATTTAGCATGGAGGAAAGTAAAAGAGGTTACTTACCTATTGGTCATGGCATACATCTTTCTAAGAAGATGTCTCCTAAGACACCTGAAGAAAGAAATAGAATGAATTTGGTACCTTATGCTTCGGCAGTAGGGTCTATTATGTATGCTATGTTATGTACTAGGCCTGATATGGCATATGCCTTAGGTATAGCCAGCAGGTTTCAGGCTGATCCAGGAGAGGATCATTGGAAGGCTGTGAAAAATATTCTTAAGTACTTAAGAAGAACTAAGGATATTTTTCTAATATACGGAGGATCTGATCTTAAACTAGAAGCTTATTCAGATTCTAGTTTTCAATCAGATCCAGATGACAGCAAATCTATATCTGGGTATGTTTTTACCCTTAATGGAGGAGCTGTAAGTTGGAAAAGTTCTAAACAGCAAACTGTAGCTGATTCAACAACTGAGGCAGAATACATTGCTGTTAGTGAAGCTGCCAAGGAAGCTGTCTGGATGAAGAAGTTCATATCAGAGTTGGGCGTAGTTCCTGAGATTGAAGGTCCAGTATCACTTTACTGTGATAATACGGGGGCTGTTGCTCAAGCAAAGGAACCAAGAGCTCATCACAAATCAAAGCACATTCTGAGACGCTTCCATCTCGTTCGAGAAATTGTCGAAAGACAAGAAGTCTGCATTAAAAGGGTAGAAACGAAGAACAACGTAGCAGGCCCGTTCACTAAGGCTCTATCACAGCGAGAGTTTGATCGCCACCTTGATTGTATGGGGTTAAGATTTAAAGGCGATTGGCTTTAGTGCAAGTGGGAGATTGAAAGATTGTGCCCTGAAAGCCAATTGAAATATTGTAATTTTGATCCCAAAATCAATGAATTGACATTTTATAAAAGCATTATTTTCATCATTTGCTGTGTCTTTTTGATTTTATGATGAACCCCATAGATTAGGGCTATGGTTCTAGGGTTATGATGAGATCATACCAGTGAGACCTAAAGCCTTAAAACCCTAATCTAAAATATTCCTGGTCGATGGGACATTGAGTTGGGGATCAATGTTTCCGGCAAGACCAGCATATCCTATATATGTTTTGTAATAAGGGTGACTGATCTCACAGTCACTTGTGTTTGACACTAATACTAGGATGTGAGTGTTCATTGGAGAATGAATTCACTGAATTGATCCAGATTGAGAATATCTAATGGAACCTTATCTGTTTGTCAATAGATAATTCTCATAGTGGGAGTAGTGCATGTGGTCCTTTGACCTGAGACTACCATAGTACCTTATATACATGAATCCATACTTTGGTTCACAGTCAATCATGACACTGAGTCATGCATGAGGTGATACTGGTTATGATGGATTGTATATGGAGGTTGTGAGTAGGTCAACAAGGAATTGATCAGCCCTAGTAAGAGGGAATAGCATCCAGCTAATTTCAAATGATGGATTCAGGAAACCTTTGATCAAAGTATGAACATTAGAGTTATTTTCTAATGGTTCATTAATGAATCATCATTATAAAGATTGAGCTAGGGATGAATATGAAAATTGGATTTGACAAATATCCATATTCATAATCATATTCGGGATGCAAGTTGATCAAAGGACTGAATTGCCCGGTAACTCACCACTGAAGGGTATTTTGGTAATTCCACCAAAATTCCACATCTTCCGGGTAGACATGATACGTTGCTAGACGTCAATCTTGTCTTGTAGGTATATGATTGAATCATGGTAATTCAAATCAGTCAATTTGAATTAGATTCTAATTGACCGAGTCGAGCTAGTTTGAGTTGACCTAAATCGGCTTGGTTGAGATCTAACCGAATTAAGTCAAATAGCACTCGGACCTACTGCTGGCTAGGTGTGGAACCCAATGGGTCACACACAAAAGAAAATTGATGAAGGATTTAATTTGGAATTAAATCATGTTTGCAGGATAAACACACTAGCATGTGTTGCAGACCAAATTTCTATTCGAATTTGGTTCCGAATTGGGCTTAATTGGGTTCTAATTGAACCAGATTAAGGTCCAATTTAATTTTTAGGACATTTGGCTAACCCATGGCTGAACCCAAGTAAACTTAGTTCACTGAGACCCTCTCTCCAAGCCGCCCCCTCCCTCTTCTCACCCGCGCGCGCCAAGAAAGAAAAGTCCACGTGCGTGGACTTCTCTTAAAACGTGTGAGAAAGAAAAAATGTCGGAGAAAAAAAAAATCTGAAAAGAGGCGTTTCAGATCCTTGTCTGGCGCCCTTGGATCTGGATTTGATGGCCAAAAAAATTTTAGAAAAAGATCCGTCGCTTTTCGGTCGCAAATCCGTCTCCAAAAGTCGCGATCCTTCCTGAAGTTTTTCCAAGAGTTCTCCTTGTCGGAAAAACGAAAATCCAATCGAAGAATCATGATTTTTGGATGAGGGGACGCGTGAGGAATGAGGGATCATGATCCCTGGGGTTTCAGAGGGTTGCGTTGTTTCGAGATGACACCCCTCTGAGATCTATAAATAGGGTTGGGGTCCTCGGGGGTTTTCACGCAACATAGTTCAGAGATCCAATTCCCTCACTTCCTCTCCAGAATACTCCTTCCTCTTGTTCTTGTTGGGTATTGTTTCCCTTACAGAGGTATCCTCTGTCGAAACTCTGACCCTAAACAAGAATAAGAAGAAGGTCTTGAACGGTAAAGGAAAGAACAGGGAAAGGATCTTTTCTTCTTTTCTTTCTTGAATTAAGACTTTGACTGTCTTAATTTTTTCTTCCAATTCAATTCAAGAAAAGGGATTCAAGAAAGGGAATTCTTGAAGAAAATTCAAGAAGAGGAAAGAAGGAAGAAAAGGAAATTTTCAAGAAAGAAAATTTCAGCCTAAAGGTCCAAGAATTGAATTCTTGAAAAAGAATTCAAGAAGAGGAACCAAGAAATAAAAATTTTGTCTTCATTGTTTTTCTGTGTGGATCACCATTGGAGGGTGAACATTTGGGCACCTGGTGGAGATTCAGAGTTTGGATTTTGCGATACAGGTTAGTATCTTAATTTGAGATTAAATCTTATATAAATATCTTATATGTTTTAATTCTTTTAAGGAGATTTTGGGTTGAAGGTTTGGTGAAGATTTCATTAAGATAAAAAATTTTGAAATCTATGATTCCGCCTTGCCACCGAACCCTACAGCCACTCTCTTCCCTAGCAACTCATCATCCAAGCTCAAGGCAAAGGCATTGGAGTCGGCCAGATCTTCTTAACTATCTTTTCTTGTTCACAAGTTCTCCCATCCCTTCTTTATGTTTGCATCCTTCAACCTTAACTTTGATCTTCATTGCAGGGTCCTTCGAAGTCCTTGAGTTGTGAATAGGGTTCCCCTTGACAATGAACCAACAAGCTGAAGCCCAAGTCCAGGGTTCTGATCACTATTATCCAAGTTCTCCAGTCCAGAGCATTAGTAGTTTCAAGTTTTGAATCATAGGAAGGTTGGAAAACTCATCAAGGTAAGTCCTCAATCATTAGCCCCTATTGTCTAGATCTTCTTCCTTCTTAGTTTTAGAGTTGTGTCTAATCATGTAATAGTCCCTTTTTCATATAATCCTTAAATCTTATTAAGATGAGTACAATGCTAAGTATAATTAGGTTTCATTGCTCTACAAACACCATATTCAAAACATTAATCATATGCGTGCTGCATCAAATTGGTATCAGAGCATGGTTGCATTAGGGTAGAATAGTTTTCTTTAAATCCAAGAAAGATCTAAAATTCACGCCTCCTGAGCGGGTGTACTCCAGTACACTGTAACGACCCATGGAAATAATGAGCCCCTGGCCAGACGTGAATTTTTAGATTGAAGTTTTGGGTAAGCCATTGCACTTGTTTGATTAGGTTATGTTTTCTGAAAATTTGCATCTGTTTACTGTAATCCGTCTGCAGCTCCAATGGAAAGTTGCTAATTTTTTATTGAAGTATTTTTTTTCTTATTCCTTTTTAAGTCAGTTATCACCATATTAAATTTCATCATCAGAATAAAATTATAAAAAAAATAAAAATTCCTGCAGTTCGACACTATCATTAGGGTCTTGTTCTGTCCTTTTTATTTATCTTCATTTGTAGGATCTGCTTAGAGTAGTATAGATTTTAGTTTTAAATTTCCTTTTATCTTCATTGAAACATATAAGTTAGGAATCCTCTGTGAATTTTTTAGAATTTTTGGACATTTTTTTCATCACGTTTTCCACACCACTTTCAAACTGCAACACACTTCTGCAGCACCTTTGCATTTCATTCATCTTATGGGAAATCAAATTAAGGGCATCAATTTGACATAGGGTCAGGGTTTCATCACCTGTCCCTAGTCCAAAAATCACCAACCAGCATATCGATCCCAGCCCATTATTTAAAATTGAGTAGAACGTTAATTGCCCTAGTGGGTTAGGGACACCAACAAGTTTGGTTCAGGTTAGGGTCAAGTTAACTGTATCAGCTAATTGGTGTGTGCTTACTGGCTTGGTGTCTAGGATTGGTACATCAAGGCTTGTGATTTGGTCCGCCTACCTGTCCAATCTCAGATTGGTGTCTGAGGTTGGCAATCAGGGACCTTCACTCCCCTCCACCTACCTGGCTAAGTCCCATAAGTACTACTAGCTAGTTGGTTCACTTAATTAGACTTCTAATTTGTTCTCTAGGTCTAGGAAACCTTAGCTCGAACTTGAGTCCATTTGCATGCACGACAACTAGAGCAGGGACACCTATTCACCAATCCAAGCCCAGTCAAGTGTAGCCATGGACCAAAACTTAGGAAATTTGATCAAAGGCCTAAATGATCAAGTGGCCCAACTGACTAAGAGTTTAACTGAGCAATTGGCCCAAACAAATCAGAATGTGGCACAAACCAACCAAGACATGAATGACCAGTTAGCCCACATCACTACTAGGTTGGATCAGTTAGAGGCTAGAACCCCTGAAAGCAATCATGAAGCCCAGACTGAGCCTGAGCCTAGTCTTGCACCTGAACTCGAGACCCCATTGAACCCTAGAAGGATTCCATATCAAAACCCTCTCTATGAAACAAACCCTAGGAGAGCTCCCCAAGATCAGTTTTATGATCCAATTCCTAGAGGACCCCACCCTGATCAAACCATCGAGCCCAACCCAAGGAGATTCCATCATGAGCCTAACTATGAACCCAATGTCAGGAGACCCACCCCAATTCACTTTGATCAAGATGACCGAACCATGAAGAACATTAGGCTGGAAGCTCCCACCTTTGATGGAATTTTAGATCCAAAGATCTACATTGATTGGGAAGGTGAGATGGACCAGTATTTTGACTGGTTTGAGATGAGTGAAGAGCACAAGTGTAAGTTTGCAAAGCTTAAACTTGTGTGCCAAGCTAGGTTATATTGGGGAAACGTTGAGAGACTCACTCGACAGAGAGGCGATGTGCCCATAGTGACCTGGCGAGCTATGAAACTTAGGCTTAGGGAGAAATACCTTCCTATGTCCTACCACCAAAGACTCCTAGATCAATGGCAAAGACTTACTCAAGGAAATAGGAGTGTCGCAGAGTACATAGCGAAGTTTGACGAATTCGTTATGAGGTGCAATGTTGATGAATCTGAGTTGGTGACCTTGTCTAGATTTAGAGCCGGACTGAGGGAAGAAATTCAAAGAGAATTGTTCATGCGAGATGCACATGACCTAGAATTGGCCTATCAGATAGCTAGGGATGCTGAGAGATTCCATAGAGGTCCAGTCTATCGTAGGCCCGAAGCCCCTAGGACTAGTGCACCTTATCAGCAGTCAGGATCCAATCAGCCTAGATTCAACCGACCCAATCCTAATGTGCCTGTGACCCGAAGAGATGACAAGGGGAAAACACCTGAGACCCAAAGAACTCCAAATGCATGTTTCAAGTGTAACAAAGTGGGTCACTATTCTAGCAACTGTCCTAATAGAGCCCTACACATAGGGGAAGTAGTAGAGAAAGTCGTAGAATCCCAAGGTGAATTTGAGGAGGAAGTATACCAGGCAGATGAGAACTTGGCTGAAGAGTATGAGGATGAGAAAGTCCTGGTAGATCAAGATCTGTTAGAAGTGGTTAGGTGTATTCTCACCCAAGCTAAAACCCAAGAAGATTGGCGTAGGACTAGCATCCTACAAACATTCATTAAGATAGGTGAGAAAGTATACAAAGTCATTTTAGATAGCGGTAGCTATGTTAATGCCATATCCACCAACATAGTTAAAAACCTAGGATTGCCCACCGTACCCCATCCTAATCCCTATAAGGTATCCTGGATAGACTCAACCTCGATTTCCATTAAGTCTAGGTGCCTAGTAACCATTCAGTTCCAATCTTACCTGGAGAAAGTATGGTGTGATGTACTTCCAATGGGAGTAAGTAGCATAATTTTAGGCCGACCATGGTTGTACGATCTTGACGTAACACTCTATGGTCGTTCTAATTCGTGCTCATTTACTCATAATGGAAAGAAGATTGTAATCCATTCTTCTCCACCTAAGAACCCCATTAAGAGAGGATCAAGCCAATTGAGTGATAAGAAAAAGGGGATAAACGTGATCACGGCTAGAGAAATGGAGAAAGAAATTAGCAATGGGTCACCTGTTTGGATTTTGACCATTAAGGATTATCAAGAACCTCTTTCAAAAGAACAACCTCCAGAAGTCAGTGAAGTGCTAGAGGATTTCAAAGACGTGTTCCCCGATGACTTGCCCGACCAACTCCCACCTCTTAGGGATATACAACATGCGATAGACTTAGTCCCCGGAGCTACCCTACCGAACCTTCCCCATTATAGAATGAACCCTACCGAGCACCAAGAATTACAACGTCAAGTAGGAGAACTCCTAAAGAAAGGATTCATTAGGGAGAGTTTGAGTCCATGCGCAGTCCCAACCTTACTTACCCCTAAGAAAGATGGCACATGGAGAATGTGTGTTGATAGTCGTGCCATAAATAAAATCATAGTGAAGTATAGGTTTCCCATCCCCCGCTTGGATGATATGTTAGATATGATGGCCGGTGCAACTATATTTTCTAAGATTGACCTGATGAGCGGCTATCACCAAGTTAGGATCAGACCAGGGGATGAATGGAAGACTGCCTTTAAAACTAAGGAAGGGTTATTTGAATGGGTAGTCATGCCTTTTGGGTTATCAAACGCCCCTAGCACTTTTATGCGAATCAAGAACCAAGTCCTACGAGCCTTTATTGGAAAATTTGTTGTCGTTTACTTTGACGACATACTTGTCTATAGTAGGACTAGAGAAGATCATCAACAACATCTGAGGCAGGTATGTTTAGCACTTAGGAAAGATAACCTCTATGCCAATCTAAAGAAACGTGCTTTCATGACTACTAGAGTTATCTTCGTAGGATTTGTTGTGACCCCTGAAGGAGTATCCGCTGACCCTGAGAAGGTTAAGGCAATTATAGAGTGGCCAGCACCCAATAATATTCACGAAGTAAGAAGTTTTCATACCCTCGCTACGTTTTATCAAAGATTTATTAGAGGGTTTAGCACCATAGTTGCTCCTATCACGGATTGTATTAGGAAGGGCCACTTTGAATGGACGAAGTCAGCTGATAAGGCCTTCCTTCACATCAAAGATAAGATGACCCAAGCACCAGTCTTAAGACTACCCGATTTTTCTAAGGTCTTTGAAGTAGCATGCGATGCTTCGAGAGTAGGTATTGGTGGAGTTCTGAGTCAAGAGAACCATCCCGTAGTATTCTTTAGTAAGAAATTGAATGAAGCCAGGAAGAAATACTCCACATATGATCGGGAGCTTTATGCGGTAGTGCAAGCATTAAGGTATTGGAGGCATTATCTCCTACCGCAAGAAGTTGTTTTATTTTCAGACCATGAAGCCCTTAGGTTTTTGAGTTCCCAAAAGAAACTAAACCCTAGGCATGCCAAATGGGTAGAGTACATCCAATCCTATACGTTTGTCCTAAAGCATCAATCAGGAATCGATAATAAGGTAGCTGATGCCCTAAGTCGTAGAACGTTACTTTTAACTTCAGTCAGTACTGAAGTCATAGGTTTTGAAAGACTTAAGGAGCAGTACGAAACCTGTCCAAATTTTGGTGAAATTTATCAGGTTTTGCGTCAAGGACCATCTAGTGATCATAGTGACTATACCCTTCTAGATGGTTATCTTTTTAGAGAGAATAGGCTTTGCATCCCAAGAACCTCCTTAAGAGATTTTTTAGTTTGGGAGATACATGCCGGAGGTTTGGCTAGCCACTTCGGACGAAACAAGACTATCTTGGCTATTGAGGAACAATTTTACTGGCCAGGTCTTAAGAAACAAGTAGCAAACCTTGTAGCCCGATGTAGGACATGTGCTATTGCAAAGCAACAAAAGAAGAATACCGGGCTATACACTCCATTACCTATACCTGAGTGTCCATGGCAGGATCTAAGCATGGACTTTGTTCTAGGATTATCCAAGACCATTCGAAAACATGATTCAATCTTTGTGGTGGTCGACCGGTTTTCAAAAATGGTCCATTTCATACCTTGCTCTCAAACTTCCAATGCCTCCAGGATAGCCAAACTCTTTCTTGATCAAGTAGTCAGACTCTACGGGTTACCAAAAACCATTATTTCTGATAGGGATGTCCGCTTCACAAGTTACTTCTCGAAAACCCTTTGGTACCTATTAGGAACCAGACTGAAATTCTCCACTGCCTACCATCCCCAGACTGATGGACAAACCGAGATTGTAAATAGAAGTCTAGGGAACTTGCTGAGATGCCTAGTGGGAGAAAGTCTAGGGAACTGGGATTTGTTATTGCCACGTGCTGAGTTCGCTTACAACAGTTCGGTCAATCGATCTACGGGCAAAAGTCCCTTTGAGATAGTCCTTGGTTGCAAGCCTAGGAAGCCTTTAGATCTAATCCCACTACCTATTCACACACGAGTCTCTGAGTCTGCTGAGTCTTTTGCACAGCATGTCACAAATCTACATAAAGAAATCAGTAATAAGATCAACCTGAGCAATGAAACTTACAAACACTTAGCTGACTCACATAAGAGGGCTAAAGAATTCTGTGAAGGGGATTATGCAATGATTAGGCTCAACCCTGAACAGTTTCTCCCTGGAACCATAAAGAAGCTGCATGCCTGCGAAGCTGGACCTTTTAAGATCTTAAAGAAAATAGGGCCTAATGCATATGTTTTGGAACTTCCACCTAATATGGGTATTAGTACAACCTTCAATGTTTCAGACCTAGTAGAATACAAAGAACCACTACTAATACCTAGTGAGCCTTTTGAGCCAGAAACTTTCATTGAGAGTGAACATATTTCCGAGTGTCCACCACCAACCTTACCTGAGCAGAGAGAGGATTGAGAGAATCTTGGATGACAAGATCATTACTACCAGGAATAAGGACTATCAGCGATACCTGGTTCAATGGCAAGGTCGACCAAAGTCCGACAACTCTTGGATTACTTGAGAGGACCTGCAAAGATTTAACCCAGACTTGTTCGAGCATTACCAGGGCAAAACTGAACCATACTCGACTAGGTCGAGTTCTGCCCACCCTAGGAGAATTGGGGTGGACACCAGAAGCCGAAAGAAACTTCACTCAAACAAGGTTAGCCTTATCCCAATTTGGATCGAAGATAATTAGGTTACCTTGTATCCTTTAGTTCAAAAATATTTTATTTTCAGGAGTCATTTCCTTTTCAAGAGTCCTGTAATTAATTTTGAGTTTCAAATCAAGAGTGTTTATGAGTTCTGTAATTACTTTTAAAATTTCATTTCCTGTAAGTCCATTTCAAGTTTTAAAGTCTAAGTCAGTCAAGTCAGTTTAGTTGAGTTAAGTCTAATCAAGTCTTAAAGCCATGAAAGCCAACAACAAGACTCAAATTCTAGACCCTAGAATTTGACCACATGAAGAAGAGAAGACACATCAACCAAGCAAGAGAAAAAGACCATCAACTAGGACCACTGGGTGCCACATGTCATTCTTATCCAAGTAGAAGACCACCTCAACATTCCACGTCATCAGGTGCCACTTCACCAGCCACCTCATTACCCTTTGGGCGCCAACAAGGGAGATTCAAATTCAAGGAGGTTGGCCACATCCCTCCAAGTCCTCCACCAAATCCTCCAACCCCCCCACATCCCTCCAAACTCTCCACCAAATCCTCCAACCCCCCTTGTAATCCTCCTCGATTTGGGGAGTTTTTAAATTTCAAAAGCTAGCTTTGTGAGGCTATTAAAAGCCTTGGACGCCCATTGTAAAAGAGATTGATTTTGGAAATGAATGAAGTTTGAAGTGAAGTTGTCTTGAGTTTTATGTGTGAAAATTTTTCTATCTTCTTCTTCCATGCCCAAAGCCACTCTCTTTCCTAGCAATTTATCATCCAAGCTCAAGGCAAAGGCATTGGAGTCGGCAAGATCTTCTCAACTATCTTTTCTTTGTTCACAAGTTCTCTCATCCCTTCTTTATGTTTGCATCCTTCAACCTTAACTTTGATCTTCATTGCAGGGTCCTTCGAAGTCCTTGAGTTGTGAACAGGGTTCCCCTTGACAATGAACCAACAAGCTGAAGCCCAAGTCCAGGGTTCTGATCACTGTCATCCAAGTTCTCCAGTCCAGAGCATCAGTAGTTTCAAGTTTTGAATCATAGGAAGGTTGGAAAACTCATCATGGTAAGTCCTCAATCATTAGCCCCTATTGTCTAGATCTTCTTCCTTCTTAGTTTTAGAGTTGTGTCTAATCATGTAATAGTCCCTTTTCATATAATCCTTAAATCTTATTAAGATGAGTACAATGCTAAGTATAATTAGGTTTCATTGCTTTATAAACATCATATTCAAAACATTAATCATATGAGTGCCGCATCAATACTTGAGCCGACCTAAATTGTTGAAGAGCCGACTCCACTTACTGTCATGCAGCAAAGATTCTGGAATGCAGCAATTCGAGCTGACTCGAAGGTAACCGAGCCAACTTAATGAATCCGAGTCGACTGGAATCAGTCCGAGCTGACTCTTCTTCGAGCCGACTCTTCCAGAGTCCAATTTCTGAAGATTTCTGAGAACAGCCAGGCGAGCCAACCCGAACCAGAAAGAGCCGACTCTGCCAGACCTATTTCTGAAAGCTTGAGAAAGCGAGCCAACCCGAACTGCATCGAGCCGACTCTTCCAGAGTGAGGATTTCTGAACCTGAGAAAAAGCGTCGACCCAAGCTAAAGAGGGTCAACTCCTCAAGTTCAAGATTTTCAAAGAAAGAAGTTCTTGCCGACCCAAGCTATCAAGAGCCGACTCGTCCAGAGTAATCTTTTACACCCTGAGATAAAGAGACGACTGCAATGAAGATTTGGCAACTCGATCTATCAACTCAATTCGAGCCGACTCGAGCGAATCTGAGCTGACTCGAACATCATTTCCAGGTATCTAACGGCTAGTTCCAGAATTTATTTTTAAATACCAAAAAAGGCTCCAATGGTCACAAGTCACATCCCAACAGTCAAAATGTCTCTAACTACCTTGGAGTGATGGAAGACTTTATATTTGAAGGATTTGAATTTCTTTAAAGAGAAGATAAAAAGAGAAGAGAAAAAAGAGTTCTTAAAAAAAAGAGAAGAGAGAGCTTCATTGAATATTCTACCAACCAACAGCAAAAGAGTACAAGAGCATTCAAGCTAGACTTCAAGACTTCATAAACTATGATTTGAAGTTTGAAGCAACTTTGGGAAGAAGCTATTGAAGCAATTAAAGTTTATTCAAGTGCATTCAAGTGGACTTCCATCAAGCTGCACTGGCAACTATCCGACAAATTGAGTTTATCATTTTTGTTGCATTTCTTTCAATTCATTTTTGAATTGTTGGGTTATTGGTGAGCCCGGTTGAAAAACCAAATAGGTTCTTGGTGAGCCTTGATTAAAACCAAGTGTTGGGTTCTTGGTGATCCTGGTAAAACCAAGTTAGGTTTTTTTGGTGAGCTTGTTAAAACCAAAGGGTGTTGGGTTTTCTTTGGTGATCCCATAAAACCAAAGTGTAGAGGTTTTGGATTGTGATCCTGCAAAACAATCCTACTGTATTCAGGTATGAATATAGTAGAAACCCTAAGTGGTATCTTGGATAGTAGATGTAGGAGCTGGGTTGCTCCGAACCACTATAAGTTTAGTGTATTTGTGTTGTGCCTCTTTACTCCTTTTTAGCTTCTACAATTTATACTCTGTCACAGCACCTAACACCTTCTAAGGGATTTGTACTAGCACATTACTTGCTTTAAATTTTTAAAATTTCTAATTCACTACCATCTTGGATAGCCACCTAGGCAACATATCATGTCTCCATTACCAATTGACCTTCCTTGGCTACCCATAGCTCCTTTGGAAAGAGGCTTGATAGGTGCTGGGAAGGGAGGAAATTATCAAGGAATGGCATCCACAAATTCAGCATTTCCTTCTTGCCTTGGCCGCCCACTTGTAATGGTGATGTGGCACCACATGGGATGGATGAGGTGGCACTCAAGGGCTGAAGTGGCATCTTTCAAAGATTGGGAGATGGTTTGACCTTTTAATAAATGGACTAGACTCAATGACCACTCTAAGCTTGGGCCCAATCTTTAAGTAGACTTGAACTAGAACCAACTTAGCTAAATACAGGACCCACTGACCCAACTTGACCAAATTGATCGAGGTACAGGACTAAAAAAAAAATACATGACTTAAATTAAAAATTGCTTAGGATTGAAGCCTTATTACAGAACCCAACATACTAAATCCTAATCAGAGATCCATAGAGGGTTGAGAAGCCTCTGTCTGATTATGGTGCCCACACCACCTGGTAGAGGCCTTTCATAACTTCTGGACACACAAGATGAAGCTAAACCCGATGAAGTGCACCTTCGGCGTAGCGGCTGGAAAGTTCATCAGCTTCATGGTCACCTAGAGGGGAATCGAAGCAAACCGGGAGAAGGTCCAAGCAATCATCGACATGGAGCATCCCACCTCGAAGAAGCAGGTCCAGTGCCTGATCAGCCGGATTGCTTCCCTAAGCAGGTTCATCTCGAGGTCGATTGACCGCTGCTTTTCCTTCTTTAAAGCACTACACAAAGTGCACGACTTTGCCTGGACTGAAGAATGCAAAGCAGCCTTCGAGGTGTTGAAGAAGTTCTTGGCCTCTCCACCATTGCTCTCCAAGCTAGAGGAACGAGAAAAGCTCCTATTGTATCTAGCGGTCACCCCAGGGGCTGTTAGCTCAGTCCTTGTCCGCACAAATGAGGATGGATCCTAGAAGCCGGTGTACTATGCCAGCAAAATCCTCTAGGATGTGGAGATCAGGTACACCTGCTCAGAAAAGTTAATTTTTGCTCTAATCATGTCTGCCCAGCAACTCAGGCTATACTTTCAAGCACATCCTATCACGGTCATGATGAACCAGCCGCTAAGGGTCATCCTCAGCCACCCCGAAACATCCGGGTGCTTGGCTAAATGGTATCTAATGCTGAGCGAGTTTAAAATCTCGTACTGGCAGAGGTCATCTCAAAAGGCCCAAGTGCTGGCCGACCTCCTGGTTGAGTGCATTGGCATGAGAAAGGAGCCCGAGGAGACCACCTCGACCTCGACACCCTGACTAGAGCCCGTTACCGAGGAGACATGGGTCCTCCATGTAGATAGCGCACCAAATTCAGGGGGAGCGAAGCGGGACTCATCCTTGCCAACAGCGATGGGGTCATGGCTAAATGTGCGCTTCACTTCCGGTTTGCAGCAACCAACGATCAAGTGGAGTATGAGGCACTCCTTGTTTGACTTAGAGTTTCCCGCGAGTTGGGTGTATCTAACCTGAGGGTTTTTACTTACTCCCAGCTGGTGACAAGGTAGGTCTTGGGGGAGTATGAAGCTCGAGATTCCCAGATGATGAAGTACCTTGAGCGGGTCCGTTTGAGCACGACGGGTTTCCGGTGCTACAGCATCTCCCACATCCCTCGTGGAGAGAACGCTCGCACCGACACTCTGTCAAGACTCGTGACCCTGCCAGAGTCATCACTAGGGTGCACCCACATAGAGTACCTGGAAAGTCCAAGCCATGAATGGTGGGGACACCAGAGGTATCAAAATAAGATAGAGACTTTTCAACCCTCTGTGGGTTGACCAACAATTTATAAGTCCATCTGTAATAAGGGCTTAGCTTATCTAAGTCCATTTTAGTTGTTATTTAAGTCTTTTGAGTTGTTATTTCAGTTCAGTTTTAGTTAGCTCATGTTGAGCTAGTTCAATCCAATGCTAGTCAATTCATGTTGAGCTAATTTTATTTTTTTTGAGTCTTGTCCAAGTACACTGAAGACTTAAGACTACATCATACAAGTGAAGATCAAGTCCAACCAGATTGAAGACATGGAAATATAGCCCAAGTCCAACCCAGCTTGAAGATTTGAAGACCCTAGGAGGAAAATTCAGAAAACCCTGATTCCTTGTAGATGCCCTCCAGATGCCAAGATTTCCTTCTAGATGCCAAAGTATATTCATAGACTAGGGCATCCATGATTCCAAAGGTCCTCCTGCATCCTATCCCAAAGAAATCAAGCCCAGGCGCCAAGCTCAAGCCCCTAAGATGTAAGATACCAGGGAATATTCTTGCTACTAGCTACCAGGCCACCCCAGCTTCCAGAGGCCCAAGCACATGCACCCAAGCCCCTTTGGGCCGGCCCCTTGCTGCTCTTAGAAGCCCAACACGCCCCCCTAGGCATCCTTGAAGTGTTGACCAAGTCAAGAGAGGAGGAGAGAATTTTCAGGGATTTTTTCTATCTAATGTTTTCTTATTTTTTAGCTAGGGTTTGGGTAGGAATAGGATTCTTATGTAAAGATTAATGTGTCCTTACTTGGAGCCCAAGACTAAGGGTCTATTTAAAGGACCCTAGTCTCTTGTATGAGGATTGATTTTGATATATAACTTAAAACTTGAGTTCTCTTCAATTGCTTTGTGCTATCCTGCTTTGTGCTTAAGGGGTTTTATTGGTGCTTTCTTCTTCCTAGAGTTTCAACAAATTTCTGCCGCCAACCATCCTTCCAAAGCCCTGGCCATCCCCTCCAAAACTTTATTCCCCTTGCTATTTTTCTCTTGTTTACTTGTTCCCTTGTGAGTTTTCTAACCCCTGACAGGTCATTTGCAGGTTCCTAAGTTCCTACGAATCCAATGACTCCAGCCAAGCCTCAATCGGAGTACCGAGCAGAAAGTCGGGTATCCGCTGGGCTTTGGCTTGGTTTTCCAGGCTTCATCCATCGAGGAATGAGAGATCCCTTCACTGTGATCTTTGTCAGGCGCATCAGATGTTGTCAGGTACACACCCTCTGCCACTAGTAATTTTATTGTAGGAGAACTTGCCCTAACCGAGTCTTCTCAGCCCCGGCGATCCATCTTTATTGCTTTCTTAGGTCCTAATCTGCATGCTTACCTTCTAAATTTCATATAGAATCCTCTACAACTTATTTTGATCCCATTTTTGGGATTTAATCACTCAACTCCACATATAAAACACACAAAAGTAATTGCATGCATATTAGTCCCGCATCATCTGATATCAGAGCTTAGATTAGGGCTTGTTTTCTGCATCTTTTTTAGTCCATATATGCTCTGTTCTTTTAGTTATTTGTCCCTGATCAGAACTCAAAAAATTATGAAATTTATTTTTATAGATTTATGTCAATTCAAAGTATTTTACATAATTTTTTCAAATTTTGTTTCAGTCTGTACAGTTTCTGCAGGCCGAAATACAGCCTACAAATTTTTGACTCTATTTTTTCAGCAAGATAATTTTTGAAGGTTTAGGATTTTGTTTAGCATCTTTTTGCATATCTTTTAATTTTAGTATATTTCCTGCATATTAGACCATAATTTGCATATTTTTTTATATTTAATAAAATACCAAAATATATATAAAAAAATTATATATTCTTCAAAAATACCAAAAATATCTAAATCCTAATTTGCATCCTCATCTTCCTGCCATCATTGCATAACTTACTTAAGCGCACTCTCTTTATGCCAGATAAGGGAAGGAGGTCATTACCTTTCCTTAGCCCAAAACAACCACCTTTGCATCCTATCCCAAGCCTAACCTAAAATCTATTAGACTTAATTTGCCCTAGTGGTCTAGGGACACCAACTGGTCAGGTCTGGGCTAGTGTTAGATCATTGTGTCAAGATAACCTGTGTGTGCCTTGTGCTTAGTGTCTAGAATGGTGGTTTAGGGATTCAATCCCGAAGGGCTTGTGTGCTGGTCCGCTTACCTGGCCAATCTCTGATTGGTATCTAGGATTGGCAATCAGGGACCTAACACTCACCTTACACCTGCCTGGCTGAGTACAGGGTTACTATTGGCTAGTTTGCCACTCTGATTGAGCACCTAGTTTTGGACTCTAGGTCTAGAGATCTGTAGTTAGTTTGATCAAGTCTTGCATGTGCACTAGCTTAGCAGTCAATGTGAGTGTTTGATTGCATGACCATTAGGTTAGGAACCCAATGCCAATAGACTTAATCCAATTCAACTAGTGTGACCATGGAGTCCAATCCTAGGAGAACCCCTCACCATGACCCTTATTATGATACTGAACCTAGAAGAACCCTTTACTATGACCCTTATTATGATATTAAACCAAGAAGAACCCCTTACCATGACCCTTATTATTATATTGAACCTAGAAGAACCCCTTACCATGACCCTTATTATGATACTGAACATAGGAGAACCCAATACTCTGACCCATATAGGGAGTCTAATCTTAGGAGAACCCAATACTCTGACCCATATAGGGAGTCCAATCCTAGGAGAACCCAATACTCTGACCCATATAGGGAGTCCAATCCTAGGAGAACCCAATACTCTAACCCATATAGGGAGCCCAACCCTAGGAGAACCCCATACCATGATCCACCCTTAGAACCTAACCATAGGAGACCCAATTATGATTACCTGAGCAAAGATGAACGACCGATTAGGAGCACCCAACCTTATGTACCCTTGTTTAATGGAAGACCATATCCTAAGGTGTATACTGAATGGGAGGATATGATGGATCGGTACTTTGAGTATACTGGGATGTCATAGTTGGATAAGATTAGTTTGGCTGCACATGGGTTAATCAGATATGCCAAGCAACATTGGAAACATACTGAGGATGAATGTTATCGATGGGGGAATGGAATACATACCTGGAAAACCATGAGAAGTAAATTGAGAGAAGAGTATCTAGGTGAATCTTATGAATACAAACTTTTAGACCAATGGTACAAATTGAAACAAGGGAACATGACTGTGTCTAAGTACATTGACCAATTTAACGAGTTTAGTAGGAAATGTAACACAGTCGAACCTAAGTCTAAGATCATGGCTAGATTTCAGGATGGCTTGCATAGGGATATCCAGTGGGAGCTGTATCATTGTCAAATTAAGGACCTAGAGGAAGCCTATCACCTAGCTAGGGAATTCAAGTTATATCATAGGGAATTCAAGATCAATCAATCTAAGTCCAATAAGGATAATTCCCTTGAGCCTAAGTCTAAACCTAGCCGACTTCCTTTAGACCAGCCTACTACTCCTGTCCCATTAGGTTGCAAGGAAAAGACCCGAGAACCCATTAATAAGCCTAAGGTAGAAATGTATGAGGTTGACCCTAGTTTAGTAGGCGAATATGAAGGAGAAGGCTTTGAAGATGATGAACCCCTTGAAAATTTAGAGAAAGAAACTCCTGAGCCAACTAAGACATCTAAAGAGGCCACCTATGAGTTTAGTCTAGTAGAGGAACCTGTAATGGAAGAACAATTAGAGGAAGAGAACCTAGATACTGCTGCTGGAGCCTTACTTGAGGAAACCATAGAGGAGAGCCAAATTATAGAGTCTATTCCTAAAATATAGGAACCAGAAGAATTTATTAAGGACCTGATCTCTTTGAATCAGCATCCCTAGGATGAGCCCCTTCCTATAGTTTCCATTAAGGACCTCTTCCCTGAGATTAATAACCCAACCTTCCATTACGCAAACCCTGTAGAGATACCTCAACCTCGTAATGTTTGCCTAATTAGTTTATGATTAGTTCTTGACACCCCGTCTTTAATCATACTATATCCAACTAATCTTGAACCTTTTTCCTTACCCTACTAGACTAATTCTGAATCCACTTCCTATTTTCTGCCCTTTCTAGACACCTCCAGCATTTCTAGAATCATTAGATTGCATTTTATTGATATTAGCGTACTGCATGGATTCATTACGTATGTTAGGTTTGCATTATACTTCTGGCATACACTTTGAAATTTGTTAGGAGCTCATTGTAAGTTTTCATGTGCATGTCAAGCTAGGATCAAACCTAGATAACCTATAATCTCTTAGGTTTAGGTCTAAAGAGTTTAATAAAATCTCCTTCCATAGGAATGCATAGTCGAGTCTATTATGTGTAGGTTTGAGTCCTTTGCATCATCTTGTTAGGAGTCTGCATGTGCCCACATGTTCTCCACCTACACTAATTTTGAAACAACTGGCTAATTCCGAAGATGGACCAAAGAATTTGATGTAGTGGATTCTGTCATGATTAGGCTTAGGTCTGTGTGGTTCCCACCCAGAATCGTTAAGAAGCTTCGTGCTCGTGGAGCCTGACCTTTTAAAGTATTAAAGAAGGTTGGATCAAATGCCTGTGTTAGACTTGCCTTCGGATATGGGCATTAGTTCTACCTTCAATATTATAGACCTGGTTGAGTACAGGAAACTGACAGCAATACCAAGTGAGGCCTTTGGACCTATCCACTCCTGTTATGAGTGACCGTAACCCAGAGTGTCCACTAACAAATTGGCCTGAGAGAGGAGAACGGATCAAGTGTATCCTAGACGATCAAGCCATTATGACTCGGGGCTGCGGCTATCAACGCTTCCTGGTCCGATGGCAAGGCTGGCAAGAGTCGGACGATTCATGGATTTCTTGAGAGGACTTGCAGCGCCTCAACCCAGACCTTCTCGAGAGATATGTGAGCCAGTCTGACCTTCACTCGACAGGGTCGAGTTTCCTCCCACCATGGGAGAATTGGTGGGGACACCAGAGGCACCAGAATAAGACAGAGGCTTTTCAACCCTCTATGGGTTAACCAACAATTTATAAGTCCATCTGTAATAAGGGCTTAGCCCATCTGAGTCCATTTTAGTTGTTATTTGAGTTTTTTGAGTTGTTATTTCAGTTCAGTATTAGTCAACTCATGTTGAGCTAGTTCAATCCAATTCTAGTCAACTCATGTTGAGCTAATTTTATTTTTTTTGAGTCCAGTCCAAGTACACTGAAGACTCAAGACTAAGTCATACAAGTGAAGACCATGTCCAACCAGATTGAAGACATGGAAGTATAGCCCAAGTCCAACCCAGCTTGAAGATTTGAAGACCCTAAGAGGAAAATTCAGAAAATCCTAATTCCCTGCAGATGCGCTCCAGATGCCCAGATTTTCTTCCAGATGCCAAAGTATATTCATAGACCAGGGCATCCATGATTCCAGAGGTCCACCTACATCTTAGCCCAAAGAAATCAAGCCCAGGTGCCAAGCCCAAGCCCATAAGAAGCAAGATACCAAGGAATATTCCTGCTACCTGGCTACCAGGCCACCCCAGCTTCCAGAGGCCCAAACCCATGCACCAAAACCCCTTTAGGCTGGCCCCTTGCTGCTCTTAGAAGCCCAACATGCCCCCCTAGGCATCCTTGGAGTGTTGAAGTCAAGAGAGGAGGAGAGAATTTTTAGGATTTTATTCTACCTAATGTTTCCTTATTTTCTAACTAGGGTTTTGGTAGGAATAGGATTCTTATGTAATGAATAATGTGTCCTTACTTGGAGCCCAAGACTAAGGTCTATTTAAAGGACCCTAGTCTCTTGTATGAGGATTGATTTTGATATATGAATTAAAACTTGAGTTCTCTTCAATTGCTTTGTGCTACTCTGCTTTGTGCTTAAGTGGTTTTATTGGTGCTTTCTTCTTCCCAAAGTTGCAATAGATTTCTGCCGCAACCATCCTTCCAAAGCCCTGGCCACCCCCTCCAAAACTTTATTCATCTTGCTATTTTTCTCTTGTTTCCTTGTTTCCTTGTAAGTTTTCTAATCCCTGATAGGTCGTTTGCAGGTCCCCAAGTTCCTACAAATCCAACGACTCCAGCCAAGCCTCAATCGGACCACCAAGCAGAAAGCCGGGTATCCGCGGGTCTTTGGCTTGGTTTTTCAGGATGCATCCATCGAGAAATGAGAATCCCTTCACTGTGACCTTTGTCTGACATATCAGACATTGTCAGGTACACACCATCTGCCACCAGTAATTTTATTGTAGTAGAACTTGCCCTAACCGAGACTTCTCAGCCCCAGCGATCCATCTTTATTGCTTTCTTAGGTCCTAATCTGCATGCTTAGCTTCTAAATTTCATATAGAACTTCCTACAACTTATTTTGATCTAATTTTTAGGATTTAATCACTCAACTCCACATATAAAATACACAAAAATAATTGCATGCATATTAGTCTCGGTGGGGACACCAGAGGCACTAGAATAAGACAGAGGCTTTTTAACCCTCAGTGGGTTGACCAGTAATTTATAAGTCCATCTGTAACAAGGGCTTAGCCCATCTGAGTCCATTTTAGTTATTATTTGAGTCTTTTGAGTTGTTATTTCAGTTCAGTATTAGTCAGCTCATGTTGAGCTAGTTCATTCCAATGCTAGTCAGCTCATGTTGAGCTAATTTTATTTTTTTTTTAGTCCCGTCCAAGTATACTGAAGACTCAAGACTACATCATACAAGTGAAGATCAAGTCCAACCAGATTGAAGACATGGAAGTATAGCTCAAGTCCAACCCAGCTTGAAGATTTGAAGACCCTAGGAGAAAAATTCAGAAAACCTTGATTACTTGTAGATGCCCTCCAGATGCCCAGATTTCCTTCCAGATGCCAAAGTATATTCATAGACCAGGGCATCCATGATTTCAGAGGTCCACCTGTATCCTAGCCCAAAGAAATCAAGCACAGGCACCAAGCCCAAGCCCCTAAGAAGAAAGATACCAGGGAATATTTCCGCTACCTGGCTACCAGGCCATCCCAGCTTCTAGAGGCCCATGCCCATGCACCCATGCCCCTTTGGGCCAGCCCCTTACTGCTCTTAGAAGCCCAACATGCCCCCCTAGGCATCCTTGGAGTGTTGACCAAGTCAAAAGAGGAGGAGAGAATTTTTAGGGATTTTTTCTACCTAATGTTTCCTTATTTTCTAGCTAGGGTTTGGGTATGAATAGGATTCTTTTGTAAAGACTAATGTGTCCTTACTTGGAGCCCAAGACTAAGGGTCTATTTAAAGGACCCTAGTCTCTTGTATGAGGATTGATTTTGATATATGAATTAAAACTTGAGTTCTCTTCAATTGCTTTGTGCTACCCTACTTTGTGCTTAAGGGGTTTTATTGGTGCTTTCTCCTTCCCGGAGTTGCACTAGATTTCTGCCGCCAACCATCCTTCCAAAGCCCTGGCCACCCCCTGCAAAACATTTTTCCCCTTACTATTTTTCTATTGTTTCCTTGTTCCCTTGTAAGTTTTCTAACCCCTGACAGGTCGTTTGTAGGTCCCCAAGTTCCTACGAATCCAACGACTCCAGCCAAGCCTCAATCAGACCACCGAGTAAAAAGCCTGGTATCCGCGGGTCTTTGGCTTGGATTTTCAGGCCGCATCCATCGAGGAATGCGAGATCCTTCTGCTATGATCTTCATCGGGCACATCAGACATTGTCAGGAACACACCCTCTACCACCAGTAATTTTATTGTAGGAGAACTTGCCTTAACCTAGGGTTGTTTTGACTGCTGCAGAAATTATAAGGATTCTATTAGGGTTTCTATTATAACAAATTTTAGAGATTTAAAATTTTACTAAAATTAATTAAGAACTTTGATAATTATTAGGATGGAATAGAGGACATTCAGTGCAAATTTCACAGAAAAGTAAAATGTTTATGATGCTGAAATCAGATGAAACCTAGACACCTAATTTAATAGACAGAATGCAGAAATTAGGGTTTGTGAGTGCAAAGCAAATAAAAACTATCCTAAACCCGCTCTGATACCAAACTAATGTAGGATGTCTCTAAATTGCTAAACATGAAGGAAAAATAGTAAAATAAATTTTTTTGATTTTTATAATTTAGTTTATAAGCTAAATTCCCAAATAAAAGTAAGAACTAGCAAGAAGAAGAGCAATGCATAGAATCATCGTATCACAGGCAAACTCATGCAAAATAATAAATTCCAGGACCCAAGAATTGAAAAACTCCCAGATTATGATAGCTTATCTTCATCAAATCAGAAATTAAAAGAAGGGAAGGATGTTACCAATCAATGATTTGAAGGACTTCCGATGAAGAGATCACACATCACTCTAATTGGAGTCTAGGTGATGAAGTTCGGTTTCCTTGATTAGATGGCTGATTTGGATGGTTCCATATGTAAGAAAAATCTCCTCTAGGGAGGTGAAACACCTTGGGGATTCTACAAAACATCAAGGGTTAATCAAAATAGCAAGTAAGAAAAAGAAAGGGGATTAGGTTTAGAAGGAATCAGGTTAGGGTTTAGAAGCGGGGCGGCTTGAAGCTTGATGAAGATCTCCTTGCTTGGTGGCCTAGGGCACTCCTTCTTGGACGTGTGAAGGCTTGGATGACAAAAAGTTAGGGTGTGGAAGGATGCTAGGGCAGCAAGGAAACACAAAAAAAACCAAAGAACCAAAAAAAAACAAAGTAACACAAGCTCGCAAGCTCAAAATAAATTCACCAGTGTTTCGATGTCATGAATAAAAGTTGATTACAAGAGGGGGAGGGGTGGGGTATTTATAGAGTTCCCATGCCCTCACTAACCATGGTTACACTTGGGTTACAAATCCTCTTCCAAATTGAAATACAAGTCCTTTCATAGCTAGGTTAGAAAAACAAATGCCCATTAGGTTAGGAATTGACCTAGTCTTCTCCTTTTCCCTTCATGCTTTGACTATTCCACTAAAGGACACCTCTTGGACTTGGTCAACACTTCAAGGATGCCTAGGAGGTCGTGTTGGGCTTCTAGGGGCAGCAAGAGGCCAGCCCAAAGGGGATTGGGTGCATGGGTTTGGGCCTCTGGAAGCTGGGGTGGCCTGGTATCCTGGTCGCAGGAATATTTCATGGAATCTTGCTTCTTTAGGCTTGGGCTTGGCACTTGGACTTGATTTCTTTGGGTTAAGATATAGAAGGACCTTTGAGATCATGGATGTCCTAGTTTGGGAATATGCTCTGGCATCTGGACTACAATTTGGGCATCTGGAGGATATCTGGAAAGAATTAGGGTTTTTGGAAGCATCTTGGATCCTGGGTTGTCACACAAGATCCAATGGAATGATGTAGCAGCCTCTGACTCCTGGATGTGGCCTGATGGAACTTCAAAATAGGGGGACCTCCTCTCTTGTACAAAAATTGGGCTCATACTAGACTCATAATTGATGTACAGGACTCAAAATACTGACTAGGTTGAGGATTGAGACAAATCAACTAACCTCAACTTATTACAGGACTCAATCTTAATTGATTACAAAATTTTCAAGACTTTGACACATGACTATGTAAACCATATGGGATCCAAGGATTTGTGTCTATCCTGGTGTCCCCAACAAAAAGTCTAGCAGATCACCTCGGAGCCCAGCTGGATGGACCGGTATGTCAGATACATCATCGACGGTACCCTACCGGAAGACCGGATCGAGGCCGGCCTCATCAAGAATAAGGCCATGCGATTTTTCCAGATAGATGGATAGCTCTATCACAAGTCCTTCTCCTATCCACTCCTGAAGTGCTTGAGACCTGTAGAGGCATCCTTTGTGCTCCAAGAAATACACGAAGGCCTTTACGGGAATCATGTCGGATGGAGGACACTGGTGTACAATGCCCTCCATCAGGGATACTACTAGGAAACTATGAGGGAGGACACCGCTGACTTCGTGAGAAAGTGTGACCGCTGCCAGTACCATGCTCACATACAATGTCAACCCACGGTGCCAATCTCCCAACTCTTCGTACCCTAGCCGTTCGTCCAATAGGGAATGGACATCCTTGGTCCGTTCCCCCCTACTTCTGGGTAGTGCAGGTTCCTGATAGTCTCTATCGACTATGTCATCAAGTGGGTGGAGGCGAAGCCGCTAGCATGAATCACTGAGGCCAAGGTCCGCCAATTCTTCTAGAAATCGATCATCTATCATTTCGGGCTCCCCCAAAGCATCATCACCAACAACGGATGGCAATTTGATAATCCAGAGTTTGAAGACTTCTACACTGACCTCGGCATTCGACATCGCTTCACCTCGGTGGCTCACCCCCAAACCAATGAGGAGGCCGAAGTGACCAACTGGACAATCCTCTAGGGACTCCAGAGCAGGCTGGACCAGGCCAAGGACAGGTGGGTAGAAGAACTCCCTAGCATTCTTCGGGCCTACCACACAAGGCCCAAGATGGGAACAAATGAGACACCCTTCAACCTCATCTTCGATGCAAAAGCCGTTGTCCCTGTCAAGCTCGGCATGCCCACACTGCGGGTGAAGTAGTATGATGAAGCAGAAAATTTGGCTCGCCTTTTTCTCAACTTGGACCTTCTAGAGGAAACCAGAGACAAGGCTCGACTCCAGATGGTGGCCTACCAGTAGCGCGTAGCTCGGCACTAAACGCGCGAGTGAGGTCAAAGATCTTCCATCCAGGTGACCTGGTGTTGTGCCGAGCTAAAGCTTCTTAACCATGGATGTGTGGCAAGCTCTCCCCGAATTAGGAAGGCCTATACAAGGTGGTCGAAGCTCTCCCCAGTGGAGCCTACCACCTAGCAGAGCTGGACGGTGCTAGATTCCTATGCACTTGGAATGCCAAAAATCTAAGAATGTATTATCAATAATGTAAGCCCTGCCTCAACTAGTAATAAAGGTCCTCTTTGTGCAAATCACCTTTGCCTTGCAGGAATCTCGCTACCCGACCCCATGTCTGGCAAGCCAAGCCCGGAAACTCTTGAAGCTCGGCACTCCAAGACCGGAAACTCCTAAATCCAAGAAACTCCTAAAGCCTGACACTTCAAGCCTGAAAACTCCTGAAGCCCGGCACTCCAAGCCTGGAAACTCATGAAGCTCGGCACTCCAAGCCTGGAAACTCCTGAAGCCTGGCACTTCAAGCCTGAAAACTCCTGAAGCCCGATACTTCAAGCCCGAAAACTCCTGAAGCCCAGTACTCCAAGCCCGGAAACTCCTAAAGCCCCGCACTCCAAGCCCAGAAACTCTTGAAGCCCGGTACTTCAAGCGTGGAAACTCCTGAAGCCCGGCACTTCAAGCCGGGAACTCCTGAAGCCTCACATCTATCACCGTGCTCATAGTCTGGAGATATCAGCAGGACCCCCCAGAAGTCCCGCCATCTATCGCTTGACTCAAAGTGCGGCACTCTCAAGCTCGAAAAATTTTAAAGCCCAGCACTCTCAAGCCCAGAAACTTCTGAGGCCTGGCACCTCATAATCACCTGGTGGTCCCACCAAGCATAGCATCCGGGCTTGTTTGAGCCGTGCTCACTTGGAGGTGATTCCATCCGATGTTGATTACACCTCTCCTGAAGCAGTGCTCAGAGGTCTGATACCACTTCACCCGCGAGGTGGGAACTACTCGGCATGTCAAAAGATTTCCCTTCTAACTGCCTCATATACCCGGAGCTCGGTAGAAAGAGCTCAGGGACTTAGAGCCTTAAGGTGAAATGCCTCAATGGAAGACGTGCATATGGGTAGTTGAAAAGCAAGGGAAGAAAGATTGCCAAAGAGTCAGTAATGCAAAAAGAAATACACAAGTCAATGGAAGAAGAAAAAATTTCATTGATGGAGCTCAAGATCTTTACATATTCTCTAGGCCCCGACAGGCTGGGCAACCAAAACAGAAATAAAAAGAAAAAAAAGAAAATATAGGAGATCCCTAAGATACTTGGCCAGCCCCTTCCCAGGCCGGTGCACATACGGGGCATCATCCTCCGAGACCTCCTCCGGTGGAGCTTCATCGGTGGCAGCTGCTGGTTCCTCCACCTCGGCCAAGTCCGGTATCGAGCTTCTCGGTAGGGCGATCAGGAAGTTGAGCCTGTCCAGGTTCTTATCTGGAACAAGCCCCACCACCTTCGACCGATAGTACATAAACCCCTTGAAGGAGTCTGTAGTGAGTTCGTGGAACTCGGCATCGAACTCCTTCGAGGCCTTGTACTTTAAGACCGCCTCGTGGCCTCTTTCTTCGTGCCCTCCACTCGTTCATGGCTGCTGCAATCTCCTTTTCGATGGTAGCAGTTTTCTCTTCCATTGCCACAATCCTCTTTTCAGTGGCTGTAGCCAGCTCCTTTGTCATCTCTAGTTGGGCTCGAAGTGATTGGGCCAGCTCCCTCTCTCGGGCCACCTCGGCCCTGAGCTCCTCTGCCTTGGCCTCCTTGGCCCTGAGCTCCTCAGCTGGCTCTTGGACCAACTCCTCTCTCGGTCCAAGGACTCTTCTAGCTCTTTAATGCACCTTTCGGTGCTTGCGACCTCATCCTTTAGCTCCTTGTTCTTTCGCTCGGACTCCCAGGCAGCATCCGTCTATAGCTTGACCTCGACCAACAAGGACTCAAGCTGGGCAATCCACTGTTGGTCCCTCTTCGCCCAATGCTTGAACTAGTCCCGGATTAGTAGGAGGTCAGCACTGAGCTATTCAAGGAAGACATCAACCATAAAAAACAAAAAGAAAGGAAAAGAAGAAAGAGAGGGGGCAAAAGGAGAGAAGTACTTACTGAGAGCATCTGGGGGAATGCACCATGAATGGCATCTCCTAGGAGCTTCCCCACCTTCTCCCGCCGGTCGCGTGATTGGATGGCAAAGTCCATCATGTGCTCGGTAAGGTCTTGGTCTCTGACCAGCGAGGAGTTCGGTGCCACCTCGAATGGCAGCCTGCGGGGATCCTTCTCCCTCTTCCTTGCTGCATACGTGGCATCGCCCCCTCCTCCGGTCGAGGAAGCATCGAAGGTGCGATGGGGGCTCAGAGCTACTTCGGATGGCACCGCTGATACCGACGCCACTCTCTGCTCCTCTTCTGGCTCCACCTCGATGACTTCAAGCGATGAAGGCTCCATAGCAATAGTGGCAGGAGCAGCATACCTGGCCCAGGCCACACTTCTGGCTCCCAGACCGGGGGTGGGACCCATTGCCTCGGTGGCTCGGGGGCAGGTTCCACTCTCCTACTCGGCTCTGTCAGTGCGGCAGGTGCAGCCCGCGCGCTCTCCTCCTCGCAGGTCCTCTTTGACAGGGACTCTCCAACCCCGTCGATGGACCCCTCTTCTTTGAGAGTGTGAGAAGGTCCTCCATAGAATACTTCATGCCTGCACAAAGAAAAAACAAGGTCAGTTCCAAAGTCAAGGAAATAGACATAAAACAGAAACAAGCTAAGTCTATGCCGAACTCACCCATTGGTTCGACTCTGGCATCATGGAGGTTTTGCTTTGTCAGCAGAACCTCAAGAGAAGGTATCTGATCGGTGCAGAGCTGGTCATACACTTCTCGGTCAGCCGCCTCGATGATGGTATTTCAGTTCAGGGTCCGATCTGGGTCACTCCAAACCAAATCGACCCCTCGATCAAAGCAAAAAAGTACTTACTCTTCCATCCCTTGATGGAAGAGGGGAGCTCAAATCTGATGTCCTTAGGATGAGGTGAAATGAACCACCACCCATCCTTGGATGGGTGGAACTTAAGGATGAAGAAGGCCCTGAAGAGAGAGAAATGGGCAACAATCCCATGGAAATGACATAAGATGATGAAGCAGAAGATGGTTCTGGCTGCATTTGGAACCAACTATGTTGGAACCAAATGGTAGTGGCTGGGGACAGAAAGGAAGAAAGGGTGGAAAGGAAATCGGAGGCCCCCCGCAAGGGTCTCCTCATACAAAGCAATCTGGCCCGGGCCACTGGCAGTGACCCATTCCTCTTGTCATGGAATCGAGAGTGATGGGGAACAACTATTGAATGATGTATTTCTAGGAATTAGAGAGACTAAATGATAATGAAGCAAATATGCATACAGCTACTCTACGTAAAATAAATAGAATTATATGAAAGGAACATAAGGGAAAAAAATAAGACTAGAAAAAAATCTTTCAAAATAATTAAGAAGGGACCTTCGTGGTTAAGAAACCACACAGGTTAGGGCTAGCTTACTCTACTATTTTGGATCTGAAAGAAGGTTTTAATGATGGTTACCCAGCTATTAATATTCTAAAATTAGCAAAGGAACACTCAAGAAGAAGTACTAAGATGGCAAGGGATTACTCTAGGTCTAAAGGCACCTTGTATCTGATTCCTTAGCATAGTAGACCCTCACCTTGGAAACCTGGAGACCCGGGGATTCTGCACAGATTGATGGAAAGATTAGAAGGTTTAGATGGAAGGTTGGAGGAATGGAAGAGGAAAGTTAGGAATGGAAGAAGAGGCTTAGGCTTGGCTTGAAGTGGATCTCCTTTGGCACCCATAGCATGAACCTTCTTCACTTGATGGCTTGGGGGATTTCCATGTGGATGACATCCTTCGAAAGAGGGGGAGGATGATCTTGGAATGGCTTGAAGAAGAGTCTTCAAGGTTGGTCGAATGGGGTTGGAAGAAGAATTAGATGCTTGATTGGCTAAGTAACCTAGGCCTCTCACCTACCTCTTCTCAAAGGAAAATTTTCTTAAGGAAAGAGTTCATTTCATTCATATCAATATTACAAGAGGACTTAGGAGCTTTTATAGACTTTAAGCTCCCTTTCAAATTCAAATTACACCTTTTTTCATGGAGAAAATCAAGGGGCATCCCGTGAAGAGAGGAGTGGCCCTTTCAAATTTGAAATTCTTGATTACAAGATGGGCACCCATAAAGAGTGGAAGCTTAATTCAAATCTGGTTTTATCTTGGGTGAAATTCTTGGTTAAAGTATCTTGATGATGTGGCATGACTTGTCCTCCAAGTTGGCATGACTTGTCCTCCAAGATGGCATGGTTCAATGATGATATGGTGCTCCAAGTAGTTGGTGAAGCTAGTTGCACTTAATCTGGCTTAATTGAAACCCAACTCAAGTAGCTCTGGAACCCAACTCAATACAAAGCCAATTTAACTTTAATAGGACTTTAAAACTTAAATTAAAAATAAAACAGGACTCAATTATTCAAATAAAAATAAATATAGGACTCATAGACTTATTACAGGACTTAAATTCCTAATCTTCTATCCATAAAGTACTTTGAATTGGTTGAAGCCTCTTCCCGAGTCTGGTGTGGTGGGGACACCTGAGGCACCAGAATAAGACAGAGGCTTTTTCAACCCTTTATAAATTGATCAATAATTTATGAGTCCATCTGTAATAAGGGCTTAGCTCATCTGAGTCCATTTTAGTTGTTATTTGAGTATTTTTAGTTGTTATTTCAGTTCTGTACTAGTCAGCTCATGTTGAGCTAGTTCAGTCCAATGCTAGTCAGCTCATGTTGAGCTAATTTTATTTTTTTGAGTCCTGTCCAAGCATACTGAAGACTCAAGACTATATCATACAAGTGAAGACCAAGTCCAACTAGATTGAAGACATGGAAGTATAGCACAAGTCCAACCCAGCTTGAAGATTTGAAGACCCCAGGAGGAAAATTCAGAAAACCCTGATTTCTTGCAAATACCCTCCAGATGCCCAGATTCCCTTCCAGATGCCAAAGTATATTCATAGATAAGGGCATCCATGATTCCAGAGGTCCATCTGCATCCTAGCCCAAAGAAATCAAGCCCAGGTGCCAAGCCCAAGCCCCTAAGAAGCAAGATACCAGGGAATATTCCTGCTACCTGGCTACCAGGCCACCCCAGCTTCCAGAGGCCCAAACCCATGCACCCGAGCCCCTTTGGGATGGCCTTTTGCAGCTCCTAGAAGCCCAACACGCCCCCCTAGGCATCCTTGGAGTCTTGACCAAGTCAAGAAATTTTTTAGGGATTTTTCTATCTAATATTTCTTTATTTTCTAGCTAGGGTTTGAGAGGGAAAAGGATTCTTATGTAAAGACTTATGTACCCTTACTTGGAGCCCAAGGTTAAGGGTATATTTAAGGGACCCTAGCCTCTTGTATGAGAAGAATTTTGATGAATGAAAACCTTGAGTTCTTCTATTGAGTTGTGTGATACCCTGCTGTATGCATAAAGGGGTTTGCGAGAGTTCTACTTCCCAGTGCTGCAATCATCTTCCTGCTGCCAACAAGCATCTCAGATCCCTGGATGCCCACTCCAAAAGAAGCCTTCCCTTGCTGTTTTTCCTTTGTTATCTTGTTCCTTTGTGAGTTTTCTAACCCCTAACAGGTCGTTTGTAGGTCCCCGAGTTCCTACGAATCCAACGACTCCAGCCAAGCCTCAATCGGATCATCGAGCAGAAAGCCGGGTATCCGCGGGTCTTTGGCTCAATTTTCCAGGCCGCATCCGTCGAGGAACGAGAGACCCCTTCGCTGCGATCTTCATAGACATTGTCAGGTACACCCCTCTACCTCCAGTAGTTTTATTGCAGGAGAACTTGCCCTAACCGAGGCTTCTCAGCTCTGGCGGTCCTTCGTTGCTACTTTTCTAGGTACTAATCTGCATGCTGATCTTCAAAAATTCATACAAAATTTCCTACAACAAATTTTGATCTGAAATTTGGGAATTAATAACCTAACTCAACATGTAAAATATACAAAAAAAATGGCATGCATATTAGTTCCCCATCATTTGGTATCAGAGCTTAGATTAGGGCTTGTTTTCTGCAATTTTTCAGTCCATATATACTCTGTTATTTTAATTATTTCTCCCTGATAAAAACTCCAAAAATTCTGAAATTTATTTTTTTAGATTCATCATAATTCACAGTAATTTAAAAAATTTTTGTAGATTTTATTATGGCCTGTGAATTTTCTTCAAGCTGAAATACATCCTACAAATTTTCAGCTCTATTTTTTCAGCAAGACAAGTTTGGAAGTTTTAGGTTTTTGTTTAGCAATTTTTGCATATTTTTTAATTTTAGTATATTTCCTGCATATTAGGCCATGATTTGCAAGTTTTCTTCTATTTAAAAAATACCAAAAAAAAAATATACATATTTTCCAAAAATATCAAAAAAAATATCTAAACCCTAATTTGCATCCTCATCTGCCTGCCATCATTACATAATTTCTTTTAAGGGCACTCTTGCTATATCAGATGGGGGGAGGATTTGATCACCTCTCCTTAGCCCAAAACCACATCCCTTGCATTCAGTCCCAAGCCTTAACCTAAAATTAATTAGACTTAATTTGCCCTAGTGGGCTAGGGACACCAACTGGTCGGGTCCGGGCTAGTGTTAGATCACTGTGTCAAGTTAACCTGTGTGTGCCTTGTGCTCAGTGTCTAGAACGGTGGTTTAGGGATTCAATCCCGAAGGGCTAGTGTGCTGGTCCGCCTACCTGGCCAATCTCTGATTGGTGTCTAGGATTGGCAATCAGGGACCTAACACTCCCCTTACACCTGCCTGGCTGAGTACAGGGTTACTATAGGCTAGTTTGCCACCCTGATTGAGCATCTAGTTTGGACTTTAGGTCTAGTCAGCTATAGTCGGTCTGATCGAGTCTTGCATGAGCACTAGATCAGGAGATTCATATCACCCACCTCCTTCATAAATGTCTGAACCCATGGAAAATTTAAAAGCCCAAATAAAAGCCCTAGCTGATCAAATGGCCTAGATAACTACCCAGATGACCCAGTTAACTCAGTCTCGTATTCAAACCAATGATAGAATTGACCATCTTGCCAATAAGTTTGATCAGTTAAAAGTCCGGGTAGGGACCCCAAGAAAAACCCATGGGTCACCGTCTGAGCCAGATCCTGATTCCCCTTAACCTAGGAGGACCCCAAACCCTGATCTATACCATGAGGTCGAACCTAGGAGAGCCCCTTATCCTGACCCGTACTACAATCCTCAACCTAGGAGGACCCCAAATCCTGATCCATACCTTGAGGCTGAACCTAGGAGAGCCCATCGTCATGACCCAATCCCTAAGGTTAGTCCTAGAAGACTCAATCAGGATTTTATATACCAGGAAGATAGATCCTATTTACCCTCTCCCTACAAGCCTAGTATACCTACAACCTATAGATCTTATGACTCCAAATCCTATGAACCTAGAACCTATGAATCCATAACCTATGAACCTAGATCCTATGACTCTAGATCCCATGATCATAGATCCTATGCACCCACACCCTATGAGCTTAGTAGACCCAACACCCAATATTCTGACCCATATAGGGAGTCCAACCCTAGGAGAACCCAATATTCTGACCCATATAGGGAGTCCAACCCTAGGAGAACCCAGTATTCTGACCCATATAGGGAGTCCAACCCTAGGAGGACCCAATATCCTGACCCATATAGGGAGCCCAACCTCAGGAGGACCCCATACCATGATCCATCCTTAGAACCTGATCATAGAGCTGACCCAAAATCCTATGACCCCAGATCCTATAATCCCATGATCCATAGATCTGCACCCTTGTCCTATGAGCCTAGAGAACCCATAACCCCTAAGTATCAACCTAGTACTAGTCATGCTTCCCCTAGTCAACTTGAACCCCATAGGATTAGTATCCCTAAATACGAACCCAGTAGTGAGCCACTACCCCTTATACAACCTGAACCTACTAGGAGTAGTACCCATAATCAGAGACCAGAACCTAACCAATTTCCTACTAGCCGACCTTCTCCAATCATTCCTGAGATTCACAAGGCTTACATTAATGCGGAAGTGTATGAAGCTGATGTGAGCCTAGAGGATGAGTATGAGGGAGAAGAGAAGACACCTTTAGTAGACCTAGAATTAGCTGACCCAGTAGATGCCCAGGTAGAAACCAACCCAGAGCTAGTTGACCTTGACCATATCCAACCTAAAGCTATAATGGAAGAACAAATAGAGGAAGAGAACCTAGGTACTGCTACTAGAGCCCTACTTGAGGAAACCATAGAGGAGAGCCAAATTATAGAGTCTAGTCATAAAATACAAGAACCAGAAGAATTTATTAAGGACATGATCTCTTTGAATCAGTACCCTCAGGATGAGTCTCCTCCTATAGTTCCCATTAAGGACCTCTTTCCTGAGATTAATAACCCATCCTTCCATTATACAAACCCCGTAGATATATCGCAACCCCATAAGGTTTACCTCATTAGTCTAGGATTAGTCCCTGACATGGCTTCTTTGATTCTACTTTATCCAACTAACCCAGAACCTTTTTCTCCACCCTACCAGAGTAATTCTGAACCCACTTCCTATTTTCTACCCTTTCCTGAGTTTTCTCATGTGTCTAGAACTATTAGGTTACATTTTGTTGAGGTTACTAGGTTGCAAGGATCCATAGAGCCCATCCCATTTGCTACCTACTTTTGGCAGACCCTCTGGCACTTATTAGGAGTTACTAGCAAATTTTCTTCTGCATGTCATCCATCAACCACGACTCATGCCCCCATGCCCAAGTGGTAGTTAAGACCTAATAAACCTCTTTAGTCGAGTCTGCTAGGTGTAGGTTTGAGTCTTTTGCATCATCTTGTTAGGAGTCTGCATGTGCCTAGCATGTTCACCACCCGCACTAATGTTAAAACATCTGGCTAATTCCCGAAGATGGATCAAAAAAATTTGATGTAGTGGATTTTATCTTGGTTAGGCTTAGGCCTAAAAGAAGCTTCATGCTCGCAGAGCCGGACCTTTTAAAGTGATAGAGAAGGTTGGATCAAATGCCTAGGTGTTAGACTTGCCTTCGGATTTGGGCATTAGTTCTACCTTCAATATTACAGACCTGGTTGAGTATAGGGAACCGGCAGTGCTACCTAGTGAGGCCTTTGGACCTATTCCTTTTCATTGTAAGTGACCCTAACCTAGAGTGTCCACAAACAAATTTGGCCTGAGAGAGGAGAACGGATCGAGCGTATCTTGGATAATCAAGCCATCACGACCCAGAGCCATGACTATCAACGCTTCCTGGTCCGATGGCAAGGCCGACCAGAGTCGGACGATTCGTGGATTTCTCGAGAGGACTTGCAACGCCTCAACCCAGACCTTCTCGAGAGATATGTGAGCCAGTCTGACCTTCACTCGACAGGATCGAGTTCCTCCCACCCAGGGAGAATTGGTGGGGACACCTGAGGCACCAGAATAAGACAGAGGCTTTTTCAACCCTCTGTAAATTGATCAATTATTTATGAGTCCATCTGTAATAAGGGCTTAGCTCATCTGAGTCCATTTTAGTTGTTATTTGAGTATTTTTAGTTGTTATTTCAGTTCTGTACTAGTCAGCTCATGTTGAGCTAGTTCAGTCCAATGCTAGTCAGCTCATGTTGAGCTAATTTTTTTTTTTGAGTCCTGTCCAAGCATACTGAAGACTCAAGACTATATCATACAAGTGAAGACCAAGTCCAACTAGATTGAAGACATGGAAGTATAGCACAAGTCCAACCCAGCTTGAAGATTTGAAGACCCCAGGAGGAAAATTCAGAAAACCCTGATTTCTTGCAGATGCCCTCTAGATGCCCAGATTCCCTTCCAGATGCCAAAGTATATTCATAGATAAGGGCATCCATGATTCCAGAGGTCCATCTGCATCCTAGCCCAAAGAAATCAAGCCCAGGTGCCAAGCTCAAGCCCCTAAGAAGCAAGATACCAGGGAATATTCCTGCTACCTGGCTACCAGGCCACCCCAGCTTCCAGAGGCCCAAACCCATGCACCCGAGCCCCTTTGGGCCGGCCTTTTGCTGCTCCTAGAAGCCCAACACGCCCCCCTAGGCATCCTTGGAGTCTTGACCAAGTCAAGAAAATTTTTAGGGATTTTTCTACCTAATATTTCTTTATTTTCTAGCTAGGGTTTAAGAGGGAAAAGGATTCTTATGTAAAGACTTATGTACCCTTACTTGGAGCCCAAGGTTTAGGGTCTATTTAAGGGACCCTAGCCTCTTGTATGAGAAGAATTTTGATGAATGAAAATCTTGAGTTCTTCTATTGAGTTGTGTGATACCCTGCTGTGTGCATAAAGGGATTTGCGAGAGTTCTTCTTCCCAGTGCTGCAATCATCTTCCTGCTGCCAACAAGCATCTCAGATGCCTGGTGCCCACTCCAAAAGAAGCCTTTCCTTGCTGTTTTTCCTTTGTTTTCTTGTTCCTTTGTGAGTTTTCTAACCCCTAACAGGTCATTTGTAGGTCCCCGAGTTCCTACGAATCCAATGACTCCAGCCAAGCCTCAATCGGATCACCGAGCAGAAAGCTGGGTATCCGCGGGTCTTTGGCTCGGTTTTCCAGGCCGCATCCGTCAAGGAACGAGAGACCCCTTCGCTGCGATCTTCATAGACATTGTCAGGTACACCCCTCTACCTCCAGTAGTTTTATTGCAGGAGAACTTGCCCTAACCGAGGCTTCTCAGCCCCGGCGGTCCTTCTTTGCTACTTTTCTAGGTACTAATCTGCATGCTGATCTTCAAAAATTCATACAAAATTCCCTACAACTAATTTTGATCTGAGATTTGGGAATTAATAACCTAACTCAACATGTAAAATATACAAAAAAAATGGCATGCGTATTAGTTCCCCATCATGGTGCCCACACCAATTCTTCCCGGGTGGGAGAAACTCGACCCTATCAAGTAAGGATTGGTTTGACTATGGTATTTTTCTAATAGATCTGGGTCAATTTGTTGTAGATCCTCTCAAGTGAACCAGGAGTCTTCAGATTCTGGTCGGCCGTGCTAATGAACCAGATAACATTGATAACCCTTATTTCTAGTAGTAATCAATTGGTCATCCAAGATACGTTCAATCTTGTCTCTCCGGTCTAGTGGAATTGCTGGTGGACACTCAGGTAGGGTTTCGCTCTTAAAGGCAGGGTGAAGTCAAAATGGCTCACTAGGAATTAATGCCGGTTCTTTAAATTCTTTCATATCAGAAATATTAAATGTGGAGCTAATGCCATAATCAGGTGGTAACTCTAATACATATGCATTAGATCCAATTTTGTTAATTATTTTAAAAGGTCCAGCTCCCGGGCATACAATTTCTTCATAGTTCCTAGTGGAAACCTTTTAGGTCTAAGTTTTATCATGATAGGGTCCCCTTCATTAAATTCTTTTATTCGTTTACGTGAATCAACCATATACTTATAAACTTTATTACTCATTTGAAGCTTCTTACTAATTTCTTAATATAATTATTTAAGATGATGTGCATGTGTGGGTAATGGAATGAGGTCGATAGGTCTCCTAGGTCTGTAACCATGGACAATCTCAAAGGGACTTTTACCAGTAGACCTATTGACTGAGCTGCTGTAGGCAAATTCAGCACGAGGTAGAAGTAAATCCCAGTTTCCCAAACTCTCTCTAACAAGGCTGATGCGGGACAGGGATTGGACTGGATCGCTGGTGAGCATGAAAGTCACCAGGGATTAGGATTTTCAAAGGAGGAAAGAAGAGGGTGCAGGGTTAAGATAAAATACTGGGGTTCACATAGATTCCCCAAGAAGAACAAGCACATAGCAAAGGGGCTCACACAGATGCCCTAGAAGAACAAGCACATAGCAAAGGGGCTCACATAGATGCCCTGGGCTCACACAGATGCCCAAAATCAGGGATCACACAGAAACCCTGGGAAGATGGAGAAGGGATCATACAGATACCCTAGGAGCACACAGATCCTTCACACAGAATAATAGAAATTTTATTCATCCATCCTCCTATTACAAAAGGCTGAGGGTGGTATTTATAGATTTTCCAACCCTCATTTGAATTTGAATACAAGATAAAAAGATAAGAACGAATCAAATTCAAATATAAGATAGGATAAGATAAGCCTATCCATATATCAATCCTAACCAACCAAATCCTAATTCAAATTTTAAACAAAAGATAAATCCTAAATAAATTTATTCCAAAAATGCTTCAAGATCTGTGCCACTCCAAGAATTATGCTTGCTCCAAGATCCGTGCTTGAGATGTCCCCATCATTCTCCTATGGTGGGGTGAACTCGACTCCATTGAATCAGGCTGAGCGAGGTTGATGGAACTGAAACCAATCAAAAAGGACTCCGATGCTGAGCGAGGTTGATGACAGTGGCGGCCATGGCGGAGGAACGCGGCTAGCCAACGGAGAGCACTGAGGCGATCTGGTGGAGCATTCGATCTGAAGCTTGAGGGTGACGATGAATTAGGTGTTGGGGCTTGTCGGCTGTAGGCAGGGGAGATGTCGTTGACGGAGAGAAGAAGACGATCGCCGGTGGGCTCGGAGGTGATCTCTCCGGTGAGGTCGGCGGACCAGAGTCTTTCACGGAGCGGCTGGGAGCTGGGGTTGAGGATGGATGGGGGGAGAATGGTCCGACGTCGATGTTGGGGAAGGATCCGTGGACGTGATTTGAAACAGGGAAGAAAGAGAACAGTGGGCCGGTGATGAAGCAGAAAAATCCTAATCCTTTAGCTCTGATACCACTTGATGCAGGACAGGGATTGGACTGGATCGCTGGTGAGCATGAAAGTCACCAGGGATTAGGATTTTCAAAGGAGAAAAGAAGAGGGTGCAGGGTTAAGATAAAATACTGGGGTTCACATAGATTCCCCAAGAAGAACAAGCACATAGTAAAGGGGCTCACACAGATGCCCTAGAAGAACAAGCACATAGCAAAGGGGCTCACATAGATGCCCTGGGCTCACACAGATGCCCAAAATCAGGGATCACACAGAAACCCTAGGAAGATGGAGAAGGGATCATACAGATACCCTAGGAGCACACAGATCCTTCACACAGAACAATAGAAATTTTATTCATCCATCCTCCTATTACAAAAGGCTGAGGGTGGTATTTATAGATTTTCCAACTCTCATTTGAATTTGAATACAAGATAAAAAGATAAGAACGAATCAAATTCAAATATAAGATAGGATAAGATAAGCCTATCCATATATCAATCCTAACCAACCAAATCCTAATTCAAATTTTAAACAAAAGATAAATCCTAAATAAATTTATTCCAAAAATGCTTCAAGATCTGTGCCACTCCAAGAATTATGCTTGCTCCAAGATCCGTGCTTGAGATGTCCCCATCAAAGGCACCTCGATAAGTTCCCTAGACTTCTATTTACAACTTTGGTTTGTCCATCAATCTGAGGGTGGTAAGCAATTGAGAATTTTAGTTTTGTTCCTAGTAGGTGCCAAAGGGTTTTCTAAAAATAGCTTGTGAAACGGACATCCCTATCAGAAACAATAGTCTTAGGTAACCTATGTAACTTGACTACTTGATCGAGAAAAAGCTTGGCTACCCTGGAGGCATCAAAAGTTTGGGAGCAGGGTATAAAATGGGCCATTTTCGAAAATCTATCGACCACTACAAAGATTGAATCATATTTTCTAAGGGTCTTGGGCAGTCCTAAAATGAAGTCCATGCTAAGATCCTGCCATGGATTATCTAGCACAGGTAAAGGAGTGTATAACCCGGTGTTTTATCTTTGATGTTTAGCAATCGCACATGTCCTACATCGGGCAACAATATTGGCTACTTGTCTCTTAAGGCCTGGCCAGTAAAATTTCTCCTCAAGTATCAATATGGTCTTGTTTCTTCCAAAATGGCCAGCCAAACCTCCAGCATGGGTTTTCCAAATTAAAAAGTCTCTCAGGGAAGTCTTTCGAACACAAAACTTGTTTTCCTTAAATAGATAACCATCGAAAAGGGTGTACTCACTGTGGTCACTAGATGGTCCTAATTTCAAAGCTTAGTAAACTTCACTAAAGTCTGGACAGGTATCATACTCATCCGTAAGTCTTTCAAATCCAACGACTTTAGTGCTAATCGAGTTCAGAAGCAGGGCTTTATGACTTAATGCATCTTCTACCTTATTCTTAGTTTCGGCATGGTGTTTCAAAACAAATGTGTAGGCCTGGATGTATTCTACCCACTTGGCATGCCTAGGATTCAGCATTTTCTGGGAATTAAGGAATCTAAGGACCTCGTGATCAGAAAATAGGAAAAATTCATGCGGTAGTAGATAGTGCATCCAATACCTTAAAGCTTGCATTACCACATAGAGCTCCTTATCATAGGTAGAATACTTAAGCTTAGCTTCATTTAACTTTTTACTAAAGAAAGCTATGGGGTGGCTCTCTTGGCTTCAAACTCTATCTATTCCAACTCTGGATGCATCACAAGCGACCTCAAAAACCTTGGAAAAATTAGGCAATCTTAAGATAGGTGCTTGTGTCATTTTCTTCTTAACATATAGGAAGGCCCTATCAGCAGCTTTGGTCCATTCAAAATGGCCTTTCCTAATGGAATCCATGATTGGTGCAACTATGATACAAAACCCCCGAATGAATCTTCTATAAAAGTAGCTAGGCCATGAAAACTTCGTACTTCATGAACACTTTTTGGCACAGGCCACTCTACAATTGACTTAATCTTTTCGGGGTCAGCAGAAACTCCATCAGGTGTGACAACAAAACCTAGGAAAATGACTCTATGGGTAAGAAAATCACATTTTCTAAGGTTTGTGAAGAAACTATTTTCCCTAAGAGCTAAACAAACTTGATTCAAGTGGTCCAAATGATCCTCCTGGGTCCTGCTATATATAAGAATGTCGTCGAAGTAAACTACGACAAACTTTTCTATAAAAAATCATAGGACTTGATTCATAATCCGTATAAAGGTACTAGGATCATTGGACAGTCCTAAAGGCATTACTACCCATTCAAAAAACCCTCCTTGGTCTTGAACGCAATCTTCCACTCATCTCTAGGTCTAATCCTAACCTGATGATAGCCACTCTTAAGGTTAATCTTTGAAAATATTGTTGCTCCGGCCATCATATCTAACATGTCGTCCAAACAGGATATGGGAAACCTATATTTTGTTGTGATCTTATTAATGGCATGACTATCAACGGACAACCTCCAAGTGCCATCTTTTTTAGGGGTCAGTAATGCGGGTACTGTACAAGGACTCAAACTTTCTCTAATAAATCCTTTCCTAAGGAGATCCCCTACTTGTCTTTGTAACTCTAAGTGTTTGGTAGGGTTCATCCAATAATGTGGAAGGTTGGGTAGGGTTGCTCCTGGGACTAAATCAATGCCATGCTGGATGTTCCTAAGCGGTGGAAGTTGGTCAGGTAGGTCATCTGGAAACACATCCTTAAAGTCTTCTAACACTTTAGCCACTTCCTGAAGGCGTTCTTTCTGGGAAGGCTTTTGAATTTCCTTAGTGGCTAAAATCCAAACATTAGTACCCTTAGTGAGTTCTATCTCAATCTCCTTATCAGTTATCAAATTGATTCCCGTTTTCTTTTCCTTTAGGTGGCTCGATCCTCTCTTAACAGTGTCCTTAGGTGGTGTTGGGTTGATCACAAATTTCTTTCCTAGGTGCATGAATGAGCAAGAATTTGATCAGCCATATAGGGTCGCGTCATGGTCAAATAACCAGAGTCGACCTAGGATGATACTGCTCACTCCCATTGGTAGGACATCACACCACACTTTCTCCTGATATGACTGTAATTGGATTTGGACTAGGCACCTATGTTTGATAGGAATTGAAGTGGAGTCTATCCAAGAAACCTTATAGGGAGTTGGATGGGAAACTATGGACAAGCCTAAAGTTTTGACAGTACTAGTGGATATGGCATTTACACAACTTCCACTATCTATGATTATTTTACATACCTTACCCTAATTTGACAAATATTTGTAGGATGTTAGTCCTACGCCAATCTTCCTGTGTCACGGTTTGGGTAAGGACGCATCTAACTACTCCCAACAGGTCAGGCTCTATTTGTTCCTTGTCACCTTCATACTCTTCAGCCAAATTTTTCTCAGCCTAATATACCTCCTCAACATTATCACCTAGGGGCTCTATGGGTTCAGGCTCATTCTCTTCTAATTCTCCTATATGTAAGGCCCTAGATGGACAATTGCTAGCATAATGGCCTAACTTATGACATCTGAAACATGCAACATTAGGGTTTGGAGTCCTCTAAACTTCTGGTGCTTAACCCCTATCATCTCTACGGGTCAGAGGGGTGCTGGGGTTGGGTCAGCTGGTTCGCATCTGATTCGATCATGGCTGCTGACTAGGTGCACTAGCTCTCGGGGGTTTGGGTCTGCGATAAAGTGGTCCCTTATGGAATCTCTCGGCATCTTGTGCTACCTGATAAGCTAGCTCTAAGTCATGGACTTCCCTCAAGAATAACTACTTCTGGATCTCTTCTCACAATCCTACCCTAAACCTAGATAAGGTAACTAATTCGGATTCATCCACATTGCATCTTGATGTGGCAAGATCGCTGACGTGGGTGATGGTGATCCAGTTGTTGTCCAGGTATTTTTTTCCATTTTTTAAATTTTCTTGCATTTTTTTATTTTCCTAATCCTGCTATTTCACCTATCCCCGCTATTCTAGTTTTATTCTAAGTTTATCCCCGAGTTATCGCAACCTTATTCCATCTCCTCCATCCTTCTCCCGTGATTTTTTTTAAAATGCCCAAACCCAAGCCTCTGCCCCCTCCGGCTCCAGATCCAGGCCGCCCAACCCCAGGCCGCCCCCGTCGGACCATCGCCGACGCTCGTCAGCTCCCGCCCTGGATGGAGAAGCCGCCGCCACACCTGTGGAAGACAAACGGCCATGGGAAGAGCAATGTCACCCACGTCCCACGACTGCCGTCGCCACCTGCCGCCGCCGGCCTGCCATCGGCTGCCCGCCCGCCCGCCGTCCGTCGGCTCACACTCGACCGCCGTAGGGCCCCCGCCAGCACCCTTGGGCCCCACGGTCGTGGGAAGCCAAAATGGCACGGCCATGCATGCCTTGCCGCCCCTGCACCGTCGCCCGCCGTTGCCGCCTGCCGCCGCCGCCCGCCTGTCGTTGGCCACCATCCCGCTGTCCCCGGCTTCCCCCACCATCCACAGGCCATGTCGGCACCCAAGAGGTCTCCCACGGCCATGGGAGACCAAACAGCATGCTGGGCGTGCCATGCCATTCCTGTGCCACTGCCTCGCTGCAGCCCACTGCAAGCCATCCGCTGCTCGCCGTCCGCCGGGCCCATCCGCTAGTGCCCCGCCGGAGTTAGTTCCCTCCCTTCCATGGTCGTGAGATGAGTTTGCATGGATTTCAAAGCAGTCTAATTTTCAGAGTATCACGTTTTCTATAGCAGATCATCAAGCCGACATGCTTCTCAAGGCAGATCAGCACCATTTTTGATGCAACACAAATTTTGATGTAATTATTTTCTTTTTTTAGTTTTCTTAGAGGCTAAGAAACTGAGGGTTTTGGTTTTTCTATATAAAGGCCCCCTCTCCACCTGTAATAATCAGATGATTTGATATAAATTTTTGAGGTTCTCCATTGGTTCTGGTTTTAGGCTGAGGCCTGTTTGCCTTCGTTCCCTACTATGTGGATAATGGGTTCATTGGGAGGTGTGAGAGTCCTACTTTATGGATGATGGATTCGAGCACCCTAGTTATCCCCTATCTTGTCTTCTTTATCCCCTCGTGTCCTTTGAGAGTCACCATAGCGGCCTCTATGAGAGCCCTACTATGTGGATGATGGGTTCGATGAGAGCTCGGGATAGCTGGTGCTATGATTCCCCGAGAGGGTAGCTGTGTGCTGTGATCCCTCGGGAGGGTAGCTTTATGCTTTAACCCCTGACTTTCTGTGTGCGTCTCCCCATTAGAGTGAGTCCCAGGGCCATGAGTTCCAGTCCCCAGTCCCCTATCTCCATCCTTCCTTCGCCACCTCCACCAAGAAAATTGAAAACAAAAGAGATCAGCTATTTTAGGGTTTTAGTTTCAGTGTCACCCTAGCCCCGGGAAGCTTCTTAGCCCTCCCACAGTCCTAGTTTGTTTAGTTGTTTCCCTTTTCCCAAATAATCTTGGGGTACATCGAGTTCGTGTCCCGCATCAATTTTGGTATCAGAGCGAACTGTGGATTAGGGTGTGCTCCATTTTTCGAACTTGATGGAGTCGAGTTCTTCATGGTCGAGGAGAATGATGGGGATCCAGCCATCGTCCAGGTATTTTTTCCCATTTTTTAAATTTTCTTGCATTTTTTTTTATTTTCCTATTCTCGCTAATCCACCTATCCCCGCTATTCTAGTTTTATTCAAGGTTTATCCCTGAGTTATCCCAGTCTTACTCAATCTCCTCCATCCTTCTCCCATGATTTTTTTTAAATGCCCAAACCCTACCCTCCGCAACTGCCGGACCGCCGCCGACGCTCGCTGGCCCCCGCCCTCGCTGGCCCCCGCCCTCGCTAGTGAAGCTACCGCCGCCGCCCACGCCCGTGGAAGATGAACGGCCATAGGAAGACCAATCATTGCTCACGTCCCATGACCGCCACCACCGCCAGCCTGCCACCGGCCACCCGCCCGTCGCTCGCCGTCTCACGCTCGGCCACCGCAGGGCCCCCGCCAGCGCCCTTGGGCCCCACGATCGTGGGAAGCCCAAATGGCATGGCTGTGCGTGCCTTGCCACCCCTGCACCATCGCCCACCGTTGTCACCTGCTGCCACCGCCCGCCTGTCCGCCTGCCACCATCCCGCCGTCCCTGGCCTCCCCCACCGTCCACCGGCCACGCTGGCGCCCCGGAGGTCTCCCATGGCTGTGGGAGACCTAACGACACGCTGGGTGTGCCATGCCATTCCCATGCCACCGCCTCACCTGTAGCCCTCGCCAGCCGTCCGCCGCTCGTCATTCGCCGCCCGCTTCCTGACCGTCCGCTGGTGCCCCACCGGAGTTGGTTCCCTCCCTTCCACAGTCATGAGATGAGTTTACATGGATTTCATAGCAGTCCAATTTTCAATGCAGCACACTTTCTGGAGCAGATCATCAAGCCGACATGCTTCTCAGAGTAGATCAGCACCACTTTTGATGCAACATGAATTTTGATATAATTTATTTTCCTTTTTAGTTATCTTAGAGGTTAAGAAACTAAGGGTTTTGGTTTTTCTATATAAAGGCCCCCTCTCCCCCTGTAATAATCAAATGATTTGATATAAACTTTTGAGGTTCTCCATTGGTTCTAGTTCTAGGATGAGGTCCGTTTGCCTTCATTCCCTACTGTATGGATAATGGGTTCGTTGGGGGGAGTGAGAGTCCTACTTTTTGGATGATGGATTCGAGCACCCTAGTTATCCCCTATCTCGTCTTGTTTATCCCCTCGTGTCCTTTGAGAGTCACCCTAGCGGCCTCTATGAGAGCCCTACTATGTGGATGTTGGGTTCGATGAGAGCTCAGGATAGCTGGTGCTGTGATTCCCCGAGAGGGTAGCTATGTGCTGTGATCCCTCGGGAGGGTAGCTTTACGCTTTGATCCCTAACTTTCTGTGTGCGTCTCCCCGTTAGAGTGAGTCCCAGGGCCATGAGTTCCAGTTCCCAGTCCCCCATCTCCATCCTTCTTTTGCCACCTCCACCAAGAAATTGAAAACAAAAGAGATCAGCTATTTTAAGATTTTAGTTTCAGTGTCACCCTAGCCCCGGGATGTTTCTTAGCCCTCCCACGGTCCTAGTTTTTTTAGTTGTTTCCCTTTTCCCAAATAATCTAGGGTTACATCGAGTCCGTGTCCCACATCAATTGGGGAGCTGACAGGCGCCACATCAAAGGAAGCCGCCATGTTGGATGCCATGTCAATTCTCCTGCCCGGACTTCTCTGCCAAGCTGAGCTCCCTCGAGACAACGAGCCGAGCTCCGTTCTTCGCCAGGTCGGTCCCGCAAGCTTAGGATGCCTAGGCCAGAGCCGCACCCAACCCTCCAGAGCGATACCCTCGGAGATCGAGCCCTGTGGTCAGAGTCGAGCTCAGCCCTCAGCCAAGTGGAGCAGCTCCAAGCACGAGCCCTCTAGACCGGGCCCACACTCCACCCTTCAGATCAAGACCCTCGAAGATTGAGCCCTGTGGTTGGAGTTGATGCGAAACTAATATGCATGCAATTATTTTTGTGTATTTTATATGTGGGGTTAAGTGATTAAATCATGAAAATTGGATCAAAATAAGTTGTAGGGAATTTTATATGAATTTTAGAAACTAAGCATGCATATTAGGACCTAAGAAAGTAGTAAAGATGGATCGCCGGGGCTAAGAAGGCTCGGTTAGGGCAAGTTCTCCCATAATAAAATTACTTGCGGCAAAGAAGGTGTACCTAACAACATCTGATGCACCCAATGAAGATTACAGTGAAGGGATCTCTCATTCCTCGATGAATGTGGCCTGGAAAATCAAGCCAAAGACCAGTGGATACCTGGCTTTCTACTCGGTGGTCTGATTGAGGCTTGGCTGGAGTCATTGGATTCGTAGGATCTCAGGGACCTGCAAACGACCTGTCAAGGGTTAAAAAACTCACAAGGAAATAAAGACACAAGAGAAAATAGTTAGGGGAAGAAAGTTTTGGAGGAGGGCGGCCAGGGCTCTAGAAGAATGGTTGGCGGCAAGAAGATAGTTGCAACACCGGGAAGAAGAAACTCTCAAAACCCCTTTATGCACACAACAGGGTAACACACGGCAATTGAAGAGAACTCAATTTTTAATTTATATATCAAAATCAATCCTCGTATGATAGACTAGGGTCTTTTAAATAGACCCTTAGTCTTGGGCTCCAAGTAAGGGTACATTAGACATTACATAAAAATCATTTTCCCTCTCAAACCCTAACTAGGCAAGTAAGGAAACCTAGGTAGAAAAATCCCTAAAAATTCTCTCATCCTCTCTTGACTTGGTCAACACTCCAAGGATGCCTAGGGGGGTGTGTTGGGCTTCTAAGAGCAGCAACAAGCCAGCCCAAAGGGGTTTGGGCACATGGGCTTGGGCCTCTGGAAGCTGGGGTGGCCTGGTAGCCAGGTAGCAGGAATATTCCCTGGTATCTTGCTTCCTAAGGGCTTGGGCTTGATTTCTTTGGGCTAGGATGCAGGTGGACCTCTAGAATCATGGTTGCCCTGGTCTATGAATATACTCTGGCATCTGGAAGGGAATCTGGGCATCTAAAGGGCATCTCAATGAATCAGGGTTTTCTAAATTTTCTTTCTAGGGTCTTCAAATCTTCAAGCTAGGTTGGACTTGGGCTATACTTCCATGTCTTCAATTTGGTTGGACTTGGTCTTCACTTGTATGATGTAGTCTTGAGTCTTCAGTATACTTAGACAGGACTCAAAAAAATAAAATTAGCTCAAAATGAGCTGACTAGCATTGGACTGAACTAGCTCAACATGAGCTGACTTTTACTGAACTGAAATAACAACTCAAAGACTCAAATGACATACTAAAAATGGACTCAAATGGGCTATGTAATCCATAGAGGGCTGTGAAACCTCTATCTTATTTCGGTGACCCTGGTGTGCCCACCAATTCTCCCGAGGTGGGAGGAAACTCGACCCTATCGAGTGAAGATCAGGCTGGCTCACATATCTCTCGAGGAGGTCTGGGTTGAGGTGCTACAAGTCCTCTCAAGAAATTCATAAATCGTCCGACTCTGACCGGCCTTACCATCGGATCAGGAAGCATTGATAGCCGCAACCCTGGGTCATAATGGCTTGATTGTCCAGGATACGCTCGATCCGTTTCCTCTCTTAGGCCAAATTGTTAGTAGACACTCTGGATTAGGGTCACTCACAACATGAGGGGATAGGTCCAAAGTCCTCACTAGGTATCGCTGCCGAGTCCTTGTACTTAACCAGATCTATAATATTGAAGGTAAAACTAATGCCCAAATCCGAAGGCAAGTCTAAGACCTAGGCATTTGATCCAACCTTCTCTATCACTTTAAAAGGTCTGGCACTGCAAGTATGAAGCTTCTTTTAGGCCTAAGCCTAACCAAGATAGAATCCACTACATCAAGTTCTTTGATCCATCTTCGAGAATTAGCCAGTTGTTTCAAAATTAGTGCAGGTGGTGAATATGCTGGGCACATGCAAACTCCTAGCAAGATGATGCAAAGGACTCAAACCTACACCTAACAGACTCGACTATGCATTCCTATTGAAGGAAATCTTATTGACCTCTTTAGACCAAAACCTAAGAGATTATAGGTTCTCTAGGTTTGATCATAGTGTGGTGTGCACAAAAATATTTATAATGGACTCTAAGCAAATGCCATAAGGTCTTCCAAAAATAGGTCACAAACCTAACATACTCAAAGAATTGGTGTAACCGAACGACCTCAACAAAGTGTAATTGGAAAGTTTGGGAAACATTGGAAGCCTTAGGTTATGGCAAGAAATAAGAATCGAAGTCTTGGGACAATCCATTGGAGGCATGCAATAGACCTTGGTTAATATGGGTGACCTTAAGATTTGAACATTGATCTATGGGTGACATAAGGTCCACTTCAAAGAGGGAGAATTTGGTCATTGCAAGCGCAGGGTCTTTAAGAAAGGATGGCTTAATTAGCTCAAGACAAAGGTTATCAGCTGGGGTTAAAGGAATGAACTCTTGATGAGAATACTGAATGAGGTCCTGGGCTGAAACTAGTTCTAGATTAGGATGGGGATCAGGTGGAAGGTCGTCAGGAAGGTCTTTGGGAACCTTATCTTGAAGGTCTTCTAAAATAATGTCTACTTCTTGGGATTGTTCCTTAGGGACCTCTTCTATGGACAACTCTAGTGGACCCTCACTTTCATCTACTATGTTTGATCCTGGCTCAGGCACTCTTTCAATTTCTATAGTGGGTTCAGGTCCTTTTCTATTAGTTCCTCAGTGATTTCAACCTTGGGTCCATCTTCATCATAGTTCTCAAAATCCTCTCCATCGTATTCATCTGCTTAACTAGGATCAGTTTCATACACTTCTACCTCAGGTTCTTTAATGGGATCTGGGATTACTTCCTTGCAAATTAATGGAATAGGAGTAGTAGGCTAATCTAAATGAAGTCGGCTAGGTTTGGACTTAGGCTTAAGGAAATTATCCTTATTGGACTTAGATTGATTGATCCTGAGTTTCCTCTGATATAACTCGAATTCCCTAGCTAGGTGATAGGCATCCTCTAAGTCCTTAATTTGATAATGATACAGCTCCCACTGGATATCCCTATGCAGGCCATCCTAAAATCTAGCCATGATCTTAGACTTAGGTTCGACTATGTTACATTTCCTACTAAACTCATTAAATTGGTCAATGTACTCAGACACAGTCATGTTCCCTTGTTTCAATTTTTACCATTGGTCTAAAAGTTTGTATTCATAAGATTCACCTAGGTACTCCTCTCTTAATTTGCTTCTCATGGCTTTCCAGGTATGTATTCCATTTCCCCATCGATTACATTCATCCTCAGAATGTTTCCAATGTTGCTTGGCATATCTGATTAACCCATGTGCAGCCAAACTAATCTTATCTAACTCTGACATCCCAGTAAACTCAAAGTGCTGATCCATCATATCCTCCCATTCAGTATACACCTTAGGATCTGGTCTTCCATCAAACAGGGGTACATAAGGTTGGGTGCTTTTATGGTCAGGTTCTAAGGATGGATCATGGTATGGGGTCCTCCTAAGGTTGGGCTCCCTATATGGGTTAGAGTATCGAGTTCTCCTAGGGTTGGACTCCCTAAATGGGTCAAAATATTGGGTTCTCCTAGGGTTGGATTCCCTATATGGGTCAGAATATCGGGTTCTCCTAGGGTTGGACTCCCTATATGGGTCCTCTACCTGATCAAACCTATTGACTAAGTGGTCAAATCTATCATGGGTTTGGGTATTGGACTGGGTCATCTGGGTCATATGGGTAGTCATTTGGGTAGTTAACTGGGTAGTCATCTGGGCCATGGATTGGGTTAGTTACTCAGCAAGGGCTTTCATTTGGGCTTCAAAGGTATCCATGGGTTCAGCCAAATGTGGAGATGGTGGGTGATATGATGCGCCTGATCTAGTGCTTATGCATGACTCAATCAAACAAACTACAGCTCCCTAGACCTAGAGTCCAAAACTAGGTGCTCAATCAGGGTGGCAAACTAGCCTATAGTAACCCTGTACTCAGCCAGGCAGGTGTGAGGAGAGGGTTAGGTCCCTGATTGCCAATCCTAGACACCAATCAGAGATTGGCCAGATAAGTGGACCAGCACACAAGCCCTTCGGGATTGAATTCTTGAACCACTGTTCTAGACACTAAGCACAAGGCACACCAGGTTAACTTGACACAGTGATCTAACACTAGCCCGGACCTGACCAGTTGGTGTCCCTAGCCCACTAGGGCAAATTAAGTCTAATCGATTTTAAGTTAGGCTTGGGACCGAATGCAGGGGATGTGGTTTTGGGCTAAGGAGAGGTTATCAACTCCTTTTCTTATCTGGTATAGCAAGAGTGCCCTTAAAGGTAGATTATGCAATGATGGCAGGCAGATGAGGATGCAAATTAGGGTTTAGATATTTTTTTGATGTTTTTGGAGAATATGTAATTTTTTTGTTTTTATATTTTGGTATTTTCTTAAATAAAAGAAAACTTGCAAATTATGGCCTAATATACAGGAAATATACTAAAATTAAAAGATATGCAAAGATATGCTAAACAAAACCCTAAAACTTCCAAACTTGTCTTGCTAAAAAAAATATAGCCAAAAATTTGTAGGCTATATTTCGGCTTGAAGAAACTACACAGACTGAAATAAAATCTGAAAATATTTTATAAAATATTTTAAATTATGATAAATCTAGAAAAATAAATTTCAGAATTTTTGAGGTTCTGAGAGAGAGAAACAATTAAAAGAACAGAGCATATATGAACTCTAAAGATGCAGAAAACAAGCCCATATCTAAGCTCTAATACTAGATGATGCGGAACTAATATGCATGCAATTATTTTTGTGTGTTTTATATTTGGAGTTAAGTGATTAAATCCCAAAAATTGGATCAAAATAAGTTGTAGGGAATTCTATATAAATTTTAGAAACTAAGCATGCAGTTTAGGACCTAAGAAAGTAGTAAAGTTGGATCGCCGGGGCTGAGAAGCCTCGGTTAGGGCAAGTTCTTCCACAATAAAATTACTAGCAGCAGAGGGGGTGTACTTGACAACATTTGATGCACCTGATGAAGATTTTAGCAAAGGGATCTCTCATTCCTCGATGGATGCGGTCTGGAAAATCGAGCCAAAGACCCGCAGATACCCGGCTTTCTACTCGGTGGTCCGATTGAGGCTTGGCTGGAGTCGTTGGATTCGTAGGAACTCAGGGACCTACAAACAACCTGTCAAGGGTTAGAAAACTCATAAGGAAACAAGGAAATAAGAGAAAATAGCAAGGGGAAGAAAGTTTTGGAGGAGTGCGTCCAGGGCTCTTGAAGGATGGTTGGTGGCAGGAAGATAGTTAACACTAGGAAGAAGAAACTCTCAAAACCCCTTGATGCACACAGTAGGGTAACACACAGCAATTAAAGAGAACTCAAGTTTTAATTCATATATTAAAATCAATCCTCATACAAGAGACTAGGGTCTTTTAAATAGACCCTTAGTCTTGGGCTCCAAGTAAGGTTACATTAGACATTATATAAGAATCCTTTTCCCTCTCAAACCCTTGCTAGGCAAGTAAGGAAACCTATGTAGAAAAATCCATAAAAATTCTCTCCTCCTCTATTGACTTGGTCAACACTCCAAGGATGCCTAGAGGGGCATGTTGGTCTTCTAAGAGCAGCAAGGGGCCAGCCCAAAGGGGTTTGGGCGCATGGGCTTGGGCCTTTGGAAGCTAGGGTGGCCTGGTAGCCAGGTAGCAGGAATATTCCCTGGTATCTTGCTTCTTAAGGGCTTGGGCTTGGCACCTGGGCTAGATTTCATTGGGCTAGGATGGTGCGGGCACCAGACTCAGAAGAAGACTTCAGGGCTCCATCTGGATCTCTGATTGACCTTGCCCAAAGAATTAGGATTTTCTGGTTTGTAATAAGGGTTGACTTGATCAGCTCAATTTTAGCTTGAGTCTGTATGTCCCTGCAATTTAATTTTGTTGAGTCATGTTGACTCAGTAGTAGTCTAGGACTTCAACTTGGATGTCACATTTTCTCCTAAGACCAAGCAAGTGGGAGCCACACTCCCAGCCACACTCCCAGCCACACGCCTGAGTCCAGGGGGTGCCACATCTCCATCCAGTATGCTCTGGTCCCCACACCACAAGATAGCAGGTCCCTTCTCTCATGCACCATTTGAGGAGAAAGCAATCTGGGATCTACAATTCAAGGGGGTGGCCCAAAATATTCCATAAGAGCCAAGCTATGAAAAGAAAGAAACTCTTCTTGGAGAGTACTTCAAGGGGGCGCCCATTCCATGCCAAAAATGCCCAAAGCAAAGATGGGAAGAACCATGACTTTGGGAGAAAGAAAAGGAGGAGTCCAAAAGAGTTGAGCCATGGAAGGAAAGAAATTCTCTCTTGAAGAACAAGGCTAGGAGGCACCACCTACCTTCCTTTTAAAGCCTCCAATCAACTTTTTTGGAACCTTTTGGCCGGCCATATGTGGGGGAATTGATCCTACAAACCTAATTTGAAGATCCCCCCCCATTAGTCCCACATGGGAAGATGTAAAACCCTACTCTCTTGTAAAGTCCTATAAATTAAACCCCTCTTGTAAATTTTAAAGTAATCTGATGAATGAATCCAATTTATGTGTGAGCAAACTCTGTGTTTTCTCTCTTCCGCACTTGCATCCAGGTGTTGAGCTCCGTGAGGGAGTAAATCCGGGTTCCCCAGGAACCTTGAGAAGGTGTGAGATCTCCAAACCCCATAACCCTAGGTTATCCACTTCACTCCAAAACCCTAGCAGCCCATAATTCTCCTCATTCCACCAAACCCTAGCCTACCCCACCTCCCACGGCCACTCTCTCCAAGTCAAGGCCGACCACCAGCATCCTGTGTGTGGACTGGTAAAGGAGCTAGGTCAAGAGGTGTGTGGGGTTTGTAACCATGCACAACTTCAAATGGACTCTTACCCGTAGACCTATTGACCGAAACATTGAATGCAATTTCAGCCCTGGACAAAAATACAAATCCCAATTCCTGGTATTCTCACTCAACCAAAATCTGAGACAATATCCTAAACTCGACTGTCGATGCATTCCTAAAGAATGGACTTTATTCAAAGGAACCCTAGGTCTAAACCTAACAAACTACGGCTCTCTAGGTTTGACCTTGGGTCAGAGGATGGCATGCAGAGCATGAAAACTTATCATGGGTGCCTAGTAGGTGCCATAAGGTCTTCCAAAAGTAGGTGGCAAACCTAATAGGTTCTGACACGTGGTTCACTCTAAAGACTTCGACAAAGTATACTTGGATGGTGTAAGAAGCATTGGAAGTCCTAGAGAAAGGGAGGAGATATGAGGTGGGGTCTCGAATTACCTGTTGACTAAAGGTGGTGACCTGAAGGTTTGAATGGTGATCTATGAGTGTCAACTGGTCATCCTTACGAAAGTAAAAATTTGCTACTCCCAGGAATGGATCAAGAGATGGTTCGGGAAGTAGCCTAGGACATGTGATTGCAATAGTTAAGGTTTGTTCTCTAAGCAAATAATGATCCACTTTCTCAAGAACTGGATTAGAGAATGATTCATGGAAGGGCCTATGGATGATGACCTCAAGACTTGAAATTTGACCTATGGGTGTGGAAAGGTATACTCTATAGAAGGGTAGGTCAGTCATGCAAAGGAAGGGGTCTGGGGCCATAAGGAGGACTTCTACAGGACTGGGTGAATCAATCCGTTCAAGACAATGATGTTCAACTGAGATTACGGGAGAGACCTTAGTGGCTGGGCATGGGACAAGGTCCAATTGTAAGAGGCTTGATTCAGTCATCCTAAGGAGAGGATCTACCATAGGGTGGGCAAACTTAAACTGTTCAGTGCAAAGATCTTTAATTGGTACTTGGGGAATGACTGTCATTAGAGGGTACGAACTGATAGCTCGGGCTAACATTATGAGTTCTTCCTGGGGGTATTTGACTAAAGGAACCTGATTCTCACAAATCTCTTAAATTTCTGAACTAGGTCCTACCACTTGGTTGCTCTCCAAGGTCTCCTCAGGTAAGGAACCAATAGTATCGATGTCACATTCTTCAAGTTCTTCCCCCTCATGTTCATCAACTAGACTCAAGCCAGCATCATATACTTCCTCGATGCCATCTTCAATGGGTTTCGGGTCAGTGGTAATCGGGTCAACTGATTCTAGACTTGTCATACCTAACCTTTCTTCCTCATTGGTAGGCTTGAGTTCTCCCTCATTAATGTCATCCTTAGGATTCTTACCACTTAGCTGTGCACAAGCCAGTCCTATGCATGGGCACTGACTAGATTTATGGCCTCTTTCTCCACAAAATAAATATTCTTGCAATATAGGAACCTGGGTCACACTGGGTTTCAAGCTAGTAGAGACCTTACTTGGGCATAGGTGTGGATCTAAATGGTTTTATTTAGAAGACATGGGTTGTTGAGTGACTGGTCTAGAATATTGTAAGGACCTCTCATAGACACGATCCACACTATAGATATCATGGTTAGGCTTCCTAAGGTTATGCTCGGGATCACAGTATAAGGTCCTCCTAGGCTCCTGGCATGGATGAGGTTGGGGCCTATTAAATTTTGGATCAGGGATCCAATTTTGATGTCTACGTTTCTCAAGTACTTGGACTCGATCCCTAAGCTGGGTAAAATTCTCATGGACTTGTTCTTTACACTGGATAACAGTAGCAGTCATATCCTGACTCAATTTGTTCATACATTCAGTAAGAGCTCTAACCATGGCCTCTAAATCAGGTTGGATTTGACCAGGTTGGTAGGGTACTCCATTCCGGGTATACATGATGATGCAAGCAAACACACAGAATGTGACTAGACTAAAGCGACTACTGGCTCACTAGACATAGAGTCCAAACTAGAAGCCCAATCAGAGTGGCAAGCTAGCCTGTAGTAACTCGGGACTCAGCCAGGCAGGTGTAAGGGGAGTGTTAGGTCCCTAATTGCCAATTCTAGTCACCAATCAGTGATTGGCCTGGTAGGCGGACCAGCACACAAGCCCTTCGGGACGTAGTCCCTGAACCACCATTCTAGACACTGAGTACAAAGCACACACAGAGTAACTAGACAAACTGACTCAACACTAGCCTTGACCCGACTTGTTGATGTCCCTAGCCCACTAGGGCAAATTAAGTCTAATAAATTTTAAAGTTAGGCTTAGGATCGAATGAGGGGGTGGTGGTTGTGGGCTAAGGAGAGGTTATCAACTCCTCCCCTTATCTTAGATGCTCAAATGCCCTTAGGATGAGTTAGGAGATGTTAACTCAAGATAATTGAATTGCAGAACACAAAATAGAGCTGCAGTAATTTAACTTTTAGAACTTTCACGGAAATCAATAAATCACAGGAAAATTATGTAAAATATCTTCAATTATATTGGTTCCAACAAAAAAAAATCATGTAATTCAGAGTTACCTGCACTAAGAAACAATTCCTGCAACAGGGAAGTTACAGACTGAAAACAGGGTGCTTCCTCCGTTTACAATTCCTGCTGCGAAGTTGTAACCCAACGGATCCCCTACATGCCCTAGGAACACCCGTGGAATGGGAAGAGAAGGTTTGCACCTCGCTTCGTTCCTAGGATCGGACGTCCTGGGGAGTCTACTTCGAGTAGACAAAGTAAAAAGGAGAGAGACTTAAAACAAGCAAGCAAAACAGAAACCCTAGACAGGGCTCTGATACCAAAATTGATGCAGGACGAAAGCTCCGATACCAAAATTGATGCAGCACGAAAGAACAAAGAAGCGTATGTGGAAGTAAAATTAAGATTAATTTTTTTTTTTTTTTATATTTCAGAAATTGGCTTCGACTCAAAGTAAAGTTAAACTAAGTTGATGGAAACTAGGTAAGGATTGAAAGCACAATTTAGAAGAAGCTAAGTTATCAGAGTAGTTCAGAAGTAACGGATCGCTAGGGGTTGAGAAACTCCCAGACCTAGGATTTCGCTCTGAACTTTCAACAGGACAGAAATAGAGAGGAGAGATGGTTTACTAACCAGACAGTGATCTTCTCAGGATTTTGGTGGAAGAACTCTCTCGAGCAGATTGTGGGATCCTCGGAGTCGGCTATCTTCGTAATGGATCCTCTAATACTGGTCTCGTGGTTTGGTCGGCTTCTTCTGGACTCAAGATCTGGGAAAGAACAGGAACAAATGATGGAATTCAGAAACTCAAGAAAAGATTTTACCAGGTTGAAGAACTTGAAAGCCGAAGTTGATGAAATCAGGATTCTCCTGGAGGCCGATCTGACTTCCTCTTAGAATTGCTGTAGATCTGAAGTATCTGGACTGGAGCTGGATGCTGGTGGCCGGCCTAGACTTGGAGAGGGTGGCCGTGAGAAGTGGAATAGATTAGGGCTTGGTGGAAAGAGAAGGGTGATGGCGGCTAGGGTTTGGGAGTGGAGTGGCTAACCTAGGGTTTGGGGTTTTGCAGATCTCTCACCTCCTCAAGGTTCCAGGGGAACCCAGATTTACTCCCTCACGGAGCTCAACACCTGGAAGCAAGTGCGGAAAAGAAAAAACACAAGTTTGCTCATAAAAAAATTTCTTTCATTCATCTGATTTTTTTTTTTTTTTTTTCTATCTTGATGGATTTCTCCCCCAAGTGGTGCACGAAAGAAGGGACCTGCTTTCTTATGGTGTGGGGACCAAGGCACACTAGATGGAGATGTGGCGCCTCCTGGACTCTGGCGTGTGGCTGGGAGTGTGGTGCCCACATGCTTGGGCCTGGGAGAAAAAATTGGGCACCCTAGACCTTGACTTGATTTAAAAAAAAAATGGCACCAACCTGGAGAAGACCTAGACCACTACTAGGACTTGTACTGAGTCAACATGACTTAACAAAATTTAAATTGTAGGGAAATACAGACTAAAGACTAAAATTGAGTTGACCAAGTCAACCCTAATTACAAAACCAGAAAACCCTAATTCTTCGGGAAAGGTCAATCAGAGATCCAGATGGAGCCCTGAAGTCTTCTTCTGAGTCTGGTGCCCGCACCAATTCTCCCGGGGTGGGAGGAACTCGACCCTGTCGAGTATGGATCAAGTTGGCTCTGGTATCTCTCCAAGAGGTCTGGGTCCAACTCTTGTAATTCTTCTCGGGAGATCCAAGAGTCATCAGAATCTAGCCTTCCTAGCCAGCGGACCAGGTATCTTTGGTATCCTCAATTTCGAGTAGAGATAGCCTGATCATCCAGGATCTTTTCAATCTGCTCTTTCCTCACAGGCCAGTTTGTTGGTGGACACACAAGGTCAGGTTCACTCTCAAGAGTAGGATTAGGTTCAAAAGCCTCACTGGGAATCACAGCTGGCTCCCTATACTCTACTAGGTCTGAAATGTTGAAAGTGGAGCTAATGCCTAGTTCTGGAGGTAACTCGAGCACATAGGCAATGGATCCTACTCTCTTTACCACTCTAAATGGTCCAGCTCCCCTAGCATGTAACTTTCTAACGGTTCCAGGAGGAAACCGTTCAGGCCTTAACCTAATCATTACATAGTCTCCTTCGTCAAAAGTTTTGACTCGCCTTTGAGAATCAGCCAATTTCTTATAAGTTTCATTACTTAAATTTATTTTGGCTTGAATTTTTTATGCAAGTCTTTTATATGCTGTGCAAAAACATCGGCAGACTCGGAGACCTGTGTGTGGACTGGTAAAGGAGCTAGGTCAAGAGGTGTGTGGGGTTTGTAACCATGCAAAATTTCAAATGGACTCTTACCCGTAGACCTATTGATCGAAACATTGAATGCAATTTCAGCCCTGGACAAAAATACAAATCCCAATTCCTGGTATTCTCACTCAACCAAAATCTGAGACAATGTCCTAAACTCGACTGTCGATGCATTCCTAAAGAATGGACTTTATTCAAAGGAACCCTAGGTCTAAACCTAACAAACTACGGCTCTCTAGGTTTGACCTTGGGTCGGAGGATGGCATGCAGAGCATGAAAACTTATCATGGGTGCCTAGTAGGTGCCATAAGGTCTTCCAGAAGTAGGTGGCAAACCTAATAGGTTCTGACACGTGGTTCACTCTAAAGACTTCGACAAAGTATACTTGGATGGTGTAAGAAGCATTGGAAGTCCTAGAGAAAGGGAGGAGATATGAGGTGGGGTCTCGAATTACCTGTTGACTAAAGGTGGTGACCTGAAGGTTTGAATGGTGATCTATGAGTGTCAACTGGTCATCCTTACGAAAGTAAAAATTTGCTACTCCCAGGAATGGATCAAGAGATGGTTCGGGAAGTAGCCTGGGACATGTGATTGCAATAGTTAAGGTTTGTTCTCTAAGCAAATAATGATCCACTTTCTCAAGAACTGGATTAGAGAATGATTCATGGAAGGGCCTATGGATGATGACCTCAAGACTTGAAATTTGACCTATGGGTGTGGAAAGGTATACTCTATAGAAGGGTAGGTCAGTCATGCAAAGGAAGGGGTCTGGGGCCATAAGGAGGACTTCTACAGGACTGGGTGAATCAATCCGTTCAAGACAAGGATGTTCAACTGAGATTACGGGAGAGACCTTAGTGGCTGGGCATGGGACAAGGTCCAATTGTAAGAGGCTTGATTCAGTCATCCTAAGGAGAGGATCTACCATAGGGTGGGCAAATTTAAACTGTTCAGTGCAAAGATCTTTAATTGGTACTTGGGGAATGACTGTCATTAGACGGTACGAACTGATAGCTCGGGCTAACATTATGAGTTCTTCCTGGGGGTATTTGACTAAAGGAACCTGATTCTCACAAATCTCTTGAATTTCTGAACTAGGTCCTACCACTTGGTTGCTCTCCAAGGTCTCCTCAGGTAAGGAACCAATAGTATCGATGTCACATTCTTCAAGTTATTCCCCCTCATATTCATCAACTAGACTCAAGCCAGCATCATATACTTCCTCGATGCCATCTTCAATGGGTTTCGGGTCAGTGGTAATCGGGTCAACTGATTCTAGACTTGTCATACCTAACCTTTCTTCCTCATTGGTAGGCTTGAGTTCTCCCTCATTAATGTCATCCTTAGGATTCTTACCACTTAGCTGTGCACAAGCCAGTCCTATGCATGGGCACTGACTAGATTTATGGCCTCTTTCTCCACAAAACAAATATTCTTGCGATATAGGAACCTGGGTCACACTGGGTTTCAAGCTAGTAGAGACCTTACTAGGGCATGGGTGTGGATCTAAATGGTTTGATCTAGAAGACATGGGTTGTTGAGTGACTGGTCTAGAATATTGTAAGGACCTCTCATAGACACGATCCACACTATAGATATCATGGTTAGGCTTCCTAAGGTTATGCTCGGGATCACGGTATAAGGTCCTCCTAGGCTCCTGGCATGGATGAGGTTGGGGCCTATTAAATCTTGGATCAGGGATCCAATTTTGATGTCTACGTTTTTCAAGTACTTGGACTCGATTCCTAAGCTGGGTAAAATTCTCATGGACTTGTTCTTTACACTGGGTAACAGTAGCAGTCATATCCTTACTCAATTTCTTCATACTTTCAGCAAGAGCTCTAACCATGGCCTCTAAAACAGGTTGGATTTGACCAGGTTGGTAGGGTACTCCATTTCGGGTATACATGATGATGCAAGCAAACACACAGAATGTGACTAGACTAAAGTGACTACTGGCTCACTAGACCTAGAGTCCAAACTAGATTCCCAATCAGAGTGGCAAGCTAGCCTGTAGTAACTCGGGACTCAGCCAGGCAGGTGTAAGGGGAGTGTTAGGTCCCTAATTGCCAATCCTAGACACCAATCAGTGATTGGCCAGGTAGGCAGACCAGCACACAAGCCCTTCGGGACGTAGTCCCTGAACCACCGTTCTAGACACTGAGTACAAAGCACACACAGAGTAACTAGACAAACTGACTCAACACTAGCCTTGACCCGACTTGTTGATGTCCCTAGCCCACTAGGGCAAATTAAGTCTAATAAATTTTAAAGTTAGGCTTAGGATCGAATGAGGGGGTGGTGGTTGTGGGCTAAGGAGAGGTTATCAACTCCTCCGCTTATCTTAGATGCTCAAATGCCCTTAGGATGAGTTAGGAGATGTTAACTCAAGATAATTGAATTGCAGAACACAAAAATAGAGTTGCAGTAATTTAACTTTCAGAAATTTCACGGAAACCAATAAATCACAGGAAAATTATGTAAAATATATTCAATTATACTGGTTCCAACAAAAAAAAAATCATGTAATTCAGAGTTACCTGCACTAAGAAACAATTCCTGCAACAGGGAAGTTACGGACTGAAAACAGGGTGCTTCCCCCGTTTACAATTCCTGCTGCGAAGTTGTAACCCAACGGATCCCCTACACGCCCTAGGAACACCCCGTGGAATGGGAAGAGGAGGTTTGCACCTCACTTCATTCCTAGGACCGGACGTCCTGGGGAGTCTACTTCGAGCAGACAAAGTAAAAAGGAGAGAGACTTAAAACAAGCAAGCAAAACAGAAACCCTAGACAGGGCTCTGATACCAAAATTGATGCAGGACGAAAGCTCTGATACCAAAATTGATGCAGCTCGAAAGAAAAAAGAAGCGTATGCGGAAGTAAAATAAAGATTAATTTTTTTTTTTTTTTTTTATATTTCAGAAATTGGCTTCGACTCAAAGTAAAGTTAAACTAAGTTGATGGAAACTAGGTAAGGATTGAAAGCACAATTTAGAAGAAGCTAAGTTATCAGAGTAGTTCAGAAGTAACGGATCGCTAGGGGTTGAGAAACTCCCAGACCTAGGGTTTCGCTCTGAACTTTCAACAGGACAGAAATAGAGAGGAGAGATGGTTTACTAACCAGACAGTGATCTTCTCAGGATTTTGGTGGAAGAACTCTCTCGAGCAGATTGTGGGATCCTCGGAGTCGGCTATCTTCGCAATGGATCCTCTAATACTGGTCTCTGGTTTGGTCGGCTTCTTCTGGACTCAAGATCTGGGAAAGAAGAGGAACAAATGATGGAATTCAGAAACTCAAGAAAAGATTTTACCAGGTTGAAGAACTTGAAAGCCGAAGTTGCTGAAATCAGGATTCTCCTGGAGGCCGATCTGACTTCCTCTTAGAATTGCTGTAGATCTGAAGTATCTAGACTTGAGCTGGATGCTGGTGGCCGGCCTGGACTTGGAGAGGGTGGCCGTGAGAAGTGGAATAGATTAGGGCTTGGTGGAAAGAGAAGGGTGATGGCGGCTAGGGTTTGGGAGTGGAGTGGCTAACCTAGGGTTTGGGGTTTTGCAGATCTCTCACCTCCTCAAGGTTCCAGGGGAACCCAGATTTACTCCCTCACGGAGCTCAACACCTGGAAGCAAGTGCGGAAAGAGAAAACACAAGTTTGCTCATAAAAAAATTTCTTTCATTCATCTGATTTTTTTTTTTTTCTATCTTGATGGATTTCTCCCCCAAGTGGTGCATGAAAGATGGGACCTGCTTTCTTATGGTGTGGGGACCAAGGCACACTAGATGGAGATGTGGCGCCTCCTGGACTCTGGCGTGTGGCTGGGAGTGTGGTGCCCACATGCTTGGGCCTGGGAGAAAAAATTGGGCACCCTAGACCTAGACTTGATTTAAAAAAAAATGGCACCAACCTGGAGAAGACCTAGACCACTACTAGGACTTGTACTGAGTCAACATGACTTAACAAAATTTAAATTGTAGGGAAATACAGACTAAAGACTAAAATTGAGTTGACCAAGTCAACCCTAATTACAAAACCAGAAAACCCTAATTCTTCGGGAAAGGTCAATCAGAGATCCAGATGGAGCCCTGAAGTCTTCTTCTGAGTCTGGTGCCCGCACCAATTCTCCCGGGGGGGAGGAACTCAACCCTGTCGAGTATGGATCAAGTTGGCTCTGGTATCTCTCCAAGAGGTCTGGGTCCAACTCTTGTAATTCTTCTCGGGAGATCCAAGAGTCATCAGAATCTGGCCTTCCTAGCCAGCGGACCAGGTATCTTTGGTATCCTCGATTTCGAGTAGAGATAACCTGATCATCCAGGATCTTTTCAATCTGCTCTTTCCTCACAGGCCAATTTGTTGGTGGACACACAAGGTCAGGTTCACTCTCAAGAGCAGGATTAGGTTCAAAAGCCTCACTGGGAATCACAGCTGGCTCCCTATACTCTACTAGGTCTGAAATGTTGAAAGTGGAACTAATGCCTAGTTCTGGAGGTAACTCGAGCACATAGGCATTGGATCCTACTCTCTTTACCACTCTAAATGGTCCAGCTCCCCTAGCATGTAACTTTCTAATGGTTCCAGGAGGAAACCGTTCAGGCCTTAACCTAATCATTACATAGTCTCCTTCGTCAAAAGTTTTGACTCGCCTTTGAGAATCAGCCAATTTCTTATAAGTTTCATTACTTAAATTTATTTTGGCTTGAATTTTTTATGCAAGTCTTTTATATGCTGTGCAAAAACTTCGGCAGACTCGGAGACCTGTGTGTGGACTAGTAAAGGAGCTAGGTCAAGAGGTGTGTGGGGTTTGTAACCATGCACAATTTCAAATGGACTCTTACCCGTAAACCTATTGACCGAAACATTGAATGCAATTTCAGCCCTGGACAAAAATACAAATCCCAATTCCTGGTATTCTCACTCAACCAAAATCTGAGACAATGTCCTAAACTCGACTGTCGATGCATTCCTAAAGAATGGACTTTATTCAAAGGAACCCTAGGTCTAAACCTAACAAACTATGGCTCTCTAGGTTTGACCTTGGGTCGGAGGGTGGCATGCAGAGCATGAAAACTTATCATGGGTGCCTAGTAGGTGCCATAAGGTCTTCCAGAAGTAGGTGGCAAACCTAATAGGTTCTGACACGTGGTTCACTCTAAAGACTTCGACAAAGTATACTTGGATGGTGTAAGAAGCATTGGAAGTCCTAGAGAAAGGGAAGAGATATGAGGTGGGGTCTCGAATTACCTGTTGACTAAAGGTGGTGACCTGAAGGTTTGAATGGTGATCTATGAGTGTCAACTGGTCATTCTTACGAAAGTAAAAATTTGCTACTCCTAGGAATGGATCAAGAGATGGTTCGGGAAGTAGCCTAGGACATGTGATTGCAATAGTTAAGGTTTGTTCTCTAAGCAAATAATGATCCACTTTCTCAAGAACTGGATTAGAGAATGATTCATGGAAGGGCCTATGGATGATGACCTCAAGACTTGAAATTTGACCTATGGGTATGGAAAGGTATACTCTATAGAAGGGTAGGTCAGTCATGCAAAGGAAGGGGTCTGGGGCCATAAGGAGGACTTCTACAGGACTGGGTGAATCAATCCGTTCAAGACAAGGATGTTCAACTGAGATTACGGGAGAGACCTTAGTGGCTGGGCATGGGACAAGGTCCAATTGTAAGAGGCTTGATTCAGTCATCCTAAGGAGAGGATCTACCCTAGGGTGGGCAAACTTAAACTGTTCAGTGCAAAGATCTTTAATTGGTACTTGGAGAATGACTGTCATTAGAGGGTACGAACTGATAGCTCGGGCTAACATTATGAGTTCTTCCTGGGGGTATTTGACTAAAGGAACCTGATTCTCACAAATCTCTTGAATTTCTGAACTAGGTCCTACCACTTGGTTGCTCTCCAAGGTCTCCTCAGGTAAGGAACCAATAGTATCGATGTCACATTCTTCAAGTTCTTCCCCCTTATATTCATCAACTAGACTCAAGCTAGCATCATATACTTCCTCGATGCCATCTTCAATGGGTTTCGGGTTAGTGGTAATCGGGTCAACTGATTCTAGACTTGTCATACCTAACCTTTCTTCCTCATTGGTAGGCTTGAGTTCTCCCTCATTAATGTCATCCTTAGGATTCTTACCACTTAGCTGTGCACAAGCCAGTCCTATGCATGGGCACTGACTAGATTTATGGCCTCTTTCTCCACAAAACAAATATTCTTGCGATATAGGAACCTGGGTCACACTGGGTTTCAAGCTAGTAGAGACCTTACTTGGGCATGGGTGTGGATCTAAATGGTTTGATCTAGAAGACATGGGTTGTTGAGTGACTGGTCTAGAATATTGTAAGGACCTCTCATAGACACGATCCACACTATAGATATCATGATTAGGCTTCCTAAGGTTATGCTCGGGATCACGGTATAAGGTCCTCCTAGGCTCCTGGCATGGATGAGGTTGGGGCCTATTAAATTTTGGATCAGGGATCCAATTTTGATGTCTACGTTTCTCAAGTACTTGGACTCGATTCCTAAGCTGGGTAAAACTCTCATGGACTTGTTCTTTACACTGGATAATAGTAGCAGTCATATCCTGACTCAATTTGTTCATACTTTCAGTAAGAGCTCTAACCATGGCCTCTAAATCAGGTTGGATTTGACCAGGTTGGTAGGGTACTCCATTCCTGGTATACATGATGATGCAAGCAAACACACAGAATGTGACTAGACTAAAGCGACTACTGGCTCACTAGACCTAGAGTCCAAACTAGATGCCCAATCAGAGTGGCAAGCTAGCCTGTAGTAACTCGGGACTCAGCCAGGCAGGTGTAAGGGGAGTGTTAGGTCCCTAATTGCCAATCCTAGACACCAATCAGTGATTGGCCAGGTAGGCAGACCAGCACACAAGCCCTTCGGGACGTAGTCCCTGAACCACCATTCTAGACACTGAGTACAAAGCACACACAGAGTAACTAGACAAACTGACTCAACACTAGCCTTGACCCGACTTGTTGATGTCCCTAGCCCACTAGGGCAAATTAAATCTAATAAATTTTAAAGTTAGGCTTAGGATCAAATGAGGGGATGGTGGTTGTGGGCTAAGGAGAGGTTATCAACTCCTCCCCTTATCTTAGATGCTCAAATGCCCTTAGGATGAGTTAGGAGATGTTAACTCAAGATAATTGAATTGCAGAACACAAAAACAGAGTTGCAGTAATTTAACTTTCAGAAATTTCACGGAAACCAATAAATCACAGGAAAATTGTGTAAAATATCTTCAATTATACTGGTTCCATCAAAAAAAAATCATGTAATTCGGAGTTACTTGCACTAAGAAACAATTCCTGCAACAGGGAAGTTACGGACTGAAAACAGGGTGCTTCCCCCGTTTACAATTCCTGTTGCGAAGTTGTAACCCAACGGATCCCCTACACACCCTAGGAACACCCCGTGGAATGGGAAGAGGAGGTTTGCACCTCGCTTCGTTCCTAGGACCGGACGTCCTGGGGAGTCTACTTCGAGCAGACAAAGTAAAAAGGAGAGAGACTTAAAACAAGCAAGCAAAACAGAAACCCTAGACAGGGCTCTGATACCAAAATTGATGCAAGATGAAAGCTCTGATACCAAAATTGATGCAGCACGAAAGAACAAAGAAGCGTATGCGGAAGTAAACTTAAGATTAATTTTTTTTTTTTTTTTATATATTTCAGAAATTGGCTTCGACTCAAAGTAAAGTTAAACTAAGTTGATGGAAACTAGGTAAGGATTGAAAGCACAATTTAGAAGAAGCTAAGTTATCAGAGTAGTTCAGAAGTAACGGATCGCTAGGGGTTGAGAAACTCCCAGACCTAGGGTTTCACTCTGAACTTTCAACAGGACAGAAATAGAGAGGAGAGATGGTTTACTAACCAGACAGTGATCTTCTTAGGATTTTGGTGGAAGAACTCTCTCGAGCAGATTATGGGTTCCTCGGAGTCGGCTATCTTCGCAATGGATCCTCTAATACTGGTCTCGTGGTTTGGTCGGCTCCTTCTGGACTCAAGATCTGGGAAAGAAGAGGAACAAATGATGGAATTCAGAAACTCAAGAAAAGATTTTACCAGGTTGAAGAACTAGAAAGCCGAAGTTGCTGAAATCAGGATTCTCCTGGAGGCCGATCTGACTTCCTCTTAGAATTGCTGTAGATCTGAAGTATCTAGACTGGAGCTGGATGCTGGTGGCCGGCCTAGACTTGGAGAGGGTGGCCGTGAGAAGTAGAATAGATTAGGGCTTGGTGGAAAGAGAAGGGTGATGGCGGCTAGGGTTTGGGAGTGGAGTGGCTAACCTAGGGTTTGGGGTTTTGGAGATCTCTCACCTCCTCAAGGTTCCAGGGGAACCCAGATTTACTCCCTCACAGAGCTCAACACCTGGAAGCAAGTGCGGAAAAGAGAAAACACAAGTTTGCTCATAAAAAAATTTCTTTCATTCATCTGATTTTTTTTTTTTTTTTCTATCTTGATGGATTTCTCCCCCAAGTGGTGCATGAAAGAAGGGACCTGCTTTCTTATGGTGTGGGGACCAAGGCACACTAGATGGAGATGTGGCGCCTCCTGGACTCTGGCGTGTGGCTGGGAGTGTGGTGCCCACATGCTTGGGCCTGGGAGAAAAAATTGGGCACCCTAGACCTTGACTTGATTTAAAAAAAAAATGGCACCAACATGGAGAAGACCTAGACCACTACTAGGACTTGTACTGAGTCAACATGACTTAACAAAATTTAAATTGTAGGGAAATACAGACTAAAGGCTAAAATTGAGTTGACCAAGTCAACCCTAATTACAAAACCAGAAAACCCTAATTCTTCGGGAAAGGTCAATCAGAGATCCAGATGGAGCCCTGAAGTCTTCTTCTGAGTCTGGTGCCCGCACCAATTCTCCCGGGGTGGGAGGAACTCGACCCTGTCGAGTATGGATCAAGTTGGCTCTGGTATCTCTCCAAGAGGTCTGGGTCCAACTCTTGTAATTCTTCTCGGGAGATCCAAGAGTCATCAGAATCTGGCCTTCCTAGCCAGCGGACCAGGTATCTTTGGTATCCTCGATTTCGAGTAGAGATAACCTGATCATCCAGGATCTTTTCAATCTGCTCTTTCCTCACAGGCCAGTTTGTTGGTGGACACACAAGGTCAGGTTCACTCTCAAGGGCAGGATTAGGTTCAAAAGCCTCACTGGGAATCACAGCTGGCTCCCTATACTCTACTAGGTCTGAAATGTTGAAAGTGGAGCTAATGCCTAGTTCTGGAGGTAACTCGAGCACATAGGCATTGGATCCTACTCTCTTTACCACTCTAAATGGTCCAGCTCTCCTAGCATGTAACTTTATAACGGTTCCAGGAGGAAACCGTTCAGGCCTTAACCTAATCATTACATAGTCTCCTTCGTCAAAAGTTTTGACTCGCCTTTGAGAATCAGCCAATTTCTTATAAGTTTCATTACTTAAATTTATTTTGGCTTGAATTTTTTATGCAAGTCTTTTATATGCTGTGCAAAAACTTCGGCAGACTCGGAGACCTGTGTGTGGACTGGTAAAGGAGCTAGGTCAAGAGGTGTGTGGGGTTTGTAACCATGCACAATTTCAAATGGACTCTTACCCGTAGACCTATTGACCGAAACATTGAATGCAATTTCAGCCATGGACAAAAATACAAATCCCAATTCCTGGTATTCTCACTCAACCAAAATCTGAGACAATGTCCTAAACTCGACTGTCGATGCATTCCTAAAGAATGGACTTTATTCAAAGGAACCCTAGGTCTAAACCTAACAAACTACGGCTCTCTAGGTTTGACCTTGGGTCGGAGGATGGCATGCAGAGCATGAAAACTTATCATGGGTGCCTAGTAGGTGCCATAAGGTCTTCCAGAAGTAGGTGGCAAACCTAATAGGTTCTGACACGTGGTTCACTCTAAAGACTTCGACAAAGTATACTTGGATGGTGTAAGAAGCATTGGAAGTCCTAGAGAAAGGGAGGAGATATGAGGTGGGGTCTCGAATTACCTGTTGACTAAAGGTGGTGACCTGAAGGTTTGAATGGTGATCTATGAGTGTCAACTGGTCATCCTTACGAAAGTAAAAATTTGCTACTCCCAGGAATGGATCAAGAGATGGTTCGGGAAGTAGCCTAGGACATGTGATTGCAATAGTTAAGGTTTGTTCTCTAAGCAAATAATGATTCACTTTCTCATGAACTGGATTAGAAAATGATTCATGGAAGGGCCTATGGATGATGACCTCAAAACTTGAAATTTGACCTGTGGGTATGGAAAGGTATACTCTATAGAAGGGTAGGTCAGTCATGCAAAGGAAGGGGTCTGGGGCCATAAGAGGACTTCTGCAGGACTGGGTGAATCAATCCGTTCAAGACAAGGATGTTCAACTGAGATTACGGGAGAGACCTTAGTGGCTGGGCATGGGACAAGGTCCAATTGTAAGAGGCTTGATTCAGTCATCCTAAGGAGAGGATCTACCATAGGGTGGGCAAACTTAAACTGTTCAGTGCAAAGATCTTTTATTGGTACTTGGGGAATGACTGTCATTAGAGGGTACGAACTGATAGCTCGGTGCCCAGGAGATATCCCACGGCCGTGGGAGACCAAACGGCACACTGGGCGTGCCATGCCATTCCCCTGCACTGCCTCGCCTGCATCCTGCTGCCAGTCGTCCGCTGCTCGCCGTCTGCTGGCCCCATCCGTCGCCCGCTCTCGGCCATCCGCTGGTACCCCGCTAGAGTTGGTTCCATTCCTTCAACGGCTGTGAGTTGGTGTTTGCATGGATTTCAGAGCAATCCAGTTCTTAGAGCAGCATGCTTTCTAGAGTAGATCATCAAGCCGACACGCTTCTCAGAGCAGATCAGCACCACTTTTGAAGCAACACGAATTTTAATGTAATTTATTTTCCTTTTTTAGTTTTCTTAGAGGCTAAGAAATTGATGGTTTTGGTTTTTCTATATAAAGGCCCCCTCTCCCCTTGTAATAATTAGATGAGTTGATATAAATTTTTTTGGTTCTCCATTGGTTTCGGTTTTGGTTTTGGCCTGAGGCTCGTTTGCCTTCGTTCCCTACTGTGTAGATAATGGGTTCGTTGGGGGGTGTGAGAGTCCTACTTTGTGGATGATGAGTTCGAGCACCCTAGTTATCCCCTATCTCATCTTCTTTATCCCCTCTTGTCTTTTGGGAGTCACCCTAGCGACCTCTATGAGAGCCCTACTATGTGGATGATGGGTTCGATGAGAGCTTAGGGTAGCTGGTGCTTTAATCTCTCGGGAGGGTAGCTATGTGCTTTGATCCCTTGGGAGGGTAGCTTTATGCTTTGACCCCTGACTTTCTGTGTGCGTCTCCCCGTTAGAGTGAGTCCCAAGGCCATGAGTTCCAATTCCCAGTCCCCCATCTCCATCTTTCCTTCGCCACCTCCACCAAGAAAATTGAAAACCAAAAGAGATCAACTATTTTAGGGTTTTAGTTTCAGTGTCACCCTAGTCCCGGGAGGCTTCTTAGCCCTCCCACGGTTCTAGTTTGTTTAGTTGTTTTCCTTTCCCAAATAACCTAGGTTACATCGATTTTTGTCCCGCATCACTTTTCTTATCACAGATCGGGAAAGGCTCCTCGGGACACCACCGCATGCGCATGATAGCCCGATGAAGATCCTAAGACGAACACCCAATGGTAACTTAATCAACAAATCTTGAAGGTAATAACCACAATACAGACAAGGCACAAGCCATACCACTGGAACACAAGTGCAAGCTCAACCGAAAAGAGCACGGCACCACCAGCATCTTCAAGCAAGGTCAAGCGGAAGGGCCACACAGAGACTCCCTCTAGCCAGGCCACTCTTCCCCCGGTAGACTTGCATCCCACTCTCACACTAATCACTCCTCCTAGTGTGGAGTCCATCAAGATGGGATCGACTAGGAGGATCTGTTTCCCTGGGTCGTCACTGACTTGATCATCGGAGTGCCCCCGCCAGAAACCCCGGCCCGGGTCACTAACCCCTGTTTTGCAGGTCCAGGACTACCGGACGGCGAGATAGTGAAGGAGGCGCGCTCCGACGCCGACAGCAACTACAGGCCATGGCAATCTTCGTAGCAACAGATTGGCGCGCCAGGTAGGGGGGCGGCAGGCGACATTGTGGATGATCTTTGATCTAGGCCAAGCCCTCCATCTCTCTATAGATTGGCGCTCCACGGAAGGATTGTGGCGACACAAGCACGAGAGGCCTCCACCAACCGTGTAGGGGACTCCCCTTCTCGAGGGAACCCACACAATCTCGAGACGGGGCCATCCGCTCCAGTTCAACCACCTCCAGCGGAGTCTCAGCTGGCCGCACTAACCCAGCAAACACAGATCCTCGTCATAACAGTGCACCAGCTTCAGCATCAGCACCGGTCCCTGGCCACCCACCAACAACCAGGGACCCTGGCGGCCCACGTCGCAGCTCCCTGCGACAGCCTGCATTCCTTCCAAGAAAGTCCTTCACAACCATGGGCCGTCACCAACAACCACGGTAGTCATCAGACTCCGACAAAAAGGCAACGAGCCGGGTCTGCCAACATGGAGAGCCGCTCACCAAACCTTGGGTGGGCAGTGCCCAGACCCCACCGAGGTAGAAAGAGCAAGACCCCCCATCACGGAGACTGTGCACCCATGTCACATTCTTCGTCTCCCTCAATAGAGGGGTCTACTGATGAAGCCATCAGGCGCACAGCGTGGTGCGGGCACCAGACTCAGAAGAAGACTTCAGAGCTCCATCTGGATCACTGATTAACCTTGCCAGAGAATTAGGGTTTTTGGTTTGTAATAAGAGTTGACTAGATCAACTAAATTTAGCTTGAGTCTACATTACCTGCATTTTATTTTGTTGAGTCATGTTGACTCAGTAGTGGACTAGGGTTTCAACCTGGGGTGTTACATTTTCTCCCAAGGCCTAGCAAGTGGGCACCACACTCCCAGCCACACTCCCAGCCATACGCCTGAGTCCAGGGGGCGCCATATCTACATCCAGCAGCCTTTGGTCCCCACTACACAGATAGCAGCTTCCTTCTCTCATGCGCCAGATGAGGAGAAATCCACCAGGAGTCCACAAATCAAGGGGGCGGCCAAGACTTTCCCAAAAGAACCAAAGTAAGAATGGGAAGAAATTCTCTTAGAGAGAACTTCAAGGTGGTGCACACTACCTGCCAAAAAAATCCAAAACAAAGATGAGAAGGACCTTGACTTTGGGAGGAAGAAAAGGAGGAGTCCAAAAGAGTTGATCCATGGAAGGAAAAAAATTCTCTTGAAGATCCAAGCAAGGAGGCGCCATCTACCTGCCTTTTATAACCCTAATCAAAATTTTTTGGTACCTTGGCTGACCATATGTGTATGAATTATCTTGATTTGTAGATCCCCTCCTTTTGTCCCACATGGGAAGATGTAAAACCCTACTCCCTTGTAAAGCCTTATAAATTAAACCCCTCTTGTAAGTTTAAATCAATCAGATGAATGAAACCAAATTTTTTTGTGAGCAAAACTTTGTGTTTTCTCTCTTCCGCACTTGCATCCAGGTGTTGAGCTCCATGAGAGAGTAAATCTAGGTTCCCCAGGAACCTTGAGGAGGTGTGAGATCTCCAAAACCCAAACCCTAGGTTAGCCACTCCACTCCCAAACCCTAGCAGCCATCACCCTTCTCTTTCCACCAAGGCCTAGCCTATCCCACTTCTCACGGCCACCATCTCCAAGTCCAGGCCGACCACCAGCATCCAGCTCCAGTCCAGATACTTCAGGTCTATAGCAATTCTAAGAGGGAGTCAGATCAGCCTCCAGGAGAATCCTGATTTCAGCAACTTCAGCTTTCAAGTTCTTCAACCTGGTAAATCTTTTCTTGAGTATCTGAATTCCATCACTTGTTCCTCTTCTTCCCAGATCTTGAGTCCAGGAGAAGCCGACCAAACCACAGACTAGTATTGGAGGATCCATTGCGAAGATAGCCGAATCCGAGGATCCAACAATCTGCTCGAGAGAGTTCTTCCACCAAAATCCTGAGAAGATCACTATCTGGTTAGTAAACCATCTCTCCTCTCTATTTCTGTTCTGTTGAAAGTTCATAGCGAAACCCTAGGTCTGGGAGTTTCTCAACCCCCAGCGATCCGTTACTTCTAAACTACTCTGATAATTTAGTTTCATCTAAATTGTGCTTTCGATCCTTACCTAGTTTCCTTCAACTTAGTTTAGCTTTACTTTGAGTCAAAGCCAATTTCTGAAATAAAAAAAAAAAAATACTTAATCTTAAATTTACTTCCGTATACGTTTCTTTGTTCTTTGTTCTGCATCATTTTTGGTATCAGAGCCCTGTCTAGGGTTTCTGTTTTGATTGCTTGTTTGAGTCTCTCTCTTTTTACTTTGTCTGCTCGAAGTAGACTCCCCAGGATGTCCGGTCCTAGGAACGAAGCGAGGTACAAACCTCCTCTTCCCATTCCACGGGGTGTTCCTAGGGTGTGTAGGGGATCCGTTGGATTATAACTTCGTAGCAGGAATTGTAAACGGGGAAGTGCTCTGTTTTCAGCTCGTAATTTCCCTGTTGCAAGAATTATTTCTCATTGCAGGTAACTAGAAATTTGGTGATTTTTATTTTGCTGAAACCAGTATAATTGAAACTAATTTGCATAATTTTCCCATGATTTATTGGTTTCCATGCAATTTCTGAGAATTAAATTACTGCAACTCTATTTTTGTGTTCTGCAATCCATTTATTTTTGAGTGTTCATCTCTTAATTCATCTTAAGGGCATTTGAGCATCTAAGATAAGGGGAGGAGTTGATAACCTCTCCTTAGCCCAAAACCACCACCCCTTCATTCGAACCTAAGCCTTTAATCTAAAATTTGATTAGACCTAATTTGTCCTAGTGGGCTAGGGACATCAACAAGTCGGGTCAAGGCTAGTGTTGAGTCAGTTTGTCTGGTTACTCTATGTGTGCTTTGTACTCAGTGTCTAGAACGGTGGTTCAGGGATTCCATCCCGAAGGGCTTGTGTGCTGGTCCGCCTACCTGGCCAATCTCTGATTGGTGTCTAGAATTGGCATTCAGGGACCTAACACTCCCCTTACACCTGCTTGGCTGAGTCCTGAGTTACTACAGGCTAGCTTGCCACTCTGATTGGGCACCTAGTTTGGGCTCTAGGTCTAGTTAGCCCGTAGTCGTTCAGTTGAGTCTCATTTTGTGTGCCTGATTGCATCATGTCTACCGGAATGGAGTACCCTACCAACCTGGTCAAACCCAACCTGATTTAGAGGCCATGGTTAAAGCTCTTACTGAGAGTATGAACAAATTAAGTCAGGATATGAATGAGAATTTTGCCCAGCTTAGGGATCGAGTCCAAGTACTTGAGGAACCTAGGCATCGGAATTGGACTCCTGACCCAGATTTTAATGTGCCTCAACCTCACCCACACCAAGATCCTAGAAGACCTTTATACCGAGATCCTGAACCTAATCATAGGAGGCCTGACCCAGAACCTGAGGATAGAGATGATAGGTTCATTCGGAACATCAAGTTAGATGCACCCACTTTTGATGGTAGTTTAAATCCTAAGGTGTATTCTAATTGGGAGGGTGAGATGGACCAGTTCTTTGAGTGGTATGCTATGTCTGAGGAGAGGAAATTCAAGTTTGCCAAAATGAAATTAATACGTCAAGCTAGGTTATACTGGGGGAACATTGAGCTGACCACTAGAAGACGAAATGTAGAGCCCATAACCACTTGGCAGGGTATGAAAGAGAAACTTAGAGACAAGTACCTACCCATTTCATACCAACAAAATCTGTTAGACCAATGACAGACTTTGAAACAAGGGAACCGATCTGTTTCAGACTACATAACCACCTTTGATGAATACCTAATGAGATGTGATGTGAGTGAAGCCCATGAAGTCACCTTATCTAGATTTAGGGCTGGGCTTAGGGAAGATATTAAGAGAGAGTTGTTTCTGAGAGAGGTTACTGACCTAGACCAAGCCTATCAGATTGCACTGAACACTGAGAAGTTTCAGAGAGGACCCATGCCATCTAGGGTTAGTACCCCAATCCCAAGAAATGGACCTAGCCAGGTTACCCCTAGCAAGCCTAATCAGGGTATCCCCACCCCTAGGCCCATGGACAAAGGTAAGGCACCTGACACCCAGAGAACCCCTAGTATCGTCTGTTTTAAGTGCCAGAAGCCCGGTCATATCTCCACTCAGTGCACAGCCATAGCTTGTTTTAAGTGTCATAAGGTAGGTCATGTTTCTAGCCAGTGCCCTCGTAGATCCCTATATATAGAAGAGGGAGGAGAAGAGAGTTCCGAGCCTAATGAGGAGTTTGAAGAAGAAGTTTATGAGGCCGGAATGAATTTGGTTGATGAGTATGAAGGAGAGGAAGAATCCACTAAATCTGACCACTTAGGGGTTGTGAGATGCATCCTATCCCAGACTAAAGTTCAGGAAGATTGGCGTAGGACTAATATCCTACAAACTTTCCTTAAACTAGGGGATAAGGTTTGTAAAATCATCATAGATTGTGGGAGCTGTGTGAATGCCATTTCTACTAGCACTGTCAAAATGTTAGGCTTAACCCCAGTCCCCCACCCCAACCCCTATAAGGTTTCTTGGGTAGACTCTACCTCTATACCCATCCAGTCTAGATGTCAGGTCCAAATCCAAATGCAATCCTATCAAGAGAAGATTTGGTGTGATGTCTTGCCCATGGGGGTGAGCAGTATAATTCTTGGAAGACCCTGGTTGTATGATCATGATGCCACCCTCTTAGGAAAATCCAACACCTGTGTCTTTAGTTTCAATGGGAAGAAAATCACAATCCATTCAGTCCCTCCTAAGGACAAGGTAGCTAAAGGAACCAGTAAGGTTAGGGAAATGAAGACTGGAGTGAACCTGATTAGTGCCAAGGATCTAGAACAAGAAATTCATAGTGGTTCACCCATTTGGATGTTGACTGCTAAGGAACTTAGGACTCCTACACCCTCAGAGCCTCCTCAAGAAGTTAAGCCTTTATTAGAAGAATTTGAGGATGTTTTTCCCGAGGATCTGCCAGACCACCTTCCACCTATTAGGGATATTCAGCATTCCATAGATTTAGTCCCAGGAGCTACTTTACCCAACTTGCCCCATTATAGGATGAATCCATCTGAGCATAAAGAACTGCAAAAGCAGGTTGGCGAATTGTTGAGGAAGGGGTTCATTAGAGAGAGTCTTAGCCCTTGTGCAGTCCCTGCACTTCTAACCTCGAAGAAGGATGGCACGTGGAGGATGTGTGTTGATAGTCGTGCCATCAATAAAATCACAATCAAGTATAGGTTCCCCATCCCTAGACTAGATGACATGCTTGATATGATGGCCGGTGCCATGGTTTTTTCTAAAATTGATCTCAAGAGCGGCTATCTTCAGGTTAGGATTAGACTAGGGGATGAGTGGAAAACAGCCTTCAAGACTAAGGATGGTCTCTTCGAATGGGTTGTTATGCCTTTTGGGTTGTCCAATGCCCCTAGTACTTTCATGAGGATTATGACCCAAGTACTTAGAGCTTTCATAGGGAAGTTTGTAGTGGTCTATTTTGATGATATCCTGATCTATAGTAAGACCCCTGCAGATCACCTAGGCCACCTTAGACAAGTCTATCAAGTTTTGGGGAATAATAGTCTCTACGGTAATCTCAAAAAATGTGAATTTATGACCAGTAGGATTATCTTCCTTGTATTTGTTGTAACCCCTGACGGCGTGGCTGCCGATCCTGAAAAGATTAGGTCCATAGTAGAATGGCCAGAGCCGACCAGTGTGCATGAAGTCAGAAGTTTCCATGGCTTGGCTACCTTCTATAGGCGATTCATCAAGGGGTTTAGTACCGTAGTTGCTCCTATCACAGACTGCATCAGGAAGGGAGAATTTCAGTGGTCCAAAGCAGCCCATAAAGCCTTCCTAGATCTTAAGGATAGGATAACCCAGGCACCTATTTTGAGACTACCGGACTTTTCAAAGGTATTTGAGGTTGCCTGTGATGCTTCAGGAGTAGGTATTGGTGGAGTCCTAAGCCAAGAGAACCATCCCGTAGCATTCTTTAGTGAAAAACTTAATGATGCTAAGCTTAGGTATTCTACCTATGATAAGGAATTTTACGCGGTAGTGCAAGCTTTGCGTTACTGGAGACATTATTTACTACCGCAAGAATTTGTGCTGTTTTCGGACCATGAGGCTCTTAGATTCTTGAATTCTCAGAAGAAGCTTAACCCTAGGCATGCTAAGTGGGTAGAGTATATCCAGTCCTATACTTTTGTTTTGAAGCATAAGGCTGGGTCTGAAAATAAGGTAGCTGATGCCCTTAGTCGTCGATCTTTGTTGTTGAATTCTGTTAGGGCTGAAGTCATAGGGTTTGAGCAAATCAAAGAAGAATATGAGTCGTGTCCGGATTTCAAGACTGTATACCAGGATCTAACTCAAGGACCATCTAGTGAACATAAGGATTATTCCCTTTTAGATGGCTTTTTGTTCTTTAAGAATAGGCTTTGCATCCCTAGAACCTCTCTTAGGGAATTCTTGATTTGGGAAACTCATGCTGGAGGTTTAGCTGGCCATTTCGGAAAAGATAAGACCACCCTGGCTATTGAAGACCATTTTTTCTGGCCTAGCTTAAAAAGAGATGTAGCACATATTGTGGCTAGGTGTCGGACCTGCGCTGTTGCCAAACAGCGAAAATAGAACACCGGCCTTTATACCCCACTCCCTGTCCCAGATTGTCCTTGGCAAGATGTGAGCATGGACTTTGTGTTAGGTTTGCCTAAGACCCAGAGGAGGCATGACTTTATCTGTGTTGTAGTAGACCGATTTTCCAAGATGGCCCATTTCTTACCTTGTTCCCAAACATTTGATGCGTCTAAGGTAGCCACCCTGTTCTTTAATGAGATAGTTCAACTCCATGGCCTACCCAAGACCATTGTTTCAGATAGGGATGTTTGGTTCACCAGCTATTTCTGGAAAACCCTTTGGCATAAGTTAGGGACGAAACATAAGTTTTCAACTGCCTATCATCCCCAGACTGACGACCAAACCGAAGTAGTGAACCGTAGTTTAGGCAATCTGCTAAGGTGTCTTGTTGGTGAAAACATTAGGAACTGGGATTTGTACTTACCTAGAGCTGAATTTGCATATAATGACTCGGTCAATAGGTCTACGGGTAAGAGTCCATTTGAAATTGTGCATGGTTACAAACCCCACACACCTCTTGACCTAGCTCCTTTACCAGTCCACACACGGGTCTCCGAGTCTGCCGAAGTTTTTGCACATCATATAAAAACTTGCATAAAGAAATTCAAGCCAAAATAAATTTAAGTAATGAAACTTATAAGAAATTGGCTGATTCTCAAAGGCGAGTCAAAACCTTTGACGAAGAAGACTATGTAATGATTAGGTTAAGGCCTGAACGGTTTCCTCTGGAACCGTTAGAAAGTTACATGCTAGGGGAGCTGGACCATTTAGAGTGGTAAAGAGAGTAGGATCCAATGCCTATGTGCTCGAGTTGCCTCCAGAACTAGGCATTAGCTCCACTTTCAACATTACAGACCTAGTAGAGTATAGGGAGCCAGCTGTGATTCCTAGTGAGGCTTTTGAACCTAATCCTGCTCTTGAGAGTGAACCTGACCCTGTGTGTCCACCAACAAATTGGCCTGTGAGGAAAGAGCAGATTGAAAATATCCTGGATGATCAGGTTATCTCTACTCGTAATCGAGGATACCAAAGATACCTGGTCCGCTGGCTAGGAATGCCAGATTCTGATGACTCTTGGATCTCCCGAGAAGAGTTACAAGAGCTGGACCCAGACCTCTTGGAGAGATACCAGAGCCAACTTGATCCATACTCGACAGGGTCGAGTTCCTCCCACCCTGGGAGAATCGGTGCGGGCACCAGACTCAGAAGAAGACTTCAGAGCTCTATCTGGATCTCTGATTAACCTTGCCCGAAGAATTAGGGTTTTTGGTTTGTAATAAGAGTTGACTAGATCAACTCAATTTAGCTTGAGTCTACATTACCTGCATTTTATTTTGTTGAGTCATGTTGACTCAGTAGTGGACTAGGGTTTCAACCTGGGGTGTTACATTTTCTCCCAAGGCCTAGCAAGTGGGCACCACACTCCCAGCCACACTCTCAGCCATACGCCTGAGTCCAGGGGGCGCCATATCTACATCCAGCAGCCTTTGGTCCCCACTACACAGATAGCAGCTTCCTTCTCTCATGCGCCAGATGAGGAGAAATCCACCAGGAGTCCACAAATCAAGGGGGCGGCCAAGACTTTCCCAAAAGAACCAAAGTAAGAATGGGAAGAAATTCTCTTGGAGAGAACTTCAAGGAGGCACCCACTACCTGCCAAAAAATCCAAAACAAAGATGGGAAGGACCTTGACTTAGGGAGGAAGAAAAGGAGGAGTCCAAAAGAGTTGATCCATGGAAGGAAAAAAATTCTCTTGAAGATCCAAGCAAGGAGGCGCCATCTACCTGCCTTTTATAACCCTAATCAAAATTTTTTGGTACCTTGGCCGACCATATGTGTATGAATTATCCTGATTTGTAGATCCCCTCCTTTAGTCCTACATGGGAAGATGTAAAACCCTACTCCCTTGTAAAGCCTTATAAACTAAACCCCTCTTGTAAGTTTAAATCAATCAGATGAATGAAACCAAATTTTTTTGTGAGCAAAACTTTGTGTTTTCTCTCTTCCGCACTTGCATCCAGGTGTTGAGCTCCGTGAGGGAGTAAATCCGGGTTCCCCAGGAACCTTGAGGAGGTGTGAGATCTCCAAAACCCAAACCCTAGGTTTGCCACTCCACTCCCAAACCCTAGCCGCCATCACCCTTCTCTTTCCACCAAGGCCTAGCCTATCCCACTTCTCACGACCACCATCTCCAAGTCCAGGCCGACCACCAGCATCCAGCTCCAGTCCAGATACTTCAGGTCTATAGCAATTCTAAGAGGGAGTCAGATCAGCCTCCAGGAGAATCCTGATTTCAGCAACTTCAGCTTTCAAGTTCTTCAACCTGGTAAATCTTTTCTTGAGTATCTGAATTCCATCACTTGTTCCTCTTCTTCCCAGATCTTGAGTCCAGGAGAAGTCGACCAAACCACAGACCAGTATTGGAGGATCCATTGCGAAGATAGCCGAATCCGAGGATCCAACAATCTGCTCGAGAGAGTTCTTCCACCAAAATCCTGAGAAGATCACTGTCTGGTTAGTAAACGATCTCTCCTCTCTATTTCTGTTCTGTTGAAAGTTCAGAGCGAAACCCTAGGTCTGCGAGTTTCTCAACCCCCAGCGATCCGTTACTTCTGAACTACTCTGATAATTTAGTTTCATCTAAATTGTGCTTTCGATCCTTCCTTACCTAGTTTCCTTCAACTTAGTTTAGCTTTACTTTGAGTCAAAGCCAATTTCTGAAATTAAAAAAAAAAAGACTTAATCTTAAATTTACTTCCGCATACGTTTCTTTGTTCTTTGTTCTGCATCACAGCGAAGAAGCTCCTGGAAGAACATGAGTGCAAGCTGGCGGAGTTCTCCCGCTGGTTTGCCAACATGCAAGGCTCCGCTAGTGAGCCATCGGGCTACGACGCCCATCCCCCATTCTTCCAAGAAATCCAAGCGGAGCCGATTCCGCATCGATTCTGGATGCCGCAGGTGGATCCCTACGATGGGACCACCGACCCCCTAGACCACCAGGAAAGCTACCAGACCCTCATGAGGGTCCAGGGGGCCACCGATGCTCTTCTCTACATCACCTTTCCTGCCACTCTCCGAAAAGTGGCCCGGGTGTGGTTCACCCGTTTGGAGCCGGGGAGCATCAACTCTTTCGTCCAGTTAGGGTAGAAGTTCGTGGCCCACTTTGATGCCTACAGAAAGTTACCACAAGAGGCAGATAGCCTCTTCTCCATCCGACAGCAGGACCGTAAGTCCATGCAGGACTATGTGGAACATTTCAAGGCTATCGTGTTGGAAATTTACAACCTTGATGAGCCAGTTGCATTGCTGGTGCTGAAGCGAGGGCTCAGGACCTCCCGCCTGACCTACCGCTAGACAAGAAGTCCCCCAAGAATTATTCCAAGCTCCTTCTCCGAGCCCACAAGTACATCTATGCCGAGGAGGTAGATCGTACGAGGCGGGAGCTCAACAGGAAGCCACTGAAAAGGCTAACCCCCGCCGAGATGCCCATGACCCGGAAGCCAGAACCCCAAGTCCCGAACTCCTGGAGGGGGCCGACATCGAAAAGCGCTCTAGTTCCTGAGGAGAGTTACACCCCCCTCCTTGCCCCAAGGACGAAAATCCTCATGGAGATCAAAGGCAAGGCCTACCTGAGATGCCTGCCTCCGATGAAGTCCTCCACTGGCCGTGATAGAGCGAAGTATTGTCGCTTTCACTGCGATCATGGACATGACTCCAAGGAATATCGCAACCTCAAGTGAAAACTTGAAGAACTCATCAAGAGGGGTTACCTCAAAAGGTTTATGGGGGCTGACCTCAGGTGGAATCGCTGGCGCTCTTCACTCTCCCGCCAGCTCCAGTCATCGATAATCATCCCACCAAGAAGCCGGTGGGCATGATCTCCTGGGAAGCTGCGCGCGTGCCCAAAAAGCCCGGGGGGCAGGGGATCCTGAGAATGTACTCCCCTTTACGAGAGAAGGGGGAGACGGGGGGAAAGTGTAAATAATGATGCCGTGGTCGCCAAGAGGACGATTGCGAAGAATCCTGTAAAACGCATCATGGTTGATAGTGAAAGCTCCGCAGATGTACTTTCTTATGATGCCTTCTTCAAGATGAACCTTTCTCCCGATTAACTCAAACCTGTGCATACCTTCCTTGCTGGTTTCACAGGCTCCTTTCCACCTACAACGTGATCTTGGGCCAGCCCGGGCTCAACTTGCTCAACACCATTGTCTCCACCACGAGACAACGAGGATTTGTGTAGGCTACACCGACCTCAATGAAGCTCACCGATAGTGAGCAGCCCGGTACTGCAATGCCCAGGTCAGGCCAAAAGCCTTCAAACCCGGGGACTTGGTGCTGCATCGGGAAGAGGCATCTCAACCTCGAGAGTGCGGTAAGCTCTCATCAAATTGGAAAGGCCCCTACAAAGTGGCTGAAACCCACTCACAAGGGGCCTATTTCCTCGAAGATCTCAACGGCATCAGGCTCCCTCGAACAAGGATTGCCAGCAATCTACGAAGATACCATCAATAATGTAAGGTCTCCTATCAATAATAATGATAATAACTTTTTCCTTGCATGGATATCTATCTGTCATACAGGAAAGCATCATCAACCATCTTCAAGCCTAGCTCCGAGATGCCAACCCAAGACTGGAGCTCAGTTCTCTGGCCAAGGGATCTTCGAGCCAAGCCACTCCCAATCTCAAACATCTTCGAACCTATCTCCAAGATGCCAACCCAAGACCAGAGCTCAGATCTCTGGCCAAGGGATCTTCGAGCCAAGCTGCTCTCAATCTCAACCATCTTCGATCCCAGCTCCGAGACGCCAACCCAAGACCAGAGCTCAGATCTCCAGCCAAGGGATCTTCAAGCCAAGCTGCTCTCAATCTTAACTGTCCTCGATCCCAGCTCCGAGATGCCAACACAAGACTAGAGCTCAGATCTCCAGCCAAGGGATCTTCGAGCCAAGCTGCTCTCAATCTCAGCCATCCTCGATCCCAGCTCTAAGATGCCAACCCAAGACTGGAGCTCAGATCTCTGACCAAGGGATCTTCAAGCCAAGCTGCTCTCAATCTCAACCGTCTTAGAGCCCAGCTCCGAGATTCCAACCCAAGACCAGAGCTCAGATCTCTGGCCCTGGGATCTTCGAGCCACGCCACTCCCAATCTCAATCATCTTCAAGCCCAACTCTGAGATGCCAACCCAAGACCGGAGCTCAGATCTCTAGCCAAGGGATCTTCGAGCCAAGCTGCTCTCAATCTCAACCGTCTTCGAGTCCAGCTCTGAGACGCCAACCCAAGACCAGAGCTCAGATCTCCGGCCAAGGGATCTTCGAGCCAAGCTGCTCTCAATCTCAACCATCTTTGAGCCCAGCTCCAAGATGCCAGCCCAAGACCGGGGATCAGATCTCTGGCCAAGTGATCTTCGAGCCAAGCTGCTCTCAATCTCAACCATCTTCGAGCCCAGCTCCATGATGCCAGCCCAAGATCGGGACTCAGATCTCCGACCAAGGGACCTTCGAACCACGCCGCTCGCAATCATCAACCATCTTCGAGCCCAGCTCCAAGATCCCAACCTAAGACTGGAGCTCAGATCTCTGGCCAAGGGATCTTCAAGCCACGCTGCTCGCAATCATCAACCATCTTTGAGCCCAGCTCCAAGATGCCAAACCAAGACCAGAGCTTAGATCTCTGGCCAAGGGATCTTTGAGCCACGCCGCTCACAATCATTAATGTCTCCGAGCCCAGCTCTGAGATGCCAACCTAAGACTGGAGCCCAGATTTTTGGCCAAAGGATCTTCGAGCCAAGCAGCTACTATCAATACCTCGAGCCTAGCTCCAAGGCCCCAAAGACCTGAAGCCCTAAGGCAATCCCTGGACCGGGGCCCAGTCCTCCAGCCAGGAAGGCCTCGAGCCTAGCTCCAAGGCATCCAAGACCTGAAGCCCTCAAGCACCTTGGACCGGGCTCCAGCTCTCTGGCCAAGGAACCACCGAGCCCAGCTGCTCATAATTGCCAGAACCTTGCACCCGACTCGCCGACACTAAAGCCCGGTAATCAAGCCCCAAGCAAGATGAGACCCTCTTCTCTGATCTCCCCACTCATCTAAAAAAAAGAAGAAGAAGAAAGAACAAAGAAGAGAGGGAGGGGAGGGAAAGAAAGAGAAAAAGCGAGAAGGGTGGGTTGCAAGAAAGTTCAAATCATATTAATCAAGAACCAGTTACAAACATTTTGTGGGCCCCCGACATGCCGGGTGACCCCAACCAAGCACAAAAAGAAGACAAAGTATAAAACAAAAGAAAAAGGACTACTTTGCATGAGCTGGCCCCCTTGCTGAGCCTTGAGGCTGAGGGACCCTGCCTTCATGGACCTCCGGCTGAAGGGCTCCATCCTTGAATGGCTAGGCCTCGGTTGGTGTCGGAGGCTCGGGAGCCACAGCTTCCTTGATGATGGCCTCCCCATCAGGCTCTGCATCTGAGGATGAGGGGTACCTGAGGCGAGCATGGTCTTTATCGGGAACAGACGCCTCGATCCGGCTGTGCAAGAACATGAAGCCTTTATAGAAGGAGTCCGACACTGTTTGATGAATTTCAGCGATGAACTCCTCTAAGGCCTTGAACTTGGCAACGACGTCCTCAGCATCTTTTCCTAGCCTTGGCGGCCTCCTTCCTTGCCTCGGCGGCCTCCAACCTGGCAGCCTCTGCCTACTTGCCTGCTAGCTCCACCGCCTTCTCAACCGTGGCAAACCTTCCTTTCCCTATCGCCAGCTATGCTTGGGCAGCAGTTCGGGAGGCGTCCTTATGCTGATCAGCCTCGCACTGTACCACTTCAGCTTTTTCTCAACAGTGGAGAGATCGTCGATGGCCTTCTTTGAGCGATTGCACTCCAGGTCAAGGGCCACCAGGAGTTTCGTCGCTCACCAATCAGCATTGGTGAGCTGCTTCTCCAGGTCCCCGACTTTTTGCTCGAGCACCCCGTTCGCCACATCCTTCTCATTCAGGTCAGACTTTAGAGACTCGATCTTGACCGTTCATTGCAGCTTGATACACTCCCAGTTCTGATAGCATCCCCTAATGAAGAGAGCCTTGACACCGATCTACACCATGAAAAGAGGTCAGTTAAGAAAAAAAAAGGAAGAGAAAAGAAAGAAAGAAGAGACAACTCATGGAGTAAAGCTAGGGGAAGATGGTGTTGAGGACATCGCTTAGCCGCAGTCCAGCCATCTCCTCCTGGTCGCATGTCTGGATTGAGAAATCCATCATGCGCTCGGCCAGCTCGGGGCTCCGGAGGAACGAGCTCTTTGGCCCAATCTTGAAAGGGAGTCGACATCACGCCTCCTCCCTCCTGCTCTCTCCTGTAGTAGGCGGCCTTGCCCCACTAACCGTAGGGCCCCCGGGGTAGGCTGAGGAGCTGGTACCCGTGCAGGAGGTGCCTCAGTCATAACCTCGGTCCCGGCTCAAACCGCCTCGTCCCTGATCTCAATCACAGATGGACTCTAAGGGCAAGAGGATGCAGCGACAGCAGTTGCGACCCTTGCACAGGCTACTACCTCAGGCTCCGTGGTGGGGGCCACCCCCAGATGACCGGCTGCTCCGGGAATTCTTGGGCTGCTTGCTGGACTGGCCCCAGTGCCACAGCCGCCGCCCTCTCCATTGGTACAGGGGCAGCTCGGGTCACCCCTGAACTATGACCGACCGGTGCAGCAGAAGCGATCTCGGTCATCGACTGGCTCAGGTCAGCCGTCGTGGTGGGAACGGCCGTCGATGCGCTCTCATCCCTAACTCGCCTCGATGAAGGCTCCTCGACCAGTCCAGTTGGTGGCCACTTCCAGGTGATTGTCAATAGGTCGCTTTCTATGAAAAACATCCCTGCATGCAAGTCACACAACAGTCAGAGCCCATAAGAAGCGATGTAAGAAATGCAAGGAAGGAAAAGAAAAGTTCAAGCCGAACTCACCCAACCCATTTATTGGGTCGACCCCAGCATTGAAAAGGTTCTGCTCTGATAATAGGACCTCGAGAGAAGGGATCTGGATGGTGCGGAGCTGCTCGTAGTCATCCCGGTCAGCCACATCAACCATAGAATTTTGGTTGGGAGACTGGTCCGGATAACTCTAGACCCAGTCGACCCCCTCAACCGTCGCAAAGAAGAATTTACTCTTCCATCCCTTGATGGAAGAGAGGAGCTCAAATTTGATGCCCTTCGGGTGGGAGGACAAGGACCACCACCCATCCTTAGTCGGGTGGGGCTTTAGTGCAAAGAAAGCCCTGAACAAAGAGAACCGGGCAACAAACCCATGGAGGTGGCAGAGCACAATGAAGGAGAAGATGACCCTAATGGCGTTTGGCACTAACTAGGCAGGGACCAAATGATAGTTGTCCAAGATGAAAATGAAGAAGAGATGGAAAGGAAAGTGGAGACCCCCTGAGAAGGTCTTCTCGTAAAAAGCAATGCGGCCCGGGACACTGGAGGTGACCCATTCCCCCGGACGAGGGATCATAAGTCGAACAGAATGTGGGTGCCATGACATCCCGAACGGTCCCCAGTTCCTCGATGGTGATCGTCGAAGTGACCCCACCAGGACCTGTGGACCAGGCAAACTCAGAAATAGGTACATAAGGAGGAAGGAGAGAAGGACCGGATCCCGGTTCCCTAATAAGCACCGGATCGGGAGAACGCCTCCTACTGAACTCGAAGCGAGCCGCATCCTCCTCCTCACCGGAGGAAGAAGAAGATGCTGGCCTCCACTCGAAGGGACCGACCTCTCCCTGATTTGTTGAGGGGCGGAAGCCTGGCCAAAATGGGACATCCTCAAGAATAAGAGAGGTGAAGCACTCGAGGTGGAGGACGAAAAAGCGAACTCGACTCGAAGGAGACCCTAGAAGGACCCTACTCTGATGAAGGGGGAAGGAGGGGACTAACCTAGTTCCTTAAATGATCTAAGGTGACTGGGAGGATGAAGAAAGCTCGAACACAGCAGTGACCGTAGAGAATTCAAAAGAATGGATATTTCGGGTAATGCCCTCTTTTTGTTTTGAAATGACCCGATGGATCTGCCTCAATACGACCACTCCACCAACGGATCCAAGCCACGTGCTGCCCATCGACGAAAATAGCATCCTGGCCGCTCTGAATTCTATGCCAACATTAACTACTCCTCGAACATGGCTACGTGGTGCCCCAGCATTGGTCTGCAAGACCGTCTCATGAAGCGCCAAGCAATCATGGCCATCATTGTGCCAGATCTCTGCCTTTCCATGTCAGCACCATAATTACTCCCTTCGGCATGAGCACCGCGCACTAGCGATCCTCGGGAGTGGGAGGCAAATGATGTGGCAAAATTGTTGACATGGGGGAGCTGACAGGTGCCATGTCAAAGGAAGCCACCACGTTAAATGCCATGTCAATTCTGCTGCCCAGACTCCTCCGTCGAGCTGAGCTCCCTCGAGATAACGAGCCGAGCTCCGTCCTTCGCTAGGTCGGTCCTGCAAGCTCGAGATGCCTAGGCCGGAGCCACACCCTGCCCTCCAGAGCAAGACCCTCAAAGATCGAGCCATGTGGTCGAAGTTGAGCACATCCCTCCTCAGCCATGTGGAGCCTCTCCGAGTATGAGCCCTCTGGACCAGGCCCGCACTCCGCCCTCCAGAGCGAGACCCTCGAAGATCGAGCCCTGTGGTCGGAGTCAAGCTCATCCCTCCTCCACCATATGGAGCCTCTCCGAGTACGAGCCCACTGGACCGGGCACTCACTACGCGCTCCAGAGTGAGACCCTTGAAGATCGAGTCCTGTGGTCGGAGTCGAGCTCAGCCCTCCTCCGCCACGTGGAGCCTCTTCGAGTGCGAGCCCTTTGGACCGAGCCCACACTCTACCCTCCTTCACCGAGGCGATCCTGCAAGCTCGGGGCATCTAGGTCGGAGCAAGCCCTACCACTCCAGCTTAGCCACAGCTCAAACATGAGCACCGCCATCCCAAGACACCGGCGAGCCTCCGGAGGACTACTTCGGGATACCTGCTAGACCGTACTGACCGCCTGCGACCACCAGTTACACCAGAAATGGGAGAAACCCATGGATCGAGATGCCATGCTCCTCACCAACTGCCTGGACCATCCGAGAGAGGAAGTCAACTAGGAGATTCGAATCCCAAGGGTGGCGGCCCACCGATCGAGGTACTATCAGGTTTCCCGGAATGAGGCAACCAAGGAAAATGTTAGAGCACATGACAGCTTTTCTTATCATGGATCAGGAAAGGCTCCTCGGGACACCACTGCACGCGCCTGACAGCGTGGTGGAGATCCCAAGATGAACACCAAATGGTAACTTAATCAACAAAAATTGAAGGTAAGAACCACAATACAGACAAGGCACAAGCCATACCACTTGAACACAAGTGCAAGCTCAACCAAAAAGAGCACGGCACCATCAGCATCTCAAGCAAGGTCGAGCAGAAGGGCCACACAGAGACTCCCTTTGGCCAGGCCACTCTTCCCCCGGCACACTTGCATCCCACTCTCACACTAATCACTCCTATATGGAGTCCATCAAGTGGGGCTCGACCTGGAGGATCTGTCCCCTGGGTCGTCACTGACTTGATCGTCGAAGTGCCCCTGCCGAAAATCTCGGCCTGGGTCACTAAACCCTGTTTTGTAGGTCCAGGACTACCGGACAGCGAGACAGTGAAGGAGGCGCGCTTTGACACCGACAGCAACTACAAGCCACGGCAATCTTGGCGGCAACACATCTATTACAAACTCATCAAATTTTGCAATGTATTCGGCTACACTCTTGGTTCCCTATGTCAACCTCTGCCACTGGTCTAGAAGTCTCTGGTGGTAAGACATAGGAAGGTATTTTTCTCTAAGCCAAAGTTTCATTGCCCTCCAGGTTACTATGGGAACATCACCCCTTTGTTTGATGAATCTCTCGACGTTTCCCTAGTAAAGCCTAGTCTGACGAATTAACCTAAGCTTCACAAATTTGCATTTTCTTTCCTCAATCATGTTATACCAATCAAAGTATTGGTCCATCTCTCCCTCCCAATCATGTAAACCTTAGGATCCAAATTTCCATCAATTGTTGGTGCTTCCAACCTAATACTCTTAAGGGTTCGCTCGTCACGGTCTGTCTGATCCTGATTATGTCTCCTTGGGTTTGGCTCATAGACTGGATCATGGTGTGCTATCCTAGGGTTCGGGTCATGGACTCGATCAGGATTGGGCCTCCTAGGATTTGGCTCAAAGAAATGGTCTTGATGAAGAGCCCTTCTAGGGTTGATGGGTGTCTCAAACTCAGGATCAGGTTCTAACTCATTCTGGACTTCATAAGTTCCTCCAGGGGTACGAGATTCTAATCAATCAAGCCTAGTAGTGATGAGGGTTATCTGACCAGTCATGTTTTGGTTGGTCTGGGTCAATTGATCAGTCAGGTTTTGGTTCAGTCAGGTCATTGGGTCATTCAAAGATTTCTTCAAGCTCTCAAAGTTTTGTTCCATGGTTACACTAGATTGGGCTTGGGTTTGCTCATAGGGTGCTCATGATCTAGTTGCCATGCATACACGCACTCAAACTCAGACTAGGGGTTTGCTAGACCTAGAGCCCAAACCAAATGTTAGGTCAAATTGACAATCCAGGTTGTAGTAACTTGGCACCTGGTCAGGTAAGTGTAAGGTTAGTGGAGGTTCCTCTTTGCTTGCCTTAGACAACAATTTGAAATTGGCCAGGTAAGCTAACCAACCCACCTTCCTTCGAGCCCTTGTCCCTGAACCACTTGCCTAGACACCAGATACAAGCACACACAAACAGGTTGTCAAAGTTGGCTTGACACTTGATTCAACCCGACCTTGTGGGTGTCTCTAGCTCACTAGAGCAATTAAATGTCTACTCCGTTTTAATTATGGTTGGGTTCGTTATTTAAGTTGGTGATTTTTGAGCTAGGGACAGGTGATGAAATTCTGACCCTATGTCAATTTGATGCCCTTAACTTGATTTACCATGAAATGAATGCAAACAAGCATATGGATCCAAATTTCAGGTGCAGAATTGATGTGTTGTAGTTCTAAAGTGGTGTAGAAAAGTGCAATGTAAAAATATCCAAAAATTCAGAAAAAATTACAAAACATTTCTAACTTATGGATGACATACCTGATAAAAGGAAATTAAAAATTAAAATCTGTGCTAGGCATGGTAGTTCCTAGAACACAGACATTGCATGCATGACAGAATAGTAGAATTTAAACAAACAAAGGTATTTGCATACCAAACTTCAACCTAAAGATTCACGTCCGGCCAGGGACTCATTATTCCCATTGGTCGTGATAGTGTACTGGTGTACACCCGCTCAGGAGTCTTGAATCTTAGATCTAGATTGGATTTACAAAAAAAAAAAAAAACTATGTAGCAAGTATGAGTGCTATGCATGTAGAAAATTTCAGCAGCCTACCTAAATGCAGAAATTCAAAATTAACCCTATCCTACCGTGCACTGATACCATGATGATGGGGAACAAGTATCGAATGATGCATTTCTAGGAATTAGAGAGACTAAATGATAATGAAGCAAATATGCATGCAGCTATTCTACGTAAAATAAACAGAATTATTTGAAAGGAACATAAGGGAAAAAAATAAGACTAGAAAAGAATCATTCAAACCAATTAAGGGACTGGTGTGGACACCAGAAACCGAAAAAAACTTCACTCTAACAAGGTTAGCCTTATCCCAATTTCGATCAAAGATAATTAGGTTACCTTGTATTCTTTAGTTCAAAAATATTTTATTTTCAAGAGCCATTTCCTTTTCAAGAGTCCTGTAAATGTTTTATTTTCAAGAGACATTTCCTTTTCAAGAGTCCTGTAAATGTTTATTTTCAAGAGTGTTTATTGAGTCCTGTAATTACTTTTTTTTTAAAAAAAAAATTCAATTCCTGTAAGTCCATTTCAAGTTTTAAAGTTTAGGTCAGTTAAGTCGGTTCAGTTGAGTTAAGTCTATTTCAGTTAATCAAGTCTTAAAGCAATGAAAGCCAGCAACAAGACTCAAATTCTGGACCCCAGAATTTGACCACATGAAGAAGAGAAGACACATCAACCAAGCAAGAGAAAAGGACCATCAACTAGGACCACTTGGCGCCACATGTCATTCCTTATCCAAGTAGAAGACCATCTCATCATCAGGCGCCACCTCACTAGCCACCTCATCACTCTTTGGTGCCAACAAGGAAGATTCAAATTTAAGGAGGTTGGCCACACCCCTCCAAGTCCTCCACCAAATTCTCCAACCCCCCCCAACCCTCCAAACTCTGCACCAAATCCTCCAACCCCCCCTTGTAATCCTCCTCAATTTTGGGAGTTTTTAAATTTCAAAAGCTAGCTTTGTGAGGCTATTAAAGGCCTTGGACGCTCATTGTAAAGGGGATTGATAGAGATGAATGAAAAATGAAGTTGAAGTTGAAGTTGTAGTCTTATGTTATTTCTTTGAGTGATTGTTCCTAAGCCCCCCCCCTCCCCCCCCACACACTCGAATCTACTTTCTTCTCCAAGCCATCCAACGTCATGTTCAAGAAGGAGACATTGGAGCCGGCCAAACCATCTCAGACTTCCTTCCTTGCTCATAAATTATTCCATCCCTTCCATATGCTTGCTTTCTTCTTCCTTAACTTTTGATCTTCATTGCAGGGTCCTTCGAAGTCTTTGAGTTGTGAACAGGGTTCCCCTTGATAATGAACTAACAAGCTGAAGCCCAAGCCCAGCGTTCTGATCTCTGTTATCCAAGTTCTCCAGTCCAGAGCATTGGTAGTTTCAAGGTTTGAAATCATTAGAAGGTTGGAAAGCTCAACAAGGTAAGTCCTCAATCATTAGCCCCTATTGTCTAGATCTTCTTCCTTCTTAGTTTTAGGATTGTGTATACTCATGTAATAGTCTCTTTTCATGTAATCCTTAAGACTTATTATGATGAGTACAATGGTAGTGTAATTAGGTTTAATTGCTCTACATAGACTAATCAAATCATTAATCATATGCTTGCCGCATCAGGGACCTTCATGGTTAAGAAACCACACAAGTTAGTGCTAGCTTATTCTACTATTTTGGATCTGAAAGAAGGTTTTAAAGATGGTTACCCAGCCATTAATATTCTGAAATTAGCAAAGGAACACTCAAGAAGAAGTACTAAGATGGCAAGGGGTTACTCTAGGTCTAAAGGCAACTTGTACTGATTCCTTAGCACAATAAACCTTCACCTTGGAAACCAGGAGACCCGGGGATCCTGCACAAATAGATGGAAAGATTAGAAGGTTTAGATGGAAAGTTGGAGGAATGGAAGACGAAAGTTAGGAATGGAAGAATAGGCTTAGGCTTGGCTTGAAGTGGATCTCCTTTGGCGCCCATAGCATGAACCTTCTTCACTTGATGGCATGGGGGATTTCCTTGTGGATGACATCCTTCGAAAGAGGGGGAGGATGAACTTGGAATGGCTTGAAGAAGAGTCTTCAAGGTTGGTCAAATAGGGTTGGAAGAATAATTAGATGCTTGATTGGCTAAGTAACCTAGGCCTCTCACCTACCTTCTCTCAAGGGAGTTTGACTAGCAAAGAAAAATTTTCTTAAGGAAAGAGTTCAATTCATTCATCATCAACATTACAAGAGGACTTATGAGCTTTTATAGACTTTAAGCTCCCTTTCAAATTCAAATTACACCTCCTTTCATGGAGAAAATCAAGGGGCATTCCATGAAGAGAGGGGTGGCCCTTTCAAATTTGAAATTGCTAATTACAAGGTGGGCACCTATAAAGAGTGGAAGCTTAATTCAAATCTGATTTTATCTTAGACGAAATTCTTGGTTGAAGTATCTTGATGATGTGGCATGACTTGTCCTCCAAGTTGGCATGACTTGTCCTCCAAGATGGCATGGTTCAATGATGATGCGATGCTCCAAGTAGTTTGGTGCGGGCACCAGACTCAGAAAAAGACTTCAGGGCTCCATCTAGATCTCTGATTGACCTCGCCCGAAGAATTAGGATTTTCTAGTTTTGTAATAAGGGTTGACTTGGTCAACTCAATTTTAATCTTAAGTCTGTATTTCCCTGCAATTTAAATTTTGTTGAGTCATGTTGATTCAGTACAAGTCCTAGTAGTGGTCTAGGTCTTCTTCAGGTTGGTGCCATTTTTTTCCAGTCAAGTCAAGGCCCAAGCAAGTGGGCGCCACACTCCCAGCCACACGCCAGAGTCCAGGAGGCACCACAACTGCATCCCAGTGTCTTGGTCCCCATACCCAAGGGAGCAAGAATTTTTCTTGAAGCCAAAATCAAGGAGGTGCCCCATATATACCTTAAAAGGCCAAGCTAAAGAAAGAAAGAGGCATTTCTTGGGGAGCACTTCAAGGGGGCGCCCAATCCATGCCTAAAAAGACCAAAGCAAAGTTGGGAAGAGCCATGACTTGGGGAGAAAGAAAAGGAGGTGTCCAAAAGAGTTGAACCATTGAAGGAAGAACCCTAAATTCAAGGAGAAGACTTAGGAGGCGCCATCTTTCTACCTTTTGAGAGGACTTTCATGACTTTTAGGACTGCCCACTCCTTGTAGGACTCTTTGGTTGGCCAAGAGGGAGAATATTTCCTACCAAAAGTATAGGCTAGGGAGTTTAGTCCCACATGGAAAATGTATGAAATTTTATTTCTTTGTTATGTTTATATATTCAACTCTATGTAACTCTTGAATGATAATGAGTAAATGAAATCTTTTCTTGTGTTGAGCAACCTTGTGTTCTCTTCTTCCGCACTTCTTTGAGTGTTGAGCTCCATGAGGGAGTAAATCCGGGTTCCATTACAGCCTTGAGGAGGTGAGAGATCTCCAAAGTTACCAAAATCCTGCCCCGCTTTCATCCCTAGCCGCTACCCTAATTTCCTTTCATCATTCTAGCCGCCAACACCCAAATTCCTAAACCCTATTCCCACTTCATTCAAGGCTGCCATCTCCTTCTCCAAGCCACCGCCCACTATATCAAGCCCTAAGTCCTTTTCATCTGCAAGCCGCCGCCCTACCAGCCAAACCCTAAATCCACTCCATCTTCCACCGCCACCTCCATACTCTTCCCTCATCTTCAAAGTTCGAGCAGTCCGGAGCTATCCCAGGTAAAGGTCTCTTCCTTGAGTTTCTCACATCCTTATCTTGTTTTTCATCCTTTCCAGATCCAGAGTACGAGAAGAAGGCCAACCTTGCCATAGGACTACAATCCGAGGATCCATTGCGAAGATACCCCATCTCCAAGGATCCTACAATCTGCTCGAGAGTGTCCTTCAATTGAAGCAAAGAGAGATATCACAGTCAGGTATAAAACCTTCTCTTCTCTCTTCGTCTGTTTCTTGAAAGAGGAGCAAACCCTAGGTCTGGGGGTTTCTCAATCCCCAGCGATCCTACTTCTTTATTACTTTGATAATCTACTCTTTTGAATTGTGCTTTTTTTCAGTGCATATTTTCTTTCAATATTAGTTATCCTTGTTTTTGAGTCAAGCCAACTTCTAACAAAACACAAAAAAAATTAGTCTTAATTTACTTCCGCATCGCATCATCTTATTTGTTCTGCATCACAGTTGGTGAAGCTGGTTGCACTTATTTTGGCTTAATAGAAACCCAACTCAAGTAGCTCTTGAACCCAACTCAATACAAAGCAAATTTAACTTTAACTTTAATTGGACTTTAGAACTTAAATTAAAATAAAACAGCACTCAATAATTCAAATAAAAATAAATATTGGACTTATAGACTTATTACAAGACTTAAATTCCTAATCTTCTATCCATAAAGAACTTTGCATTCATTGAAGCCTCTTCCTGAGTCTGGTGTTCGTACCAGAGAGCCAGATGACATCCAGAATACTGTAGATATCCCGGATGGTCGCAAGATCATTGCCAATTATCATCGAAGCGATACCACCGGGACCGGTCGACCGCGGAGGTTCTGGAGAAGGCTCAGAAGGAGGAGAGGGGATGGACCCTAGGCAACCCTATGACTATCCCCATGGGGAGAGGCCTCCTGGAAAGCTCGTAGCACACCTGTTCCTCCTCATCATCATCAGAAGAAGGTGTCCTCAGCCAAGAAGGCCTGGCCTTGTTGAGTTTAGTCAAGGGACGGATGTTCCGACACCTGCAAGACATTTCAAGAAGAAGACAAAGAAGAAGGGATGGAGAAGCAAGAAGAAGGAACGAATGAAGTCTGAGAAGATTCTAGCCCTAAGAAGAGACTCTACCTAGCCCACAGAGAAAGAAAAGTGGAGAATGAACGAACTTGGTAGCCTTTGGAGGAAAAGGATGACTGGGGAGAAGGTGGCTCTCTAGTTCACTGGCAGGCACGAAAGTTTTTTTAAAGGAAAAATGCCTTTCCTTTCAAGGTGACTGGACCATAACCATCCCATCACCACCATTGAATTCGCTCCATGTGTCAGCAATTGACAGAGATGACACTCCATTCTGCCCATGACCACTTCGGATTCTGCATCGATAATAATGCCTCCTCGGACGGCTCTATGTGTCGCCACTTCATTGGCACGAAGGTCCATCCCGCGAGGCACCGACAATCATGTCAATTATGGTGCAAGATTTTGGTCTTTCCATGTTAGCACTGCATTTACTCCCTTCGCCCCGAGCGCCGTGCACCAACGGGACTTGGGAGTGGGGGGCAAATGATGTGGCAGGATTGCTGATATGGAACCTATGTCAGACCCACTCATATGCCATGTTGAAAGAAGCTGCCATGTCTGACATCTCTTCTCGGACTCCTTCACCAGGCAGCTCCCTCAAGGTTGAGACACCATGGCTGAAGTCAAGCTACACCTCTCTAGACTCCTTCGCCAGGTGGCTCCCTCAGGGTCGAGACATCATGGCTGAAGTCGAGCTCCACCTCCTTGGACTCCTTCACCAGGCAGCTCCCTCAGGATCGAGACACCATGGCCGAAGTCAAGCTCCACCTCTCTAGACTCCTTCGCCAGGCAGCTCCCTTAGGATCGAGATGCCATGGCCAAAGTCGAGCTCAGCCTCTCCAGACTTCTTCACCAGGCGGCTCCCTTAAGGTCGAGACGTAATGGCCGAAGTCGAGCTCCACCTCTCGGACTCCTTTGCTAGGCGGCTCTCTCAGGGTCAAGACACCATGGCCAAAGTTGAGCTCCGCCTCTCTGGACCAGCCGCACCTCGGACGAAGGGACCTGCAATTGAAGGACATCACCACTCTCCTTGGATAGCGGTCGGCCACCCAAGGATCACGGAAAGGTGCCTGACAGGCTACAATAATGGCCCCAGCTACCGCTTACACCGAAAGTGAAGGGGTCCCCCAATCGAGGCATTGCACTCCCTACCAACCGTCTACACCATCCATAAGAGGAAGTTAACCCAGAAGATTCAAATCTAGGGGGCGACTACCCCCCCGATCGAGGCTTTGCCAAACTTCCTGGAATGGAGCAATGAGGAAGAATGTTAAAGTGCACGGTAGTTCCTTATCACAAGTAAGGAAAGGTGTCCCATCCATGGCACGAAACATCGCCGCACTTGCCTACAAGTGGGGGAGGATCCCAAGGTAGGCATCAAGCAGCCACTCTGGCTTAAAAGGGGCTCTCCAAGGTTCCAAGAAGGAGGTACGCAAACTAAGCAAACCAAGCAAACAAACGGGCATGAAGGGTGGCACGCAGGAGGGCAACCGAAAGGCCAGGCATCCAAGGCTATCGGAGACCCACCGGAAGGGTCTCGATGGACACAGCCTTCCTGCCCAAACTTCCCTCCATTACCACTTCTCCTGCTCCACTCATAACTCGTTTACATTCTCTCTACATATCATTTTCTCCTCCTAGCATGGAGTCCATCTACGGGGCTCGACCAGGAGGATCTATTCTCTTGGATCGTCACTGACTTGATCATCAGAGTGCCCCCACCGGGATCATTGGCCCGAGTCTCTTCTGTTTTGCCAGTCCGGACATGCAGGCAGGTTCCAGAGCGATAAAAGCACGATCCGAGGTTATCTTCAGCTATAGGCCATGGAGGTTTAGGCGACAATAGAAGCTAAGTTCTAGTCCTGGCATTAGGAGTCCTCAAACTTGTTTTCGAGTCCAGTACAATCATTTTGAATGAGTGTCATATTGTCCATCTTTTATCTTTAATGTCATTTCTGTAGGCCAATTAGCCATGTATGGTTATGAATTATCTATAAAGAATGACATTTGCAAAACCATTTGGAATGGTTTTGTAGTGATGATTGGACATATGAATAATGGCATTTATGTACTATCATGACCTGTTAGTGTAATGTACATGTATAGCAAACATCCTAGGATAGATAATATCAGCGATGCATGCCTATGGCATTGTAGGCTAGGTCATATTAACAAGAACATGATAAATAGATTGAAAGAGGGTCTCCTCAATTTTTGTAAAAATGGTTCACTGCTAACCTATGAATCCTGTCTTCTTGGAAAGATGACATAGTCACCTTTTACTGGAAAAGGTGAATAAGCCAAAGAGATTCTAAATCTGGTACATGCTGATGTATGTAGACCCATGAATATTAGTGCAAGAGGTGGGTACAGTTATTTCATTACGTTTATAGGTGACCTTTCAAGATATAGTTGTCTTCTTGATAAGATATAAATCTGAATCATTTGAAATGTTCAAACAATATCGTAGTAAAGTAGAAAAACAAATTAGAAGGTGTATCAAAATACTTCGATCAGATCGAGGTGGTGAATACCTTTCCGATGATTTTCTGATATATCTTTAGGAGAATGGGATTCTCTCTTAGTGGACTCCTCCAGGGACACCTCAGTTAAATGGAGTGTTTGAAAGGAGGAATCAAACCCTATTCGACATGGTTTGGTACATGATAGACTTTGCTTCTCTGCCACTTTCCTTTTGGGGATATGCTCTGGAATCAGCTTGTTACCTTTTGAATAGGGCTCCGAGTAAGTCCGTTAGCAAAACCCCATATGAGATATGGACTGGACGTAAGTCGACACTCTCACACCTTCAGGTCTGGGGTTGTCCGAGTTATGTAAAACATTTAGAAATGGACAAACATGGACCTAGGTCTGACCGATGCCTATTTGTTGGGTATCCAAAAGAGTCTAAGGGGTATTACTTTTACTTAGCTAAGAAACAAAAGTTGTTCGTTAGTCTTAGGGCTATCTTTTTGGAAAAAGAGTTCCTTGGTGAAGGAACTGTAGCCACTAAGATTGAACTTAATGAAGTTCAACAAGCAGAAGAACAGACAAACTTAAGGAACAACATAGAGACGGTTGTGATTAGATCACACCCTGAGCCTACATAGGAACCATTAAGGAGATCCGGTAGGGTACCGAGTCGACCGAACAGATACTATGATTTCTTGGTCCAGGATGGTGATCCCATTGATCTTGATGAGAATAATGAGGATCTGATCACCTATATAGATGCGATACAGAGGTCCGACTCTAAGAAATGGCTGGGAGCCATGAAATCCGAAATGAAGTCCATGGAAATCAATAATGTATGGACATTGGTTGATCCACCTGAAGGGATAAAACCTATTGGGTGCAAGTGGATTTTAAAAGAAAAGGGGCTCAAACGGGCAGGTAGAGACCTATAAAACCCATCTAGTTGCTAAGGGGTATCGTCAATGTTATGGTATTGACTATGACGGGATGTTTTCTCATGTGGCAATGCTCAAATCCATTCGGATCATACTTGCTTTGGTGGTACACTGTGACTATGAAATCTAGCAAATGGATATCCGAACAGCTTTCTTGAATGATGAGCTAGATGAGGAGGTGTGTATGATACAACCTGAAGGGTTCACATCCACAAACGAGTCAAAGGTGTGCAAGCTTCTAAAGTCCATCTATGGATTGAAGCAAGCATCACAGAGTTGGAACATGCAATTTAATATGTGTATTAAGTCGTATGGCTTCGTTAAGAACGTAGAAGAGCCTTGCATTTATAAATGGGCTAATGGTTCTGTAATTGTATTCCTTGTATTGTATGTGGATGACATTCTCTTAATCAGGAATGACATCCAAACACTGCAAGGAATAAAGGTCTGGTTGCCATCTCAGTTCTCTATGAAGGACTTGGATGAAGCCTCTTACATACTAGGTATGAAGATCTATAGAAATAGATCTAAAAGGCTTCTGGGACTGTCCCAGTCTACGTACATTGATAATGTACTAAAACGGATCAGCATGAAAAATTTCAAGAAAGGCTATCTCTCGATAGGCACTGGAATTGCTCTCTTCAAAAGGGATTGTGCAACAACTCCTAAGGAGAGAGAGTGTATAAGTAGAATCCCATATGCTTCGGTAGTGGGTTCTATCATGTATGCCATGATGTGTACTAGACTAGATATGGCATACTCACTAAGTGTGTTGAGTAGATACCAGTCTGATCCAGGTGAAGCTCATTGGAAAGTGGTAATGACCATCCTTAAGTATTTACAAAATAGTAAGGACCAATGGTTGATTTATGGAGAACCTGACTTGAAACTTGTAGGGTATACTGATTCTAGTTTTCAGTCAGATAAGGATGACAGCAAGAGTGTGTCAGGATTTATCTTTATCCTAAATGGAGGAGCGATCTGTTGGAAAAGTTCTAAGCAGCCTATTATGGTATATTCAGTATGCGAAGTAGAATATATTGCAGCATCAGATGCAGTGAAAAAAGCTGTGTGGTTGTGAAAGTTCCTTGACAAGCCGGGAGTGGCACCTTCCCAGGATGGTCCTGTTTCGGTGTATTGTAATAGCACTGGAGCCATTGCTCAAGCCAAAGAGCCGAAGTCTTATCACTGTATAAAGCACATTCTGCGGCACTATCACCTTGTACGAGAGATCGTGAAACGAGGTGACATTGACCTTCAAAAGATCGATGGAAAAGAGAATCTAGCTAACCCCTTTACTAAAGCCATCGAAATTCAAGAGTCGATAGTTGTAAATGAAAAATGGAAATAAGATTCTATACCGATTGTCTTTAGTCCAAGTGGGAGTTGTTGGAAATTGTGTCCCAAAATCAATCGTCTAGGCTGTAGATGGTTGTGCTAGTTTTTGTAATTGTGTATAAATTTCTTAATGAATAAAAATTTTTCTTTTGGCTGTTCATCACATGTGCATTTTCCTGAAAAGAACTCTTGTGTGATAGAGTCCTTAAAACTACATTATATTTGATATAGAGAGGATATATCAAGTAGTTCTTGAACTAGTTCACAACTAAAGGATACATTGTTATAGGACGATGATGTATCAAGTATAGGTTGCTGTATCTCATATTGGTTGGTTGTCCTCTTGACCAAGCAGTGTGGTGACACTATTGTGATATACAAGTGAATTGTGTGACATCTCACTGAATATGACCATCTATGGAGATCCCTTCTACCAAAGGGTTGCTCGTGAAGGGATATGGGTATATATGTCCCTTAGACCTGAGGTCACCAAGGTAGCTTGCAAGCAACTCACTGTACTTTGGTGCTGGACTACCTGGATTTCTAATCTAGTGATGAAAGGTTTATGGGTGCAATCAAGTACTTGTGGAGCGATGCTGGATCAAGATGGAATTGACCCTTCCAAATAGTTTAGAGTGAATGAATCACTGTGTTTCAATTTAGCAAAATCTTGGCCAAGATAGTTCTTGTGAAGAGTTACAGAACTTGTAAAGTTGAAATACAATCTGGATGAACCAAATTAGGGTTGGCAGTCAAACCCTAGGTCATTGGTGTGGACACCAGAGGCACCAGAATAAGGCAGAGGCTTCTCAACCCTCTGTGGATCACTTAATAACATTTGAGTCCACTGTAATAAAGCTTAGTCCAGCTGAGTTGTCTTTATTTGAGTCCTGTATTAGTCAGCTCATATTGATCTAATTCAGTCTAGTGTTAGTTAGCTCATGTTGAGCTAATTTTATTTTTTTGAGTCCCATCCAAGCATACTGAAGACTCAAGACCGCACCATACAAGTGAAGACCAAGTGCAACCAGATTGAAGACATGGAAGTATAGCCCAAGTCCAACCCAGCTTGAAGATTTGAAGACCCCAGGAGGAAAATTCAGAAAACCCTGATTCCTTGCAGATGCCATCCAGATGTCCAGATTCCCTTCCAGATGCCAGAATATATTCATAGACCAGGGCATCCATGATTCCAGAGGTCCGACTAAATCCTAGCCCAAAGAAGTCAAGCCCAGGCGCCAAGCCCAGCCCCTAAGAAGAAAGATACCAAGGAATATTCCTGCTACCTGACTACCAGGCCACCCTAGCTTCTAGAGGCCCAAGCCCATGCACCCAGCCCCTTTGGGCCGGCCCCATGCTGCTCTTAGAAGCCCAACACGCCCCCCTAGGCATCCTTGGAGTATTAACCAAGTCAAGAGAAATTTTAGGAATTTTTTCTACCTAATGTTTCCTTATTTTCTAGCTAGGGTTTGAGTAGGAGTAGGATTCTTATATAAAGACTAATGTGTCCTCACTTGGAGCCAAAGACTAAGGGTCTATTTAAAGGATCCTAGTCTCTTGTATGAGGATTGATTTTGATATATAAATTAAACTTGAGTTCTTTTCTATTGCTTTGTGCTACCCTGCTTTGTGCTAAGGGGTTTTTATTGGTGCTTTCATCTTCTTGGTGTTGCAACAGATTCCTGTAGCCAACCAACCTTCCAGAGCCCTAGCCGCCCTCCTCCAAAACTTTCTTCCCCTTGCTATTTTCTCTTGTTTCCTTGTTTCCTAGTTAGTTTTCTAACCCTTGACAGGTCGTTTGTAGGTCCCCGAGTTCCTATGAATCCAATGACTCCAGCCAAGCCTCAATCGAACCATCGAGCAGAAAGCCAGGTATCCGCGGGTCTCTGGCTCGATTTTCCAGGATGCATCCATCGAGGAATGAAAGATCCCTTCACTGCGATCTTCATCGGGTGCTTCAAACATTGTCAGGTACATCCCCTCTGTCACCAGTAATTTTATTGTAGAAGAACCTGCCCTAATCGAGGCTTCTCAATCTCGGTGATCTTTCTTTATTGCTTTTCTAGGTCCTAATCTGCATGCTTGACTTCTAATCGGGATTTAACCACTTAACTCCACATATAAAACACACAAAAATAATCACTTGCATATAAGTTCCGCATTAGTCATCATGAGCATGATGAGGTCAAAAGGATGAATTATGTGATAACCATATGCCAGAGGTTCTTGTTAGTTGCTTTACAATCTTTGACCTATCCGGATGTCAGGTGTCATTGCTAGATGAGGACTTTGACTGGTACTGGAAGTGTTCCAGTGCTACCAGCTTAGTATTCGAACCTATGGGGTCACACATTATAGGGATTTCTATCTGATCTAAAGGCTGATCGATGATTGAGAATCGTTTGCCATCACTGAAGGTCAATATGATTGACCATGTTCAAAGTATCAACACTTGCAATTGTCGACACTTAGTAAAATGGAAGTGTCAACACTTGATCGATGAGTAGAAATTCTATGAAGTTTTCTGGGAATGTTTTGACTTCAAATTTTAAAATCGAATTTCGAATTTTGGGTATGTTTGGCTCCAAGCTTTCATGGTATGATGGTCATACTTGCCACTTTAGCTTGGACCCATTTGGTATGGCCCTTGACCTTCTCTCCCAATCACTCTCCTTCCTCTTTCTCCCTCTCATGGCTACCTCTATAAATAAAGGTTGTTTTAGGGGCTACTGGTTGGTTGAAGAACTAGAAAGAAAAGGGGGTTTGTGAGGATTTGGGATTGGGTGTGAGAATACCTAGCATTCAAGCTAGGTCTTGGGAAGAGATCTAGGTAGGAAGGGTTCCACCTCTCCTCGTCTTCGAGAAAAAGAAGATCGGCCCGAAGGATCCCAAGGAACTAGCACTCCGAGAGAGTTGATCAGAGTCTAGCCCTGGTGTGAACTACTCATAGAGGCCAGACACGTTTGTGGCTTGAGAGCTTTTCACTACCTCCATCTTTAAGTTATAGTAGTAAGGAACCTTTATGCCTATTGACTCTTTTCTTGCTATTGATATTTTATAGCATGCTACATTGTTATACTAAGTCCTGTTGCAGGCAGATTGGTAGATCATTTTGATTAATCTACTGAGCCTTCCACTGCATATTTTAAAATAGTTTTAAAATACTATGTTTTTGCCTTGCATGCTTGCTTTCCTTTGCTTTTGCTTCTTAATCCTTCAACGTAGTCCCGCAAAGACTATGGTCCTATTGCTGGATGGAGAAGAGGCTATCAGATTTTTGTGAGACCTTCTAGCAGGCATCAAAGTGTGCCATGTGTTGGGAAAGCAATCATCTAGGCTGTAGATGGTTGTGCTCTCTTATATTTTGTATATTAATTCTTTAATAAATAAAAGTTTTTTTTGGCTGTTCATCATATTTCTATTTTTCTAAAATGAACTCTTGTATGATGGAGTCCTTAGAACTACATTGTTTGATATAGAGAGGATATATCAAGTAGTTCTTAATCTAGTTCACAACCAAATGATACATTGTTATAGGACGATGATGTATCAAGTATAGGTTGTTGTATGTCACATTTGTTGGTTAACCAAGGAGTGTGGAGACACTAGTGTGACATGCAAGTGAAATGTTTGACATTTCACTGAACATGACCATTTGCGGAGCTTCCTTCTGCCAAAGAGTTGCTCGCGAAGGGTTATGGATATATGTATCCCTCAGACCTGAGGTCACCATGGCAGCCTGCAAGCAACTCACTATACTTTGGTGCTAAACTACCTGGATTTCTAATCCAGTGATGGAAGTTTTCTGGATATAGTCAAGTACTTGAGGAGCGGTGGTGGATCAAGATGGAATTGATCTCTCCAAATAGTTTGGAGTGAATGACTCACTATATCCCAATTCAGCAAAACATTGGCCAAGGTAGTTCTTGTGAGGAGTCACAGAACTTGTGAGGTTGAGACATGATCTGGATAAACCAAATTAGAGTTGGCAGTCTAACCCTAGGTCATCCTGAGCATTGTGAGACCAAAGGGATGAATTATGCGGCAACCATATGGCAGAGTTCTTGTGAGGTGCTCTATATCTTTGACCTATCCGAATGTCGGGTATCATTGCTAGATGAGGACTTTGACTAGTATTGGAAATGTTCCAGTGCTACCGACTTAGTGTTTGAACATATGGGATCACACACCATAGAGGATTTCTATCTAATCTTTTGGCTAATCGAAGATTGAGAATCGTTTGACATCGCCGGAGGTCAATTTGATTGATCAGGTTCCAAGTGTTGACACTTGGTAATTTTCGTGAGTCGACACTTCCTATGATGAACAGAATTCTGGGAGGATTTTGGACAAGTTTTGACCTGGTTTGAATTTCAAATTCAAACTAGTTTTGGCTCTAGGGTTATATGGTATGAAAGTCATACTTACCTTAATGGGTTGGACCCATTTGGTATGGCCTTGATCCTCTCCCCCATTCTCTCCCCTTATCTCTCCTCCTTCCTCTTTCTCCTTCTCTTGGCTGCACCTATGAATGAGGGTCATTGTATAGGCTATAAGGGTTACAAGTTACAACACTACTAGAGAGAAGATAGAGAAGGGTTGTGAGAGTTCTAGGGATTGGGTGTGAGCAACCTAGCAGTCAAGCTAGGTCTTGGAAAGAGTGGTTTTGGGAAGGGGTTCCTGCTCTCCTCCTAGTCTTCCTGGAAGAAGAAGATCGGCCAAGGATCCCGAAGAGCTAGCACTCCGAGGGAGTTGATCAGAGTCGAGCCCAGGTGTGGATATCCTGTAGAGGCCAGACGCGTGTGTGGCACGAGCACCCTCCTCTTTCTTAAAGCACTTCCACAGCTTCTCTCTTGGTATAAATGTATGGTACTTTTATATTTGCTGTTTCTCTTGCTTTGATGTTATATGCATGCTAGATCATTATGCTAGATCCTTTTGCAGGTAGATCGGTAGATCGTTTAGATCTATCTACCGAGCATTTCGCTGTGCATGCTTTAAAAATATTTTAAAATGCATATCTTTCTATCATGTTTTCTTGCATATTGTATGTTAGGTGTAGGTGCTTTAGACCTTCAATGGTATTAGAGCAACGGTTCCTTTTTGTAGTATAATGATGCTAGGATGCTAAAAACATCTCTTTTCTTTCTTAAGTACTTGGATTGAGTGCTTCACCATGGCTGTCCAGTTATAAGAGAGAAGTTGGACTGCAAGACCCTCTCTTCCCATTCAATGGGGTCTCCTATGGCGTGTAGGGTTGCCACTGTGATTGACTCTTGAAAAAAAAATTAAGAAGAAAGAAAATTGTAGGTTAAAAATATTTTAATCTAATGACATGATCATAAAACAACTTTAGATAAGATCTAAAATGATTGTTTTGATATGTTTTGATTGAAAGTTTTGTGAAACTTTGGATTTAAAATCACTGTTTTTCATTATCTCAGGCTGTGAGTCGACACTTGGCCTTTGAAGTGTCGACTCATGGGAAAATTTTCTAAGATCTAGTTTCTATTTTTCTTTTGAGATAGTTTGAAGTGTCGACACTTGCCCTTGAAGTGTCGACACTTGACCCTGAAGTGTCGACACTTGACCTTCGAAGTGTCGACACATGAGTGTGTCCAGAAAATAGATCATTCTATTTTTTTTCCCTAACTCAGGCCTTGAGTCGATACTTGCTCTTGAAGTATCGATACTTGAGATGAAAATTCTAATATATAATGAATTCAAATTTTGATTTGTTATAAAATTATTTTACATGATAAATTAAAATTATTTTAATTTATTTGAGGCTATTGAACTTAATTGAGAATTAAGAATGATCATGAACTCTAAAAATATGATTCAAAAGATTTTAAGTCATTTCAATAAGCCTTAAGGGTCATGGGTTAGCTTCTATTAGGTCCTTAATTGGGTTAGACCTAAGTTTAGATGCATTGAACTAATTTAAGAACTAATCTAATCAAATGTTAAGTTAGGATTTCTTCTCTAGATCTATTTAATAGTTAGATTGATCAGTATATAATCTAAATAGACCTTATTTGTGGCTCAGTAGAAAACTCAAGTCTTTAGGCTAGTCTAATCGAGTTTGATGAACTAATTGGTATCGAGGTAAGTTTGGCATTGTAATCATGGTTCTTTGGGACTACCTCTTACCTGGCCAACTCTGTTGGTGTTTAAGGCAAGATGGTTAATGGCAGAACCCATCCCATGATCTCACTTACCTGGCCAATGTGGTCAATCAGGATTGATTAGATAGCTCATTGACTCGTGTTAGCCCTTGTCATCCATGGTTAATCAGTCTTGACTGATTTTAGGTGCCCATGGATCATAAGTTATGTGTAACCATCCTGGATTACTGATGTGGTCAGTGGGAGGTTGATCCATGTCTTTTCATCTCTTCGTCTGTCACATTAAAGTTAAAACCCTCTAAATTATTAGATTCTTAAAAGGACAAAGTTATGGAGATAACCAAGTCCTAGCCTTCCATTAAGTGGGATAATAATGTGTCCAGTAGTTTGGTGTTCATTAGTAAATCCAAAGATCGGGTGTTCATCGAGCTATTGGAATTGCTATTCCTAATATGATGGCTCAGTGTGACTTTCTTAATGGTGGTCAAGTGGGCCGACCAAAGTCGGGCTTGACCATTCGTTAGTTAGAAGTATTGAATTTTGTCATATTAATGATTGGACCTAACCGGGACCTTCAATAGGAGGCTCAAAAACCGATTGAAGTGCTCCTTGGGGAAAACCCTATTACTAGAGGTTACTTGGAGAAGTAATCGGTTGAAGAACCTTCCTTTCGACATACATGGGTGGGCCGGCCAAAGTTGGGCTTATGTGTTGTCTATTGGACTCTAGTACCCGCTAAGGAATTAAAGTAATTCTTCAGATTAGAGGTAGAGGTCACCAATCTGTGCAAAATGGTGGGAGGGACCTTTAGACGAAAGTCCATGTCTTTATGTTAATAATTCATATACACTAATTAGTTTTGGTTTTCCTTTCAGATGTCTTCCAACCTGTCACTCCGGTCTCTTCTTGACAACGAGAAGCTCAATGGACCCAACTTCGATAGCTAGTATCAAAGGCTCAGGATTGTCCTGGAGCATGAACGGATCTTGTATGTGATATCAGATCCGGCACCTGAGATCCCTGCTGTCAATGCTCGGGGTTCAGTCAGAGACACTTATCAGAAGTGGCTCTCTGATAGGATAACTATCTGATGCATTATGTTAGCGATGATGAACGATAAGATCAGTCATAAATTCAAGAAAGCCCAACCGGAAGAAATCCTTTAAAGGTTGAAGGAGTCTTTCGGGATACCAGATGACGTTGAGAGGTACAGGGTCTCCTGTGCTACCTACAATGCACGAATGTATGATGGGGCCTCGGTCACTAATCATGTATTATACATGATTGAGATGATTGAGCACCTGGGCAAGCTTGGATGTCCCTTGCATGAACAGCTTGGAAAAGATGCGATTTTGAATTCTCTCCCCTCCTCCTATCTTGACTTTCTCGATCATTACATAATGAATAAGCCTGCAGTCAACTACCATGGTCTATTGGGGTTGCTGCAGGCTTATGAGAAAGACCACCAATTGAATAAAGGGGTGGTGAATCTAGTAGGAGGTTTTTCGGAAGGGCATTATCCCTTTAAGAAAGTGAAGAAGAAAAATAATAAAGGGAAAAAGGTGATTAGTATTTTTGGGCCCGATCAAGTCAAGAAAGTGAAGGTTGATCAAAGCCAGGCAAAGTGCTTCTTCTACAAGAAGAAGGGTCATTGAAAGAAGAACTATCCTCTTTATATTATGTCCCTTGACTCGAGCAGGTCCAAGAAGAGAAAGCTACAGGATGGTCCTGAACAAGGTATTTATATGATAACACCTTGTAGTTTCTCTATTTGTGATACTACTAACTGGGTATTGGATACATGAAGTCCAATTCATAATTACAATTCTTTGCAAGGACTTCAAGTTAGTAGAAGATTTGAGGACGGCGAGAGGTTCTTGAACGTGGGAAATGGAAGCCGAGTCCCAGTTCTGGCATTGAGAGTCCTTAAACTTGTTTTTGAGTCTTGTATTATCATTTTGAACGAGTGTCATTTTTGTCCTTCTTTTATTTTGAATGTCATTTTTGTAGGCCAGTTGGCCATGTATGGTTACGAACTATCAGTAAAAAATGACATTTGCAAAATCATTTGGAATGGTTCTATACTTTTGAATGGACAAATGCGTGATGGCATTTATGTATTGTCATGACCTATTAATGTAATGTACATGTCTAGCAAACATCCTAGGATTGATAATGTTAGCGAAGCATACCTATGGCATTGTAGGCTTGGTCATATTAAGAGGAACATGATAAATAGGATGAAAATTGAGGGTCTCCTCGATTTTAGTGAAGATAGTTCACTTCTAACCTGTGTGTCCTATCTTCTTGGAAAAATGACTAAGTCACCTTTTACTAGAAAAGGTGAACGAGCTAATAAAATTCTGAGTCTGGTACATACTAATGTATATGGATCTATGAATATTAGTGCCAAGGGTGGGTACGTTTATTTCATTACATTTATAGACGACCTTTCGAGGTACGGTTATGTCTTCATGGTAAGATATAAATTTGAATCATTTGAAATGTTCAAACGATATCATAATGAAGTAGAAAAACAAACAAGAAATTATATCAAAACCCTTCGATCCGATCGAGGTAGTAAATATCTTTCTGATGTGTTTTTGACATATCTTAAGGAGAATGGGATTCTCTTTCAATGGACACCTCCAGGGACACCTCAATTAAATGGAGTGTCTGAGAGGAGGAATCGAACCCTGTTAGACATGGTTCGGTCCATGATGGGCTTTGCTTCTCTGTCGATATCCTTTTGGAGATATGCTCTAGAATCAACCTGTTATCTTCTGAATAGGGCTCCAAGTAAGTCCATTAGTAAAACACCATATGAGATGTGGACTGGACATAAGCCGACACTTTCACACCTTCGAGTTGGGGGTGCCTGGCTTATGTAAAACATTTGGAAATGGACAAACATGGATCTAGGTCTGACCGGTGCCTATTTGTTGGGTATCCAAAAGAGTCTAAGGGGTATTACTTTTACTTAGCTGAGGAACAAAAGTCATTCATCGATCTTAGGGCTATTATTTTGGAAAAGGAGTTCCTTGGTGAAGGGACTGTAGCCGCTATGATTTAACTTAATGAGTTCAACAAGTAGAAGAACTATCACACTTAAGAGACAACATAGAATCGGTTGTGATTAGATCACACTCTGAGCCTACTCAGGAACCATTAAGGAGATCTGGTAGAGTACCAAGTTGACCGGATAGATACTACGGTTTCTTGGTCCGGGATGGGGATCCCATTGAACTTGATGAGAACAATAAAGACCCGATCACCTATATGGATGCATTATAGAGGTTCGACTATGAGAAATGGTTTGGAGCCATGAAATTTGAAATGGAGTCCATGGAGATCAACAATGTATGGACATTGGTTGATGCACTTGAAGGGATAAAACCCATTGGGTGCAAATCGATTTTCAAAAGGAAAAGGGGCGTAGACAAAAAGGTGGAGACCTATAAAGCACGTTTAGTTGCCAAGGGGTATTGTCAACGTTATGGTATTGATTATGACGAGACGTTCTCTCTTGTGGCAATGCTCAAATCCATTTGAATTATGCTTGCTTTAGCAGAACACGTTGACTATGAAATCTAGCAAATGGATGTCCGAACAGCTTTCTTAAATGGGGAGCTTGAAGAGGAGGTGTATATTGTACAACCTGAAGGGTTCACATCCACAGACGAGTCAAAGGTGTGTAGGCTTCAAATGTCCATCTATGGACTGAAGCAAGGATCAAGGAGTTGGAACATGTGATTTGATAAGTGTATCAAGTTATATGGCTTCGTTAGGAATGGAGAAGAGCCTTGCATTTATAAATGGGATAATGGTTCTGTGATTATATTCCTTGTGCTGTATGTGGATGACATTTTCTTAATCAAGAATGACATCGCAGCATTACAAGGAATAAAGGTCTGGTTATCATCTCAGTTCTCTATGAAGGACTTGGGGTGAAGCCTCTTACATACTAGGTATGAAGATCTATAGAGATAGATCTAAGAGGCTTCTGGGACTATCCCAGTCTACGTATATCGACACCATGCTGAAATGATTCAGCATGAAAAATTTCAAGAAGGGTTATCTCCCGATAGGCACTAAAATTTATCTTTCCAAAAGGAATTATGCGACAACTCCTGATGAGAGAGAGGCATGAGTAGAATCCCATATGCTTCGGTAGTGGCTTCTATCATGTATGCCATGACATATACTAGACCAGATGTGGCATACTCCCTAGGTGTAGTGAGCAAATACTAGTCTGACCTAGGTGAAGCTCATTGGAAAGTGGTAAAAACCATCCTTAAGTATTTACGAAATACTAAGGACCAATGGCTCATTTATGAAGAATCTGACTAAAAACTTGTGGGATATACTAACTCTAGTTTCCAGTCAGATAAAGATGATAGCAAGAGTATGTCAAGATTTGTCTTTACCCTGAACGGAGGAGTTGTCTGCTGGAAAAGTTCCAAGCAGCCTATTATGGTAGACTCAGTATAAGAAGCAGAGTACATTGTAACATCAGATGCAGCGAAGGAAGCTGTATGGTTGTGGAAGTTCCTTGGCGAGCTAGGAGTGGCACCTTCCCTAGATGGTCCTGTTCTGGTGTGCTGTGACAACACTGGAGCCATTGCTCAAGCCAAAGAGCCAAAGTCTCATCACCACACAAAGCATATTCTGTGGCACTATCACCTTGGATGAGAGATCGTGGAACGAGGTGACATTGACCTTCAGAAGATCTATGGAAAGGAGAACCTAGCTGACCCCTTCACTAAAGCCGTCAGAGTTCAAGAGTTCGATTGTTGTAAACAGAAAATGGAAATGAGATTCTGTACCGATTTGCTTTAGTCCAAGTGGGAGTTGTTAGGAATTGTGTTCCAAAGTCAATCATCTAGGCTGTAGATGGTTATGCTATCTTATATTTTGTATATGAATTCTTTAATAAATAAAAGTTATTTTTGACTGTTCGTCATATTTATATTTTCCTGAAATAAACTCTTGTATGATGGAGTCCTTAGAACTATATTGTTTGATATAGAGAGGATATATCAAGTAGTTCTTAAAGTGGTTCACAACCAAATGATACATTGTTATAGGACGATGATGTATCATGTGTAGGTCGTTGTATGTTATATTTGTTGGTTGTCCTCTTAACCAAGGAGTGTGGAGACACTGGTGTGACATGCAAGTAAAATGTGTGACATTTTACTGAACGTGACCATCTGTGGAGCTCCCTTCTACTAAAGGGTTGCTCGTGAAGGGATATGGGTATATGTGTCCCTCAGACTTGAGGTTACCATGGCAGCTTGCAAGCAACTCACTATACTTTGGTGCCAGACTACCTGGATTTCTAATCCAGTGATGGAAGGTTTCTGGGTATAGTCAAGTACTTGAGGAGCGGTGGTGGATCAAGATAGAATTGACATCTCCAAATAGTTTGGAGTGAATAACTCACTATGTCTCAATTCAGTAAAACCTTGGCCAGGGTAGTTCTTGTGAGGAGTCACAGAATTTGTTAGGTTGAGACATGATCTGGATAAACCAAATTAGGGTTGGCAGTCTAACCCTAGGTCATCCTAAGTATTATGAGGTCAAAGGGATGAATTATACGGCAACCATATGCCAGTGGTTCTTGTGAGGTGCTCTACATCTTTGACCTATCCGGACGTCGGGTATCATTGCTAGACGAGCACTTTGACTGGTACTGGAAATGTTCCAGTGCAACTGGCTTAGTGTTCGAACCTATAGGGTCACACACCATAGAGGATTTCTATTTGATCTTTTGGCTAACCGATGATTGAAAGTTGTTTGATGTCGCCGGAGGTCAATTTGATTGACCAGGTTCCAAGTGTCGACACTTGGCAATTTTCGTGAGTCGACACTTCCTATGATGAACAGAATTCTAGAAAGATTTCGTGGAAGGATTTTGGACAAGTTTTGACCTGGTTTGAATTTCGAATTCAAACCAGTTTTGGCTCCAAGGTTATATGGTATAAAAGTCATACTTACCTTAATGGGTTGGACCCATTTAGTATGGCCTTGACCTCTACCCCATTCTCTCCTCTCATCTCTCCTCCTTCCTCTTTCTCCATCTTTTGGATGCACCTACAAATGAGAGTCATTGTATAGGCTGTAAGGGTTACAAGTTACAACACTACTAGAGAGAAGATAGAGAAGGGTTGTGAGAGTTCTAGGGATTGTGTGTGAGCAACCTAGCAGTCAAGCTATGTCTTGGAAAGAGAAATTTTGGGAAGGGGTTCCTGCTCTCCTCCTAGTCTTCCTGGAAGAAGAAGATCGGCCAAGGATCCCGAATAGCTAGCACTCCAAGGGAGTTGATCAGAGTTGAGCCCAGGTGTGGATATCCTATAGAGGCCAGACACGTGTGTGGCTCGAGCACCCTCCTCCTTTTTACAGCACTTCCACTACTTCTCTCTAGGTATAAAGGTATGGTACTTTTATATTTGCTATTTATCTTACTTTGATGTTATATGCATGCTAGATCATTATGCTATATCTTTTTGCGGGCATATCGGTAGATCGTTTAGATCTATCTACCAAGCCTTCCGCTGTGCATGCTTTAAAAATATTTTTAAATGCATATCTTTCTGCCCTATTTTCTTGCATATTGTATGCTACGTGTAGGTGCTTTTCACCTTCACAACAAACTTCTTCTCCTGCTCTGCAAAGGAGTTAATGCTCCCGGGCTCGAGGCAGGTGTACCATACTTAAGTAGCCTTCTAAAGAGTGGCAAGGAAGGCGATGCAAAGAAGGGCATCAGTCACCCACTAGACTCTCATGAGGGCCTTGTAGCTCTCTAGGTGGTCTAGGAGGGTTGGTGGTCTTGTCGTAGGGATCCACCTAAGGCAAAAAACCGGCTAGAGATGGGTCCCTCTTGGATTTCTTGGGAGAAAGGGGTGCGGGCATCATAGCCTACCGACTCGTGTGGGGAGCCCTGTAGGTTGGCAAACTGGAAGGATAGCTCGGCCAGCTTGTACTCCTGCTCATCAGTAAAACTTTCTATCGAGGCTGTCGGAGGAGAGAACAATGATGGTCAGAGAAGATCATGCCGGGGGCCTTGCCTCGATAGTGCTTGCGACGCCTAGAGGTGGCATGATCGAAGATCAGAGACTAGCTCTCTTAGTTGGTTGACCTACTCCACTACCTCTTCCTTGGGGTCTGGAGGCTCCCCTGGTGGCAAGATGTGGCCTGCAGGTGTGAAGGCCTTCCTTGGAAGGACTGCAAACTACCACGATATCCAACGGCCTGAGCCATGGGGGTTCCTAGCTGTTGCTGGGTTGCTAGGGATCGGTGCTGATGATGTAGCTATTGCACCGCTGCGGTCAGGGTCTGGACCTACTGGGTGAGCCAATCTATTGCTGCCTAGATCACCATTTCCTGCAGCTCCAGTGTGGCATTAGTTGATGGCTCTCCTTCTTGGCATCCAATGCATATACCCGATCCTGCAAAAGAAGGAAGACCCGGGCCAGGGATCTCGGCTAGGGCACTATGACGGTCAAGTCAGTGGACAATCAAGGGGAACAGATCCTCCTTGATGGATCCCGATGTGGTCTTCATGCTCAGGGGTCTTGAGAAATGATGGAATAAGGGTTAGGGATGAAAGGAGGGCTTGAGCAGTATGGTCACTACTATTGTTGGGACTCTCCTTGGGAGATCTAATTGGCCTTTGTGCCTTGCTGATCGCATGCTCCATCTCATATACCTTTGCCAGAGGCCCCTTTGAGTTTCTTATGGATGAGTGGCACCTCCAGTGAGGTGCAGAGTCCTGGCCTAGTGCTCTCTGGGCATTCCTCATGTGGGTGAGGCATAGGCCTATTCTTCCTCTCCTTGGAGGAGAGGGACCAGACCCATAGCCTCCATCCAAAGAGGTTTGCTACTGGTAGTGGTGGAGTGTGAAAGAGAGTGCATCCCTTTCATGGTAGGTACATGAGGTGCGCCACGGGGCTTGACACTCTGATAAAGCACTGTCCCTTTCTGGCATCACCCCGCCTTATTTGGGGAGACCTGGCAGAGCATCGACTAGGAGTAGATGCTACAGGGTCTAAATTCTCTGGCAAAACCTTCCTCTTCTGGATGGTGGAGATGATGGGTAGTGGGGTGCAGTGACATGATCGGAGTGCCCTTCCCCAGGTGGTGTCGACAGTATGCTGAAGGGCCTGATGCTCCAGCGGGATGCTCCTCCACAAGCGGCGTGCTCTGATGCAATGCCATCTCATAGGCACCACAGTCGGCGTGCCATGGAGGGAGGCTTATTTTTCAGAGGTTCCAGATGGTGTGCCTTAGGGCAGCACCACCTCTCAAGGATGTCAGCCTCTCCACATAGTGCTAGGGTTCTGGTGACGGCGGTAGCGCTAGCTACCGACATCACCCACCCATCTGCCCTAGGGGTGCTCATGGGAGAGGCCATGTTTGCCTGTAAGATTCATACCTAACTTTGGGGAAAAGGTTGACTTTGACCAGGGGATCGATCTTGAGTAGGGGAGCATGATCTCGGTCGAGGGCTCGACCTCGAGGGAGCCCACTTCGACCAGGGGCTCGAAAAGCAAGGCATGATCTTGATTGGGGCTTGATCTCGAGGGAGCTCACTTCGACAAAGGGGCTCGATAAATGGGGCTCGACCTCTAGGGAGCTCACTTCATCCAAGGGACTCAAAAACTGAGGCATGACCTTGACCAAGATTCGACCTTGAGGGAGTTCACTTCAGCCAAGGGACTTGAAAAGCAAGGCACGACCTCGACTGGGGCTCGACCTCGAGGGAGCTCACTTCGACCAAGGGGCTTGAGAAAGCGAGGCATGATCTTGGCCAGGGCTCGACCTCGAGGGAGCTCACTTCGACCAAGGAGCTTGAAAAGCGAAGCATGACCTCAATCAGGGCTCAACCTCAATAGAGCCACTTCAGCCAAGGGGCTCTCCGGGTGCTCCACCCAGGATCGGCATCCAAGTGGCATTTTTTGCTAGCATGGCCGCTAGCTAGATCTGAGAGGGACTCCAAGTCAGTAATCCTGCCATATCACAACCTATTAGGAGAAGTCTTATTCGGCCAAAGATATGAGTCCAACTCAATAAGCCTGGTTGATTAGCCCTACTACATTTTTATTGATCATTAATCATATTGGATCTACATGTTCATCAATCATTCACCAAATTTGATCCTTGATTAGCTAATATTTCCCTCTTAGCTTCAACATTATTGGATACTTTGGCTTGACCATATGTTCGATGCTTGGTTAATCTTATCAACTGACCTCTCATCAAGAAGCTAGTGCTCCCTTCAAATAACCAAACCCAGTCGAGTGCCAGCCGAACCTTTGCTCTGGTAGTCAGGACCTGCTACCCTTTTGGCAAAGCAAAATGGCACTTTGCATCTCTAAGGCCAATCATCCCTCATCTTCACTAGAAGTAATAGAACCGTCTTTGGATCCATGTCTGATGGTGAATAGATCCCTAGGTGCACTCTCTTAAACCTTCTAAAGGCTGGCATAATCGATGCTCATTTTAATGCCTCTGATTGCATGACTAGAAGGTCATATCATGCTTTATGATCACTAATCATCGACATATCTTTGCAATTAAGGAAAGCATGACTAGGCCCTTGTAGTGGTCAACATAATTATTAAGAAATATGATTAATATCATACAAAAGACAAAGTTTTAATTAAAGGGGAGTGGACATTCTATATGAACAGAGAGATCTCCTGATAGTAGGATCTCCAGTCCTGTCACTTCTCATCAAATCTACTAAAAACCTTCCTCCCATAATGTCCATTGTCTATTACCTATAAAAGGGACTCCCTGTGAGCCTCCAAGATATGCCAGAAAAAATTTTACTTTATGCTTCTCATATTATTGGATTGAAGATCTGATTTGAACATCGGAGGATCCTTATCAAAACATCTTCTAGCCAGAATTTTTTATTGACCCCACCTTCCAAAGATCCTCTCTCACTGCCAATTCTAGCATCTTTAGTAAGTATCCATCAAATTTTAGCACCAATACAACCCATATCCCTCATAATTTGCTATTCATACATTATGTCCCTACTCTTTGTTGGCTGCCAATAATTAATATGATGAATCCAAATTTCCCTTTCTATTATCAATTTATTAAACAAGATTCTTATCAAATAAAATTTTTTAAAACAACCAATATCACATATCCATATATTTCAAAAACTATCAATATTTGATACATGCTGTTATGATAACTGCTCTGGAAAATTAATTACCAGTCTGAAGATTTAGTGATGCGGGACTAATATGCATGCAATTTTTTTTGTATATTATATATGTGGGGTTGAGTGACTAATTCCTGAATTTTATATTAAAATAAGTTGTAGGGAATTTTATATGAATTTTAGAAGATCAGCATGAAGATTAGGACCTAGAAAAGTAGAAAAGAAGGATCGCCGGGGCTGAGAAGCCTCGGTTAGGGCAAGTTCTCCTACAATAAAACTAGTGGAGGTAAATGGGGTGTACCTAACAACGTCTGTGAAGATCACAGCAAAGGGGTCTCTTGTTCCTTGACGGATGCGATCTGGAAAATCGAGCCAAAGACCTGTGGATACCCGTCTTTCTGCTCGGTGATCCGATTGAGGCTTGGCTGGAGTCGTTGGATTCGTAGGAACTCGGGGACCTGCAAATGACCTGTCAGGGGTTAGAAAACTCACAAAGGAACAAGAAAACAAAGTGAAAACAGCAAGGGAAGGCTTCTTTTAGAGTGGGCGTCCAGGGATCTAAGAGGCTTGTTGGCAGCAAGAAGATGATTGCAGCACTAGGAAGAAAAACTCTCACAAACCCCTTTATGCACACAGCAGGGTATCACACAACTCAATAGAAGAACTCAAGGTTTTAATTCATATAAAAAATTAGGTTTCATACAAGAGGCTAGGGTCCTTTAAATAGACCCTTAACTTTGGGCTCCAAGTGAGGGTACATTAGTCTTTACATAAGAATCCTTTTCCCTCTCAAACCCTAGCTAGAAAATAAGGAAACATTAGGTAGAAAAATCCCTAAAAATTCTCTTGACTTGGCCAACACTCCAAGAACGCCTAGGGGGGCGTGTTGGGCTTCTAAGAGCAGCAAGAGGCCGGCCCAAAGGGACTCGAGTGCATGGGTTTGGGCCTCTGGAAGCTGGGGTGGCCTGGTAGCCATGTAGCAGGAATATTCCCTGGTATCTTGCTTCTTTAGGGCTTGGGCTTGGCACCTGGGCTTGATTTCTTTGGTCTAGGATGTAGATAGACCTCTAAAATCATGTATGCCTTGGTATATAAATATATTTTAGCATCTGGAAGGAAATCTGGGCATTTGGAGGGCATCTGCAAGAAATCAGGATTTTCTGAATTTTACTCCTGGGGTCTTCAAATCTTCAAGCTAGGTTTGACTTGGGCAATACTTCCATGTCTTCAATCTAGTTGGACTTGGTCTTCACTTGTATGATATAGTCTTGAGTCTTCAGTATGCTTGGACAGGACTCAAAAAAATAAAATTAGCTCAACATGAGCTGATTAGCATTGGACTGAACTAGCTCAACATGAGTTGACTAGTACAGAACTGAAATAACAACTCAAATAACAACTAAAATGGACTCAGATGAGCTAAGCTGATGCATAACGAAAGAAGAGATGATGCGATGTGGAAATAAATTAAGATTAATTCTCTTTTTTTTACATATTTTTAGAAATTGGCTTTGACTCAAAGGAAAGCTAAACTAAATTGAAAGAAACTAGGTAATAACTGAAAGCACAATTTAAAAGAAACTAGGTTATCAGAGTGGTTCAGAAGTAATGGATCGCTGGGGGTTGAGAAACTCCCAGACCTAGGGTTTCGCTCTGAACTTTCAACAGGACAGAAATAAAGAGAAGAGATGGGTTACCAACCAGACAGTGATCTTCACAAAGTTTGGTGGAAGAACTCTCTCGAGCAGATTGTTGGATCCTCGGATTCGGATACCTTCGCAATGGATCCTCCAATACTGGTCCTGTGGCTGAGTTGGCTTCTCCTGGACTCAAGATCTGGGAAAGAAGAAGAACAAGTGATGGAATCAGATACTCAAGGAAGGATTTACCAGATTGAAGAACTTGAAAGCTGATGTTGCTGAAATCTGGATTCTCCTGGAGGTTGATCTGGCTTCCTCTGAAATTTGCTCTGAAGCTGAAGTATCCGGACTGGACCCGGATGCTAGTGGTCGGCCTTGACTTGGAGAGAGTGGCCGTGAGAGGTGGGATAGGCTAGGGTTTGGTGGATTGAAGTGGATGATGGGCGGCTAGGGGTTTGGAGTTGAAGTGGCTAACCTAGGATTTAGGGGTTGGAGATCTCACACCTCCTCAAGGTTCCTGGGGACCCCAGATTTTACTCCCTCACGGAGCTCAACACCTGGATGCAAGTGCGGAAGAGACAAAATGCAGAGTTTGCTCACATAATAATTGGATTCTTTCATCAGATTACTTTCAAATTTACAAGAAGGGTTTAATTTATAGGACTTTACAAGAGAGTAGGGTTTTACATCTTCCCATGTGGGACTAAGGGAGGGGATCTTCAAATTAGGCTTGTAGGATCAATCCATACACATATGGCCGGCCAAAGGTTCCAAAATAGTTGATTGGAGGTTTTAAAAGGAAGGTAAGTGGCACCTCCTAGCCTTGTTCTTCAAGAGAGAATTTCATTCCTTCCATGGCTCAACTCTTTTGGACTCCTCCTTTTCTTTCTCCCTAAGTCATGGTTCTTCCCATCTTTGCTTTGGGCATTTTTGGCATGGAATGGGCACCCCCTTGAAGTACTCTCCAAGAAGAGTTTCTTTCTTTTCATAGTTTGGCTCTTATGGAAAATTGTGGGCCGCCCCCTTGAATTGTGGATCCCAGATTGCTTTCTCCTCAAATGGCGCATGAGAGAAGGGACCTGCTATCTTGTGGTGTGGGGACCAGAGCATACTGGATGGAGATGTGGCACCCCCTGGACTCAGGCGTGTGGCTGGGAGTGTGGCTGGGAGTGTGGCGCCCACTTGCTTGGCCTTGGGAGAAAATGTGACACCCAGGTTAAAGTCCTAGACCACTACTGAGTCAACATGACTCAACAAAATAAATTGCAGGGAATACATACTCAAGCTAAAATTGAATTGATCAAGTCAACCCTTATTACAAAACCAGAAAACCCTAATTCTTCGGGCAAGGTCAATCAGAGATCCAGATGGAGCTCTGAAGTCTTCTTCTGAGTCTGGTGCCCGCACCAATTCTCCCGGGGTGGGAGGAACTCGACCCTGTCGAGTATGGATCAAGTTGGCTCTGGTATCTCTCCAAGAGGTCTGGGTCCAATTCTTGTAATTCTTCTCGAGAGATCCAAGACTCATCAGAATCTGGCCTTCCTTGCCAGCAGACAAGGTATCTTTGGTATCCTCGATTATGAGTAGAGATAACTTGATCATCTAGGATCTTTTCAATCTGCTCTTTCCTCACAGGCCAGTTTGTTGGTGGACACATAGGGTTGGATTCACTCTCAAGAGCAGGATTAGGTTCAAAAGGCTCTCTGGAAATCACAGCTGGCTCTCTATACTCTACTAGGTCTGTAATGTTGAAAGTGGAGCTAATGCCTAGTTCTGGAGGTAACTCGAGCACATAGGCATTGGATCCTACTCTCTTCACCACTCTAAATGGTCCAGCTCCTCTAGCATGTAACTTTCTAACGGTTCCAGGAGGAAACCATTCAGGTCTTAACCTAATCATTATATAGTCTCCCTCATCAAAAGTTTTGACTCGCCTTTGAGAATCAGCCAACTTCTTATAAGTTTCATTACTTAAATTTATTTTGGCATGAATTTCTTTATGCAAGTTTTTTATATGCTGTGCAAAAACATCGACAGACTCGGAGACTCGTGTGTGGACAGGTAAAGGAGCTAGGTTAAGAGGTGTGTGAGGTTTGTAACCATGCACAATTTCAAATGGACTCTTACCCGTAGACCTATTGACCGAGTCATTGTATGCAAATTCAGCTCTAGGTAAGTACAAATCCCAGTTCCTAATGTTTTCACCAACAAGACACCTTAATAGATTGTCTAAACTACGGTTCACTACTTCGGTTTGGCCATTAGTCTGGGGGTGATAGGCAGTTGAAAACTTAAGTTTTGTCCCTAACTTATGCCAAAGGGTTTTCCAGAAATAGCTGGTGAACCGAACATCCCTATCGGAAACAATTGTCTTTGGTAGGCCATGGAGTCGAACTATCTCATTAAAGAACAGGGTGGCTACCTTAGATGCATCAAATGTTTGGGAACAAGGCAAGAAATGGGCCATCTTGGAAAATCGGTCGACTACAACACAGATAGAGTCATGCCTCCTCTGGGTCTTAGGCAAACCTAACACAAAGTCCGTGCTCACATCTTGCCAAGGACGATCTGGGACAGGGAGTGGGGTATAAAGGCCAGTGTTCTGTTTTCGCTGTTTGGCAACAGCGCAGGTCCGGCACCTAGCCACAATGTGTGCTACATCTCTTTCTAAGCTAGGCCAGAAAAAGTGGTCTTCAATAGCCAGGGTGGTCTTGTCTTTTTCGAAATGGCCAGCTAAACCTCCAGCATGAATTTCCCAAATCAAAAATTCCCTAAGAGAAGTTCTAGGGATGCAAAGCCTATTCTTAAAGAACAGAAAGCCATCTAAAAGGGTATTGTTGCCGCTCTCGCCGCCGCGCCCGTGCCTCGGATCAGCCGATCCTTCCTGAACGCCCGGTGAGGGAGCCCCCTTCCCATGGAGAACCTGCAACAAAAGGGTTAGAGGACCCTGGCCGGGGATCCCGGCGAGGGAGCTCCGACGGTCAAATCAGTAGACGACGAGAAGGAACAGACTCTCCAGCCGGACCCTCTAAAGGGTTCCAGACTTAGAGAGTTAACTGGTGAAGGAAATGCTCTGGGGACCAGAATCTCGGCTGGGCCTCCTTGCCGAGCTCATGCCCAGTGTTCCCCTCTCGGGATTTCTGGTTTCTCTCTCGGAGCAAGGCCTTGTGCCGGTGCTTCCTCCTTGTCCCTAGGCTAATTGGCTTACCTTGTCATCCCCAGATCCTTCCCTCTTTATCTCCCCTCGTCGTGCGTTTGTCTTTTTCCTCCTCGGAAGCTCCCCTCCCCCGTCCTCTTCTCTTTCCCATTTTTGGTGAAGGAGGCCAGGCGGCTTCCTGACCTCGTCCGCCGGGCCCAGCAGGGAAAAGGCAAAGACAGAAGAGAAAGAGGGGAGGGCGGCGCTGACAGGGTGGCCGGTCAGGCCTCGGGCTCCGTAAGAGCGCTCTCTTCCCCAAGCGCGGGCGCCATCCGTCTATGGGGCCTGTTCCGTCAGGATCGGGTCTCTCGGTTGCGGATCCTGCCGGGCCGACGCAAGTGATGTTCCGCGTGCCGCCGCCCTCCATACGGGACACCGTCTGGGATTCGTACGGCCCGAGGGATGGCCTCGGGGCCCGTCTCTCTCCCCGGGGCCCTCTCCGTGCGAGCGGTCTGACCTCGGTTGAGTTGGACCAGTCCCCAGGGGGGCCAACTGGCGAGGGGCGAGGGATCAGCCGACCTCGCTTAGGTGGACCCCTCCTGGGCAGACACCTGGCGAGGTGGTAGAAGGTCGCCTGGCTTCGGCTGAGGTGGGCCCGTCTTCGGGCGGCCACCTGGAAAAGGGCGGAGAATCAGCAGACCTCAGCTTAGGTGGACCCCTCCTGGGTGGACACCGGCGAGGCGGCAGGAGGTCGCCTGGCTTCGGCCGAGGTGGGCCCGTCTCCGGGCGGCAACCTGACGAAGGGCGGAGAGTCAGCCGACCTCGGCTTAGGTGGACCCCTCCTGGGTGGACACCTGGCGAGGTGGCAGAAGGTCGCCTGGCTTCGGCCGAGGTGGGCCCGTCTCCGGGCGGCCACCTGGCGAAGGGCGGAGAGTCAGCCGACCTCGGCTTAGGTGGACCCCTCCTGGGTGGACACCTGGCGAGGCGGCAGGAGGTCGCCTGGCTTCGGCCGAGGTGGGCCCATCTCCGGGCGGCCACCTGACGAAGGGCGAAGAGTCAGCCGACCTCGGCTTAGGTGGACCCCTCCTGGGTGGACACCTGGCGAGGTGGCAGAAGGTCGCCTGGCTTCGACCGAGGTGGGCCCATCTCCGGGCGGCCACCTGGCGAAGGGCGGAGAGTCAGCCGACCTCGGCTTCGGTGGACCCCTCCTGGGTGGACACCTGGCGAGGCGGCAAGGAATCGCCCGACCTTGGCCGACCTCACTTAGGCGGACCCCTCCGGGCCCGGGTGCCAATGAGGTAGTAGAGGAACTCCGAGCCGAGCTCGACCTCGGCGAGGGCGGTTTGCCTTAGACAGTCGTCGGGCGGTGTAGTCTTGCCGATCCTGGCTTTGAGGATGTGGCGCTGACTTGGCCGGGGAAAAATACACGTGGCTCGCTCGTATTCGACGATACCTGAGCCTGGCCACGTCACTGTCATGGCTGTAACAGTTGCCCCCCAGCCCGCCGTTCCGTCGGGGCATCGTAGAACGGAACGTCGGGATTAAATGCGGACATGACGTGGAGAGGCGAAGATCTTGCATCATAATTGCCACGATCCTCGTCGTCGTGGCTCGATGCGGCTGAAGACCTATGGGGAGCCGCCACGCGTCGCCCACTTGCCCATAATCAATGCGTCGCTTCGAGGCAGAGGCCGTTACTCTGCTAACGAGGCGTCGGTGTCGGGCGTGCGCCCACGTGGTGACCATCCAGTGGCCTGAGGCGGAATGACGGGTACGGTCGCTGTTGGCTGAGTTTGAAAGGGAGGGGACTTTCCAGAACGAGGCCTTTTCCCTTGCTTCGTGGGCGGTTTGCTGCAGGCTAACAACTCCTGTTGCACGCGCTCGTTTGTGCATTTTCGGTGAGTGCCTCCTTCTCCTCTAGCCCCCCTCCTTCTTTCTCATTTCCTTTCTGATCTTCTTGTCCTTTCCTTTTCTATGGCGCGTCGTCGCCATGTCTCTTCCAACCCGGACGAGGCCGGTCCATCCCGGCCGAGGACTCCATCTTCTTCCTCCTCAGATGAGGAGGTGATTCCGGAGGAGGTCCGCCGGCGTTTGCAACCCGGGGGTGTCACCATTGGCATCCCCAGGGGGATCCGGTCCCCTCTGGTTGCACCTACCGTGCCCCTCCGTTCCCTTCCTGCTCTGCCTTGTCTTCCTGCTCCGCCTTCTCTTCCTGCTCCACCTTCTCTTCCTGCCGGTCCCTCCGGTCATGCCTCCACCATGACCGAAGGTGATCTTTCTCTGCTCCGGGATGCCTATGGCATCCCGGGGTCTATTCGTCTGTTTGTCCCGCGGTCCGGGGAGCGCGTCACCATGAGTTGCCCTGGCCGCATAGCTTTCTATGAAGACTTCCTCCTTGGGGGTCTTCGGTTTCCTCTGCATCCTTTCTTTCTTTCCTTCCTCAGCCACTTTCGGCTCGTCCCGGCCCAGCTGGCTCCTAATGCCATCCGGGTCATCTTCTCCTTCATCGTTTTCTACCACTTCCATGGGTTCGTTGCCCATTTTTCTCTCTTCAGGGCCTTGTTCACCCTGAAGAAGTGCTCCACCGATGACGGCTGGTGGTACATTTCACCCCGGCCTAGGTGTCTCCGGTTCGACCTCCCTTCCTCGGTCAAGGGATGGAAGAGCCGATTTTTCTTCGCTTCGGTTGACGACATCGACTGGGCCTGGAGTGAACCGGACCAGACCCCGAACCGAAACTCTCGGGTCGAGCCGGCGGACCAGGAGTCCTATACCCAGCTCTTCGGCGACGAGGTCCCGGCGCTCGAGGTTCTGCTTTCTGAGCAGAATCTTTTTGAGGCCGGTATCAGTCCCATCCATGAGACTGGTGAGATTTGGCCCCGCATTGACCTCTGCCCCCCCCTCTCTTCATAACCGAGCCGGCTGACTTTCTGTCTCTTTTGTCTTGCAGGGATGAAGTTTTCATTGGAGAACCTCTTGGAGGGGGCGGCCCAGCGAGACGTCGTGGAGGTAGACGAGCCCGCAGCGAAGAGGGCTCGCACGGAGACGAGCCGGGAGGTCGTGGCGGCGACCATGCCTGGCCCGATTGCCGTCATTTCCCCTCCCAGGCCACCTCAGGGCGGGGTCACTGATACTTCGGCTGCGCGACCTGGTGGCGCCGCAGAGAGAGCTCCAGCGTCTACCGCTCCGCCCATCGCCGGGCCCGTCATTGCTGCCAGCTCGACAGCACCGCCTGTGGCGATCGCCGGCCCGTCGATTGCGGCTTCGGCTGAGGGGGCAGCTACCGCAGGGGCCGGCCCGAAGGCCCCGGCACCGGTGATCACCCACCGGGACTCGGTCATCCTCGACAGGGGGCTGGCGGAGAAGATGATGGAGTACGCTTCCACCGCCCGAGACCGCCGAGCTCGGGGTGGCCGGGATTACGCGGACGCGCTGCTCGGCATCCTTCCGCAGCTCTTCACGGTAAGCCCGAGCCTCTTCATTTTCCTTTTTCCTATCTCGAGACTTACCTGCCTTTTGGTGCGGGCACCAGACTCAGAAGAAGACTTCAGAGCTCCATTTGGATCTCTGATTGACATTGCCCGAGAAATTAGGATTTGTAATAAAGGTTGACCTGGTCAACCAGTTTATTTTTTTATTTATTGAGTCACCATTTAAATTTTGTTGAGTCATGTTGACTCAGTGCAAGTCCCAATGTGGTTTCAATTTGGTCCAAAATGGTGCCACATTTGTCTTCCAATCAAATCAAGGTTCAAGCAAGTGGAGGCCACACTCCAAGCCACACGCCCAGCCACACTCCGAGCACACGCCAGAGTCCAAGAGGCGCCACAGAGGCATCCCAGTGTCATGGTCCCCACATCCAAAGAAGAAAAAATCAAATTGGAGGCTACTTTAAAGGAGGCGCCCATACCTGCCTATTTTACCTAAGCAAAGAAGGAAGAAGACTTCTCTTGGAGAAGAAATCAAAGAAGGACTCCAACCTACTCCTAATTGAAGTTCAAATCAAAATCAAAGAGCTTAACTTGGAGTGGAAGAAAAGAAGAAATACCATAAGAAGAAGAGGACTCCAAATCCAAATCCAACTCCAAAGGAGGCACCAAAAAAATTCAAAAAAAATTCCTTTATGGCCGTCCCAATTTTTTTTGAACTCTTGGTCGGCCAAGAGAGAAGATTTTCTACCTAATCTAGTGGTTGGAGGAGTTTAGTCCCACATGAGAATTTGTACAAGCTTGGAGAAAATTTTAGGTCTATATAATAGACCTCTCTTTGTAACTTTAGAAAATCAATGAAGAAAATTATTATTTTTTTTTTGCTATTCTCTTATGTTGAGTGACCTAGGTTTCTCTTCTTCCGCACTATTCTAAGTGTTGAGCTCCGTGAGGGGGTAATCCGGGTTCCACTGGAGCCTTGAGGAGGTGAGAGATCTCCATCTTTATCCAAAACCCTAGGTTAGCCACTTGAAATTCCAAAACCCTAGCCACCCTTCATTATTTTCAATCCATCAAACCCTAGATCCATCCATCTCCCATGGCCTCTCTCTCTCTACAAGTCCAGGCCATCCACCTTCATCCAGATCCAGTCCGGCAACTTCAGATCCAGAGCAAGTTCCAAGGAAAATCACATCAACATCCAGGAGAATCCAGTTTTCAGCAGTTTCAATCTTCAAGTTCATCAACCTGGTAAATCTTTCCCTTGACTCTCTGATTCCATCAATTGTTTTTCTTCTCTTCCAGATCTTGAGTTCAGGAGAAGCCAACCCGCCAAAGGACCAGTATTGGAGGATCCATTACGAAGATATCTGAATCCGGGATCCATCAATCTGCTCGGGAGAGTTCCTCCACCAAAACCTGTGAAGATCATTGTCTGGTTAGATAAACCATCTCTTCTCGTTATTTCTGTTCTTTTGAAAGTTCGGAGCGAAACCCTAGGTCTGGGAGTTTCTCAACCCCCAGCGATCCGTTGCTTCTGAACTACTCTGATAATTTAGTTTCCTTAAAATTGTGCTTTCAATTATCATATTAATATCTTTCAATGTTAGGTTAACTTTTCTTTGATTTGAAGCCAACTTCTACAAACATATAAAAACAACAAAAAAATTAGTTAATCTTAATTTACTTCCGCATCGCATCTCTTTATTTGTTCTGCATCATTTTTGGTATCAGAGCCCAGTCTAGGGTTTCTGATTTGCTTGCTTGCTTATTTTGATTGTTTTCTCTTTTTATTTTGTCTGCTCGAAGTAGACTCCCCAGGACGTCCGGTCCTAGGAACTAAGTGAGGCGCAAGCCTCCTCCTCCCATTCCACAGGGTGTTCCTAGGGCGTGTAGGGGATCCATTGGGTTATAACTTCGTAGCAGGGATTATAAACGGGGAAGACAATCTAGTTGCAGCCCGTAATTGCCCTGTTTTCTGAATTATTTCTCCCTGCATAAAACTCCGAATTGCATGATTATTGCTTTGTTGAAATCAGTATAATTGATACTATTTTCCATAATTTTTCTGTGATTTATTGGTTTCGGTAAAAATTCTGAGCATTAAAATACAACAACTTTGTTTTTTGTGTTCTGCAATTCAATTCTTTTTGGAGTGATCATCTCATAATTTACTTAAGGGCAATTGAGCATCTAAGATAAGGGGAGGAGTTGATTACCTCTCCTTAGCCCAAAACCACCATCCAATCATTCGAACCTAGACCTAATTTAAAATCAGTTAAACCTAATTTGCCCTAGTGGGCTAGGGACACCAATTGGTCAGGTCTAGGCTAGTGTTGAGTCAGTTTGCCGAGTTATTCTGTGTGTGCTTAGCACTCAGTATCTAGAACGGTGGTTCAGGGATCCATTCCCGAAGGGCTTGTGTGCTGGTCCGCCTACCTGGCCAATCACTGATTGGTGTCTAGGATTGGCAATCAGGGACCTAACACTCCCCTTACACCTGCCTGGCTGAGTCCTGAGTTACTACAGGCTAGCTTGCCACTCTGATTGGGCATCTAGTTTGGACTCTAGGTCTAGTGATCCAGTAGTCGATTTAGTCTAGTCTCATTTTGTGTGCTTGCTTGAATCATCATGTCTACCAGAAACGGAGTGCCATATCAACCTGGTCAAACCCAACCTGATTTAGAGGCCATGATCAGAACTCTTACTGAAAGTATGGCTAAAATGAATCAGGATATGACAAACACTGTGGCCCAGTTTAGCGCACAAATTCATGAGGATCTTACCCAACTTAGGGACCGAGTCCAAGTACTTGAAGAACCTAGACATCGGAATTGGACTCCTGACCCCGATTTTAATGTGCCTCAACCTCACCCACATCAGGAGCCTAGAAGGCCTTTATATAGAGATCCTGAACCTAATCATAGGAGGCCTGACCCAGAGCCTGAAGATAGAGATGATAGGTTCATCAGGAACATCAAATTAGATGCACCCACTTTTGATGGTAGTCTGAACCCTAAGGTGTATTCTGATTGGGAGGGTGAGATGGATCAATACTTTGAGTGGTATGCTATGTCTGAGGAGAGGAAATACAAGTTTGCCAAGATGAAATTAGTGCGTCAAGCTAGGTTATACTGGGGGAACATTGAGCTAACCACTAGGAGACGGAATGTTGAGCCCATAACCACTTGGCAGGGTATGAAAGAAAAACTGAGAGATAAATACCTACCCATTTCATACCAGCAAAACCTGTTAGACCAATGGCAAAACCTGAAACAAGGAAACCGATCTGTCTCAGACTACATAGCTACTTTTGATGAATACCTAATGAGATGTGATGTGAGTGAAGCCCACGAAGTCACTTTGTCTAGATTTAGGGCTGGACTGAGGGAAGATATCAAGAGAGAACTATTTCTGAGAGAGGTTACTGATCTAGACCAAGCCTACCAGATTGCACTGAACATTGAGAAATTTCAGAGTGGACCTATACCTTCTAGGGTTAGTGCCCCAATCCCAAGGAATGGACCTAGCCAAGTTATCCCTAGTAAACCTTTTCATGGTACTTCTACCCCTAGGCCCATGGATAAAGGTAAGGCACCTGACACCCAGAGAACCCCTAGTTCAAATATCACCTGTTTTAAGTGTCAGAAACCAGGTCACATTTCCAGTCAGTGTACTGCCATAGCCTGTTTCAAGTGTCATAAGGTAGGTCATGTTGCTAGCCAGTGCCCACGTAGATCCCTTTACATAGAAGAGGGAGAGAATGATAATTCCGAGCCCAGTGAGGAATTTGAAGAAGAAGTTTATGAGGCCGGAATGAATTTGGTTGAGGAGTATGAAGGAGAGGAGGAACCCAATGAATCTGACCAATTAGGAGTTGTAAGATGCATCCTATCCCAGAATCTAGTTCAAGAGGATTGGCGTAGAACTAACATCCTACAGACTTTTCTTAAATTAGGGGATAAGGTATGTAAGATCATCATAGATAGTGGGAGCTGTGTAAATGCCATCTCTACTAGCACTGTCAAGATGTTAGGCTTAATCCCAGTTCCCCATCCCAACCCCTATAAGGTTTCTTGGGTAGATTCTACCTCCATACCCATCCAGTCTAGATGTCAAGTCCAAATCCAAATGCAATCTTATCACGAAAAGATTTGGTGCGATGTTTTACCCATGGGGGTGAGCAGTATAATTCTCGGAAGACCTTGGTTGTATGATCATGATGCCACCCTCTTAGGAAAATCCAATACCTGTGTCTTTAGTTTCAATGGGAAGAAGATTACGATCCATTCAGTTCCCCCTAAGGACAAGGTAACTAAAGGAGCCGGTAAGGTTAAGGAGATGAAAACTGGAGTGAACCTAATCAGTGCTAAGGATCTAGAACAAGAAATTCATAGTGGTTCACCCATCTGGATGTTGACTGCTAAGGAACTTAGAACTTCGGAACCCTCAGAGCCTCCTCAAGAAGTTAAACCTGTGTTAAAAGAATTTGAGGATGTCTTTCCCGAGGATTTGCCAGACCACCTTCCACCTCTTAGGGATATCCAGCATGCCATAGATCTAATCCCAGGAGTGACTTTGCCCAACTTGCCCCATTACAGGATGAATCCATCTGAGCATGAAGAACTGCAAAAGCAGGTTGGAGAATTATTAAGGAAGGGGTTTATTAGAGAACGTCTTAGCCCTTGTGCAGTCCCAGCCTTACTGACCCCAAAGAAAGATGGCACGTGGAGGATGTGTGTTGACAGTCGTTCCATCAATAAAATTACAATCAAATATAGGTTTCCCATCCCTAGACTAGATGACATGCTTGATATGATGGCTGGTGCAATGGTTTTTTCTAAGATTGATCTCAAAAGCGGCTATCATCAGGTTAGGATTAGACCCGGGGATGAATGGAAAACTGCTTTCAAAACTAAGGATGGTCTTTATGAATGGGTTGTTATGCCTTTTGGGTTGTCCAATGCCCCTAGTACCTTCATGAGAATTATGACCCAGGTACTTAGAGCTTTCATAGGAAAATTTGTGGTGGTCTATTTTGATGACATCCTGATCTATAGTAAGACCCCAGCAGATCACCTAGGCCACCTTAGAGCAGTCTGCCAAGTTTTGAGGAATGAGAGACTCTACGGTAATCTTAAGAAGTGTGAATTCATGACTAGTAGAGTTATCTTTCTTGGTTTTGTAGTAACCCCTGACGGCGTAGCGGCCGATCCTGAGAAAATTAGGTCCATAGTAGACTGGCCAGAGCCAACCAATGTGCATGAAGTTAGAAGTTTCCACGGCTTGGCTACCTTCTATAGGCGATTCATTAAGGGGTTTAGTACTTTAGCTGCTCCTATCACTGATTGTATTAGGAAGGGAGAATTTCATTGGACTAAGTCAGCCCATAAAGCCTTCCTAGATCTTAAGGATAAAATGACCCAGGCACCCATTCTGAGACTACCCGATTTTTCTAAAGTATTTGAGGTTGCCTGTGATGCTTCAGGTGTAGGAATAGGTGGAGTCCTAAGCCAAGAGAATCATCCCATAGCATTCTTTAGTGAAAAACTTAATGATTCTAAGCTTAGGTATTCTACCTTGATAAGGAATTTTATGCGGTGGTGCAAGCTTTGCGTTACTGGAGACATTATTTGCTACCGCAGGAATTTATACTATTTTCGGACCATGAGGCTCTTAGATTTCTGAACTCCCAAAAGAAGCTTAACCCTAGGCATGCTAAGTGGGTAGAATATATCCAGTCCTATACTTTTGTCCTGAAATATAAGGCTGGAGTTGAGAATAAGGTAGCTGATGCCCTTAGTCGCCGATCTCTGTTATTAACTTCTGTTAGAACTGAGGTCATAGGGTTTGAGCAAATCAAAGAGGAATATGAGTCTTGTCCGGATTTCACAACTGTGTATCAGGATCTAGTTCAAGGACCATCTAGTAATCACCAGGATTATACCCTTGTAGATGGTTTTTTGTTCTTCAAAAATAGGCTTTGCATCCCTAGAACTTCTCTTAGGAATTTTTGATTTGGGAAATCCATGCTGGAGGTTTAGCCGGCCATTTTGGAAAAGACAAGACCATTCTAGCTATTGAAGACCACTTTTTCTGGCCTAGCTTGAAAAGGGATGTAGCTAATATTGTAGCTAGATGTCGAACCTGCGCTGTTGCCAAACAGCGAAAACAAAACACTGGCCTTTATACCCCACTCCCTGTCCCAGATCGTCCTTGGCAAGATGTGAGTATGGATTTTGTGTTAGGTTTACCTAAGACCCAGAGGAGACATGATTCTATCTGTGTCGTAGTCGACCGATTCTCTAAAATGGCCCACTTCTTGCCTTGTTCCCAAACCTTTGATGCGTCTAAGGTAGCCACACTTTTCTTCAATGAGATAGTTAGACTCCATGGCCTACCTAAGACAATCGTTTCAGATAGGGATGTCCGGTTCACCAGTTACTTTGGAAGACCCTTTGGCATAAGTTAGGGACAAAACTTAAGTTTTCAACTGCCTATCATCCCCAAACTGATGGCCAAACTGAAGTAGTGAACCGTAGCCTAGGAAATCTGCTGAGATGTCTTGTTGGTGAAAACACCAGAAATTGGGATTTATACCTACCTAGGGCAGAATTTGCGTGCAATGACTCGGTCAATAGGTCTAACGGGTAAGAGTCCATTTGAAATTGTACATGGGTACAAACCTCACACACCTCTTGACCTAGTCCCTTTGATGCAGAACAAATAAAGGAATGCGATGCGGAAGTAAATTAAGATTAACTAATTTTTTTTTGTGTTTTTATATGTTTGTAGAAGTTGGCTTCAAATCAAAGAAAAGTTAACCTAACATTGAAAGATACTAATATGATAATTGAAAGCACAATTTTAAGGAAACTAAATTATCAGAGTAGTTCAGAAGCAACGGATCGTTGGGGGTTGAGAAACTCCCAGACCTAGGGTTTCGCTCCGAACTTTCAGCAGAACGGAAATAAAGAGAAGAGATGGTTTACCTAACCAGACAATGATCTTCACAGATTTTGGTGGAAGAACTCTCCCGAGCAGATTGTTGGATCCTCGGATTCAGATTTCTTCGTAATGGATCCTCCAGTACTGGTCCTTTGGCGGGTTGGCTTCTCCTGAACTCAAGATCTGGAAGAGAAGAAAAACAATTGATGGAATCAGAGAGTCAAGGGAAGAATTTACCAGGTTGATGAACTTGAAGATTGAAATTGCTGAAAACTGGATTCTCCTGGAAGCTGATGTGATTTCCTTGGAACTTGCTCTGGATCTGAAGTAGCCGGACTGGATCTGGATGAAGGTGGACGGCCTGGACTTGTAGAGAGAGAGAGGCCATGGGAGATGGATGGATCTAGGGTTTGATGGATTGAAAATAATGAAGGGTGGCTAGGGTTTTGGGATTTCAAGTGGCTAACCTAGGGTTTTGGATAAAGATGGAGATCTCTCACCTCCTCAAGGCTCCAATGGAACCCGGATTACCCCCTCACGGAGCTCAACACTTAGATTAGTGCGGAAGAAGAGAAACCTAGGTCACTCAACACAAGAGAGTAGCAAAAATATTTTCTTCATTGATTTTCATAGTTACAAAGAGAGGTCTATTATATATACCTAAAATTTTCTCCTAGCTTGTACAAATTCCCATGTGGGACTAAACTCTTCTAACCTCTAGATTAGGTAGAAAACCCCCTCTCTTGGTCGACCAAGACTTCAAAAAAATTGGGACGGCCATAAAGGAATTTTTTTTGGAATTTTTATGGCGCCTCCTTTGGAGTTGGATTTGGATTTGGAGTCCTCCTCTTCTTATGGCATTTCTTCTTTTCTTCCACTCCAAGTTAAGCTCTTTGTTTTTTATTTGAACTTCAATTGGATGTCCTTCTTTGATTTCTTCTCCAAGAGAAATTTTCTTCCTTCTTTGCTTAGGTAAAATAGGCAGGTATGGGCGCCTCCTTTAAATTAGCTTCCAATTTGATTTTTTTCTTCTTTGGTGTGGGGACCATGACACTGGGATGCCTCTGTGGCACCTCCTGGACTCTGGCGTGTGCTCGGAGTGTGGCTGGGCGTGTGGCTTGGAGTGTGGCCTCCACTTGCTTGAACCTTGATTTGATTGGAAGACAAATGTGGCACCATTTTGGACCAAATTGAAACCACATCGGGACTTGCACCGAGTCAACATGACTCAACAAAATTTAAATGGTGACTCAAGAAATAAATAAAAATAAATAAACTGGTTGACCAGGTCAACCTTTATTACAAACCCTAATTTCTCTGGCAATGTCAATCAGAGATCCAGATGGAGCTCTGAAGTCTTCTTCTGAGTCTGGTGCCCGCACCAATTCTCCCGGGGTGGGAGGAACTCGACCCTGTCGAGTAAGGCTCAAGTTGGCTCTGGTATCTCTCCAAGAGGTCTGGGTCCAATCCTTGTAATTCTTCTCGGGAGATCCAAGAGTCATCAGAATCTGGCCTTCCTTGCCAGCGGACCAGGTACCTTTGGTATCCTCGATTACGAGTAGAGATAACCTGATCATCCAGGATCTTTTCAATATGCTCTTTCCTCACAGGCCAGTTTGTTGGTGGACACACAGGGTCGGGATCACTCTCAATGATTGGGTTAGGCTCAAAAGGCTCACTAGGAATCACAGCTGGCTCCCTGTACTCTACTAAGTCTGTAATGTTGAAAGTAGAGCTAATGCCTAGTTCTGGAGGCAACTCGAGCACATAGGCATTGGATCCTACTCTCTTTACCACTCTAAATGGTCCAGCTCCCCTAGCATGTAACTTTCTAACGGTTCCAGGAGGAAACCGTTCAGGCCTTACCTAATCATCACATAGTCTCCCTCAACAAAAGATTTAACTCGCCTTTGAGTATCAGCCAACTTCTTATAAGTTTCATTACTTAAATTTATTTTGGCATGAATTTCTTTATGCAAGTCTTTTACATGCTGTGCAAAATTCTCAGCAGATTCGGAGACTCGAGTGTGGACAGGTAAAGGGACTAGGTCAAGAGGTGTATGAGGTTTGTACCCATGTACAATTTCAAATGGACTCTTACCCGTAGACCTATTGACCGAGTCATTGTACGCAAATTCTGCCCTTGGTAGGTATAAATCCCAATTTCTGGTGTTTTCACCAACAAGACATCTCAGCAGATTTCCTAGGCTACGGTTCACTACTTCAGTTTGGCCATCAGTTTGGGGATGATAGGCAGTTGAAAACTTAAGTTTTGTCCCTAACTTATGCCAAAGGGTCTTCCAAAAGTAACTGGTGAACCGGACATCCCTATCTGAAACGATTGTCTTAGGTAGGCCATGAAGTCTAACTATCTCATTGAAGAAAAGTGTGGCTACCTTAGACGCATCAAAGGTTTGGGAACAAGGCAAGAAGTGGGCCATTTTAGAGAATCGGTCGACTACGACACAGATAGAATCATGTCTCCTCTGGGTCTTAGGTAAACCTAACACAAAATCCATACTCACATCTTGCCAAGGACGATCTGGGACAGGGAGTGGGGTATAAAGGCCAGTGTTTTGTTTTCGCTGTTTGGCAACAGCGCAGGTTCGACATCTAGCTACAATATTAGCTACATCCCTTTTCAAGCTAGGCCAGAAAAAGTGGTCTTCAATAGCTAGAATGGTCTTGTCTTTTCCAAAATGGCCGGCTAAACCTCCAGCATGGATTTCCTAAATCAAAAATTCCCTAAGAGAAGTTCTAGGGATGCAAAGCCTATTTTTGAAGAACAAAAAACCATCTACAAGGGCATAATCCTGGTGATTACTAGATGGTCCTTGAACTAGATCCTGATACACAGTTGTGAAATCCGGACAAGACTCATATTCCTCTTTGATTTGCTCAAACCCTATGACCTCAGTTCTAACAGAAGTTAATAACAGGGATCGGCGACTAAGGGCATCAGCTACCTTATTCTCAACTCCAGCCTTATGTTTCAGGACAAAAGTATAGGACTGGATATATTCTACCCACTTAGCATGCCTAGGGTTAAGCTTCTTTTGGGAGTTCAGAAATCTAAGAGCCTCATGGTCCAAAATAGTACAAATTCCTGCGGTAGCAAATAATGTCTCCAGTAACGCAAAGCTTGTACCACCGCATAAAATTCCTTATCATAGGTAGAATACCTAAGCTTAGCATCATTAAGTTTTTCACTAAAGAATGCTATGGGATGATTCTCTTGGCTTAGGACTCCACCTATTCCTACACCTGAAGCATCACAGGCAACCTCAAATACTTTAGAAAAATCGGGTAATCTCAGAATGGGTGCCTGGGTCATTTTCTCCTTAAGATCTAGGAAGGCTTTATGGGCTGACTTAGTCCAATGAAATTCTCCCTTCCTAATACAATCAGTGATAGGAGCAGCTAAAGTACTAAACCCCTTGATGAATCGCCTATAGAAGGTAGCCAAGCCGTGGAAACTTCTAACTTCATGCACATTGGTTGGCTCTGGCCAGTCTACTATGGACCTAATCTTCTCAGGATCGGCTGCCACGCCGTCAGGGGTTACTACAAAACCAAGAAAGATAACTCTACTAGTCATGAATTCACACTTTTTAAGATTACCATAGAGTCTCTCATTCCTCAAAACTCGGCAGACTGCTCTAAGGTGGCCTAGGTGATCTGCCGGGGTCTTACTATAGATCAGGATGTCATCAAAATAGACCACCACAAATTTTCCTATGAAAGCTCTAAGTACCTGGGTCATAATTCTCATGAAGGTACTAGGGGCATTGGACAACCCAAAAGGCATAACAACCCATTCATAAAGACCATCCTTAGTTTTGAAAGCAGTTTTCCATTCATCCCCGGGTCTAATCCTAACCTGATGATAGCCGCTTTTGAGATCAATCTTAGAAAAAACCATTGCACCAGCCATCATATCAAGCATGTCATCTAATCTAGGGATGTGAAACCTATATTTGATTGTAATTTTATTGATGGCACGACTGTCAACACACATCCTCCACGTGCCATCTTTCTTTGGGGTCAGTAAGGCTGGGACTGCACAAGGGCTAAGACTTTCTCTAATAAACCCCTTCCTCAATAATTCTCCAACCTGCTTTTGCAGTTCTTCATGCTCAGATGGATTCATCCTGTAATGGGGCAAGTTGGGCAAAGTCGCTCCTGGGATTAGATCTATGGCATGCTGGATATCCCTAAGAGGTGGAAGGTGGTCTGGCAAATCCTCGGGAAAGACATCCTCAAATTCTTTTAACACAGGTTTAACTTCTTGAGGAGGCTCTGAGGGTTCCGAAGTTCTAAGTTCCTTAGTAGTCAACATCCAGATGGGTGAACCACTATGAATTTCTTGTTCTAGATCCTTAGCACTGATTAGGTTCACTCCAGTTTTCATCTCCTTAACCTTACCGGCTCCTTTAGTTACCTTGTCCTTAGGGGGAACTGAATGGATCGTAATCTTCTTCCCATTGAAACTAAAGACACAGGTATTGGATTTTCCTAAGAGGGTGGCATCATGATCATACAACCAAGGTCTTCCGAGAATTATACTGCTCACCCCATGGGTAAGACATCGCACCAAATCTTTTCATGATAAGATTGCATTTGGATTTGGACTTGACATCTAGACTGGATGGGTATGGAGGTAGAATCTACCCAAGAAACCTTATAGGGGTTGGGATGGGGAACTGGGATTAAGCCTAACATCTTGACAGTGCTAGTAGAGATGGCATTTACACAGCTCCCACTATCTATGATGATCTTACATACCTTATCCCCTAATTTAAGAAAAGTCTGTAGGATGTTAGTCCTACGCCAATCCTCTTGAACTAGATTCTGGGATAGGATGCATCTTACAACTCCTAATTGGTCAGATTCATTGGGTTCCTCTTCTCCTTCATACTCCTCAACCAAATTCATTCCGGCCTCATAAACTTCTTCTTCAAATTCCTCACTGGGCTCGGAATTATCATTCTCTCCCTCTTCTATGTAAAGGGATCTCCGAGGGCACTGGCTAGCAACATGACCTACCTTATGACACTTGAAACAGGCTATGGCAGTACACTGACTGGAAATGTGACCTGGTTTCTGACACTTAAAACAGGTGATATTTGAACTAGGGGTTCTCTGGGTGTCAGGTGCCTTACCTTTGTCCATGGGCCTAGGGGTAGAAGTACCCTGAAAAGGTTTACTAGGGATAATTTGGCTAGGTCCATTCCTTGGGATTGGGGCACTAACCCTAGAAGGTATAGGTCCTCTCTGAAATTTCTCAGTGTTCAGTGCAATCTGGTAGGCTTGGTCTAGATCAGTAACCTCTCTCAGAAATAGTTCTCTCTTGATATCTTCCCTCAGTCCAGCCCTAAATCTAGACAAAGTGACTTCGTGGGCTTCACTCACATCACATCTCATTAGGTATTCATCAAAAGTAGCTATGTAGTCTGAGACAGATCGGTTTCCTTGTTTCAGGTTTTGCCATTGGTCTAACAGGTTTTGCTGGTATGAAATGGGTAGGTATTTATCTCTCAGTTTTTCTTTCATACCCTGCCAAGTGGTTATGGGCTCAACATTCCGTCTCCTAGTGGTTAGCTCAATGTTCCCCCAGTATAACCTAGCTTGACGCACTAATTTCATCTTGGCAAACTTGTATTTCCTCTCCTCAGACATAGCATACCACTCAAAGTATTGGTCCATCTCACCCTCCCAATCAGAATACACCTTAGGGTTCAGACTACCATCAAAAGTGGGTGCATCTAATTTGATGTTCCTGATGAACCTATCATCTCTATCTTCAGGCTCTGGGTCAGGCCTCCTATGATTAGGTTCAGGATCTCTATATAAAGGCCTTCTAGGCTCCTAATGTGGGTGAGGTTGAGGCACATTAAAATCGGGGTCAAGAGTCCAATTCCGATGCCTAGGTTCTTCAAGTACTTGGACTCGGTCCCTAAGTTGGGTAAGATCCTCATGAATTTGTGCGCTAAACTGGGCCACAGTGTTTGTCATATCCTGATTCATTTTAGCCATACTTTCAGTAAGAGTTCTGATCATGGCCTCTAAATCAGGTTGGGTTTGACCAGGTTGATATGGCACTCCGTTTCTGGTAGACATGATGATTCAAGCAAGCACACAAAATGAGACTAGACTAAATCGACTACTGGATCACTAGACCTAGAGTCCAAACTAGATGCCCAATCAGAGTGGCAAGCTAGCCTGTAGTAACTCAGGACTCAGCCAGGCAGGTGTAAGGGGAGTGTTAGGTCCTTGATTGCCAATCCTAGACACCAATCAGTGATTGGCCAGGTAGGCGGACCAGCACACAAGCCCTTCGGGACGTAGTCCCTAAACCACCGTTCTAGACACTGAGTGCTAAGCACACACAGAATAACTCGGCAAACTGACTCAACACTAGCCTAGACCCGACCAATTGGTGTCCCTAGCCCACTAGGGCAAATTAAGTCTAACTGATTTTAAATTAGGTCTAGGTTCGAATGATTGGATGGTGGTTTTGGGCTAAGGAGAGGTAATCAACTCCTCCCCTTATCTTAGATGCTCAATTGCCCTTAAGTAAATTATGAGATGATCACTCCAAAAAGAATTGAATTGCAGAACACAAAAAACAGAGTTGCTGTATTTTAATTCTCAGAATTTTTACCGAAACCAATAAATCACAGAAAAATTATGGAAAATAGGTTCAATTATACTGGTTTCAACTAAGCAAAAATCATGCAATTCAGAGTTTTATGCAGGGAAAAATAATTCAGATAACAGGGTAATTATGGGCTGCAACTAGATTGTCTTCCCCGTTTATAATCCCTGCTACGAAGTTATAACCCAATGGATCCCCTACACGCCCTAGGAACACCCCGTGGAATGGGAGGGGGAGGCTTGCGCCTCGCTTAGTTCCTAGGACCGGACGTCCTGGGGAGTCTACTTCGAGCAGACAAAATAAAAAGAGAACAATCAAAGCAAGCAAGCAAATCAGAAATCCTAGACTGGGCTCTGATACCAAAAATGATGCAGAACAAATAAAGGAATGCGGTGCGGAAGTAAATTAAGATTAACTAATTTTTTTTGTTGTTTTTATATGTTTTTAGAAGTTGGCTTCAAATCAAAGAAAAGTTAACCTAACATTGAAAGATACTAATATGATAATTGAAAGCACAATTTTAAGGAAACTAAATTATCAGAGTAGTTCAGAAGCAACGGATCGCTGGGGGTTGAGAAACTCCCAGACCTAGGGTTTCGCTCCGAACTTTCAGCAGAACGGAAATAAAGAGAAGAGATGGTTTACCTAACCAGACAATGATCTTCACAGATTTTGGTGGAAGAACTCTCCCGAGCAGATTGTTGGATCCTCAGATTCAGATTTCTTCGCAATGGATCCTCCAGTACTGGTCCTTTGGCGGGTTGGCTTCTCCTGAACTCAAGATCTGGAAGAGAAGAAAAACAATTGATGGAATCAGAGAGTCAAGGGAAGAATTTACCAGGTTGATGAACTTGAAGATTGAAATTGCTGAAAACTGGATTCTCCTGGAAGCTGATGTGATTTTCCTTGGAACTTGCTCTGGATCTGAAGTAGCCGGACTGGATCTGGATGAAGGTGGACGGCCTGGACTTGTAGAGGAGAGAGGCCGTGGGAGATGGATGGATCTAGGGTTTGATGGATTGAAAATAATGAAGGGTGGCTTGGGTTTTGGGATTTCAAGTGGCTAACCTAGGGTTTTGGATAAAGATGGAGATCTCTCACCTCCTCAAGGCTCCAATGGAACCCGGATTACCCCCTCACGGAGCTCAACACTTAGATTAGTGCGGAAGAAGAGAAACCTAGGTCACTCAACACAAGAGAGTAGCATAAAAATAATTTTCTTCATTGATTTTCAAAGTTACAAAGAGAGGTCTATTATATAGACCTAAAATTTTCTCCTAGCTTGTACAAGTTCCCATGTGGGACTAAACTCTTCCAACCTCTAGATTAGGTAGAAAACCCCCTCTCTTGGTCGACCAAGACTTCAAAAAAATTGGGACGGCCATAAAGGAATTTTTTTTGGAATTTTTATGGCGCCTCCTTTGGAGTTGGATTTGGATTTGGAGTCCTCCTCTTCTTATGGCATTTCTTCTATTCTTCCACTCCAAGTTAAGCTCTTTGTTTTTGATTTGAACTTCAATTGGATGTCCTTCTTTGATTTCTTCTCCAAGAGAAATTTTCTTCCTTCTTTGCTTAGGTAAAATAGGCAGGTATGGGCGCCTCCTTTAAATTAGCTTCCAATTTGATTTTTTTCTTCTTTGGGTGTGGGGACCATGACACTGGGATGCCTCTATGGCACCTCCTGGACTCTGGCGTGTGCTCGGAGTGTGGCTGGGCGTGTGGCTTGGAGTGTGGCCTCCACTTGCTTGAACCTTGATTTGATTGGAAGACAAATGTGGCACCATTTTGGACCAAATTGAAACCACATCGGGACTTGCACCGAGTCAACATGACTCAACAAAATTTAAATGGTGACTCAAGAAATAAACAAAAATAAATAAACTGGTTGACCAGGTCAACCTTTATTACAAATCCTAATTTCTCTGGCAATGTCAATCAGAGATCCAGATGGACTCTGAAGTCTTCTTCTGAGTCTGGTGCCCGCACCACCCTTTACCTGTCCACACTCGAGTCTCCGAATCTGCTAAGAATTTTGCACAGCATGTAAAAGACTTGCATAAAGAAATTCATGCCAAAATAAATTTAAGTAATGAAACTTATAAGAAGTTGGCTGATACTCAAAGGCGAGTCAAATCTTTTGTTGAGGGAGACTATGTGATGATTAGGTTAAGGCCTGAACGGTTTCCTCCTGGAACCGTTAGAAAGTTACATGCTAGGGGAGCTGGACCATTTAGAGTGGTAAAGAGAGTAGGATCCAATGCCTATGTGCTCGAGTTGCCTCCAGAACTAGGCATTAGCTCTACTTTCAACATTACAGACTTAGTAGAGTACAGGGAGCCAGCTGTGATTCCTAGTGAGCCTTTTGAGCCTAACCCTATCATTGAGAGTGATCCCGACCCTGTGTGTCCACCAACAAACTGGCCTGTGAGGAAAGAGCAGATTGAAAAGATCCTGGATGATCAGGTTATCTCTACTCGTAATCGAGGATACCAAAGGTACCTGGTCCGCTGGCAAGGAAGGCCAGATTCTGATGACTCTTGGATCTCCCGAGAAGAATTACAAGAATTGGACCCAGACCTCTTGGAGAGATACCAGAGCCAACTTGAGCCTTACTCGACAGGGTCGAGTTCCTCCCACCCTAGGAGAATTGGTGCGGGCACCAGACTCAGAAGAATACTTCAGAGCTCCATTTGGATCTCTGATTGACATTGCCCGAGAAATTAGGGTTTGCAATAAAGGTTGACCTGGTCAACCAGTTTATTTATTTTATTTATTGAGTCACCATTTAAATTTTGTTGAGTCATGTTGACTCAGTGCAAGTCCCAATGTGGTTTCAATTTGGTCCAAAATGGTGCCACATTTGTCTTCCAATCAAATCAAGGTTCAAGCAAGTGGAGGCCACACTCCAAGCCACACGCCTAGCCACACTCCGAGCACACGCCAGAGTCCAGGAGGCGCCACAGAGGCATCCCAGTGTCATGGTCCCCACATCCAAAGAAGAAAAAATCAAATTGGAGGCTACTTTAAAGGAGGCGCCCATACCTGCCTATTTTACCTAAGCAAAGAAGGAAGAAGACTTCTCTTGGAGAAGAAATCAAAGAAGGACTCCACCTACTCCTAATTGAAGTTCAAATCAAAATCAAAGAGCTTAACTTGGAGTGGAAGAAAAGAAGAAATACCATAAGAAGAAGAGGACTCCAAATCCAAATCCAACTCCAAAGGAGGCACCAAAAAAATTCAAAAAAATTCCTTTATGGCCGTCCCAATTTTTTTTGAACTCTTGGTCGGCCAAGAGAGAAGATTTTCTACCTAATCTAGTGGTTGGAGGAGTTTAGTCCCACATGGGAATTTGTACAAGCTTGGAGAAAATTTTAGGTCTATATAATAGACCTCTCTTTGTAACTTTAGAAAATCAATGAAGAAATTATTATTTTTTTTTTGCTATTCTCTTGTGTTGAGTGACCTAGGTTTCTCTTCTTCTGCACTATTCTAAGTGTTGAGCTCCGTGAGGGGGTAATCCGGGTTCCATTGGAGCCTTGAGGAGGTGAGAGATCTCCATCTTTATCCAAAACCCTAGGTTAGCCACTTGAAATTCCAAAACCCTAGCCACCCTTCATTATTTTCAATCCATCAAACCCTAGATCCATCCATCTCCCACGGCCTCTCTCTCTCTATAAGTCCAGGCCGTCCACCTTCATCCAGATCCAGTCTGGCAACTTCAGATCCAGAGCAAGTTCCAAGGAAAATCACATCAACATCCAGGAGAATCCAGTTTTCAGCAGTTTCAATCTTCAAGTTCATCAACCTGGTAAATCTTTCCCTTGACTCTCTGATTCCATCAATTGTTTTTCTTCTCTTCCAGATCTTGAGTTCAGGAGAAGCCAACCCGCCAAAGGACCAGTATGGAGGATCCATTACGAAGATATCTGAATCCGGGTCCATCAATCTGCTCGGGAGAGTTCCTCCACCAAAACCTGTGAAGATCATTGTCTGGTTAGATAAACCATCTCTTCTCGTTATTTCTGTTCTTTGAAAGTTCGGAGCGAAACCCTAGGTCTGGGAGTTTCTCAACCCCCAGCGATCCGTTGCTTCTGAACTACTCTGATAATTTAGTTTCCTTAAAATTGTGCTTTCAATTATCATATTAATATCTTTCAATGTTAGGTTAACTTTTCTTTGATTTGAAGCCAACTTCTACAAGCATATAAAAACAACAAAAAAATTAGTTAATCTTAATTTACTTCCGCATCGCATCCCTTTATTTGTTCTGCATCACCTTTGCTTTGACCTGTGTCGCTTTTGCTATTGCAGATCGAGAACGACGTCCTCCTACTGAGGAATTTCCTCGTAGGGAACGCCAAGAGGGACTCCGATCGGGAGCTGAAGCTCGGCAAGCTCGCGGCCGACGTCAAGGATTTGATGGAGAAGGGGGCCGAGCTGCGAGCCGAGAAGCAAGCCCTCCAGTCCGACCTGGCGCGTTCTGAGGAGCGGAACAAGGAGTTGGAGGCCTCCTTGTCGGAGGAGCGGACCTCCAACCAGCGCCGAACTGGGGAGGAGGCGGCGGAGAAGGCCCGCCTGCAGGCCCATTCCCAATGGCTGGAGCGTCAGCTGGAGGAGGCCCGAAGAGATGCGGCCGCAGCGAAGGACCGGAGCGCCTACGTCAACAGGCTCCTGGAGGCGGCCAAGCAGGAAGCGCAAGAGGCCGTCCCCAAATTCCGGGCTTCCGACGAGTATACGTCGGAGGTCCGGGAGGCTACTGTGGACTCCTTCCTGAAGGGGTTTCGGATGTGCCGGGAGAAGGTGGGGGCCTTCTTCCCCCAGCTGGACCTGAGCGGAGTTGTAGTCGGTGGCAGGAGGCCAGCGGGTGAGAGCAGGGCTTCCGACACGGCCGAAGCGACACCTGCGGCACCGTCGACCAGCGATGCCGTGGCCCCGGAATAGCCCCAGGAGCCGGCCGCCGTAGAAGTCGAGGACGCAGCACCCGCGCCTCCGGCAGATGGCTCCGACCCCACATCCCAGTGATCCCGGCACTGTCTTCTCTGCTTTACTTCTGCTGTTTTTGTTTCGTGTTGATTTTGTTTTTTGGGGAGTCCCGGCCTGTCGGGGCTCCCAGCTTGTACCGACTACTTATGTCAATGAAGATCTAAGCTTTATCGAAACCTTGGTTGTTGTTTCGTCTCACTTTTCTCTTCTTTTCTTTCTGAGATGTCGGTCTGGAACACTTGAAATAACTGCAGGCCTGGTCCTCCCATTGCTCAAATCGAAGGATGGGGCCTGCTGAGTCGTGTCGCAGCAAGGCAAGCCTTAAGCGGGCCCGACTTTGGGTCGCCTTCATGCTCGCGCAGACAACACGGTTTCTACACCGTCTTCCAGGCCGAAGCCCGGGACCTCCGGACTGAGCTTGGTGCCGCAGGCTTTATCAAGCCTTGCGCGGCTCACCGAGCTGTGCTCCGGGCTTGCATGGGCGAACTGGGTTCGGCGCCACCTTCCAGGCCGAAGCCCAGGATCTTCCGGACTGAGCTCGATGCCGCAGGCTTTCTCAAGCCTTGCACGGCTTGCTGAGCTGTGCTCCGGGCTTGCATGGGCGAACTGGGTTCGGCGCCACCTTCCAGGCCGAAGCCAGGATCTTCCGGACTGAGCTCGATGTCGCAGGCTTTCTCAAGCCTTGCGCGGCTCGCTGAGCTATGCTTCGGGCTTGCGTGGGCGAACTGGGTTCGACGCCACCTTCCAGGCCGAAGCCCAGGATCTTCCGGGCTGAGCTCGATGCCGCAGGCTTTCTCAAGCCTTGCGCGGCTTGCTGAGCTGTGCTCCGGGCTTGCGTGGGCGAACTGGGTTCGGCGCCACCTTCCAGGCCAGAGCCCAGGATCTTCCGGACTGAGCTCGATGCCGCAGGCTTTCTCAAGCCTTTCGTGGCTTGCTAAGCTGTGCTCCGGGCTTGCGTGGGCGAACTGGGTTCGGTGCCACCTTCCAGGCCAGAGCCCAGGATCTTCCGGACTGAGCTCGATGCCGCAGGCTTTCTCATCGAAGTTAGAAGGGAGTGCTTGAAGTGGGGAAGCTTTGTTACAGAAACTGGGAGCCTTACATCACTGGTAGTACATTCTCAGGTTTGAGGAGTTCCACGTCCGGGGGAACCTGGCACCTCCCAATTCTTCCAAGTAATATGCTCCATGAGGGAGGGCTTCTGCCACCCGATACGGGCCTTCCCAGTTGGGCGATAGCTTGCCGCATTCCCGTGGTTGGGAGGCTTCGGCGCGCCGGAGGACCAAGTCTCCGAGACGAAAAACCTTAGACCGCACTCGGGAGTTGTAATATCTGGCAACACGTTGCCGGTACGCCGCCATTCGGATTCGGGCCCTGTCCCTTGTTTCCTCGAGAAGGTCTAGGTTGAGCATCATCCTGGCCGGGTTTTCTGTCTCGTCGTATTGCTCCACGCGCAGCGTGGGTAGGCTGAGCTCGATCGGGATGACTGCCTCGGCTCCGAAGACGAGGTTGAATGGAGTTTCGTTGGTAGCCATCCTTGGGGTGGTGTGGTATGCCCAAAGGACACTGGGAAGCTCATCGGCCCACCTGCCCTTGGCCTGGTCCAGCCGCGTGCGGAGGCCCTGAAGAATGGTCCTATTCATGACTTCGGCCTCCCCGTTGGTCTGAGGGTGCGCCACCGAGGTAAAGCGATGCCTGATGCCGAGATCGCTGCAGAATTCTTCGAATTCCAGGCAGTCGAACTGGCGTCCATTATCGGTGACCACAGTGTGGGGGAGGCCAAAGCGGCAGACGATGGACTTCCAGAAGAACTTGGCGACGTTTGCTTCGGTGATCCTTGCCAAGGGTTCGGCCTCGACCAACTTCGTGAAGTAGTCGATAGCCACTATCAAGAACTTCCGCTGGCCGGACGCCGGCGGGAATGGGCCCAGGAGGTCCATCCCCCACTGGACGAACGGCCAGGGGGCTGAGAGCTGAGAGATTGGATTGGAGGGTTGCCGCTGCACCGTGGCGTGACGCTGGCACCGGTTGCATTTCTTCACGAAGTCGGCGGCATCTTCCTTCATTGTTTCCCAGAAGTAGCCCTGGCGGAGGGCCTTGTACGCTAATGCCCTGCCCCCCACGTGGTTCACGCAGATACCTTCGTGAATCTCCTGGAGCACAAGCTTGGCTTCTGTGGGTCCTACGCACTTGAGAAGGGGGTAGGAGTAGGATCTCCGATACAACTGCCCGTCCATCAGGACAAAGCGCACGGCCTTCTTCCTGATGAGGCGAGCCGCCTGTTGGTCCTCCGGCAGGGTGCCGCTGGCGATGTACGCAGCATACTTGTCCATCCAGCTGGGCTCCTGGCTGACCTGATGGACCTCCGTCGGTGCTTCGAGGCTTGGGACCTCAAGGCGCTCCACATGAGCGCATCCCAGCATCGTGTCCGGCAGGGTCGCCAGCCGGGAGAGGGCGTCCGCACGGGCGTTCTCCCCGCGGGGAATGTGGAAGATGTTGAAGCGGCGGAACTTGGATGCGCCCGCCTTGACGAGCTCCAAGTACTTCACCATTTGGGGGTCGTGCGCGACGTACTCCCTGGATACCTGCCCCGCCATGAGCTGGGAGTCAGTTAAAGCTCTGAGGTTGGTCATGCCCAGCTCGCGGGAGACTCTCAGTCCGGCAAGAAGTGCCTCGTACTCTGCCTGGTTATTTGTCACGGGGAATTGGAAACGGAGTGCACACTCGGCGACGACCCCGTCGCCGTTGGCAAGGATGAGCCCGGCTCCGCTCTCGCCGGAGTTCGAGGATCCGTCCACATGGAGGATCCAGGCGTCCTCTCCGGGCTCATCGGTGCCAACCTCCATCGGCCGGGCCGATGGGCATTCCTCGGGCTCCTTGCCCAAGCTTGCACATTCGACCAAGAAATCGGCCAGCACCTGTGCCTTCATGGTCGAGCTTGGCCTGTATGCAATGTCGAACTCGCAGAGTTTCAGTGCCCACTTGGCCAGTCGTCCCGAAGTATCGGGTCGGCTGAGCACCGCTTTCAGCGGTTGGTCCGTCAAGACGGCGATGGGGTGCGCTTGGAAATAGGGCCTGAGATGCTGGGCAGACACTATTAGCACAAAAACAAGTTTCTCGGGCCGGGAATACCTGAGCTCCGTGTCTCGGAGAAGTTTACTGGTATAGTACACCGGCCGCTGGAGCCCCTGGTCGTCGGTTCAGACCAAGACAGAGCTGACAGCCTCCGGGGTAACCGCCAGGTAGAGGGCAAGCTCCTTCCCCTCCTCGGGCCTGGACAGTAAAGGTGGCGATGCGAGCGTCTTCTTCAGCTCCTCGAAGGCCTGCTGACACTCCTCGATCCAAGCAAAGCCATTCATCTTCCTCAGCACCTTGAAGAAGGGACGGCAGCTGTCCGCCGACCTGGAATTAAAATGGCTAAGGGCCGCGACTCGGCCGGTCAGTCGTTGCACCTGCTTCTTGGAGGCGGGCTGCTCCATGTCCAGGATGGCCTGGACCTTCTCCGGGTTGGCCTCGATCCCTCTTTGAGTCACCATAAACCCCAGGAACTTACCGGTGGAGATGCCGAAAGCGCACTTCACCGGGTTCAGCTTCATCTGATGGCGCCGGAGGTTGCCGAACGTCTCCGTCAAGTCAGCCACGTGGTCCGAATCAAGTTTGCTCATCACCAGCATGTCGTCCATGTACACCTGCATGTTGCGGCCTATCTGGTCTTTGAAGATTTTACTGACCATACGTTGATACGTCGTGCCTGCATTCTTGAGGCCGAAAGGCATCATCCTGTAGCAAAAAGTCCCGCGATCAGTTATGAAGGCAGTGTGCTCTTCGTCCTCCGGGTTCATCGGATCTGGTTGTATCCGGAGAAGGCATCCATGAACGACAAGAGGCGATGCCCTGAGGTGGTGTCGACCAGTTGGTCAATCTTCGGAAGAGGGAAACTATCCTTTGGGCAAGCTCGATTGAGGTCGGTGTAGTCCACACAGATCCTCCACTTACCGCTACTCTTCTTTACCATGACCATGTTTGCCAGCCAGCTAGGGTACTGGACCTCTCGGACGAAACCGGCGGCGAGGAGCTTCTCTACTTCCTCGTTGATCGCCTTCTGCCTCTCCATGGCGAAGCTTCTCTTCTTCTGGCGGACCGGGCGACAACTTGGGTCCACGTTCAGCCTGTGCATAATAATCTCGGGCGGGATGCCCGACATGTCGGCTGCTGACCAGGCGAACACGTCAGCGTTGGCGTGGAGGAACTCCAGCAAGCGGGTTCGCTCTTCCTCGGGGAGCTGGGCCCTGACTTGCACCATCTTCAGGGGATCCGAACCGAGGGGAAAAGTCAGCAGGCGCTCGACAGGCCCTCCCCTGGGTTCCTTCTCTCTCAGATCAAGGTCGTCAATATCATGGGCGAGCTCCGCGCCCCTGGCGCCTGGGACCGTCTGGAGGCAGAGCGGGACTGGCTGGATCGTCCCCTCATCTCTCCGAGCCCGGAAGGCGTTTGGAACTGCACCAACAGCCTCCTCATGGAGATGGTGGCGTCCAGTTGGTTGAGCTCGGGACGCCCGAGAATGGCGTTGTAAGGCGAAGGGAGCCTGACGACGGTGAATGTTATTAGGACGGTCGCTTGCCGGGGCGGGGATTCGGCAATGACCGGGAGAGTGATCTCCCCTCGACCCCCACTGATTCCCCTGTAAAACCTACCAGGGGGGTGTGCACTGGCTTCAGCTGTTCGGGGGACAAATTCATCCGAGAGAATGCATCGTAAAAAAGTACGTCAGCCGAGCTTCCACTATCCACCATGATTCGATGTACAGGATGCTTTGCGATGGTCATCTCGACCACCACGGAATCGTTGTTTACATTATCATTAATTTCCCCTCCCTTGGGAGGGATTACATTCTCCGGGACTTCCCGGGCTCTCTTCATTGCTCGGCCGGACCCGCGCGAGATCATGCCCATGGGCTTCTCCGTCGGGCGGTTGTCGATCGCAGGGATAGGTGGTAGGGCCACGAGCGGCTATCCTTCAGAGGGGGCCTCATTCTTGACGAACTTCCTGAGGTAACCCCTCCTGATCAGCTCCTCAATCTCCCGCTTTAGATGGCGACACTCCTCCGTGTCATGCCCATGCTCGCGATGGAACTGGCAGTACTTTGATTTGTCTCGGACGGCTCTCGGGTTCTGGGGAGGAGGTCGGCGGAGGTAGCGCTCGCCCTCGATTTCCATGAGGATCTTCGTTCGAGGTGCGAGGAGAGGGGTGTACCTCCGCTCGTGAGTGGCTTCGCCCCTCGGCCTTGGATTTGGGCGGAGGTCGGCAAATGGCCTAGGCCTCCGAGCTCCCGGGGTGTCCCTCGGGAGTGGCTTCTTTGGAGTCTTCCCGTCCAGCTCTCGATGGGTGCGGTCGGCCTCCTCCGCTCGGATGTACTTGTGGGCACGGAGGAGGAGCTCGGAATATGTCCTGGGCGGCTTCTTGTCCAGGGAATAGGTTAGGCGGGACATCTTGAGTCCATGCTTCAAGGCCAGCATGGCGACGGGCTTGTCCAAGCTGTAGATCTCCAGTGCTGCGGTCTTGAACCGGGTGATGTAGTCTTGGAGCAGCTCCTGGTCCTGCTGGCGGATGGAAAAGAGGCTGTCCACCTCTCTTGGCACCTTTCGACAAGCGTCGAAGTGCGCCACAAACTTTCCTTCCAACTGATGGAAGGAGCAAATGGACCCGGGCTCGAGACGGGCGAAACAGACTCGAGCGGCCTTCCGAAGGGTTGCCGGGAAGGCGATGCACAGAAGGGCGTCGATGGCCCCCTGGACCCTCATAAGAGCCTTATAGCTCTCCAAATGATCCAGGGGGTCGGTGGTTCCGTCGTAGGGATCCACCTGCGGCATGCGAAACCGTTTCGGGATTGGTTCCGCCTGGATTTCTTCAGAGAAAGGGGGGCGGGAGTCGTAGCCCGCCGGGTCTGCCGACGAGTTCTGCAGGTCGGCAAATCGGCGAGCGAACTCCGCCAGCTTGCGGTCATGCTCCTCCAGGCGCCTCTCGGCCTGGCGCCTGATGGCTTCATCGATGGAGTCTTCCACCGAGGCTGCGGGTGAAGGGGGCGCCGATCGGTCTCGGCGTGAGGTCTGGCCTCGGCGTCGCTTGCTGCGATGTGCCGTTTCGGCCCCGTCGGCCGGGGATCGACTCTCGTGATCCTCCGAACCGGAATAGTTTCTCTTTGCGGGAGCTTGGTGGCTCCCCCGGGGGTTGGAGATGGCCCTCGGGTGGGATGGCCTGCCCTGGATTGAGCGCAGGCTCCCACGCTGCCCCGCGGCTCGGGCCGCGGGGGTCCCTGGCTGCGGTTGAGTGGCCAGGGACCGTTGCTGATGCTGAAGCTGTCGGACCGCTGAGGTCAAGGTCTGCAGCTGCTGGACGATGGCCGCAAGGATCCGTCCACCGGGGTAGGCTGCTGTGGAAGAGGAGGGGGAGCCGGAAGCTCCCTTTCGAGGCTGCGGCCCCCTGGAGGGGAGTGGACATCCCCCACACGGCTGGTGGATGCCTCACGACCATGAGTGACCACCATTGCTGGAGAGCGTGACACCTGCAGAAAGCTGGTTCCCACTAGAGGTTAGTGTCCTGCCCCCCCTACCTGGCGCGCCAGTCTGTTGCCGCTCTCGCCGCCGCGCCCGTGCCTCGGATCAGCCGATCCTTCCTGACCGCCCGGTGAGGGAGCCCCCCTTCCCACGGAGAACCTACAACAAAGGGGTTAGAGGACCCTGGCTAGGTATCCCGGCGAGGGAGCTCCGACGGTCAAGTCAGTAGACGACGAGAAGGAACAGACTCTCCAGCCGGACCCTCTAAAGGGTTCCAGACTTAGAGAGTTAACTGGTGAAGGAAACACTCTGGGGACCAGAATCTCTGCTAGGCCTCCTTGCCGAGCTCACGCCCAGTGTTCCCCTCTCGGGATTTCTGGTTTCTCTCTCGGAGCAAGGCCTTGTGCCGGTGCTTCCTCCTTGTCCCCAGGCTAATTGGCTTACCTTGTCATCCCCAGATCCTTCCCTCTTTATCTCCCCTCGTCGTACGTTTGTCTTTTTCCTCCTCGGAAGCTCCCCTCCCCCGTCCTCTTCTCTTTCCCCTTTTTGGTGAAGGAGGCCAGGCGGCTTCCTGACCTCGTCCGCCGGGCCCAGCAGGGAAAAGGCAAAGACAGAAGAGAAAGAGGGGAGGGCGGCGCTGGCAGGGCGGCCGGTCAGGCCTCGGGCTCCGTAAGAGCGCTCTCTTCCCCAAGCGCGGGCGCCATCCATCTATGGGGCCTGTTCCATCAGGATCGAGTCTCTCGGCTGTGGGTCCTGCCGGGCCGACGCAAGTGATGTTCCGCGTGCTGCCGCCCTCCGTACGGGATGCCGTCCGGGATTCGTACGGCCCGAGGGACGGCCTCGGGGCCCGTCTCTCTCCCCGGGGCCCTCTCCGTGCGAGCGGTCTGACCTCGGTTGAGTTGGACCCATCCCGGGGGGGCCAACTGGCGAGGGGCGAGGGATCAGCCGACCTCGCTTAGGTGGACCCCTCCTGGGCGGACACCTGGCGAGGTGGCAGAAGGTCGCCTGGCTTTGGCCGAGGTGGGCCCGTCTTCGGGCGGCCACCTATCAAAGGGCGGAGAATCAGCCGACCTCAGCTTAGGTGGACCCCTCCTGGGTGGACACCTGGCGAGGCGGCAGGAGGTCGCCTGGCTTCGACCGAGGTGGGCCCGTCTCCGGGCGGCCACCTGACGAAGGGCGGAGAGTCAGCCGACCTCGGCTTAGGTGGACCCCTCCTGGGTGGACACCTGGCGAGGTGGCAGAAGGTCGCCTGGCTTCGACCGAGGTTGGCCCGTCTCCGGGCGGCCACCTGGCGAAGGGCGGAGAGTCAGCCGACCTCGGCTTAGGTGGACCCCTCCTGGGTGGACACCTGGCGAGGCGGCAGGAGGTCGCCTGGCTTCGGCCGAGGTGGGCCCATCTCCGGGCGGCCACCTGACGAAGGGCGGAGAGTCAGCCGACCTCAGCTTAGGTGGACCCCTCCTGGGTGGACACCTAGCGAGGTGGCAGAAGGTCGCCTGGCTTCGGTCGAGGTGGGCCCGTCTCTGGGCGGCCACCTGGCGAAGGGCGGAGAGTCAGCCGACCTCGGCTTCGGTGGACCCCTCCTGGGTGGACACCTGGCGAGGCGGCAAGGAATCGCCCGACCTTGGCCGACCTCACTTAGGCGAACCCCTCCGGGCCCGGGCGCCAATGAGGCGGTAGAGGAACTCCGAGCCGAGCTCGACCTCGGCGAGGGCGGTTTGCCTTAGACAGTCGTCGGGCGGTGTAGTCTTGCCGATCCTGGCTTTGAGGATGTGGCGCTGACTTGGCCGGGGAAACATACACGTGGCTCGCTCGTATTCGACGATACCTGAGCCTGGCCACGTCACTGTCACGGCTGTAACAGGTATAATCCTTATGATCACTAGATGGTCCTTGAATTAGATCCTGGTACACAGTCTTAAAATCCGGACACGACTCATATTCCTCTTTGATTTGCTCAAACCCTACGACTTCAGCCCTAACAGAATTCAACAACAAAGATCGATGACTAAGGGCATCAGCTACCTTATTTTCAGACCCAGCCTTATGCTTCAAACAAAAGTATAGGACTGGATATACTCTACCCACTTAGCATGCCTAGGGTTAAGCTTCTTCTGGGAATTCAAGAATCTAAGAGCCTCATGGTCCAAAAACAGCACAAATTCTTGCGGTAGCAAATAATGTCTCCAGTAACGCAAAGCTTGCACTACCGCATAAAATTCCTTATCATAGGTAGAATACCTAAGCTTAGCATCATTAAGTTTTTCACTAAAGAATGTTACGGGATGGTTCTCTTAGCTTAGGACTCCACCTATGCCTACTCCTGAAGCATCACAGGCAACCTCAAATACCTTTGAAAAGTCGGGTAACCTCAAAATGGGTGCCTGGGTCATCCTATCCTTAAGATCTAAGAAAACTTTATGGGCTGCTTTAGTCCACTGGAATTCTCCCTTCCTAATACAGTCTGTGATAGGAGCAACTACAGTACTAAACCCCTTGATGAATCGCCTATAGAAGGTAGCCAAGCAATGGAAACTTCTGACTTCATGCACACTGGTCGGCTCTGGCCATTCTACTATGGACCTAATCTTTTCTGGATCGGCAGCCACGCCATCAGGGGTTACTACAAAACCAAGGAAGATAACTCTATTGGTCAAGAATTCACACTTTTTAAGATTACCATAGAGACTATCATTCCTCAAAACTTGGCAGACTTGTCTAAGGTGGCCTAGGTGATCTGCAGGGGTCTTACTATAGATCAGGATGTCATCAAAATAGACCACTACAAACTTCCCTATGAAAGCTCTAAGTACCTGGGTCATAATCCTCATGAAAGTACTAGGGGCATTGGACAACCCAAAAGGCATAACAACCCATTCATAGAGACCATCCTTAGTTTTGAAAGCAGTTTTCCACTCATCCCCTGGTCTAATCCTAACCTGATGATAGCCGCTCTTGAGATCAATTTTAGAAAAAACCGTTGCACCGGCCATCATATCTAGCATGTCATCTAGTCTAGGGATGGGTAACCTATACTTGATTGTGATTTTGTTGATGGCATGACTATCAACACACATCCTCCACGTGCCATCCTTCTTTGGGGTCAGAAGTGCAGGGACTGCACAAGGGCTAAGACTCTCTCTAATGAACCCCTTCCTCAACAATTCTCCAACCTGCTTTTGCAGTTACTGATGCTCAGATGGATTCATCCTATAATGGGGCAAGTTGGGTAAAGTAGCTCCTGGGACTAAATCTATGGAATGCTGGATATCCCTAAGAGGTGGAAGGTGGTCTGGCAGATCCTTGGGAAAAACATCCTCAAATTCTTCTAACAAAGGTTTAACTTCCTGAGGAGGCTCTGAGGGTGTAGGAGTCCTAAGTTCCTTAGCAGTCAACATCCAAATAGGTGAACCACTATGAATTTCTTGTTCTAGATCCTTAGCACTAATTAGGTTCACTCCAGTCTTCATTTCTCTAACCTTATTGGTTCCTTTAGCTACCTTGTCCTTAGGAGGGACTGAATGGATTGTGAATTTCTTCCCATTAAAACTAAAGACATAGGTATTGGATTTTCCTAAGAGGGTGGCATCATGATCATATAACCAAGGTCTTCCAAGAATTATACTGCTCACCCCCATGGGCAAGACGTCACACCAAATCTTCTCTTGATAGGATTGCATTTGGATTTGGACCTGACATCTAGACTGGATGGGTATAGAGGTAGAGTCTATCAAGAAACCTTATAGGGGTTGGGGTGGGGGACTGGGGCTAAGCCTAACATTTTGACAGTGCTAGCAGAAATGGCATTCACACAGCTCCCACTATCTATGATGATTTTACATACCTTATCCCTAGTTTAAGGAAAGTCTGTAGGATGTTAGTCCTACGCCAATCTTCCTGAACTCTATTATGGGACAGGATGCATCTCACAACCCCTAATTGGTCAGACTCTGTGGATTCCTCCTCTCCTTCATACTCATCGACCAAATTCATTCCGGCCTCATAAACTTCTTCTTCAAACTCTTCATTGGGTCCGGAATTCTCTCCTTCTCCTTCTTCTATGTACAGGGATCTATGAGGGCACTGACTAGAAACATGACCTACCTTATGGCACTTAAAACAAGCTATGGCTGTGCACTGGTTGGAGATATGATCGGGCTTCTGGCACTTAAAACAGATGATACTAGGGGCTCTCTAGGTGTCAGGTGCCTTACCTTTGTCCATGGGCCTAGGGGTGGGAATACCCTGATTAGGCTTGCTAGGGGTAACTTGGCTAGGTCCATTTCTTGGGATTGGGGCACTAACCCTAGAAGGCATGGATCCTCTTTGAAACTTCTCAATGTTCAGTGCAATCTGATAGGCTTGGTCTAGGTCAGTAACCTCTCTTAGAAATAGCCCCCTCTTTATATCTTCCCTAAGTCCAGCCCTAAACCTAGACAAAGTGACCTCATGGGCTTCGCTCACATCACATCTCATCAGGTATTCATCAAAGGTGGTTATGTAGTCTGATACAGATCAGTTCCCTTGTTTCAAAGTCTGCCATTGGTCTAACAGATTCTGCTGGTATGAAATGGGTAGGTACTTATCTTTAAGTTTCTCTTTCATACCCTGCCAAGTGGTTATGGGCTCTACATTTCGTCTTCTAGTGGTTAGCTCAATGTTCCCCCAGTATAACCTAGCTTGACGTACTAACTTCATCTTGGCAAACTTGAACTTCCTTTCCTCAAACATGGCATACCACTCAAAGTACTGGTCCATCTCACCCTCCCAATCAGAATACACCTTAGGGTTTAAGCTACCATCAAAAGTGGGTGCATCTAATTTGATGTTCCGAATGAACCTATCATCTCTATCTTCAGGTTCTGGGTCAGGCCTCCTATGATTATGTTCAGGATCTCTATATAAAGGTCTTCTAGGATCTTGGTGTGGGTAAGGTTGAGGCATATTAAAATCTTGGTCAGGAGTCCAATTCTGATGCCTAGGTTCCTCAAGTACTTGGACTCGATCCCTAAGTTGGGCAAAATTCTCATGGACTTGTTCTTTAAACTGGGCAACAGTGGCAGTCACATCCTGACTCAATTTGTTCATACTCTCAGTAAGAGCTCTAACCATGGCCTCTAAATCAGGTTGGGTTTGACCAGGTTGGTAGGGTACTCCATTCCGGGTAGACATGATGATGCAAGCAAACACACAAAATGAGACTCAACTGAACGACTACGGGCTAACTAGACCCAGAGCCCAAACTAGATGCCCAATCAGAGTAGCAAGCTAGCCTGTAGTAACTCAGGACTCAGCCAGGCAGGTGTAAGGGGAGTGTTAGGTCCCTAGATGCCAATCCTAGACACCAATCAGTGATTGGCCAGGTAGGCGGACCAGCACACAAACCCTTCAGGACGTAGTCCCTGAAACACCATTCTAGACACTGAGTACAAAACACACACAGAGTAACTAGACAAACTGACTCAACACTAGCCTTGACCCGACTTGTTGATGTCCCTAGCCCACTAGGGCAAATTAAGTCTAATAAATTTTAAAATTAGGCTTAGGATCGAATGAGTGGGTGGTGGTTTTGGGCTAAGGAGAGGTTATCAACTCCTCCCCTTATCTTAGATGCTCAAATGCCCTTAAGATGAATTAGGAGATGATCACTCAAAAAAAATTTGAATTGCAGAAACACAGAAATAGAGTTGCAGTAATTTAACTCTAAGAAATTTTACGGAAACCAATAAATCATAGGAGGGTCGTAGGAAAATAAAAATCATGCAATTTGGAGTTACCTGTAGTGAGAAACAATTCCAGCAACAAGGCAGTTACAGACTGAAAGCAGGGTGCTTCCCCCGTTTACAATTCCTGCTGCGAAGTTGTAACCCAACGGATCCCCTACACGCCCTAGGAACACCCCATGGAATGGGAAGAGGAGGTTTGCACCTCACTTCGTTCCTAGGACCGGACGTCATCGGGAGTCTACTTCGAGCAGACAAAGTAAAATGAGAGAGACTTAAAACAAGCAAGCAAAACAGAAACCCTAGACTGGGCTCTGATACCAAAATGATGCAGAACAGAAGCTCTGATACCAAAATGATGCAGAACGAAAGAAGAGATGATGCGATGCAGAAATAAATTAATATTAATTCTCTTTTTTTTTTATATTTTCAGAAATTGGCTTTGACTCAAAGGAAAGCTAAACTAAATTGAAAAAAACTAGGTAATAACTGAAAGCATAATTTAAAAGAAACTAGGTTATCAGAGTGGTTCAGAAGTAACGGATCGCTGGGGGTTGAGAAACTCCCAGACCTAGGGTTTCGCTCTGAACTTTCAACAGGACAGAAATAAAGAGAAGAGATGGGTTACAACCAGACAAGTGATCTTCACAATGTTTGGTGGAAGAACTCTCTCGAGCAGATTGTTGGATCCTCGGATTCGGATACCTTCGCAATGGATCCTCCAATACTGGTCCTGTGGCTGAGTCGGCTTCTCCTGGACTCAAGATCTGGGAAAGAAGAAGAACAAGTGATGGAATCAGATACTCAATGAAGGATTTACCAGATTGAAGAACTTGAAAGCTGATGTTGCTGAAATCCGGATTCTCATAGAGGTTGATCTGGCTCCCTCTGAAATTTGTTCTGAAGCTGAAGTATCCGGACTGGACCCGGATGCTGGTGGTCGGCCTTAACTTGGAGAGAGTGACAGTGAGAGGTGGGATAGGCTAGGGTTTGGTGGATTAAAGTGGATGATGGGTGGCTAGGGGTTTGGAGTTGAAGTGGCTAACCTAGGGTTTAGGGGTTGGAGATCTCACACCTCCTCAAGGTTCCTGGGGAACCCGGATTTTACTCCCTCACGGAGCTCAACACCTGGATGCAAGTACGGAAGAGAGAAAACGCAGAGTTTGCTCACACAATAATTGGATTCTTTCATTAGATTACTTTCAAATTTACAAGAAGGGTTTAATTTATAGGACTTTACAAGAGAGTAGGGTTTTACATCTTCCCATGTGGGACTAAGGGAGGGGATCTTCAAATTAGGCTTGTAGGATCAATCCATACACATATGGCCAGCCAAAGGTTCCAAAAAGTTGATTGGAGGTTTTAAAAGGAAGGTAAGTGGCGCCTCCTAGCCTTGTTCTTCAAGAGAGAATTTCATTCCTTCCATGGCTCAACTCTTTTGGACTCCTCCTTTTCTTTCTCCCTAAGTCATGGTTCTTCCCATCTTTGCTTTGGGCATTTTTGGCATAGAATGGGCGCCCCTTGAAGTACTCTCCAAGAAGAGTTTCTTTCTTTTCATAGTTTAGCTCTTATGGAAAATTGTGGGCCGCCCCCTTGAATTGTGGATCCCAGATTGCTTTCTCCTCAAATGGCACATGAGAGAAGGGACCTGCTATCTTGTGGTGTGGGGACCAGAGCATACTGGATGGAGATGTGGGCCCCCTGGACTCAGGCGTGTGGCTGGGAGTGTAGCTGGGAGTGTGGCGCCCACTTGCTTGGCCTTGGAAGAAAATGTGACACCCAGGTTGAAGTCCTAGACCACTACTGAGTCAACATGACTCAACAAAATAAATTGCAAGGAATACAGACTCAAGCTAAAATTGAGTTGATCAAGTCAACCCTTATTACAAACCAAAAAACCCTAATTCTTTGGGCAAGGTCAATCAGAGATCTAGATGGAGCTCTGAAGTCTTCTTCTGAGTCTGGTGCCCGCACCATAAGCCCTTATTATAGATGGACTCATAAATTATTGATCAATTTACAGAGGGTTGAAAAGCCTCTGTCTTATTCTGGTGCCTCAGGTGTCCCCACCATTTAGTTAATCCATCCGGACTGGTCAACTAGATGGATTGGTCAACCTTTGACCTATTCCGAAGTGAATGGTCGATCTATAATCGATATGTTCTGAAGCAAATGGATGATCTATAATCAGCTTACTCCGAAGCAACTGGTCGACCTACAGTCAGCTGATCTACTTCATCCTAAGGCCCATCAAGAATGAGCTTAGTTGTTATAACTAACCAATCATATAACTGATAGCCACAGCATCAGTAAGACCAAGGTAACTAACTACCAACAATAACTATAATTAGCTGAAGGAAAGTTACATTAATTAACTTTTCTAATAGAAATCAAAAGTCTTAACTACTTTCAGTTAAAACAACGCCTATAAAAAGAGGTAAGAGGGGACCTCTGAGGTAAGCAATTCTAAGTAATTCTAAGCAAGTCTAAAACAAGTCTATACCATGCCAATTTAATTTTTTTCTTTTTCTATCTACATTTTTCTTTGAGCTCTCCATTCTTTTGGCCGAATTCTACAAACTTAGTCATAGAGTGTCCCCCACCAGAGAAATTCTAGTCAGGGGCTTATTTTACAAGAATCCAAGGAGGTGAACCGGTGACCCAAACACTCCATCAGGTTCATGAGGATCAGCGTCAATAAATTGGCATGACAGGAAGCGGCAGGAGTAAGGTCTTTTGATTGTGAAAACATTTCCCCTCTTGGAAAGGAGAATCCTCAAGAAAATACTAGATGGTGAAAGGGAAAGCCCAAAATGTCTCAACGAGCAGGGGATGCCCTACTTCCCAGAGGAATGACCCCCCAGTAGAGAATGATATGGCACCTCCCACATTAATTATGGGACAGCAACAATTAGAAGCCCTCATGAATCAAGTGGATGCACTAGTAGCCATAGTATAGAATTTCCAAGAAACCGCCCTCCATGGCCAACACCCACCGGCGGCTTCAAGACATTGCCATCGGTCCATGAGAAAAGAAGACTAACCACGAGAATTCACGGGACGGTCCTCTCAGAATTAGTAATCTCTTAAACCCCAAAGTTCTCGATATCATGGGCATGGGGAAAGCTGACTCGATAGGAAGAAAGCTAGAAGGTCTTTCTCAGTATTCTATGGAGACTCCATCCCAGGAAACACCTAACGAAGAAAAATTCAAGATGACTATGAGAAAATTTAGGATGCTGGAAAGGAAGATTGCAAGACTCAATGACCAGTAAAGAAATGATGAAATCGTGGTGTATGACTCATGGCCTTCTTTCTCCCAAAGAATAATGGAGGAAGTAATTTCCCATCATTTCAAGATTCTCCAAGTAGAGTCGTATGACGGTACTAATAACCCTTTGGACCACCTGGGAAGCGTCAAGGTGCACATGATGATACAGGGAGCCTCTGACACCCTACACTACCTCACCTTCCCACCACTCTAAGAAAAGTAGCTCGAATGTGGTATTCGAGCATCCATCTAGGTACCATTCATTCTTTTAATGAATTAGAAAAACTATTTGGGTCACATTTCAAGACATGCCGAAGGAAGCCCCGTAACTCAGACAACCTCTTCCTTCTGTGATAGAATGAAGGAGAAAGCCTCAGGGACTATGTGGCTAGATTTAACTCACCACTCTCAAGATCCCTAATCTCAATGAATATGTGGCTATGCCCACTATGAAGAAGGACCTCCGATCGTCTATATTTACTGCTTTTTTAGATAAGAAGTTTCTTATGAGCTATGCCGAACTGCTGGTAAGGGCTCAAAAATATGTGATGGCCGAAGTGCAAGCAACTAGTCGATATCTAATCGAAGAGAGGTCAGCTCCCAAGAAAAAGAGCAACAAAGTGCCGATACTTGGACCTCCAGGCTACGACAGTATGCCGACCCAACAGCACAGCCCCAAATCCAAACAATTGATCAGCAGGTTCGACTCATATACTCCTCTCTTTCTCCCAAGAGAGAAGATCCTGATGGAGATAGAAAAGAAGGGTTACCTGCAAAGGTCTCATCCCATGAATGCACCTCTTACATCAATGAACAAAAACAAATACTACTGGTTCCATCAGAACCATGGCTATAACACCAAAGAATGCATCCAGCTCAAGGATGCGATAGAAGATCTAATCAAATGGGGATACCTTAGGAAATTATCAATAACTAGGAACCTCGGACCGAAGGTACTACCCCCAAGAGAGTTGTTGAAGAAATATAATTACCTAACCAAAGGTCAACTAATGGAAGGGTAAGGATGCTACATCGTCAGATCGACTGGAGAAGCAGAGCTAAAAAAGGTGCTCCCAAAAGATATAGAAGCAACAACACCATATGCTTCTCGAATGATGACCTACAAGGAATCCAGACTCCGCATGATGATCCTATTGTAGTTTTGGCTATTATAGCCAATTATGATGTAAGAAGGATTCTGGTAGATATAAAAGTTCTACGAAGGTCTTGCTCTACGATGCTTTCCTCATAATGAATTTACCTAACAAATAAATTGCAAAGGTCTCCAATATCTTTGACAAGTTTTGAGGTAACCAGGTCGGAGTAGAAGGAAAATAGTATTACTGTAACCCTTGGTACAGAACCATTTCAAAAAGCACTCTCAATTAACTTTGTGGTCGTACAAACACCATCGACATACAATGCTATCTTGGGATGACCCACTTTGAACAAGTTCCATGCCATAGTATCGACCTACCACCTTCTAATGCAATTTTCCACTAGAAATGGAATCAGAGAAATAAGAGGAGATCAAAGAGTCACCCAATAGTGTTTAATGATACAAGACAGACAGTCGATCGACCACATGACTCTGGAGCAATTGGATATGAGAGATCGGATGGAGGATTATGGAGAACCTATGGAGAAGACTATTTCCATACCATTGGTAGAGGATGACCTAATAAAAGTCATACAGATTGAAAGTCTGCTCGATGAAGAGATGAAGATAAGGCTGACCTACTTCATACAAAGTAATATCGATGTCTTTGCCTGATCAGCTTTTGACATGCCAGAAATCCTGGTCGAAGTCATCACCCACTGACTGAAAGTCGCCTCCGGTCACAGGCCTGGCCGGTAGAAGAAAAGAAGCTTCGCTCTAGAGAGACAGAAGGCGATTGATGAAAAGTTGAACAAGCTTTTCAACACTGGATTCATAAAGGAAGTCCATTATCTCAACTGGCTGGCCAATGTTGTAAAGGTGAAGAAAGCTAATGGCAAGCAGATGATCTGCATCAACTACACTGATCTCAACAAGGCTTGCCTAAAAGATGCTTTCCTCAACCAAAATAGACCAGCTAGTCAATGCTAATGCTGGACACCAGCTGTTGAGTTTCATGGATTCCTTCTACAAATATAATCAGATACGAATGAACCCTGACGGCGAAGAGAAAACATCATTCATGATAGAGAAAGGACTCTATTATTACAAAGTGATGCCATTTGGTTTGGAAAATAAAGGGGCAACCTTCTAAAGATTGATCAACAAGGTGTTCAAAAAGCAACTTGGAAGAAACATGGAGGCACATGTCGATGACATGATTGTAAAAAGCCTCCAAAAGGCTGATCACATCAAAAATCTAGAAAAATATTTTAATGCCCTGCATCATCATCGAATGAAACTGAACCCAACCAAGTGCGCCTTTAGAGTGACATCGAGAAAACACCTAAGATTCCTTATCACCAAACGAGGGATAGAGGCCAATCCAAAAAAAATCCAAGCTATCCAAAGTATGAGACATCCTTCCGGCAAGAAAGAAGTACAACAATTGACTGGAAGAATTGCTTCTCTAAGTCAATTCATTTTCTGGTCGGCCAAAAGATGTCTCCCCTTTTTCAAAGCCCTCCACCAAACAAGAGGCTTTGAGTGGTCCAAAGACTGCCGACCCGCCTTTGAAGAACTACAGAGGTATTTGGGAAATCCCCCTTTGCTCTTAAAATATCAAGAAGGTGAGACTCTCTACTTGTATCTCTCCACTTCAGATGAAGCAGTCAGCTCAGTACTTGTCAGAAAAGGAGTAGACAACCTACAAGCAAGGTGTTGCACGAAGCTGAAGTGAGGTATCCAAAAGTACAAAATCTCATATATTCGTTGGTGATTGTGGCGAAACTCCTACGACCCTAATTTCAATCTCACGCCATTGTGGTCTTGATAGACCAACCTCTGAAAGCCATCCTCCGTGATGCGGGATGAAGCTCTGATACCAGGAATTGATGTGGGACTAAGATGATGCAGGACTATACTACTAATAAGATGGATTTGCAAATGATTTTTCTTTTGGGTTTTAGGTTTTAAGAGTTGTACTGATTCCCAAAGTCCAGTGAAGAATGGAACTAGAGATTCTATAAGAACAAGAACTTTCTAGCAAGCAAAGATAGTCCCTAAACAAAAATAACGAGAGGACCTCAGGATTGAGAAATCTCATAGGACTTAGCTTTAGATCAATACCTACTTAGGAGATTAGGGGTGCAAACCGTAAAGACTCTGATGCACCCGATGCCGAGTTCACTCACTCTCATGGATGCGGCCTGGAGGATCAAGCCTTCAACCTTGCGGATTCGCCAGCTTTCCATCCGATGGTCACGGGGGCAATGAAGACCGACTCCATTGTCCGTGGCACTTGGAAGACTTGCGAGCACCCAAGGGAAGGGTTACAAAACATTAAGAAGAAGGAATAAGTAAGTAAGAAGGGATGGGAAAGAGTTGTGAATGGTGGTCGAGAGGCTCTTTTTGCTAGGTGCCCAGGTGGAGTTTCCATGGGCGTCCAAGATTGAAGATTGGTGGGTGGCATGCAAAGGAGGAAGGGAACTTAGGGCCTCTCACCTCTCGATTTCCTGAAGGACAAAGGCACTCTCTCACAGAGTTATTAGTCTAAGAAGATAAGGACTATAAAGAAGTAGAAACTTCTCAAAATTTTCATTCATCAAAACTAGTTTTGTACAAGAGGAGTAGGGCCCTTTATATAGGCTCCTAAGTCCTATTTAAAATTCAAATAAAATGGCTACAAGTCTTCATCATGGGTGTCCAAAAATCTAAATTTTGACTCTTGAAATCCTCCTTTGGTTGGCCTTGATTCAGTGAAAAACTTGATTCAGGGAGGGAAGAGAAGAGGTTGTCCCCATTCAAAATTTGAACTCCTTTCATGAGTCTTGGCCGACCATGGCTCTTTGGAAAGAAGGCTTGATGTCGGGGAGGTTTTCTTCAAGGATCAAGGGATGCTTCATTCTTTCCTTGGCCGGTCATGCTTCTTTGGAGAAAGGCTTGATGTGGGGGAATGAAGAAAGGATCTTGTCTTCAAAAATCATGGGATGCTCCATTGACTTGAAGAACCTTCCTTGCCAACCATGCTTCTTTAGAAAAGAGCTTGATGTGCGGAGTGAGATGGGGATGTTGTGGGCTTGGACCAAGGGGAGAATAAATGGGGCGTCCAACATGCATTGACTTTGAAGTCCTCCATTTTCTCTTGGCTACCCAAGTGTCTTGGTGATGTGGTGCATCCTTCCACCAAGTGGCACCGGTGAGGTGGCACTCCAAGAGCTGAGGTGGCATTCTTTCATGGCGTGTGGAAGATGGCTTGATCCATTAACAACTAGGCTTGACTCAAATGTCCACTCTATCTTCAGACAAGCTTGAGCCCAATCTTCAAGTAGACTTAGGCTTAGACCAATATAGCTAAATACAGGATCCAATGACCCAACTTGACCAAATTGGCCAAGGTACATGACCAAAATAAAAATTGAGACTAAATACATGATTCCAAAGTAAAATGCTAAGGCTTGAAGCCTTAGTACATGATCGAAAAGATGAAATCCTAATCAGAGATCCACGGAGGGTTGAGGAGCCTCTATCTGATCCTAGTGCCCACACCACTTCGGTGTCCTGACACTTCAAAAATGATAGCCAAATGGGCCATCAAGTTAGGCAAATTCAACATCATATTCTAACCCAAATCAATGATGAAGGTATAAGTACTAGCCGACTTCCTTACTGAATGTACATAGAGCTAGGAAGATAGTAGATAGGGGATTGATGATAGAGAAACAACCAAAGAAAATTTGAAGTCCACATAAATACTCCATGTGGACAGAGCATCCAACACTGCCAGTTATGAAGCTGGACTCATCTTAGCCAATCCTGATCGGCAGACCATGGAGTATGCCCTTCGCTTTTCCTTTCAAGCTTCAAATAACCAAGGAGAATATGAAGCCCTCTTGGCATGACTTAGATCACCAAAGAATTAGGGATTCAGAAGATCAAAGTCTTCTCAGATTCTCAACTAGTGGTAAACCGAGTGAAAAACAAGTTCAAAGCCCGAGATTCTATCATGATCAAGTACTTGGAAAAGCTAAGAGATCTACTATCCCAACTGGAATTCTTTGAAATAGCCAATATGCCATGGACCGAAAATTCTCGAGCAGATGCTTTTCTTGACTGGCAACCACTGCTTTAGACTTTCTTGGTCAGACTTACATAGAATACCTAGAAGATCCCAGCATATCAGAGAAGACTTAAAAGTGCACCAAATCAAGCATGAGCCTTGTTAGATGGACCCTATTTTGATGTTCCTGAATGATGGTTTACTACCTGAAGATATGGTTGATACCAAACAAGTCTGATGGATGGCCTTTAGTATGTTATTGATGCTTGTCGAATTCACCAAAATTAATTACTGTTTCACTAATTCTTGTAATATTTCTTACAGCATTAGTGAGTCCAGGTCGAACCCTAGAGACTGCATATGTAATCAAATTTAATAACTAGATCGAGAAGGGGGGTTTGAATAATTATGAAATCAACTAACTAATTATGCAAATAAGAAAAAACTTTTATTAAATTTAGATTTATTTTAGATTCAATTTAAGTTCGATTCAAAGGATTTTTGTTCTAGTTAGCAGATTGATCATCGATATATAAACATATTATTCTTTCTCTGAATACTTAGTCGATGACTTACCTAGGAGCTAGATAAATCTAATCATTCCTACTTTCATTAATCAAGTCAAGCACCAAATTAAATTCTTGCCAATGAACCAATTGGTATTAAGCAATCCTCATGCATTCATTGATAGCAATACATACTAGGATGAAGCTAAGGATGAACAACAATTAGACAAGCGTAAATTGTTTAATTCACTCTATATTTCCTTTTTACACAGAGATGAAAACTGGGATCATAATCATTTTGCCTAAGTACTACTTTAACCAAGTTGCATAACAATTATAGATTACAAACTTAGTTTAGTAATCAATCATGTAGACAATCAATTAATAGGCCTCTTAATCAATTAAACTACATAATAAATCAACAATAAAAATTAGGAAACACAGATATCCAGCAAAAGAATAATATTAAATTAATATCATAACCTCACAACCATGCTAACATAGCTAGCTATCCCTTGAATCGAAACAAAAAAATTACTTAATCATGGGAAAGGGAAATAACATAAAGTCGATTTGATTTCCTCCCCTTTTCATGCTGCAAAAAATTTCTCTTGCTGTTCTTCTCCCTTCCAATAGAAAATAGAAATCTCCTTCTTCCAATAGAGCTTGTCTCCTTCAAATTCTGCTCTCTGCACCGAACTTCTCCCTTGCAGCAAAATAGATCTTTTTTTGTTCTCTTCTTCACCACTTCTGATGTTGGGTGATGGGCATTGATTTATAGCAAAGGAGTTAGATGTATCGACTTAAAGGAGATCAGTGTTGGTCTTCATCAGTTCTCCGTCTTCGTTCCTGTGACCAACACAACCACCGCGTATTTGATGTTACCCCACATTCTTCAGTGTTATCCATCATCATTCGCCTCTTCCATTCGGACATCCAGTCTCTCGACTTGCCTCTAGGTGCCGCTGATTGAAGCTTGGATGGTGGATGGCAAGCGACTGATGGTGAGCTCAGACAGAGGAGATCTGGGAGGAATAGCAGGGGCTATGGCTCGGATTGGTGAAGATGATGACAACTGTTGCAAGTTGTGATGGCCAGTCATGGAGGAGTGCAGTAGCTAGGATGGATCATGGTGATGACTCCTGTGGGAGTAGCTGCGTGGAGTAGCAACGCTCAGTCTTCTCAGCATTGAGGAGGACATGGTGACTCACAATGGGCAGAGAACGGTGATGTTGAACGTGACGAACTCGGCATCGAAAGGGCCAGTAGCTTGGTCAAGCATCTTCTCCATGGCCTGCGGTGGCGGCAAGAGAAGGAAGAAAAGCAACGATGCAGCGAACATGGTGATGGTTTTGGAATTTTTTCGACTGTTAATAGCATCTCCGACAAGAGAGGAGGGTCCCGGTAGTGAGAGATGGAGCTCCAGCATCTTCCCGGCAAGAACTTAGCTTGGTTTGACCTGTGGTCCATGGATCTGTTCTGTGGACTGGCTACAATGGAGGTTATGGACCAGCTGGCTGTTCCGTGAACCAATTTGCTAGTTCATAGTGAACCACTGCTTAAAATTCCATGCTATTTCATGGATAATTTCTTCAAAATTCTATTTCCAGCTCAATTGAAGTCCAATTCGCAAGCCGTTCACATCATTGAATTCCAAAAGTCATGCTTACAACTTCATTGAAGACCATTTCTTCCAATTCTGACTCTAAGATTATCAAAAATCTATGAGAAATCAAAGGGACGAAATTAAACAATGCTGAAAATTAATCCTCAAATATAAACTTATGCATTAATCATTACAATGAGAAAATAAATATATCAAATAGACTAAATATAAGGAAAAATAAAATGTATAATTATGTCCCTATCAAATTCCCCTACACTTAACTTTTGCACGTCCTCGGGCAACTAGCTATACAATTAATTAAACACACTAAGACAACTTACAACTCACTAAATTCCCCCAATAATACCATACAGATATTATATACCATAAGTCTTAAACAGAATCAAGAATTCAAATACCATAACACAATATGAATTAAATATACTAAACAAATTTAAACTGAAAGAAACACGAAATCTTCATTCAAAAAGTAATTAACAAGTTTGGTAAACACTCATAGGTCACTCTCAATTCACTCAAATATTTAAAGGATAGAAAAAGAATTTCACTCAAAATTCAATTCAAACCAAATCATTACCATAGGCTTGCTTGCTTATCCAATCTCCATCACTTGTATCACTTGTCACACATAAATCCAATGGTCTTTAATTAGGATTATAATGGGGCTTAGGTTCAGGGTAGGAATAAAAAGGATACTGAGGTTAAAACCCAAGAAACTAATAGTGCATTAAGACATAAATTGAGTAAATCAAGACATTAAATGCTCCAATATTCAACCCTTCTAATTTTTTTTTCTCATTTACTGCATAGATTGAAAATATTTCACGATGAAGAAGCATATGTCTGTATACACTGTGCACAATTGATAAGACATGTGGATTTCTTGAATTGAACTTGCTCTCAGAGGTCTTAGTGATAATTGGTCTCCGCATACATTTGTGATCTTCCCCATTATCTCACCAATCATAACTTTCTATTTTTTTCTTCTTTTTTTTCTTTTTCTTTTCTTTTCTTTTTTTTCTTTTTTTTATTTTCTTTTTTTGAAACATGGCAAGAACATCTTACTCCCACTACATTCCATTTTTTTTCAAATGAGAGGTAAAGCAATCAACAGTAGCTCCCCCACACCAATTCAATACACATTCTTGTCTCAAAACCCATCAAACGAATCTCAATGCTCTACTAGCTCTTGAGGTAGGTAAAATATAAGGATAATAAATTGGCTCAAGGCTCATAAATATGGGTTTCAATCCAACAAAAGAGTTTAAAAGCTCAAAGTGGGTTCATTAAAGTTAATTGATCCAAGGTTGACCATTTAAGCTAAGTGGTGTAAAATCCTATATGCCATTGTCATTTCTATATGTACATGTGAATTTAGTAACCTTAGCTAGCATTTACAAGCAAGTTCTAGAGTAACCTAGTATGAATGAACACACTTATAATAAAAACATGTGTATGTATAGGTCCAAAAGCTCACCCAAACATGTTTTTGGTCTACCAAACAAGTTATTACATTTCAAAAGCAAGCTCAAGTCAACTTTTAGCCTAAATATGCAAGTTATTCATTCAATCATGTTATGACACTCTTATCTTAATTTAGTCCAAGTTTACAGCACATAAATCCATAGATATCATTAGGGAAACATCTTAAAAACACTTTAAAATATATATATATTTTATAACTCTCAATGCAAAGCCCTAAATGCAAGAAAATACGAAAATAATTTAATGCCTACAAATATAAATAGAGAAAGGATAAAGAATGCAAATCTGATCATGGCCAGTTGGCCTCCCTTGGGTTTCCTCCCAAGCAGTGCATTTGTTTAATGTCGTTAGCCCGATATTGCAATTCTCCTCAATTTGAATAAACAGGATCCTTCAGTTGCACTTCATTGATCGTATGCTCCTTAAAACCTTCATAAAATGGTTTAAGTCTATGTCCATTCACCTTGAACACTTTATTAGTCTCGAAGATCTGCACTTCAGCTGCACCATAAGGAAACACATTAGTAACTTTAAAAGGGCCAATCCAACGAGAACGTAATTTACCATGCATTAATTTAAGTCATGAATTATGAAGCAAAACTTTTTGTCCAACCACAAATTGCTTCCTATCAATCATTTTATCATGAAATGCCTTTGTCTTATCCTTGTAAATTCTTGAATTCTCATATGCTTCAAGTCTTAACTCCTTCCATTCTTGCAATTTCATCCTTCTTTGTACACCAGCTTCATTTATATCCATGTTGCAACTCTTCACCGCCCAATAAGCCTTGTGTTCCAGCTCGACAGGAAGATGACATGCCTTACCAAAGATTAACCTATATGGAGACATCCCAATAGGTATCTTATATGCTATCCTATAAGCCCATAATGCATCATCAAGTCCAAGGCTCCAATCTTTTCTATTTGGCTTTACTATCTTTTCCAAAATGGACTTCACTTCTCTATTGGATATCTCGGCTTGACCATTTGTTTGGGGGTGATAAGTTGTAGATGTTTTATAAAAAATACCATATTTCTTCAATAAAGCTTCTATCGCTCGATTGCATAAATGAGTTCCTTGATCACTAATCATTGCTCTTGGTATACCAAACCTGCAAAAAATGTTGGACCTGATAAAACCTACAACAGTTTTGGAATTGTCAGTTTTAGTGGCCTTTGCATCCACCCATTTTGAAACATAATCTACTGCAAGCAATATATAAACAAAACCAAAAGATGAAGGAAATGGACCCATAAAATCAATACCCCACACATCAAAGATTTCACATACCAGTATAGGAGTTTGTACCATCTCATTTTTATGGGTTAACCCTCCAGTCCTTTGACACTATTCACAAGCTTTGCAAAATACATAAGAGTCATGAAATAATGTATGCTAATAAAAACCACTATCTAACACTTTCCTAGCCATTCTCTTAGGCCCAAAATGACCTCCACAAGCATAACCATGACAAAAGGCAATGATGGACTGGACTTCAGAATCAGGAACACATCTCCTAATAATCTGATATGAACAATATCTCCATAAGTATGGATCATCCCAAATATAATATTTTGCCTCACTCTTGATTTTATCTTTTTTATCTCTACTTATGTCATTAGGTACGACCTTACTCACCAAATAATTTACCAAATCAGCATACCAAGGAGCCTTATCTTGCAGAGCAAATAATTGCTCATCAGGAAAGAATTCTTGCAATTATTTAGGATTCTCTTTTCTCACCAGTCTACTCAAATGATCAGCAACTAGATTCTCCGATCCCTTCTTGTCTTTGATTTCCAAATCGAATTCCTATGAAATAAGAATCCATCTAATCAGCCTAGGCTTCGACTCCTTCTTTGCCAAAAGATGTTTCAAAGCTGCATGGTCAGAAAATACAATAACTTTAAAACCAAGCAAATATGATCAAAATTTATCTAATGCAAACACAATAGCCGAAAGCTCTTTTTCAGTTGTAGAATAATTGCACTGAGCTGAGATGAGTGTTCTGGATTCATAATGAATCACATGAGGTCGATTGCCAACTTGTTTCCCCAAAATAGCTCCTACTGCATAATTACTGGCATCACACATTACCTCAAATGGTAAAGTCCAATTAGGAGGTTGAATTATGGGTGCTGTGGTCAATGCAGATTTTAACTTATCAAAAGCTTCCATGCATTTTTGGTCAAACTCAAAGGGTACCATTTTTTGCAACAATCTAGATAATGATAGGGCAATCTTTGAAAAGTCCTTGATAAATCTTCTATAAAAACCTGCATGTCCAAGAAATGAATGCACTTCTCGCACATTTATGGGATAAGATAAATTCATAATTAAATCAATCTTAGCCTTATCTACATCAATATTTTACCTGAAACAACATGACCTAAGACACTTCCTTGTTCTACCATAAAATGACAATTTTCAAAATTCAACACAAGGTTTGTCTCAATGCAGCGTTCAAGAACATGAGATAGATTATCTAAACAAATATCAAAAGAATCGCCATACACAGTAAAATCATCCATGAATACTTCAATGCAATTTACTATTAAATCTGAAAAAATACTTACCATGCATCTTTGAAATGTTTTTGGTGCATTACAAAGTCCAAAGGGCCATCTAAATGCAAAAGTTCCAAATGGGCATGTAAATGTTGATTTTTCTTGATCCTCAGGTGCTATCACAATTTGATTATAACCAGAATATCCATCAAGAAAATAGTAATGAGACTTACCTGCCAACCGTTCAAGCATCTGATCAATGATCAATGAATGGTAAAGGAAAATGATCCTTCCATGTCATTAGGTTTAGCTTTCGGTAATCTATGCACATACGCCACCCATTCTGAATTCTTGTTGGAATAAGCTCATTATTTTGATTCCTAACTACTGTAACTCCGAACTTCTTTGGCATAACTTGAACTGGACTTACCCATCTGCTATCTGAAATTAGATAGATGACTTCTACATCCAATAGCTTCAAAATCTCCTTTTTTACCACCTCCATCATCAAAGGGTTTAGTCTCCTCTGAGCTTCTCGGCTTGGTTTGGCATCATCTTCCAACAAAATTTGATGCATGCACGTAGATGGGCTTATACCCTTAATGTCTGCTATAATTCATCCAATGGTTGTTTTATGGTCTCTTAGTACTCTCATAAGCCTCTCTTCTTGCATTAAGGTCAAATCCTTTGTGATGATAACTGGTAATGTCTTATCATTTCCCAAATAAGCGTACTTCAGATGATCAAAAAAAGGTTTCAAATCCAAATTTGGTGCCTGCACCATAGAAGGTAACAAATTTGAGTAGACAAGTGGTAAATCAATTTTACAAATATCATACCTTTTCGGAACCAAAGGCAAGGAATGCAATGCCATAATCATCTCTTCAACTTCAGGACTTAATTGCTTTAATAGATTAAACTCCATCAATCCTTGACTAAGTACCACCTCCAACTCATCCATATATGTTAATTCAAATGCCTCCTATGCAAACATATCTACCATGTCAATAGAAAATATAGATTGGTTATCTCTAGGATATCTCATTGCCTCAAAAATATTAAATTTTACAATATCCCCATCAAATTCCATGGTAAGGGTACCATCATAAACATCAATCTTTGTTCTTGCTATCTTGAGGAATGGCTTTCCTAACAAAATCGGGGCAGGATTTGGTGAGGTATTGTCTTCCACATTCAAAACATAGAAATCAACAGGAAAAATCAACTTATTCACCTGTACCAAAACATCCTCAACTACCTGTTCAGGGTATGTATTAGAACGATCAGTTAACTGGATAATTACACCTGTTTCTTTTAATGGACCCAAATTTAGAGATGCATAAATTGAATATGGAATAACATTTATGGATGCACCTAAATCTAGCATGGCATGTTCAAACTTAGTATTACCAATCACACATGGAATTGTAAATGTACCTGGATCCTTGCATTTTGGAGGTAACTTACGTTGAATCATTACAGACATATTTTCCCCCACATTGATTTTCTTATTACCTTTTGGCTTCCTTTTCATAGTACATAACTCTTTTAGAAGTTTTGCATACCTTGGGAATTGCTTGATTGCATCTAATAAAGGAATATTTACTTCTACCTTCCGAAAAGTCTCAAGGATTTTCCTTTCTTGATCTTCCTTCTTAAATTTGGATAACCTACTAGGAAAAGAAAGAGGAACATATTTAGTAGAATTATGCACAACAGCTTGAGATTTTTCCTTGGAAAAATTTTCAGCATTGAATTTGGTCTCCTTCTCCACTTGATCTTTCTTAGCCACTTCTAAAGGTTTCTAAGCGGAAGCTTCAATTTCTTTTCCAGTTCGTAGTGTAATAGTACTTGCATTCTCACATGGATTTATGATCATTTGAGAGGGCAATTTTTCAGAGTCTTTAGCCTCAAGCTTGCTTACTGATATTGCTAGCTGACTAATTTGCTTCTCTAAGTTTTGAATGTTGTTTCTTGTTTCATGTTGAAATTGTTGTGTATTGGTTGCCAGCATCTTAACAACCTCATCAAGTGACATATTTGGACTTTGATTTACTTGTTGCCTAGCTTGGAATGGAGGTTGGTATAAATTTTGAGTAGCTTGATTTTTATAGCTCAAATTTGGATGATCTCTCCATCCAGGTTGTACGAGTTGGAATATGGATAATATCTACGCTGAGGTTGCCCTAGAAAGCTACCTATGACATTTACTTGCTGGACTGGTTCTCCCTCTTGCAATGTTGGACACATATCCGTAGCATGACCTGTGATCGAGCAAATACCGCATGCCTGGACTTGCTGCTTATTTCTTACAACAAATTGATACATAAGAGAGGTTAGTTCTTCTACTCTTTGTTCAAGGAAAGATGTACTTATGATGCGGGATGACTCTAAGACTGCTAAACATGCATGAAAAATAGTAAAATAATTTTTTTGTGATTTTTATAATTTTATTTGCAGGCTAGATTCCTAAAATAAAGTAAGAACTAGCGGAAAGACTAGTAGTGCAAAGAATCATCGGATCGCAGGCGAACTAATGCAAATTAATTAAATAGCCAAGACCCAAGAGTTGAGAAACTTCTAGTTTAGGATAGTTTATCTTCATCAAATCAGATAATAAGAAAAGGGAAGGTTTCTTACCAGTTAGAGATTTGAATTTGCAATTATAGGGATCACACAGCTCTCAGATGAAGCATGGATGAAGAAGCTTCAGTTCCTTGAATCAAATGGCTGATCTAGGCAGTCTGGGCAGCAAAGAAGGCCTCCTCAGGGGAGGGGAAGCACCTCGGAGATCCTGCAAGTATCAGAGGTTAATCAAAGCAGCAAATAAAAATTAGAAAAGGAACTAGGGATTGAAAGAAATCAGGATTTAGGGTTAAAAGGTGGCAGTCGGGCAAGAAGAAGCATTTGGACTTGGATGGCAGCAAGGGCTTCAATTCCTTGGGCATGGCTAATCTCCAGGGATGCAAAGGGATGCTAGGGTAGCAGGGTTTCAATCTAGGAACACAAGGAGAGCACTCAAAAAAAGAACCAAAACACAAGGCAATTGATCAAAATTTCAACAAGGTTTATTCATAAGAAAAAGTTGCTTACAAGAGGGAGAGGGGTGGGGTATTTATAGAGTTCCCATGCCCTTACTAACCATGGTTACACTTGGATTACAAATCCTCTTCCAAATTGGAATACAAGTCCTCTCCTAGCTAGGTTAGAATTACAAAGTTTAAAAGGATTAGAAATCCCAACTAGGTTAGGAAAAGGCTTGGTCTTCTCCCACTTTTCTTCAACTTGGACTTGGTCAAACCTCTTTGGACGCCCCTCCTTTGGGTGTGTGGGCTTTAGGACAGCAAGGGGGAGGTCAGCCATGGGCTTGGAAGGCTTGGGCTTGGGCCCCCTGGAAGCTGGGGCCCCTGGTTCCCTGGGCTGGCATATTCCCGGCATCAAAAAGGAATCTTGGTTCTCCTTGCTTGGGCTTGCTTCCTGGGCTTGAATTTGGAGGCATGGTCATGGGGAATGCCAGCTCTGATACCAATAAGATGATGCGGGATGGTTACGATGCCATGTAGGATGATTCAATTTTAGCAATGATCATAGTAAAGCAACTAACATAATAGATTGAAGAGAGTAAAGAAGGTAATTAACCACTTACCCATAATTCGCTTCACAAGCTATGAAGAATAAGGACCCGACGGCTAGGATACCATCTTAGATCAGGCTATTCCATGATTCAATTACCAAATCTAATGAGAAAAGGATTGGTTACTTACCCCAATGGAGATTCTCTTGACTCGAGATGGATCCGCTGCTTGGTCGCACAGATTTTACAATAGGATGAAGATTGGGACTTTAGATTTCAGATCTACCATCAGATCTTGGTTCGGAAGCAAAGGATCCATCCTCTAAAGTCCTTGAACACCTAGGATCTATAGAGAAGGCAGCAAATAAGATTTTAAGAACAAAGTAAGCAGGCTCCAAAATGAAAAAAAAATGTTGGATGTGTAGGGCTTGTAGAAGATCAGTAGCAACTTGATGAATCTGGCAGAACCTCCACTCAAGGACCTCACCACCTTGAGCTCTCAAGTACCTCCCCGCCTTGAGCTCTTAAGGACCTCCCTACCCTTAGTGAAATCCACTAAGCCTACCTAGCTTTGTGGAAGAAGAAAGACAGCATTTCATTTCATAAATCAATAATCATTTCATTTACAAGGGGATATGGGGTCCTATTTATAAGGTTCTTCACACATGAAGATTTCATAAGACTCCTTTGAATTTAAATTACATTTAAATTTGAATTCTAAAACACTCCTTTGCTGCTTGACTCCTTCCTTGAATTTTGAATTTTAAATTCCTTTTCTCCATGGCTTGGGTTCTTCTTGAGGGCATTGAGTAATAGGAACCAAGTCCTCACTAATTTCCTGTTGTTCTATTATTTCAGGACTAGGCTCAATAATCTTTTCTTTTCCAAGGGTTTCCTCAGGTAAGGTACTAGAGTTGTCCTCCTCAAAGTCTTCTCCTTCGTATTCATCCATCAGGTTTTCTCCAGCTTCATATATTTTCACTACGGTTTCAGCTTGAGTAACCTTCTAGTCAATTAACTCTGAGTCTGCAATAGAGATTTCCTCTCCAGGGTCATTCTTAGGAACAAACGAGGTCATAGGAGTGGGTCGGCTTGAATTAGGATTAGTCGGCTCTGATGAAAATTGGGTTGACTTTGTTGTAGAATGGGTCAACTCGGGTGGACTAGGCTAGATCCTTATTTTTGATAAGGGGCACTATTCCAAATGGGTTCTGGCCAATGAATTTTGTGTCCAGGGAAAGTAGGTTTAGGTGAACCAGGGTTAGTCCGGGCCCTGCAGGTTCTTTCTAGTTTGTCGAGTCGCTTATCTAGTCGGTCACACCTATTGTCCATTAGGGCACATTGTTCATTAAAGGTCCTCAGTAAAATTTCTATAGTGTACTCCATGATTAGACTGGGTTGGGTTTGGCCTGCTCTAGTAGTCATGTAATGCAAACAATACAAATCAACCTGAGTCTGGGGTTCCTAGACCTAAGGGCCAATATAGTGCATAGTAAAGGTAATAACCAAGAATATAATAACTCCTCGATTAGCCAAGTAAGAGGTGGGGTGGTGGGAGGCTCCCCTCACTCTCGTGAGGTCCTAATTAAATAACCACCAGTCCACTTAGGGCATTTGCCTCTGGACCTTTAGCCTTAGACACTAATTCTCAGAAGCACACACAGAAGTGACTGCTACAATAGGTTAACACGTATATAAAACCCGACCTCTTGCTGTCCCTAGCTTTAAGTGCTACTTGATTTTAATTAAGGCTTAGGGCTATGCAAATGGGGTTGGTTGTTTTAGGCTAAGGAAAGGGTCTCAATCCTTCCCTTATGTTATATTGCTTGCCCTTAAGTGTTTTCAAATGAATACACAATCAAGATAAGATAAGATAACACTAACAATTTAAAATTCAAACTTTAAATTTTAAATTTTTAGTTTAGATTTCAGATTTAAATTTTAAATTTTAAATTTAATTTTTTTAAATTTTAAATTTTAAATTACAAAAATTAAACTTTTATGAAATTTAAACTATATGGAATTTTGAAATAGAAATGATTTTGGGCAGTAATCAAAATTTCAGAAATTCTATAGACTGAATTAAATCCTAAGAAAATATCAAAAAATAAAATCAAATGTATAAATCCAACGCAACAAAAATCAAAATTTTCTGATATTCCTTCATGCAAAAACAATAAAAAGAACAGAATATATATTGGAATAAACGGGATGCTGAAAATTAACCCTAAAGATGCATTTCTCTTCATTTTCTTCTTCAGGGATCAATACACAATGGCACCCCTACATGCCATATAAAATCCTCTTTGAATGGGATGTGAGGGTCTTGCAGCCCAACTTTTTCCTATGACTGGATTGCCATGGTTAAGCACCCAATCAGAGTACTTGAAGAGAATTCAACTAGCATGAAATCCTAATCTAACCCAATGCTCTGATACCAATATGATGGTGAATGCTAGCTCTGATACCAATAAGATGATGCAGGACGGTTATGATGCAGTGTAGGATGATTCAATTTTAGCCTAGATGATTTAGAGATCAATGATCATAGTAAAGCAACTAACATAATAGATTGAAAAGAGGAAAGAAGGCAATTAACCACTTACCCGCAATCTGCTCCGCAAGCTATGAAGAATAAGGACCCGACGGCTAGGAAACCATCTTAGATCAGGCTATTCCATGCTTCAATTACCAAATCTAATGAGAAAAGGATTGGTTACTTACCCCAATGGAGATTCTCTTCGACTCGAGATGGATCTGCTGCTTGGTCGCTCAGATTTTGCAGTAGGATAAAGATCGGGACTCCAGATTTCAGATCTAGTGTCAGATCTTGGTTCGGAAGCAAAGGATCCATTCTCTAAAGTCCTTGAACACCTGGGATCTGTAGAGAAGGCATCAAATAAGATTTTAAGAACAAAGCAGGCTCCAAAATAAAAAAAAAAAGTTTGATGTGTAGGGCTTGTAGAAGATCGATAGCAGCTTGATGAATCCGGTAGAACCTCCACTCAAGGTCCTCACCGCCTTGAGCTCTCAAAGACCTCCTCGCCTTGAGCTCTTAAGGACATCCCTGCCCTTAGAAAAAATCACTAAGCCTACTCAGCTTTGTGGAAGAAGAAAGACAGCATTTCATTTCATAAATCAATAATCATTTCATTTACAAGGGGGTGTGGGGTCCTATTTATAGGGTTATTCACACATGAAGATTTCATAGGACTACTTTGAATTTAAATTACATTTAAATTTGAATTCTAAAACACTCCTTGGCTTCATGACTCCTTCCTTGAATTTTGAATTTTAAATTCCTTCTCTCCATGGCTTGGGCGACAACATGAAAAAAAGTATTCGGGAAAATGAAGATGGGGCACTAATCTCATTCTTATTTAGCGCTAAATCTTTCTTAATCTGATTTTATTACACTTGATCGACAACATGGGATAAGAAGGCCTCTTCAAATGTGTAGGTCTGAATTTAAAGTCTACTCCTTTGAATTTGACATGATCCTCTTTTTATCTTGGACTTTTTTCTTTGAATTTTGGATAAGCCTCCACTTATCTTGGACTTTCTCCCATTTAAATTTTGAATGGACCATAGGTGGGCATCATCTTGGAGTGGGCGACAAGAGGGAATGAGGGGGCTCCAGATAAGAAGTAGAGTCTTTCTATTTTACTTCTTTCAATTGCCGCCTCCTTGAAATGGGCGATGAAAATGGATGGATGCCTCTCTTGGATAAGGATGAATTTAAAGTTATCCAAATATCCAATTGTTCGGTTGTTCCAATGTCAGGATGTTCCAATGTTCGAATGTCTGGTGAAAAATTTGGACAACCCCTTTTTGGCATAGCATTAATCCACCACGGTGATGATGACTTGGGTCTTGGATAATTATGACTCCCCTTAACTTATTCAAGTACTAATTACAGGACTCATCTTGGACAATTCACCAAACAAAGCAAATTAATGTTATTTACAAGACTCTTAAACCAATTGATGGACTCAATGGACTCAATTGGTAACTTAACAACCCTAATTGATCAAATTATACTCAATTTGATCAAATTACAACTCAATTTGACCTAATTATAAACTCAAAACAACTGGGACTCGAGTGTTCTTTGTGAAGAACACATGTGGTGCGAACACCAGAGGCACCATAATAAAACAAAGGCTTTTCAACCCTCTATGGATTGATCAATAATTTATGAGTCCATCTGTAATAAGGGCTTAGCCCATCTGAGTCCATTTTAGTTGTTATTTGAGTCTTTTGAGTTGTTATTTCAGTTCTGTATTAGTCAGCTCATGTTGAGCTAGTCCAGTCCAGTGTTAGTCAGCTCATGTCAAGCTAATTTTATATTTTTGAGTCCTGTCCAAGCACACTGAAGACTCAAGATCACATCATACAAGTGAAGACCAAGTCCAACTAGAGTGAAGACATGGAAGTATAGCCCAAGTCCAACCTAGCTTGAGGATTTGAAGAACCAGGAGGAAAATTCAGAAACCATGAAGCCCTGGACCAGCCGGAAGCAAACTGTGCCAGCCCAGGCCCAGGAAGGAGCTAGGGCACCTTGGCCTTATGGTGACCATCCCTTTGTCGGCCACTTAGGGTCACCCCCTTTGCCGACCAAGACATGGAGTGTGGGAGAGTTCTTAGGGATTTTTTCTACCTAGGTTTCCTTACTTTTCTAGCTAGGATTTGGGTGGAAAAAGGATTCTTATGTAATGTCTAATGTACCCTTACTTGGGGCCCAAGACTAGGGTCTATTTAAAGGACCCTAGTTTCTTGTATGAGAGATTGATTATTGATATGAAATTTTATTGAGTTCTTCTATTTCTATGTGCCTCCATGCTGTGTGCATTAAGGGATCCTGTGTACCTGAAGTCCTGCCGAAGATCTACCTGAAGAAACCCCGGTCGACTAACCCCTTTCAAGCCTCTTCATCCTCATGCCCCTTGCTGTTTTCCTAAGATTCTCCTTATTTCTAACCTTGTTTTCTCACCCTTGACGGTTGTTTCCAGGTCCCCGAGTACCTACAAATCCAACGACTCCAACCGGGCTGCAATCGAACCACCGAGCAGAAAGCAGGGAATCCGCGAATCTCTGGCTTGGTTTTCTAGGCCGCATTCATCGAGGAACAAGTGATCTGTTCACTGCAATCTTCACCAGGCACTTTAGACATTGACAGGTACACCCTCTCTGCCACCAGTAGTTTTATTGTAGGAGAACTAGCCCTAACTGAGGTATCTCAGCCCCGGCGATCCATCTTTATTGCTTTTTTAGGTCCTAATCTACATGCGTAGCTTTTAAAATTCATATAGAATTATCTACATCATATTTTGATCTGAGATTTGGGATTTAACCACCTTATCCAACCCCTAAAAATAAAAAAATAATCACCTTCATATTAGTCCCACATCATCTGGTATCAGAGCTTAGATTAGGGCTTGTTTTCTGCATCTTTTATAGTCCGTATATGTTCTGTTATTTTTGTTATTTCTCCCTGTTCAGAACTCTAAAAATTCTGAAATTTATTTTGTTGGATTCATCATAATTCAAAAAGTTTTACAAAATCTTTGAAGATTTTTTTTCGATCTGTGTAGTCTCTGCAAGCCAAAATACAGCCTGCAGATTTTGGCTCTATTTTTTCAGCAAGACAATTTTGGAAGGTTTAGGGTTTTGTTTAGTATCTCTTTGCATATCTTTTATTTTTAATATGTTTATAGCATATTGGGTCATTTTCTTCAAATAATATCCTTATAAAAAAGGACAAAAAAAATTAATTTAAATATATATATATATAAAGCTACCAAAAAAAAAAAATCTAACCCTAATTTGCATCATCCGCCTGCCATCATTTCAAAATCTATCTTTAAGGGCGCTCTTGCTATATTAGATAAGGGAAGGAGTTGAAAATCTCTCCTTAGTCCAAAACCACATCCCTTGCATTCGGTCCCAAGTCTTAACCTAAAATTAATTAGACTTAATTTGCCCTAGTGGGCTAGGGACACCAACTAGTCGAGTCCGGGCTAGTGTTAGATCACTGTATCAAGTTAACCCATGTGCCTTATGCTTAGTGTCTAGAATGGTGGTTCAGGGATTCAATCCTGAAGGGCTTGTGTGCTGGTTTGCCTACCTGGCCAATCTCTGATTGGTGTCTAGGATTGGCGATCAGGGACCTAACACTCCTCTTACACCTGCTTGGCTGAGTACAGGGTTACTACAGACTAGTTTGCCACCCTAATTGAGCACCTAGTTTAGGACTTTAGGTCTAGAAAGTTGTAGTTGGTTTGATCGAGTCTTGCATGAGCACTAGATCAGGGGTTTCATATCATCCACCATCTCTACTTTTGCCTGAATCCATGGATAATCTTGAAGACCAGATTAAAGCCCTTGCTGATCAAATGGCCTAGATGATTACCCAGATGACTCAATTGACTCAGTCCAATACTCGAACCCATAATAGGTTTGATCAGTTAGAGGACCATCTAGGGTCCTTAGAGAGAACCCATGGGACACAGTCTGAGCCAGATCCTGAGTCCCCTCATCCTAGGAGAACCCCTCATCATGACCCTTATTATGATACTGAACCTAGGAGAACCCCTCGTCATAACCCTTATTATGACACAGAACCTAGGAGGACCCCAAACCCTGATCCAAACCTTGAGAGTGAACCTAGGAGAGCCCATCGTCCTGACCCAATCCCTGAGGTTCATCCAAGAAGATCTAATCTGGATTTTGTAGACCAGGAAGATAGATCATATAGACATATTAAGCTTGATGCCCCAACTTTTGATGGTTGTCTTGATCCTAAGGTCTATATAGATTGGGAGGGAGAGATTGATTAATATTTTGAGTGGTATGATATGACGGAAGAGTGTAAGTTTAGGTTTGCTAAGCTTAAGTTAGTTCGGGAAGCCAGGTTACATTGGGCTAGTATTGAGAGGACCCTTAGATGAGGAGGGTATGATCCTATAGTCACCTGGTGGGCCATGAAGGGTAAGCTTAGGTCAAGGTACGTTCAACCTTCATATCGTAGTGGTTCACTGGATCAGTGGCAGCAATTTAATCAGGGTAACAGGAGTATAGATGAGTACATCACGAAATTTGATGAGTATTCCATGCGATGTGATTTGAGGGAGTCTGAGGATGTTGTCTTATCTAGGTTTAGGGCTGGACTGAGAGATGACACTAAGAAGGAGCTCTATATGAGAGAGGTTAGAGACCTGGACCATGCTTACCAGATTGCTAGAGATCATGAGCATTTTCAGAGAGGGCCCGTCTACTCTAAACCTGAGCCCACTAGATACCCTAGTCAATACCCAGGATCCAACCAATCAACATAGAGCCAACCCATATCTAACAAACCTAGTCTGAGTCGACCCAGTCCTAGTCAACCAGGCCCAAGTCGACCCTAGCCTAGCAATCCTTTGACCCGTAGAGATGATTGAGGTAAATCTGTAGAGGTAAATAGAAATTACACTCCCTAGAAGGCTTGTTTTAGATGTAAGAAGCCAGGCCACTTTATGAGCCAATAACCAGTTAGTGCCCTACACTTAGGTGAGCTAGTGGAAGAAGGGCTTGAACCCATAGCTAAACCTGAGGGAGAGATTTATGAGGCTGATGATCAATTGATAGACGAGTATGAAAGTGAGGAGGAGGAACCTGAGTCTGAGAACCAATTAGGAGTGGTTAGGTGCATCTTAACCCAAACCCCAATTAAGGAAGATTGGCGTAGGACTAGCATCCTACAGACTTTTGTTAAGGTAGGGGGTAAGGTTCTTAAGATCATCATAGACAGTGGGAGTTGTGTCAATGCCATCTCTGCCAACATAGTTAAATCTTTAGGATTGACCACAGTTCCCCATCCTAGCCCGTACAAAGTTTCTTGGATAGATTCCACCTCTATCTAGATTCAAGCTAGGTGCCAAATCTTAATTAGATTGCAAACCTATGAGGAAAAGATTTGGTGTGATGTCATCCCCATGGAAGTGAGTAGTATCATTCTAGGTCAACCATGGCTTTTTGATCATGATGCAACCTTGTATGGTCGAACCAATGTTTGTGCTTTTAGCTACCATGGGAATAAGTTTGTTATCAATCCAGCTCCCCCTAGAGACCCAATTAAGAGGGGTTCTAGTAGCCTTAAGGACAAGAAACCTGGAGTTAACCTGATTAAGGCTAAGGAGTTAGAAAAAGAGATTGTTGAGGGTAACCCTATTTGGATCTTGACCATCAGAGAAATATATGAGCCAACCCAAAAGGAACATCCTAAAAAAATTGTTGAGACTCTAAAAGAATTTGAGGATGTCTTCCCAGATGATTTACCTGATCAATTACCATCCCTTAGAGACATCCAACATGCAATAGACTTAATCCTAGGAGCCACTTTACCAAACCTTCCTCACTATAGAATGAATCCCAATGAGCATCAGGAATTACATAAATAATTGGGAGAATTGCTTAGGAAGGGTTTCATTAGGGAGAGCTTGGGTCCATGTGCAGTCCCTACTCTACTGACCCCTAAGAAAGATGGTACCTGGAGGATGTGTGTAGATAGTAGAGCTATCAACAAGATAACTGTGAAGTATAAGTTTTCCATCCCTCGATTGGATGATATGTTAGATATGATGGCTGGTGCAAGAATTTTCTCAAAGATCGACCTTAAGAGCAGCTATCATCAGGTTAGGATTAGACCTGGGGATGAGTGGAAGACCGCATTCAAGACTAAAGATGGCCTGTTTGAGTGGGTTGTAATGCCTTTCGGACTTTCCAATGCACCAAGTACTTTTATGAGGATTATGACCCAGGTCCTGAAAGAGTTTACTGGAAGATTCGTTATGGTTTACTTTGATGATATCTTGATTTATAGCAGGACTAAGAAGGACCACCTTAGTCATCTGAGACTAATTTGCCAGACCCTTAGGGAGAGTAGTCTCTATGCCAATTTTAAGAAATGTGAGTTCATGACACATAGGGTTATCTTCCTAGATTTTGTTGTTACCCCTAAGGGAGTTTCTACGGATCATGAAAAGGTTAGGGCAATTGTTAAGTTGCCTACACCCACTAGTGTCCATGATGTACATAGTTTCCATGGCCTAGCAACCTTTTACAGGAGATTTATTAGGGGTTTTAGTACAATCGTCGCACCTATCACTGATTGCATTAGGAAGGGTACATTCGAGTGGACCAAAGCAGCTGATAAGGCCTTCCTAAAGCTTAAGGATAAGATGACCTATGCACCCATCCTTAGATTACCTAACTTCACTAAGGTGTTTGAGGTCGCTTGCGACACCTCGGGAGTAGGCATAGGTGGGGTACTAAGTCAAGAGAATCACCCTGTAGCCTTCTTCAGTGAGAAGCTGAATAAGACTAAACTTAAGTACTCAACCTATGACAAGGAATTTTATATGGTAGTCCAGGCCCTTAGATATTGGAGACATTCTTGTTACCATAGGAGTTTGTCTTATTTTCTGACCATGAGGCACTCCGATTCCTAAACTCCCAGAAGAAACTTAACCCACGGTACTGTAAATGGATTGAGTACATTCAGGCCTATACCTTTATCCTAAAGCACCGTGCTGGCACTGAAAATAAGGTAATATATGCCCTAAGCCATAGGTCTTTATTGTTGGGAACAATTAGCACCCAAGTCATAGGGTTTGATAGGTTAAAGGATGAATATGAAACCTGCCCAGACTTTGGAGGCATTTACCAGACCCTCAGGCTAGGACCATCCAGTACCCATAGTGAGTATACCATTCAGGATGGCTACCTTTTCCAAAACAATCGACTCTATATACCCAAAACATCCCTTAGAGAATTCCTAATTTGGGAGACCCATGCTGAAAGTTTAGCTGGTCACTTTGGTAGAAATAAGACAATCTTAGCAATAGAGGACCAATTCTTTTATCCAGGTATGAAATGGCATGTTCCACATATCGTAGCCAGGTGTAGAACTTGTGCTATTGCAAAATAGCAGAAGCAAAACACTGGTCTCTACACACCATTACCAATGCCTGATCGCCCTTGGCAGGACCTAAGTATGGACTTCATGTTAGGATTACCTAAGACCCAGAAGAGATATGATTCTATCTTTGTAGTGGTTGATAGGTTCTCTAAGATGGCTCACTTCATCCCCTATTCCCAGACCTTTGATGCGTCTAAAGTAGCCAAGGTTTTCTTAGATCATGTGGTTAGACTCCATGGCCTTCCCAAGACCATCATATTTGATAGGGATGTTAGGTTCACCAGTTATTTCTGGAAGATCTTATGGCACCTGTTAGGGACCAAGCTTAAATTTTCTACAGCCTACCAACCTCAAACAGATGGCCAAATTGAAGTGGTGAACCGTAGTTTAGGAAACCTCCTTAGATGCCTAGTAAGTGAACATATTGGAACTTGGGATCTATTATTGCCTAGAGCAGAGTTTGCCTACAACAGTTCAGTAAATAGGACAATGGGTAAGAGTCCTTTTGAGATAGTCCATGGGTACAAGCCTAATCACCCCATTGATCTGATTCCTTTACCTATTCATGCACGAGTCTCAAAGTCCGCAGAGTCATTTTCACAGCATATTAGAAACTTGCACAAGGACATTAGCCAAAAGATAAACCTAAGCAATGAAACTTATAAAAAATTGGTTAATTCCCGAAGAAGGATCAAGGAATTTGATGTAGGGGATTCTATCATGATTAGGCTTAGGCTTGAGCGGTTCCCACCTGAGACCGTTAAGAAACTTCATGCTCGTGGAGCCGGACCTTTTAAAGTATTAAAGAAGGTTGGATCAAATGCTTATGTGTTAGACTTGCCTTCGGATATGGGCATTAGTTCTACCTTCAATATTACAGACCTGGTTGAGTACAGGAAACCGGCACTGATACCCAGTGAGGCCTTTGGACCTATCCCTTCTGTTGAGAGTGATGCTTACCCAAAGTGTCCACCAATTAATTAGCCTAAGAGAGGAGAACAGATCGAGCGTATCCTGAACGATAAAGCCATTACGACCCGGGGACACGGCTATCAATGCTTCCTGGTCTGATGGCAAGGCCAGCCAGAGTCAGACGATTCATGGATTTCTCGAGAGGACTTGCAACACCTTGACCTAGACATTCTTGAGAGATATGTGAGCCAGTTTGATCTTCACTCGACAGGATCGAGTTCCTCCCACCCCGGGAGAATTAGTGCGGACACCAGAGGCACCAGAATAATACAGAGGCTTTTCAACCCTCTATGGATTGATTAAAAATTTATGAGTCCATCTGTAATAAGGGCTTAGCCCATCTGAGTCCATTTTAGTTGTTATTTGAGTCTTTTGAGTTGTTATTTCAATCTGCATTATCAGCTCATGTTGAGCTAGTCCAGTCTAGTGTTAGTCAGCTCATGTCAAGCTAATTTTATTTTTTGAGTCCTGTCCAAGCACACTGAAGACTCAAGATCACATCATACAAGTGAAGACCAAGTCCAGCCAGAGTGAAGAAATGGAAGTATAGCCCAAGTCCAACCCAGCTTGAGGATTTGAAGAACCAAGGAGGAAAATTCAGAAACCCTGAAGCCCTGGACCAGCCGGAAGCAAACTGGGCTAGCCCAGGCCCAGGAGGGAGCTAGGGTGCCTTGGCCTTATGGTGACCACCCCTTGGTCAGCCACTTAGGTTCACCCCCTTGGCCGACCAAGACATGGAGTGTGGGAGAGTTCTTAGAGATTTTTTCTACCTAGGTTTCCTTACTTTCCTAGCTAGGGTTTGGGTGGGAAAAGGATTCTTGTGTAATGTCTAGTGTACCCTTACTTTGAATCCAAGACTAAGGGTCTATTTAAAGGACCCTAGTCTCTTGTATGAGAGATTGATTATTGATATAAAATTTTATTGAGTTCTTCTATTGCTATGTGCCTCCCTGCTGTGTGCATTAAGGGATCCTGTGTGCCTAAAGTCCTGTCGAAGATCTACTTGAAGAAACCCCAGTCGACCAACCCCTTTCAAGCCTCTTCATCCTCATGCCCCTTGCTATTTTCTTGAGATTCTTCTTGTTTCTAACCTTGTTTTCTTACCCTTGATGGTTGTTTGTAGGTCCCCGAGTCCCTACGAATCCAACGACTCCAACCGGGCCGTAATCGGACCACCGAGCAGAAAAGTCAGGAATCCGCGGGTCTCTGGCTTGGTTTTCCAGGCTGCATCCATCGAGGAACGAGTGATCTCTTTGCTGCGATCTTCAACAGGCACTTTATATATTGCCAGGTACATCCCCTCTGCCACCAGTAGTTTATTATAGGAGAACTAGCCCTGACTGAGGCTTCTCAGCCCCGGCGATCCCTCTTTACTGCTTTTCTAGGTCCTAATCTGCATGCATAGCTTTTTAAATTCATATAGAATTATCTACATCATATTTTGATCTAAAATTTGGGATTTAACCACCTCATCCAACCCCTAAAATACAACAAAATAATCGCCTACATATTAGTCCCGCATCAACATGGACTTACTCATTGGTGATCTAAATTGAATCAGAAAAGGTTTGCTTCCTATTCTTGGATCTTTTGTCCCCACCAAATCTCCCGGGGTGGGAGGAACTAGACCCCATCGAGTATGGGTCAATTCAGCTCTGGTAATGTTCTAGCAAGTCAAGGTTCAACTTTTGAAGATCCTCTTTGGTGATCCAAGAATTTTCAGACTCAGGTCTCCCTTGCCAACGATCCAGATATCTTTGGTTTTTCTGATTTCTAGTAGTTATGCTCTTATCATCCATGATCTGCTCAATCTTTTCTCTCCTCTCTGGTAATTTGGCTGGGGGACTGGTGGGGACACCAAAGGCACCATAATAAGATAGAGGCTTTTTAACCCTCTTTGAATTGATCAATAATTTATGAGTCCATCTGTAATGAGGGCTTAACCTATCTGAATCCATTTTAGTTGTTATTTGAGTATTTTGAGTTTCAATTCTGTACTAGTCAGCTCATGTTGAGCTAGTTTAGTTCAGTGTTAGTCAGCTCATGTCGAGCTAATTTTATATTTTGAGTCCTATTCAACCATATTGAAGACTCAAGACCATATCATACAAGTGAAGACCAAGTCCAACTAGATTGAAGACATGGTAGTATAGCCCAAGTCCAACCCAGCTTGAAGATTTGAAGACCCCAGGAGGAAAATTCAGAAAACCCTGATTTCTTGCAGATGCCCTCCAGATGCCCAGATTCCCTTCCAGATGCCAAAGTATATTTATAGATAAGGGCATCCATGATTCCAGAGGTTCATCTGCATCCTAGCCCAAAGAAATCAAGCCCATGCGCCAAGCCCAAGCCCCTAAGAAGCAAGATACCAGGAAATATTCCTGCTACCTGGCTACCAGGCCACCCCAGCTTCCAGAGGCCCAAACCCATGTGCCCGAGCCCCTTTGGGCTGGCCTCTTGCTGCTCCTAGAAGGCCAACACTCCTCCCTAGGCATCCTTGGAGTGTTGGCCAAGTCAAAGGGAATTTTTAAGGATTTTTTTACCTAATATTTCCTTATTTTCTAGCTAGGGTTTGAGAGGGAAAAGGATTCTTATGTAAAGACTTATGTGCCCTTACTTGGAGCCCAAGTTTAAGGTTCTATTTAAAGGACCCTAGCCTCTTATATGAAGGGAGATTTTGATATGAAATAAACCTTGAGTTCTTAGATTGTTTTGTGTGATTACCCTGCTATGTGTATAAAGGGGTTTGAGAGTTCTTCTTCCCGGTGTTTGCAACCATCTTCCTGCCGCCAACCATCCTTCTAGCCCCCTCCAAAACTTTCTTCCCTTTGCTATTTTCCTTTGTTTTCTTGATTTTCTCTGAGTTTTCTAACCCCTGGTAGGTTGTTTGCAGGTCCCCGAGTTCTTACGAATCCAACGACTCTAGCCACGCCTCAATCGGACCACCGAGCAGAAAGTCGGGTATCCGCGGGTCTTTGGCTCGATTTTCCAGGCCGCATCCATCGAGGAACGAGAGATTCCTTCACTGTGATCTTCACCGCACACTTCAGATGTTGTCAGGTACACCCCCTCGACCTCCAATCTTTATATTGTAGGAGAACTTGTCCTAACCGAGGCTTCTCAGCCCCGACAATCCTTCTTTAGTACTTTTCTAGGTTCTAATCTGCATGCTTGGCTTCAAAAATTCATAAAAAATTTCCTACAACTAATTTTGATCTGAAATTTAGGAATTAATCACCTAACCTCATATATAAAACATACAAAAAGAATTGCATGCATATTAGTCCCCCATCAGGGACATTCTGGAATAGGGTCACTCTCAAAGGTGGAATCAGGCTCAAATGGCTCACTAGGTATCACCATTGGTTCCTTAAACTCGACTAGATCAGATAGATTAAAGGTCGGACTAATACCTAACTCAGATGGTAAGTCTAGCATATAAGCATTAGGTCTAATCTTTTTTATAATCCTATACGGTCTAGCACTATGGGCATGTAGTTTTTTCATGGTTCCGACTGGAAACCGTTCAAGTCGTAACATAATCATGACGAAGTCCCCTTCGTTAAACTCTTTAAATCTCTTATGTAAGTTAGCCTCGTGCTCATATGATTCATTGCTCCTTTTAATTTTGTTACTGATTTCTTTATGCAATGCTTTGACATGCTGTGCAAATGACTCTATGGACTCTAGGACTCAGACTGACACTTGACAAAAAACAAACTCAACTATGTAATCCTATTGAGAGGAATTTTATTGGACTCTTAGTGTCTAAACCTAATAGATGATTGATTCTCTAGGTTTGACCTTGGGCTGGTATGCACATGAAAAGTTACCATGGATCCCTAGCAAATGCCATAAGGTCTTCCAAAAGTAGGTAGCAAAAAGGATGGGCTTTAAGAGCTCATGCAGCCTAGTAATCTCTCAAAATGAAACCTAATGGCCTAGAAGCATTATAAGGGAAGGGTAGAAAATAGGAATCGGAGTCTTGGGGTAACTTAGGGGAAGCATGAAACAGACCTTGGTTACTCAGGATGACCTTAAGATTTAAATATTGATCTATTAGTGTAAGATCTATGGCAGGCAGGATGCTTCTAGGTGGTGGAAGGTCATCTGTAAGGTCTTCAGAATGTTCATCTTGAAATTCTCCTAAAATAATATCAACCTCCTGGGGTTGTTCCTCAGGGACTTGAAGGAGGTCTTGTGTCGAGGCTAAAAAATTAGGATCTTCAAGAGGGCTTTGAGTTACAGGAACCAAGTCCTCACTAATTTCTTGTTGTTTTGATGTTTCAGGACTAGGCTCAACAATCTTTTCTTTTCTAAGGGTTTCCTCAGGTAAGGTACTAGAGTTATCCTCCTCGAAGTCTTCTCCTTCGTATTCATCCATCAGGTTTTCTCCAGCTTCATATATTTCCACTAAGATTTAAGCTTGAGTAACATTCTAGTCAATTAACTCTGAGTCTGCAATAGATATTTCCTCTTCAGGGTCATTCTTAGAAACAAACGGGGTCACAGGAGTGGGTCAGCTCAGATTAGGGTTTAGTCATTTCTGATGAAAATTGGGTTGACTCTATTGTAGAATGGGTTGACTGGGGTGGACTAGGCTAGATCTCGATTTTTGATAAGGGGCACTAATCCAAATGGGTTATGGCCAATGAATTCTGGGTTCAGGGAAAGTCAGTTTTGGTGAACCAGGGTTAGTCCAGGCCCTATGGGTTCTTTCTTGGTTGTCGAGTCGCTTATCTAGTCAGTCACACCTATTGTCCATCACGGCACATTGTTCATTGAAGGTCCTCAGTAAAATTTCTATAGTGGACTCCATGATCAGACTGGGTTGGGTTTGGCCTGCTCTAGTAGTCATGCAATGCAAACAATACAAATCAACCTAAGTCTGGGGATCTTAGACCTAAGGTCCAATATAGTGCTTAGTCATGGTAATAAACAAGACTGCAGTAACTCCTCGATTGGCCAGGTAAGAGGTGGGGTGGTGGGAGGCTCCCCTCACTCTCATGAGGTCCTAATTTAAGAACCACCATCAGCTTAGGGTGTTTGCCTCTGGATCTCTAGCCTTAGACACCAATTCTCAGAAGCACACATAGAGGTGACTACTACAATGGGTTAACACGTATATAAAACCCGACCTGTTGCTGTCCCTAGCTTTAAGTGCTACTCGATTTTAATTAAGGCTTAGGACTATGCAAATGGGGTTGGTTATTTTGGTCTAAGAAAATGGTCTCAATCCTTCCCTAATGTTATATTGCTTGCCCTTAAGTTTTTTCAAATGAATGCACAATCAAGATAAGATAAGATAACACTGATAATTTAAAATTCAAACTTTAAATTTCAAATTTTAAGTTTAGATTTCAGATTTAGATTTTAAATTTTAAATTTTTTTAAAAAAAATTAAATTTTAAACAACAAAAATTAAACTTTTATGGAATTTAAACTATATGAAATTTTAAAATAAAAATGTTTACGGTTAGTAATCAAGCTTTCAAAAACTCTACAGACCAAATTAAATCCTAAGAAAATTTTGAAAAATTAAACAAAATGTATTAAATCCAATGCAAAAAAATCCAGATTTTTTGATATTCCTACATATAGAAATAATTAAAAGAACAGACCATATATTAGAATAAACGGGATGCAGAAATTTAACCCTAAAGATTCATTTCTCTTCGTTTTCTTCTTCAGGGGTCAATTCACAGCAGCACCCCTACACGCCATAGGAAATCTACTTTGAATGGGATATGAGGGTCTTGCAGCCCTACTTTTCCAATGACCGGACGGCCATGGTGAAGCACCCAATCAGAGTACTTAAAGAGAATTCAACTAGCATGAAACCCTAATCTAACCTAATGCTCTAATGCCAATATGATGAGGAATGCTAGCTCTGATACCAATAAGATGATGTGGGATGGTTATGATGTGGTGTAGGATGATTCAATTTTAGCCTAGATGATTTAGAGAGCAATGATCATAGTAAAGCAACTAACATAATAGATTGAAGAGTGTAAAGAAGGCAATTACCACTTACCCGCAATCAACTCCACAAGCTATGAAGAATAAGGACCCGACGGCTCGAAAACCATCTTAGATCAGGCTATTCCATGCTTCAATTACCAAATCTAATAAGAAAAAGATTGGTTGCTTATCCCAATAGAGATTCTCTTCGACTCGAGATGGATCTGCTACTTGGTCGCTCAGATTTCACAGTAGGATGAAGATCAGGACTCTAGATTTCAGATATACCATCAGATCTTGGTTCGGAAGCAAAGGATCCAACCTCTAAAGTCCTTGAACACCTGGGATCTATAAAGAAGGCAGAAAATAAGATTTTAAGAACAAAGTAAGCAGGCTCCAAAATGAAAAATAAAAATGTTGGATGTGTAGGGCTTGTAGAAGATCGGTAGCAGCTTGATGAATCCGGCAGAACCTCCACTCAAGGATCTCACCACCTTGAGCTCTCAAGGACCTTCCCGTCTTGAGCTCTTAAGGACCTCCCTGTCCTTAGAGAAAATCACTAAGCCTACCCAGCTTTGTGGAAGAAGAAAGATAGCATTTCATTTCATAAATCAATAATCATTTCATTTACAAGAGGGTATGGGGTCGTATTTATATGGTTCTTCACACATGAAGATTTCATAGGACTCCTTTGAATTTAAATTACATTTAAATTTGAATTCTAAAACACTCCTTGGCTTTTTGACTCTTTCCTTGAATATTGAATTTTAAATTCCTTCTCTCCATGGCTTGGACGACAACATGAAAAAAAGTATTCGGGAAAATGAAGATGGGGCGCTAATCTCCTTCTTATTTAGTGCTAAACCTTTCCTAATCTGATTTTTATTCCACTTGATCAGCAACATGGGATAAGAAGGCCTCTTCAATTGTGTAGGTTTGAATTTAAAGTCTCCTCCTTTGAATTTGAGATGATCCTCCTTTTATCTTGGACTTTTTCCTTTGAATTTTGGATGAGCCTCCACTTATCTTGGACTTTCTCCCATTTAAAATTTGAATGGACCATGGGTGGGCGTCATCTTGGAATGGATGACAAGAGGGAATGAGGGGGCACCAGATAAGAAGCAGAGTCTTTCTGTTTTACTCCTCTCAATTGGCACCTCCTTGAAATGGGAGATGAAAAAGGATGGATGCCTCTCTTGGATAAGGATGAATTTAAAGTTGTCCAAATATCCAGTTGTCCGGTTGTCCCAATGTCAGGATGTTCCGATGTCTGAATGTCTGGTGAAAAATTTGGATAACCCCTTTTTAGCTTAGAATTGATCCACCAAGGTGATGATGACTTGGGTCTTGGATAATTATGACTCCCCTTGACTTATTCAAGTACTAATTACAGGACTCATCTTGGACAATTCACCGAACAAAGTAAATTAATGCTATTTACAAGACTCTTAAACCAGTTGATAGACTCAATGAATTAGTAACTCAACAATCCTAATTGACCAAATTATACTCAATTTGATCAAATTACAACTCAATTTGACCTAATTACAAACTCAAAACAACTAGGACTCGAGTGTTCTTTATGAAGAACCCATGGACTTACTCATTGGTGATCCAAATTGAATCAGAAAAGGTTTACTTCCTCTTCCTAGCTCTTGTGTCCCCACCACCAGAGTGCTAGGATAGCTTAGTAAACATGGGCTCCTAGCATATGGAATATTCCAGAAGCATCTGGAGGGAATCTGGCATCTGAAATGGCACCCGAGAAAAATTAGGGCACAATCAGGGTACCTGGGTATCGATTGAGCTCCCCTAAGCTAGTGTAGCTACATTTTGCTTCAGAATGAAGTCTGGTGGAACTCCAAAATAGTTGCCTCCTCTCTTGTATAAGAAGTGAACTCATACTATACTCATACTGGTATACAGGACTCAGTGTAAGGGTTGAGACAAATCAACTAACTTTAACTTATTACAGGACTCAATTCTAGTTGATTACAAAATTTGATACATAGCTAGATAAACCAAATAGGGCCCAGTAATCTGTGTCTGATCCAGGTATCCCCACCAACTTACCTCATTCGCTCTCTTAAGTATATGATATGTTCTTATCCCAAATTATTGAGAATTCGCTGCCATGTTGGAAATCAAATTCTTTGCATCCTTCGGCATTAGATTTACCAAAGCACCTCCACAATCAATCATACTCTTGTCCATTGGTATCAAACCTTCATAAAAATATTGAATTAAGAGCTGATCACTAATCTGATGATGAGGGCAGCTAGCACATAATCTCTTAAATCGCTCCCAATATTCATACAACGTTTCTCCACTATTCTGCCGAATACCACATATCTCTTTCCTTATGTTGGCAGCTGTGGATGCAGGAAAATATTTCCCCAAAAATAATCACTTCATTTCATTCTACGAATCAATAGAACCAGATGGAAGGTAGTACAACCAATCTTTAGCCAAGTATGCTAAGGAAAATGGAAAAGCTCACAGTTTGATTTGTTCTTCCAAAATTCCTTGCGGTTTCATGCTTGAACACACCACATGGAACTCTTTCAAGTGCTTGTGTGGATCCTCTCCTGCAAGACCACAAAAAATAGGTAATAAATGTATTAGTCCCGATTTTAATTCAAATGCAAAATCTAAAGTAGGGTACTCAATGCACAAAGGTTATTGATTTAAATCAGGGGCAGCCAACTCCTTTAAAGTTTTATTATTTGTAGCCATGGCTTCCTCTATTTCTGAACCACTATCAGAATCTAATTCAAGAGCTATGTTGATGCACGATGAAGACACAAGTGCTCTCCTAGATGTTAAAGTTTGCTCTGTCAAAGTTTTCCTAGCTTTTCTCCTTAATCTATGCAAAGTACTTTCAATTTCTGGATTAAAATTTAATTCACCCGAATGAGAGGTTCGAGTCATAAACCATAAACCAGCAGGAATTACCACCAAAGTGCTTACTCAAGACCTGCAAACCACAAATAATTTGATTAGAAAAATATCAGTCCCCGGCAACGGCACCAAAATTTTGATGCTTGTCGAATTCACCAAAATAGATTATTGTTTCACTAATTCTTGTAATATTTCTTGCAGTATTAGTGAGTCCAGGTCGAACCCTAGAGACTGAATATGATAATCAAATTTAATAACTAGACGGGTGATGCGGCACGGATATGATTAATGTTTTGAATATGGTGTTTGTAGAGCAATGAAACCTAATTATACTTAGCATTGTACTCATCTTAATAAGATTTAAGGATTATATGAAAAGGGACTATTACATGATTAGACACAACTCTAAAACTAAGAAGGAAGAAGATCTAGACAATAGGGGCTAATGATTGTAGACTTACCGTGATGAGCTTTCCAACCTTTTTTTGATTCATACCTTGAAACTACCAACGCTCAGAATTGAAGAACCTTGGATAACAAAGATCAGAATCCTGGACTTGGGGCTTCAGCTTGTTGGTTCTTTGTCAAGGTGAACCCAGTTCACAACTCAAAGACTTCGAAGGACCCTGCAATGAAGATCAAAGTTAAGGAAGAAGGATAAAAACATATAGAAGGGATGGGAGAATTTATGAACTAAGAACAAAAATTTGAGAAGATCTGGCTGACTCCAATGCCTTCATGTGAGCTTTGAAGATGCTTTGCTAGGGGAAAAGAATAGCTTTGGCATGGAGGAAGAGGATGGAAAACTTTCACATAAGGAAAAAAAAAAAACACAAGACAACTTCTACTTCCAAAAATTCAACTTCAATTTTCATTCATTCTCAAAATCCATTTCTTTTACAATGGGCATCCAAGGCTTTTAATAGCCTCACAAAGCTAGCTTTTGAAATTTAAAAACTCCCCAAATCGAGGAGGATTACAAGGGGGGTTGGAGGATTTGGTGGAGAGTTTGGAGGGATGTGGGGGGGGGGGGTTGGAGGATTTGGTGGAGGACTTGGAGGGATGTGGCCAACCTCCTTGAATTTGAATCTTCCTTATTGGCGCCCAAAGGGTGATGAGGTGGCTGGTGAAGTGGCACCTGATGACGTGGCATGGTGAGGTGGTCTTCTACTTGGATAAGAATGACATGTGGTGCCCAGTGGTCCTAGTTGATGGTCCTTTCTCTTGCTTGGTTGATGTGTCTTCTCTTCTTCATGTGGTCAAATTCTGGGGTCTAGAATTTGAGTCTTGTTGCTGGCTTTCATGGCTTTAAAACTTGATTAGACTTAACTCAACTGAATTAGACTTAACTCAACTGAACTGACTTGACTGACCTAGACTTTAAAACTTGAAATGGACTTACAGGAAATGAAATTTTAAAAGTAATTACAGGACTCAATAAACACTCTTGATTTGAAACTCAAAATTAATTACAGGACTCTTGAAAAGGAAATGACTCTTGAAAATAAAATATTTTTGAACTAAAGGATACAAGGTAACCTAATTATCTTCGATCCAAATTGGGATAAGGCTAACCTTGTTGGAGTGAAGTTTCTTTCGGCTTCTGGTGTCCACACCAATTCTCCTGGGATGGGCAGAACTCGACCCAGTCGAGTATGGTTCTGTTTTGCCCTGGTAATGCTCGAACAAGTCTGGGTTAAGTCTTTGCAGGTCCTCTCGAGTAATCCAAGAGTTGTCGGACTCAGGTCGACCTTGCCATTGAACCAGGTATCGCTGATAGTCCTTATTCCTGGTAGTAATGATCTTGTCATCCAGGATTCTCTCAATCCTCTCTCTCTGCTCAGGTAAGGTTGGTGGTGGACACTCGGAAATATGTTCACTCTCAATGAAAGTTTCTGGCTCAAAAGGCTCACTAGGTATTAGTAGTGGTTCTTTGTATTCTACTAGGTCTGAAACATTGAAGGTTGTACTAATACCCATATCAGGTGGAAGTTCCAAAACATATGCATTAGGCCCTATTTTCTTTAAGATCTTAAAAGGTCCCGCTCCGTGGGCATGCAGCTTCTTTATGGTTCCAGGGGGAAACCGTTCAGGGTTGAGCCTAATCATCGCATAATCCCTTTCACATAATTCTTTAGCCCTCTTATGTGAGTCAGCTAAGTGTTTATAAGTTTCATTGCTCAGGTTGATCTTATTACTGATTTCTTTATGCATATTTGTAACATGCTGTGCAAAAGACTCAGCAGACTCAGAAACTTACACAAGCACTTACGAAATGCATACTGAACTAGGCATCTTTATTAAGAAGAATTTTATTGGACTCTCTAGGGCCTAAACCTAACAGATTAATGACTCTCTAGGTTTGACCCTGGTCTGGTATGTACATGAGAATTTACCATGGGTTCCTAGCAAATGCCATAAGGTTTTCCAAAAGTAGGTAGCAAAAGGAATAGGCTTTAAAGGCTCATGCAACCTAGTAATTTCATCAAAATGAAACTTAATGGCTCTAAAATTAGGATAAGACATAAGGAAAGGCAGGAAATAGGAATCCGAGTCTTGGAAAAATTTAGGGAAATCTTGAAACAGACCTTGGTTACTCATGATGACCTTAAGATTTGAATATTGATCTATAGGAGGGATGCTTCTTGGTAGTTGAAGGTCATCAGGAAAGTCTTCTAAAATAATGATTGGGTTCTTCTCAGGTACCTGAAGGAGTTCTTGTGTCGAAGCTAAAGTATTGGGTTCTTCCTGAGGGCATTGTCTTACGGGAACCAAGTCCTCACTAAATTTTGGTTGTTCTGATGTTTCAGGACTAGGCTCAATAATCTTTTCTTTACCAAAGGTTTTCTCAGGTAAGGTATTAAAGTTGTTCTCTTCACAGTCTTCCCCTTCATATTCATCTATTAAACTTATGTTAGTCTCATATACATATTTACTAGGTTCAGACTTGCCTTCTTCCTTCCCTAGCCCTTCAGTTTGAGGATACCCTAAGTCTTGAGTATTCATGAACTCAACTTGTACTTCAGGGTTCTTACTCCTATCATTCATATGAGCTAATGGGAAAGTAGGAGTTGGTTGGTCTAAGGAAAATTGTTTAGCCAGCATTTGGTTCAATTGGGCCATTAGATCATTTAGGCCTTTCAGCATGGTTTCAAGATTCGGGTCCATGGCTACACTGGACTGGGCTTGGATTGGTGAATATGGTGTCCCTGCTCTAGTTGTCATGCATGCAAATGGACTCAAGCTCGAGCTAAGGTTTCCTAGACCTAGAGCACAAATTAGAGGTCTAATTAAGTGAACCAACTAGCTAGTAGTACTTATGGGACTTAGCCAGGTAGGTGGTGGGGAGTGAAGGTCCCTGATTGCCAACCTTAGACACCAATATGAGATTGGCCAGGTAGGCGAACCAAATCACAAGCCCTGATGCACCAATCCTAGACACCAAGCCAGTAAGCACACACCAATTAGCTGACACAGTTAACTTGACCCTAACCTGAACCCAATTTGTTGGTGTCCCTAACCTACTAGGGCAATTAACATTCTACTCAATTTTAATTTATGGGATGGGATCGATATGCTGGTTGGTGATTTTTGGACTAGGGACAGGTGATGAAATCCTGACCCTATGTCAAATTGATGCCCTTAATTTGATTTCTCATGAGATGAATGAAATGCAAAGGTGCTGCAGAAGTGTGTTGCAGTTTGAAAGTGGTGTGGAAAATGTGATGAAAAAAATATCCAAAAATTCTGAAAAATTCATAGAGGATTCCAAACTTATATGTTTCAATGCAGGTGAAAGGAATTTTAAAAATAAAATCTGTACTACTCTAAGCAGATCCTACAATTGAAGATAAATAAAAAGGACAGAACAGAACCCTAATGATAGTGTCGAACTGCAGAGATTTTAATTTTTTTATAATTTTTTTATGATGATGAAATTTAATATGGTGATAACTGACTTAAAAAGGAACAATAAAAAAAATATTTTAATAAAAAATTAGTGACTTTTCTTTGGAGCTGCAGACGGATTACAGTAAACAGATGCAAATTTTCAGAAAACAGAACCTAATCAAACAAGTGCAATGGCTTACCCAAACTTCAATCTAAAAAACTCACGTCCGGCCAGGGGCTCATTATTCACTTGGGTCGTGACAGTGTACTAGAGTACACCCGCTCAGGAGGCGTGAATTTTAGATCTTGCTTGGATTTAAAGAAAACTATTCTATCCTAATGCAACCATGCTCTGATACCAATTTGATGCGGCACGGATATGATTAATGTTTTGAATATGGTGTTTGTAGAGCAATGAAACCTAATTATACTTAGCATTGTACTCATCTTAATAAGATTTAAGGATTATATGAAAAGGGACTATTACATGATTAGACACAACTCTAAAACTAAGAAGGAAGAAGATCTAGACAATAGGGGCTAATGATTGTAGACTTACCGTGATGAGCTTTCCAACCTTCTTTTGATTCATACCTTGAAACTACCAACGCTCAGAATTGAAGAACCTTGGATAACAAAGATCAGAACCCTGGACTTGGGGCTTCAGCTTGTTGGTTCTTTGTCAAGGTGAACCCGGTTCACAACTCAAAGACTTCGAAGGACCCTGCAATGAAGATCAAAGTTAAGGAAGAAGGATAAAAACATATAGATGGGATGGGAGAATTTATGAACTAAGAACAGAAATTTGAGAAGATCTGGCTGACTCCAATGCCTTCATGTGAGCTTGGAAGATGCTTTGCTAGGGAAAAAGAATAGCTTTGGCATGGAGGAAGAGGATGGAAAACTTTCACATAAGGAAAAAAAAAAAACACAAGACAACTTCTACTTCCAAAAATTCAACTTCAATTTTCATTCATTCTCAAAATCCATTTCTTTTACAATGGGCATCCAAGGCTTTTAATAGCCTCACAAAGCTAGCTTTTGAAATTTAAAAACTCCCCAAATCGAGGAGGATTACAAGGGGGGTTGGAGGATTTGGTGGAGAGTTTGGAGGGATGTGGGGGGGGGGGGGGTTGGAGGATTTGGTGGAGGACTTGGATGGATGTGGCCAACCTCCTTGAATTTGAATCTTCCTTATTGGCGCCCAAAGGGTGATGAGGTGGCTGGTGAAGTGGCACCTGATGACGTGGCATGGTGAGGTGGTCTTCTACTTGGATAAGAATGACATGTGGTGCCCAATGGTCCTAGTTGATGGTCCTTTTCTCTTGCTTGGTTGATGTGTCTTCTCTTCTTCATGTGGTCAAATTCTGGGGTCTAGAATTTGAGTCTTGTTGCTAGCTTTCATGGCTTTAAGACTTGATTAGACTTAACTCAACTGAATTAGACTTAACTCAACTGAACTGACTTGACTGACCTAGACTTTAAAACTTGAAATGGACTTACAGGAAATGAAATTTTAAAAGTAATTACAGGACTCAATAAACACTCTTGATTTGAAACTCAAAATTAATTACAGGACTCTTGAAAAGGAAATGACTCTTGAAAATAAAATATTTTTGAACTAAAGGATAAAAGGTAACCTAATTATATTCGATCCAAATTGGGATAAGGCTAACCTTGTTGGAGTGAAGTTTCTTTCGGCTTCTGGTGTCCACACCAACGGAGGGGGGGTTGGAATAATTATGAAATCAACTAACTAATTATGCAAATAAGGAAAAACTTTAATTAAATTTAGATTTGTTTCAGATTCAATTTAAGTTTGATTCAAGGGATTTTTGCACTAGTTAGCAGATTGATCATCGGTATATAAACATATTATTCTTTCTCTGAATACTTAGCCGATGACTTACCTAGGAGCTAGATAAATCTAATCATCCCTACATTAATTAATTTAAGTCAAGCATCCAAATTAAATTCTTACCAATGAACCAATTGGTATTAAGCAATCCTCATGCATTCATTGATAGCAATACATACTAGGATGAAGCTAAGGATGAACAACAATTAGACAAGTGTAAATTATTTAATTCACTCTATGTTTCCTTTTTAGATAGAGATGAAAACTGGGATCATAATCATTTTGTCTAAGTACTACTTTAACCAAGTTAGATAACAATTATGGATTACGAACTTAGTTTAGTAATCAATCATGTAGACAATCAATTAATAGGCCTCTTAATCAATTAAACTACACAATAATCAACAATAAAAATTAAGAAACACAGATATCCAGTAAAAGAATAATATTAAATTAATATCATAACCTCACAACCATGCTAACATAGCTAGCTATCCCTTGAATCGAAATAAAAAAATACTCAATCATGGGAAAGGGAAATAACATAAAGTCAATTTGATTTCCTCCCCTTTTCATGCTGCAAAAAATTTCTCTTGCTGTTCTTCTCCCTTCCAGTAGAAAACAGAAATCTCCTTCTTCCAATAGAGCTTGTCTCCTTCAAATTCTATGGCTCTGCACCAAACTCCTCCCTTGCAGCAAAATAGATCTTTTTTTGTTCTCTTCTTCACCTCTTCCGATGTTGGGTGACGGGCATTAATTTATAGCAGAGGAGTTAGATACATCGATGTAAAGGAGATCCGTGTTGGTCTTCGTCGGTTCTCCATCTTCGTTCCCGTGACCAAAACAACCACCGTGTATTTGATGTTGTCCCATATTCTTCAGTGTTATCCATCATCGTTCTCCTCTTCCATTCGGACATCCAGTCTCCCGACACACCTCTAGGTGCCACTGATTGAAGCTTGGATGGTGGATGGCAAGCAACCGATGGTGAGCTCAGATAAAGGAGATCTGGGAGGAATAGCAGGGGCTGTGGCTCAAATCGGTGAAGATGATGATGACCGTTGCAAGTTGTGATGGCCGATCATGGAGGAGTGCAGTAGCTAGTGATGGATCATGGTGATGACTCCAATGGGAGTAGCAGCGCAGAGTAGCAACGCTCAGTCTTCTCAGCATTGAGGAGGACATGGTGACTCACAGTGGGCGGAGAACTGGTGATGTTGAACATGGCGAACTCAGCATCAGAAGGGCCAGCAGTTTGGTCCAGCATCTTCTCCATGGCCTGCGGTGGTGGCAAGAGGAGGAAGAAAAGCAGTGATGCAGCAAACATGGTGATGGCTCTTGGAATTTTTTTGGCTGTTAACGGCATCTCCGGCAAGAGAGGAGGGTCCCGGCGGTGAGAGATGGAGCTCCAGCATCTTCCCAGGCAAGAACTTAGCTTGGTTTGGCCTATGGTCCATGGATCTATTCCGTGGACTAGCTACAATGGAGGTTATGGACCAGCTGGCTGTTTCGTGAACCAATTTGCTGGTTCATAGTGAACCACTACTTAAAATTCCATGCTATTTCATGGATAATTTCTTCAAGATTCTATTTCTAGCTCAATTGAAATCCAATTCGCACACCGTTCATGTCGTTGAATTTCAAAAGTCATGCTCTACAACTTCATTGAAGACCATTTCTTCTAATTCTAACTCTAAGATTATCAAAAATTTGTGAGAAATCAAAGGGGTGAAATCAAATAATGCTGAAAATTAATCCTCAAACATAAACTTATGCATTAATCATCACAATGAGGAAATAAATATATCAAATATACTAAATATAAGGAGAAATAAAATGTATAATTATGTCCCTATCAGTTATCATGATGGAGCTTTATATTAAAGGTCTTTCACACAACCCTTATTAAAATGCTTAGGATCGTCGGATGTCGACTATGCCCTAAGAGAAATATATGAGGACATATGTGGAGACCATCTGGGGGGTAGATCTCTAGCCTACAAAATAATCCGCCAAGGTTATTATTGGCCAACCATCCATAAAGATGTAGAACTACGTCCAGAGATGTGACCAATGTCAGAGATACTCTAACATCCAAAGATGCCCTGCAAGCCAGTGACCTAGTTAATAGCCCCATGGCCCTTCGTCCAATGGGGAATGGATATTCTCGGTCCATTCCCTCTGGCCTCTAGTCAACAAAAATTTTTCATCGTGGCCATTGACTATTTCACTAAGTGGGTCGAAGCCAAACCCTTAGCTCACATAATTGAAGGGAAGGTCAAAATCTTTGTCAGGAATTCCATTATCTTCCGATTTGGAATTCCTCATGCCATCATCACCGACAATGGAAGGCAATTCGACAATCCTAAGTTCAAACATTTTTGTGCCCAATATCATATTCTCCATAAGTTAATCTGCATCGGTCATCCTCAATTTAGTAGAAAAGCTGAAGTGACCAACAAGATGATCCTCCATGGTCTGAATACTAAACTGAATGATTCCAAGAGGCTCTAGGCCAAAGAACTGAACTCAATCCTTTGGGCATATCAGATGACCCCCAGAACGGCTATGAGAGAATCTCAATTTAACTTGGCATACAGCATTGAAGCAATCCTTCTAGTGGAAATCACTTTACAATCCCTAAGAATTGACCACTTTACAGAGCTAGAAAACTCAGAGTGCAGTAGAGCAGACCTAGATATATTCCAAGGCACCAGACTCCAAGCTCAGATGAGGATAGATGCATACCAGCAAAAGATCATCAAATACTACAACTCCAGGGTGAAGGCACGAACTTTCCGATCCGAAGACTTGGTATTGTGAAGGTCTAAAGTATCCATGTCGATGGAATAAGGTAGAACTCTCTCCTACTTGGGTGGGGCTTTACCAAATCAAAGAAGTCGTATGCCCTAGAGCTTATCGACTCGAAACTCTAGATGGTTTCCTACTACCTTGGTCTTGGAATGTAGAAAACCTTCACAAATATTATCAATAAAAACCTTCTTTGGATGCCTTAACAAAATGTCCAATTAAAGATAGGCCTAACCAGCCTACCTTATCATCAACAAAAAGCATGAAGGCATGCCTAATCAGCTTATCTTATCGGTATGTCCAACGAGTGCAAAGGTGGGCCTAACTAGCCTACCTTACCCATATATAGCTGACAAGCATGAGAGGGGGCCTAACTAGCCTGCTCTATTGGTATATCCGACAAACATGTAGCTAGGCCTAACCCACCTACTATATCAGCAAAATTGGGCTCTTTAGTCCACAATATTGATGGGATCAATCGAAATCGATAAGAAACCCAAAACTATTCCATGGAAATGCTCTGAAGCCACTCATTTATTATATCAATATCCATATACTTAAGGAGATTGAAAAAGGTCCAATGACTCCATACTTAAAAAAACTTTCTTCTCAAAATGGGAGGTAAAGAACATCCGACTACTTTATACTTAGAAAAATTTCGAAAGAAAGGCCATTACAAAAAGATACAAATGGAAGGAAAGTTCTTCATTCATTTTAAAAGATTCGATACATTTACATCTCAGTTCTATTACAAAAAGAAGAAGAATGGTACAAGAATTAGTCTTTGGCGGATGGAGCAATGTCTGGATCGACCACAATGGAAGCTTCTTCCGGCTGCCTTAGAGTCTCTTCAGCCTCAAGCTGCGCTGCGAGTTCTTCCTCGATCTCATACAGCTGTATGCCTGAGACATCCAAGCCTAGATGAAGCTGGAATCTCCTTATAGCAATCATTGAAGCTGACTTTATAACTAATTGTCTCGGCCTTGGTCACTTCATCATCAAAACTTGAAGACATTTTGTAGTCTTCAACTGCTCGGTCTAACTGCTCCTTGGCCAATTCCACCTCTTTGGTAGCCAAGTCAGCCTTCTACAAGGCCTCATCGATCTTCTTTTAGCTTTCCTTGGCTGACTGCTCCAGAGAACGGACCTTCTTCTTCTTCTTCTTGAGCTTTGCCTCTTGTTCAGCTATCTTAGTTTGGGCCTTCTTCAGTTCGGCCTCCAAAGTTTGAACATCGGCTACGCTCTTATTCAGCTTCTCTTCCATGGTCAATCTCAGTTCTTCAGCCACTTCCTTTTCGGCTCTTGTGGTGCGGGCACCAGACTCAGAAGAAGACTTCAGAGCTCCATTTGGATCTCTGATTGACATTGCCCGAGAAATTAGGGTTTGTAATAAAGGTTGACCTGGTCAACCAGTTTATTTATTTTATTTATTGAGTCACCATTTAAATTTTGTTGAGTCATGTTGACTCAGTGCAAGTCCCAATGTAGTTTCAATTTGGTCCAAAATGGTGCCACATTTGTCTTCCAATCAAATCAAGGTTCAAGCAAGCGGAGGCCACACTCCAAGCCACATGCCCAGCCACACTCCGAGCACACGCCAGAGTCCAGGAGGCGCCACAGAGGCATCCCAGTGTCATGGTCCCCACATCCAAAGAAGAAAAAATCAAATTGGAGGCTACTTTAAAGGAGGCGCCCATACCTGCCTATTTTACCTAAGCAAAGAAGGAAGAAGACTTCTCTTGGAGAAGAAATCAAAGAAGGACATCCAACCTACTCCTAATTGAAGTTCAAATCAAAATCAAAGAGCTTAACTTGGAGTGGAAGAAAAGAAGAAATACCATAAGAAGAAGAGGACTCCAAATCCAAATCCAACTCCAAAGGAGGCACCAAAAAAATTCAAAAAAAAATTCCTTTATGGCCATCCCAATTTTTTTTGAACTCTTGGTCAGCCAAGAGAGAAGATTTTCTACCTAATCTAGTGGTTGGAGGAGTTTAGTCCCACATGGGAATTTGTACAAGCTTGGAGAAAATTTTAGGTCTATATAATAGACCTCTCTTTGTAACTTTAAAAATCAATGAAGAAAATTATTTTTTTGCTATTCTCTTGTGTTGAGTGACCTAGGTTTCTCTTCTTCCGCACTATTCTAAGTTTTGAGCTCCGTGAGGGGGTAATCCGGGTTCCATTGGAGCCTTGAGGAGGTGAGAGATCTCCATCTTTATCCAAAACCCTAGGTTAGCCACTTGAAATTCCAAAACCCTAGCCACCCTTCATTATTTTCAATCCATCAAACCCTAGATCCATCCATCTCCCATGGCCTCTCTCTCTCTACAAGTCCAGGCCGTCCACCTTCATCCAGATCCAGTCCAGCAACTTCAGATCCAGAGCAAGTTCCAAGGAAAATCACACAACATCCAGGAGAATCCAGTTTTCAGCAATTTCAATCTTCAAGTTCATCAACCTGGTAAATCTTTCCCTTGACTCTCTGATTCCATCAATTGTTTTTCTTCTCTTCCAGATCTTGAGTTCAGGAGAAGCCAACCGGCCAAAGGACCAGTATTGGAGGATCCATTACGAAGATATCTGAATCCGGGATCCAACAATCTGCTCGGGAGAGTTCCTCCACCAAAATCTGTGAAGATCATTGTCTGGTTAGATAAACCATCTCTTCTCGTTATTTCTGTTCTTTTGAAAGTTCGGAGCGAAACCCTAGGTCTGGGAGTTTCTCAACCCCCAGCGATCCGTTGCTTCTGAACTACTCTGATAATTTAGTTTCCTTAAAATTGTGCTTTCAATTATCATATTAGTATCTTTCAATGTTAGGTTAACTTTTCTTTGATTTGAAGCCAACTTCTACAAACATATAAAAACAACAAAAAAATTAGTTAATCTTAATTTACTTCCGCATCGCATTCCTTTATTTGTTCTGCATCATTTTTGGTATCAGAGCCCAGTCTAGGGTTTCTGATTTGCTTGCTTGCTTTGATTGTTCTCTTTTTATTTTGTCTGCTCGAAGTAGACTCCCCAGGATGTCCGGTCCTAGGAACTAAGCGAGGCGCAAGCCTCCTCCTCCCATTCCACAGGGTTTTCCTAGGGCGTGTAGTGGATCCATTGGGTTATAACTTCGTAGCAGGGATTATAAACGGGGAAGACAATCTAGTTGCAGCCCGTAATTGCCCTGTTGTCTGAATTATTTCTCCCTGCATAAAACACTGAATTGCATGATTTTTGCTTTGTTGAAACCAGTATAACTGAAACTATTTTCCATAATTTTTCTGTGATTTATTGGTTTCGGTAAAAATTCTGAGCATTAAAATACAGCAACTCTATTTTTTTTGTGTTCTGCAATTCAATTCTTTTTGGAGTGATCATCTCATAATTTACTTAAGGGCAATTGAGCATCTAAGATAAGGGGAGGAGTTGATTACCTCTCCTTAGCCCAAAACCACCATCCAATCATTCGAACCTAGACCTAATTTAAAATCAGTTAAACCTAATTTGCCCTAGTGGGCTAGGGACACCAATTGGTCGGGTCTAGGCTAGTGTTGAGTCAGTTTGCCGAGTTATTCTATGTGTGCTTAGCACTCAGTGTCTAGAACGGTGGTTCAGGGATCCATTCCCGAAGGGCTTGTGTGCTGGTCCGCCTACCTGGCCAATCACTGATTGGTGTCTAGGATTGGCAATCAGGGACCTAACACTCCCCTTACATCTGCCTGGCTGAGTCCTGAGTTACTACAGGCTAGCTTGCCACTCTGATTGGGCATCTAGTTTGGACTCTAGGTCTAGTGATCCAGTAGTCGATTTAGTCTAGTCTCATTTTGTGTGCTTGCTTGAATCATCATGTCTACCAGAAACGGAGTGCCATATCAACCTGGTCAAACCCAACCTGATTTAGAGGCCATGATCAGAACTCTTACTGAAAGTATGGCTAAAATGAATCAGGATATGACAAACACTGTGGCCCAGTTTAGCGCACAAATTCATGAGGATCTTACCCAACTTAGGGACCGAGTCCAAGTACTTGAAGAACCTAGACATCGGAATTGGACTCCTGACCCCGATTTTAATGTGCCTCAACCTCATCCACATCAGGAGCCTAGAAGGCCTTTATATAGAGATCCTGAACCTAATCATAGGAGGCCTGACCCAGAGCCTGAAGATAGAGATGATAGGTTCATCAGGAACATCAAATTAGATGCACCCACTTTTGATGGTAGTCTGAACCCTAAGGTGTATTCTGATTGGGAGGGTGAGATGGACCAATACTTTGAGTGGTATGCTATGTCTGAGGAGTGGAAATACAAGTTTGCCAAGATGAAATTAGTGCATCAAGCTAGGTTATACTGGGGGAACATTGAGCTAACCACTAGGAGACGGAATGTTGAGCCCATAACCACTTGGCAGGGTATGAAAGAAAAACTAAGAGATAAATACCTACCCATTTCATACCAGCAAAACCTGTTAGACCAATGGCAAAACCTGAAACAAGGAAACCGATCTGTCTCAGACTACATAGCTACTTTTGATGAATACCTAATGAGATGTGATGTGAGTGAAGCCCACGAAGTCACTTTGTCTAGATTTAGGGCTGGACTGAGGGAAGATATCAAGAGAGAACTATTTCTAAGAGAGGTTACTGATCTAGACCAAGCCTACCAGATTGCACTGAACACTGAGAAATTTCAGAGAGGACCTATACCTTCTAGGGTTAGTGCCCCAATCCCAAGGAATGGACCTAGCCAAGTTATCCCTAGTAAACCTTTTCAGGGTACTTCTACCCCTAGGCCCATGGACAAAGGTAAGGCACCTGACACCCAGAGAACCCCTAGTTCAAATATCACCTGTTTTAAGTGTCAGAAACCAGGTCACATTTCCAGTCAGTGTACTGCCATAGCCTGTTTCAAGTGTCATAAGGTAGGTCATGTTGCTAGCCAGTGCCCACGAAGATCTCTTAACATAGAAGAGGGAGAGAATGATAATTCCGAGCCCAGTGAGGAATTTGAAGAAGAAGTTTATGAGGCCGGAATAAATTTGGTTGAGGAGTATGAAGGAGAGGAGGAACCCAATGAATCTGACCAATTAGGAGTTGTAAGATGCATCCTATCCCAGAATCTAGTTCAAGAGGATTGGCATAGGACTAACATCCTACAGACTTTTCTTAAATTAGGGGATAAGGTATGTAAGATCATCATAGATAGTGGGAGCTGTGTAAATGCCATCTCTACTAGCACTGTCAAGATGTTAGGCTTAATCCCAGTTCCCCATCCCAACCCCTATAAGGTTTCTTGGATAGATTCTACCTCCATACCCATCCAGTCTAGATGTCAAGTCCAAATCCAAATGCAATCTTATCACGAAAAGATTTGGTGCGATGTTTTACCCATGGGGGTGAGCAGTATAATTCTCGGAAGACCTTGGTTGTATGATCATGATGCCACCCTCTTAGGAAAATCCAATACCTGTGTCTTTAGTTTCAATGGGAAGAAGATTACGATCCATTCAGTTCCCCCTAAGGACAAGGTAACTAAAGGAGCCGGTAAGGTTAAGGAGATGAAAACTGGAGTGAACCTAATCAGTGCTAAGGATCTAGAACAAGAAATTCATAGTGGTTCACTCATCTGGATGTTGACTGCTAAGGAACTTAGAACTTCGGAACCCTCAGAGCCTCCTCAAGAAGTTAAACCTGTGTTAAAAGAATTTGAGGATGTCTTTCCCGAGGATTTGCCAGACCACCTTCCACCTCTTAGGGATATCCAGCATGCCATAGATCTAATCCCAGGAGCGACTTTGCCCAACTTGCCCCATTACAGGATGAATCCATCTGAGCATGAAGAACTGCAAAAGCAGGTTGGAGAATTATTGAGGAAGGGGTTTATTAGAGAAAGTCTTAGCCCTTGTGCAGTCCCAGCCTTACTGACCCCAAAGAAAGATGGCACGTGGAGGATGTGTGTTGACAGTCGTGCCATCAATAAAATTATAATCAAATATAGGTTTCCCATCCCTAGACTAGATGACATGCTTGATATGATGGCTGGTGCAATGGTTTTTTCTAAGATTGATCTCAAAAGCGGCTATCATCAGATTAGGATTAGACCCGGGGATGAATGGAAAACTGCTTTCAAAACTAAGGATGGTCTTTATGAATGGGTTGTTATGCCTTTTGGGTTGTCCAATGCCCCTAGTACTTTCATGAGAATTATGACCCAGGTACTTAGAGCTTTCATAGGAAAATTTGTGGTGGTCTATTTTGATGACATCCTGATCTATAGTAAGACCCCAGCAGATCACCTAGGCCACCTTAGAGCAGTCTGCCAAGTTTTGAGGAATGATAGACTCTACGGTAATCTTAAGAAGTGTGAATTCATGACTAGTAGAGTTATCTTTCTTGGTTTTGTAGTAACCCCTGACGGCGTGATGGCCGATCCTGAGAAGATTAGGTCCATAGTAGACTGGCCAGAGCCAACCAATGTGCATGAAGTTAGAAGTTTCCACGGCTTGGCTACCTTCTATAGGCGATTCATCAAGGGGATTAGTACTTTAGCTGCTCCTATCACTGATTGTATTAGGAAGGGAGAATTTCATTGGACTAAGTCAACCCATAAAGCCTTCCTAGATCTTAAGGATAAAATGACCCAGGCACCCATTCTGAGATTACCCGATTTTTCTAAAGTATTTGAGGTTGCCTGTGATGCTTCAGGTGTAGGAATAGGTGGAGTCCTAAGCCAAGAGAATCATCCCATAGCATTCTTTAGTGAAAAACTTAATGATGCTAAGCTTAGGTATTCTACCTATGATAAGGAATTTTATGCGGTGGTGCAAGCTTTGCGTTACTGGAGATATTATTTGCTACCGCAGGAATTTGTACTATTTTCAGACCATGAGGCTCTTAGATTTCTGAACTCCCAAAAGAAGCTTAACCCTAGGCATGCTAAGTGGGTAGAATATATCCAGTCCTATACTTTTGTCCTGAAACATAAGGCTGGAGTTGAGAATAAGGTAGCTGATGCCCTTAGTCGTCGATCTCTGTTATTAACTTCTGTTAGAACTGAGGTCATAGGGTTTAGCAAATCAAAGAGGAATATGAGTCTTGTCCGGATTTCACAACTGTGTATCAGGATCTAGTTCAAGGACCATCTAGTAATCACCAGGATTATACCCTTGTAGATGGTTTTTTGTTCTTCAAAAATAGGCTTTGCATCCCTAGAACTTCTCTTATGGAATTTTTGATTTGGGAAATCCATGCTGGAGGTTTAGCCGGCCATTTTGGAAAAGACAAGACCATTCTAGCTATTGAAGACCACTTTTTCTGGCCTAGCTTGAAAAGGGATGTAGCTAATATTGTAGCTAGATGTCGAACCTGCGCTGTTGCCAAACAGCGAAAACAAAACACTGGTCTTTATACCCCACTCCCTGTCCCAGATCGTCCTTGGCAAGATGTGAGTATGGATTTTGTGTTAGGTTTACCTAAGACCCAGAGGAGACATGATTCTATCTGTGTCGTAGTCGACCGATTCTCTAAAATGGCCCACTTCCTGCCTTGTTCCCAAACCTTTGATGCGTCTAAGGTAGCCACGCTTTTCTTCAATGAGATAGTTAGACACCATGGCCTACCTAAGACAATCGTTTCAGATAGGGATGTCCGGTTCACCAGTTACTTTTGGAAGACCCTTTGGCATAAGTTAGGGACAAAACTTAAGTTTTCAACTGCCTATCATCCCCAAACTGATGGCCAAACTGAAGTAGTGAACCGTAGCCTAGGAAATCTGCTGAGATGTCTTGTTGGTGAAAACACCAGAAATTGGGATTTATACCTACCAAGGGCAGAATTTGCATACAATGACTCGGTCAATAGGTCTACGGGTAAGAGTCCATTTGAAATTGTACATGGGTACAAACCTCACACACCTCTTGACCTAGTCCCTTTACCTGTCCACACTCGAGTCTCCGAGTCTGCTGAGAATTTTGCACAGCATGTAAAAGACTTGCATAAAGAAATTCATGCCAAAATAAATTTAAGTAATGAAACTTATAAGAAGTTGGCTGATACTCAAAGGCGAGTCAAATCTTTTGTTGAGGGAGACTATGTGATGATTAGGTTAAGGCCTGAACGGTTTCCTCCTGGAACCGTTAGAAAGTTACATGCTAGGGGAGCTGGACCATTTAGAGTGGTAAAGAGAGTAGGATCCAATGCCTATGTGCTCGAGTTGCCTCCAGAACTAGGCATTAGCTCTACTTTCAACATTACAGACTTAGTAGAGTACAGGGAGCCAGCTGTGATTCCTAGTGAGCCTTTTGAGCCTAACCCTATCATTGAGAGTGATCCCGACCCTGTGTGTCCACCAACAAACTGGCCTGTGAGGAAAGAGCAGATTGAAAAGATCCTGGATGATCAGGTTATCTCTACTCGTAATCGAGGATACCAAAGGTACCTGGTCCGCTGGCAAGGAAGGCCAGATTCTGATGACTCTTGGATCTTCCGAGAAGAATTACAAGAATTGGACCCAGACCTCTTGGAGAGATACCAGAGCCAACTTGAGCCTTACTCGACAGGGTCGAGTTCCTCCCACCCTGGGAGAGTTGGTGCGGGCACCAGACTCAGAAGAAGACTTCAGAGCTCCATTTGGATCTCTGATTGACATTGCCCGAGAAATTAGGGTTTGTAATAAAGGTTGACCTGGTCAACCAGTTTATTTATTTTATTTATTGAGTCACCATTTAAATTTTGTTGAGTCATGTTGACTCAGTGCAAGTCCCAATGTGGTTTCAATTTGGTCCAAAATGGTGCCACATTTGTCTTCCAATCAAATCAAGGTTCAAGCAAGTGGAGGCCACACTCCAAGCCACACACCCAGCCACACTCCGAGCACACGCCAGAGTCCAGGAGGCACCACAGAGGCATCCCAGTGTCATGGTCCCCACATCCAAAGAAGAAAAAATCAAATTGGAGGCTACTTTAAAGGAGGCGCCCATACCTGCCTATTTTACCTAAGCAAAGAAGGAAGAAGACTTCTCTTGGAGAAGAAATCAAAGAAGGACATCCAACCTACTCCTAATTGAAGTTCAAATCAAAATCAAAGAGCTTAACTTGGAGTGGAAGAAAAGAAGAAATACCATAAGAAGAAGAGGACTCTAAATCCAAATCCAACTCCAAAGGAGGCACCAAAAAAATTCAAAAAAAAATTCCTTTATGGCCGTCCCAATTTTTTTGAACTCTTGGTCGGCCAAGAGAGAAGATTTTCTACCTAATCTAGTGGTTGGAGGAGTTTAGTCCCACATGGGAATTTGTACAAGCTTGGAGAAAATTTTAGGTCTATATAATAGACCTCTCTTTGTAACTTTAAAAATCAATGAAGAAAATTATTTTCTTGCTATTCTCTTGTGTTGAGTGACCTAGGTTTCTCTTCTTCCGCACTATTCTAAGTGTTGAGCTCCGTGAGGGGGTAATCCGGGTTCCATTGGAGCCTTGAGGAGGTGAGAGATCTCCATCTTTATCCAAAACCCTAGGTTAGCCACTTGAAATTCCAAAACCCTAGCCACCCTTCATTATTTTCAATCCATCAAACCCTAGATCCATCCATCTCCCACGGCCTCTCTCTCTCTACAAGTCCAGGCCATCCACCTTCATCCAGATCCAGTCCGGCAACTTCAGATCCAGAGCAAGTTCTAAGGAAAATCACATCAACATCCAGGAGAATCCAGTTTTCAGCAATTTCAATCTTCAAGTTCATCAACCTGGTAAATCTTTCCCTTGACTCTCTGATTCCATCAATTGTTTTTCTTCTCTTCCAGATCTTGAGTTCAGGAGAAGCCAACCGGCCAAAGGACCAGTATTGGAGGATCCATTACGAAGATATCTGAATCCGGGATCCAACAATCTGCTCGGGAGAGTTCCTCCACCAAAATCTGTGAAGATCATTGTCTGGTTAGATAAACCATCTCTTCTCGTTATTTCTGTTCTTTTGAAAGTTCGGAGCGAAATCCTAGGTCTGGGAGTTTCTCAACCCCCAGCGATCCGTTGCTTCTGAACTACTCTGATAATTTAGTTTCTTTAAAATTGTGCTTTCAATTATCATATTAGTATCTTTCAATGTTAGGTTAACTTTTCTTTGATTTGAAGCCAACTTCTACAAACATATAAAAACAACAAAAAAATTAGTTAATCTTAATTTACTTCCGCATCGCATTCCTTTATTTGTTCTGCATGATCTTGCCGATTCTAATTCTTCACAAAGACCTCTGCTAAGGCTGGCGAACCCCAATATGCCCTCCTCTGTTAGGGTCACTTCGTGAATAAGCTACACGAAGCAACGAAAGAAAGAAGTTAGTTATATTAACCACAATTTCAAAGAAATTAACAAGAATGGTATTACTTACTCTCAGAATATTCAGATAAATTGAATCGGCAACCTGCTCCAGCCGATGATTCTTTGTCACCTCCTAGTCTCTTAGGAGGAGCATGGCCTTCAGTAATTTTTTGGCCAATTTGGGGTTCTCCAAACCACTCTCATCGGAGAAGACTGCGAAATCTATTTCGTAATCCCTCTTAGAGGGAATATCTCTCCAATCCCTCTTCGACAAGAGGAGCCTTGCCTTTATCTTGGAGAGAGATCTAGACTATTGGTGCATTGATGATGGGGGCTGGACTCGACCTCTCCAAAGTATGAGCCAAAGTGGTGCCCCTAGAATGGAGCTCGATCAGAGGAACATCATCGTCATCCAACATCGTCCTCAATGGTGTGGGAACACTTCTTGTGGCCTTTTCAGCCGAGCTTTCTTCCAGCCTCCGATTCTACCCTAAGGGACTAGTACAGGCCTCTTGTAGGCAGCTTGGTGAAGCTTGCCAAAGTCTAGTTTCATCTTGTTACCGTAAAACACAGAGATAATGGTGGTCAGCCATCAAGAAATTGAAGACATAACAGAAATCGTATATTATGAAGTATACCTAATGATAGAGATGAACTAATCTATGTGAGACATAAATTATGCTTGCTCAATAACTCTTTCGCTAGATGAACGCTAGACCCCAAGAGCCTATCGAAGTCTGTCGGTCGACCTTCAGGACTTTCTTGCCGGCATTGGCATGCAAGCAGGGTTCTTGCCATTCCGTTTTGAAACCCGATGGATAAGAGGAAAACAAGAAAAAGAAACAAGGCTTCCATCCATGGATAGCGGATGGCAGCCCTTTGACCAACTTCTGACCAGGGCGAGGGCCGATGACCTACCACCCTTGGCCATGGTGGTTTTTCTTTAGCATAAAGAAGTGAACAGGGAGGTCTTCGGCTCTACATTTTCTCTATGGCAAAGAACTAAGAAGGCACAAATGACTCGGATGCTAATTGAGATGGCTGTGCCGGAACTACATGGTATAATTTAAAAATTTTTACAAAAAATGGATGCAAAGAAAATCAAAGACTAGCCTTTAGGTGGTCTTCGTACACTGAGATGATGCTAAGAGAAGTATGATTTACTCGTTCATCGAGCTAAGAAAGCATTAACAGAAAGATTTTCGGGATGTGGCAATGATCCCACAGGGAAGCTAATCTAGAAAGAACAAGGAACTCACAATAGACTCTGGTTTCGTCTCATCGCCACCTCTCCTAGAAGATCCTATGGGGCCGGAGGGGTTGCCTTCTCCCCTACTGGTCGGAAGCCCATCGATGGCAAGAACCCTTAAGGACCTAACCATATTGGAAGAAAGGAAGAGACTAACCTATGAAGTGGGAAGAGAACATGGAAAAATGAAAGCTTGAAGTAGGATGCTGAAGAAGAAGAAGATTTTGGTGGTAGGATTTGAAGAGCAGGAAAGGGATGAAGAGCAGGAAAGTTCATTCTCTGGGGCAAGCACCCTTTATATATACAACAGCAACAGTTCAGATGTCTCCCTTGGAAGGTACGAAGTATCTTCGATCGTGCCATGTACGAATGGTGCCGATTGTGGGTAAGAACTACTAAGAGACACCAGCCGACTCGACGAAAGAAAAACTAGCCTGTTAGTCTTGATCTGCGATAATGTGGTTAACAGCCAAGATGAAGTTCCCGCATGATATCGGATGGACGTGATGATGCCACATCCCACAATCAGGGTCGAAGATGGGAGTCAGCTGAAGCACCATAATGAAAGAGTCGACGTGACTCTTAAACCCATGCCAAACTTTCAGGGGCCAACAAATATTCTACACCTGTCCAAAGCATGATGCTCGAAACAGAAAGCAGTGATTATAGCCAGCCAGATCTGAGATATGCCATCATAGTAATCTTCTCTTTTACCAAAAATATATATATATAATAAATATATATTCATATATAGTATAATAATACTCCCATCTTTCAGAGCAATAAATTTTTTTGAAATCAGGAGTGGGAGACAACTGTTATGATAAACCAGTCTAGAAAGTTAATTATCAGACCGAAGATTCAATTAATCCATCCAAATCGGTCGACTAAACGAATCAGCACAATGGTACTTTCGGAGCCCCATATGAGAATGGATCGACACGGCATTTCAGCCAGCTGCAACACATGACTTGAGGTCGGCCTCTAGCTTACTCCGAAGAAAATGGCCGATCTATAATTGATATGTTCTGAAACAAATGGCCGATATACAATCGGCCTACTCCGAAGCAACTGGCCAACCTATAGTCAGCTGATCTACTTCAGCCTAAGGCCCATCAAGAATGAGTCTGGTTGTTATAACCAATAAATCATATAACTGATCGTCACAATATCACTAAGACCAAGGTAACTAACTACCAACAATAACTACAATTAGCTGAAGGGAAGTTACATTAACTAACTTCCTTAATAGAAATTAGAAAGTCTTAACTACTTTCAGTTAGAATAACACCTATAAAAAAAAGATAAGAGGGTACCTCTGAGGTAAGCAATTCTAAGTAATTCTAAGCAAGTCTAAGACAAGTCTATACCTTGCCAATTTAATTCTCTCTTTTTCTATCTACATTCTTCCTTTAAGCTCTCCATTATGTTGGCCAAATTCTACTGACTTAAACATCGGAGTATCCTCCATCGGAGAAATTCTGGTCAGAGACTTATTTTGCAGGAAGCCAAGAAGGTGAACTGGTGATCCAAATACCTCATCTGGTTCACGAGGATTAGCATCAACACCTACATACCATAAAGAAACCATATACTTGTATATTTGGATATCGGGATCACATAATAATGATAATCATCCATGAAAAATCAAAAGGCAATAAATGACTGGCCCATGAATCTTAAATATATATATGTGTGTGTGTGTGTGTATGGTCCATACCTTGATTTGTAAATTTAGGAGTTGGATACCAGGCATAAAGTCTTTTTCCTAGAGTTCGCTTTGGTGATCGGAGTCTCTTGATTTCTGAGCTGTCATCCTCGAGGGTTTCAGTTGGGTTTTGGGTTTCGAGGGTTTTGCTTTGAGTGTTTCATCGCTAAGCTTGCTTTCTCTCTCTCTCTCTGCTACTTGATGGCAGAGTAGGGAGATGATGGAAGAGCCCCCAGCTCTAAGGGAAGGAAGACACCGCCCATAATTGAGCGGATGTGGTGCATGGGCCGCCTCGTGCACCGGTCTGGATGTCATACAGGCTCACCGAAGAAGAAATGGAGAGGCTATAGCATAACTTCTCTAAGGTGCTGATCATGCCGGAGACCTTGATCTAAGATGCAAGGAAGAAATGGGAGGGTCTTGCAGTCACGTTCCGAAGTCTTGGTCACTGGGTTCAAGCTCTCTGGCTGGTGAAAGAGGTTTGGTTGAGGTTGCAACTACCATCTGACCCTGAGGTCTTTCCTGTGGGAGATGATCACCTGGTTGTCAAGTTGGCCACCAAGGAGGACTGCAACCGGGTGATTGCTGCAGGCTCGTGGTACGTCGCCAGCCAGCTCATGGTGGTTGCTCCTTGGCAATCCGACTTCCTGCCGGGAAGAAGCCCGGTTAATCTCACGGTTGTGTGGATGAGGCTGCCTGTGCTTCCCCTAGAGTACTGGGAGCCAGTGGCCATTATGGCTATTACCGGACAGGCTGGTAAGCCTCTCTCTTTGGATACCTTTACTGATCTCATGCGGAAGACCGGCTTTGCTCGGGTCCACATGGAGGTCGATGCTTCTCAACCTCTACTGCCTGGAGTCTTGATCCAGGGAAAGATCGATGTATTTTGGCAGCAGTTCGTGTATGAGAGCCTACCTACGGTATGCTTTCGGTGCGAAAGAATTGGCCACGAGGTGGCTTGCTGCCTTTTTCTGGAGGAACAGGGGAAGGCTGAGTCCCCAACTTCAGGGCTCTACGCGGGGAACTTTGTGGATGCTCAGGGTGTTTAGACCTCTGGGGGTCAGGACACAAATGCTTCTAGGGAGGGGGAAGTGTTAACTTTTGGTCCCTAGCTCACTACGGCCAGGGTGTGCTCCGCCCGGCTGGGAGGGACCTCCACTACACTGGTGGGGCTGCCGATCCGAGGTAAGGCCCCAGCATCTTCTCCTGACCCACCATCTTCATCTCCTTCATGATCCTCCCCAAACCGGCATTCATTAGCCCCCACATCGCCTCTCGAAGCTGACGAATGGCAAAAGCCGGCAAAGGTGGCACAGTAGAAATCTCTGGCTACTTCAGAATCCGAGCAAACTAATGGTGGTGGCACCGGGAAGGAGGTAGGGGAAAACTTCTTTGTGCCTCTGATGGATACAATGTAGATCATCCTTCCAGAACAAGGCAGCCGCGACCTTCAAATGGTGGAATATGGTGCCGTCTCTCTGAAACGTACCCGAAGTCGATCAAGATCTTCTTCCCTGTCTTCCTCCAAGTCCACCCCGTCGTTCTCAATGTCCTCAGCTGCTCCGGTGAACCAGGTAGGCCCATCTAAACCCACTGTGAATGCTTCGAAGGGTGCAATGCTGGGGGCACTGTTTCTTCTTCTTTGCTGGGGTCGCAGGAGGGTAGGAGGGAGAAGGAGTGGTGGAGAGTGGAGGCCATGGAGTCAGGGCTCTAGGGAGGGAAAGGGTGCTCGCTCTGAGGGTGATCCTGTTCGGGTTGCCTCCTAGTCTGGGAATGGTGGGGGTGGGAGTGGGTCTACCCGAGTTCCCTTGACTCCCTGCTCAGTTCAGGGGGAGGGTGGAAGTTCAGTGGGGGAGAAGGAGGTGATGGGAGAAGAAGGGCCAATGGGAGAGAGGGAGCATGCTGGGAGTGAGCAACGGGACACACTGGAGATGAGGGTTAGGCCTCTTCAGAGGGTTGACGTGAAGGGTGTGCATGGTCTGGGGGAACCTGGGAAGACCCCTCGACTGAAGTCTCTTGCACGAATGTCAGCAACTGAGATAAAGGCTTTATCAGGCAGTCAGTTTCAATAGACCGAGGCTGCCTCGACTCCCTTCAATCATCCAAATCCAGTGGATTATGATGTATTAGCCCAGTCTCATGTTGAAAAGGGCCCTGTTGAATCCGTGGAAGTTGGTTCTCAAGCTGCCCTATAGCATCCAATTAAACCAACATCAGATCAGGGAGGGCATGAGCCAGTGTGTGACAAGGTCAGACTGGCCCTCGGTTTGACCGGAGAAATAGGTGGATGGAATGAACTGGTGAACATTTATGAAAAATAAGTAGATGTGTTTAAACGAGATGAGAGTGGACAGGGGTCCGACTCTCAGCTCTGACTTCTGTCCATGAAAACCTTTATCTAAAATGTTAGGGGGGCGAAAAAACCCTCCTTTTTATCTTCCTATCACAGGTTTTTGTAGATTTATCACCCTCACATTTGTGTGTTGTTGGAGACCAGGTTATCTGGTCCTACTCTTGACAGGCTGAGGCACCACCTTCCTAGGGACTGGGGTTTCTACTCGGTTCCTTCCCAGGGTGTGGCAGGAGGCATTATTGTTAACTGGGATATTATGGCTACTAGAATCGATGTTTTTCTGAGGCACTACCTTCCTAGGGACTGGGGTTTCTGCTCGGTTCCTTCCCATGGTCTGGCGGGAGGCATTATTGTTAACTAGGATATTACGGCTATTAGAATCGATGTTTTTCACAAATCTTCTCAGCTGGTGGCCATTGTTGTCTCTGAGCCGGACCGTCCAACCTAGCTTTTCTATGATATATATGCTAGCACGTCCCATAGGGAGCGTAGATTGGTCTGGAGAAAGGCTTCATCCTTGATTGATCAGGGAGTTCATACTGTTGTAGCGGAGGATTTCAACATAATTCTCAAGCAGGAGGACAAGCGGGGTGGCAAACCTTTCCACCCGGATGTTGGCATAAGGGAGTTTTCCACCTTCATCCAGGAGAATGGACACATTGACTTAGGGTTTGTGGGCCCTCATCATACTTGGTGCAACAACCGTAGTGGGCAGGCTAGAGGTTGGGAGAGGCTGGACAGATATTTTGCCACGCCTTCTTAGGTATCCCTTTATCCTGATCACACTGTCACCCATCTGAGTAGGATAGCCTCTGATCATGCGCCAATTCTTCTATCCATGTCGATCCCCCCTGTCAGCTCCAAGCCTTTTAGATTTGAAAAGTTTTGGCTCTCCTATCCTAAAGCCAAGCAGATTGTTGGGGAAGTCTAGAGACTACCGGTTCAGGGGGATTCTTCTTGTAGGATCTCCATAAAGTTGGATCTCTTGAGGAGACATCTTCTTTGGTGGAACAGGGTGGAGGTTGGCAACCTTCTCTACCAAATCAAGAAGGCTGAAGCCTTTATCCATGCTTTGCAGGTCAAGGAGGATGTCCAAGGCTATTTATCAGATGATGATCTATATGCTCTTCATAGTGCTCTTGCTACTCACCACACCCTTCTTCAGAATCAAGAAATTCTCTGAAGACAAAAATCCAGGGTTCAGTGGCTGCGAGAGGGTGACAGGAATACCCAGTTTTTTCATCAGGCCACTGTTATTAGAAGACATACTAACACAATCTGGGCTCTTCATTCTGACCAGGAGGGGTGGTTGGAGGATGCAACTGATATCCAGAGGAATTCATCCAGTACTTCATGACCAAGTGGACCGTTCCTAATACTATTATTCCTAATATTTCTTCTGTTCCTCCCCAGATTTCGGTCTCCACTCTTCGGAATCTTGCACTTCTGAACCAGGTTACTGAGGAGGAAGTCAAATCTACTTTGTGGTCCTTGGCAGAGGATAAAGCTCCAGGTCCTGATGGCTACCCTCCTTTCTTCTTCTGCTCTGTCTGGGAGATTGTCAGGGCTGACATGGTTGCGGCTGTTCAGCTCTTTTTCAATACGGCCCCAATGTCCCCTGGCTGGAAGCAGACTTACATTGCTCTTATTTCCAAGTATCACGATCCATCCTCACCTTCTCAATATAGACCTATTAGTCTTTGTAACACTCTTTACAAAGTTTGTGCCAAACTCTTGGTGAACAAGATGAGGCTGATTCTCCCGAAGCTCATTAGTCCTGAACAAGGAGCTTTCATTGCTGGCCGCAATGTTACCGACAACATCCTTATTGCTCAGGAATTCATGCATGATCTTCATCGAGCTTCCCAGCGGCACAGTCTCATGGCTATTAAGCTCGATATGGAAAGGGCCTATGATTGTGTCAACTGGTCTTTCTTATTAAAGCTCTGCAAGATTTTGGCTTTCACTCAGCTTGGATCGCTAAAATTATGGCTTGCATTAATACCCCTGCCTTCTCTATTCTTATCAATGGATCCCCCACGGAGTTCTATCACTCTTCCTATGGTCTTAGGCAAGGTTGTCCTCTATCCCCCAATATATTTATTGTTTGTGTTGATTTTCTTTCCAGAGCACTTTCTCAGGTAGTGCGGAATTCTTACATCCATCCATATACTGTTGGCCTGGGTGCCCATCTGGTCTCTCATCTTCTATTTGCAGATGATTGTCTTTTACTTGGCCAGGCGTCCCTAGCTAATGCTAGGGATCTTAAGTCCATTGTTGAGAGCTACTGTTATGCCTCGGGACAGAGGGTAAATTTCTGAAAGTCTGGCATCTATTTTAGCCCTAAAATGGCTACGACTATCCGGTGCAGGATTACTGATATGCTGGGTATTCAGGAGTGCCAGGGCAATCTATATTATCTTGGTATTTCCATTTCTGGTACCAGAATAGCCACACAAGATTGCACCCCATTAGTGGCTTCTGTGATGGACAGGATTGGTGGATGGCAGGATAGATCTCTCTCTGAGATGGCCAAACTTACACTCACTCGATCGGTACTTGCTTCCCTTCTAGTTTATGTGCTCTCTAATGCTTTTATTCCCAGGGGGGTTATTATCAAGATTGAACAGCTCATCGGTCCTTTCTCTGGAACTCCTCTTTCGATCGGAGGAGGATACATCTTATGTGCTGGGATAATGTCTATCGACCGACTCATTATGGGGGTTTGGGCATCACTTCTCTTCTAGCTAGGAGAGAAGCTTTTATGACTCGACATGCGGCCAGGTTCTTCTTTTGTCCGGACTCTATGTGGGCTTCTTTCATGAGAGCTAAATATGGTGATATCCCTTTGTTCCCACCTGACTCTCGTGCCACCATACATGCTTCGGTCATTTGGAGGGAGATGCTTGTCAGGGCCCCGACCATCTATCCTCAGCTTTCATAGGTGATCGGAGATGGCCGTTCTATTAGCTTTATGAATGATCCCTGGATTTCGGACATTCCCTTGATTAGATGGCCCAATTTCAGCTCGGTTCTAATGCCTTCTTCTATTACTGCTGCTGACCTTCGTCGACCGGGATTGGCCTCTTAGGACACGGATAGGGTTCTAGACATTTTTGGGGACATCCTTGGATTCAGAGTTTTGTCCATTCTCCTTCCGGTTTATTAGTGCTCTGACATCAAAGTATGGAGACACACAACATCTTCGCGTGTGCCCATCTCTGATCTTATCCCTAGGCCTTATATGGACCATCACTCTTCCAGGAGTTATCGGTGGATCTGGACTTTGCCGATGCACCCCAAGGTTTCTTTATTTATCTGGAAACTCGCTTGGCACCGCCTCCTTACGCGAGAGCTTATTATCTCCAAGGGAATCCATATCACTCCTGACTGCCCCTTTTGTGGGATTCAGCCCGAGATGCAAACTCATGCCATCTTTTTTTGTAACCGTGCCACTCGAGTCTGGGACCGGCAGGTTTTCGTGGCATATCTGCCCAGTATGATCACATCATTGATATTTTTTATACCCTCTTGCGGACAGCTCCTATTATCTAGATATCCTTTATTGCTTATCTTGCTTATCATATATGGATCTCCAGAAATGATCGGATATTTGCATCCATGATGACTTCACCAATGATACTGGTTGAGAGGGCCAGGGTAGCTATGACGGAGTTTTGTAGGGCTGCAGAGTTGCCGGCCGGAATCTGGGGTTCCCCTCGAGCTTGTCGAGCGACTCGGAGGGTTTATATTACATGGGAACCCCCTCTTTGGCCCTTCCTCACTGTCAACTTTGATGGGAGTCTTCGCAGCAGGATGTATGGAGCTGGTTTAATTATCAGGGATTCTTCGGTGGGTTTCGTTGTAGCTGGAGGTATCCCCATTATTGACTCCTCGATTCCAGCTCTTGAGCTTTATGCTGCTTGGGCTGGCATCCGATATGCCCGACGGGTTCTCCACTTTGATCATCTCATTATTGAATGAGACTCTTCGGCTGTCGTATCATGGATCTTGCAGACTTCGTCCTCGCATGCGGCGCATCCTATAGTCAGGGACATTAGATTCATGTTGCAGGATTGTTGTTTCCTGACTATCAGATACATCTTCAGGGAGGCTAACTCAGCTACAAACTGGATAGCCTCTTTTGTTGCCCAGCATTCTGGTTCCTGTACAGCTTAGGAATATTTTTTTTGCGGACTCTTTAAGTTGTATTCATATCCTTTCGGTTTAATAAATATATCATTTTATCAAAAAAAAATCTTTTTCCTCGAACGATTATTTTCTTGCTGGACGGTTGAAAATTACGGAGTGTTGAAAATTACGGAGTGAAAGCTAGAAGGTCATAACCACATCGGTTTAGGATCATTTTAGACAGATTCGGAATCCAATAGGTGTCTCGCCGGTCGATCTTTAATGTAGAGAGAGAAAATGTATGGAGATAGAAAGGTGAAGAGAGAGAAAAAACATAATAAACAATGGAGGTATCTTGCGGTTTGATCTAGGAGGGATTTTTGAAGGATGGAGCGCTTGAACGATAACCTAATATTTACAAAAGAAAAAGTGAAACATAAAAAAAGCAATAGCACAATATCCAGTGAGATAGATCCATAAATATTATTCAAAAATAAAAAAAAAACAAATGAGTCAAAAGTTAAGATACATACGGTCAAATTTAGTTATATTAAAAAAAAATATTTGAACTTAAATCAAGCTGATAAAAAATTTTAAATTCTATCTATTTTGTCTATTGAATCGAAATTAAGTAAACAAGGTTTACGTCAAGTTAAGCTGATTTTTGCAAAATCAGAGTTTTAGACTTTAAAATCATTCTAGACAATGCTCTCTTTGCTACCAATCAACGCTCAAAATCTAAATGCTGGTCTTCGAAAAGGCAAGCCTTTAAAAAATAATAACTTATATTGCAATTAGCTGGCGACCATTAGCTAAGTTGGTTAACATCCAACTCTCCATAAAAAAGTCTTGGGTCAATCTCAAATTAGTGATAAATGATTGTCATTCTACTTAAAAAAAAAAATATCGTAGTCACCACCAACCTTTGGTCGATATAAATTTTTTTGGTTTTCAGATTTATTTCACTATTCATGTATATACAAAAACTATAATTAAATAAAAAAATTAAAAGATAATAAAAAAATATTTGGAATTTCTAATATTGTTAAAATACAGAAGAATGAAGACTTAATTATATTAGATGCACAAATTTATAGTCATCGAACCTAAAATATACTGTTTGTGCCGTCGACATCTTATGATCATGACGAAGAAGGTAATTGCATTATAACAAAATAGAGGTATCCGAATCTATTTTTTTCGTTGCTAGGGGGTGCGTCGGGAAGATCCACCACCGTATCGATGCTTTTAAAAAATACAGGGAAAAAATAGAGATTAACGACACTTTAAAATATCGGTAGCTTCTTCCATTTCTTTTCCAGCTCGAACTCTAATCTCATTTTCTCCACCACCGCTCCTGCATTTCGGCCTCCTCCCAAGTTTCCTCCTCCTTCATCTCCATTTCGACCTCCTCCCAGCTCCCTCCTAATCTTATTCTTTCCACCACCGGTCTTTCATTTCGACCTCCTCCCGAGCTCCATCCTAATCTCATTCTTTCCACCACCGGTCCTTCATTTCGACCTCCTTCGAGCTCCCTCCTCCTTCATCTCCGTTTCGGCCTCCTTCCGAGCTCCCTCCTAATCTATCTCCTCCGGTACCTCGCCGTCACATCATCGTCGCTCCATGCATCTTTGCCATCCCGTCATCACTATCCCGCTCGTCGTTTGAAGGTTAGAATCTAATCCCTCTCTTCTCCTAGTATTAGTGTAGCCTTTTATCCTGTTTCAAATTTCTATATACTTTAAAATCAATAATTTTTGGAATCAAGTTTTATTTTTAAAAAAATAAATAGGTCCATTACATATTTTTTTTTAAGATTTTGGGTAGTCTCCGGTTTCCATGAATCCGCTACTGGTCGGGCTCTGTCAGGCATACGTACACTAGTCACTAGGTTTAACGGGTCATTAAAATTTTGTGCCATCATTCTTGCGGAGAGAAATGTTATTCATAAATTAAACAAGTCTTTGGTACAATGTGCAGGCCTTTTCCTCAAGCACAACTTTGCATCTGTTGTAACAAATAATAGCAGATCCTTTGGTTTAGTAATATAAAATTTTCAAGAGCGGGCACAGTTCTATTTCCAACTGTTTGATGTTTTATAATATTTTTGCTTGGATTTATGGTGCCTACCTTTGCTTACATGACAAAAGTACTCATGAACCTTTTGGTTGTTTTTCCTGCAGTGTTACCATGTGACAGCTGTTTTGGACCATATAGTGCTTTAATTCCTACCATGACTTGTTTGTTTGTGTATTACATTTTCTTTACATTTTCTTTTGATTATCATTTCATGTCAAGATTTTCTTGTTAACTTATTGTAACTTTAATCTTTCAGTTAGTGGATCATAGAGATGCTTATGCTTTTTATGGGCAATGACTGTCAGCTATAATTTATTTATTTTGAAAATTTAATTATATGTAGGTATTTTTACTGGGGGGCCCTTCATCTGCCCACTAATTACAAAATATTGATTTTGACAGGTTCAGGAAAGTGCAGATACAGGTGGGAATATAATATCTCTATTGCACTCCAATGCTGTCATCTCTCGCTCATTTTGTTTTACTTTGAGAGTATATTTGGTTTGTTGGAAAAGATCTTAGAAAATTAAAGATTTGATGAAAATCGAATGTATACTTCTTAATTTTAGAATTTTAGATAATGGTTTGAGTGCATCATGCTATTCTGTTTTCACAAATATCTGCTGTGTTTGATTGGTTGAAGGAATATGATTGTTTATGCTGCACATTCTCGTGGCTTTCTTCTAAAACCAAGAGACAGTTCAGAGAGAGAGAGAGATAGAGATTCTGGTTTCTAAGCAATCATCAATTATTAAATGCTCCTCAAATATTACCAAATCATATAGAAGCCTGTATCAACATATCTCTTGTCCAGAATATATAATTAATCTTCTGATTTACTCTACAAAAAAATCTGACCTAATCATTTTTGTGCAAGGTTGTTTGAGTCCTTGATATAATGGTTATTTTGTGATTGCTTCTCTAAAATTGTAGAACTCTTTTAATGACTCCTCAAAAATAGTGAAACTCTCTAAGTATTAAAAACTTATAAAAAAATATAATCATCAGGTCATAGAGGATATCGTGGGAAAAGCATAGAGGATAGCGTGGGAAAAGCATAGAGCATAAGTATTAAAAACTTATAAAAAATATAATCATCAGGTCATCAGGAGAAAAATGTTATATGCGGACCACAATGGAGCATAGAGGATATTGTGGGAAAAGCATTGCCAAGTAAGGCTGTGTCTGCTTGAACTACAGTATCTATCGGGCGATAGAGCGCTATTTATATCTTCAACCTTAATTATGATTACTTGATCTCAGAAGCTGCCGACCTACTCCCACTATTCAGGAGTAGGATATACTCTGGTAGGGTTATGTGCACAAGCACGAAGAAGCACTATTGCTCATGAAGGAACAGAACTTAGATATGTGCTATTCCCGTTGCATAAGGCCTTTGATCTGATTAGTTTGTTTGGGGAAGCTCTAAATGACTTTTGTTTCTCTTAGTGACATGACCAAATTAGGATCCATTACCAGCTACAATAGTCACATTCACATTTCAACTAGATTTGGAAGCTGTATACTTCACCTAAGGTATAAATTTTATAATGGCAATATTATGATACTCGTCACCTTCTAAGACATTTCTAGCTCACTATGGTCTTCTTTTACCATTAACACAAGATTGTAATCTATGTCTGATGATACTTGAAGATTGTGCTCATATTATTGTTACTTGACCTTATGCTCAGGCTTGTTGGCATCAATTAAGCTCATATTATTGTTACTTGTCCTTTTGCTAAGTAGATAAAATCACTGTATGTTCGTCTCCGTCTCCGTTTGTTTTACCAAGAAAAAAAAAGAAGACAAAAATATTAGGAAGAAAGAGAGTTGTCTCTCTTCCCTTTTCTCTATACGTAGAATTATTTCTCTATATAACTTTCTCTTAGTAGATTATTTCTCTTTCTTTATAAATTTATCTTTCTATGATTGATCCGGTAAGAGACTTTCTTTCAATTACCCTAATAGATCTTTATGAAAAGATCTTGATCCATGATCGCCGGATATCTTGCTAGCATCCATTATAACTAGATCGGTATTCATTAGATTTGATTATACATAATTTTTATTGTATTATCCATATACTAGTTCAATCATGATTTGATAAAATTACCTTGATTAAACTAATCGGGATGTTAGTCGTTACCGCTTGACTTTTGTCAGATATCACTAGATTTGATAGTCTTTGATCTATATAAAACCAATTATATCCTAGTCTGATCTTGATGAAATAAAGTTAGATGATTAATAGACCCAAATCATTAGATATGACTATCGTCAATCATGTCCTTCTTAATTATCTGTATCTTTTCTAATTATTGGAGTTGATTTTATATAGGGATGTAATCATCTTGATAAAACAAGATTGCAATTGGATATTGCGATATAATCATTTGAAGATTTTAAAAAGAAATTTTTTTTTGAATTATTTGAATTGATTGAAATATGTGTGAGGTAAGTAATACTTTAGTATTTTTAGATTCATTAGCAAATTATAAAATATTTTATGACATGATTTATGAAATTGATTTCATGACATGATTTTTGACTTGGATTTTGTTGTAATTCCTAGGCACTGATACCATTTGTTGGGGATCTAGATCAGTGCCAATTCCACGGAAGCAACCTGTTCTTGGATTCAAGATTCACAAGGAGATAGAAGAAAAGATATAGGAGAAAAAGAGAGATTACTTTATTAATTTCTTTGGAGAAGAACCTTGTTACAATCAAGAAAACAAGACACCTGCCTCCTCTCACAAACAAGAAGATGCCTCATGCATGGAACAAACCCCCTTGCACTTTCCCTTCTCCAAAACCCATGAAGTACCTCACGGTAAACAAGTCCCCTCATGCATGGACAAACCCCATGCACAACCAAGCCCCTCACGGTCCTCTTCCAAGAACCGTATCTCCCATGAACCGTCGGCCTCTCCAAAAAACCAAGAGGCCTTCTCATGGTCATGCCCCCAAGGAGCAATCAAAGCCCACCAAACCGTACACTGTTAACTCCGTTATTAATTTTGATGATATGCAAAATTGTTAAGTATAAGTTGAGTACTAATGATCTCCTTGAAGTGTGTTTCTATAGAAAATGGTGCTCACAAATTTGAAAAAGTTTGTTTGATTGAAGAAACCAAGTTTGGATGAAAAGATATGCTCAAAAAGGACTTGAACAATCAAAGTTTGCTTGAATGGTCAATTGAGTGAAGTATAAATCTGTTTCAGCATAAGTTTAGTCATTTTTGTGAAGATTTCAGTGAGATGTCAACTCAAAGTATCGACACATGATACCAAGTGTCGATACATGGAAATGAAGTGTCGACTCAAGCCGATATGCAAAGAATGTTTCAGATGGCACGGCTGAAGTGTCAACACATGGACCTGAAGTGTCGACTCAAAGTGTTGACACATGGATCAGCTCATTGCTTGAGATTTTCAAGCCATAGAAATTGCTGAAAATGAAGAACTGTAGAAGTGTCGATACATGGAAGAGACATGTCAACTCAAAGTGTCGACTCACCTAAGGAAGCGTCGATACATCTGAGATTTCTAAAGAACCAGATTGAAGATTTTTGAACTAGGTGTCGACTCAAGAAGTTCAAGTGTCGACCTAAAGTGTCGACTCACAGCATGAAGTGTTGATACATGAAGTTCTGGGAATAGTAACGACTAGTTTTTCAAAAACAGAACTCGACCCTTTTGCCCTCCAACGGCTAGATTTTCAAGTCTAATGGCTAGAAAATGGATTTGAGGCCTTGGAAAAATATATATATATGCTCCAAATCAAATCAAAAGAAAGAATATTAATGAGAATGAAATAGAAGTATTCAAGAAAGAAGAAAAGGGAGCATTCACTCCTATTCATTGAAGATTCAACCACTTTCAAGCAAAAGCAAGCCTCAAAGTATTCAAGAGCCTTCAAGAGTATTAAAGATCAACCATTCTTGAGCATTCAAGAGGCTTCAACAAGTTCAAAAGCACCACAACTTCGAGCTTCAAAGAGATACCCGCTTTTTATTAGAAAGCTTTTATTGTTTCTCTACTTCAAAAACTTATTTGTTGTAAGGGTTCTTGGTTAGCCTATCGTAAAACTAAGGAAGGTTATTGGTGAGCCTTTGAAAATTATTTAGATTCTTGGTTAGCCTGAAAAATCAAGGGAGGTTGGTGGTGAGCCTTAAAATCATTTAGGTTCTTGGTTAGCCCATAAAATCAAATGAGATTTTGACTTGTGAGTTTTATGAAAACAAGTTGGGTTTTTGATTAGTGAGCTCGGAAAACTAATCAACTGTAATCGGTAGAGATTATAATGAATTCCCTAGAAAATCTTGGGGAGTCGATGTAGGTGCATTGGATAGCACCGAACCACTATATTTCTTGGTCTTTGTTGTTGATTGCTCTCTACTTGCTTTTCATTTATTACTCTTTATTTCCGCTGTACTTTTATTTAAGAGCATTACATTTGAATTCATAATATCTTGATTAATTATTGAATTGGATTACATCCTATTGCATTGCATTAAGTAATAATTTTTTTTTAGAGATCCATTTCACCCTCCTCTTGGGTTGCTTACTTGGCAACAAGTGGTATCAGAGCCCTGTTCTCAGTATATAGGCTTTACCGCCTTGAGTAAAGATCTATGGCATCCTCTATTAGTACTAGTGTAGTTGAGGGTCAAGCTTCAAATAGATCTCCATTTTTCAATGGATCAAATTATAAATATTGAAAAACTTGGATGAGAATTTATATGCATTCTATTAATTATAATTTATGAAGAGTTGTAGATAAAGGTTCTCATATTCCTTCAATTATGGTTAATGGTGTTTCCATCCCAAAACTCGAAGAGGATTGGGATGAAAATGACATTAAGCAATCGGAGATCAATGCTAAGGCAATGAATCTCCTTTATTGTGCATTAGATCCTAATGAGTTCAATAGGATATCTATATGTACTTCAGCTAAAGAAATATGGGACACACTTGAAGTTACCCATGAGGGTACCGATTAAGTAAAAAATACTAAGGTGAACATGTTAGTGTATACTTATGAAATATTTCGAATAGAACCTAATGAGTCAATCACTAACATGTACACTAGATTTACAAATATTGTAAATGGAATGAGAAGTCTAGGAAAAGTAATGTCTAATGCTGATCTTATAAATAAAATTCTCAGGTCACTTCCAACATCATGGGATCCGAAGGTGACCGTAATTCAAGAAGCAAAGGACGTTAACAAGCTACCTTTAGAGCAGCTGGTTGGATCACTCATGACTTATGAGCTGAATTTGAAACAAAAGTCAATGGACATGGATAAAAAGAAAAAGGGATTGCTTTCAAATCAAACATATAAGAAGAATCCTCAATAGATGAGTCCAAAAAAGAAGAGGAAGATGAAGGTGAAGAAGCCCTCCTTGCAAGGAAGTTTATAAGATTCATGAAGAGGAGGAAGTTTCCTTATAAGAAGAAATTTCAATCAAAAGAAAAAGAAAAAGAGAAAGAGAAAGAAAAGGAAAAAGAAAAGGAGAAGGAAATACTTACATGCTTCGAGTGCAAGAAGCAGGGTCACTACAAGTTCGATTGCCCTCTCCTTAAGAAGTCAAGGAAGAAACTAAGAAAGAAAACAATGATGGCCACCTGGAGTGACAGTGAAGATTCCAGCTCTGAAGTAGAGCAGACAGAAGTTACAAATCTTTGTCTAATGGCACATCAAGAGCAAGATGAGATAAATTTTGATACCGAAATAGATTTTACTTTTGACGAGCTTAGGAATGCTTTTGATGAACTTATGCATGATTATAAACTGATTTTATGTGAAAATAAAAAGTTGAAAAAGCATGCAAACAATTTCTCTCTTGAAAATAATACTTTGTTAAATGAAGGTAGTGATTTAAAAACTAAATTAGATATTTTAGAAAAGAAAAACAATGCTTTGATAATGAACAATGAATTTTGAAAAGACCCAATACTGTTATTTCAAATGATGATCTTTTAAAGAAAAATAAAGATTTAGAATTGGAAAATGATAAGTACAAAAATGAACTTGATAAAATGAAGCCATTTGTTGAAAAATTTACTTATAGTTCAAAAAAATTGAACCTACTTTTGAATAGCTAGAGAGCTATTTTCAATAAAGCAAGATTAGGCTATAAATCACAGAAACAACAAAAATATTTCAAAAAGTTTTTTGTACCTGTATCATCTAGTATAACTTATTTTTCTTGTAAGAAGCAAGGTCATAAATCTTTTCAATGCAATTTAAGAAAAATCAATCCTTTTGGAAAAGTTTGGATTCCAAAAGGAACCATTTTAAGTGTTAACCCTAAAGGACCCAAGTTGGCTTGGGTAGCTAAAAACAAAGCTTGATTTTATTGCAGGTGTGTCTTGCAACCAAGGAGAACAAAAGACTTTGGTATCTTGATAGTAGTTGCTCAAGGCACATGATGGGAGATGTGAAGCAATTCACTTTTCTTGAAGCAATGAATGGAGGGAGTGTGACCTTCGGAGATAATGATAAAGAAAAAATCATTGATATTGGTAAGATTCACATAACTCCTTCTAATTGTATTAGTAATGTACTGTTAGTTGATGGTTTGAAGCACAATCTTTTAAGTATTAGTCAGCTTTGTGATAAAGATTTTCAAGTCATTTTTAAATCATCTTATTGCATGATTACTAGTCCGGATATAAATGGTATACAATTCATTGGTAAAAGGCATGGTAATATTTATTTGGTAGATTTGGATAATCTATCTTTGCCTAATGGAGAATGCCTTGTTGCAATGAATTCTACTAAAGATGAGACTGGTTGGCTTTGGCATAGAAGATTAGGGCATGCTAGTATGTATCTACTTTCAAAACTTTGTAAAAAGAATTTTGTTAGAGATTTACCTAAACTTTGTTTTGAAAAAGATAGCATTTGCCAAGCATGTCAATTTGGTAAACAAATTAAAACCTCTTTCAAACCAAAAGGCTTTGTAACTAACAGTAGGCCACTAGAAATACTTCATATGGATCTTTTTGGACCAACTAGAACATCAAGTCTAGGATGCAAGAGATATGGATTAGTCATAGTGGATGATTTTTTGAGATTTACATGGATTTTCTTTCTAGCACATAAAGATGAATCATTTTCTGCTTTTATAAAGTTTTATTGAAAAGTGTCAAATGAAAAAGGTATTTCAGTTGTTTGCATTCGCAGTGATCATGGAACTGAATTTGAAAATTAAGATTTCGAAAACTTTTATAATGAAAAAGGTATTGAACACAATTTCTCTGCACCTAGGACACTTCAGCAGAATGGGATAATAAAAAGAAAAAATCATACTTTGAAAGAAATGGCATGCACTATGCTTTGTAAAAATGATTTACCAAGATATTTTTGGGCTGAAGCTATTAATACTGCATGTTACATTTTGAATCGAGTTTTAATCCACCCTATTTTGAAGAAAACTCCTTACAAACTTTGGAATCAAATAAAACTAATCTTAAAGTATTTTCGAGTTTTTGGTTACAAATGTTTTATCTTAAATAATGGAAAAGATAATCTTGGAAAGTTTGATGCCAAGTCTGATGAAGGTATTTTTTCAGGATACTCCACATCAAGCAGGGCATACAGAGTTTTCAATAAAAGAACCTTGGTTGTTGAAGAGTCAGTACATGTTATTTTTGAAGGATCTACTAACAAATCTTCCAGAAAAGAGGATACTTTTGATGAGTGTGCAGGTGCTGACAAGCTTCAAAAGTTGACACTGAATGATCAACCTCCTCAGCCAAGTAAAGAAGATTAAAATAAAAGTGAGAAAGGAGAAGACACTCCAAAGCACCAAGATTTACCTAAGGAGTGGAGGTATGCTCATGGACATCCTAAGAAATTAATCCTAGGTGATCCATCTAAAGGGGTAAGAACTTGAGCCTCAATTATAAATGAATGTGATTATATAGCTTTTGTATCACAAATTGAGTCTAAATATTTTAAAGAAGCTGAAAAAGACCCTAACTGGATTAATGCCATGCAAGATGAACTAATTCAGTTTGATAGAAATAATGTTTGGGCATTAATAGAAAGACCATCTAATATTTTTATTATTGGTACTAAATCGATATTTAGGAATAAATTATATGAAAATGGAATTGTTGTTAAGAATAAAGCTAGACCAGTTGCTAAAGGCTACAACCAGAAGGAAGAGATTGATTTTGATGAAACTTTTGCTCCTGTTGCTAGACTTGAAGCAATTAGACTATTATTAGCATTTGCTTGTTTTATGAACTTTAAACTATTTCGAATGGATGTTAAGAGTGCTTTTCAAAATAGTTTTATAACAAAAAAAGTTTTTATTGAATAACCACCTGGATTTGAAAATCATGCACATCCTGATCCTATTTTTAAATTACACAAAGCACTTTATGGATTAAAGCAAGCACCTCGAGCCTGGTATGAAAGACACATCAAATTTCTGATTGAAAATGAATTTTCTAGAGGCCATGTTGATAAAACATTGTTTTTGAAAAAGAAAGATAGTGATTTATTAGTAGTACAAATATATGTTGATGATATCATTTTCGGTGCTACTAATAAAATTCTTTGTCAAGAGTTTGCTAAGCTAATGCAGGGTAAGTTTGAGATGAGCATGATGGGAGAACTTAATTTCTTTCTTGAACTCCAGATCAAGCAAACAAATGATGGAATCTTCATCAACCAAGCTAAGTATACAAGAGAAATTATAAAGAAGTTTGGGATGGAGACTACTAAATCAATAGGTATGCCTATGAGCCCCTCTTGTAGAGTTGATAAAGATGAGCATGGTAAATCAGTAGATCAAAAGTTATACAGAGATATGATTGGCTCTTTACTGTACCTAACTGCTAGTAGACCAGATATAATATTCAGTGTATGCATGTGTACTAGATATCAGTCTAAACCTAAAGAATTAAATCTGATAGCTGTTAAGCGCATTATTAGATATCTATCTGGTACTATTGATATTGGTTTATGGTATTCTATAGATTCATCTGTTGAATTGATTGGATATTCTGATGATGATTTTGCTGGTTGTAAATTAAATAGAAAGAGTACTAGTGGTACTTGCCAATTTCTTGGAGTTAACTTAATCTCTTGGTTTAGCAAGAAACAAACTTCAGTTGTACTATCCACAGCTGAGGCTGAGTATATTGCAGTAGGAAGTTATGCTCAAATCTTGTGGATTAAGCAACAACTTGAAGATTTTGGAATCAATTTGACTAGTACACCTATAAAATGTGATAACACCAATGCTATCTACTTGACTAAAAATCTTGTTCAACATTCTATGAGTAAACATATTGAAATTAGACATCATTTTATTAGAGATCATGTTAAAAATAATGATGTTGTGCTTGAATTTATTAGTACTGAATTTCAATTAGCTGATATTTTGACTAAACCTCTTCTGGAAGATCGATTTTGTATGATTAGAAGAGAGCTCGAGATCATTAATCCTTTTGATTAATTTTTTTCCTATCTTTGTCTCAAATCAATCATATTTGACATCAATCATGCTCAATCTTTGCTAATTTTGTTGAATTTCATTGAATTATCCGTGACTTTGATCAACCCTTCAATCTCTTATTTTTTGGGTTTTAAGTCGATGTGTCGACACATTGATGTGTTGACACCTGAATGTGTCGACACATTCGTGAGTCGACACATGAACGACAGCAGACCGAGAATAAGGGCATTTCGAAAGGTTTTTTCCTTATTTTGTCTTCTCTCTCGAGCCGACACATGCCCTAAGGTATTCCTCATTCCTCCTTCCCTCTTTCATGATTTAAACCCTCTGATTCTTTGTTTGGAGAACTTTATTATTTGGATTTTGCTACATTCCACCACCCCTTTGCATTTTAAGCCCTAAAAACCCTAGGTTTTCACCCCAAAGTTGTCTAATTTCTTATTTTGAGCAATGGGACCCCGAAAGCAAGTTGTCCGTCACCCTCATCAGTCCAATCAAGAGGAAGAATGATGAACGAAGGCCAGACACGAGGCTAGAGCTCTAGATCTACCTGCATGACCTCTTTTTGTAGCTTCTAGCCAGATGAGTTCGAAGACCATCGTCAGGGGATGATGAGTAGACTTCAGTTTTGTCGACTAGCAGCACTTTATGATCGGACAGTGGATTTGAGAGACTAGTTTGACATCATTTTTCTCACTGAGCGAGAGATTTTACCCAAGGCTTATTAGGGAGTTTTATGGATCACTAGCCTGTGGGTCTGATGATTGGATGGCTCAAGTGAGAGGCCGGGATATCCCAGTTACTTCAGAGACATTGAGCAGAGTTTGGGACATTTCGATGACTAGATCAGTGGTGGACAGCCTGATGGATATAGTGAGTGGTCTCTAGTATATCTTCGAGTCTGATATTTTGCTTGAGGGAGCCACCGTACCTGCATCCGATTGTCAGCAGAGATGAGACTATTGCACCATATTATCGCTCGGATCCTTCTATTGAAGACCGAACGCTTCGATTACATCACTGAGCGGGAGTTGCTAGTGATGGTCTCTTTAGTTTAGCACACACCCATCTACCTTCTAGTGCTCATGGTTCACTAGATGATGGACGCTTCGATGAGTCAGTGACTTTGCCTGCCCTATGGGATGGGGTTGACTATACTATTCAAGGAGTACGACATCAGCTTTGAGGACAAGACCTTCTGCATGCTATTTCATACTGATGTGTATGATATTAGGTTATTACACGGGATGGGTTATCATCTGTTCCGAGGCTAGTGGAGATGGAGAGTATCTGGTCAGGTCGATGACAGAGCTGATGATGATGATGCTGCAGAGGAGGAGTGTATCCTCTCTGGCGAGGCAGGACCTACTGAGAGTTAGCCTGAGATAGCAGCACAGCCAGAGGCTGCATCTCAATCTGAGCTTACTACTTCAGCACAACCTCAGCCAGTTCAGACGAAGACTCCAGTAGTTTCAAATAGCTTGTTGGATAGAGTTAGATGCATTGAGATAGATCTTTTGATCATTAGACATCATCTTGACTACTTCATAGCTGAGACCAGAGAGAGCCATAGTAGACTGAGTGATGGCATCTCAACTATACTGACCGCTTTGTCCAGATCTTTAGTGAGTACTCCAGCTTTTGATACAACTCCACCTACTCCAGCTCCGGTTGTTGATGGTGATGGTGATGATGATGGAGATGATGAGGAGACTGACTCTGATGGATTCGACTTCCTAGATCTGATTTCAGAGCCAGTGGCAGAGATGACGGCAGACTTGCCCAGGAGTCCTACTCATGACCTTTCTAGTTCACCTACCCAGACTCTAGTCCTATCCTCTCCTTTCAGATCAGATGATCATGTTCCAATTCCTATTCTTTCACCAGTTATTGATTCTCCTGTTGTTCATTCACCAGTTATTGATTCACCCATTGTTGATACACCCATGATTGACACCCCTATCATTGATTCACCGAATGCAGACTCATCCATTCATCCTTTAGCTGATACATCTATCTTTAATATATCTATCGTATCATCAGCTGATATGCCTATTTTTGATACACCATCTATTGATACTCCTACCATTCATACATCCTCACTTATCCGAGAGCTTGGTTTTTGCACACTTGGCTTTTAGTATCTTGACTCTGGTCCCTCCTTTGATCGTATGCCACTTCTGGTAGTCGCAGAGATTGTCGACCCAATCTATTCTGTTCCTGTAGAGGACATTGCTTCCACCTCTACTGCTCTAGCCAGAGGTCGGACGTATGCTCAACGTAGAGGACATGGTCGTCATACCCCTCCATGACCGACAAGAACCCGATCCGAGATCTCAATCAATGTGGCCTCGAGCTTGATCTTTTACTGATACAGGACTGATTGAGATCGGATCGTCTTACTGATGATGATGAGGATGAGGATTAGGATATCTATGTATTTTTAGATGTTTACTTTTATGCATCTTTTGTATGTTTCTTTGTTGTACAAATTTTGCCTTGAAATGAAATATCATGTTGTACTTCATGTTTGTAACCTTAAATGAATGAAATGGTTTAAATTCCCTTGGTATTTCATTGTCTTTATGAATGAATGAATGAACTTCTTCATTGTACTTCAATGCTATATCTTGAATGTATTGCCTACTTGTCTTCCTACCTTTCTAATGATAACAAAATGGGGGAGTAATAAGATTAAAGTATAAATGTAAAGTATATTTGTGATGTGCAAGGGGTAAATATGAGTATTTGCAAATTTGAAAATTATTTTGAAAACTTGAATTGAAAATTGTTTACAAATTCCTTAAGAAAGGGGTAGCTATACTATGTTTATTTTGAAAATTCTTTCTAAGTTGTATTTCATCTTAAATCCCCTCTTTAAACTATTTTATGGATCATCAATTCTAGGGGAGCTTTGTTTATTGCTGAATTTTCTTGTAGAGTATCACGCTACATGTGTTTTATGTCTTAAATATATCCCAAAGCTCTAATACTCTCAATCATTATAACAAGCTCTAACAATATTAATCATGATATCACTTTTGTTCTGATATATCATATCATTATTGCAAATTACTTTGATACACTTAATACATTTAGTTATATGCACCTTGATGAATTCTTTTAAAATCTTTTTATACAATTTATACTTAAAAATTTTGTCATCATCAAAAAGGGGGAGATTGTTGACTCCATTATTGATTTCGTTGGTAAGTAAAACGGTTAAGTATAAGTTGAGTACTGATGATCTCCTTGAAGTATGTATTTATAGAAAAAAGGAGCTCACAAATTTGAAGAAGTTTGTTTAATTGAAGAAGCCAAGTTTGGATGAAAAGATCTGCTAAAAAAGGACTTGGACAATCAAAGTTTGCATGAATGATCAATTGAGTGAAGTATAAATCTATTTCAGTATAAGTTCAGTCATTTATATGAAGATTTCAGTGAGGTGTTGACTCAAAGTGTCGATACATGACACCAAGTGTCGACACATGGAAGTGAAGTGTCGACTCAAGCCAGTACGCAAAGAATGTTTCAGATGGCACGGCTGAAGTGTCAACACATAGACCTGAAGTGTTGACTTAAAGTGTCGACACATGGATCAGCTCATCGCCTGAGATTTTCAAGCCACAGAACTTGCTAAAAATGAAGAACTATAGAAGTGTCGACACATGGAAGAGATGTGTCGACTCAAAGTGTTGACTCACCTAAGAAAGTGTCGACACATCTAAGATTTCCAGAAAACCAGATTGAAGATTTTTTAACTAGGTGTCGATTCAAGAAGTTCAAATATCGACCTAAAGTGTCGACTTACAGCCTAAAGTGTCGATACATGGAGTTCTGGAAACAGTAACAGCTAGTTTTTCAAATACAAAACTCGATCCTTTTGTCTCCAACTGCTGGATTTTCAAGTCTAATGGCTAGAAAATGGATTTGAGGCCTTAGGAATGTATATATACGCTCCAAATCAAATCAAAAGAAAGAATATTGATGAGAATGAAATAGAAGCATTCAACAAAGAAGAAAAGAGAGCATTCACTCCTATTCATTGAAGATTCAACCACTCTCAAGTCAAAGCAAGTCTCCAAGCATTCAAGAGCCTTCAAGAGCATTAAAGATCAACCATTCTTGAGCATTCAAGAGGCTTCAACAAGTTCAAAAGCACCATAACTTTGAGCTTCAAAAAGATACCTGCTTTTTATTAGAAAGCTTTTATTATTTCTCTATTTCAAAACTTATTTGTTGTAAGGGTTCTTAGTTAGCCTATCATAAAACCAAGGGAGGTTATTGGTGAGCCTTTGAAAACCATTTAGGTTCTTGGTTAGCCCGGAAAACCAAGGGAGGTTGGTGGTGAGCCTTAAAACCATTTAGGTTCTTGGTTAGCCCGTAAAACCAAGTGAGGTGACTTGTGAGCCTTGTGAAAATAAGTTGGGTTTTTGATTAGTGAGACCGGAAAACTAATCAACTATAATCGGTAGAGATTATAGTGAATTTCCAAGGAGATCTTGGAGAGTGGATGTAGGTGCATTGGATAGCACTGAACCACTATATTTCTTGGTCTTTGTGGTTTATTGCTCTCTCTACTTGCTTTTCATTTATTGCTCTTTATTTTCGCTGCACTTTTATTTAAGAGCATTACATTTGAATTCATAGTACCTTGATTAATTGTTGAATTGGATTACATCCTATTGCATTGCATCAAGTAATAATTTTTTTTTAGAGACCCAATTCACCCCCCCTCTTGGGTTGAGTACTGGGCAACATACCCCCTCCTCTCTTTACATAAGGAGCAGTTTGAGTTCTTGTTGGACGCGGCTAGGATTCCTTTGGATGGTTGGGCTTAGACTTCTTGGATGGTTAGGTTTCTAAGTGGTTACAACCAACCAACTAACCTCCTAACCAACTAAGCTAGCACTTAACCCCATAACACAAATGGATTATGTTACAATCTCTCAAAAAACTCCTCCCAATAAATCAATGTGAGAAAATACTCAAATCCCGAGCCCATGTATATCTATGACTCACAAGTTCTCTCAACCTTGGATCAAGCCCCCGACCCAACATGACTTTGGAGCCCTGGGAACTTATAAACCTAAGCCCCCAAACCTGTCCATGAATATATCATGAACCCCTTGTAATACCTCTAGGACATCTGAAACACCTCCAGAAACTGCTTGGCACGCCTCCAAGCACCCAGGGATCGCCTCGAACACCCCTGCCATGGCCTCCCAAGTCTTTTCAAAGCTTGGGAGCACCACATAAAACCCTTCAATATCCAACTTGGTGCCTCCAAGCCTTGGAAAATCTGGCAATGCCCTCCTGCACAACCCCACTGTAACTACATGTCCTGACATCTCCTTATACTGATTCCTTGCCTCTACCAACCCCTTTCACCTACTGAGCTCCCTTGGAGGTCTTTGGGATGACCGTCTCCATAGTTGAAGATCCTTGTTTGTACCCTGGCACCACCATTGTAGCCTTCCTTCTGCCTGACAGCTGCATCAGTCTTTTCCTTGGACTTTCCTGGAGAGACCACAGTGATCCTGAATCAGCACTCGCTTAACTGGAGCTCTACCTGACATCATCTCCTTAGAGCCATGCCTCACTACTTGTGCACACTGCTCCACATGCCTCGGTGCACCCCTGGTGCTCATGCTAGGATATGGCCAATATCTCTGCATCTCTTACTCTAAACTCGCATCAAATCCTGCTCCACCCATGAAGCCACATCTCCTTGATGCTCCACCTAAAACTGAAGTCCCTTTGATGCTATAGAAAGAAATCTCGAGGCCAACCACTTAATGCTGCCCTGCTAAGCTTGCCACTATACCTCGTACCCTGTCGTTGTCTCCTTGGACCCTTTGCATACCACGAACCCTCCAAGACAATTTTAGAATACTGCACCCTGTAGGCTTCTCTGAAATCCAACTCTTCAGCAAAGATGACTAATCTTGCTCATCCAACTCTTCAGCAAAGATGACCCTTTTCATACCACGAACCCCTCCAAGAGCTCATTCAACTCTTCCTTTGACCTAGCGACTAAATCTAAGAAATCCAGACTTTTCCTTTCTCCATCCCTACACTTCGCATGACCGTTTGCACCCTTCCTGTTGTCTCCAGAGCTCCTCAGCTAGAACATCGACCCATGCTCCACAGCTCCTGAGACTCGTGCTCTACCACACTCCTAACCTCGAACTGATGTCTTCTCGCTCTGTCCCTGTGACTGTAACACCAACCTGTGCTTTTGCAGTGCACCCAGACAGCTGTGCAAACCTAATGCCAATGTCAGACCTCTTCAACAAAGATGACTAATCTTGATCCGTCATCCCCTCTGGCTTTTCTTTCAAAGTCATGTCCAGAATATTTTGCACCAACAAATCCTCCACCCCAACCTTCCATATAAAGAAGCTTCCCTTCCCATTAAATTTTTCAAACTCCACCTTGCTACCGCTGTTCATGGTTGATCAGGCCATGAAGAACAACTCAAAAAGCTGGATTTTAGAAATACCTCGAAGGAATCCTAAGGTAGAAATCCATAATGCACAGGCAGCATGCGGACGAGTGCAGTAGAAGACCGGCATCTTCTTCCTTCTTCGAATGAACTAGGGACCATGCCTCCTTGCCTTGAGTCCTCCTCTCCCAATGCTCGAACAAGGCTTTGATACCAATTATTATGATTCCTAGGCACTGATACCACTTGTTAGGGATCTAGATCAGCACCAATATAGTCGAAGCAACCTGTTCTTGGATTCAAGATTCACAAGGAGATATAGGAGAAAAAGAGAGATTGCTTTATTAATTCTTTTCGAGAAGAACCTTATTATAATAAAGAAAACAAGACACCCACCTCCTCTCACAAACAAGAAGATGCCTCATGCATGGAACAAACCCCCACGTGCTCTCCCTTCTCCAAAACCCGTGAAGTCCCTCATGATAAACAAGTCCCATCACGTGTGGACAAACCCCATGTGCAACCAAGCCCCTCACAGTCCTCTTCCAAGAACCGTATCTCCCATGAACAGTCAGCCTCTCCAAGATACCAAGAGGCCTTCTCATGGTCATGCCCCAAGGGGTGATCCAAGCCCACCAAACCGTATCCCCTTCTCTCTTTATATAAGGGGTGGTTTGAGTTCTTGTTGGACGTGGTTAGGATTTCTTAGGATGGTTGGGCTTAGACTTCTTGGGTGGTTAGGTTCCTAAGTGGTTACAACAAACCAACTAAGCTAGGACTTAACCCCATAACCCAAATGGGTTATGTTATAATCTCTCAAAAAACTCTCCCCAAGAAATCAATGTGAGAAAATACTCAAATCCCAAGCCTATGTATACCCATGACTCACATCTTCTCTCAACCCTGGGTCAAGCCCCTTGACCCAACATGACTCTAAAGCCCTGGAAACTTATAAACCTAAGCCCCCAAACCTGTACATGAATACATCATGACCCCCTGGAACACCTCCAGGACCTCTGGAACACCTCCAAAAATTGCTTGGCATGCCTCCAAGCACCCAGGGATCATCTCGAACATCCTTGCCATGGCCTCTCAAGTCTCTCCAAAGCTTGGGAGTACCACACAAAATCCTACAGATTTGAAATCTGCTATCATATTCCTATATTCATTAATAAAATAGATGTTTCTCTCAAAAAAATAATTAAAAATGTATAATATAGACTTATTAGTTTCAACAAGTCTTTTTCTAATCACTTAAGTTCTTGACCTATAAGCTTGCGATAACTAAAATTAAAGCCAGGTCTATCATAAGTCATGGCTTTTATTAGTTATATGGATACCTCGTTGAGGGATTTTAGGATTGTTGCCCAGTGTAGAAACCCAAGAGGGGGGGTGAATTGGGTTTTTTTAGGATTTTAAACTAAAACAAGTATGTGCTGAATTAATGTGTTTGTGAGACAAAGTGAATGTGCTGATTATAATCTAGATGCTATGCTTTAAGTAATAAATAGCAATGCAATGGAAGAAATAAGAAGATAAAGCACACGCAGAAACACAAGAAATTTATAGTGGTTCAGTGCACACCAAATACCTACATCCACTCTCCAAGCTATCCCTTGAAAATTTTTACTATAATTACCAAGATTACAGCCAATTTATTTTCCATACTCACAGGTTAAAATTTCTTGTTGAATTTGTCACGTAGGCTCACCAATAACCTTTCCCTCAAGCCAACCCTAGGCTTGAATTCCAATTCACAGCTTGGAAGGGCCTAACTCTTGTTTCAATAGCCATGAAACTAGTTACAACAAATAAAACCAAAGTACAGATTTGAGCACAAGAATAAAACTCTCAAAAAAGTAGAAATAAAATCGATGAATCTCTTTTTGAATGCTTGAGTTGACTTCTTCTTCATAAAAGTTATCAATGAACACTTTTGGATAATGATTTGAAAGCACAACGGTAAGAATGAAGGCTTTTTAGGTAGAATCTTCTTTATGGCTCACTCTTGTCTTTTCAAAAGCTTTCTCAAAAGATATGATTTATCTCTAGTACTTCTTCTCTTTCTCTTATATTTTCAATGAGTTTGGTGAGTGATAAATATTCCAAAAACTTTTAAAAAATCATTTTAAACCATTAGAATAAAGAATCTAGCCATTATGGACCATTTGAACTAATTCAGAACTTTTGAAAATATAGTCATTACTGTTGTTAGAACCTATGAGTCGACCTGTGAGTTAACACTTGGGTTGACACTTGAGTCTTCATGAGTCGACACTTGAATCAACACCAGGTATAATTCTTTGAAATCCATAGTTCTGCTTCATTTCTGTTCTCAGGCTATGAGTCGACTTATGAGTCGACACTTGAAACTGTGAGTCGATACTTGAGTCAGCACTAAGCAAAAAGTCCAGGAATGACACTATTATGTTTTCTTTCTTGTCTTAGGCCTTAAGCTGATCTGTGAGTCGATACTTGGGTCGACACTTCATTGAAATCCAAAAAATCATGTTTTGTCCATTTTTGTTCTCAGGCCTTGAGTCGATCTGTGAGTTGACACTTAGGTCGATACTTGAGTTGACACTTGGCATGCTAGCTGAAACTCTACGTGCTAGTCTTCAAAGGTGTCAACACTTGCTTTTTGAGTCGACACTTGGATCGACACTTAGGTCGACACTTAGGTCGACACTCGGTCTGTGCCATTTCCAAAAGTTGTGCCAAACTTCAAAATTTTCAAATTTTGTCCAATAGACTTCTAGTTTCTTCTTCATTAAGGCCAAAGTGATCAATTTCATGGCTTTCCAAGATGAGAAGACTTCTTAAACTTTAAAATTCATCTTGCATTGAAGTAAATGACTTTGATACTTTTTTGTAAAGAATTTGATGTATCTGTAACATGATTCATAACTCCAATTGAAACATTAGTACCAAACATATACTCAACATTTTGTTATTCATCAAAATCAAGGGCTAAAGCTAACAATCTCCTCCTTTTTGATGATGACAAAACTTTGAGTATATAAGCAGTTGAGTTCAAATTTGGCTATTTGTATTAAGCATAAATTCAAAATACATTGTAAATTGAACAAATTTGTCATACAAACTTCATAATTACCATTAAACAAAGTTCATAATGACATTCGGATGGAGATATATTATCTTTTTAGTTCAATTTCTCATTTTCTCCCCTTATCTTAAGTAGCTTGTGAATTGTTGAAAATTTTGAAAATTGTGCTTATATAATCAATCTTATCTTATCTTACTCCCCCTTTTTGTCATCATTAAAAAATTTAAAGGAGTTTCTCCCCCTTAATTAGAGCTTTTATCAAAATAAAATATTGATTAGATAAAAAGATGAGTAAATAGGAAACATAACTTTCACATATAGAAGAGTTTTAATACAACAAGAAAATCTCATACATAAACTGAAAAATACAACATAAAGAGTATATGAAATGCCAACATAGTAACTGTGAGGCTACTCATCATATGGAAACTCTAGAACTATAGGTGCCATAATTCTAGAAGCTGAAAATCTAGGAGTCTTATGAGTCAGTCTTCTTATCCTAAGAGAAGGGCCCAATCTTCTTATCCTAAGAGAAGGGCTAGAGCAAACGACATTCCTAGAAGTCCTAGTGGCATGTGTCCCAAGAGTCTCTACAGGTATCACAAAAGGTGAATCAGTGGCATGTATCATCAGAAGCTGGATCCAAAGCCTAAGCTGAAGCATCTGTACACAAACTGGAGGTTGATCCTCATGAACTATGTCGCCACCAATAGTCGAATCATCACCACCAGCACCACCACTGCCATCATCATCATCATCATCTAAACCATCATCAACTGGTGGAGGAGGAGGAGGTGGAACTAAGGGTCTAGGTGCAGCAGGAGGTAACAAGGATCTTAGCAAGTCTCTGATCTCGACAAACCCTGCCTCCATAGTCTGCCTAATAGATGTGAGCTGCTAATCAGTATAAGCTCAAAGTCCGTGTAGCTTAATCTATAATCTGCTGGTCCTGATTGATATGCTCATAATATCCTTGTGGACCGCAGAGATCTGCTCTCTCAACCTCTCCTCAAATGTTGAATCTATTGTTGTAGAATGCCGAGGAGCTGGAGCAGATGGAGGTGTAACAGGCTCTAACTCTGATGCGGCAATAGGAGCAGGTCTGGAAGGGGTCAACTGTGGAGCAGGTGCAGATGGTCTCGCCTTAGCTGCCTTGATCTCGTCCTCCTCATCAGGCTCCTGGCCTGACTCCCATCAAGTCTATCAATCAGCTATCTTCCTGTAGCCCATCATATGAAGTGACTTCTCCATATAGGTATCCGTGTGTAGAATCTCCTTGGAGGCCTCCCCCTCCAATGGTACCCTAAATGCACAGAAGATACGGGTTAGTCCCATCTTGTAGGGCAAGCACAATCACTTTTGGGTGGTTGCCTCACCCATCTGATGGATCATCAACACTGGGAGGTTGATGGCCGTCCTCTAAGTCAATATGACCATCAACACCAGCTCTCGCTCTGTGATAAAATCAAATTTGCCTATCTTCAAGAGTAGAATCCTGGCAATGATATGATGTAACAACCTCATTCCATGGATAGCTAACTTGCTGAGATAGTGGATACTCCTCTGACATCGTTATGCTCTAGGATACATCTATAGGCTGCATCTCTGTTAGACACACAGTTTGCTGTCAAACCCCTCAAGAAGATCTCCCAAATCTGACTAAGAGTCTCAGGTGTGACCGGGATCTGCACTCCTCTGACCTGTGTTCCACCTGATACCATCTATAGCCATGCTGCCTTAAAACTCTCGCATTAAGTGAGGATAGTACCTCTCTCTCATAGTGTAGAAATGTACAAGACCAGCTGCTCTTAGTAAATCTCCGATCACAAACCCCTCGGAGTCCCAGAAATGTAGATCAATCCTCCTCCCGCAAGCAATCACTTTCCCTACTACTCGCTCAACCGTGAGGGATAACTGTGGTGGGGGTGCTCTATCTACTGCCTAAGCCTCAAGCTCCTCGTGCTGCTCAACCGGGTCTTGTCGAGCCTTGGACCTTCTTTCACTTGAGCTAGCATCTTCTCTTTCAAAATGAGACCTCTTCTTGTAGAATCCCACTTGCTTTCTAGGACCCATACTCATAAAAACTTCTAGAAATGGAAGAAAAGAAGGGGAAAAGAGGGATCTTGCAAAAAATGGAAGGGTAGACCGAGAAGTCACTATTTGAGGGTGATTGGAAGGCTTGGGGACCACTATGGAGAGAGAAATGAAAAAAATGAATGATAAAAAAGGGTTCGATGATGCCCTAGATAAATAGTCCAATCATTCGTGAGTCGACACTTGCGATTTGCTCAAGTGTCGACACTTTAGTGAGTCAATACTTGGGCAAAATGCATGTGTCGTCATTTGGTCAAAAATCCAGGAAAAATCTAGAAAAGTTCTAATAAATTGGCAAAAATCTAAGGGGGTTTCTAGGAATTATACTAAGCATTATTTGAAAAGATTTGGGGCATTTAAAAGAATTCAACAAAGAATTTGAAAGAGTTTCAATCAAAGGGGTCAATGATGCCTAATGCAAAACCTATCTTCGCTAAGGGGCTTAACTGGATTTATAGTTAAATTGATAGTACTTGTGTTGTCACATCTTATGGATATTTTATTTAACTTAATGCCAAAGTCTTCGAGTTGTTGTTTGATCTATAAGATTTGAGCACAACAACTTCCAGCTACTATATATTTAGCTTCCACTATAGATAGAGCAACTGAATTTTTTTCTTGCTAAACCATGAAATCAAATTAACTCTAATAAATTGACAAATTTTACTATTGCTTTTCTTATCTAATTTACATCCAGCAAAGTCAGCATTATAGAATAAGCAATCAATTCAATTGATGAGTCCCTAGAGTACCACAGTCCAATATCTATTATGCTAGATAAATATCTAAGTATGTGTTTAACAGCCAGTAAATGAGATTATTTAGAAACAAACCAATATCTTGTTGGGGTTTCTGGTGCACCGCAGCGGAAGTGTAAATTTCAAAATGATGAAATTTGCACCGAAATCCCTTAGCCAAGATCTCCTTATATACTAATTAAAACATACATACTAACATTGTTAGAATTAGGGCACTAACCTTTTAACGCTAAGTCCAATTTTGATGTAGAATCAGAACTTGGTGTTGAATGCTTCTTTTGATTTCACCAGGCGTCCAAATGTCCACCCTCCAATGGTGATCCACAAGATGATTGAACAAGATGCAAGCTTCTTCAAAGTTCCCTCACTTGAATTCTTATCCTAGAACTCAAGAGGACTATGGCTCTAAAACTTCAGGGTAGGGGCTCCTTACTTCCTTTCTTCCTTCTTCCTTTCCCTTTCTTAAGACCTTGTCCTAAGAATAAAACTCTTGTCTTAAAGGAGGAGATGGATTTAAGACACTAATGTCTTAAAGTAAAGGAAATAGAAACAGAGTAGGAGTTCCTTTCTTTTACCGATCAAGAGATTCTTCCTATCTCTTGTTTTGGACTTGAGTTTCAACAGAGAAGAGAACTCTGTAAGAGGGAAACTCTCTTTGTCCTAAACAAGCTAAGGAGGAATCAGTTTCCTGGAAAGAAAAGACAATAAAATAAACTCTGTTGTTTAAAAAAAAAATCATCTGAACACCCGAGACCTCTGTTGTTTAAATAGATTTCAGAGAGATGTCTTCTCAGAAGAACACAACTCTCCGTAAACCCCATTCCACTTTATCTCACGCCCCTTTCTTATTTCTCACGCCCAATCCACACATCTCACGGCCTTCCAGATTAAATCCCACGGCTCTTCTTAAAGGAAAAACTGCGGTGTTTTAAAAAGAAGAAAGTCGCGACTTTTCATCTCCGAAGAGATGTTACTTCGCGTGCCCGGGAGGAGTTAGCGCTTTCTCTCTTTCTCAAAATCCCATCAGCCGTTGGATTTTCATCCAAGGGGGGGGAGAAGGAGCGCTAATCACTTAAGAAGGAGGCCGCCCAAATAAAATCTCCGATGATTTTATTTGGGGCGCGCCAAGAGTCCATGCGCCATGGACTCTTCCTTAAGGCGCGCCAAGAGTCCATATGCGCATGGACTCTTGGTGTTTGGCGTGAAAAGCAAAAAGGGGGCGGGTGGGAGGCTAGCCAAGCTACATGGCTAGCCAATAGGGTTAGCCATATTCCCATATTTCTTAATTAGGGTCTAATTAGGTCCAATTAGAACCCAATTTGAACCAATCCGGAACCCTAATTCGAATCCGATCCGAATAGAAGCTAGGGCTTGCAACACCTGCTAGAGTGTTATCTTGCAAAGACAATTTAATTCCAAATTAAATTCTTGATCAATCCTCTTAAGTGTGTGACCCATTGGGTTCCACATCTAGCCAGCAGTGGGTTCGAATACAAGTTGACCTAATTTGATTAGAACTCTTTCTAATCGATTTAGGTCAAACCGGGCTTACCCGGATCGATCAATTAGGATTCTTCCTAACATGTGATCTTTGAACTTGATCAACCCACAAGACAAGATTGACGTCTAGCAACGTGTCATGTCTACCCGGAAGATATGGAAATTCTGGTGAAATACCAAAATTATCCTTCAGTAGAGAGTTACCGTACAATTAAATCTTTCGATCAGCCTGCACCCAAAATATAACTATGGATATGGATATATGTCAAATCCAACATTATATTTGTTTCTAGCTCAATCTTATAATGATGATTCGATTATCTTGATATTAGAAACCATCTCTAATATCCTTACTTTGATCAAAGATTCCCTGAATCATCATGCGATTGTTGACTAGCTGGATGCAATCTCCTCTTACTAAGAGTGATCGATTCCTTGTTGACCTACTCATTACCTTCATATTCAATTCACCATTCCCAGTATCAATCCTGTGCATGTCTCAGTGTCATGATTAGGATTGAACCAAAGGATGGGTTCATGTACATAAGGTACTTATGGCAGTCTCAGGTCAAAAGATTACTTGTACCACTCCTACTATGAGAACCTTCTATTGACATGTAGCTAAGACTCCATTAGATGTTCTCAAGTTGGATCATATCAGTGAACTCATTCTCCAATGAGCACCCACATCCCAGTATTAGTGTCATACACAAGTGACTGTGAGAGCAGTCACCCTTTCCAGTATACCCGGGGTGTGCTAGTCTTATCGGAAAAAACCCTGATCCCCTATTCAGGGTTCCTTTGACTAGGAATACTTTAGATTAAGGTTTTAAGATTTTAGGTCTCACTGGTATGATCTCATCATAACCCTAAAATCATAGCCCTAATCTATGAGGTTCATCATATAATAAACACAGCGTATGATAAAAAATAATGCCTTTATTCAGAAAATTATCAATTACAATGGTTTGGGAGATACAACAGAGATTGGTTTGTAGGGCATATCCCTTTCAATCTCCCACTTGCACTAAAGCCAATCGCCTTTGAATCTTAATCCCATACATTCTAGGTGGCGATCAAAATCTCGCTGTGGTAGAGCCTTAGTGAACGGGTCTGCTACATTGTTCTTTGTATCAACTCTATCTATGTAGACATCTTGTCTCTCTACTATTTCTCGGACAAGATGGAAGCGTCTCAGAATGTGCTTGGACTTATGATGAGCTCTTGGTTCCTTAGCTTGAGCAACGGCCCCAGTGTTGTCACAGTAAAGTGGCACTGGGTTTTCAATTTGAGGAACAACACCCAACTCTGTGATGAACTTCTTCATCCAGACTGCTTCCTTGGCGGCTTCACTAACAGCTATGTATTCTGCCTCTGTGGTTGAGTCAGCTACAGTCTGCTGCTTGGTACTCTTCCAACTCACTGCTCCACCATTTAGGGTAAAAACATATCCCGAAATGGATTTGCTATCATCAGGGTCTGATTGAAAACTAGAATCAGAATAAGCTTCTAGTTTAAGATCAGAACCACCATAAACCAAAAAAATATCCTTAGTCCTTCTTAGGTACTTAAGAATATTTTTAACTGCTTTCCAATGATCCTCTCCTGGATCAGCCTGAAACCTACTGACAATGCCTAAAGCATATGCCACATCAGGCCTGGTACATAACATGGCATACATTATGGATCCTATTGCCGAAGCATAGGGTATAGAATTCATTCTATCTCTTTCTTCAGGTGTCTTGGGAGACATCCTTTTAGAAAGATGTATGCCTTGACTCATAGGAAGATAACCTCTTTTACTTCCTTCCATGCTGAATCTTTTCAGCACTAAGTCAATGTACCTAGATTGGGATAAACCTAGCATCCTCTTAGATCTATCTCTATAGATCTTAATACCTAGTATATAGGATGCTTCTCCCAAATCTTTCATGGAAAACTGGTTTGATAGCCAAACCTTGACTGATTGCAACATTGGGATATCATTCCCAATGAGGAGTATGTCATCTACATACAGAACCAAGAAGACTATGGCACTCCCACTAGTCTTCTTATAAACACAGGGTTCATCCACATTTTTGATAAAACCAAATCTTTTAATAGTTTCATCAAAGCGGATGTTCCAACTCCTGGAAGCTTGCTTTAATCCATAAATGGATTTCTTCAGCTTGCATACTTGATTAGGTTTATTCTTTGAAATAAAACCTTCTGGCTGTGACATGTAGACTTCTTCCTCAAGGAAACCATTGAGGAATGCAGTTTTCACATCCATCTGCCATATCTCATAATCGTGGTATGCTGCTATAGCAAGTAAAATCCGAATTGATTTTAGCATGGCAACAGGTGAAAAAGTTTCATCATAATCAATTCCCTGTTTTTGTCTAAAACCTTTAGCCACTAATCTGGCTTTATAGGTTTCAACTTGGCCATCAGCCCCAATCTTTTTCTTATAGACCCATTTACACCCAATAGGATTAACACCCTCTGGTGCATCAACCAAAGACCATACTTGGTTTACATACATAGAGTCTACTTCGGATTCCATGGCTTCTTGCCATTTATCTGAGTCAGTACTCAAGATAGCTTCCGTATAGGTCAGAGGTTCATCATTTTGAATGACTTGAGCTTCATTATTTTCAATAATAAACCCATACCTCTCAGGTGCCCGTGGCACTCTGTCAGACCTACGAGGAGGAGTTTTGTGTTCTGGTTCTGTCCTAACTATATGTTCTAATGGTTGAGAATTGTCTATCTGTATTTCTTGCACTTCTCCAAGTTCAATTGTTCTACCATTGCCCCTTTCCAAAATGAACTCTTTTTCTAGAAAAGTGGCATGCCTGCTAACAAAAATCTTTTGTTCAGTAGGATGGTAGAATAGATATCCTCTACCTTCTTTAGGATATCCTACAAATAGACATTTATCCGCTCTAGGTTCCAACTTATGTCCAAAATTTCTTTTAACATAAGCTGGACATCCCCATACCTTAAAATATTTAAGATATGGTTTCTTTCCACTCCAAATTTCATATGGAGTACTAACAACGGATTTAGAAGGTACCTTGTTCAGAATATAAACAGCAGTTTCTAGGGCATGACCCCAGAAAGAAATGGACAAATTTGTGAAGCACATCATGGATCGTACCATATCTAATAAGGTACGATTCCTCCTTTCAGCTATACCATTTAGCTGTGGTGTATAAGGAGGGGTCCATTCAGAAAGGATTCCATTAACTTTAAGATAGTCTAAAAACTCCGCGGATAAGTATTCTCCTCCTCGATCAGAACGAAGAACTTTAATACTTTTCCCGGTTTGTTTTTCGACCATACTTTGATACTCCTTAAATTTATCAAAGGCTTCAGATTTGTGTTTCATAAGATACACATATCCGAACCTAGATAAATCATCTGTAAAAGTGATAAAATATGAGTATCCTCCTCTGGCCTGAGTTGTCATTGGACCACATACATCAGTGTGTATAAGTCCTAATAACTCAGTTGACCTTTCCCCATGTCCAGTGAATGGAGTTTTTGTCATCTTACCCATGAGACATGATTCGCAAGTTCCTAATGATTCATACTCATAAGGATCAAGGAATTTTTCCTTGTATAACTTGCTAATCCTAGACTCATTAACATGACCAAGTCTATGATGCCAAAGTAAAGTATCATTAAAGTCTTTTCTTTTCCTTTTAGTATTGACATGAAAAATACTATCATTGGAAGAAAGAGTTAAGAGCCCATTGCTAAATATGCCAGAACAAATAATTTTATTAGATAACATTATTGAGCAACCAGTGCTCGTTACATCCATTACATATCCTTGTTTTAATAACAAAGGAATGATATAATGTTCCTAATAATCTTTGGCATATAGTAACAATTCTCTAGCTCCAAGATCTTTCCTGAAGGCAACTTCAGAATATAGGTCCCTACAGCTTCTGCTTGGATGATATCACCACCAGCACCGTAGAGATTGAAGTCGCCTTCCTTCAATACTTTAAGCTTGTGGAGGTCCTGCAAAGATTTGCATATATGGTAACCACAAGCGGTATCCAATACCCAAGTATTTGATATAGACGAATTTAATGTCAATATAGTATGTATCTCATACATACCTTTTGGTGCGTCTGCCGCACCAGGCTTCACAGTTGCAAGGTAAGCCTTGCAATTCCTTTTCCAATGTCCCGCTTTGCCGCAAAAGAAACAGGTTGACTGTTTTGAGACCTTCTTTCCTTTCTTGTTCTTATTGATGCCACCCTTAGGGTTTAGTCTCCTGCTAAAACCCTTTTTGCCTGATTTCTTCTTATTGGTCTTATCAACAAGAAGAAGTGGAGCCTTTTCTTTCTTAACATGGCTCTCTGCTGTTTTTAACATATTTAACAGCTCAGGCAAGGAAGTGTTCAGTTTGTTCATGTGATAATTCAAGACAAACTGAGAAAATGACTCTGGGAGTGATTGCAGGATTAAATCCTGATTCAGCTCCCCATCCATAATAAACCCTAATTGACCTAATCTAGTGATTAAGTCAATTACCTTCAGGACATGATCCTGAACGGATGTACCCTCTGTCATCCTAGCACGGAATAACTGCTTAGATATTTCGTATCTAGCAGTTCTGCTTTGTTCTCCATAAAGCTCCTTTAAATTGAGCATTATGGATTGAGTATCCATGCTTTCATGCTGCCTCTGTAACTCATTGGTCATAGAGGCCAGTATGATACACTTGACAGTGAGGGAGTCATTCTGCCACATTTTGTATGTGGCCATATCTTCCTGTGTGGCATCATCCCCTAGTGGATTAAGATTAGGGGTATCAAGAATATAAGAAAGTTTTTCTGAACTCAGTACAATCTTTAAGTTTCTCAACCAGTCCACATAGTTTGGACCAGTCAGTTTGTTGGTATCTAAGATGCTTCTCAGTGATAATGAAGATGCCATTTATCTACATTTAATTAAGAACAATACATAAGCAAACAACCATGAAATGATTTACATAATTAAATTAGGTCTTCAATTTAATTATGTCTCCCACTATTTTATCAAAAATCATAGCCCTCACTATGATAATCGAGAAGAACCCTGATCGGTTTTCTTAGTGAGATCGAGATCCTTATAATTTATAAAAGATCTTGCAGACAACACAACAAATCTTTTATAAGTTGTAAGGTAGGAAACTCTTCCAATTATATCTCATATAATTCTCAAAAATAACTTGGCCTCTAGAACATTATAAGTCTTGCAGAATACACAACAAACCATAATGTTCTAGTTAAGTCAAGACCCTTTCATTTCTATACAGTCAATATTCAAATATAATGCCCTTGTAGATAACACAACAAGGCATTATACTGAATATACTGTAAGGATATTTTGTACTAGACCAATATTATGTCAATCACCCTATTAGGTCTTGCAGACAACACAACAAACCTAATGTGGTTCATAACACAGTAATGATCCAGCATGAAGGAAGGCCAACATATAGCAATTTTTTAACACTAAGCATATAAGTCAAGATTTAAATATAATCAAATCGGCCAGGCAAGTGGAAGAGATGTGGGAGTCCCCCCGTTGCTTTCCTAGACACCAATAAAAATTGGCCAGGTCAGTCAACGGAACCAATTAAAAACCACGATTCTCTTTACCTTCCCAGAACCACCTTTCTAGACACCGAATGATCAATTGTTCATCACGACTAGTGATGCTTATTAGTTAAATATGCTATGACTTAATATGATTTTAAGAAGAGGGCTTTATAAAATTGCCAGCACATTCTTACATAAAAAACATATCATAATGATATCACTCTGATAAACATATATGTGCTAAGTGTGTCATCATACTAGGACAACCATTTACCACATAATGGATCCACCATTATGCCAGGGCAACCTTATTTCAGTATGATGACTTCAAAACTAATCATATCTCTATAATAATTAGGGTTTGAGTGAAAAACCCTAATTAGTGGCATACATCAAAACATTAATTATCATATATGCATTCCTTAAATTATGCTAAGCGTATCAGCATTCAAGGGTTTAAAACCCTAATTTCGATACTACAACAAAAATGCATATAATATGTTTTAACTGTAATAAGGATGGCTCTGATACCACTGTTGGGGTTTCTGGTGCACCGCAGCGGAAGTGTAAATTTCAAAATGATGAAATTTGCACCGAAATCCCTTAGCCAAGATCTCCTTATATACTAATTAAAACATACATACTAACATTGTTAGAATTAGGGCACTAACCTTTTAACGCTAAGTCCAATTTTGATATAGAATCAGAACTTGGTGTTGAATGCTTCTTTTGACTTCACCAGGCGTCCAAATGTCCACCCTCCAATGGTGATCCACAAGATGATTGAACAAGATGCAAGCTTCTTCAAAGTTCCCTCACTTGAATTCTTATCCTAGAACTCAAGAGGACTATGGCTCTAAAACTTCAGGGTAGGGGCTCCTTACTTCCTTTCTTCCTTCTTCCTTTCCCTTTCTTAAGACCTTGTCCTAAGAATAAAACTCTTGTCTTAAAGGAGGAGATGGATTTAAGACACTAATGTCTTAAAGTAAAGGAAATAGAAACAGAGTAGGAGTTCCTTTCTTTTACCGATCAAGAGATTCTTCCTATCTCTTGTTTTGGACTTGAGTTTCAACAGAGAAGAGAACTCTGTAAGAGGGAAACTCTCTTTGTCCTAAACAAGCTAAGGAGGAATCAGTTTCCTGGAAAGAAAAGACAATAAAATAAACTCTGTTGTTTTAAAAAAAAAATCATCTGAACACCCGAGACCTCTGTTGTTTAAATAGATTTCAGAGAGATGTCTTCTCAGAAGAACACAACTCTCCGTAAACCCCATTCCACTTTATCTCACGCCCCTTTCTTATTTCTCACGCCCAATCCACACATCTCACGGCCTTCCAGATTAAATCCCACGGCTCTTCTTAAAGGAAAAACTGCGGTGTTTTAAAAAGAAGAAAGTCGCGACTTTTCATCTCCGAAGAGATGTTACTTCGCGCGCCCGGGAGGAGTTAGCGCTTTCTCTCTTTCTCAAAATCCCATCAGCCGTTGGATTTTCATCCAAGGGGGGGAGAAGGAGCGCTAATCACTTAAGAAGGAGGCCGCCCAAATAAAATCTCCGATGATTTTATTTGGGGCGCGCCAAGAGTCCATGCGCCATGGACTCTTCCTTAAGGCGCGCCAAGAGTCCATATGCGCATGGACTCTTGGTGTTTGGCGTGAAAAGCAAAAAGGGGGCGGGTGGGAGGCTAGCCAAGCTACATGGCTAGCCAATAGGGTTAGCCATATTCCCATATTTCTTAATTAGGGTCTAATTAGGTCCAATTAGAACCCAATTTGAACCAATCCGGAACCCTAATTCGAATCCGATCCGAATAGAAGCTAGGGCTTGCAACACCTGCTAGAGTGTTATCTTGCAAAGACAATTTAATTCCAAATTAAATTCTTGATCAATCCTCTTAAGTGTGTGACCCATTGGGTTCCACATCTAGCCAGCAGTGGGTTCGAATACAAGTTGACGTAATTTGATTAGAACTCTTTCTAATCGATTTAGGTCAAACCGGGCTTACCCGGATCGATCAATTAGGATTCTTCCTAACATGTGATCTTTGAACTTGATCAACCCACAAGACAAGATTGACGTCTAGCAACGTGTCATGTCTACCCGGAAGATATGGAAATTCTGGTGAAATACCAAAATTACCCTTCAGTAGAGAGTTACCGTACAATTAAATCTTTCGATCAGCCTGCACCCAAAATATAACTATGGATATGGATATATGTCAAATCCAACATTATATTTGTTTCTAGCTCAATCTTATAATGATGATTCGATTATCTTGATATTAGAAACCATCTCTAATATCCTTACTTTGATCAAAGATTCCCTGAATCATCATGCGATTGTTGACTAGCTGGATGCAATCTCCTCTTACTAAGAGTGATCGATTCCTTGTTGACCTACTCATTACCTTCATATTCAATTCACCATTCCCAGTATCAATCCTGTGCATGTCTCAGTGTCATGATTAGGATTGAACCAAAGGATGGGTTCATGTACATAAGGTACTTATGGCAGTCTCAGGTCAAAAGATTACTTGTACCACTCCTACTATGAGAACCTTCTATTGACATGTAGCTAAGACTCCATTAGATGTTCTCAAGTTGGATCATATCAGTGAACTCATTCTCCAATGAGCACCCACATCCCAGTATTAGTGTCATACACAAGTGACTGTGAGAGCAGTCACCCTTTCCAGTATACCCGGGGTGTGCTAGTCTTATCGGAAAAAACCCTGATCCCCTATTCAGGGTTCCTTTGACTAGGAATACTTTAGATTAAGGTTTTAAGATTTTAGGTCTCACTGGTATGATCTCATCATAACCCTAAAATCATAGCCCTAATCTATGGGGTTCATCATATAATAAACACAGCGTATGATAAAAAATAATGCCTTTATTCAGAAAATTATCAATTACAATGGTTTGGGAGATACAACAGAGATTGGTTTGTAGGGCATATCCCTTTCATATCTAGCACACATACATATGCTAAACATAATATTTGGCCTACTGCAATTAAGTATAACAATGAATCAATGATACATCTATACAATTTTTGATCAATATTTTTACCTGATTCATCTTTATCAAGTTTATAAGAAGGGCTCATAGGTATATCTAATGGCTTGGTTGTCTCCATTACAAACTTCTTTAAGATTTTCTGTGTATTTAGCATGATTAATGAAAATCACTTCTTTAGTTTACTTGATCTAGAGTCCGAGAAAGAAATTTAGTTCTCCCATCATCCTTATCTCCAACTCTCCCTACATAAGCTTGGCAAATTCTTGACAAAGTGTTTCATTAGTAGCATCAAAGATGATATCATTAACATAAACTTGTACTACTAAAAGATCATCATTTTTCTTTTTTGAAAATAGTGTAGTGTCTACATTACCTCTAGAAAATCTATTTTCAAGTAGAAATTTACTTAACCTTTCATACCAAGCTCTTGGAGCTTGTTTTAAACCATATAAAGCCTTCTAATGTTTAAAAACATGATTAGGATAAGCATGATTTTCAAAACCAGGGAGTTGTTTAACATACACTTCTTCTTCAATAAAATCATTTAAAAATATAATTTTGACATCCATTTGAAATAATTTAAAATCCATAAAGCAAGCAAAAGTAAGTAATAATCTGATTGCTTCTAATCTAGTAACTGATGCAAAAGTTTCATCAAAATCAATACATTCTTCTTGATTGTAACCTTTTGCTACTAATCTAGCTTATTTCTAGTTACTACTCCATTTTCATCAAGTTTATTTCTGAAAACCCATTTGGTTCCAATTATTAAAACATTAGAAGGTCTTTCATCTAAAGTCCAAACTTTGTTTCTTTTAAATTGAATTAGTTCATCTTGCATGGAATTTATCCAATTTGAATCTTTTTCAGTCTCTTCAATTGATTTATGTTCTACTTGTGATACAAAAGCTAAATAATCATGTATATTTCTTAAAGAGGAATGAGTATTTACTCCTTTCGATGGATTACCAATTATAAGTTCTTTACGATGTCCACGGGCATACCTCCATTCCTTAGATAATGGCTTGGGTGTTGATGAAGCTCCAACTTCTTGTACTTATTCTTCTTCATGGTTTTGATCATCTTCTTGCTCTTTGGAATGTCCTTTATTGATGGTTGTCTTTTCAATCCTTTGAACACTTGTTTCATCATCAATAACATCTTATTTTCTAGAAGATTATTCGTTAGTCTCATCAAAAACAACTCTTCAATAAGAAGTGTTCTTCTGTTGAAGATCCTTTATGCCATGCTAGAAGTAGAGTATCCTTAGAAGATACCCTTATTTGACTTGGAATCAAATTTACTTAGGTTATCTTTGCCATTTTTTAGAATGAAACAACGGCATCCAAAAATATGAAAATATTGGATGGCTGGTTTTCTACCTTTCCAAAGCTCATATGATGTTGTTGGCTCTAGCCCTTAATTTTGATGACTAATAATATGTTGAGCACATATTTTGTATAAATGTTACAATTGTAGTTATAAGTTTCAGGATATAGGCACCTCAAATTCTTAAAATTAAAGTATCATGGCATGCTTTGGAAGCCGAGCGATTTTCTTGATTTGAGAAGACTTCTCAACTGAAAAAGGCCACAAAATTGTTCAATTATGGTTTACAAAAGTTGTATTTAAGTTTCCTTGAATATCCTTGTGAATTTGGAAAGTTTGGCACTTGTTTTTGGCAACTACAAAACAAAGTGTTGACACCTGACAGACCAAGTGTCGACACTTCAGAAACTGGCATACAAAAATTCTTCACTAGCATGCAAATATTCTTCACTGGCATGCCAAGTATCGATACCTAAGATTTCAAGTGTCGACTCAAGGCCTAAGATTTTTGAAAATACAGAACTTGCCATTTGGAGTGTTTTTGTGTAAAGTGTCAACACCTATGATTCAAGTGTCGACACTTGGAAGCCAAGTGTCGACATCTAGAAGCCAAGTGTTGACTCACGGGTTCTGACAGCTCCAATAGATCTATTTTCTGAGTTGTAGATTTTATCTTTTCAAGCTTCCAATGGCAAGTTTTGATCCTCCAATGATCTCAAACCATTTTTAGAAGCTTTTGAAATATTTAAGCTTCACCAAATTCATTCATGAAGCATTGAACTCTATTGAATACACAAGACAAATATTCTTTGAAGAACTTCACTTCCAAAAGCCAAAAGGAGAGATTCAATTCAAAAAGCTTACAAGCCCATCTTCTCAACTTTTCAAAAGTAATTTTGAAGATATTCCAAAGAGAAATCAAATCAAGCAATCAATAAGGGCTTCAAAGCTTTCACATTCCACTCTTTGAAAAGAGTTTGATTGTGCTTTCATTCTTGTATCTTTAACTTTATACTTTGTTGACTGATGCAGAACAAAAGCTCTGATACCAAAAATGATGCAGAACAAAGAACAAAGAAGCGTATGCGGAAGTAAAATTAAGATTAATTCTTTTTTTTTTTTATATATTTTAGAAATTGGCTTCGACTCAAAGTAAAGCTAAACTACGTTGAAGGAAACTAGGTAAGGATTGAAAGCACAATTTAGAAGAAACTAAATTATCAGAGTAGTTCAGAAGTAACGGATCGCTGGGGGTTGAGAAACTCCCAGACCTAGGGTTTCGCTCTGAACTTTCAACAGAACAGAAATAGAGAGAAGAGATGGTTTACTAACCAGACAGTGATCTTCTCAGGATTTTGGTGGAAGAACTCTCTCGAGCAGATTATGGGATCCTTGGAGTCGGCTATCTTCGCAATGGATCCTCCAATACTGGTCTCGTGGTTTGGTCGGCTTCTCCTGGACTCAAGATCTGGGAAAGAAGAGGAACAAGTGAAGGAATTCAGAAACTCAAGAAAAGATCTTACCAGGTTGAAGAACTTGAAAGCCGAAGTTGCTGAAATCGAATTCTCCTGGAGGTCGATCTGACTTCCTCTTAGAATTGTTGTAGATCTGCAGCATCTGGACTGGAGCTGGTGCTGGTGGTCGGCCTGGACTTGGAGATGGTGGCCATGAGAAGGGAAATAGACTAGGGCTTGGTGGAAAGAGAAGGGTGATGGCGGCTAGGGTTTGGGAATTGAGTGGCTAACCTAGGGTTTAGGGTTTTGGAGATCTCTCACCTCCTCAAGGTTCGAGGGGAACCCGGATTTACTCCCTCATGGAGCTCAACACCTGGAAGCAAGTGCGGAAAAGAGAAAACACAAGTTTGCTCATAAAAAAATTTCTTTCATTCATCTGATTTTTTTAAACTTACAAGAGAGGTTTAATTTATAAAGCTTTACAAGGGAGGAGGGTTTCACATCTTCCCATGTGGGACTAAAGGAGGGGATCTATAAATTAGGGCAAATCCTTCACATATGGTCGGCCAAAGTACCAAAAAAACTGGATTTGGGTTATAAAAGGCAGGTAGATGGCGCCACCTTGCTTGGATATTCAAGAAAAATTTTCTTCCCTTCCATGGATCAACTCTTTTGGACTCCTCCTTTTCTTCCTCCCTAAGTCAAGGTCCTTCCCATCTTTGTTTTGGTTGTCTTTGGCAGGTAGTGGGCGCCCCCTTGAAATTCTCTTCCAAGAGAATTTCTTCCCTTCTTTGCTTTGGGTTTCTTGGGAAAGTCTTGGCCGCCCCCCTTGATTTGTGGTCTCTTGGTGGACTTCTCTTTATCTGGAGCATGAGAGAAGGAAGTTTCCATCTGTGGAGTGGGGACCAAAGGCTGCTGGATGTGGATATGGCACCCCTTGGACTGGGAGTGTGGCTGGGAGTGTGGTGTCCACTTGCCTGGTCTTGGGAGAAAATGTAACATCCCAGGTTGAAACCCTAGTCCACTACTGAGTCAACATGACTCAACAAAATAAAATGCAGGTAATATAGACTCAAGCTAAATTGAGTTGATCTAGTCAACTCTTATTACAAACCAAAATCCTAATTCTTCAGGCAAGGTTAATCAGAGATCCAGATGGAGCTCTGAAGTTTTCTTCTGAGTCTGGTGCCCGCACCAATTCTCCCAGGGTGGGAGGAACTCGACCCTGTCGAGTATGGATCAAGTTGGCTCTGGTATCTCTCCAAGAGGTCTGGGTCCAGCTCTTGTAACTCTTCTCGGGAGATCCAAGAGTCATCAGAATCTGGCCTTCCTAGCCAGCGGACCAGGTATCTTTGGTATCCTCGATTACGAGTAGAGATAACCTGATCATCCAGGATCTTTTCAATCTGCTCTTTCCTCACAGGCCAATTTGTTGGTGGACACACAGGGTCAGGTTCACTCTCAAGAGCAGGATTAGGTTCAAAAGCCTCACTGGGAATCACAGCTGGCTCCCTATACTCTACTAGGTCTGTAATGTTGAAAGTGGAGCTAATGCCTAGTTCTGGAGGCAACTCGAGCACATAGGCATTGGATCCTACTCTCTTTACCACTCTAAATGGTCCAGCTCCCCTAGCATGTAACTTTCTAACGGTTCCAGGAGGAAACCGTTCAGGCCTTAACCTAATCATTACATAGTCTCCCTCAACAAAAGTTTTGACTCGTCTTTGAGAATCAGCCAACTTCTTATAAGTTTCATTACTTAAAAAAATTTTTTGGCATGAATTTCTTTATGCAAGTCTTTTACATGCTATGCAAGTGTATCAAGAGACTTGTGTGTGTGGGCTAATAGTGAAATCAGATCAAGTGGTGTGTGAGGCTTGTATCCATGAACAATTTTAAAGGGACTCTAGCATATAGACCTATTGATCGAAACATTGAACGCAATTTCAGCCCTGGACAAAATACAAATCCCAATTCCTGGTGCTCTCAATCAAACCAAATTCTGAGACAATGTCCTAAACTCGACTGACGATGCATTCCTAAAGAATGGACTTTATTCAAAGGAACCCTAGGTCTAAACCTAACAAACTATGGCTCTCTAGGTTTGACCTTGGGTCGGAGGATGGCATGCAGAGCATGAAAACTTATTATGGATGCCTAGTAGGTGCCATAAGGTCTTCCAGAAGTAGGTGGCAAACCTAATAGGTTCTGACACGTGGTTCACTCTAAAGATTTCGACAAAGTATACTTGGATGGTGTAAGAAGCATTGGAAGTCCTAGAGAAAGGGAGGAAATATGAGGCGGAGTCACGAATTACCTGCTGACTAAAGGTGGTGACCTGAAGGTTTGAATGGTGATCTATGAGTGTCAACTGGTCATCCTTTCGAAAGAAAAAGTTTGCTACTCCCAGGAATGGATCAAGAGATGGTTCGGGAAGCAGCCTAGGACATGTGATTGCAACAGTTAAAGTTTGCTCTCTAAGCAAATAATGATCAACTTTCTCAAGAACTGGATTAGAGAATGATTCATGGGAGGGCCTATGGATGATGACCTCAAGACTTGAAATTTGACATATGGGTGCGGAAAGGTATATTCTATAGAAGGGTAGGTCAGTCATGCGAAGGAAGGGGTCTGGGGTCATAAGGAGGACTTCTACAGGACTGGGTGAATCAATCCGCTCAAGAAAAGGATGTCCAATTGAGATTATGGGAGAGACCTTAGTGGCTGAGCATGGGACAAGGTCCAATTGTAAGAGGCTTGATTCAGTCATCCTAAGGAGAGGATCTACCATAGGGTGGGCAAACTTAAACAGTTCAGTGCAAAGATCTTCAATTGGTACTTGGAGAATGACTGTCATTAGAGGGTACAAACTAATAGCTCGGGCTAACACTATGAGTTCTTCCTGGGGATATTTGACTAAAGGAACCTGGTTCTCACAAATCTCTTGAATTTCTGAACTAGGTCCTACCACTTGGTTGCTCTCCAAGGTCTCCTCAGGTAAGGAACCAATAGTATCGATGTCACATTCTTCAAGTTCTTCCCCCTCATATTCATCAACTAGACTCAAGCCAGCATCATATACTTCCTCGATGCCATCTTCAATGGGTTTCGGGTCAGTGGTAATCGGGTCAACTGATTCTAGGCTTGTCATACCTAACCTTTCTTCCTCATTGGTAGGCTTGGGCTCTCCCTCATTAATGTCATCCTTAGGATTCTTACCACTTAGCTGTGCACAAGCTAGTCCTATGCATGGGCACTGACTAGATTTATGGCCTCTTTCTCCACAAAACAAACATTCTTGAGATATAGGAACCTGGGTCACACTGGGTTTCAAGCTAGTAGAGACCTTACTTGGGCATGGGTGTGGATCTAAATGGTTTGATCTAGAAGACTTGGATTGTTGAGTGACTGGTCTAGAATATTGTAAGGACCTCTCATAGACACGATCCACACTATAGATATCATGGTTAGGCTTCCTAAGGTTATGCTCGGGATCACGGTATAAGGTCCTCCTAGGTTCCTGGCATGGGTGAGGTTGGGGCCTATTAAATTTTGGATCAGAGGTCCAATTTTGATGTCTACGTTTCTCAAGTACTTGGACTCGATCCCTAAACTGGGAAAAACCCTCATTCATGTCCTGACTCAATTTGGTCATACTTTCGGTAAGATTTCTAACCATGGCCTCTAAATCAGGTTGGGTTTGACCAGGTTGACAGGGCACTCCATTCTGGGTAGACGTGATGCAAGCAAACACACAAAATGAGACTCAACTGAACGACTACGGGCTAACTAGACCTAGAGCCCAAACTAGATGCCCAATCAGAGTGGCAAGCTAGCCTGTAGTAACTCAGGACTCAGCCAGGCAGGTGTAAGGGGAGTGTTAGGTCCCTAATTGCCAATCCTAGACACCAATCAGAGATTGGCCAGGTAGGCGGACCAGCACACAAGCCCTTCGGGATGGAATCCCTGAACCACCATTCTAGACACTGAGTACAAAGCACACACAGAGTAACCAGACAAACTGACTCAACACTAGCCTTGACCCGACTTGTTGATGTTCCTAGCCCACTAGGGCAAATTAGGTCTAATCAATTTTAGATTAAAGGCTTAGGTTCGAATGAAGGGGTGGTGGTTTTTAGCTAAGGAGAGGTTATCAACTCCTCCCCTTATCTTAGATGCTCAAATGCCCTTAAGTTGAATTAAGAGATGGACACTCAAAAATAAATGGATTGCAGAACACAAAAATAGAGTTGCAGTAATTTAATTCTCAGAAATCTCACAGAAACCAATAAATCATGAGACAATTATGGAAATTAGTTTCAATTATACTGGTTTCATCAAAAAAAGAATCACTAAATTTGGAGTTATCTACTATGAGAAATAATTCCTGCAACAGGATAATTATGGACTGAAAACAGAGCACTTCCCCGTTTACAATTTCTGCTACGAAGTTGTAACCCAACGGATCCCCTACACGCCCTAGGAACACCCCGTGGAATGGGAAGAGGAGGTTTGCACCTCGCTTTGTTCCTAGGACCGGACGTCCTGGGGAGTCTACTTCGAGCAAACAAAGTAAAAAGAGAGGGACTCAAACAAGCAATCAAACAGAAACCCTAGACAGGGCTCTGATACCAAGATGATGCAGAACAAAAGCTCTGATACCAAAAATGATGTAGAACAAAGAACAAAGAAGCGTATGCGGAAGTAAAATTAAGATTAATTCTTTTTTTTTTTTTATATATTTTAGAAATTGGCTTCGACTTAAAGTAAAGCTAAACTACGTTGAAGGAAACTAGGTAAGGATTGAAAGCACAGTTTAGAAGAAACTAAATTATCAGAGTAGTTCAGAAGTAACGGATCGCTGGGGGTTGAGAAACTCCCAGACCTAGGGTTTTGCTCTGAACTTTAAATAGAACAGAAATAGAGAGAAGAGATGGTTTACTAACCAGACAGTGATCTTCTCAGGATTTTGGTGGAAGAACTCTCTCGAGCAGATTGTGGGATCCTCGGAGTCGACTATCTTCGTAATGGATCCTCCAATACTGGTCTCGTGGTTTGGTCGGCTTCTCCTGGACTCAAGATCTGGGAAAGAAGAGGAACAAGTGAAGGAATTCAGAAACTCCAGAAAAGATCTTACCAGGTTGAAGAACTTGAAAGCCGAAGTTGCTGAAATCGAATTCTCCTGGAGGTCGATCTAACTTCCTCTTAGAATTGTTGTAGATCTGCAGTATCTGGACTGGAGTTGGATGCTGGTGGTCGGCCTGGACTTGGAGATGGTGGCCGTGAGAAGGGAAATAGACTAGGGCTTGGTGGAAAGAGAAGGGTGATGGCAGCTAGGGTTTGGGAATTGAGTGGCTAACCTAGGGTTTAGGGTTTTGGAGATCTCTCACCTCCTCAAGGTTCCAGGGGAACCCAGATTTACTCCCTCATGGAGCTCAACACCTGGAAGCAAGTGCGGAAAAGAGAAAACACAAGTTTGCTCATAAAAAAATTTCTTTCATTCATCTGATTTTTTTAAACTTACAAGAGGGGTTTAATTTATAAAGCTTTACAAGGGAGGAGGGATTCACATCTTCCCATGTGGGACTAAAGGAGGGGATCTACAAATTAGGGCAAATCCTTCACATATGGTCGGCCAAAGTACCAAAAAAATTGGATTTGGGTTATAAAAGGCAGGTAGATGGCGCCACCTTGCTTGGATCTTCAAGAAAAATTTTCTTCCCTTCCATGGATCAACTCTTTTGGACTCCTCCTTTTCTTCCTCCCTAAGTCAAGGTCCTTCCCATCTTTGTTTTGGTTGTCTTTGGCAGGTAGTGGGCGCCCCCTTGAAATTCTCTTCCAAGAGAATTTCTTCCCTTCTTTGCTTTGGGTTTCTTGGGAAAGTCTTGGCCGCCCCCCTTGATTTGTGGTCTCTTGGTGGACTTCTCTTTATCTGGCGCATGAGAGAAGGAAGTTGCCATCTGTGGAGTGGGGACCAAAGGCTGCTGGATGTGGATATGGCGCCCCTTGGACTGGGAGTGTGGCTGGGAGTGTGGTGTCCACTTGCCTGGTCTTGGGAGAAAATGTAACATCCCAGGTTGAAACCCTAGTCCACTACTGAGTCAACATGACTCAACAAAATAAAATGCAGGTAATGTAGACTCAAGCTAAATTGAGTTGATCTAGTCAACTCTTATTACAAACCAAAAATTCTAATTCTTCGGGCAAGGTTAATCAGAGATCCAGATGGAGCTCTAAAGTCTTCTTCTGAGTCTGGTGCTCGCACCATTGACCTAGCTTTCAAGGATTTTTGAAAGTAGGTTGTTGAGGTTATTGGTGAGCCAAAGGTACAAAACCAACTAGGGTTTTACTTGTGAGCCCGAAGATAATAAGGTTGTTGATGAGCCTAGGTAACAAAACCAACTTAGGATTTTACTTGTGAGCCCGAAGATAAAATAAGTTGTAAGGTTGTTGGTGAGCCTAGGTTATAAAACCAACTTAGGTTTTGACTTGTGAGCCTTGGAAAACAAGTTAGCTGTAATCTTTGAAGAGATTATAGTAAAATTTCCCAAGAGAAGCTTGGAGAGTGGACGTAGGTACTTGGAGTGCACCGAACCACTATAAAACATTATGTTTGTGTGTGATTGCTCTTTCCTTTACTTGCACTTTATTCCTTGCATTTAATTTTTCACTGTATATCATTGAGTGCTTAATCATATTGCTCACAAACACTTCTTGATCAAGCACATAATTGTTTTAATTTTTGAAAGATCCAATTCACCCCCCCTCTTGGACTCCATTTTTGGACAACAAGTGATATCAGAGCACCGGTACTCTACTTGTAGGTCTAATGATCTTGAGTAAAAGATCATGATAGCCCCAATAGGTATGGATGTTTTAGAAGGTCAAGCCTCTATCCATCTCCCATTATTTAATGGCATAAATTACATATATTGAAAAATATGCATGCATATTTACATTCAAGCCTTGGACTATAATATTTGAAAGACCATTATTAAAGGCCCTCATTAACCTACTATGTTGATTAATGGCATTCCCACTCCTAAAATAGAAGATGATTGGAATGAGAATGATATTAAGCATATAGAGCTTAATACAAAGGCTATGAATCTATTGTTTTGCACTTTAGACCCAAGCGAATTCAATAAAATCTCAAATTATCTCTTCGCAAAGAAAATATGGGACACACTTGAAGTTACCCATGAGGGTACACATCAAGTGAAAACTACCAAAGTGAACATGCTCATTCATATATATGAGATGTTCAAAATGGAACCTTTTGAATCTCTAAGTGAAATGTATACTAGATTCATTAATATTGTGAATGGTATGAGAAGTTTAGGAAAGGTTATTTCTATTGGTGAACTTATAAATAAACTTCTCAGATCTCTTCCAGCTTCTTGGGATGCTAAAGTCACTGCAATAGAAGAAGCCAAAGATGTAAATACACTTCCTCTCAAGCAATTCTTAGGCTCATTGATGACCTATGAGCTTTCCTTAAAACAAAAGACTGTGGACTATGACAAGAAAAAGAAAGTGATCACTTTCAAGTCCACTAACAAAGAAGAATCAAGTGAAGACTCTGAAGATGAAGATGAAGAAGATGAAATGGCTCTCATGGCAAGAAAGTTTAGGAGGTTCATGAGAAAGAAGAAATACAACTTCAAGAAGAAACCTTAAAAAGGAGAGCCTAGCAAATAGAAGGATAAAGAGAAAGAAAAGGAGCAGCCCACAAGTTTTAAATGCAAGAAATCCGGCCACTTCAAGATGGACTGCATCCTACTAAAGAAAAGCAGAAGAAGATTAAGAAAGAAAGCTATGATGGCTATCTAGAGCGATAGTGAGGATTCTAGCTTCGATGAAGAGCAGCAAGAGGTTGCAAATTTCTGCTTGATGGCCAACAATGATGAGGTATTATTTGAAATTGAAAATGAATTTACTTTTGATGAATTGTATGAAGGTTTTGATGAATTAGCTATCGAATTTCAAAAACTTAAATTGAAGCACAAAGAATTAAAGAAGCAAAATATGAATTTGGTCAAAACAAATAATAAGTGTTGATTTGAAAATGATTGCTTGCTCCAAGAAAATAAAAATTTAAATGATAAAATTATTCTTTTGGAAAAAGAAAAGAAAGTTTTGAAAAAGAAAAATACTTTTGCATCAACTGAAGATTTTACTAAACAAAATAAAAACATTTTGCAAGAAGACAAGAAGTACAAAGATGAACTTAAAAAATTGAAATCTTTTGTTGAAAAATTTATTTATAGTTCTAAAAAACTTAATATGCTTCTGAATAATCAAAGAACTATTTTCAACAAAGCTAGATTAGGTTTTAAAACTCAAAAATAGCAAAAGTTTTTCAAGAATTTCTTTACACCTGCATCATCTTCTATTACTTTCTATACTTATGGCATTGTAGGACATAAATCTTATACATGTAATAAAAAAAAATTGAGCAAAGTTAGAAAAGTTTGGGTTCCAAAAGGAATCATTACCACTAACCTTAAAGGACCCAAGATGACTTGGGTCTCTAAAGTCTCCATCTGATTTATGTTGTAGGTGTGCCTTGCAACCAACAAAAGAAGAATATAGTACCTCGATACTAGTTGCTCAAGGCACATGACTGAAGATGTAGAGTAGTTCTCATCACTTGAATATCAAAATGGTGGTAATGTAGCATTCGGTGATAATGGAAAAGGCAAGATTGTTGAAATTGGTAAAGTCCATATCGCCCCCTCTACTTATATAGATAATGTTTTATATGTTGATGGTTTAAAGCATAATTTACTAAGATTAGCCAATTTTGTGATAACGATTTTAAAGTTATTTTCGAATCTTCTATGTGCATTATTTCTAGTCTAAATGATAATGGCATCAAGTTTATTGATCATAGGCATGGTAATATTTATATGGTTGATCTTGATGATCTCTTGTTCAAAATAGTCAATGCCTAGTGGCAACGAAAACCAAGATCAATGAAACTAGTTAGCTTTGGCATCATAGACTAGGATATGCTAGTATGCATTTGCTTTCAAAACTTTGCAAAAAGGATTTAATAAAAGATTTGCCAAAATTTAGTTTTGAAAAGGATAAGATTTGTGGTGCTTACCAACTTGGAAAATAAACTAAATCATCTTTTAAACTTAAAGGAGTAGTCTCTACATCTAGATCCTTAGAACTACTTCATATGGATCTCTTTGGGCCAACTATATCATCTAGTTTGGGAGGTAAGAAGTATGGTCTAGTTATTGTAGGTGATTTCTCACATTTTACTTGGATTATATTTTCAACTCACAAAGATGAAACTTTTTCTGCATTTATCAAATTTCATAAAAGAGTTTCAAATGAAAAAGGTATTTTAATCATTTCTTTAAAAAGTGATCATGGTACAGAATATAAAAATTCTGATTTTGAAAAGTTTTGTAGTGAAAATGGCATTTATCACAACTTTTCTGCACCTAGGACACCTCAACAAAATGGGATAATAAAAAAAAAAATAGAACTTTTGAAGAAATGGCACGCACCATGCTTTGCGAAAATGATTTACCTAGATATTTTTGGACAGAAGCCATAAACACTGCTTTCTATGTTTTAAATCGTGTTTTAATCTGACCTATTTTAAAGAAAATACCATATGAGCTATGGAAAGGTAGGAAATCCTCAATTAAATATTTTCATATTTTTGGATGCCATTGTTTTATTCTAGATATTGGCAAGGACAACCTGAGTAAATTTGATGCCAAGTCAGATGAGGATGTCTTTTAGACTACTGTACATCTAGCAAGACATATAAGGTCTTCAATAGAAGGACACTTATTATTAAAGAATCCATCCATGTTGTGTTTGATGAAGCTAACCAAAAATCTTCTAGAAAAGAAGATATTCTTGATAATGATACATGTACCAAAAGAACTAAAGAAGTGAGAAACAATGAAGAACCCACCAAGGAGCAAGAAGATGATCAAAATAATGAAAGAGAACAAGATCAAGAAGGTGAAAACACATCAATGCCTAATCCTCTACCTAAAGAATGGAGGTATGCTCATGGACACCCCAAAGAACTTATAATTGGTGATCCATCTAAAGGGGTAAGTACTCGTTCATCACTTAGAAATGTATATGATTATTTATCTTTTGTTTCTCAAGTAGAACCTAAATATATTAAAGAAGTTGAAAATGATTGCAATTAGATTAATGCCATGCAAGATGAACTAAATCAATTTTAAAAAAATAATGTTTGGACTTTGGTTGATAGACCAACTAATGTTTTAATAATGGCACAAAATAGATTTTTAGAAATAAGCTTGATGAAAATGGAATTGTTACAAGAAATAAAGCTAGGCTAGTTGCCAAAGGATATAATCAGGAGGAAGGAATTGATTTTGATGAAATCTTTGCTCCTGTTGCTAGACTTGAGGTAATTAGGCTATTGTTGGTATTTGCATGTTTTATGGATTTTAAATTATTTCAAATAGATGTCAAAAGTGCCTTTTTGAATGGTTTTATTGAAGAAGTTTATATTGAACAACCCCCTGATTTTGAAAATCATGAATTATCAAATCATGTTTTTAAACTTCATAAAGCTTTGTGTGGTTTGAAACAAGCTCCAAGAGGTTGGTATGATAGATTGAGTTCTTTCTTGGTTAAAAATGATTTTACTAGAGGTAATGTAGATACTACCTTGTTTTTGAAAAAGAAGAATGATGATCTCTTAGTAGTACAAGTTTATGTGGATGATATCATATTCGGCACTACTAACGAATGTCTTTGTCAAGAGTTTTCAAAGTTAATGCAGGGTGAGTTCTAGATGAGCATGATGGGAGAACTTAACTTCTTCCTCGGACTCCAAATAAAGCAAACCAAAGAGGGGGTCTTCATCAACCAAGCTAAGTACACAAAAAAATACTAAAGAAGTTTGGGATGGAGAACACCAAGCCCTTAGGCACGTCAATGAGCTCCTCTTGTAAGCTTGACAAAGATGAATCAGGTAAATCTATAGACCAAAAGCTTTATAGAGGAATGATTGGTTCGTTGCTATATCTAACTGCTAGTAGGCCAGATATTATGTTTAGTGTTTCTATGTGTACAAGATATCAGTCTGTCCCTAAAGAGTCTCATCTTTTGGCTGTTAAACACATACTTAGATATCTATCTGGTACTATAGAAATTGGTCTTTGGTACTCTAGTGATTTATCATTTGAATTGATTGCTTATTCTGATGCTGATTTTGTTGGATATAAACTTTATAGAAAAAGTACTAGTAGAACTTGTCAATTTCTTGGAGTCAATTTGATTTCATGGAGTAGCAAGAAATAGAATTCAGTTGCTCTATCTATGGCAGAAGCTGAATATATAGCACTTGGAAGCTATTGTGCTCAAATCCTATGGATCAAACAATAACTCAAAGATTTTAGCATCAAACTAATTAAGACACCCATAAGATGTGACAATCTAACTAAGAATCTTGTACAACATTCAAGAAGTAAACATATTGAAATAAGACATCACTTCATAAAAGATCATGTGCAAAACTCTAATGTGATGCAATTTGTTTGCACTGATAATCAATTAGCTGATGTATTTACCAAACCCTTGAGTGAAGAAAGGTTTTGCATGATTAGAAGAGAGTTAGGTATCATAGACCCATTCTCTTAGAACTCCTTCAAATCCTCTTCATATTAAAATTCTTGATGCTCAAATTCATGTTCATTTAGATCCAAACACTTCACTAAAGTTCCCTTGATTTTTGCAATTTTTTATGGATTTTCTTGAAAATTTCTTAGCCAAGTGTCGACACTTGACTTTTGGCGAAGTGTCGACACCTGACCAAGTGTCGACACTTGAAAAATTTGAAGTGTCGACACTCGTGCGATTTCTACTATTTTCTAGGGCATCACCCAGTCTCTTTCCTTTTTTATTTCTTTTTTCCTTCCATGCCTTAGTGGTCCCCGAACTATCCTTTGCTCGTGGAATAGTATTTTTCCTCTCGTGCCCTTCAGAATCCAGTAATTTCTTCCTCTTTCCTTCCTTTGGACCGTTAATTCACTGTTTACATTTGGTTTTTCCCTGATTTAATCCGATTCTTCATTGATTTCATTGTGATTTTTCCTTTGTTTTAGTCGAATCCCTCTTCTCCCTTGTTTCGGTCATCCTTTTGTTGATTTGGTACTGTTCTTCACGATTAATCACTGTTTTACTATTATTTTTTGGGCCATATTCTTCTCCATTTAATTTTTCCCAGCTATGGACCAATTATCTTTGAATTTTCTTTGGGTTAATCAGCACGTTGCTCATTTCCCTCCCTTTTCTCCTTTTTCTCCCCCCATTTCTCTTGTTCAGTTCCTGTTGTCATTCCTTATTTCATCTCCTTCCACTCTTTTTCTTCCATCTGTTTGAAGAATATGGGACCAGGGAAGCAGCTGGCCTATAAAAGGAAACCAAGTCAGAGTTCAGCTGAGAGTAGAACTAAAGCTAGAGATGACAGTAGTCAGTAGTAGATAGAGAGACCTGTTCCCCCTTCTTCTCCATCAATGGAAAGGGTTTTGGGGAAGATGATAGCAACAGGTCATCAAGTGGATCTTAGTTTCTTTGACCGTCAGAGTTTTGGACTATGTTAGATTCTCGAGTCAGAAGGATTGATTCCTTTCTGCACCATGACAGAGAGATATTACCCCCATTTGATTTATGAGTTTTACGGGAGCTTGGACTGTGGCAAGATAGCCTGGAGTGCTACCATCAGAGGCATATGGATTCCAGTTGATGAGGATGTGCTGAGCAGAGTATGGGAGATTCCTCATCGAGGATCATCGCGACATGCGCTGATGATAGGGAGGAGGCCTTCGATGTATTCTTGAGCGAGATGACGTTTGTGGTGTAGCCACAGTCACCACAAATCAGCTGTCAGTTGAGATAAGGCTCCTACATCACATTATTGCCCGGATCCTACTGCCGAAGATGGGTAGATTTGACTTCATCACTGAGCGGGAGCTTATGATTATGGTATGCTTGACATAGAGGACTGCAGTTGATCTTCCAGCTCTTATGATGGTACAAATGAAGGATGCAGCTACTAAGCACCGACTTTGTTTACCTTATGGTATGGGACTTACTCGTCTGTTTAGAGTGTATGGTATACCTTTGGAGTAGGAGGCCTCCAAAGACATTCTGCACACTGATGTATATGAAGAGCGGTCTCTCCACTGTATGGGTTATCGGAGATTAGCTGGTAGATGGGTGCATCGTGAGTCTAGTCGGGAGCCAAACGAGGAGGATGAGATTCGTGAGGCTGAGGCAGGGCCATCAGATACACCTTCCATAGCGGCACCAGCAGTTAAGATGAAGCCAGTGTTGGGAATTGTGTCCCAAAGCCAATCGCCTGGGTTGTAGGCGATTGTGCTGAGTATTGTATTCATTTTATGAATTAATAAACTTATTATTTGGCAGCTCATCACATATTGAATTTCCCTAAAAATGAACTCTTTCCATGTGACGAAGTCCTTAGGGCTACACTGACTTCGATACAGAGAGGATGTATCGACTGGTCCTTAAACCTTGTTCACAGCCAAAGGATATATTATACTGGATGGCAATATATCAAGTATAGGTTGTTGCAGTTCACATCGTTTGGTTGTCCTCTTAACCAAATGAGTGTGGTGACACTGATGTGATCTGCAAGTGGGATATATCATATCTCATTGAACATGACTCCGTGAAACCCCTTTCTGCCAAAGGGATACTCACGATAGGATATGGGTATATGTGTCCCTCTGACCTGAGGTCATCACGGTAGCTTGCAAGCAACTCCCTGTGCTTTGGTGCGGGACTACTTAGATTTTTAATCCGGTGATGGAAGGTTTCTGGGAACAGGAAAGCACTTGTGGAGCAGTGATGGACCAAGATGGAATTGACCTGTCCGAACAGTTTGGATTGAATGTCTTGCAGTATCTCAATTTAGCAAATCCTAGGCCGGGGTAGCCATAGTGAAGAGTCACTGGGCTTGCAAGATTGAGACACGTTGTCGACTGACTCAGTCTGGGTTGGCAGCCCAATATCAGTCATCCTGAGCATTAGAGGTCAGAGGGATGAATTATACAGTAACCATAAGCCAGAGGTTCGATATATGCTCCTGCATCTTTGACCTATCCGGACGTCGGGACCCATTACTAGATGGTTTCCTGTGCTGGTACTGGAATTGTTCCAGTACTACCATTTATGTTCAAACCTATGAGGTCACACGCCACAGAGGATAACTCTCTGATCCGGATACCGATTACGATTAGGAATTGTCTCGGTTTTATGGTTACGGTAATTTTTTAGCACACTTTTCCCGGTCCTGCCCTCATTTGCATCAACCGAAAATTGTTCCGGGCTGACCAGGTCTGCGCCAGGATTTATCTGAATTAGTTTTGAACTGATACGAAGCTAAATTCGGCCTTCAATTGGTTGTGAACCAATTGAACTTAATTTAATTGGGCTTGGACCAGTTCAAATTAAATTGAACCGAATTTTTTTGGGATTGGACCTTTGGGTTTAATTGATTTGAACCCAAAATTCCTTGAACCGGTTTTTCTTTTGAACCTTTGGTTTTAATTGGATTAAACCCATTGATTGAACCGTTGTTTTTCCTCCCTTGACCGGTTTACACGGTCTTTCTTCACGCTGACGAATTCCTTGCCGTGGAAGCCCAATCGACATCCTTTTATCTCCCCTCCACCCATTAGCCTTTAACCCTTTTTAATAGTACTAATGGCCTGTTAATTTGTGATTAAGCCTCCGACGTCGATCGGCCTCCCAGCGTTTTCTTTTGCTCCTTGCTGCTGCTCTTTTTATAAAACGCTGCAATCCCCTGGTTCATAAGAGCTCTGTGTTTTTTTTTTTTTTTCACCGTGTGAGAGGTCCTATTGCCACCTTTTGGTCACTGTTTTGAAGGAGAAAAATAGGGTCTTCAACGTGCTGGAGGTTGAAGACAACGGGAATAAAGTTATTCCCGCTATTCCTGCAATACCAGCTCTATTCCAGACTTATTCCTGGAGGGAATAAGGTATTGTTTTAATTTTTTTTTCTCATGCATATGTAGATCTGGATTTGTAAAATATTTTATAAATATTCCATACCCATTATATAACATGTTTTAGTCTGTACATGATTCCTGATTGTGTTAGATCTTGCATGAAGCATGTTTTCGCTGTGCATTTTAAAATTATTTTAAAATGCTTACCTGCTCCCTGTTATTGCATGCTTAGGGTAGGCACCTGCAAACGTACCATTAAACTTTCAGCCAGAGCCTGTTACCTTCACCAACTGCTACTCCTTCTGTTGCTCCTTCAGCTTCAGTGTCATTCCTTTGAGGAGCATGCGCATCACTAATTTGCAGAGCTCCAGAGTGAGATGATTGAACTGGGAGTCTGAACCACTTAGCTTCGCATAGAGATTGAGGGACTCAGAGCCCACACTATTAAGCAGCACACTGATATTCGACGATCGATGGAGGCTGGCTTTGCATGAATTAAGGAGATGTTACGAGACCTTCAGGGTCATCTGGACCAGCTGATCCACCTCCTCCACCTGCTGATGATGATGACGACCACCCTGATACACATGATCGCACACATGTTGGTGATGGCGATGGTGATAGTGAATAAGGCATAGATGTTATTGATGGCAGTTCTGACAGCGGTGATGACTAAGCTGAGATTATGAGATTGTTAGCAGAGAGACTCTAGCTACTCCCACTGTTCATCCCTCAGATGATCAACTTGCTTCTACACCTTCCTTTATGACACCTACAGAGATTCTTCCCCCATCATCGACTAGATCCTCTTGGGTTATACCCAGTTTTGGACCATCCACTAAGACTAGGAGTCATAGTATACTTGATCCACCTAAAGCCCTAATACCTAGGTCTAGGATAAGTGCCCCCATCTACTTTGAGCTTTCATCTGATGAGAAGTAGCCTCACAGATGTTTATCTTGATGCATGATGCTTTTGTATTAGTTTTTATGATATCTTGTTATATTAGCTTTTTAGCTTGTATCATTGTACTTGTCTTGTACCATGTTTCAGTGTTTGCTATATCACCAATAGCAGTTTTGTAACTAAAAACTTGATTTTATATATGCAGACTTGCTTTATAGTTTATGTGGTATCATTAAACTTGCTTGTATCAGTTTATGTATTGTACTAAAACTCTAATCACTTATGCAAAAGTTCAGTTTTATCTTATAATTAGTCCCTACTTTGTTCATTGGCTCTGATACCTGGTGTATTTTTTTTGAAAATCTAATCGTGTATCATGGCCTCTAACCAAATTCCATGCCTTAATGCATCAATTCAGGGAGAGTTTACTCTCTTTATTATTTAATGTTGACAGAAAGGGGGAGTAGATACATTATAAGCATTTTCTTAAATTTTTTGAAATGTTTCATATCTTAACTTATCTTAACTTACATAGGGAGAGAGAAAATTATTTTCAATCCTTGTTTGGCACATCCCTCTATTTAAATTATGTTGCATGAGTTTTAAGTTCATGTTCTTGGACTACATTATCCAAAATTGAATTTGAATACAATATATACTAAAGGTTTTGTCATCATCAAAAAGGAAGAGATTGTTGGCTCTAGCCCTTGATTTTGATGACTAACAAAATGTTGAGTACATATTTTGTACTAATGTTTCAATTGTATTTATAACTTTCAGGATACAGGCACCTCAAATTCTCAAAATCAAAGTATCATAGCATGCTTCGGAAGCCGAGCGATTTTCTTGATTTGAGAAGACTTCTCAACTGAAAAAGGCCACAAAATTGTTCAATTATGGTTTACAAAAGTTGTATTTAAGTTTCCTTGAATATCCTTGTGAATTTGGGAAGTTTGGCACTTGTTTTTGGCAACTACAGAACCAAGTGTCGACACCTGATAGACCAAGAGTTGACACTTCAAAAACTGGCATGCAAAAATTCTTCACTGGCATGCCAAGTATCGACACCTGAAACTCAAGTATCGACACCTAAGATTTCAAGTATCGAATCAAGGCCTGAGATTTTTGAAAATACAAAACTTGACATTTGGAGTGTTTTTGTATCAAGTGTCGACACCTATGATTCAAGTGTCGACACTTGAAAAATCAAGTGTCGACACCCGAAAATCAAGTGTCGACACCTGGAAGCCAAGTGTCAACTCAAGGTTCTGATAGCTCCAACGGATCTATTTTCTGAGTTACAGATTTCATCTTTTGAAGCTTTCAACGGCTAGTTTTGATCCTCCAATGATCTTAAACCATTTTTTGAAAGTTTTTGAAGTATTTAAGCTTCACCAAACTCAATCATGAAGCATTGAACTCCATTGAATACACAAGATGAATATTCTTTCAAGAGCTTCACTTCCAAAAGCCAAAAAAGAGAGATTCCATTCAAAAAGCTTACAAGCCCATCTTCTCAACTTTCCAAAAGTAGCTTTGAAGAGATTCTAAAGAAAATTCAAATCAAGCAATCAACAAGAGCCTCAAAGCTTCCACATTCCACTCTTTGAAAAGAGTTTGATTGTGCTTTCATTCTTGTATCTTTAACTTTACATTTTGTTGACCTAGCTTTCAAGGGTTTTTGAAAGTAGGTTGTTGAGATTATTGGTGAGCCAAAGGTACAAAACCAACTAGGATTTTACTTGTGAGTCCGAAAGCAAAACAAGTTGTAAGGTTGTTGGTGAGCATAGGTGACAAAACCAACTTAGGTTTTGACTTGTGAGCCTTGGAAAACAAGTTGGCTATAATCTTTGAAGAGATTATAGGAGAATTTTTCAAGGAAAGCTTGGAGAGTGGACGTAGGTGTTTGGAGTGCACCGAACAACTATAAAATATTATGTTTGTGTGTGACTGCTCTTTTCTTTACTTGCACTTTTTTCTTTGCATTAAATTTTTCACTGTATATCATTGAGTGCTTAATCACATTGCTCACAAACACTTCTTGATCAAGCATATAATTATTTTAATTTTTGAAAGACCCAATTCACCTCTCCTCTTAGGGTCCATTTCTGGGTAATAGATGTTTTCTTCAAAATCGGTCGGATCAAAATATGATTTAAAACAAAGCATGCAGTGTTTATGACTTCCATCCAAAAATATCTAGGTAATTTGTTTTCATAAAGCAAGGTACGTGCCATTTCTTCTAGTATCATATTCTTTCTTTCTACCATCCCATTTTGTTGAGATATCATAGGTATAAAAAAGTTATGATGAATTCCATTTTCATTGCAAAATATTTCAAAATCATGATTTTCAAACTTAGTACCATGATCACTATGTAAAGAGATAATTGAAACACCTTTTTTATTTGAAACTTGCTGGGAATTATGTTCCAAAGCTAATCATGTAGGCTATAGATGGTTGTGCAACTCATGTATTTGTATATGAATTATTGAATTGAATAAAAAGTTATTCTGGTTATTCATTACATGTCATCTTCCTAATTAAACTCTTGTATGATGATGTCCTTTCAGTTACCTTGTATGCGATGTAGAGAGGATGTGTTGTGTAGTTCATAAATTGGTTCATCACTAAAGGATACGCTGTTTCAAGATGATGATGTATCGAGAGTAGGTCAATGATGTCATATCTGTTGGTTGTCCTCTTAACCAAGTAGCATAGAGATGCTGGTATGACATCGGGTGTTATGTTTGATACTTTACTGAATGTGACTCTCATACGAGATTCTCTTTCTATCCAAGAGGAGCCTTGTATTAGAATGTGGATATGAATTATTCCTCTAACTTGAGATCACAAGGTAGCTAGCAAGCAACTCACTGTTCTTAGGTGCCGGACTACCCGGATTTCTAATCTGGTGATGCAAGAATGCTAAGTACAGTCAAGTACTTGTGTAGCGATAGTAGGATCAAGATAGGATTGATCTCTCCAAATGGTTTGGATTGAATACTTAATATGTCTCAATTGAGAAAGATCATGGCCAGGGCATTCCTTTTAATGAGTTATAGAGATTCTTTGTTTGAGACATATTGAGATGGACTGATTAGAGTAGGGCAGTTTAACCCGAAGCCATCTAGAGTATTAGAAGATTAAAGGAATAAGTTCATTGATATTCCATATTCGATGGGTTCATGTTGCTTTGCAACCTTCAACCTATCCGGGCGCCGGGTGTCATTGCTAGATGGCGACTTTGGCTGGTACTGGAAATATTCCCGTATTACCAATTTAGTATTTAAACCTATGGGGTCACACATCGAGGGTTTCTTCTTGCTTTGTTAGCTTGGGAACGATTGGAAATCACTCCGAACTCATTTGACAAAGAGTTGTCAAAACTCGAGCTAGCTCATTTGGATAAGTAACTCGAGCAGTCGAGTCGACTCAACTGATGGGTTATGGTAATCCTATCTGGACCCAACTTCAATAGCCGGTATCAAAAATTCAGGATAGTCCTAATGCATGAGCAGATCCTTTATGTCATAACAGATCCAGCACCTGAGATCCCAGCCCCCAATGCTCATGGCACTGTCAAGGACACTTACCATAAGTGGATTTCTAATCGCACCACGGTGCATTGCATAATGTTGGCTGTGTTGAACGACGAGTTCAATTGCAAGTTCAAGGAGGCCTAGCTAGAAGAGATTCTTCAAAAGTTGAAGGAGTCTTTTGGCACTTCGGATGATACGGAGAGATACCAGATCTCTTCCGCCATCTATAACATGCGTATGCATGATGGAGCTTTCGTGACTGATCATGTAATGTACATGATCAAGTTATTTGTGTATTTGGGCAAACTCGGATGTCCTTTACATTAGCAGCTCAGCAAGGACATGATTCTAAATTCTCTGTCCCTTCCTACCAGGTCTTTCTCGATAATTTTAGAATGAATAGGCCTGTAGTAAACTATCATGAAATGTTAGGGTTGCTGTAGACTTATGAGAGAGACCACAACCTTAATAAGGGGTTAGTGAATTTAGTGGGAGGTTCTAGAGCAGGATGTCCTCCCTTCGGGAAAGGGAAGAAAAAGAAAAAGAATAAGAAGGTGCTTAGTGCTAGGCCAAGTCAGACTAGGAGGGTAAAGGTTGACAAGAGTAAGGCAGAGTGCTTCTTCTACAAGAAGCCGGGTCATTGGAAGCCGAATTGTTTTGCTTACCTTGCAACTCTGGACCCAAACAGGCCAACAAAGGGAAAGCAGTAAGGTATTGCTGGTCAAGGTATTTATATGATAAATCCTTGTAGTTTCTATATTTATGATACTACTAGCTGGGTATTGGATACCGAAAGTCCTTACCATAATTGTAATTGTTTGTAGAGACTTCAAGTTAGTAGGAGATTCAAAAGCGGTGAGAGGTTTCTGAATGTTGGGAATGGAAGTCAAGCTCCAGTTCTGGCATTGGAAACTATTTCTTTGTATTCCGAATCTTGTACTGTCATTCTTAATGAATGTCATTTTTGTCCTTCCTTTTTAGTAAATATCATTTCTGTAGGCCTGTTGGCTAATGATGGTTATGAATTATCACTAAAGAATGATATTTGCTACATCACTTTGAATGGTTCTAATATGATGAATGGATAATTAAAGAATGGCTTGTATGTACTGTCACAGCCTTTTACTATATTGTACACTGTTAATAAACGCCCTAGAATAGATAAGGTCAGTGATATTTATCTCTGGCACTATAGGCTAGGTCATATAAACAAGAACATGATAAATAAGTTGGTGGGAGAAGGTCTCCGAGATAGAGTGAATATTTATCAACTTATGAATCTTGTCTTCTTGAAAAAATAACCAAGTCACCTTATACTAGAAAGGATGAAAGAGCCAGTGATATTCTAAGTCTAGTACTTACTGAAGTATGTGGATCTATGAATATCAATGCAAGAGATGGATATAGTTATTTCATTACGTTTACAGACAATCTTTCGAGATATGGTTATGTCTACCTCATGAGACATAAATCTGAATCGTTCGAAATGTTCAAACGTTATCATAATGAAGTTTAAAAAATAAACTAGAAAGTTTATTAAAACTCTTCGATCAGATCAAGGTGGTGAATATCTTTTCGATGAGCTTTTGACTTATCTTGAGGAGAATGGGATTCTCTCTTAATGGAATCCTCCGGGGATACCTCAGTTAAACGGTGTGTCTGAAAGGAGGAATTGAACTCTGTTGGACATGGTTCGATCTAGATGGGCTAAGCTAGTCTGCCTAAATCCTTTTGGGGATTTGCTCTTGAGTCAGCATCCTACCTTCTGAATAAAGTCCCAAGTAAGTCCGTTGATAAAACACCATATGAGATATGGACTGGACAGAAGCCAACTCTCTCTCACCTTCGGGTTTGGGGGTGTCCAGCTTATGTCAAACATTTCGAAATGGATAAACTAGGACCTAAGTTTGATAGATGTCTTTTTATTGGGTATCCTAAAGAATCCAAAGGATATTATTTCTATCTACTTGAGGAACAAAAGTTGTTCGTCAGTCTTAGGGCAACCTTTTTAGAAAGGTAATACTTGGTGAAGATACTCAAGTTGCTGAGATTGATCTTGGAGAAGTTCAACAGATAGAAGAACCTTTTCACTCTAAGGCCGCTATAGAACCTTATTTGATTAGATCAAATCTAGAGCCCATAGTGCAACTATTAAGGAGATCTGGTAGAGTACCATGTCAATCAGACAGATACTACGGTTTCTTGATCCAGGATGGTGATCCTATTAAACTTGATGAGAACAATGAGGATCTGATCACCTATGTGGATGCAATGACTAGGTCTGATTTTGAGTCATGGCTGGGAGCCATGAAATCTAAAATAGAGTCCATGGAAATCAATAATGCATGGCATTGGTTGATCCACCTTAGGGATAAAACCCATTGGGTGTAAATGGATCTTCAAGCAGAAGCGGGACGTAGATGGACAGGTAGAGACCTATAAAGCCCGTCTGGTTATCAAGGGATATCATCAGCATTATAGTATCGACTATGATGAGACGTTTTCTCCTATGTCAATGCTCAAGTCCATTCAGATTATGCTTGTTTTAATAGCACATTTAGATTATGAAATCTAGCAAATGGATGTCCGAACAGCTTTCCTAGATGGTGAGCTGGAAGAGGAGGTGTATATGATGCATCCTGAAGGGTTCACATCCACATATGAGTCTAAAGTGTGCAAGCTTCAGATATCCATTTATGGACTGAAGCAAGCTTCTCGGAGTTGGAGCATGCATTTTGATAAATATATCAAGACCTATGGCTTTGTTAGGAACGGAGAGGAACCTTATATATATAAGTGGGCAAATGGTTCTGTAGTTGTATTTCTTGTTTTGTATGTGGATGACATTCTCCTAATCGGGAATAATATTCTAGCATTATAAGGAATAAAGGTCTAGCTTTCATTTCAATTCTCAATGAAAAACTTGGATGAAGCCTCATTCATACTGGGTATGAAGATCTATGAAGATAGATCTAAGAGGCTTCTGGAACTGTCCTAATCTATGTACATAGATACTATGCTGAAGTGGTTCAGCATGGAGAATTCCAAAAGGGGCTATCTTCTGATTGGTCATGGAATTACTCTTTTCAAGAAGGATTGTGCGACAACTCCTAAGGAAAGAGAGCATATGAGTAGGATTCCATATGCTTCGGTAGTGGATTCTATTATATATGCTATGCTATGTACTAGACCAGATATGGAATACTCACTAAAGGTAGTGAGCAGATACCAGTCTGACCCAGGTGAAGCTCATTGGAAAGTTGTTAAGAACATCCTTAAGTATTTGAGAAATACTAAGCACCAATGGCTTATTTATGAAGATTCTGACTTAAAACTTGTGGGGTATACTGATTCTAGTTTTTAGTCAGATAGAGTGATAGTAAGAGTGTGTCTGTTTTGTGTTTACCCTTAATGGTGGAGCAGTCTGCTGGAAAAGTTCCAAGTAGCATAAAGTGGCTGATTCTGTTTGCAAGGCAAAGCATATTGTGGCATTGGATGTAGCAAAGGAGGCAGTGTGGTTGTGGAATTTTCTAGGCGAGCTGGGAGTGGAAACTTCCTTGGATGGTCCTATTTCGATGTACTATGATAGCACTGGAGCCATAGCTCAAGCTAAAGAGCTGAAGTCACATCAGCAGACCAAGTATATTCTTCATCATTATCATCTTGTCCGGGAGATCATTGAACAAGGTGACGTCGAGCTTCTGATGATCGATGGTAAGGAGAACTTGGCCGACCCCTTTACTAAAGTCGTTGGAATACAAGAGTTCGACGACTGCAAATAGAAGATGAGAATCAGATTCTGTTTTGATTTGCTTCAGTCCAAGTTGGAGTTGTTGGGAATTGTATCTTAAAGCTAATCATCTATGCTGTAGATGGTTGTACAACTCATGTATATGTATTTGAATTATTGGATTAAATAAAAAGTTTATTTTGGTTGCTCATCACATGTCATCTTCCTAATTTAGCTCTTGTATGATGATATCCTTTCAGCTATCTTGTATGCGATGTAGAGAGGATGCATCATGTAGTTCATAAATTGGTTCACGACCAAAGGATAAGCTATTTCAAGATAGGTCGTTGATGTCATATTTGTTGGTTGTCCTCTTAACCAAGTAGCATGGAGATGCTGGTATGACATCAGGTGTTGTGTTTGATACTTCACTGAACGTGACTCTCATGCAATATTCTCTTTCTGCCGAAGAGGAGTCTTGCATTAGAATGTGGACATGAATTATTTCTCTGACTTGAGATCACTATGGCAGTTTGCAAGCAACTCACTATGCTTAGGTGCTAGACTATCAGGATTTCTAATCCAGTGATGGAAGGTTGCTGGGTACAGTCAAGTCTTATGTAGCGGTAGTAGGACAAGATAGGATTGATCTCTCCAAATGGTTTGGATTGAATGCTTAATATGTCTCAATTGAGAAAGACTTTGGCCAGGGCATTTCTTGTAAGGAGTTATAGGGATTCTTTGTTTGAGACATATTGAGATGGACTGATTAGGATTGGGCAGTTTAACCCTAATCTATCCAAAGCATTAGAAGATTAAAGGAATAAGTTCATTGATATTCCATATTTGACAAGTTCATGTTGCTTTGCAACCTTCAACCTATCCGGGCATCGGGTGTCATTGCTAGATGGCGACTTTGGCTGGTACTGGAAATGTTCCTGTACTATTGATTTAGTGTTTGAACCTATGGGGACACACATCGAGGTTTTGCTCTTGCTTTGTTGGCTTGGGAACGATTGGGAATCGCTCTGGACTCATTTGACAAAGAGTGGTCAAAACTTGAGCTGGCTCATTTGGATGAGTCAACTCAAGTCATCTGAGTTGACTCGAGCAATCGAGTCGACTCGACTGACGGGTTATGGTAAAATCCGAGAACCCTCCATTCAATGCTGTAATGGTTATAGAAGTTTAATGGTTGGTGTTTCTGGGTTGTTATTACCTGCTGTTGCTGAAGTCCAAAGTTCTCCTGACCTGCTGGAATCCCAAGAGACTAAAACCTATCTTTAATCTCTTATTATACCCCATTAATAGTTTTGGGGGCTACTGTTAAAAAAGGCAGGGCAAAAGAAGGTGGATGGTAGAGGTTTTTTGACATTCCACACCCAAAAATCTAGATCAAAGTTGAGACATTTCCCAGAAAATTTCTAAGATAGAGATCTTGCTTGATCTTTGAGAGATTGCAAGATTTGATCTCCGAAATAGAGTGAGGTTTGGGTTTTGGGATTCTTGAGTGTGTACATTTTATTGAAGGTTTGGGATAGAGCATTGGAAAAGGGTTCTCAAGCATATTCTTCTAGCACCACTACAGCAACAGTCCTTCAAGGAGTTGAAGGAGACCGCATATCATCAAGGAGTTGAAGGAGTCCTTGCTGCTGACATTGTTTCCGGAGGGGCTAACACCTTGAAGGAAGGAGAAGAAACCATGCTACATGGTGTGAACCACCCATAGAGGTGGTACACATATGCTTCTTGTAGAGTAGGAGTTTTTTTCCACAGGTTGGAGCCGCCCTTGGGATTGCGACTGAGAGCCAGGGACTTTGTTGCAACCTTTGGTTAACGTCACTAAGGTATGTCTTTATTTTATGTATGACATAATTATCATTGCTGCATCATTGTATGATTTCTGGAATGATTCTATTTTTCATATAATGTTTGCATGATTTCATATTTACATTACTCTAGATGTATCTTGATTGTAGTAGGGGCTTGTGTTAATTAGTTTAACATCTACATATAAAATGGTTTTATTATTTTTTGCTGCTGCATGCCTTTAGAAAAGTTTTAAAATACATGTATCGTCCCTTAGGAACAGTTCCTTTCAAAACTTTCTTGTGAAATTTAATGAATGTAGAAAATATTTCATCTTTATGAGCTAAAAAGATTATCCATGTAAAACATGAGAAATCATCTACAATAATTAGACTATACTTCTTGCCTCCCTGACTTGTTGTTCTAGTAGGTCCAAAGAGATCCATAAAAAGTAATTCTAGGGGTCTAGATGTAGAGACTAGTCCTTTTGGTTTGAAAGATGGTTTTGTTTGTTTTCCAAGTTGACATGCACTACAAATCTTATCCTTTTCAAAAGTAAGTTTTGGCAAATCTTTTATAAGATTCTTTTTGTTCAATTTGGAAATCAAATGCACACTTATATGCCTTAGTCTTCGATGCCAAAGCCAACTAGTTTCATTAATCTTAGCTTCTATTGCCACGAGGCATTGACCATTTTGCATCTATAGATCATCAAGATCAACCATGTAAATGTTTCCATGCCTATGACCAATAAACTTGATGCCATTATCATCAAGACTAAAATTGACTTATACTAAACAATTTATGTTTTAAACCATCAACAAGTAAAACATTATCAACATAAGTAGAGGGGGTGATATGAACTTTAACGATATCGATAATTTTATCCTTTTCATTATCACCAAATATAACATTTCCATCATTTAAAGCCTCAAGAGATGTAAACTGCTTTACATCTTTGGTCATGTGTCTTGAGCAACCGCTATCAAGATACCATAATCTTTTTTTTTCTTTGGTTGCAAGACACACCTACAAAAATAAATCAAGTGGAAACTTTAGGTACCCAAGTCATCTTGGATCCTTTAGGATTAGTTGATGTAGTTTCTTTTGGAACCCAAACTTTTCTAACACTATTTAATTTTCTTCTATCACACATGTAAGATTTATGTCCTAACTTACCACAAGCATAACATGTAATGCTAGAAGATATAGGTACAAAAATATTTTGAAATATTTTTGTTGTTTTTGAGTTTTAAAATCTAGGTTTGCTTTGTTGAAAATTGCTTTTTGGCTATTCAAAAGCATGTTAAGTTTTTCTGAACTATAGGTGAATTTCTCAACAAATGGTTTCACTTTTTCAAGTTCTTCTTTGTATTTCTTATTTTCTTGCAAAATCTCTTTGTTTTGTTTCATAAGTTTTTCATTTGTTGCAAAAACTTTGTCCTTCTTCAAAGCATCTTTTTCTTTCAAAACATTTTCTTTTGCATTTTTCAAAAATGTAATTTGATCATTCAATTTTCTGTTCTCTTGAAGCAAACTATCATTATCTATCAAAAACTTATCATTTATTCTAGAAAGTTCCAAGTTTTGCTGTTTCAATTCCTTAATTTCTATTTTAAGTTTTTGATATTCAACAAGTTCATCAAAAACATCACATAATTCATCAAAAGTAAATTCATTTTCGGGTTCAGATCTTACCTGTTCTTTATTTGCCATGAAGTAGATGTTGCCACTTCTTGCTGCTCTTCATTGAAGCTTGAATCTTCACTTTCACTCCACCTTGCCATCATCGCTTTCTTTTGAATTTCTTTTTGCACTTTTTGAGAGTGGAGCAATCAATTTTATAATGGCCGGGCTTTTTACACTCAAAACATATTGGTTTCTTCCTTTCCTTTTCTTTTTCTTTCTCCTTATTGGGCTCCCCTCTTTGTGGCTTTTTCTTGTAGTTGAACCTGTTTTTCCTCATGAATTTCTTAAATTTCTTTGAGATGAGAGCCGTCTTATCTTCCTCATCTTCCTCATCTGAATCATCACTAGAATCATTCTTGTTTATGGACTTGAATGCAATGGCCTTCTTTTTCTTGTCATTGTCCATAACCTTCTGCTTTAAGGATAGCTCATATGTCATAAGTGATCCCAAGAGCTGCTCAAGTAGAAGAGTGTTGAAATCCTTGGCTTCTTCAATAGTGGCCACTTTTGAATCCCAAGATGATAGAAGAGACTTGAAGATTTTGTTAACAAGTTTAGCATTAGATATAACTTTTTCTAAACTCATCATACCATTAACAATATTAGTGAACATTGTGTACATTTCACTAATTAATTTATTTGGTTCCATTCTAAACATCTTATAAGTATGAATGAGCATGTTAACTTTGTTAGTCTTCACTTGATGTGTACCCTTATGGGTCACTTCAAGTATGTCCCATATTTTCTTGGTGGAGGAACAATTGATATTCTATTAAACTCATTAGGGTCGAGTGCACAAAATAATAAATTCATAGCCTTTGCATTAAGCTCGCTTACTTAATGTCATTCTCATCCCAATCTTCTTCTAATCTTAGAGTGGGAATGCGATTAATCAAGATAGTAGGCTGATGAGGACCTTTAACTATGGTCTTCCAAATATTATTATCTATAGCTTGAATGTAGATACACATGCATGTCTTCTAGTACATGTAATTTGTGCCATTAAAGAGTGGGGAACGATTTGAGGCTTGACCCTCAACAATACCAACACCAATTTGGGCTACCATTAGATCATTGACTCAAGATCATTAGACCTATACACTGAGTACCAAGCTCTGATACCACTTGTTGCCCAGTGTAGCAACCAAAGAGTGGGGGTGAATTAGACTTTTTTAAAATTTTAAACTAAAACAAGTATGTGCTGAATTAATGTGTTTGTGAGATAAAGTGAATGTACTGATTATAATCTAGATGATGTGCTTTAAGTAATAAATAGTAATGCAATGGAAGTAAATAAGAAGATAAAGCACACACACAAACATAAGAAATTATAATGGTTTGGTGCACACTAAGCACCTACATCCACTCTCCAAGCTATCCCTTGAGAATTTTTACTATAATCACCAATATTATAGCCAACTTGTTTTTCGGGCTCACACGTTAAAACCCCTTGTTGACTTTGTCACTTAGGCTCACCAACAACCTTTTCCTCAAGCCAACCCGAGGCTTGAATTCTAATTCATGGCTTGGAAGGGCCTAACCCTAGTTTCAATAGCCTTGAAACTAGTTACAGCAAATAAAACCAAAGTATAGATTTGAGCATAAGAATAAAACTCTCAAAATAGTAGAAATAAAGTCTATGAAGCTTTTCTTGAATGCTTAAGTTATCTTCTTCTTCTTGAAAGCTATCAATGAACACTTTTGGATAATGATTTGAAGGGATAATAGTAAGAATGAAGATTTTTTCAGGTATAATCTTCTTTATGCCTCATTCTTGTCTTTTTAAAAGCTTTCTCAAAAGATAAGATTTGTCTCTAGTATTTCTTCTCTTTCTCTTATGTCTTCAATGAGTTTGGTGAGTGATAAATACTCCAAAAATTTTTGAAAAACTATTTTAGATTGTTGGAGTGAAGAATCTAGCCGTTATGGACTATTTGAGCCAATTCTGAACTTCTAAAAATATAGTTGTTACTGTTGTCATAACCAGTGAGTCGATCTGTGAGTCGACACTTGGATCGATACTTGAGTCTTTTTGAGTCGATACTTGGAACAACACCAGGTATAATTCTTTGAAATCCATGGTTCTACTTCATTTCTATTCTCAAGCTATGAGTCAACCTGTGAGTTGATACTTGAAATTGTGAGTGATACTTGAGTCGACACTTGAGTCAGTACTAGGCAAAAAGTCCAGGATGACACTATTCTATTTTCTTTCTTGTCTCAGGCCTTGAGCTGATCTGTGAGTCTACACTTGGGTCGACACTTCGTTGAAGTCCAAAAAATTAATTGTTGTCCATTTTTGTTCTCAGGTCTTGAGTCGACTTGTGAGTCCATCTATGAGTCGACCTGTGAGTCGACACTAGGTCGACACTTGAGTCAACACTTGGAGTGCTAGCTAAAACTCTGCATTCCAGTCTTTAGAGGTGTCAACACTTGCTTCATGAGTCGACACTTGGGTCGACACTTAGGTCGACACTTGGTCTATGCCATTTCTAAAAGGTGTGCCAAGCTTTGAAATTTTCAAATTTTATCCAATAGACTTCTAGTTTTTCTTCATTATGGCCAAAGTGATCAATTTCATGGATTTCAAAAATGAGAAGACTTCTTAAACTTTAAAATTCATCTTGTATTCAAGTGAATAACTTTGATACTTTTGTGTAAGGAGTTTGATGTACCTGTAACTTGATTCATAACTCCAATTGAAACATTAGTACCAAACATATATTCAACATTTTGTTATTCATCAAAATCAATGGCTAAAGCTAACAAGGATCTAATAGGATCAAGAAGGATCCAGAGCTAGAGGTAGGCCCGCTCTCTCTGGTAGAAGCCAACTTTGTCATATGATTGGAGGAAGAAGATTGTTATAGTCCCACATTGATTAATAAGAAAAAGTGCCATCTAGATTTCTTATGCTAGATCGGTCCTCCTTCTAATAGCTTAAGCTCTTGAGTTGTAAGCCATGATAAATGGTATCAAAGCAATCATGATGTGGGCTATGGGTATTATTCCATGACATAGTGCCTACTTAAATTTTGCTTAGATTTTACAGGCATACCACCAATTATTTCAAATAACTGATGCAAGAATCTGTGTCAAATGCTATAAGGTTCACATACAGATTATTATCCATTTAAGGAAGGGTGTAAACACTAGATTATATCTTAGCATATAGTATTTTTGATATGTTTAGGCTACTAAACTAGAGTCCTTGCAATATTTACTCAAAAACAACCTTTCCAACTTGTATTTGGTTAAATATAATTATACTTAACAAATTGACTCACCTATCTTCCACCAATGATGTTGATTGGTATGTATTTATCTAGATTAATAAACTTGCACAGTATCATATGCATGTTTCAAGAATATTAAGGCTCCTTGGTGTATACCTGCATCTTACTCAACATGTTATGCCTTAAGATTTATTCATTATTGCAAATCTTTTATTTCAATACCATGTATAGTTTTGCTATAATCAATAATAATTTTTTTAATATTTTTTCTAAAACTTGCATTGCATAGAAACATAGACCCGTCAATTGATTAATGTATATATTCTATAGTATCCATATATTTATTTTATTTTTGTATGGGTGAGAGAATTATATATAGTGGTCAATTGATTGTCTAGTTTGGATAGTTTGAAAATTGTAAATAATTTTATAGGTACTTATAGTAATCAAGCAGTATGGATCAAGTTCTAGATATATTTTGGACAGTATTATTTTTTAGTTCTCCTCAAACATCTTTAGTTGTATGGGGAGAACTAAAAGAAAATGCTGTCAAAAATTTTCTAGAGCTCTTATTGCATATCGTTTGATTACTGTAAATGACCTATATAATTAATATAATTCTTGAATGGGATGTAACCTATCTTTATCTATTAGTTGGTGATTGGATGCATTTATTAGTTAACCTATGTTATTTTTCATATAATTCTAAAATGATTTACTTGGTGCATTGTTATTGATTGAAGAATTTTTTTTATATTTAGATAACTTGAAAGTTAGATTATTTTATCCTAAAATGGATAAAAGTTGAATAAGTAAACTAAGAAATACCAAAGAATATTTAGATGAAATTCATAATTTTATCAAATTCAGTATGGACAAAAATAGTTTGAATGGAAAGGATTTATGTCCATGCCAACGATGTGTTAACAGTTCCTATCTAGATCTACAAACAATTGAAGAATATTTGATATGGAATGATTTTACAACAAGTTATATTGGGTGGATTTTTCATGGAGAACTTATGTTGCCAGAATCAAGTAATCAACTCTCGTCTGATCTTGGATCCAGTAATATGCAAGAGAATCTTGTAGGAGATAATGATATAACGAGTTTAATCACGGATGCTTTTCGACATAGTGTTCAAAACTTTGAAGGTTCAATTGATACACATGAAACAACTGGAATACGTGAAGGTTCTACATTCATTGAATGAACATATATCAAGGAGTAGATGTAACCATCAACTTCTAAGTCAGCTCAGTATCATAATTTAATAAAAAAAGTAGATGAACAATTATATTCGGGTTGTTTGAAATTTTCTAAGATCTCTTTTCTTATATATTTATTCCATATAAAATATATGAATGGATGGTCCGAAAAGAGTTTTACTATGCTTTTTAGGTTATTAAAGGATGCATTTCGAGAAGGCAATGGTTTACCATCCTCTTATTATGAAGCAAAGAAAGTTATCAACAATCTGGATCTTGGATATATCAAAAGTTTCATAGTTGTCCAAAAGATTGCATATTATATCATGATGAAAATGCTGATCGAGAGTCATTCAATGTATGCGGATCTTCACGAAGGATAACTCACGAAGGAGATGAGGATGACATAGTGAATGGAACAGATACACTATGGCATATATAGAAACTGTCAAAGTTATTGTATTACTTTCATCTTATTGCTTGACTGAGGATGGATTCATCATCGAAAATAGCTTCATTGACGAGATGGCATCATGAAGGGTGTACGAAGGATGGAATGTTGAGACATCTAGTAGATAGTTTAGTATGAAAAGAATTTAATTCTAGGCATTCTGATTTTACATCTGATAGTCGTAATGTTCGGTTGGGTTTAGCTTCAGATGTCTTCAATCCTTTTCGAACTCTAAATTCTATATATAGCACTTGGCCAGTTGTTCTTATACCATACAATTTACCACCATTGATATGCATGAAACAATCCTCATGTTGCCCAAATAGGCTAGCCCAAGAGAGAGAGGTGAATTGGGTTTCAAAAAACTTCTGACAAGTATGTGCTAATTAAAAATAATAAATCAATTTAAGTAAAATAGTTGCTTGTGTATTTCGAAAGTATTTGTGCGATCAAGATAATATACATTGGAAATAATAATGTAAATGCAAATCAAATAACAAAGAGAAGCAAGCAATCACAATGACAATAAATTTATAGTGGTTCGGTGCATCCCTTGGCACCTACATCTACTTCCCAATCTTCCTTGGAAATTTCACTATAATCACCCTTGATTATAGCCGATTAGTTTTTTGGGCTCATTAATCAAAACCCAACTTGTTTTCCAAGGATCACAAGTCAAAATCCCTTGTTGGTTTTATCACTTAGGCTCACCAACAACCTTCTTGATTTTTAATAAAAGCTAACCAAAAATCTTTATTGGTTTTAACATAAAGGCTCACAAACAAACCTCAATACTAGTTTCAATTTATTTGAAATAGTAGCAATAAAAGTACAAACAAAAGGGTATCGATGCAATAAAGCTTTCTAAATAAAAAAGCAAATATCTGTTTGAAGCTCTTGATGATGTTGAAGAAGCTTGTCTTCAAGTTGTTGAAGCCTTAATCAATGCTCGAATGGTTGAACTTGAATGCTCTTGAATGCTTTGAATGCTTGAAGGCTTAACTTCTCTCAAAAGTAATAAACTTTTAATGGATAATCAATAAAATCTCATTAGTTATTTTCTTCTTGAGTTTGGTTCACTTTAAATACCTATTCACACTTCAAATGATAATTTTTGACCATTAGAAAGGAGAAAATAGCTGTTCGGGGTGAAAAGGACTGATTCTGCATTTCAAAAAACTAGCCGTTACTGTTCATCAGAACTTCAAGTGTTGACACTTTAGGTCATGAGTTGACACCTTGAGTCGACACCTCAACTTCATGAGTCGATACTAATTCAACAAAAGTCTTCTAAAGCTCTCTAAAAATCTCAAGTGAGTTGACACTTTCTCTGATAAGTCGACACTTGAGTCGACACTTGGCTTCTATGAGTCGATACTTGAGGGAGTATTAAAATTCAGCATATGCTGTATAATTTTGTCTCAGGCCTTGAGTCGACACTTGAGCTCCATGATTCGATATTTCAACCATGCCATCTGAAACTTCTTATGCATATCAGCTCAAGCCTTTGTGAGTCGACACTTGAATTCCATGAGTTGACACTTGGCTGAAACTTTCTGAAACTCATCTAAAACTTTGTTGAATCTTCTTCAAACTTCAAACTTGAGTTCTTCCAAGTCATTCTTATGTACTTAAGTCCATTTAATCATAAAATTTTCATCAATGAAGAAGACTTCTTCAACTATTAGACAACCAATCAAACTTTTAACATAAAACAGTTTTGGTGAGTACCCTGTCTTTATAAAATATATTTTCAACACACATTAATACTCATATGTACTTAAGTATTTTGTCATTCATCAAAATCAAGATCAAAGTCAACAATCTCAACTTTTTTGATAATGACAAAACCTTTAAGTATATAAACATGATAAACTTAAAAGATTTGCAATAAATTCAAGATAAAGCTCCTCCTCAAAATATGATTTAAATATTTTTCAAAAATTTTAAAAATTTTTTCAAACTTTCTCTTCCTTACTAATTCTTCCCTTTATCTCATAATTTTTTAAGCTTATCATATATCTCCTCCTTTTTGTCATCATGAAAAAAGATAAAAGACAATAAAGTAGGGATAAAGTGGAAAGAATAGCTAGAAGAGTAACAAGATCAATGACATACAAATGCAAGAAATTATCTGATGATAAGTTTTGCTCCCCCTGAATGTAATTCCCTTTGAAAAACATGGCCAAGAACATAATTTTTTGCTAAGTATTTCATATCATGCATGGGGGCCTATTTTAAATAACAAGCTTTTTATGCAATCTAAAAATTTGATCAAGATATGCATGATTTTTAAAACATTTTTAACATCCATTAAAGATAATTTGAAATCCATGAAATGTTCAAATGCTAGTTGATTTGATACCACAGAAAGTCTTATAGCCAAAAGTATATATATAATTCATCAAAATCAATATCTTATTCATACACATTGGTTATAAGTTTTGACTCGATATGATTGAGCAATAAAGATAATTCTCACGGCTACTTATACCACATAGAAAATGTTTAAATTAAACATGTATAAAAACACTAAGCCAGATATCAAGACATATTTTATCTAAAAATTTTAATTCAATAAATATAGAAGGGGATAATTAGATTTTACCAAATGATAGTCCTTAATCTGATCCACTCTTTATGTGTCTTGTACAGCCACTATTCAATCATCATTTTCTTTTCTTTTTGTTGGGCTGCAAGACATTCCTGCAAAAACAAATCAAGTGGATGCATTTGGTACCCAAGGTTTCTTGGGTCCTTTTAGATTAGTAGGGATGGTTCAATTTGGAACCTAGATATTTCTAAAATTATTTGTCTTCCTAAGATTACATTGATAAGTTTTGTGTCCAAATTTGTTACAGCTAAAACATATAACATTTGAAGAAGCTGGAATAAAGAAGTTTTTCAAATATTTTTGTTTCTTATGTTGTTTATATCCAAGTCCAACCTTATCAAAAATACCTCTTTGATTGCTTAACAATAAATTGAACTTTTCAAAGGTAAAAGTAAACTTTTCAACAAAATACTTCATTCTATCAAGCTCATTTTTAAAATTTTTGTTTTCTATTTCAAGGTCTTTGTTTTTCTTTAAAAGCTCATCATTTTAAACACAAACCTTGCAATCCTTTGAACCTTTTTCTTTTTCAAAATTTGATTTAATCTTTTTCAAATCTTGCAATTCTTCAAACAAATCATTTTTCTCATTTGAAACCTCATTGCATATGTTTTTTAAATCAACATTTTCTTTCACCAAACTATCTTTTTCTTCAAAAATTCTTCATTTTTGAAAGATAGTTCAGAAAGTTGTTTCCTTAAATCTTTATGATTTGATTTTAGTTTCAAATAAGTATTCGTTAATTCTTCAAATGCATCCTGTAATCATCAAAAGTAAAATTATTTTCAGATTCAGAATTTACCTCTTCTTCATTTTCCATGAAATATAGGTTGGCAACATTTTGCTCCTCCTCTGAAGTTGAATCTTCACAATCACACAATGTGGCTATCATGGCCATCTTTCTAAGTTTTGTCTTGCCCTTTTTGAAAAGAGGGCAATCCATCATGTAGTGGCCCGACCTCTTGCACTCAAAATAAATTGGAACTTCTTTCTTCTTCACCTTCCCCATTTCCTTTTTCTTGATCCTTGCTACTTCCTCCTCAAGAGTCTTCAAAATTTTTAAGCCATATTTGCAATCTCATCTTGATCTTCATCTTCTTCGGATTCATCACTTGAGCTTTCTTTAGGAGTTGTGGATGTAAGGGCTACCATTTATTTCTTTTTATCATTCTCATCCACCTTTTGCTTTAGGGACTGCTCATAAGTCATGAGAGAACCCACAAGCTAATCCAAGGGTAGCACATCAAGATCTTTGCCTCTTGAATCGCAGTCACCTTAGCATCCCAAGAAGAAGGCAAACATCTAAGAATTTTATTTACAAGTTCTGCATTAGAATAAATTTTGCCTAGATGTTTCAAGCTATTGATTATATTAGTAAATCTAGCATACCTTTCAGAAATAGATTCAAAATTTTTCATTTTAAATATTTCATATGTATGTACAAGCATATTAATTTTAGAATTCTTCACTTGATTTGTACCCTTATGGGTAACTTCAAGTGTATCCTAAATCTCTTTAACAGAATTACGTGCAGAAATTCTATTGATTTCACTTGGGTCTAAGGCACAAAATAGTAAATTCATTGGTTTAGCATTTAATTCAGCTTGTTTAATATCATTCTCATACCAATCTTATTCAAGTTTGAGTGTGGGAATGCCATTAATCAAAACAGTGGGTGTGTAAGGACCTTTAGTGATTATTTTCCAAAGATTATAATCTATAGACTAAATGAAAATATGTATGCATATTTTCCAATAAGTATAATTTGTGCCATTGAATAAAGGTGGTCGGGTTAAAGCTTGCCCTTCGGCAATACAAGCACCATATTGGGTTGCCATGATCTTTGCCTCAAGATCGATGGATCATTCGCTGAGTACCAAGTTTTGATATGCGGCACGGAGTACCGGGCTCTGATACCACTTATTGCCCAGAGAGGATAGCCCAAGAGGGGAGGGGATGAATTGGGTTTTAAAAATTTTTTGACAAGTATGTGCCAATTAAAAGTAATGAATCAATTTAAGTAAAACAGGTGCTTGTGTATTTCAAAAGTATTTGTGTGATCAAGATAATATGTAGCAGAAATAATAATATAAATGCAAAGCAAATAACAAAGAGAAGCATTCAATCACAAACACAATAAATTTATAGTGGTTAGTGCATCCTTTGGCACGTACATCCACTCCCCAAGCTTTCCTTGGAAATTTTACTATAATCACCCTTATTACAGCCGATTAGTTTTCGGGGCTCACTAATCAAAATTCAACTTGTTTTCCCAGGATCACAAGATAAAATCCCTTGTTGGTTTTATCACTTAGGCTCACCAACAACCTTCTTACTTTTTTATAAAAGCTAACCAAAAACCTCCATTGATTTTAACATTAAGGCTCATCAACAAATCTTAATACTAGTTTCAATTTACTTGAAACAAGTAGCAATAAAAGACAAGTAAAAGAGTATCATTACAATAAAGCTTTCTAAATAAAAAAGCAAATATTACTTTGAAGCTCTTGATGATGTTGAAAAAGCTTATTTTGAAGTTGTTAAAGCCTTAGTCATTGCTTGAATGGTTGGACTTGAATGCTTTGAATGCTTGAAGGCTCAACTTCTTTCAAAATTAATGAACTCTTAATGGATAATCAATAAAATCTCATTAGTTACTTTCCACTTGAGGTTGGTCCACTTTAAATACCTTTACACACTTCAAATGACAGTTTTTGATCATTGAAGAGGAGAAAATAGCCTTGGGGGCAAAAAGGACCGATTCTATGCTTTAAAAAATTAGCCGTTACTGTTCATCAGAACATCAAGTGTCGACACTTTAGGTCATGAGTCGACATCTCATTTTCATGAGTCGACACTAGTTCAACAAAAGTCTTCTAAAGCTCTTTGAAGATCTCAGGTGAGTCAACCTTGAGTGGACACTTGGCTTCCATGAGTCGATACTTGAGGGAAGTCTTGAAATTCAGTATGTTTTGTGTAATTTTTGTCTCAGGCCTTGAGTCGACCCTTGAGTCGACACATGAGTCGGCACTCATTTTCCATGAGTCGACACTTAAAGTGTTCCATCTAAAACTTTTTCTACGTATCAGCTCAAGCCTCTGTGAGTCGATACTTGAATTCCATGTGTCGACACTCAACTGAAACTTTCTGAAACTCATTTGAAACTTTATTGAATCTTCTTCAAACTTCAAACTTGAGTTCTTCCAAGTCATTCTCATGTACTAAAGTTCATTTAATCATAAAACTTTCATCAATGAAGAAGACTTCTTCAATTATTAGACAAGCAGTCAAACTTTTAGCATAAAACAGCTTTAGTGAGTACCCTATCTTTATAAAACACATTTTCAATACATATTAGTACTCATATATACTTAAGTGTTTTGTCATTTATCAAAATTAAGATCAAAGTCAACAATCTTTCCTTTTTTATGATGACAAAACTTTTAAGCATATAAATATGATAAACTTAAAAGATTTGCAATAAGTTCAAAATAAGATTTAAATATTTTTCAAAAATCTCAAAAATTTTATCAAACTTTCTCCACTATACTAATTCTTCCCTTTTTCTCAAGATTTCTTAAGATTATCATATCTCTTCCCTTTTTGTCATCATGAAAAAAGATGGAAGGCAATACAAAGTAGGGATAAAGTGGAAAGAATAGCAAGAAGAGTAACAACATCAATGACATACAAATACAAGCAATTATCTGATAATAAGTCTTGCTCCCTGAATGTAATTTCCTTTGAAAAACAAGGCCGAGAACATAATTTTTTGCTAAATATTTCATACCATGCATGGGGGCCTGTTTTAAATATCAAGCTTTTTATGCAATCTAAAAATTTGATCAAGATATGCATGATTTTTAAAACACTTTTAACATCCATTAAAGATAATTTGAAATCCATGAAATGTTCAAATGCTAGTTGATTTGATACCACGGAAAGTCTTATAGCCACAAGTATACATATATTCATCAAAATCAATATCTTGTTCATACACATTGGCTATAAGTTTTGACTCGATATGACTAGGCAATAAAGATAATTCTCATAGCTACGTATACCACATAGAAAATGTTTAGATAAAAATTTATAAAAACACTAAGCTAGATATCAAGACATATTTCATCTTATAATTTTAATTCAATAAATATGGAAGGGTATAATTAGATTTCACCAAATGATTGTCCTTCCCTAATCTGATCCACTCTTTATGTGTCTTGTACAGCCACTATTCAATCATCATCTTCTCTTTTTTTGTTGGGCTACAAGACATTCCTACAAAAATAAATCAAGTGGATGCATTTGGTACCCAAGGTTTCTTGGATCCTTTTAGGTTAGTAGGGATGGTTCCTTTTGGAACCCGGATTTTTCTAAAATTATTTGTCTTCCTAAAATTACATTGATAAGTTTTGTGTCCAAATTTGTTACAGCTAAAACATATAACATTTGAAGAAGCTGGAACAAAGAAGTTTTTCAAATATTTTTGTTTCTTATGTTGTGTATATCCAAGTCCAGCCTTATCAAAAATAGCTCTTTGATTGCTTAATAATAAATTAAACTTTTCAGAGCTAAAAGTAAACTTTTCAACAAAATACTTCATTGTATCAACCTCATCTTTTAAATTTTTATTTTCTATTTCAAAGTCTTTGTTTTTCTTTAAAAGCTCATCATTTTGAATAAAAACCTTGCAATCCTTTGAACCTTTTTCTTTTTCAAAATTTGATTTAATCTTTTTCAAATCTTGGAATTCTTCAAACAAATCATTTTTCTCATTTGAAACCTCATTGCACATATTTTTTAAATCAACATTTTCTTTCACCATACTCTCTTTTTATTCAGAATTTTTTTCATTTTTGAAAGATAGTTCATAAAATTATTTCTTTAAATCTTTATGATTTGATTTCAGTTTCAAATAAGCATTCATTAGTTCTTCAAATGTACATTGTAATTCATCAAAAGTAAAATTATTTTCAAATTCAAAATTTACCTCTTCTTCATTTGCCGTGAAACACATGTTGGCAACATTTTGCTCCTCCTCCTCTGAAGTTGAATCTTCACTATCACTCCATGTAGCCATCATGGCTCTCTTTCTAAGTTTTCTCTTGCCCTTTTGAGAAGAGGGCAATCCATCATGTAGTGGCCCAGCCTCTTGCACTCAAAACAAATTGGACCTTCTTTCTTCTTCTCCTTCTCCTTTTCCTTTTTCTTGATTCCTTGCTTCTTCCTCCTCAAGAATCTTCGAGATTATCGAGCCATATTTGCAATCTTATCTTAATGTTCATCTTCTTCAGATTCATCACTTGAGCTTTCTTTAGGAGTTGTGGATGCAAGGGCTACCGTTTTCTTCTTTTTATCATTCGCATCCACCTTTTGCTTTAGGTACAGCTCATAAGACATGAGAGAACCCAAAAGCTGATCCAATGATAGCACATCAAGATCTTTGACCTCTTGAATCGCAGTCACCTTAGATCCCAAGAAGAAGGCAAAGACCTAAGAATTTTATTTATAAGTTTAGTATTAGAATAAATTTTGCCTAGACTTTTCAAGCTATTGATTATATTAGTAAATCTAGCAACATTTCATAAATAGATTCAAAATTTTTCATTTTAAACATTTCATACGTATGTACAAGCATACTAATTTTAGAATTCTTCACTTGATTTGTACCCTCATAGGTAACTTCAAGTATATCCCAAATCTCTTTAGCAGAATTACATGTAGAAATTCGATTGAATTCACTTGGGTCTAAGGCACAAAATAGTAAATTCATTGCTTTAGTATTTAATTCAGCTTGTTTAATATCATTCTCATCCTAATCATTTTCTTGTTTGAGTGTGGGAATGCCATTAACCAAAACAGTGGATGTGTGAGGACCTTTGGTGATTTTTTTTCAAGGATTATAATCTATAGATTGAATGAAAATATGTATGCATGTTTTCTAATAAGTGTATTTTGTGCCATTGAATAAAGGTTGTCGGGTTAAAGCTTGCCCTTGACAATACAAGCACCATATTGGGCTACCATGATCTTTGACTCAAGATTAATGGATCAATTCGCTGAATACCAAGTTTCGAGATGCGGTACAGAGTACCAAGCTCTAATACACTTGTTACCCAGAGAGGCTAGCCCAAGGGGAGGGGGTGAATTAGGTTTTAAAAAACTTTTGACAAGTATATGCCAATTAAAAGCAATGAATCAATTTAAGTAAAACAGGTGCTTGTGTATTTCAAAAGTGTTTGTGTGATCAAGATAATATGCAGCAGAAATAATAATGTAAATGCAAAATAAATAACAAAGAGAAGCAAGCAATCCTAAATACAATAAATTTTAGTGGTTCGATGGTGAGGACACAAGAGCTAAGAAGAGGAAGCAAACCTTTTCCAATTCAATTGGATCACCAATGAGTAACTCCATGTGTTCTTTACAAAGAGCACTCGAGTCCCAGTTGTTTTGAGTTTGTAATTAGGTCAAATTGAGTTGTAATTTGATCAAATTGAGTATAATTTGGTCAATTAGGATTTTGGGTTACCAATTGAGTCCATTGAGTCCATCAATTGGTTTAAGAGTCTTGTAAATAGCATTAATTTGCTTTGTTTGATGAATTGTCTAGTTTGAGTCTTGTAATTAGTGTTTGAATAAGTTAAGGGGTGTCATAGGTACCCAAGACTCAAGTCGTCATTACCTTGGTAGATCAATTCTAGGTATAAAAAGGTTGTCCAAATATTCATTCAGACATTCAGACATTCAGACATCCAGATACATCAGACATCCAGACATTGGGACAACATTCAAAAACCATCTTTATCCAAAGTGGCATCCCATCCCATTTTTCATCGCCCATTTGAGATTTCAAGGAGGCGCTAAATTGAGAGGAGTAAAGCAGAAGGACTCTGCTTCTTATTTGGCACCCCCCCTCATTTTTGTTGCCCACTCCAGATGACGTCCACCTATGATCTATTCAAAAATTAAATGGAAGGAAGAGTGCAAGATAAGTGAAGTTATCTACTACATCTAAATTTCAAATGGAGTCCAAGATAAGTGGAGTTATCTTCTACATCTAAATTTCAAATGGAGTCTTATCCAAGTATCAACGGAGGATTAAGCAAACCTTTTTCAAATTCAAGTGGAGGGTTCAAATTCAAATGTTTCTTATCCCACGTTTCCATTCAAAGAGATGAGATGCCAATTGAGAATAAGAAGAAAATTAGCATCAAATGAAAAAGGATTAGCATCAAGGAAGGATTAGCATGCCATTTTTTCACATTTTCTTAAGTTGTTGCCCAAGTCAATTCAAATTTCAAATTCAAGGAGTGTTTGAATTTAAATGTAATTTAAATTTAAAAGAGTCCTATGATATCTTCATGTGTGAAGAAATCTATAAATAGGACCCCATACCCTTTGTAATTATTGATTATTGATTTATGAAATGAAATGCTTTCTTTTTCTACAAAGCTGGGTAGGCTTAGTGATTTTCTCTAAGGGTGGGGAGGTCCTTAAGTGCTCAAAGCAGGGAGATCCTTGAGAGCTCAAGGCAGTGAGGTCCTTGAGTGGAGGTTCTGCCGGATTCGATAATTGCTACCGATCTTGTTCTAGCTCTTCGCATCCAACCTTTTGTTTTTCCATTTCGAATCTAAATTATGTCAATCTTAAGTTTTTTTTGCTGCCTTCTTTGTAGATCCCAGTGTTCAAGGACCTTAGAGGACAGATCCTTTGCTTCTGAACCAAGATTTGATGTGGATCTGAAATCTGGAGTCCTGATCTTCATCCTACTGCGAAATCTGAGCGGTCGAGCAGTAGATCCATCTCGATTCAAAGTGAATCTTTATTGGGGTAAGTAACCAATCCTTTTCTTGTTATATTTGGTAATTGAAGCATGGAATAGCCTAATCTAAGATGGTTTCCTAGCCGTCGGGTCCTTATTCTTCATAGCTTGCAGAGCGGATTGCGGGTAAGTGGTAATTGCCTTCTTTACTCTCTTCAATCTATTATGTTAGTTGCTTTTCTATGATCATTTCACTATAAATCTAGTATAAAATTGAATCATCCTACACCTCATCGTAACCATCCCGCATCATCTTATTGGTATTAGAGCCTTAGGTTAGATTAGGGTTTCATGATTGCTAAATTCTGCACATACCTGAACTTGATCTGCATAGAACACCATATTAGATTAGTTATTTTCATCTGAAATAATTTTTTGTTAATCCCCAGTAAGTCAGTAATTAGCATCTTAAATTTTATTAAAAAACATAAAAAAATACTTTTCTGCATTTTTTTTAATCTTTGCTGCATAGTTTAGGTCTACTGCAATTTTTTACCTAGTTTCGATAGCTTTCATCATAGCTATCCGAAACTTAGTTCATTTGATTTTTTTTCATTAATCTAAGCCAAAAAAAACTCAGATCTAAATCTTCCTCATAGATTTCAGATCTGAGGGTTTAAAAAAATAATAATAATAAATAAATATCCTTTAAAATTATCTTAAGTACTTTGGTGGAAGGAAATCACGCCTCCTGAGCAAATATACAAAACTATATTTATGATCCATGGGAGTAATGAGCTAAGGCCAGACATGATAACCTGAGATTGAAGTTTGTTTTGTGCTTAAGTGTATGCTTGCTTGCTGGAATTTTTTATGATTTGTGTGTTTAAGATTGCTTGGTTAATTTCTTAAGCACAAATTAGGGTTTCTTTGGCACATTCGATCTATTTAGATTCCACTAAAATTTAATTCCTGCAATTTAAATCTAAAATCCAAAATTTAAAATTTAAAATTCGAATCTAAAATCTAAATTTAAAATTCAAAATTTAAAGTTTAAATTTTAAGTTGCTAGTGTTATCTTATCTTATCTCGGTAACAAGAATTGATTGTGCATTCATATTTTAAACCATTCTGAGGACAAGCAATATAACATAAGGGAAGGATTGAGACCCTTTCCTTAGTCCAAAACAACCAATCCCATTTGCATAGTCCTAAGCCTTAATTAAAATCGAGTAGCACTTAAAGCTAGGGACAACAACAGGTCGGGTTTTATATACATGTAAACCCATTGTAGTAGTAATTCTGTGTGTGCTTCTGAGAATTGGTGTCTAAGGCTAAAGGTCCAGAGGTAAACGCCCTAAGTAGACTGGTGGTTCTTTAATTAGGACCTCACGAAAGTGAGGGGAGCCTCCCACCACCCCACCTCTTACTTGGCCAATCGAGGAGTTACTACAGTCTTGGTTATCACCTTGACTAAGCACTATATTGGCCTTTAGATCTAGGAACCTTAGACTTAGGTTGATTTGTATTGTTTGCACTGCATGTCTACTAGGGCAGGTATCCCATACCAAGATCAACAGACTCAAGCCAGTACATCTGCATCTGTGGATTTCAGTCCAGAAAGCCTGATGCGTACTTTGACTGAATAGTTTAGGTAGTTGAATGGTAGGCTAAACCAAATTGAGCATAAAATGGGGAACCTTGAGGAATCTCATGTGTCTCTACCAAACATTATGCCTCCTAGACCCACTCCAATTAATATTCCTAGAGCCCAACATCTTGATCCTATTCCTAATCCAAATCCTAGATGCCCAACTCAGGATGAAACTGAAGAAGATAGAGCCTTTAGGATTGTTAAATTTGATGCACCCACATTGATGGGAACATAGATCCTAAGGTCTATACGGATTGGGAGAGTGACATGGATCAATATTTCGAATGGTATGAAATGTTGGAGGAGCGAAAGGTGAAATTTGCAAAGTTCAAGTTAGTCCGACAAGCATGATTGTATTGGATAATACTGAGAGATTGACCCTTCAAAGAAGACATATGCCCATAGTTACATGGAGAGATATTAAGGACAAGTTGAGAGAAAAGTATGTGCCATTAGCATATCGACAAAGGCTATTGGATCAATGGTAGGACTTGACCCAAGGTAGTAAGACCGTGACCGAGTACATTGCCAAGTTCGATGAGTTTGTTATGCGATGTGGTGCAGTCGAGTCAGAATCTGTGACACTATCTAGGTTTAGAAAAGGCTTGAATGAGGATATTAGAAGGGAGCTATTTTTAAGGGAAGTACATGATTTGCAACATGCTTACCATGTTGCTAGAGACCGTGAACGATTTCAAAGAAGACAACCTATCATCGACCTGAACTCAATAGGTTTAGTAACCCTAGAATTAGGTTAAGCCAAGTTCCTGTTAGTCGGCCTAGTGAACCCACACCAGTAGGTCGAGCGAATGATCGAGGAAAGGTACCAATTGGTCGAGAGGATGATCGAGGAAAGGCACCAATGGGTCATATGAATGACAGAGGAAGAGCACCTATAGTATGTGGAGAAGGAAGTCAAAATGTAGAGTGTTATAGGTGTCATCAGGTTGGCCATTTTGCTAATAAGTGCCCTGTATAGAACCTACATATAGGTGAGATGGGAAAAGAAGAGGAACCTGAAGCAGCTGAAGAGTGTGGAGAGGAAGTATATGAAGCTGAGCATGACTTAGCAGAAGAGTATGAAGGTAATGAGGAGGAAATAGAGTCACCTGACCTTGTAGGTGTTGTTAGGTGTATTCTAGCTCAGACCAAGAAGAACGAGGACTGGCATAGGACCAACATCCTGCAAACCTTTATCAAATTAGGGGACAAAGTATGTAAGATCATTGTAGACAGTGGGAGCTGTATCAATGATATTTCTACCAATGTAGTCAAAAGTCTAGGTTTACCTACAGCTCCCCATCCCATCCCCTATAAGGTTTCATGGATTGATGTTACCTCAATTCCCATTAAGTCAATTTGTCATGTCACAATCCATTTCCAATCATACCAAGAGAAGGTCTGGTGTGATGTGTTACCAATGGAAGTCTGTAGCATAATTTTGGGAAGACCCTGGTTATATGACCATGATGTTACCCTATTTGGAAGATCAAATTCTTGTTCCTTTAATTATCAGGGTAAGAGGATAGTCATAAATTCAACCCCATCCAACAAAAACATTAAGAGGGGGTCTAGTAATTTGAAAGAAGAGAAACCAGAATTGAACATAATTACTACTAAAGAGATGGAAAGAGAAATCATTGGAGGTGCACCCATTGGAGTTTTAGTGGTTAAAGAGATTCATGAACAACCTAAACTGAACACCCTAAGGAAGTTGTAGAGCTTATGAAAGACTTTTAGGATGTGTTTCCTGAAGACTTGCCAAATGAACTATCACCATTAAGGGACATCCAACATGCCATAGACTTAGTCCCACAAGCTACATTGCCAAACCTCCCATATTATAGGATGAACCCTACAGAACACCTAGAGATGCAAAGACAAGTAGGGGAGCTTTTTCAGAAAGGATTCATTAGGGAGAGACTTAGTCCTTGTGCAGCTCCAGCCTTGTTAACCCCGAAGAAAGATGGCACTTGGAGGATGTGTGTCGACAGTAGAGTCATCAAAAAAATCACTGTTAAATATAGGTTTTCAATTCCCCATTTGGATAATATGTTAGATATGATGGCCAGATCAACCATTTTCTCAAAGATTGACCTTAGAAGTGGCTATCATCAAGTTAGGATCAGAATTGGGGATGAATGGAAAGCAGCCTTTAAGACTAAGGATGGTTTGTACGAATGGTTGGTAATGCCTTTTGTTTGTCCAATGCTCCTAGCACTTTTATGAGGATAATGACCCAAGTATTAAGTGCCTTTATAGGAAAATTTGTGGTTGTATACTTTGATGATATCCTTATATATAGTAAAACAAGGAAGGATCACTTAGACCATCTTTATCTAGTGTGTCAGACCCTTAGGAAAGAAAACCTATATGCCAATCTTAGAAGTGTAGCTTCATGACCACTAGGATAGTCTTTCTAGGTTTTATAGTAACCCCAAAGGGAGTGTCAGCTGATCCTGAGAAGATCAAATCAATAGTTAAGTGGACCATACCTAGGAATATTCATGATGTCCGTAGTTTTCATGGATTAGCCACCTTCTATAGAAGATTTATCGAAGAATTTAGTTCCATTGTGGCATCGATTAAGATTGCATTAGGAAGGGAGCCTTTAAGTGGACCAAGAATACTGATAGAGCCTTCCTAGAGATAAAAGAGAAGATGGCACAAGCCTCGATCTTGAGACTTCCTGATTTTTCTAAAGTATTTAAAGTTGCTTGTGATGCTTCGGGTGTTGGCATAGGAGTACTTAGTCAAGAGAATCATCATGTAGCCTTTTTTAGTGAAAAATTAAATGAGGCTAAATCCAAGTACTCAACCTACGATAAAGAGTTTTATGCGGTAGTATAAGCATTGAAATATTGGAGACATTATTTACTACCACAGGAATTTATTTTGTACTCTGACCATGAGGCACTTAGGTTTCTAAACTCTCAGAAAAATTAAATCCAAGACATGCTAAGTGGGTAGAGTATCTCCAGTCTTATACTTTCATGTTGAAGCATCGAGCTAGTTTAGAAAATAAGGTTGCAAATGCCCTTAGATGCCGATCAATGTTGTTGAATTGTGTCAATACTGAGGTTGTTGGATTTGACAAGCTTAAGGACCAATATGTGTCTTGTCCAGATTTTGGAAAAATCTATGAGAAAATCAAGCAAGGAACCATCTAGTTTGGATAGTGATTATACTTTGCGAGAAGGTTATCTTTTTAAGGGAAATAAGCTTTGCATACCTAGAAATCCCTTAGGGAATTTCTAATTTGGGAGATCCATGCTGGAGGCTTAGCAGGACATTTTGGAAGAAATAAGAAGACTATTCTGGCAATGGAGGACCAATTCTTCTGGCCAAGTCTTAAGAAATGTAGCATAAATAATGGCTAGGTGTAGAACTTGTGCTATTGCGAAGTAGCAAAGACAAAACACTAGCCTCTATACCCCTTTGCCTGTGCACGACTGCCTTGGCAAGATCTAAGTATAGACTTTGTTCTAGGTTTACCAAAAACCATGAGGCGACATGTTTCCATCTTTGTCGTGGTAGACGAATTTTCCAAAATGGTGCATTTCATTTCTTGTTCAAACATTCAATGCCTCTAGAGTTGCCAAACTTTTCCTAGATGAGGTGGTCAGAATACATGGTTTACCCAAGACAATTGTGTCTGATAGGGATGTACGGTTCACAAGTTATTTCTGGAAAACCCTCTAGCATATGTTAGGGACTAAGCTGAAGTTTTCTACTACTTATCACCCTCAAACTGATGGCTAGACCGAGGTAGTGAACTGAAGTCTAGGAAACTTGTTAAGATGTCTGGTAGGGGAGAATACTAGCAATTGGGACCTATTACTGTCTAGAGCTGAGTTTGCTTATAACAGTTCAGTCAATAAGTCTACTGGTAAGAGTCCTTTTGAAATTGTACATGGGTACAAGCCACGAAAGCCTTTAGATTTGATACCATTACCCATGCATGCCCACATTTCCGAATTAGTCGAGTCATTTGCACATGTCGAAGCATTGCATAAAGAAATTAGTAACAAAATTAAAAGGGCAATGAATCATATGAGCACGAGGCTAATTTACATAAGAGATTTAAAGAGTTTAACAAAGGGGACTTCATCATGATCAGGTTATGACCTGAACGGTTTCTAGTCGGAACCATGAAGAAACTACATACCCGTAGTGCTAGACCGTATAGGATTATAAAGAAGATTGGACCTAATGCTTATATGCTAGAATTATCATCTGAGTTAGGTATTAGTCTGACCTTCAATATATCTGATCTAGTCGAGTTTAAGGAACCAATGGTGATACCTAGTGAGCCATTTGAGCCTGATCCCACCTTTGAGAGTGACCCTATCCCAGAATGTCCACCAGCCAAATTATTAGAGGAGAGAAAAGATTAAGCAGATCATGGATGAAAATATCATAACTACTAGAAATAAGAACTACCAAAGATATCTGGTTTGTTGCAAGGGAGACCCAAGTCTGAGGATTCTTGGATCACTAAAGAGGATCTTCAAAAGTTGAACCCTGACTTGCTAGAACATTACCAGAGCCGAATTGACCCATACTCGACGGGGTCGAGTTCCTCCCACCCTGGGAGAATTGGTGATGATATAAGAGCTAGGAAGAGGAAGCAAACCTTTTTCAATTCAATTTGGATCACTAATGAGTAAATCCATGTGTTCTTTACAAAGAGCACTCGAGTTCCAGTTGTTTCGAGTTTGTAATTAGGTCAAATTGAGTTGTAATTTGATCAAATTGAGTGTAATTTGGTCAATTAGGATTGTTGGGTTATCAATTGAGCCTATTGAGTCCATCAATTGGTTTAAGAGTCATGTAAATAGCATTAATTTGCTTTGTTTGATGAATTATCTAGTTTGAGTCCTATAATTAGTGTTTGAATAAGTTAAGGGGTGTCATAGGTACCCAAGACCCAAGTCGTCATTACTTGGTAGATCAATTCTAGGTAAAAATAGGGTTGTCCAAATTTTCATTCAAACATTTAGACATTCAGACATTCATACATTTAGACATCCAGATACTCAGACATCCGGACATCCAAACATCCAGACATTGGGATAACATTCAAAATCCATCTTTATCCAAAAGAGGCACCCCATCCCATTTTTCGTCGCCTATGTGAGATTTCAAGGAGGCACTAAATTCAAAGGAGTAAAGTAGAAGGACTCTACTTCTTATCTGGTGCCCCCCCTCATTTTGTCTCCCACTCTAGATGACATCACCTATGATCTACTCAAAAATTAAATGGAAGGAAGAGTCCAAGATAAGTGAAGTTATCTACTACATCTAAATTTCAAATAGAGTCCAAGATAAGTTGAGTTATCTACTACATCTAAATTTCAAATGGAGTCTTATCCAAGTATCAAGGGAGGATTAAGCAAACCATTTTCAAATTCAAGTGGAGGGTTCAAATTCAAATGTTTCTTATCCCATGTTGCCGATCAAGGAGATGAGATGCCAATTGAGAATAAGAAGAAAATTAGCACCAAATGAAGAAGGATTAGCGTCAAGGAAGGATTATCGTGCCATTTTTTCACATTTTCTCAATTGTTTTCCAAGTCAATTCAAGTTTCAAATTCAAGGAGTGTTTCAATTTAAATGTAATTTAAATTTAAAAGAGTTCTATGATATCTTCATATGTGAAGAACTCTATAAATAGGATCCCAAACCCTTTGTAATTATTGATTATTGATTTATGAAAAGAAATGCTGTCTTTTTCCACAAAGCTGGGTAGGCTTAGTGATTTTCTCTAAGGGTGGGGAAGTCCTTAAGAGCTCAAGGCGGGGAGGTCCTTGAGATCTCAAGGCGGTGAGGTCCTTGAGTGGAGGTTCTGCCGGATTTGATAATTGCTACCGATCTTCTTCTAGCTCTTCGCATCCAACCTTTCGTTTTTCCATTTCGAATCTAAATTATATCAATCTTAAGTTTGGTTTGCTGCATTCTTTCCAGATCCTAGGTGTTCAAGGACCATAGAGGATGGATCCTTTGCTATCGAACAAGATCTGACGGTGGATCTGAAATCTGGAGTCCTGATCTTCATCCTACTACAAAATCTGAGCAGTTGAGTAGCAGATCCAACTCAATTCAAAGTGAATCTAATGGGAATTCTCCTAGGATGTTGGGGATCATGCAGTATGCAGAATTGACTTCCAAAATAAAATTTCATAGCGTGATACCCTAACATGTATAACATGTATAGAAAACCCTAATTCTCGGGAACCCCTTGTGCAATATCAACTAATGAATCATAAAACAGAGTCAAGGAAAATACCTGGATTCTGAAACCCAACTTTTCCACAAGGTTCACAAGTGCAAACCCTTCAACGGTGATCCACATGAAACTCAAACCAAGGAAGAACTCCTTCTTCATGTTGCTTGGAGAAGTGGAACTCTTTCGGCAGCCTTTGGTCTATTGACCATTGTAGGATACCTCGTACTACTGAAGGGAACTCAAGACACTGTCCTAAACCACTTTAGGTTCTAAGACTACCCTTATTTAGGACCCTATAGGCTTATGTCCTAAAACCAAGCCTTGTCCTAGTGTAGAAGAACTTGTCTTAACAAGACAAGTCTTGTCCTAAAATAGGGAGGGAGGGAGAAAGTGGAAGACTCTCAGATAGACTCTCGAAAAATAAAAACACAGATCTCAGAAGACCGAAGAAGAAGAAGTAGTAGTTCTTCATTTCATCATACCCCTATTTATAATCTCAGATGGGACGTGAAATGCGTCCTGACAATACTTATCAATATGAAATATCATATCTGATAAGACTCTTCAGGAATGGAGAGTCATATCTGTGTTCTTTCACTTACCACATCAATCCGATCATGCCATGTGTCAAATACTGATTTCTAAGATAGGAAGACACCTCTTCTAATCTGAAGTAATGCGAGGCTTGAAGAATTTCAGAGGCAGAAGGACTCTACCCTCTGTTGTGCGCGTGCATATGAAAAGGTGCGACTCTTCAAGCCGTCCCATTCAAACTTTAAGCTGCTCTTTTGACTTGTCAAGGTGTAGAGATTGAGCTAAGAGGCACCTTCCTGATGAAGCTCCTAGAGTCTCATCTGTAGAAGGACTCTCAGTCCATCTGCATGCCATACTTTTTCCCTGGTGTGCCAAAGGGCGCCAATAGTCTTTCCCTTACCATTTAGTCCACCCATAGCATCAAATTGACTTAGTCAAACATATGCAATATGGGTGTCATTGGAAATGGAATCAAATAAGCTTTCTGACCATATCTTTTATTTTTAGATCAAAAGTCTGTAGCTCCTTCTGTGCCTTTCTAAAGTTAAGTATCATTTAGGTACCAAGAGTCCCATGCCATTGGGACTCTTCATATATGGCACCTAAAATGCCCTTAAGTTCAAATTAAAATAAATTAATCTCTGATTTGGTTAGCCCCACTTAGGACTCAACCTAATTTAGGTTTACTATAATTAGGTTAGCCCAATTAGCAAGCAATCAAACCCAATCTAATTAGGTTAGGAATTAGGTTAGCCTACATATGCTAGTATGCAATCTGGCTAACCAATTAAGATCCTATGACCCTGATTATATCATGAATGACTTCCTTAGCCAATTCTCTATTGTGTATAACCCATTGGGTTCCACATCTAGCCAGCAGCAGGTTTAGGTTTGAGCCGATTCGATCCGATCAAACCTATTGACCTAACTAGGTCAAATTGGCTCACCTAATTGTCCAATTCAAATCACACATTGAATTGACTCATGAAACCAAATCAATTGGTTCATGAAAACCTACAAGACAAGATTGACATCTAGCAACATGTCATGCCTACCTAGAAGATGAGGAATTTGGTGGAAAATATCAAAATATCCTTCAGTAGTAAGTTATCGTGCAATTCAATCTTTCGATCTTCCATTATCTTGATTAAGTAATAGGTATGGATATATGTCAAACCCTAATACTTAATCATATCGAATCTCAGCTCGATCATGAGGACTCAACTAATGACTGATTAGATTCCACTAATCTCATCCTGCTTTGATCAAAGGCTCTTTGAGTCACTCATCGAAGAGATTGCAAGGGATAACAATTCATCTTACTAGGAATGATCGATTCCATGTTGGTCCACTCATATCCTTCGTACACCTTCCACCATACCTAGAACACCCCGTACATGTCACAATGGCATGAATGAGTATGAACCAAAGTATAGCTTAGTGTGCACAAGAAACCATGGTGACCACAAGTCTAAAGATCACATGCACAACTTCTACTCTGGGATCTATCTTTTGACAAGTAGTAAGACTTCCATAAGATAGTCCCGGTGCGCATCTATCCAGTATACTCATACCCTGATGAGCACCCTTATCCTTGTATTATTATCTCTACAAAAGTGGTTGTGAGATCAACCACCCTCATCAACTGAGCATACATAGGATAAGCTAGTCTTTCCAGATTCATCGATCCCCGAATCGATGGTCCAATGACTAGGAACATTCTAGATTAGGGTTTATAGGTATTAGGTCTCACTGTTATGAACTCCATCATAATCCTAATTCCATTGCCCTACTCTATGGATTCATCATAATCAATAAAAAATATGACACAGCAGTATATGATGAATCAAATGCCTTTACTAATATGAAAGTATGTCATACATGAGCTGGAAGCTTACAAAAAGGCCCTCATAATGATTGGCTCTTAGGACACTTTTCTATCAAACTCCCACTTGCACTAAAGCCAACCCTTGTATTTCATGCCCATACAATCTAAGTGACAATCTAACTACTGCTTGGCTAAAGCTTTAGTGAATGGGTCTGCTATATTGTTCTTTGTATCAACACATTCAATGATGACATCTTGTCTTTCAATAATCTCTCGAACGAGGTGGAACCGTCTTAGAATGTGCTTGGACTTGTGATGAGACCTCGGTTCCTTAGCTTGCACAACAGCCCCAATGTTATCATAGTATAATGGCATTGGCTGTTGTACATCTGGAACCACGCCCAATTCCATGATGAATTTCTTCATCCAGATAGCTTCCTTCGTGGCTTCACTAGTAGCTATGTACTCTGCCTCAGTGGCTGAGTCAGCTACTGTTGGCTGCTTTGTACTCTTCCAACTCACTGCAGCACCATTCAGATGAGACATACCCTGATGTGGATTTGTTATCATCTGGATCTGATTGAAAACTAGAATATGTATAACCTTCTAGTTTCAAATCAGATCCTCCATATACTAGAAAAATATCTTTAGTCCTTCTCAGGTACTTAAAAATATTTTTCATAGCTCTCCAATGATCCTCTCCTGGATCTACCTAAAACCTGCTCACTATGCCCAAGGCATATGCAACTCAGGTCTGGTACATAACATGGCATACATTATCGATCCTACAGCCGAAGCATAATGAATCATAGCCATCCTCTCTCTTTCTTCTGATATCTTAGGAGACATTTTCTTAGAGAGATGTATGCCTTGACTTATAGGTAAGTAACATTTCTTACTTCCATCATGTTGAATTTCTTCAACACTAAGTCAATGTACCTAGATTGGGATAAGCCCAGCATCCTCTTGGATCTATCTCTATAGATCCTTATACCCAGTATATAGGATGCTTCTCCCAAATCTTTCATGGAAAACTTTGATGATGGCCAAGTTTTAACTGATTGCAATATTAGGATATTATTCCAATGATCAATATGTCATCCACATAAAAACTAAGAAAACAATGGCACTCCCACTTGTCTTCTTATGTACACATGGTTCATCCACATTTTTGATAAAACCAAATCCTTTGATTGTTTCATCAAAATGGATGTTCCAACTCTTCAATGCTTGCTTAAGTCCATAAATTGACTTCTTTAACTTGCATACCTGGTTTGGTCTCTCACTTAAGACAAACCCCTCTGGCTGTGACATATAGACTTCTTCCTCAAGATTTCCATTGAGGAAAGCAGTCTTTACATCCATTTGCCAGATCTCATAGTCATGGTATGCTCTATGGCAAGCAGTATCCGAATGGACTTGAGCATGGCTACTGGAGAAAAGGTTTCATCATAGTCTACACCATGTTTTTGTCTAAAACCTTTTGCTACCAGCCTAGCCTTATAGGTCTCAACTTGACCATCTGCTCAATCTTCTTCTTGAAGACCCATTTACACCCTATCGGGTTAATTCCTTCAGGTGGATCTACCAAGGTCCAAACCTGATTGGAATACATGGAGTCTATTTCAGATTTCATGGCACCAAGTCACTTGTCGGAGTCCCTACTCTCGACAGCTTCCGAATAGGTCACAGGATCATCATCTTGTATGATACTAGCTTCATTGTCATCCCCGATGACAAAGCCATATCTGAGAGGTGCTCCCGCACCCTCTTTGACCTTCGGAGAGGAGGTGTGTACTGTGGTTGTTCTTGATATATAAGAACCTCTGGTTGAGAACTTCACTTGAAGGCTCATCAGTTTGTTGGTTCTTTCTTCACACAACTCAAGTAAAGAATCACTACATCCTTCTTGGATAAACTCATGTTCCAAGAATGTAGCATGCCTACTGACAATTATCTTCTGCTCAGTAGCATTATAAAAGAGGTATCCCTTACCTTCTTTTGGGTAGCCAACAAACCTACACTTGTCAGCCCTAGCACTTACTTATACCCAAAGTTATTCTTGACATAAGCATGGCAACCCCAAATCTTTAAGTACTTAAGACTTGGTCTTTACCATTCCATAATTCAAATGGAGTGCTACTTACTGACTTAAATGGAACCCTATTTAATATGTATGCAGTAGTCTCAAAGGCATGTCCCCAGAAGGAAATAGAAGATTGTGAAGCTCATTATGGACCTCACCATGTCCAACAAGGTGCGGTTTCTCCTTTCTGCCACTCCATTTAATTGGGGTGTATAAGGAGGGGTCCATTCAGAAATAATGCCTTTGTCCTTGAGATGGTTCAAAAACTCACTAGACAAGTATTCCCCTCCTCAATCAGACCAAAGAGCTTTAATACTAAGTCCAGTTTGTCTTTCAACCATACTCTGATATTCTTTAAACTTATCAAAGGCTTCGGACTTGTGTTTCATAAGATACACATAACTGAACCTTTATAAATCATCAATAAAAGTGATGAAATAAGAATATCCTTTTCTAGCCTAAGTTGATATAGGTCCACACACATCAGTATGTACAAGACCTAATAATTCAGTTGCCCTTTCTCCATATCCAGTGAATGGAGACTTGGTCATTTTTCCTTTGAGGCAAGACTCACAAGATCCTAATGATTGAAAATCATCAGGGTCAAAGTAATCCTCTTTGACTAACTTGTTTATCCTTGACTCACTGATATGACCTAACCGACAATGCCAGAGATATGTGATATTGACATTATCTCTTTTTCTCTTCTTGTCATCTACAAGAAGTATTTCATCATTGAGTACTAAAGTTAGAAGACCATTCACAAAGCAACCATGCACAAATATTGTATTATTATGAAGAATAGAGCAGCCACTGCTCTTTACACTTATTTCATATCCTTGTTGTAACAACAAGGGTATAGAAATAATGTTTCTTACAATATTTGGCATATAGTAGCATTCTTCCAAACTTATGATATTATCCGAAGGTAATAACAGAAGATAAGTGCCCACAGCTTCAGCATATATAGGTTCTCCATTTGCCCCCATATAATTTGAAGTCACCTTTCTTCAAATTTCTAATTCTGTGGAGTCTTGTAAAGATTTACAAATATATGACCCACATGCGGTATCCAATACCCATGAATTAGAAATAGATTCACTCAATGATAAATTGGTTTGTATCATGTACAAACCCCTAGATACACCACTTGCATCTAGCTTCACATTTGCAAGACAAGTCTTGCAATCCTTCTTCCAATGCCCAAATATGCTGCAATGGAAACAGGCTCCATCAGCCTTCTTCCTCAACAAGTCCACATAGTTTGAACCGGTTAACTTATTAGCATCCAAGATGCCACTCAGTGATAAGTTTGAAGCCATTATTTAAATATCCTATATTTAATTAAAGAATAATATCAGCAGACCACTCAAGATGACATCCATAACTAGATAAGGACTTTCTATTTAATTATGTCTCCCACTATTTTCTTCAAATACCATAACCCTCAACTATGGTAAGCGAGAAACCTTTCCTGGTTTCCTTAGTGGGGTTGAGATCCTTATTCCTCATGAGTGCCTTGTGTATGCACAACAAACACACATGAGTTCAAAGGTAGGACAACCTTTCCAATTGTAACCTATGCAATTCTCAATAATTATCTTTGCCTTTAAGACACTTATGGCCTTGTGTATGCACAACAAACATAATATCGTAGTTTAGTCGGACCCTTCATTTTCATATAGCCATGATTGAATAATGGTATCCTTGTGTATACACAACAAAGCAACATTTCTAACCATGCCATAAAGCACTAAGTGCATCAAGACAAATCTTATATCAAACCCTAGAGTAGGCCTTGTGTATGCACAACAAACCTACTATAGTCTTGACATAAATTTGGCTTAGCATGAAGGAAGGCAAAATATAGTACACTTAACCAATTAGCATTACCAAATTAAGATTTAGATATGACCAAATTGGCCCGGTGAGTGGAGGGGTGAGGGGTCCCCCCATTGCTTTCCTAAGACACCAATCAGATTGGCCAGGTCAGTCAACGAAACCAATTAGAAACCTCATTTCCTTTACTCCCCAGAACCACTTGCCTAGATACCAATTGGCTGATCAAACCCTAACCAGTTTTGCATTTTGACTACATTTTATACTATGACCAAATATGATTTTTGATGAGGACTTTGATGGTCTCAAAACACATTCTAAAACTATCATGATAATAATGTTTATTACAACTAGTATAAACATAAACATGATATCCAAGTTTATAACAAATATAAACCCAATGCATATGACTCTAGCATATGCATTAAAATTCATGTCATCAAGCATATTACCATAATATGCATAGAATTATATGACAATTAGCATATTACCCTAATATGCAAATCAAGACATGATAAAATACCTTTCACCTCATTTATTGATGGGATATGGCCTCAGCAGCACCCCTACACGCCATAGGAGACCCATTAAATGGGAAAAGAAGGCCTTTAAACCCTACTTGGCTCCTATGACCGGACGGCCATGGTGACTAACCCAATCCAAAGCAGTTACTTGGTTCATGCATAATTTCATATTGACATAATATCATACATATGAACATGGTCGAGTCGACTCGATAAGGTTCAGGTCGGCTCGGTAGTGGAATTTAATCAAACTCCAAAATGATTCATAATTGGAATGCCACAAGGATGGCTCTGATACCACTGATGGGAATTCTCTCAGGGTGTCGGGGATCATGCAGCATGCAAAATTGACTTTCAAAATAAAATTTCATAGCATGATATCCTAACATGTATAACATGTATAGAAAACCCTAATTCCCAGGAACCCCTTGTGCAATATCAACTAATGAATCATAAAATAGAGTCAAAAAAATACCTGGATCACTGAAACCCAACTTTTCCACAAGGTTCACAAGTGCAAACCCTCCAAGTTGATCCACACGAAACTCGAACCAAGGAAGAACTCCTTCAAGTTGCTTGGAGAAGTGGAACTCTTTCGGCAGCCTTTGGTCTATTGACCATTATAGGACACACTGTCCTACTGAAGGGCACTCAAGACACTATCCTAAACCACTTTAGGTTAGGACTACCATCCTCTAGGACCGTACAGGCTTATGTCCTAAAACAAAGCCTTGTCCTAGTGTAGAAGAACTTGTCTTAACAAGACAAGTCTTGTCCTAAAACAGGAAGGAGGGAGGGAGAAAGTGGAAGACTCTCAGACAGACTCTCGGGAAAATAAAAACACTGATCTTAAAAGACCGAAGAAGAAGAAGAAGTAGTTCTTCATTTCATCGTACCCCTATTTATAATCTCAGATGGGGCATGAAATGCATCCCAACAATACTTATCAGATATGAAATATCATATATGATAAGACTCTTCGGGAATGAAGAGTCATATCTGTGTTCTTTCACTTACCAGATCAATCCCCATCGTGCCATGTGTCAAATACCGGATGCGTCTTCTAATCTGAAGTAACATGAGGCTTGAAGAGTTTCAGAGGTAGAAGGACTTTGCCCTCTGTTGTGCCCGCGCATATGAAGAGGCGCGACTCTTCATTGCGCGCCACCTTTCACACCTCTTCAAGCCATCCCATTCAAACTTTAAACCAGTCTTTTGACTTGTCAAGGTGTGGGAATTGAGCTAAGAGGCACCTTCTAATGAAGCTCCCAGAGTCTCATCCATAGAAGGACTCTCAGTCCATCTGTGAGCCATACTTTCTCCCAGGTGCGCCAAAGGGCACCAATAGTCTTTCCCTTTCCATTTAGTCCAACCAAAGCATCAAATTGACTTAGTCAAACATATGCAATATAGGTGTCATTGGAAAGGGCATCAAATAATCTTTTTGATCATATCTTTTATTTTAGATCAGAGGTCTGTAGCTCCTTCTGTGCCTTTTTGAAGTTAAGCTGTCATTTACGTACCAAGAGTCCCATGCCATTGGGACTCTTTATATATGGCACCTAAAATTCCCTTAAGTTCAAATTAAAATCAGATCAAGCTCTGAATTGGCTAGCCCCACTTAGGATTCAACCTAATTTAGGTTTTCCATAATTAGGTTAGCCCAATTAGCAAGCAACCGAACCCAATCCAATTGGGTTAGGAATTAGGTTAGCCTACATCTACTAGTATGCAATCTGGCTAACCAATTAGGATCCTATGACCCTAATTAAAACATGAATGACTTCCTTGGCAAATCTCTATTGTGTGTGACCCATTGGGTTCCACATCTAGCCAGCAGTAGGTTTAGGTTTGAGTCGATTCGATCCGATCAAACCCGTTTGACCTAATTAGGTCAAATTGGCTCACCTAATTGTCCAATTCGAATCACACATTGAATTGACTCATGAAACCAAACCAATTGGTTCATGAAAACCTACAAGACAAGATTGATGTCTAGAAACATGTCATGCCTACCTGGAAGATAGGAATTTGGTGGAAAATATCAAAATACCCTTCAGTAGTAAGTTACCGTGCAATTCAATCTTTCGATCTTCCATTATCCCGATTAAGTGATATGTATGGATATATGTCAAACCCTAACACTTAATCATATCGAATCTCAGCTGATCATGAGGGCTCAACTGATGACTGATTAGATTTCACTAATCTCATCCTGCTTTGATCAAAGGCTCCTTGAGTCACTCATCGAAGAGATTGCATGGGATAATAATTTCTCTTACTAGGAATGATAGATTCCTTGTTGGTCGACTCACATCCTTCTTACACCTTCTACCATACCCAGAACACCCTATACATGTCACAATAGCATGAATGAGTATAAACCAAAGTATAGCTTAGTATGCACAAGGAACCATGGTGACCTCAGGTCTAAAGATCACATGCACAACTTCTACTCTGGGATCTATCTTTTGACAAGTAGTAAGACTTCCATAAGATAGTCCCGGTGCGGATCTGTCTAGTGTACTCATACCCTGATGAGCACCCTTATCCTTGTATTAGTGTCTCTACACAAGTGGTTGTGAGATCAACCACCCTCATCAACTGAGCATATATATGATAAGCTAGTCTTTCCGGATTCATCGATCCCCGAATCGATGGTCCAACGACTAGGAACATTTTAGATTAGGGTTTATAGGAATTAGGTCTCACTGTTATGAACTCCATTATAACCCTAATTCCATTGCCCTATCTATGGGGTTCATCATAATCAATAAAAAACATGACACACAGTATATGATGAATCAAATGCCTTTATTAATATGAAAGTATGTCATACAAGAGCTGAAAGTTTACAAAAAGGCCCTCATAATGATTTTCTCTTAGGGTGCTTTTCTATCAGAATCTCCATTGGGATAAGTAACCAATCCTTTTCTCGTTAGATTTGGTAATTGAAGCATGGAATAGCCTGATCTAAGATGGTTTCCTAGCCATCGGGTCCTTATTCTTCATAGCTTGCAGAGCGGATTGCGGGTAAGTGGTTAATTGCCTTCTTTACTCTCTTCAATCTATTATGTTAGTTTCTATACTATGATCATTAGTCTCTAAATCATCTAGGCTAAATTGAATCATCCTACACCTCATCATAACCATCCTGCATCATCTTATTGGTATCAGAGCCTTAGGTTAGATTAGGGTTTCATGCTTGCTGAATTCTGCACATACCTGACTTGATCTGCATAGAACACCATATTAGATTAGTTATTTTCATCTGAAATTAATTTTTTGTTAATTCCTAGTAAGTCAGTAATTAGCATCTCAAATTTTATTAAAAAAATAAAAAAAAACTTTTCTGCATTTTTTTAATCTATGTTGCATACTTTAGGTCTACTGTAATTTTTTACCTAGTTTCGATAGCTTTCATCATAGCTATCCGAAACTTAGTTCATTTGATTTTTTTTCATTAATCTAAGCCAAAACAAACTCAATCTAAATTTTCCTCATAGATTTCAGATTTGACAATTTTAAAAAAAAATAATAAATAAATAAATATGTTTTTAATTATTTTGAGTACTTTGGTGGAAGGAAATCATGCCTCCTTAGCGAATCTACAAAAGTATATTTATGATCCATGGGAGTAATGAGCTACAGCCGGACATGATAACCCGAGATTGAAGTTTATTTTGTGCTTAAGTGTATGCTTGCTTGTTGGAATTTTTTGTGATTTGTGTGTTTAAGATTGCTTGGTTAATTTCTTAAGCATAAATTAGGGTTTCTTTGGCACATTCGATCTATTTAGATTCCACTAAAGTTTAATTCCTGCAATTTAAATCTAAAATTCAAAATTTAAAATTTAAAGTTCACATATGAAATCTAAATTTAAAATTCAAAATTTAATGTTTAAATTTTGAGTTGCTAGTGTTATCTTATCTTATCTTAGTAACTAAAATTGATTGTGCATTCATATTTTAAACCAATTCTAAGGGCAAGCAATATAACATAAGGAAGGATTGAGACCCTTTCCTTAGCCCAAAACAACCAATCCCATTTGCATGTCCTAAGCCTTAATTAAAATCGAGTAGCACTTAAAGCTAGGGACAGCAACAGGTCGGGTTTTATATACGTGTTAACCATTATAATAGTCACTTCTGTGTGTGCTTCTGAGAATTAGTGTCTAAGGCTAGAGGTCCAAAGCAAACACCCTAGCGGACTGGTGGTTCTAGGACCTCACGAAAGTGAGGGGAGCCTTCCACTACCCCACCTCTTACCTGGCCAATCGAGGAGTTACTACAGTCTTGGTTATTACCTTGACTAAGCACTATATTGGCCATTAGGTCTTGGAACCCTAGACTTAGGTTGATTTGTATTTTTGCAATGCATGTCTACTAGGGTAGGTACCCCATACCAAGATCAATAGACTCAAGGTAGTACATCTGCATCTATGGATTTCAGTCCAAAAAGCCTAATGCGTACTTTGACTGAACAGTTTAGGCATACTTTGACTGAACAGTTTAGGCAGTTGAATGGTAGGCTAGACCAAATTGAGCATAGAATGGAAAACTTGAGGAATCTCATATGTCTCCGCCATACATTACGCCTCCTAGACCCACTCCAGTTCATATTCTTAGAGCCCAACATCTTGATCCTATTCCTAATCCAAATCCTAGACGCCCAACTCAGGATGAAACTGAAGAAGATAGAGCCTTTAGGATTGTCAAATTTGATGCACCCACATTCGATGGGAACTTAGATCCTAAGGTCTATACGGATTGGGAGAGTGATATGGATCAATATTTCAAATAGTATGAAATGTTGAAGGAGCGGAAGGTAAAATTTGCAAAGTTCAAGTTAGTCCAACAAGCATGATTGTATTGGGATAATACTGAGAGATTGACTCTTCAGAGAGGACATATGCCCATAGTTACATGGAGGGATATGAAGGACAAGTTGAGAGAGAAGTATGTGCCATTAACATATCAACAAAGGCTATTGGATCAATGGCAGGACTTGACCCAAGGTAGTAAGACCGTGACCAAGTACATTCCCAAGTTCGATGAGTTTGTTATGCGATGTGGTGTAGTCGAGTCAGAATCTATGACACTATCTAGGTTTAGATAAGACTTGAATTAGGATATTAGAAGAGAACTATTTCTAAGGAAGTACAAATTTGGAACATGCTTACCAGGTTGCTAGAGACTGTGAACGATTTCAAAGAAGACAACCTATCTATCGGCCTGAACTCAATAGGTTTAGTAACCCTAGAAATAGGTCAAGCCAAGTTCCTGTTAGTCAGCCTAGTCAACCCACACCAGTAGGTGAGTGAATGATCGAGGAAAGGCACCAATTGGTCAAGAGGATGATCGAGGAAAGGCACCAATGGGTCATATAAATGATAAGGAAGAGCACCTATAGTACGTGAAGAAGGAAGTCAGAATGTAGAGTGTTATAGGTGTCATCAGGTTGGCCATTGTGCTAACAAGTGCCCTGTACAGAACCTATACATCGGTGAGATGGGAGAAAAAGAGGAACCTGAAGCAGCTAGAGAGTGTGGAGAGGAAGTATATGAAGCTGAGCTTGACTTAGCAGAAGAGTATGAAGGTAATAAGGAGGAAATAGAGTCACCTGACCTTGTAGGAGTTGTTAGGTGTATTCTAGCTCAGACAAGGAAGAATGAGGACTGGTGTAGGACCAACATCCTACAAACCTTTATCAAATTAGGGGACAAAGTGTGTAAGATCATTGTAGATAGTGGAGCTGTATCAATGTTATTTCTACCAATGCAGTCAAAAGTCTAGGTTTTCCTACAGCACCCCATCCTATCCCCTATTAGGTTTCATGGATTGATGCAACCTCAATTCCCATTAAGTCGATTAGTCAGGACATAATCCATTTCTTGTCATACCAAGAGAAGGTCTGGTGTGATGTGTTACAATGGGAGTCAGTAGCATAATTGGGAAGACCCTGGTTATATGACCATGATATTACCCTATTTGGAAGATCAAATTCTTGTTCCTTTAATTATCGGGATAAGAGGATAGTCATAAATTCAACCCCACCCAAGGAAAACATTAAGAGGGGGTCTAGTAATTTGAAAGAAGAGAAGCCATGATTGAACATAATTACTGCTAAGGAGATAGAAAGAGAAATCATTGGAGGTGAACCCATTGGAGTTTTAGTGGTTAAAGAGATTCATGAACAACCTAAACCTGAACACCGTAAGGAAGTTGTAGAGCTTTTGAAAGACTTTCAGGATGTGTTTCCTGAAGACTTGCCAAATGAACTACCACCATTAAGGGACATCCAACATGCCATAGACTTAGTCCAGGAGCTACATTGCCAAACCTTCCATATTATAGGATGAACCCAACAGAACACTTAGAGATGCAAAGACAAGTAGGGGAGCTTTTTCAGAAATGATTCATTAGGGAGAGTCTTAGTCCTGTGCAGTTCCAGCCTTGTTAACCCCCAAGAAAGATGGCACTTGGAGGATGTGTGTCGACAGTAGAGCCATCAACAAAATCACTATTAAATATAGGTTTCCAATTCCCCATTTAGATGATATGTTAGATATGATGGCCAGATCAACCATTTTCTCGAAGATTGACCTTAAAAGTGGCTATCATCAAGTTAGGATCAGAATTGGGGATGAATGGAAAACAGGCTTTAAGACTAAGGATGGTTTGTACAAATGGTTGGTAATGATTTTTGGTTTGTCCAATGCTCCTAGAACTTTTATGAGGATAATGACCTAAGTATTAAGAGCCTTTATAGGAAAATTTGTGATTGTATCTTTGATGATATCCTCATATATGGTAAAACAAAAAAGGATCACTTAGACCATCTTTATCTAGTGTGTCAGACCCTTATGAAAGAAAACCTGTATGCCAATCTTAAGAAGTGTAGCTTCATGACCACTAGGATAGTCTTTCTAGGTTTTGTAGTAACCCCAGGGGAGTGTCAGCTGATCCTGAGAAGATCAAATCAATAGTTTAGTGGCCCATACCTAGGAATATCCACGATGTCCATAGTTTTCATGGATTACTACCTTCTATAGAAGATTTATCAAAGAATTTAGTACCATTGTGGCATCGATTACAGATTGCATTAGGAAGAAAGCCTTTAAGTGGACCAAGAATGCTAATAAAGCCTTCCTACAGATAAAAGAGAAGATGACACAAGCCCCGATCTTGAGACTTCCTGATTTTTCTAAAGTATTTGAAGTTGCTTGTGATGCTTCTGGTGTTGGCATAGGAGTACTTAGTCAAGGAGTCATTCTGTAGCCTTTTTTAGTGAAAAATTAAATGAGGCTAAATCCAAGTACTCAACCTACAATAAAGAGTTTTATGCGATAGTACAAGCATTGAAATATTAGAGACATTATTTACTACCATAGGAATTTGTTTTGTACTCTGACCATGAGATACTTCAGGTCATGAGTCGACACCTTGAGTCAACACCTCATCCTCATGAGTCAACACTAATTCAACAAAAGTCTTCTAAAGCTCTTTGAAAATCTCAGGTGAGTCAACACTTGAGTCGACACTTGGCTTCTATTAGTCGACACTTGAGGGAAGTCTTAAAATTCAGCATATACTGTATAATTTTTGTCTCAGGCCTTGAGTTGACCTTTGAGTCAACACATGAGTCGACACTTGAGATCCATGAGTCGAAACTTCAAGCGTGCATTCTGAAACTTCTTCTGCATATCAGCTCAAGCCTTTGTGAGTCGACATTGTGAGTCGATACTTGAATTCCATGAGTCGACACTTGGCTAAAACTTTTTGAAACTTATCTGAAACTTTGCTGAATCTTTTTCAAACTTCAAACTTGAGTTCTTCTAAGTCATTCCTATGTACTTAAGTCCATTTAATCATGAAATTTTTATCAATAAAGAAGACTTCTTCAACTATTAGACAAGTAGTCAAACATTTAACATAAAACAGCTTTGGTGAGTACCCTATCTTTATAAAATACATTTTCAACATACATTAGTACTCATATATACTTAAGTATTTTGTCACTCATCAAAATCAAGACCAAAGTCAATAATCTCTTCCTTTTTGATGATGACAAAATTTTAAGTATATAAACATGATAAACTTAAAAGATTTGCAATAAGTTCAAGATAAATCTCCCCCTCAAAATATGATTTAAACATTTTTCAAAAATTTCAAAAATTTTATCAAACTTTCTCCTCCTTACTAATTTTTTTCTTTTTCTTATAATTTTTTAAGCTTATCATTTCTCTCCCCCTTTTTGTCATCATGAAAAAAGGTGGAAGGCAATGCAAAGTAGGGATAAAGTGAAAAGAATAGAAACAAGAGTAACAAGATCAATGACATACAAATGCAAGCAATTATCTATAATAAGTCTTACTCCCCCTGAATATAATTCCCATTGAAAAACATGGCCAAGAACAGAAATTTTTGCTAAATATTTCATACCATGCATGGGGGCCTATTTTAAATATCAAGCTTTTATGCAATCTAAAAATTTGATCAACATATGCATGATTTTTAAAACACTTTTAACATCCAATAAAGATAATTTTAAATCCATGAAATGTTCAAATGCTAGTTGATTTGATACCATGGAAAGTCTTATAGCCACAAGTATACATACAATTCATCAAAATCAATATTTTGTTCATACACATTTTTGACTCGATATGATTGAGCAATAAAGATAATTGTCAAGGCTACCTATACCACATAGAAAATGTTTAGATAAAACATGTATAAAAACACTAAGCCAGATATCAAGACATATTTCATCTAATAATTTTAATTCAATAAATATGGACAGGGATAATTGTTGGCTTTGGTCCTTGATTTTGATGATTAACAAAATGTTGAGTATATATTTTATACTACTGTTTTAATTATAGTTATGAATTTTAGAAAATAGGCACATCAGATTTTCTATACAAGAGTATCAAACTCATTGAATTTGAAGCTAAGTGAATTTCAGAGTTTTAGAAGTCTTCTCTCCTTGGAAAGCCTTAAAATGGATCAATCTGGGCTCTATGAAGAAGAAGTTAAGGGTTTATTAAAAAACACTTTGAATTTTGAAGCTTGGCATAGAGTTTTTTGACTTGCACATACCAAGTGTCGACTCAAGAAACAGGAAGTGTCGACACTTCAGAAGAACTGGCACGTAAAAACTTCTTTGGCATGCCTTGAGTCTACTCATAAAAGTCAAGTGTCAACTCATGAAGAAGTCAAGTATTGACTCATGAGGAAGTTAGGTTTCGACTCAGAGGACTCAAGTATCGACTCATGGCCTGAGATAAAACATATTACAGAACTATGTCATTTTGAGAATTTTGTCAATTGCTAACTCAAGGTGTTGACTCATAAAACTCAAGTGTCGACTCACAAGCTCCAAGTGTCTACTTAGAGATCATCTCATTGCCTGAGAATAGAATGAAACAGAACCTTATTTTTTCAAAAAATTATACCTTGAGTCAACTCATGAAGATCCAAGTGTTGACTAATGAAAAGTCAAGTATCGACTCATGAAGAACTCATGTGTTGACTCACAGGTTCTGACAACAGTAACGTTATATTTTTTGAAGTACAGATTTGACTCCTAAAGGCTCCAAATGGCTAGTTTTGCTCTACCAACGGTCATAAACCATTTTTTGAAAGTTTTGAAGTATTTAAATCTCACCAAATTCATTAAAGAAGAACTAACTCACAAGAGATAAATTCTACCTTCGAGAATATCACTTCAAAAGTCAAAAGAGAGCTAGAAAAAACATTCCATCTTAAAAAGATTTGAATCTTGCTGTTGAGTCTTTAAATCAACATTCCAAAAGTGATCTTAAAAAATTCCAAGGAGAAGACGACTCAAGCAATCAAGAAGAGCTTCATAGCTTCCATTTTCTACTATATAGAGAGTTTTTCTTATGCTTTACACTTGTACTCTTGCTTTTATTTGTTGTGACTAGTTTCAAGGATATTTGAAACTATGTGTTAGGCCCTTCCAAACTGTGAATTGAAATCCAAGACTAGGTTGGCTTGAGAAAAGGTGTTGGTGAGCCTAATTCAGAAAACCAACTTTGGGTTTGACTTGTTAGCCCTTGAAAACAAGTTGGCTACAATCTTGGTGGATTATAGTGAAATTCTCAAGGGATAGCTCGGGGAGTGAATGTAGGTGCTTGGTGTGCATCGAACCACTATAAATTTTTGTGTTTGTATATGTGATCTTTCTTTCTTGCCTTTATTGCTTACCTTACATAGAATTGCATCTTATATATATTGTGCTCATTTGCATTGTTTCACAAATACTTTAAGTTTAGCACATATTTGCTTAAATTTTTCAAGAAACCCAATTCACCTCCGCTCTTGGTTGCTACGCTGGGCAATAAGTGATATCAGAGCTTGGTACTCAGTGTATAGGTCTAACGATCTTGAGTGGCATCCCAAATTAGTATTGGTATTGTTGAGGGTCAAGCTTCAAACCATCCCCCACAGTTTAATGGCACAAATTATACATATTAGAAGATATACATGCATATTTACATTCAAGCTATTGATTATAATATTTAGAGAACCATTGTTAAAGGTCCTCATCAGCCAACTGTCTTGGTTAATGGCATTCCCACTCCCAAATTGGAAGATGATTGGGATAAGAATGATATTAAGCAAGCTGAGCTTAATGCTGAGACTAAATTTATTATGTTGTGCATTAGATCCAAGTGAATTAATAGAATTTCAAATTATCTCTCCACAAAGAAAATATGGGACATACATGAAGTTATCCATAAGGGTACACATCAAGTGAAGACTACCAAAGTTAACATGCTGATTCATACTTATGAAATGTTTAAATGGAACCATCTGAATCTATTAGTGAAATGTATACTAGATTTACTAACATTGTGAATGGCATGAGAAGCTTAGGAAAAGTCATTTCTAATGCTGAACTAGTTAATAAAATTCTTAGGTCACTTCCTTCATCATGGGATCCAAAGGTAACAGCCATTGAAGAAGCTAAGGATGTTAATACTCTTCCTTTTAAGCAGCTTTTGGGATCTCTCATGACATATGAGCTATCCCTAAAATAGAAGGTTGTGGACAATGACAAAAAGAAGAAGACCATAGCATTTAAGCCCACAACCGAGGAAGATTCAAGTGACAATTATGATGAGAAAGATGATGAAGATAAATTGGCTCTCATCTCAAGGAAGTTCAAGAGATTCATGAGAAGGAAAAAGTATAATTTCAAGAAGAAGCCTCAAAAGGGAGAGCCTAGTAAAGAGAAGGAAAGGGAGCAACCCATTTGCTTCGAGTGCAAGAAACCTGGTCACTTGAAGATGGATTGCCCCACTCTCAAAAAGAGCAAAAAAAAATTCAGAAAGAAAGCCATGATGGCAACTTGGAGTGAGAGTGAAGACTCAAGCTCCGATGAAGAGCAGCAAGGGGTCGCCAATTTTTGTTTAATGGCTAACGATGATGAGATAAAATTGAACCTGAAAATGAGTTTACTTTCGAAGAATTGCATGATATTTTTGATGAACTAGTAGTAGAATATCAAAAACATAAAATGAAAAACAAAGAACTAAGAAAGAAAAATTTGGAGTTGATTAAAATAAATGATAAGTCTTTGATAGAAAATGACTGTTTGCTTTTAAGAAAATAAAAAGTTAACTAATAAAATTACCTTTTTGGAAAAGAAAAAGGAAGATTTGAAAAAGGATAAGTTTTTTGCAACAAATGAAAAAGTTGCTAAACAAAACAAAGAGCTTTTGCAAGAGAACAGGAAGTACAAAGAAGAACTTGAAAAAGTAAAACTTTTTGTTAAAAAATTTACTTATAATTCAAAAAACTTAACATGCTTTTAAATAACCAAGGAACTATTTTCAATAAAGCTAGTTTAGGTTTTAGACCACAAAAATAACAAAAATATTTCAAAAATTTTTTGTACCTGCTTCTTCTACTATTACTTGTTATTCTTGTGGCAAAGTAGGACATAAATCTTATATGTGTGACAAAAAAAATTAAATCCAGTTAGAAAAGTCTGGGTTCCAAAAGAACCATATTTACTAATCCTAAAGGACCCAAGATGACTTTGGTATCTAAAGTCTCCACCTGACTTGTTTTTGTAGATGTGTCTTGCAACCAATAAAAGAAGATTGTGGTACCTCGATAGCGGTAGCTCAAGGCACATGATTGGAGATGTGGAGCAATTCTTATATCTTGAGTATTAAAATGGTGGAAATTTAACCTTTGGTGATAATGGAAAGGGCAAAATCGTTGGTATCGATAAAGTTCATATCACCCACTCCACTTATATAGATAATGTTCTCTTATTGATGGTTTGAAGCATAATTTGCTTAGTATTAGCCAATTTTGTGATAAAGATTTTAAAGTTATTTTTGAATCTTTCATGTGCATTGTATCTAGTCTTGATGACAATGGTATCAAGTTTATTGGTTATAGGCATGGAAACATTTACGTGGTTGATCTTGATGATCTACCGGTGCAAAATAGTCAATGCTAGTGGCAATGAAAGCCAAGATCAATAAAACTAGTTGGCTTTGGCATCGTAGACTAGGACATGCAATATGCATTTGCTTTCAAAACTAAACAAAAATAATCTTATAAAAGATTTGCCAAAACTTAGTTTTGAAAAGGACAAGATTTGTAGTGCTTGCCAACTTGGAAAACAAACTAAATCATCTTTCAAACTTAAGGAAGTAGTCTCTACATCTAGACCCCTAGAATTACTTCATATGGACCTCTTTATACATACTAGAACAACTATTTTGGGAGGCAAAAAGTATGGTCTAGTTATTGTCGATGACTTCTCATGTTTTACATGGATCATGTTTTCAGCTCATAAAGATGAAACATTTTCTGCATTCATTAAATTTCATAAGAGAGTTTCAAATGAAAAAGGTGTTTCAATATTTCTTTGCAAAGTGATCATGGTACAGAATTGAGAATCATGATTTTAAAAAGTTTTACGATGAAAATGATATTCATCATAACTTTTATGTACCTAGGACACCTCAACAAAATGGGTGGTAGAAAGAAAAAATAGAACTCTTAAAGAAACGGCACGCACCATGCTTTGCAAAAATAATTTGTCTATATATTTTTGGACAGAAGCTATAAATATTGCACGCTATGTTTTAAATCATATTTTAATCCGGCCTATTTTAAAGAAAACATCTTATGAGCTTTGAAAAGGTAGGAAACCAACTATTAAGTATTTCATGTTTTTGGATGCCATTGTTTTATTTTAAATAATGGCAAAGATAATATAAGTAAATTTGATGCCAAGTCAGATGAGGGTATCTTTTTAGGTTACTCTACATCTTGCAAGGTGTATAGGATCTTCAATAGAAGAACACTTCTTGTTGAAGAATCCATCCATGTTATTTTTGATGAGACTAATAAAAAATCTTTTAGAAAAGAAGATATTCTTGATGATGAAACGTGCATTCAAAGGATTAAAAAAATGAACATCAATGAAGAGCCTTCTAAGGAGCAAAATGGTGATCAAAACAATGAAGGAGAACAAGTACAAGAAGCTGGAGCCTCATCAACACCCAAGCCATTACCTAAAGAATGGAGGTATGCTCAGGATACCCCAAAGAACTTATAATTGGTGATCCATGAAAGGGATAAGTACTCGTTCCTCTTTGAAAAATGTATGTGATTACTTAGCTTTTGTTTCTCAAATATAAGCAAAATCAATTGAAGAAGCTGAAAATGATTGTAATTGGATAAATGCTATACAAGATGAACTAAATCAATTCAAAAGAAATAAAGTTTGGACTTTAGTTAAAAGACCTTCTAATATTTCAATAATTGGAACCAAATGAGTTTTCAGAAATAAACTTGATGAAAATAAAGTAGTTACTAGAAATAAAGCTAGGCTAGTTGCCAAAGGCTACAATCAAGAGGAAGGATTGATTTTGATGAAACCTTTATTTCTATTGCGAGATTTGAAGTAATTAGACTATTATTAGTATTTGCATGTTTCATGGATTTCAAACTATTTCAAATGGATATCAAAAGTGCTTTTCTAAATGATTTATTGAAGAAGAAGTGTATGTAGATAAGCCCCCAAGTTTTGAAAATCATGAATTTTCTAATCATGTTTTTAAACTCCACAAGACTTTGTATGGTTTAAAACAAGCTCCAAGAGCTTGGTATGATAGATTAAGTAAATTTTTGCTTGAAAATAGTTTTTCTAGAGGAAATGTAGACACTACATTATTTTTGAAAAAGAAGAATGATGATCTCTTGTAGTATAAGTATATGTTGATGATATTATTTTCGGTGCTACTAATGAAATACTTTATCAAGAGTTTGCCAAGCTTATGCAGGGAGAGTTCGAGATGAGCATAATGGGAGAGCTTAATTTCTTCCTCAGACTCCAAATCAAGCAAACTAGAGAAGGAATCTTCATCAACCAAGCTAAGTACATAGAAGAAATCTTAAAGAAGTTTGGAATGGAGATTACTAGATCAATAGGTACACCTATGAGCCCTTTTTGTGAATTAGATAAAGATGAATCAGGTAAAAGTATAGATCAAAAGTTATATAGAGGTATCATTGGTTCACTGCTATATTTAACTACTAGTAGGCCAGATATTATGTTTAGGTGCAAGATATCAGTCTGCTCCTAAAGAGTCTCATTTATTGGCTGTTAAATGCATACTTAGATATTTATCTGGCATAATTGATATTGGACTTTAGTACTCTAGAGATTTATCTATTGAATTGATTGCATATTCTGATGCTGACTTTGCTGGGTATAAACTTGATAGAAAAGGTATAAGTATAATCTATCAATTTTTGGAGTTAATTTGATTTCATGGTTTAGCAAGAAACAGAATTCAGATGCTATATCTATAACGAAAGCCGAATATATAGTAGCTGGAAGCTATTGTGCTCAAATCTTATGGATCAAACAATAATTCAAAGATTTTGGCATCAAATTAACTAAGACACCCAAAAGATGTGATAATACAAGTGCAATTAATTTGACCAAAAATCCTATTTAATTCTCAAGACAAACATATTGAAATAAGACATCATTTCATAAGAGATCACATATAATTATAATGTAATACTTGAATTTGTATGTATTGATAGTCAATTAGCATATATTTTCACTAAACCCCTTAGTGAAGATATATTTAGCATGATTAGAAGAGAGTTAGGCATCATTGATCCCTTTGATTAGAACTCTTTCAAACCTTCTTTTTATTTGATTCCTTAAGCTCAAAATTGTCTCATTTTTATCTTATATCATTCACTAGAACTCCCTTGATTTTTGATAATTTATTGAAAATTTTTTGGATTTTTTTCTGATTTTCTGGCCAAGTGTCGACACTTTAGTTTTTGGCCCAAAACCCAAGTGTCGACTCATGAACGTCGAACTGTCTTTTTAGGGCATCAACATGACCTTCCAAATCACTTTGTTTTTTATTTTTCTCTCCCCAAGTGGTCCCCTTGTGTCTTCTTGGTCCCGGAACAGTGATCTCCCAATCCTATCCCTCCTATTCAGGTAAAATCCTCTCATTTTCCATTGAATTTGTTCGGTTAAAGCTGCTTTTTTTTTAGCTCCTTCCATTTTCTTTTTGGACAAAATCCTTTTCTTAGTGAATCTGACTATCCTTTTCTCAGAGAATCCGATCTCCCGGTCCAATCCTTTTCTCTTTGTGAATCCATTCCGGTTCTTATGGTTCTTGGTGAAGATGGGACCTTGAAAGCAGGTTGCTTTCTGGAAGAAGAGGACAAGTCTAGCTAGAGAGGATCCCAGTCCAGCCAAGAGGAGATCCAAGGCACGTTTTGATCCAGTCGGGGAACAGCAGGATATTGAGCTAGGAGAGAGTGCCCCCATAGCTGTCCCCTACGATGGAAAGAGTTTCTTGAAAAATCATAGCATGTGGACGCCGAGTCGATCAGGATTTCATGGACGGAGAGGGTTTTGGTATATGTGATTTACTTAAAGTAGTTGGATTGATCTCTTTTTATACCATGAAGGAAAAGTACTATCCATATTTGATTAGAGAATTCATTAGGAGCCTTGCCACTAATGGCCTCATGTGGAGTGCCATGGTCCGAGGTGTCCGGATTCCTATGACTTAGGATACTCTGAGTAGAGTATGGGATATACCACTGCACGGCATTGCAGCTACTTGTGTTGAAGATCGGGAGGCTTTCAGTGTGTGCTTAAGAGGGATGATGTGCAAGGTATATTGACCATCATTACCAATCAGTTATCTGTTAAGATGCGAATGCTACACCACATCATCTCGTGCATCCTGCTCCTAAAGACTGGAAGGTTTGATTTTATTATGGAGCAGGAGCTTACTTTGATGGTTTCCCTCACACAGAGGATAGCCATCAATATCCCTGCATTGATGGTCTGCCAGATGGGTGAGGCGCCACTCAGCAACGGCTCTGCTTACCTTATAGGATGGGGCTGACACTTCTGTTCCGAGCCTATGGGATTCCTTTGGAGGAGGAGACCTCCAAGGAGATTCTTCGTATTGATGTGTATGATGAGCGGTCCCTGCACCGGATGGGTTACCGGAAAGTGGTAGGTCATTGGGTGTGCAGGGAGTTAGGGCAGGAGCCTAATGAGGAGGATGACATCCGAGCAGCTGAGTTTAGCCCGTCTGCATCTCAGTTTAGTCCTTCAACTCCAGCAGATGCACCTGAGCAGCATGAGCCTATTACTCCTCCAGCAGCATCAGTTTCAGCTCTAGCACCTCAGCCCACTGTAGTGACTGATTATGACCTTGAGTAAAATCACGGACCAGATTATGGGGGTCCATAAGGAGATATCGCAGTTATCAGCTAGGATTACCCAAGTACAGATCGAGCCATAAGGCTTACGGATAAACACTGACATGCAGATTGGTTCTGTTCGTGGTGTGATGGAGATTGGATTTGCACAGATACAGGACATGCTGAGATCTTTATGCCTTATGGCACATCTGGTCTGTCTGCACCTCCACCTCCTCCTATAGATGGTGATTCTGATGGTGATGAGTCAGGTGGTGACAGTGGTAGTGATAATAGTGGTGACAAGAGCAGTGATGGTGATGATGGGCATGATGATCAGTCTGGTGGCGGTAGTACAGTTCTAGAGGATCAGCCTCTGGCTCCTCCTACAGTTGATCCTACTCCAGTCTTTGACCCTACTCAAGCTACTAACTCCACTTATCAGACTCCTACTGAGACTGCTGAGTTCCATACCACCAGGACTCGTAAGACCATAGAGAGATCCGGACCTTCACTTAGAACTAGGAGTCTCACCTATAAGACCCCTAGGACTTCCTCTTCTCAGATCATGGCTCCGATTGTCCTAGAGGTCCCATCTGATGAGGACTAGCATCAGAGGTGTCTATCCTATGTTGTTATGCTTTCTGTTGTTATGCTTTTGGTTGTTATGATTTCATTGTATCAGACTTTTTCAGTTATGTATCAGACTTTCTCTTTTGTATTGAAACTTCTATTTGAATTGCATTGAAATGAAAGTTGCATTTTACTCATCCTTTTTGGATTATTTTTCTCTTCTTTGTATGATGAATGCACTAATTAAGGGTGAGAAAGATAAGAAAATTACTTAACTTCATTAATGATGACAAAAAGGGGGAGCAAAAAAGGATTAATTGTCTATATAAGCAATTTCTGAAATTTCTGAAATTTTTGACACTATGCTTAGCACACTACCTAACATAGGGGGAGAGAAAATAAAATCTAACTATGCTTGGCACATTACCCTTATGAAATTGTGTTGTATGAATTTTGATATGCTGAATTTGACTAAATTCAAAATGAGCTTTAAGTGTATGTTCACTTGAAAGTGTGATACAACACCTATAATTGAATTTAAATGCTTATATACTCAAGGTTTTGTCATCATCAAAAAGGGGGAGATTGTTGGCTTTGGCCCTTGATTTTGATGATTAACAAAATGTTGAGTATATATTTTATACTAATATTTCAATTGTAGTTGTGAATTTCAGGAAACAGGCACATCAAATTTTCTATACAAAAGTATCAAACTCACTGAATTTGAAGCTAAGTGAATTTTAGAGTTTTAGAAGTCTTCTCACCTTAGAAAACCTTAAAATGGATCAATCTGGGCTTTATGAAGAAGTTGAGGGTTTATTGAAAAATACTTTGAATTTTGAAGCTTGGCACAGAGTTTTTTGATTGGCACAAACCAAGTGTCGACTCATGAAACATGAAGTGTCGACACTTCAGAAAAACTGGCACATAGAAACTTCTTTAGCACGCTTTGAGTCATCTCACAAAAGTCAAGTGTCGACTCATGAAGAAGTCAGGTGTCGACTTAGAGGACTCAAGTGTTGACTCATAGCCTGAGACAAAAGATGTTACAGAACTATGTAATTTTGAGAATTTTGTCAAGTGCTAACTCAAGGTGTCGACTCAGAAGACTCAAGTGTCGCTCACAAGCTCCAAGTATTGACTCAGAGGTCGACTCATAGCCTGAGAATAGAATAAAATAGAACCCTACTTTTTCAAAGAATTATACCTTGAGTCAACACATGAAGATCCAAGTGTCGACTCATGAAAAATGCAAGTGTCGACTCAGGTTCTGACAACAATAATGGCTATATTTTTTGAAGCATAGATTTGACTCCTCAAGGCTCCAAATGGCTAGTTTACCTCTACCAATGGTCATAAACTATTTTTTAGAAGCTTTTGAAGTATTTAACTCTCACCAAACTCGTTCAAGAAGAACAAACTCACAAGAGACAAATTCCACCTTTGAAAATATCACTTCAAAAGTCAAAAGAGAGCTAGAAAGAACATTCCATCTGAAAAAGCTTTGAATCTTGCTATTGAGCCTTCAAATCAACATTCAAAAAGTAGTCTTTCAAAGATTCCAAGGAGAAACCAACTCAAGCAATCAAGAAGAGCTTCATAGCTTCTATTTTCTACTCTATAGAGAGTTTTTCTTATGCTTTACACTTGTACTCTTGCTTTTATTTATGGTGACTAGTTTCAAGGATATTTTTAAACAAGGTATTAGGCCCTTCCAAGTCGTGAATTGGAATCTAAGACTAGGTTGGCTTGAGAAAAGGTTGTTGGTGAGCCTAAGTGAGAAAACTAACTTTGGGTTTGACTTGTGAGCCCTAGAAAACAAGTTGGCTATAATCTTGGTGGATTATAGTGAAATTCCCAAGGGATAGCTTGGGGAGTGGATGTAGGTACTTGGTGTGCACTGAACTACTATAAATCTTTTATGTTTGTGTGTGTGATCTTTCTTCTCTTGCCTTTACTGCTTACCTCACATAGCATTGCATCTTATACATATTATGCTCATTTGCAATGCTTCACAAACACTTTAAGTTCTGTATATATTTGTTTAAATTTTTCAAGAAACCCAATAAACCCCCCTCTTGGGTTGCTAAGCTGGGCAACAATAATTAGATTTCACCAAATGATCGTCCTTCCTTAATATGATCCACTCTTTATGTGTCTCGTACAACCACTATTCAATCATCATCTTCTTTTCTTTTTGTTAGGCTATAAGACATTCCTGCAAAAACAAATCAAGTGGATGCATTTGGTATCCAAGATTTCTTGGGTCCCTTTGGGTTAGTAGGGATGGTTCCTTTTGGAATCCAAATTTTTCTAAAATTATTTGTCTTCCTAAGATTACATTGATAAGTTTTGTGTCCAAATTTGTTACAGCTAAAACATATAACATTTGAAGAAGCTGGAACAAAGAAGTTTTTCAAATATTTTTGTTTCTTATGTTGTTTATATCCAAGTCCAGCCTTATCAAAAATAGCTCTTTAATTTCTTAACAATAAATTAAACTTTTCAGAGCTAAAAGTAAACTTTTCAACAAAATACTTCATTCTATCAAGCTTATCTTTTAAATTTTTGTTTTCCATTTCAAGGTCTTTGTTTTTCTTTCAAGGTCTTTGTTTTTCTTTAAAAGCTCATCATTTCGAACAAAAACCTTGCAATCCTTTAAACCTTTTTCTTTTTCTAAATTTGATTTAATCTTTTTCAAATCTTAAATTCTTCAAACAAATCATTTTTCTCATTTGAAACCTCATTACACATGTTTTTTAAATCAACATTTTCTCTAACCAAACTATCTTTTTCTTCAAGAATTTTTCCATTTTTGAAAGATAGTTCAAAACATTGTTTCTTTAAATCTTTATGATTTGATTTCATTTCAAATAAGCATTCGTTAATTCTTCAAATGCATCTTGTAATTCATCAAAAGTAAAATTATTTTCAGAATCAGAATTTACATCTTCTTCGTTTGCTATGAAACACAGGTCGGCAACATTTTGCTCCTCCTCCTCTGAAGTTGAATCTTCACTATCAGTCCATGCGGCCATCATGGCCCTCTTTCTAGGTTTTCTATTGCCCTTTTTGAGAAGAGGGAAATCCACATGTAGTGGCCCGGCCTCTTGCACTCAAAACAAATTGGACCTTCTTTTTTATTCTCCTTCTCCTTTTCCTTTTTCTTGATTCCTTGCTTCTTCCTCCTCAAGGATCTTCAAAATTTTTAAGCCATATTTGCAATCTCATCTTGATCTTCATCTTCTTTGAATTCATCACTTGAGCTTTCTTTAGGAGTTGTGAATGCAAGGGTAACCATTTTCTTCATTTTATCATTCTCATCCACCTTTTTCTTTAGGGACAGCTCATAAGACATGAGAGAACCCAAAAGGTGTCCAAGGATAACACATCAAGATCTTTGGCCTCTTGAATCACAGTCACCTTAGCATCCTAAGAAGAAGGCAAAGATCTAAGAATTTTATTTACAAGTTTAGCATTAGAATAAATTTTGCCTAGACTTTTCAAGCTATTGATTATATTAGTAAATCTAGCAAACATTTCGAAAATAGATTCAAAATTTTTATTTTAAATATTTTATACGTATGTACAAGCATATTAATTTAAGAATTCTTCACTTGATTTGTACCCTCATGGGTAACTTCAAGTATATCCCAAATCTCTTTAGTAGAATTACATCAAGAAATTCTATTGAATTCACTTGGGTATAAGGCACAAAATAGTAAATTCATTAATTTAGCATTTAATTCTGCTTGTTTAATATCATTCTCATCCTAATCTTCTTCAAGTTTGAGTGTGGGAATGCCATTAACAAAATAGTGGGTGTGAGAGGACCTTTGGTGATTATTTTTCAAAGATTATAATCTATAGACTGAATGAAAATATGTATGCATGTTTTTCAATAAGTATAATTTGTGCCATTGAATAAAGGTGGTCGGGTTAAAGCTTCCCCTTCGGCAATACAAGCACCATATTGGGCTACCATGATCTTTGACTCAAGATCGATGGATCAATTCGCTGAGTACCAAGTTTTGATACGCAACATGGAGTACCGGGCTCTGATACCACTTGTTGTCCAGAGAGGCTAGCCCAAGAGCGGGGTGAATTGGGTTTTAAAAAACTATGACAAGTATGTGCCAATTAAAAGCAATGAATCAATTTAAGTAAAATAGGTGCTTGTGTATTTCAAAAGCATTTGTGTGATCAAGATAATATGCAGCAGAAATAATAATGTAAATGCAAAGCAAATAACAAAGAAAAGCAAGCAATCACAAATATAATAAATTTATAGTGGTTCGGTGCATCCCTAGGCATCTACATCCACTTCCCAAGCTCCTCTTGGAAATTTTACTGTAATTATCCTTGATTACAGCCGATTAGTTTTTCAGGCTCACTAATCAAAACCCAACTTGTTTTCCCGGGATCATAATTCAAAACTTCTTGTTGATTTTATCACTTAGGCTCACCAACAACCTTCTTGATTTTTCATAAAGGCTAACCAAAAACCTCCATTGATTTTGACACAAAGGCTCACTAACAAACCTCAATACTAGTTTCAATTTACTTGAAATAAGTAGCAAGAAAAGCACAAGTAAAAGAGTATCAATACAATAAAGCATTCTAAATAAAAAAATAAATATCTCTTTGAAGCTCTTGATGATGTTAAAGAAGCTTATCTTTAAGTTGTTGAAGCCTTAATCAATGCTTGAATGGTTGGACTTGAATGCTCTTCAATGCTTTGAATGCTCGAAGGCTTAACTTCTCTCAAAAGTAATGAACTCTTAATGGATAATCAATAAAATCTTATTAGTTACTTTTCTCTTGAGCTTGGTCCACTTTAAATACCTTTCCACACTTAAATGACAATATTTGACCATTAAAGAGGAGAAAATAGTCGTTGGGGATGAAAAGGACTGATTCTATGCTTCACAAAACTAGCCATTACTGTTCATCAGAACTTCAAGTGTCGATACTTCAGGTAATGAGTCGACACCTCGTCTTCATGAGTCGACACTAGTTCAATAAAAAACTTCTAAAGCTCTTTGAAAATCTCAGGTGAGTCGACACTTGAGAAAATTCTTAAAATTCAATATGTTCTGTATAATTTTTGTCTCAAGCCTTGAGTTGACCCTTGAGTCAACACATGAGTCGACACTTGAGCTCCATGAGTCATCATTTCAAACATGCCATCTGAAATTTCTTATGCATATCAGCTCAAGTCTCTGTGAGTCAGCACTTGAATTCCATATATCGACACTTGGCTGAAACTTTCTGAAACTCATCTAAAACTTTGCTGAATCTTCTTCAAACTTCAAACTTGAGTTCTTCCAAGTCATTCTTATGTACTTAAGTCCATTTAATCATGAAATTTCATCAATGAAGAAGACTTCTTCAACTATTAGACAAGCAGTCAAACTTTTAACATAATGTTGCTTTGGTGAGTACCCTGTCTTTATAAAATACATTTTCAACACACATTAGTACTCTTATATACTTACATATTTTGTCATTCATCAAAATCAAGATCAAAGTCAACACCTTACTTATCTTGTTAATGATTATTTTAGATGATAAGGGTCCAGAAAATGATATTGATATTTTTCTATAACCTTTAATTATGGAATTAAAATAGTTGTGGGATGGTGTCGATGCAATTAATGCTTCCAATGGTGAAACATTTAAACTACGAGCAACTTTGTTATAGACTATTAATGATTTTCTAACATATACCAATTTATCTGGCTGGAGTACAAAAGGATGGGTAACATGTCCTTGTTGTGCAGATTTAACACATTCAATTTGATTAAAATATGGAGAAAAATTTGTTATATGGGACATCGTCGATGGTTAGAACCAAATCATCTGTTTTAATTTTAGCAAGATTTATTTGATGGTACCATAAAAATGGGATGTGCACCTATTCCACCTTCTAGAACTAGTATTCGTAGACAAATGGATTCCATCAATTTCATATATGGTAAATTCTCAAAGTCTTCTAAAAAAAGGGAAGGGAAGATCAAGAAAGATTGGCAAAAGAAGTGACTACTAGTACAATGGATGCACAAGTATTTGAAGATCCTGATAATTTTTTTTAAAAAAAAATGAGAAAGACATGCATATAGCATCTACAAATCAGTCCAGCAAACATTTATAGAAGAAAAGAAGTATCTTCTTTGACTTACCTTATTAGGAACATAATCTTATTCGGTATAATCTTGATGTCATGCACATAGAGAAGAATGTATGTGATAATCTGATTGGAACATTGTTGAGTCTTGATGAAAAGATCAAAGATTACATGAAGGCATGACTGGATTTACAAGAATTGGGTATCCGACATGAGCTTCATCCCAAAATGCTTGCTAATGATAGAATTGATTTATCTCTTATATTTTATACCATGTTTGCTCAAGAAAAAGATAATTTTTTGACAGTATTAAAAATATTAAAGTATCTAATGGATATGCATCAAATATTTCAAGGTACATGCATCTTAATGGTCGAAAATTTCTAATCTCAAAAGTCATAATGGTCACATATTAATGCAAGATATCTTTCCAATAGCTTCAAGATTATCAGTGCCTAAACAAGTTCTTCCAGTTATAATTCAGTTATTATCATTCTTTAAGGCATTATGTTCAAAGGATATTGATCCTTGAGAGCTTGATCAATTGGAATCGGATGTTATGGTTACATTTTGTTAAATGAAGAAGAATTTTTCACCTAGATTTTTTGCTATTATGATACATCTATTCATTTACTTAGCTTCAGAAGTCAAGCTTGGTGGACTGGTATACTATAGATGGATGTATCCTATTGAGAGGTATTATTATCAATTTTTAATCTCTATATAATTTTTAATAAATGTAGCATCAAGATGATGTGTAAATAAATTTTTCAATGTTGTAGGTATCTTGTGCGATTGAAAGATAAATACAAAATAGAGCCTATCTAGAGGGTTCGATTGCAGAAGGATATATTGCTGAAGAGTGTTTGACATTTTGTTTAAGATATCTTAAAGGTATAGAGACTGTATTTAATAGACCTCAACGGCATAGTGATTTCGTAGACAATGCAGAGTTATATAAGTTTTCTACTACTAAAAGAGTAATGAAAAAAGATGAAAGTATTATATTAGATTAGAAATTAATTCACAAGCAGATCATTATGTGTTACTTCATAGTGAAATAATATCTGACTATCAAGGTTAGTATATTTAACATATTTCAAGTTTAAATATCATATCTTATTTTTTAAACTACATTAATAAATATAAATTTTATGCAATGAATTTTTAATATCTCAGTGACAAGCTAATCATAGCACTCAATCTAATCCAAGGATTGAGCAGTGATGGTCAGTCAAGTTATTTCCTACATGGCTTTCAAAATAGGTTTGACATATATTTAAAGAATATATGGATAGATTTAACATCGAATAACTTGTTAACATTTTTTATTATTTTTTAGGTATCAACAATGATGGAGAGAAATTGTTCAGATAAATTAATAGTCCTATATCGAGGACCTAAAAAAGTTGTCATTAGATATAATAGTTTTATAATCAATGGTTTAAATTTCATACTAAAGATCATGAAAAATTTAGAAAAATACATAATAGCGATGTTATGGTGGAAGCTGATAGAAAGACTTATTATGGTGCATTTAAATATATATATGAGTTAAATTACTATGGAATCTTTAAAGTCATATTATTTAGATGTGATTGGGTAGATATAAACTCATCAAGGGGTTTGAAAAAAAATGCCAATGGATTTACACTAGTAAATTTTAAAAGGTTAATACATACTGGTATCTTATTGAAGGATGATCCATTTATTTTTTATTCTCAAGCTCATCAAGTATTTTTTGTATAAGATGCAAAAGATAAAGATTGGGCTACTATTATTAAAATAAAATCTTGGGACTTATATGATATGCTCCTATATTCATGATGCTTTTACGATGCTTTTTAAAGCGTCGGGAGAATTTTTAGTGATGCTTTAAAGTATCAGAAAAGATCTATATTAGTGTCATTAATTTTTCTATTTTTTGTAGTGTTGGTTGACAATGATATAGAGACATTGGGTCAAACAACCACTTGCTATCTATCCAAGGACCCAAAAGTTATCCATAGACTTAGACTCTTTTGTTCAAGTTAATCATGGAAACCTAGACTGCCTAGGTAACCACCAAACATTCCCTTGGCTAAGGCAAATGGCATAATTTATAATAAAAAGATAATTAATCAGAAAGATGAAAAAGAGAAATGGGAACGGTCTTATTGATTATATGTGGGATTTCTTTCAAGATAGTATAGGCCCACTTATCAAAGCACCTCCCATGAATAAAACCTAAATTTTCTCAATATGGTTTAGATTGGACATCTACTCCTTAGCAGCTGCAAATGATTGAATGGACTGCAAACGACTACAAAATTTTCCAAACCTAACTTTACTCACCACAAAAACAGTAAAAACAATACATGTTCCCCTATGTTTAAAATGTTGATGAGGCCATTCATGATATAAGTCCCAAGATTTTGGTGCAACAGCTACAAGAGCCTCGGTGCATGGTACCTTCGTTATAACAGCTCTTAAGATCACAGGTTATTCTCCCAATATTATATTTTTTATTTATAAAATATATACATATTATTACAGTTCTGCTGAAAATGTGATGATCTAACTAGAGATGGCTGCTCGAGCATGTGACTCTGAAATTCTTTTAGGGATGCATGAGTATTTTGGAACTTACAAAAACAATGAAAATATTGAAGTCTGACCATAATAAAAGGTTTCCTGATAGTATATTTTTGATACTATTGACCCCTTGAGTGATTTTGATGATAACAAAATATTGGAGCATGCATTTGTCGTACTAACAACTCTTCAAGTGATTTACAAGTTTTTGTAGGATGATCTATATGCCTAATTGCAACTCCTACAATCTTATTATGTGTTATGAGTTGTGTTGTAAATGTGTCATGTAAAGAAGAGCCCAAAAAAAAATTAAAGAAAAATTCTTGAAAATGGATTACTTCTAAGTGATTTCTAGCTTAAATCTCTTAGATTCAATAGTTAGTTGAGTTGTGAAGTATCTTGAATGTTAAAAATATTGCTGGATGTAATCTAGAGAAGAAATGGAAGATTTTCTGAAAAATTCATCTGAGCTGACTCGAGTAAAGGGAGCTGACTCTAGTTCATGGCATATATGAAGGATTCTGGCATGCAAAGATCCGAGCTGACTCGTAGGAACCTAAGCCGACTCATCCAGAGTTCCATTTCCTAGAACAGACAGGTGAGATGACCTGAAGGAAGTCCGAGCCAACTCATACATTCAGTCAGACATCCGAGTCGATCATTTAAAAATATGAGCCGACTCCTCCAAAGTTCATGAAGAATTTGTTCTGAGAGAACAGCGAGGCGAGCCAACTCTAATGAGAAGAGCTGACTCTTCTATAGTACAACTTTGAAGACCTGTGAATCCAAGCTGACTCGAACTAAGGTGAGCTGACTCATCCAGAGTAAGGAATTAAGACATATGAAACCGAGCTGACCCGAATGAAGCGAGGTGACTCGACCAGAACTTCTCTACGAATTTGAGCCGACTTGAGGGATCCAAGCCGACTCGAAGGTTGATTCCAAGTAGGTAACGGCTAGTTTCAAAACTCTATTTTTGAATTTGAAAAGTGCTCCAACGGTCAAATGTCACATCCTAACGATCTACAATGACTATTTTCACTTAAGAAGAGTTCAAGACTCTATAAATGAGGGATTGGGATAGCTTTTCAAAGGCTAATGCTTAGTTGAACATTTAATGAGCTTGTGAGCAAGAGAGCACTCAAGTCTGTCTTCAAGACTTCACTAATTCTAATCTGAAGCTTGAAGCTTATATTGAAGAAGTTGAAGAAGCCATTGAAGAGCATTAAAGTGCAATTAAGAAGGCTTCTCTCGAGCTGCATCGGCAACTATCAAACAATATTAGTTTATCATTTTGTTGCTTCTTTTGTTTAACTCTTTTTATAAGTTGTTGGGTTATTAGTGAGCCCGGTTTAAAAACCAAATAGGTTCTTTGTTATCTTGTTCAAAACCAAGTGTTGGATTCTTATTGATCTTATTCAAAACCAAGTTGGGTTCTTGGTGATCCTGTGCAAAACCAAGTGTTGGATTTTTAGTGAGCCCTGTTGAAAAATCAAGTTAGGTTTGGATTATGAGCCTGGTAAAATAATCCAACTGTATTCCAGTGATGAATATAGTGAAAATCTCAAGTGGTATCTTGGGTAGTGGACATAGGAGCTGGGTTCCTCCGAACCACTATAACTTGCTGTGTTAGTATTGTGCCTTTCCCTGTTTGCATCTGCTTCCGCTCTTATTTATTTGAATCACAGCACTATAACACTAAAGTAGATTTAAAAGTGCACATTTATGTTTAAATTTTTTAAATTTCTAATTCACCCCCCTCTTGGGAAAGCTACCTGGGCAACAGATACCTAAATCAATCTTCCATGAAAGTAAATAGAAGAGAAAGGTCTATAATTTCTAAGTAGATTGAAGTAGTGGAGGATCACCATATATGGAGGAAGCAAAGTATGGCAAAGTGATGAAAGAAACAGTTATGTGGTAGAGTGTAGGCAAGGATGAGAGAGTGCAAGCAAAGTTTAAGCAATGCTGGTGAGAGTTGAGAAGGAGATGGCGAGACTTCTTAAAGAGTCATCGAAGCTTGCAAGAGTACAGGGAAGCTCGATGTATTCCCTTCAAGGCCCCTCTTAGCTTTGTCTCCTTACATTATCTTGCTTAGGCTCTTATCAACCTGGCCTTCGCCAAAGCCTCGATGAAGGATTTGTGAATAACTTAATGGGTGTTGGAAATATTTAGAAGGTGTCCGGGAGAACTTTTTTTAAAAAGCTTCCCAAAAAAAATTTTTACGTGGAAGGTCTCGAGTAGTTTTTATAGACAGGTATATGAAGTATTTATTGTCTATGGGACATTCTATGGTAGAGAAAATGGTAGTTAGCATGACTTCATTGTAGGCATGCTTCTGTAAAGCACATATCCCTATAGGGTAGTTGGAATGGCTAGAGACAGCATAGAGTACATCTTCATAGTAGGCATGCCTTTGCTAGGCACATATTTTGGTAGTGGTAGATACTAGAGAGATATGGTATTGGGTTTGCTGGCTCCCTTACGAAAGCTAGGGTGTGTTCGGCTCCTTTTAGCCAACTTTCGAGATCACATGGTGAGATCTAGAAAATCTTCTCTCTATACTAAGTTGGCAAGCAATGTGGCGAGTCATGCTGGACTCCATAAAGGCTTGACCATTTTCAAGTGTATCACACATGCACAAATATTCGTATGTACTCACATGCACACATAGACATGCATAGGGGCATGCACAAATATATATATAGTTCAGAATGCATCTCCAGCCATTCCAACTACCCTATAGGGATATGTGCTTTATAGAAGCATGCCTTTGCTAGGCACATATTTTGGTAGTGGTAGATACTAGAGAGATATGGTATTGGGTTTGCTGGTTCCCTAACGAAAGCTAGAGTGTGTTCGGCTCCTTTTAGCACAACTTTCGAAGATCACATGGTGAGATCTAGAAAATCTTCTCTCTATACTGAGTTGGCAAGCGATGTGGCGAGTCATGCTGGACTCCATAAAGGCTTGACCATTTTCAAGTGTATCACACATGCACAAATATTCGTATGTACTCACATGCACACATAAACATACATAGGGGCATGCACAAATATATATATAGTTCAGAATGTACTTGAATGCATTTGGTCCAAAATGCTTTTTAATGGAACTTAATAGTGGGCCTTTGAAAATAAAAATGGATGTCGTTGAACATGATTTATAATGCATGCTAAGATATTTATAAATAAAAAATTACCACTTTCAAGAACTTTTAAGAATGCATTGAATCAATGAAATAAAAATATTGAGAAGCCATACCTTCATTTGATATATAGTTTAAAAGCCTCTAAATCAGCTAATTTTTATTTATATACATTTTAAAATATTTAGATGAGCATCAATGATTTAATTTTACAAATTAATTAAATATTGTATAATATATTTTAGCTCATTAGCTATATTGCTATTATTTATTTTGTACTCACTTAATGCATAAACACATCTAAAATAAATGAATTTTACACTCTCGACATTTTATACAACAAAGATCATTATTAACATTCTTGGTTTTTATCTTGAGAGCTGCAGTGTTGATTTCTATTGTAATACATTTAGGACCAATTACACTCAATTACATCCTAATCAAATTATTTATTAATATATATATAGATATATTTAGTCATTGACTCATTGTATTATGAAGATAGAATGATAAGTCATCTATTTTTATATATGTTTTAATTATTTTAGTCAATTAATGGCATTAACATCTTCCAAAAACCTATTTTTATTACTAAATTAGACTTTCTTGAAAAATTAATTATTTTTAAATAATTTTAAAAAATATGAAATTAGTGTGCATTCATGAAAAGTAGATGTAATGCCGAAGCACCATACATCCACTAAAATATTTAATAAAAAATTAATTTATAGTTCTTCCTTCTTTGGCAAGTATATTAAAATTACTAAAAATATTCAAAATCTAGAAATCCTAGAAATTTGGCAAAATTAATGATTTAAATACTTGCCAATTTAAAGCTCACTCTACATATTCAAAGAATACAAACTGGATCTGAATTAGAGCTCAAATGAGCTTTAGAATCAATTAAAAATGAAATCCAGCTTTGACTTTAGAGTAGCTGGTCCACTACGGACTGCTGCTTGGTCTACAAGAGAGTCTTCCATGGACAATAGAGGGAAGACCACTAAGCCATCACCTCCTTCCTCCTCCATGCTGTCGATATTGTCATTGCTCCATCTCATCTCGAGAGGACCCGAGCCTCCATTGCCCCTTCTCTATCCCAAATCACCATGGTCTACCACCTTATTCCACTTGTCATCGGCATCACCTCCTACCCCGACCTAGCCATCACATTGCCACCTTCCCACCATTGATGACCATCTTTTCCATTGCCTACTCCTCCCTATCTGCCTTCATCCTATCTCGAGCTTTCCATTGCTACCACCATCCTTCCTAGTTCCACCCTCATGATCCACCATCGCCATTGCTTCTGCCTCCCTACCCTGATGCCATCACTGCCCCCTCTTATCCCAGCCACTCGCCCATCTTGGTTGTCCCAAACATCGCACTATTTACTCATCGCTGTCAGCCATCCTCTTCACCACTGCCACTGGCGAGACTTCAGCATTGATGATAGTACTTAGTGATGGCAAGAGAGAGGTAAAGGGGGGTGGTTCTTTGTTGCACTAGCAATGGCTGGATGAAGATCAGATGGCCCCTATTTCTCCTAGTCATAGAAGGAAATCCAACACATGTTTCATAGCCCAATCAGTGCTGATTGATGGTCCAATGGCCATTAAAGCTCAGATCTAACATCTACCATCAATCCCGACATATTATAGGCTTTGAATTGTGGATCTGGTGCAATTTTTGGTGGGGTTTCAGCCTTGTGATGAAAATCGGATGGTAGGGAGCATTTCATGTGATACAAGGCCAATTTTAACTTAAATTCACTCCAATTTTGATTGGGAGAAAGCTTCTTCTAAGGCCTATAAAAGAAAGACCCTAGGCAGCAATCCAAGCATGAGTTCAATAGCAAAAAATATTTTTTTATTATTTTATTTTATTTATTTTAGATCTTGTATTGGGCTTTTGGGAGAACGATAAATATGAAGGAAGTGCTAGCAACAACCACGCATGGCTAAGCCCCTTCAACTTAGGAAAATGATGAAGCCTTAATCGAATTTTTATATTTCTTTTTGTACTTAAATTCCATGTAATAAAATTATGCCTTTATTTCATATATGTTTGTTATTATTTTAGAAAAGTTATTAATTTAGCTTGCACAGTCTATACTCTAACAGACATATCGTGATCTATGGATATGGTATTTGTCCATGGGTGATAAATCATGGTATGTTAAATTAAGCTCCAAATTTTGTGATTTGATTTAAATAGTTTATACTCCAAATGGACGAGCCATGATTTATGGATATGACTGGTGCCTAGTAGGGATAAATTACACTAATACCTTACTTGCAAGAATTATTTTTGCAACATAAAAAAGAAAATAACAATCTATTCTACATTATGGATTCAAATTCTTGGGTTAATTCTTTGATTTGCCTCCTTTAATTAATTATTTAGACTTGCAATTCAATTTCTATTATTTTAATTTCTCCAAAATTAGATTTTCTTCTATTCCTTTTCATAAAATAATTATCCTTGATCCTCAAGGATATGATCTCTACTCATCCTAGCTATATTAGTGTGTTAAGTTTTTATTTTTGACCGTCTTATAACAAGCGATCAAATTTTAGCACTATTGCTAGGATCTGCGCATGATTATTTTTCAAAAAATAAAAATATTTATTATTATTTTTTCTATTTATTACTTCTTTTATTTTTATTGCTCTCTTTAATTAGTATTACTCTATTTTATTTTTATTACCTAACTTACCTTTTATTCTTGTTAACATAAAAAGAAAAAATATAAATATTTGATTTCTTTTTATTCACAGTTGACTCCTAACATAATTAAGTTTTTTTTAATTTAACTATCTTAAATAACCCAAAAAGGACACCTTTTTTATAATAATTAATTTAAAGAAATAAATAAAAATTCTAAAAAAACTTTTTATTTTATTTGAACACGTGTTTTATTTGTATTGCACATCTTATAAACTACCTTAAGGGTATTAACCCATTTAAACATGATAAGATGGAAATTTGATTACCCTTCCTTGATCCATAAATCACTATCCTGCACATTACATTGACCCAAATCTTTAATTTAAAATCAATTAGATGTCGGTCATAGGTTACTCGAGCTCACTAGGACAAGGCACCTGGAATTAGACTGGATCAGGATTAGCTTGTTGATTGGTGTCTAGAAAAGGAACTTGATAAATCACATATTTATATATTTATTTTAAGTAGTTTAAATAATTATTTGTTCTAACATCTTCTAAAATCCTAATTTTATAATTAAACTAGACCTTTTTATAAATTAACTAATTTTAATATACCTTTAAAAAAGATGAAATTAGAGCATAATTATGAAAAGTAGATATCAAGCCAAAGCACCACACACCTATTAAAATATTTAAAAAAAGTTTTATTTATATTTTCTCCTCTTTGACAAGTATATTAAGATTGATAGAAATTTTTAAAACTTCAGACTCAAGGAAATTGGTTGGATTATTGATTAAAAAGCTTGCTAACATGGGAGCTCGATTTGTAGAATTCAACGAATCAAACGACATGCAAATTGGAGTTCAAATGGACCTGAAATCGAGAAAAAAATTAATATAATCAAATTTTGCATGAACTTTAAAGCAATCGGTCTACCATGGACCGGTCGCTTGGTCTATTAAAGCCTAAGCAGTCCACCAAAAATCATTAAAGTCGATCCATGACTTTGTGTTGTGGATCATGGAGGGATTTGAGCCACCATGCCACCGTCCGGTCATCGCTCCTCCCTGTTCCAACCTCCCTATCACCGCTAGACCTCCTTCCTCGCCGTCCTCCCACTCACGGTGTTGCCCGAGCCACTGCCACACCACCCATCGATGTTTCATCACCCAGTGTCCCTCACTACGTTGCCACCATGCTAATGTCGATCTTTGTCCTACTCACCGGAGTCACCATGAGACATCGTCGCCTAGCAATCCGATGGTCTTCATCACTGCCTCCACTATTTCCACCATCTCGGTTCTCTTCTTAGCCTGATCCACCTCCCATACCATCGATCATCTTCTCCCATTTCCCAGCACTACCACCCTCCACCAACCGGCCATCACCCCTAAGATCCAGCTGCCAGCCATCTTTTCGAGCTACTGCCAACCTCCTTCAACCTCAGCCCAAGCCACTATCTTCTCCTCTCCATTGTCGCCCATGGCTATTACTATCGCCCTCTTCATTGCCTCCCATACTGCTGCCTACCATCTCGTGCCCGATGCCACTACCTCGCCATCATGATGCCACGCCGCTACCATCATTGCTGGCCACTACCACATCCCTACATTCTTTCTCCTAGTTTTAAGCTCACTATCGCCAGCCATCCTCCCGCTTCATCGTTGCCATGCCACTGTTGCTCCTCTCTATTCCCCCTACTACACCCGAGCCTCCATCACCACCTCGTCTGGCCATCCGATGGTTCTCGGGTAACATAAATGATCCAATGGCTGAAATTGGTTCTAAATCAATGAAGGGTCTTCATGTGATCCAAGCATGATCAAAAGCCCATAGTAATTTAGATTCATAGACTTGATGGTTCTTGATTTATCCAACTTAATATGGATGATCTGACACCCAGAATAATTCCCAGACTTTTATTAGAAGTGTAATCCCAGTTCTATACTAATTTGGCCTTCTCCAAGCTCTATTTAATGGATCCCTAAATTATAGAAGAGATCATCCTGGAAAGAGTGTATGGTACAAAGTAGAGGGCTTAGCTTTGGATTACGGGTTGGCCTCTAAGAGTGAGGTTTCTTAGAGGAGAGCTCTTCCTCTACACCATCTTCAAGCATATTCCATCTCCAAGATCAGTATCCAAAGAGGAAGAAGAAGAGGAACATTTGATATCTTTATATGGATCATTAAGGCTCTGATCGATCGTGACTTGGTCACTAGGAGCCATGGCATCTGAGCACCTTTATATGGATCATTAAGAGCACTATTGAGGCTCTGACTGATTATAACTTGGTTATTTAGAGCCATGGCTTCTGAGTGCCTTTATATAAGTCATTGAGGTTCTGGCCTATCGTGACTCATTCACTTGGAAACATGGTATCTAAGCACCTTTGTATAGGATATTGAGGCTCTGACCAATCACAACATGATCACTTGGAGCAATGGCATCTAAGCATCTTTATATGGACTATTAAGGGGCCCATTAAGGCTCTAACTGATCATGAGTCGGTCACTTGGAGCCATGGTGCTTGAGCACCTTTATATGGGCCATTGAGGTTTTGATCGATCATGACTAGGTGCTAAGGCTCTAGCCGATTGCAACTCGATCACTTGGAGCCATGGTGTCTGAACACCTTCATACAAGCATTGAGAGGGTCATTGAGATTCTGACTGATCATGACTCAATCACTTAGAGCCATGGCATTTGAGCACCTTTATGCGGGCCATTGAGATTTTGATTAATCATGACTAGGTTACTTAGAACCATGGCATCTGAGCATCTTTATATGAGTCATTATGGCTCTAATCGATCGTGACTCGGTTATTTGGTCCATGGTATCTGAGAACCTTTATACAGACCATTGATAGGACTATTAAGACTCTGACCGATCGTGACTTGATCATTTAAAGCTATGATATCTGAGTACCTTTATATGGACCATTGAGGCTTTGACCAATTGTGACTCAGTCACTTAGAGTCATGACATCTGAGTCCTTTGTATAGGCCATTGAAGGGGCTATTGAGGCTCTGACTGATAATGACTCGGTCACTTGGAGCCATGGCATCTGAGTACCTTTATATGTGCCATTAAGAGGGTCATTGAGATTTTGACCGATCATGACTTGGTCAGTTGGAGCCATGGTATTTGAGTGCCATTATACAGGTTGTTGATAGGGCTGTTGAGTCTTTGATTGATCATGACTTGATCACTTAGAGTAATGGCACCTGAGCACCTTTATACAGACCGTTGAGAGGGTCATTAAGACTTTGACAAATCATGACTCGATCACTTGGAGCTATGGCATCTTAGCACTTTTATATGAGCCATTAAGAGGGTCGTTAAGGCTCTGACCAATCTGACTTGTCACTTGGAGCCATACAATTTAAGCACCTTTATATGGGCCATTAAGAGAGCTGTTGAGGCTTTGATCAATCATGACTTGATCACTTAGAGCCATGTTATCTAAGCATCTTTATATGGATTATTGAGAGAGTCGTTGAGGCTCTAATCGATTGTGACTCGGTCGCTTAGAGCCATGGCATCTGAGCACCTTTATATGGGCCATTAAGAGAGCCATTAAGACTTTGACCGATCATGACTTGATCACTTAGAGCCATGGTATCTAAGCACTTTTATATGGGCTGTTGAGGCTCTAACCAATCACAACTCGGTCACTTGGAGCCATCTCATCTCAGCATTATTATAATGGCCATTGAGAGGGCCAGTTGGGTTCTAACCAATTGTGACTCGATCACTTTGAGCTATGGCTCTGACCAATTGAGAGAACTATTGAGGGGGTTGTTAAAAATTTTGCCGATCGTGACTCAGTTACTTGGAGCCATGACATCGTAATGCCTTTAGGCGGTGCCTTGATCTCTTTAGCTCTCGGGAATGCACCAATGCTAGGTGGTACCACTTGATGCGGTATTTCATTTCCAAGGAGCTTTGACCCTAACATGTTTTAAATGGGATGGGTCCTTTAGACACCATTTACAAGAAGACCATGGGAGAAGTCAACTACCACCTCGATCGCTCCTTCCCAGTGATACGTCCCCTGATTAGAAAATATTTGCCGGACTTTGATTGGATGCATAGCAGCGAATCTCTCTCTAGGTCTGTTATATAAGGATAGTTAGGGGTGTTGGGTTCTTGTAGCTCCTCTTCACCATGCTATTGAGATGCCCAAGAGGACACTATGCTCGTAGCTTGGATCACGAGATTTCCTTTTTGGGAGGATGGATTCTCCCCAAGAGGATGGTTATGTGAATGTCTAGCACTATCATCTAACCATCACCATTGAAGTTGGTTGGCGAACTTAATCATCGGTACTCTGCCTGCATCACTACAGCTACAGTCGGTTGAAGGACTTAACACAAAGAAGAGGGCTTGGGTTGCATGTTGCATCATCCCAGCCTTCCTCAGGGGCACCCATGCCTAAATATAAAGGCAGATGGGAAGCCCCCACTTTAGGTTATAGGCAAGAGTACTAGCTCGAGGGTAGATTGGGGGTAGCTTCCTAATTTCCCACTTGGTACTTTTTGGCTTGCTAGTGAGCTTTCTCCTCCCAACTCTAAGCTGCTTCACTGAATGCCACCTCTTTGCTGGAGTCACCAAACATACTCTTCATCACACTAGGTGTTACCAAGAGCAAAGCCATGTCCACCCTGTTGATCACCCTTGCTTCTATGGCATAGCACCTAATAGCAATCCTGTCCAGTGCACTTAATTGCTCAGGACATGTTGAGGGCTTTGTCCCAGCTTCTTGGAAGAGCTCGAGAGCTTTGGAGTTCTCCAATTCTTTGATGGGTAGTCATGTTGCTTTTCTTGTACTTAAGGAAGTCTAGGAAGCAATGTGATTAGCCGCAAGTTCTAAATCTATGTAATTCAGTCGCAAAGCTACATGTATGTAATCCAATTTTATCAATGAAAAACTTCATATTTTTGTACCTTTGTTGCTTCTATCTACTATCTCCTGAACTTTTGTTCATTTTGAATTGTTCAACCATATTTTAAACTGTTTAACAGATGATAGTGGTTTGGGTGACCAAGCGATGCATTCCCAATTGTGATGTCTCCGATCATTGCATCTCCGATCAACTGAACCCATGGACTTCCGATTGTAGTATCTCTAATTGGTTGAGCATATAGGCTTCTGATTGTAGCACTTCCAATCGATAGAGCTTATGGGCTTTCGATCATAATTCCATACTTGGAGGCCATCGAATTTCTTGAGGGTTCAACCAGTGGTGATCAAAAATCTTCAATGTTGGTCCTTTAGTAGGGAGTTCCTTAGGCTGATGGACTCTTAAGCTCCCGATATAAGATCTTAATCTAACAGACAACTAGGCTCTTCGCCAAAGATCGGGTCTCATCTAGCATAAGGAAATCTTGCTTGAGGATCCCTCCTCCAATTCTTTTATTACAAATATAAATAGAAAAAACTTTTATTTAATAGAGGGGACAAATTACTGATGATAAATTCATAGATTTGCAGAGTTCCATGGTCAGAGTAGAAGAGTTCTATCTAGTTACCTTAGTCGATAGGTCCTAGGTTCAATAATTTCTTCCACTTGGTAGGGTCCCTTCTAATTTTGTAAGAGCTTGTCTCTTTGGCCGAGCTATGACCCTTCTACCTAGTGTAGTGCCATGTTATCGACCTTGAAGGCTTTGCCCTGGACTTTGGCATTGAAGTAATAAGCGACCTTATGCCAATATGCTACCATCCTAATCCATGCCCTCTTCCAAACTTCATCTATCGGGTCTAAGTTTGCTAGTAGCCTTTCCGAGTTGGTTTGCTTATTATAATTTGCAACCCATGCCAATGGTATCCAAATTATGAAAAGATTCATAATTATTGATCAGCCATTAGATCAGACAAGAACTTCTATTGTGTATGACCTCAAAGATTCGAATACTTAGCTGGTAGCATATATATGATTTCTTGTACCAATCAAAGTGACCATCTAGCAATGATACCCAACGTCCGGATATGTCGAATCATTGCAAAGTAACCTTCAAGAATATTTGGCATATGGTTACCTTATAATTTATCTATTTGATCCTTAATACTTAAGATAACTTCAAGATTAAGCTACCAACCCTTAATTGATACATCCATATAGTGTCTTAACCTTACAAATCTTGTGACTCCTGATAAGAATTATCCTGGCTAAGATTTTGCTAAATTAAAGCATAGGAAGGATTATCTCCAATATCTTAGAGTGGTCAATCCTATCTTAACTCACACACAGACTTCACAAGTACTTTATTATACCCAGAAATCTTCCATCATTGAAATAGAAATTCAGGTAGTCGGTACTAGAGTATAGTGAGTTGCTTGCAAGTCACAATGATGATCTCAAGTTTGAGGATACTTATATCCATATCCTTCACAAGCAATCCTTGGTAGTAGAGTGCTTCACAGGTGGGTTACATTTAATGAAATGTACTCCTACATTTCACTTGCATGCAATACTTGTTCTCCATACTTTTTGGATAAGAGGACAACCAACCCATATGGCATACAATAACCTACACTCGATAAACATCATTATCCTTTAATAACATATCATTTGGTCATGAACAAGTTTAAGAACTACACGATAAATTTTCTTTTATCGAATGAAAGTAGTTCTAAGAATTTCATCATAAAAGAGTTCATTGCTAGAAGGTGCATATATGATGGTTGGCAAATAACTTTTATTAATAATAATTCATATACAACTATAAATAGCATAATCGTCTATACTTAGATGATTGATTTTAGAATACAATTCCCAATAGTATGTGCATGCACACATGCATACATACATGTATACATACATTCAGACATCCATACATACTTGCATGCATATATACATACGTAAATGTATACATTTTTTTGCTTTTTTATCTTTTGTTTTATATCAATGTAGTTATCAAACAAACATTTTACCTTTTTGCTTTTGTTCTAAAGTAAAAAAATCTTTTAGTAATCGAAATTCAAAAAATGTAATCAAATACATTCTAATATAATCATTGTTGTGAAGATCCATATGAGAGCATATGTTTAGTTTCATATTTTCTCTATTAGATAAATCTAGGATATTTGCAAAAGACCAATGAATCTATTAACATCTTCTTTTTTTTTATGAGATTCTAGATTTGAATAAATGATATCAAAGTGAACTCAATCTATGATCCATATGGACTAGGAGATACTACAACATAGATCTATTTTGGATGGCCATGAATCCATAATAGTATTTGTGATTGAATTTGTGGATGGTACTTTTGAACAAATTTGATTCCTATCCTGGTAAAAGCATCAAAACTTGATTGGAGGGAGCCCATGAGAACCAAATAGGCATATATTTAATTCTACATCGATTATGCATCGAGTCGATCTAAATAACATACAAAAATCAAAATAATAATATCTTCTCTTTAATTTTTTTGGATAATATTTTATATTTTGATAATTATTTTATTTAAAATAATTTGATCAATCACATGTTCGAATGCATAAATAATAATGCTTATTTTTATTTTAACAATACATGCACTTTTGTAGGGTTTTGTTATGTAAAATCAAGCTTTAAGCCTGTGCATAGACATGGTTTCTTATTAATAAAATATATAGTGCAATCTGATCTGACAAATGGTGTTAATTTTAAAATCAAAAGAGTGGGGGTAGGCCTATTTTTTTTTGGGGATTTGGGGGGGTGGTGTTGAGGACACCAGAGCTAGGAAGAGACATCAAAATCCTCCAAGCTCATTGTGGATCACCAATGAGTAGTCTATCTTCTTTCAGTCATGAGTAATTGACTCCTTGTAATTAATTGAGTCCTGTAATTAAAATTAGTCTACTTTGATTTGTAAATTAGTCAAATAAGAGTCAATTTGCTCAAGCTAGGTTTGCTTGGATTAAGTCTTGTAAATAGTACTTGAATTAGACAAGGGGGTTCATAAGTTAGCCAAGGTTCAAGCCCAAATGATGAAGCCATGTACGTCATCATGCCATGTCATCACTTCATGCCACATCACCACATCATGGAACCTTGTCACCCAGCACATGGAGTAGTATGCCATGCCACATCACCTTGGTTGGCCACATATGAGTGATTTTCAAATTAGAAAGGAGTTCAAATGGAGCACATGAAGACATCAAGACATCATTTGAAATTTAAAACCAAGATTAGATGCCATCTCATTTTTTTGTCACCCACATGAAGGAGTGCCTCATTTCATCCACTCCTTGTCGCCTATCATGAAGAAGTTTGAATTCAAGGGGGTGCTTATCATAAAAGAGTTTCAAATTCAAAGGAGCCTTTATCCAATCCAACAAGAGCTAGAGTTTAAATTCAAAAAAAAAAAGATGGGAATCCACATTTATCCTCTCACTTATCTACCTTTCAAATTTGAAATGAAGATCAAGATGAAGTCCAAGGGGAACTGATGCCGAGAAGGAAAAGGATTATCGCCTATCCCTCCTCTCATTTGTCGCCCATTTGAATCCATTCAAGTTGTCGCCAATTTTAAGAGTAAGAAGGGTGGGTGCCTCATCTCATTCCTCTCATTTGTCACCCACTCCAAGAGAATTCGACCAAGAAAAAGTGTGACACCTATTTTGGAGAATTCAAATTCAAGTGGATTGTTGTCTACCCTATCAAGATATAGTTTGAATTGAAGAAGAAGATTAGAGGCCAACTTATCTATACTTATCTTATAGAGTTTAGTCTTATCTTGCTACCATGTATGGAGGGTCTATAAATACCACTCCATTCCCCCTTATAAAAAATTATTATTGATTGATGAATGAATGTTATTTTTTTTTCAATTTTGCTGGGTAAGCATTGTGAGTGGGTGCTGAAGCCTAGGGTGTGAAGCTCAAGTTGTCTTCCAAGTTCCAAGATCCAAGACGCCATCCATCCTTTTCCCCACCTCCCAATCTTCCATTCTTTCATTGTTTTCTCAATCCTCCATGATTTAATCGTCGTTCTTTTGCAGGATCCCTGGTGTTTGCGATCTGAAGAGGAGGTTTCCCTTGCCATTCAACCATCTACAGGAATATCTGCTTTAAAGGAACTAAAGTTTGGAATCCTACCGCGAGATCTTGAGAGTTGAATCCACATATGCTACAAAGAAGGGATAAAATCGCTATTGGTAAGTGAAAATAATCCGAATCTCATTAAATCTGATTAGTTGAAGCAAGGAAGTCCTAGTTTCAGTGGTTTCTTAATCATCGAATTCGGGTTTCTTTATGTGATTGCATGTGATTTCATTACGGGTAGTTAGTAGTAATCTACTGTCTTTCTTTCATAAATCTATTAATAACTTTACTTGAGTTTGCTGCCATATTTTGATCATTGCTCTTTAAAATTAAAATTTAATTCTTAATCATTAAATTGGCATCGCATCCATCCTACATAATCTTTTGTATCAGAGCCATAGGTTAGACTAGGACATATAGTTAGTTGCTAAAATTTCTGCATCATTCTAGCATTAGATCTGGAAAGCTTATCTATATCTCTTCAAATCTTAATTTCTTTTGCATTATTTTTAAGTGATTTAGTCAAATTAAAAATCAGATCTGTAATCTTTTCTCATAGATTTCAGATCTGAATTTTTTTTCAAAAAAAACTGCATTGTTTTTCTTAGTACTTTCTAGTGGAAGGAAATTACACCTCCTCAGTGGGTATACGAAAGTATACTATCACGATCCATGAAAGTAATGAGCTATGGCTGGATGTGATAACCCAATACTGAAAATCTATTGTGCTTAGTGTATGCTTTTTTGATTTGTTAATTGCTTAAAAGATTGCATGTTAATCTTCTAACACAACTTAGGATAAGTTTCTGGCACATTTTGAATCTTGAAGCTATCTAATCAAATCTTCAACATTTAAATTTTAATTTTTGAATTTTGAAATCTAAAATCTGAAATTAAAATTTAAAATTCAAAGATTAAATCTGAAATCCAATCTTGAAAATTAAAAGATAAAGTTTAAATTTTGAATTGCAAGTTTTATCTTTATATTATCCTATTAACTGAATGGTTGTGCATTCATCTTATCTGAAATCATTTCAAGGGTATGCTATCATAAGATAAGGGAAGGATTTCATCACCTTTTCTTGGCCTAAAAATAATCAACCTCATCTTGTATTGTCCTTGCCCTAATCTAAAATTAAGTAGCAACTTAAAAACTAGGGACACCCACAGGTTAGGTTCATATACATGTAAAGTTTTTGTAGTAATTGATTCTATGTATGTTTCTGAATATTGGTGTCTAAGGCTAGGGGTCCAACGGTAAATGCCTTAAGCAAATTTATGATTCTTTAATTAGGACCTCAAAAAAGTAAGGGGAGCCTCCTACAGTCTCACCTCTTATCTGGCCAGTTGAAAGAGTACCTACAGTCTTGATTATTGCTTAGTCGATTTATGCTATATTGAACTTCTAGGTCTAGGAGCCCTAGAAGCTAGGATTCTATTGCATGACCACTAGAGCAGGAATCCCATATCAACAGCCTCAAACTCAAACCAGTCCCACCATCGACCCAGATCTAAAAGCTTTAATGAGGACTATGACTGAATAGTTTAGGCAGCTCAATACTAGGTTTGACCAAATGAAGGAAAGAATGGATAACCTTGAAGAGTTCCATATGACTCACCCTGATCCTGAGTTACCTAGGTCCACTCCCGTAGGTCCAAGAGCCCAACATCGTGAACTCACCCTTGAACCTAATCCTAGGCATCTCTACCAAGATGTTAATGACCAAGAGGAGAGAGCCCTTAGGAACATTAGACTAGATATACCTACCTTTGATGGAAACTTAGATCCTAAGGTGTACACTGATTGGGAGAGTGACATGGACCAGCATTTTAAGTGGTATGAGATGTCTGAAGAAAGGAAGGTCAAGTTTGCTAAGCTTAGGTTCGTCCGACAAACTAGATTATACTAGAGAAATGTTGAATGGACAATCACCAAAGAGGAGATTTGCCCATAGTTACATGGAGAGCCATGAAGATCAAACTTAGGGAGAAATACCTATCCTTGTCCTATGAGCAAAAACTTTTAGATCAGTGGCAGAAGTTGAGCCAAGGCAATATATCTGTGTCCAATTACATAGCCAAATTCGATGAATTTGTCATGAGGTGTGGTGTAGCTGAGTCAAAGTCCGTCACCTTACATAGGTTTAAAGCAGGCCTATATGAGGACATTCAGAGAGAATTATTTCTAAGAGAGGTCCATGATTTAGATCAAGCCTATCAGATTGCTAGAGACTGTGAGAGATTCTAGAGAGGATCCATTACCCATCGACCCGAACCTAATAGGTTTTGTACTCTTGGAAGTAGGCCTAGTGCGAGCCAGACTCTAAATAGTCAACCCAAACCTACTACTCCACAAGCTCGTAAGGATGACAAAGGAAAGGCACCTGAAATGCAAAGAAATAGAAACCAAAGCATACAATGCTTTAAATGTCAAATTTATGATCATTATGTTAGTCAGTGCCCTGCACGAGCCTTACACATAAGAGAGTTTGATGAAGAGGACCTAGAAACTGTGGAAGAATGTGAGGAGGAAGTGTATGAAGCTGAACCAGAATTAGTAGATGAGTATGAAGGGGATGAGGAAGACTTAGAGTCATCTGAGTTACTAGGAGTAGTTAGATATATACTGACTCGAACTAAGAAAAATGAGGACTGGCATAGGACTAACATCCTACAAACCTTCATCAAATTAGGGGACAAAGTTTGTAAAATCATCGTTGATAGTGGGAGCTGTGTTAATGCTATTTCTACAAATGCTGTTAAGAATTTAGGTTTAACTACAGTTCTCCATCCCAACCCATATAAGGTATCTTGGATTGACTCAACCTCTATTCCTTTTAGATTGAGATGTCAGGTTATAGTCCAAGTCCAGTAATATCAAGAGAAAGTCTGGTGTGATATTCTCCCAATGGGGGTCAGCAGTATTATCTTAGGAAGACCTTGGCTGTGTGACCATGATGTTACCCTTTATGGCCAATCCAATTCATGTTCCTTTAACTACCATGGTAAAAGGATTGTCATAAATTCAACATCACCTAAGGATAACATCAAGAGAGGGTCTAGCAATTTGAGGGAGAAGGAGCCAAGACTAAATCTGATCATTGCTAAGGAACTAGAGTGCGAGATTACTAAAGGTTCACCAGTTTGGATTCTGACTACTAAGGAAGTTTTTGACCAACCCTAACAGGAACACCCTAAGGAGATTGTAGAGTTTTTGAAGAAGTTTCAGGATGTGTTTCCTGAAGACCTCCCTGATCAACTGCCACCATTAGGGGACATACAACATGCCATAGATTTGGTCCCAGGAGCCACCCTACAAACCTCCTACACTATAGGATGAATCCCTCGAAGCATTTAGAGTTACAAAGACAAGTAGGGGATCTGCATCAAAAAGGATTTGTTAGGGAGAGCCTAAGCCCATGTGCAGTTCCATCCCTATTAATCCCAAAGAAGTTCCATCCCTATTAACCCCAAAGAAAGATGGTATTTGGAGGATGTGTATTGATAGTAGAGCCATTAATAAGATAATAGTGAAATATTATTTCTCTATTCCCCGTCTTGATGATATGTTAGATATGATGGTCGGAGCAACTATCTTTTCAAAGATCGACCTTAAGAGCAGCTATCACCAAGTTAGGATCAGACCCGGGGATGAATAAAAAATAGCCTTCAAAACTACGGATGGCCTATATGAATGGTTAGTGATGCCTTTTAGCCTGTCAAATGCACCTAGTAATTTTATGAGTATCAGACCCAAGTTCTGAAAACTTTCATTGAAAAAGTTGTAGTAGTATATTTTGACGACATCCTCACATATAGTAAAACTAAGGATGATCACTTAGACCATCTCCAACAAGTGTGTCAAGCCCTAAGAAAAGATAATTTATATGCCAATCTTAAGAAGTGTAGTTTCATAACCACAAGAATCATTTTCCTAGGCTTTATTGTGACTTCTGAAGGAGTATCTGCTGATCTTGAGAAAATCAAGTCCATAGTTGAATGGCTCGTACCCAAAAATGTACATGATGTTCGTAGTTTCCATGGCCTTTCTACCTTCTATAGTAGATTCATTTGAGGATTTAGCATAATTGTAGCACATATCACTAATTGCTTTAAGAAAGGAGCCTTTGAGTGGACCAAGAGTGCCAATAGAGCCTTCTTAGAAATCAAGGACAAAATGACCCACGCACCAGTATTGAGGTTACCCAATTTTCCTAAAGTTTTCAAGATTACTTGTGATGCCTCTGGAGTTAGTATAGGTGGAGTACTAAGTCAAGAGAGTCACCTTGTAGCCTTCTTTAGTGAAAAATTAAATGAGGCTAAACTTAAATACTTAACCTATGATAAGGAGTTTTATGCGGTAGTGCAAGCCTTGAGGTATTGAAGATATTATCTGCTACCACAGGAATTTGTTCTATACTTGGATCATAAGACATTTCGATTTCTTGGTTCCCAGAAAAAGTTAAACCCTAGGCATGCTAAGTGGGTAGGGTACATTCAAGCCTATATCTTTGTGCTGAAACATTATGCTATTACCAAAAATAAGGTTGCTGATGCCCTTAGCCTACGATCCATGCTCCTCAACTCTATTAGTACCGAAGTCATAGGATTTGACAAACTGAAGGATCAATATGAAACCTGTCCTGATTTTAGTGAGACCTATCAGTTTGTTAAATAAGAACCATCTAGTTTGCATAGAGAGTATATCCTATAAGATGGCTATCTCTTCAAGGACAATAGGTTGTGTATTCCTAGGAGTTCACTTAGAGAATTTATGATCTGGGAGATCCATACAAGAGGTCTAGCTGGTCATTTTGGTAGGAACAAGACCATTCTAGCTGTGGAAGACCAGTTTTATTGGCTAAGTTTAAAAAGGGATGTTGCTCAAGTTGTAGCTAGGTTTCGAACTTGTGTTGTTGCCAAATAGCAAAAGCAAAACACTAGCTTGTATACCCCTTTACTAGTACTAGACTGTCTTTGGCTAGACCTTAGTATGGATTTCATGTTAGGATTGCCTAAGACCATAAGGAGACATGCTCTATTTGTGTTGTGGTCGATAGATTTTTTAAGATGGTACATTTTGCTTCCAAGATAGCCAAACTTTTTTTCGAAAACATGGTTAGGTTACATGGCCTTCTTAAAATCATAGTGTCTGATAAGGATGTCTGATTCAAAGTTTTTTTTGGAAAACCCTCTAGCACTTGTTAGGAATTAAGCTCAAATTTTCTACCTCCGACCACCCCCAAACTGATGGACAGACTGAATTAGTGAACCGAAGCCTTGGAAACTTGCTGAGATGTCTTGTAGATCGAAACTGTTGGATCGATGCCCCTGACCATTCTTACAAAAGGAACGTCCCTATTATAAGAGGCCATTTTATCTCTCTTAAACCAGTAGCGCAGAAACCCCGAGCACTTGAATCGACTACTCGCCGACCCCCGTAAGAGCTACCCAGGGTACTAAACCTCGAGTCTGCTCGCTAGAGACGAGCACCTCAGCACCAACCAAGGGACGTTGACGTGGCACCAGACCCGCCTTACCGGTGGCACCCATATCTCCATGGGCCCAGACCCTATATCCGGATGAACCACGAGGGTGCGAGCTGGCCTAGCCAACAATCCCCCCTAATGAAATGACCGAGTTTTTCTCCCTGCGGAGACTCGAACCCGAGACCTCGGCTCTGATACTAGTTGTTGGATCGATGCCCTTGACCATTCTTACAAAAAAAATGTCCATATTATAAGAGGCCGGTTTATCACTGTTAAACCAGTAGCGCAGCAACCTCGGGCACTCGAGTCAACTCCCCGCCAACCCCCGCAAGAGCTACCCAGGATACTAAATCTCGAGTCGGCTCGCTAGAGACGAGCACCTCAATACCAATCAAGGGACGTTGACGTGGCACTAGACCCGCCTTACCGGTGGCACCCACATCTCCGTGGGCCCAGACCCTACATCTGGACGAACCACGAGGGTGCGAGCTGGCCCAACCAACAGAAACACTAGAAATTGGGATCTTTTGTTACCTATAGCTGAATTCACCTACAATAGTTCAAGTAATAGATCCACAAGCAAGAGTCCATTTGAGATTGTCCATGGGTATAAGCCTGAAAGCCTTTAGATCTTATTTCCTTGCCCATGCATCATGCATTTCTGAGTCTATAGAGTCATATACACAGCATATTAAGGAATTACATAAGAAATAAGTAAAAAATTAATGAAAGTATTGAATCATATGAGCATATGGCTAACTATGTAAACACTTCAAAGAATTTAATGAAGGAGACTTTGTTATGATCAGACTTCAACCTGAATGGTTCCCACCTGGAATCATGAAAAAACTACATGCCCATAATGCAGGACTGTACAAGATCATAAAGAAAATTGGATCTAATACCTATGTATTAGAGTTACCACCTGAATTAGGTATTAGTCCAACCTTCAATGTATCAGATCTTATTAAGTATAAGGAGCCAATAACGATACCAAGTGAGCCATTTGGGCCTGATTCCATTTTGAGAGTGACCCTACCCCTGAGTGTCCACCAGCCAAATACCAGAATGGAGAGATAAGATTGAGCAGATTTTGGATGACAAAACTATCCAACTAGGAGTAAAGATTATCAATGTTACTTGGTTCGATGGTAAGGTAGACCAGAATCTGATGATTCATGGATCACTCGAGAGGATCTACAAAGAATAAACCCAGACTTACTAGAATATTAATATAGCAAAGTTGACCCATACTCGACAGGGTTGAGTTCTTCCCATCCCAGAAGAATTAGTGAGGACATCAGAGCTAGGAAGAGATATCAGAACCCTCCAAGCTCATTATGGATCCCCAATGAGTAGTATGTCTTCTTTTAGTCATGAGTAATTGAGTCCTTGTAATTAATTGAGCCTGTAATTAAAATTAGTCTACTTTGATTTGCAAATTAGTCAAATAAGAGTCAATTTGCTCAAGCTAGGTTTGCTTGGATTGAGTCTTGTAATTAGTACTTGAATTAGTCAAGGGGGTTCATAAGTTAGCCAAGGTTCAAGCCCAAATAATGAGCCATGTCACCATGCCATGTCATCATGCCATGTCATCACTTCATGCCACATCACCACCTCATGGAAACTTGTCACCCATCACTTGGAGTTGTATGCCATGCCACATCACCTTGGTTGGCCACACATGAGTGATTTTCAAATTATAAGGGAGTTCAAATGGAGCACATGAAGACATGAAGACATCAAGACATCATTTGAAATTTAAAAACCAAGATTGGATGCCATCTCATTTTTTTGTTGCCCACATGAAGGAGCACATCATTTCATCCAAGGAGTGCCTCATTTCATCCACTCCTTGTCGCCTATCATGAAAAAGTTTGAATTCAAGGGGGCGCCTATCATGAAAGAGTTTCAAATTCAAAGGAGCCTTTATCCAATCCAACAAGAGCTAGAGTTTAAATTCAAAAAAAAGAGATGGGAGTCCTCCTTTATCCTCTCACTTATCTACCTTTCAAATTTGAAATGAAGATCAAGATGAAGTCCAAGAGGAATTGATGCCAAGAAGGAGAAGGATTGTCGCCTATCCCTCCTCTCATTTGTCGCCCATTTGAATCCATTCAAGTTGTTGCCAATTTTAAAAGGAGTAAGAAGGGAGGGCACCTCATCTCATTCCTCTCATTTGTCGCCCACTCCAAGAGAATTCATCCAAGGAAAAGTGTGACGCCTATTTGGGAGAATTCAAATTCAAGTGGATTGTTGTCCATCCTATCAAGATATAGTTTGAATTTTAAGAAGAAGATTAGAGACCAATTTATCTATACTTATCTTGTTGAGTTTAGTCTTATCTTGCTACCATGTATGGAGGGTCTATAAATACTACTCTATTCCCTCTTGTAAAAAATTATTATTGATTGATGAATGAATGTTATTTTTTTTAAACTTTGCTGGGTAAGCGTTGTGAGTGGGTGCTGAAGCCCAGGGTGTGAAGCCCTAGTTGTCTTCTAAGTTCCAAGATCCAAGATCCAAGATGCCATCCATCCTTTTCCCTACCTCACAGTCTTCCATTCTTTCATTATTTTCTCAATCCTCCAAGTTTTAATCACCGTCCTTTTGTAGGATCCTTGGTGTTCGTGATCTGAAGAGGAGGTTTTCCTTGCCATTCAACCATCTACGAAAAGATATGCTTCGAAGGAACTGAAGTTTGGAATCCTACTGCGAGATCTTGAGAGTTGAATCCATATCTGCTATAAATGAGGGATAAAATCACTATTGGTAAGTGAAACCAATCCGAATCTCATTAGATATGATTAGTTGAAGCAAGGAAGTACTAGTTTCAGTGGTTTCTTAATCATTGGATCTGGGTTTCTTTATGTGATTGCATGTGATTTCATTGCGGGTAGTTAGTAATAATCTACTAGCCTTTCTTTTTTAAATCTATTGAAAACTTTACTTGAGTTTGCTGCCATATTTTGATCATTGCTCTTTAAAATTAAATTTTAATTCTTAATCATTAGATTGGCATCGCATCCATCCCGCATCAGGGGGGCGGGGGAGGCCGGGTTCATGCCGCTGCCGACTTCGATCATCTTGGTTTGCCGGTGGCTAGAGTGGTGAAGTCACCGGTCGGGTCCTATTCGAATCTCTCCACTTTGGTTAGATCGACATATCGGGTTCGGGTTGTACATTTCTCATGAAAAAATGATATATTCTTTTCCACTGTATGAACCATTGGATGGTATCTCAAACGACTTTCAAAGCATTACGGTTTTGAAGTAAATATTGCATGATTCAACGGTTACATCGCAAAAGAAGGGAATCATTCTCTCCGATATATCATCCGTTTCTCTTTGGACATTCTATTTTATTTATTTATTTTATTTATTTTTTTATAAATTTATTTATTTATTTATTTTATTGGTGAGAGGCTTCCCATCGTTTCCTTCTTGTTGGTTGCCCAATTTTTGCCTTTAGATTTCTACGCCTTGTATGGAATCTAGCTAGTTGCATGAAGCTTAGTGGAGCTTCCCTTTATGCTTTGTTTGGAAATGAACAAAAAAAACTAAAATATTATTCTTTTACTTCTCAATTAATATATATATATAATTAATTCAGAGTAAAATAAAATCAGATTTAATGCAAACGTATTATATCATTATAATAAAGACAATGTAGCCTAGTTTGTTTTTGGTTAGAAGACAAATTTGTTAGTGATTATTTTTATTTATTTTTGATTAATGAAGAATGTTTTGAATTATTTTTTGAATTAAGTGAGATAAAATGACCAGAATGGGTGGTAGGAGGCTCTTCCATTAGTTGTCTTACGTCTATTTAGCTTTGAGTTTTTATTGCATGGGAAGAATATTTGTTTTGCAATTTTTTGGACTACTTTTGCCATAAGTTAGCTCAAAAACTTCTCGCTGTGTCAAATGATTTAAATTTGTTTTGCAGATAACAACTATGCAACACATATATTACCAACTCTTTTTCATCTATTCTTTTTTACATTGTTAGACATTTATCAACATCTAATGACTCCTGAGAAATTATCTAAATATATATTTTACAATATCTAATTGCACCAGTTATGTCTAACCTAATGGCCTGTTGGGTTGAGAGATTTTGACTAGAATCTAACCAATTTGTTGGCAGATCAGATATGAATTGGGTCAAGTTGTATGAATGATTTCAGATCCAGATGTTTGGATTTGGAGGACCTACTTGAAGTTTGGCCTGGGGCTCCTCAATATTATTATGTCTAGAATATGTTATGGTCTATCCCAGCATGTAACCTGTTATGATATCCCGGTTTTTATTTCAATTAATTATTGAACCATTTTCTGGATCAATTTCAATTTCTCTTTTGGTTTATTGGTCAAATCAGTTGGCAAAGGAAAGGGTCTTCGGCTTCGTATTATCACTTCGGTCCGAAGGCTTGGCCTATGGTTTTTGTCTTCACTGGGTCTTCGGCTTCGTATCATTATCTCGGTCTGAAGATCGTGCTTAATGTCTATGGCTTTGTTCCGAAAGATATTGTTAACTCTAGGTCTTCGGCTTCGTATTATTATCTCGATCCGAAGACCATGCTTAATGTCTATGGCTTTGTTCCGAAAGATATTGTTAACTCTGGGTCTTCGACTTTGTATTATTATCTCAATCTGAAGACCATGCTTAATGTCCATGACTCTATTCCGAAAGATGTTGTTAACTCTAGGTCTTCGGCTTCGTATTATTATCTCAGTCCGAAGACTATGTCTAATATCTTCGGCTTCGTACATCCACTTTGATCCAAAGACTTAGCCTAACACCTTTTTCTATGGTTTTAAACCAGGTTTATTTACTCTATGTCTTCGGCTTCGTACAATTACCTTGATCCGAAGGCTTGACCTCCCAGGCGAATATCTTCGACTTCATTTCTTCAATATAATCTGAAGGCTGTAAGTTTACTTTTGTTACATCCAGAAGTATTCGAAGTGTGAAGCTAACATTTCCTTCTCGAGCGCTACTAAAGAAAATGTAAAGCTCACTTCGAATCTATGCTTAAACAAGGAGGATTCTTGGGAATGTGGGTATCTTGGATAAACAGTTAAAATCTATTCGGGTTGTTGCAACCACCCACATGGTCCAAAACCTCAGATTGAATAACCCCCGAGTGTAATGGCTTTTCTAACAGCCACTACTTATAGTTATGAAGTGGTTATGTTCGCCAACCCACATAACCGTAAGTAGTTACGTTGGAGCCTATAAATACTGGTAAGAGGGGACACTCAGGGAATCTTTTTTCTCCTTTTTGCTGGCATTTTTCGAATTCCTCTTTTCCCTCTCTGCTTTCAAAACTCTCTATTCTGCTGTTTCCTGGGCTCTTTCTGACTTAGGCATCGGAGTGTCCCCCGCCAGAAAACCTCCAGTTAGGGATTTCTTTTGCAGGTACTGGTCGACGGCGATCCGGCAGAATAACTACTCCATCCGGTCAACAAAGGTTCAACATCAACATGTTGGCGCGCCAGGTAGGGGTCCAAGTTTGATTCCTTTGTTTTGAAGGAGAGTTTTAGCTGAGCAAGAATGGTGAAAGGGAAAAACAAGAATGCATCTACGAGTCAGGAGCAGCAGGCTCCTCCGTCAAATGGGCCTCCAGCCAGCATCCTCCCGTCGGTTCAGGGATCACAGCCTCCTATGATAATGGTGGAGAAGTAGCAATTCGAAAGTCTGGTGAACAAGGGAGAGACCTTGACGGTGCTGGTGCAGCACTTACATGTAGCTGCAGCTCAAAAACAATGCCCTCCCTCTGTTCCATGATCTGACTGTCCACTTGAGAGGGAGAGAGGTCAACACCAAGAGATCACCCCCATCTTCTCACAGAGCCGGTCATCTCGTGGCCGCTACACCTCTCTGCCAGATCGACAAGCGGAGGATCATGCTGAAAAGAAGAGAGTCTGGCGATCTCCCTCTGTTTCTTCTAGAAGCTATGTACCAGAAAATTCAAGGCAGAAGGAAATCAATCATGAGGTGCAGGAGAAATTTAAGGTTATGCAAGCGCAAATAGCAAGAATTTCATAACTGAGAAGAAATGATGAGGTTGTGACCTTCAACTCTCAGCCCCTTTTTCTGATGAAATTATGGATGAAATTATCCCTAGGCATTTCAAGATCCCACAATTTGAGGCTTACGATGGGACTTCAGACTCCCTTGACCATCTAGGGAGTTACAAAGCACATATGATGGTGCAGGGAGCAATTGACACTCTCTACTGCATCGCTTTTCTTGCTACTTTGAAGAAATCTGCTTGAATGTGGTATTCGAGCCTGCCTCCGAATTCAATTCATTCATTTGCTGAGTTGGAGCGGCAATTTGTCTCGCACTTCAAGACATGACAGAAGATGCCGTGCAACACTGACAGTTTATTTCTTCTCCAGCAACAAGAAGGAGAAAGTTTGAAAGGATTTGTCCATCGTTTCAATTCGGCCACTTTAAAAATTCTGAACTTGAATGAACATGTGGCTATGTCTGCCTTGAAGAAAGGCTTAAAATTATCCAGGTTCACTTTTTTCCTGGACAAACGATTCCCAACGAGCTATGCCGAGCTGTTGGCAAGAGCTCAGAAGTATGCTACTGCTGAGGAGCAAGTGGCAAGCCGAAGACTGGCGGAAGGGAGATTCCCTCCTAAGAAGAAAAGTATTAAGAAACCGAATGCACCATCTTCTAATAGCACTTTGGTTTCTAGGTGCAGCCCCAGGTCCAGACAACAGAACAACCGATTCGATGCCTACACACCCCTCAACTTGCCTAGGAAGAAGATTATGCTGGAAATTGAAAAAAAAAAATATTTCAAAGGCCACGTCCCCTAAAGACACCAGCAAAAGTAAGGGACAAAAGCAAATACTGTCGATATCATCAAGATCATGGCCATAACACTGAAGAATGCTTCCAACTTCGGGATGCCATCGAGGATTTGATAAAAAGAGAATATCTGGAAAAGTATGTCAACCGCCTAGAGTCTCAAGCCAAAGCAACTGCCCTTCCAAGAATATCCGAAGAAGCTGATTTGCCTCACTAGAAGCCAACCGGTGGAGATATTGGGATGCTTCATCGGTCATCGGCATGGGACATAGAAGCTGAAGAAAATGTCCCGAAGAGGTTTAAAGAAAAAAATTCTATCACTTTTACCGATGAGGATATTCAGGATGTACAACTTCCACATGATGACCCTGTAGTGGTCTCGGCAGTAATTGCCAAATTTGATGTAAAAAGAATATTGATTGATAATGGAAGCTCAGTTGATGTGTTGCTATATGATGCTTTTCTTCGGGTGAGATTGTCTGGACATGAATTGCGAAGATCTCTTATTCCAATAACTGGTTTTGGTGGAAATCAAGTTGGAGTTGAGGGTGAAATGGTCTTGCCCATAACTTTTGGATCCGAACCATTTCAAAGGACCCTTCCAATCAATTTTATTGTGGCCAGAACTTCTTCAGCTTATAATGCAATCTTGGAGCATCCAGCATTAAATAAATTCAAAGCTATAGTCTCAACATACCATCTATAGGTTCGGTTTCCTACCAGGACAGGCATTGGAGAAGTAAGAGGAGATCAAAGGATCGCTCACCAGTGTCTCATGATTCAAAATAAACAAACATCCAAGCCCTTGGCACTTGACCAGCTGGACCCAAGAGATGAATCCGAAGACTCTGGAGAACCAGTGGAAAAGACACTTTTCATACCATTATCTGAAGATGAGCCAACCAAGTTCTGTAAATTGGCAGCTTACTCGATGAGGAGTCAAAGGTAAAACTAATTTCCTTTCTTTGAGACAATATTGATATTTTTGCTTGGACAGCTTCAGACATGCTTGGAATTCCGCCTGAAGTGATTACGCATCACCTGGTAGTATCTCCTGATTAGAAGCCAGTACGACAAAAGAAGAGAAATTTTGCTCTAAAAATGCAGAAGGCAATTGATGAAGAAGTTAATAAACTCTTTGAAGCAAACTTCATAAGAGAGGTCCAATATCCGAATTGGCTAGCAAATATGGCCATGGTAAAGAAATCAAATGGCAAGTGGAGGATTTTTACAAACTATACGGATCTCAACAAAACATGCCCAAAGAACAGTTTTTCTTTGCCGAAGATCGATCAGTTGGTTGATGCTATGGCTGGTCATCAAATGCTGAGCTTTATGGATGCCTTCCCAGGCTATAATCAAATCTGAATGGATCTTGAAGACGAAGAGAAGACTGCTTTTATTACAGAGAAAGGACTCTACTGTTACAAGGTGATGCCGTTTGGGTTAAAGAATGCTGGGGCAACTTTCAAAGGCTCATCAACAAAGTCTTCAAAAACCAGATTGGGAGAAATATGGAAGCTTTTGTTGATGATATGATTGTGAAAAGTCTTCATAAGTCTAATCATATCTCAGATCTAAAAGAGTCTTTTGATACTCTCAAACATCACCAAATGAGGTTAAATTCCACCAAATGTGTCTTTAGTGTAACCTCTGGGAAGTTCTTGTGGTACTTGGTCACCAAGCGAGGTATTGAAGTCAACCCAGAAAAAATCCAGGCACTTCGGAGAATGAGGCATCCCACTTGCAAAAAAGAAGTTCAGAGGTTAACGGGAGAGTTGCTTCTTTAAGATGGTTTATCTCCCACTCAGCAGAAAGGTGTTTACCCTTCTTCAAGGTTCTTCACCAAACTCAAAATTTTGAATGGACAGAAGATTGCAGAATTGCCTTCGACAAGCTGAAAGAGTATTTGGAGAATCCCCCTCTGCTCTCAAAGCCCTGTGAAGGAGAGACGCTTTATTTATATCTGTCAGCTACAGATGAATAGGTTAGTTCGGTTCTGTTATAAAAAGATGCCAATCATTCACAGAAATCGATTTATTACACTAGCAAAGTGTTGCATGAAGCTGAAGTCCGATATCCTAGAGTATAAAAGATTATCTTTTCTTTAGTGGTTGCGGCGAAGCATCTTTGACCTTATTTCCAAGCACATTCTATTGTGGTTCTAATAGATCAACCCTTAAAGGCCATACTTCGTTGTCCTGATACTTCAGGGAGAATAGCTAAGTGGGCTATTAAATTAGGGGAATTTGATATTGAATATCAGCCTAGATTATCAATGAAGGCATGAATTTTGGCTAATTTTAAAGCTAAGTGCACATGGAAATCTGAAGAGGACCAACCAAGAGCCGAAGAGGAAAGAACCGAAGACAATCCGGAGTTTATTTGGATGTTGCATGTTGATGGTGCTTCGAACACCAACGGTTGTGGTGCAGGTTTAATTCTTGCTGGACCAAATGGGCAAGCTATTGAATACGCTCTTCGATTTTCTTTTCAAGCATCAAATAATCAGGCAGAGTATCAAGCACTCATTGCTGGACTTAGAATCTCCCAGAAGTTGGAGATCAAAAGGGTCAAAGTTTTTTCCGATTCACAGCTGGTGGTGAATCAAGTAAAAGGTGATTTCGAAGCTCGAAATCTGAATATGATCTAGTACCTAGAAAAGGTCCAAAGCCTGGCATCTGGGTTAGAATATTTTGAGATTGTTCATGTGCCAAGAACAGAGAATTCTCGGGCAGATGCTCTTTCAAGACTTACAACCACTGCACCAGATTCTCTTGGGAGGACATATGTGGAATATCTTGAAGACCCCAGCATATCAGAATCCCTAGCTGAAGTATGTCAGGTTGAATATGAACCTTCATGAATGGATCCAATTATCAAGTTCTTAAAAGACAACATCTTGCCTGAAGACAAACTGGAAGCTAAATGGCTTCGATGGACAGCCTCTCAATATGTTATCTTGGATGAAATATTGTATAAGAGGTCTTTCACACACCTTTGTTGAAATGTTTAGGTCCATCTGATGCAGATTACGCACTCAGGGAAGTGCATGAAGGAATATGTGGAGATCTTTTGGGGGACAGATCTTTGGCATACAATAATCCGTCAAGGTTATTATTGGCCAACTATCCAGAAGAATTCTATGGAATTTGTTCGACGATGTGATCATTGTCAGAGATATGCCAATGTACAAAGATGGCCTACTAATCAATTAACTCTGTTGACAGCGCCCTGGCCTTTTGCATAATTAGGAATGGACATTCTTGGTCTATTTCCTCCAGCTTCTGTGTAGCGAAAGTTCCTTATAATGGCTATTGATTACTTTACAAAATGGGTCGAGGCTGAAGCATTGGCACAGATTACTTAAGCAAAAGTTAAAACTTTTGTGAGGAATTTCATCATCTTCTGTTTCAAAATTCTCTATTCTATAATAACTGACAATGGAAGACAGTTTGACAATCCAAAATTCAGGAGCTTCTGCACTCAATATCACATTCTTCACAAGCTTACTTCAGTAGCACACCTCAGTGTAATGGAGAAGCTGAAGTGACAAACAAGACTATTCTTCATGGCCCTAAAACCAGATTAAATAATGGCAAGGGTTCATGGGCCGATGAGTTAAACTTAGTTCTTTGGGCATATCGAACTACTCCCAGAACAGCCACTGGTGAATCTCCATTTCATCTTTCTTATGGTACTGAAAAAGTCCTTCCTATAGAGGTCTCTTTGCACTCTCTTTGGATTGATCATTATGAGGAACCCAAAAATTCTGAACAACGAAGAGTTGACTTGGATTTACTACAAGGCACACGACTTTAGGCACAGTTGAGAATGGCTGCATATCAATAGAAAATGGCAAGATACTACAACTCTCGCATAAAAAAATGGACCTTTCTTCCTGAAGATCTAGTTTTACGGAAGTCTGAGGTATCCAAACCAATTGAACAAGGTAAACTTTCTCCTACATGGGAAGGGCCGTACCGGATCAAAGAGGTTCTTCGACCCGGAACTTATCGATTGGAAACTTTGGAAGGTGTTCTATTACCTCGACCATGGAATATACAAAACCTCCATAAATATTATCAATAAAGGTTTCATTCAAGGTCATCAATATAGATTTAATCTGTTTATCTTCATTCTATTTCTTAAAGGCATTATGATGATCTTTGTGATCTACTATATGAAATGCTGAGGTAAGCATACCTAGCCTATCTTATTTCTCTTAAAGGCATGAGGATGATCTCCGGATCTACCTTACGAAGTGCCAAGATGGGCTCAAAATAGTCAATCTTAATAAAAAGGCATGAGGATGATCTCCGGATCTACCTCATGAAGTGTCGAGTTGGGCTCAAAACAGTCCATCTTAATCAAAAAAGTATGAGGATGATCTCCGGATCTATCTCACGAAGTGCCGAGGTGGGCATGATCAGCCTGTCTTAGTCCCAATGCAAAAAGGCATGATGATGATCTCCGGATCTACCTCACGAAGTGCCGAGGTAGGCTCGATTAGCTAATCTTAATTCTCAAATGATTCAAAGAATTCTTTTATCCTAAGTCCAAAGACTTAGTGTATTTTCAAGTCCGAAGACTTGATTTTATATCTGGAATTCTTTTATCCTAAGTCCGAAGACTTAGTTTATTTTCATGTCCGAAGACTTGATTTTATATCTGGAATTCTTTTATCCTAAGTCCAAAGACTTAGTGTATTTTCAAGTCCGAAGACTTGATTTTATATCTGGAATTCTTTTATCCTAAGTTCAAAGACTTAGTGTATTTTTAAGTCCGAAGACTTGATTTTATATCTGGAATTCTTTTATCCTAAGTCCGAAGACTTGGTGTATTTTCGAGTCCGAAGACTTGATTTTATATCTGGAATTCTTTTATCCTAAGTCCGAAGACTTGGTGTATTTTCGAGTCCGAAGACTTGATTTTATATCTGGAATTCTTTTATCCTAAGTCCGAAGACTTGGTGTATTTTCAAGTCTGAAGACTTGATTTTATATCTGGAATTCTTTTATCCTAAGTCCACAGACTTAGTGTATTTTCAAGTCCGAAGACTTGACTTATATCCGAAATTCTTTTATACTAAGTCTGTAGACTTAGTGTATTTTCAAGTCTGAAGACTTGACTTATATCCGGAATTCTTTTATACTAAGTCCGTAGACTTAATGAAAATTTAAGTCCGAAGACTTGATTATTATCTAGTATTCTTTTATCCCAAATCCAAAGCAATTATATTTCCCAGGCCCGATGACTCAGTATTATGTGCCTCGGATTTCTAAATTATCCGAAAACTTTACACTTAAGAAATTTTTATCCATCCACATGCAATTGGAAATTCTAAAAAGGGTTTTTCATTGATGACGATTTTCTTACATCCTTCCGAAAAAGAGGAAAAAAAGAAAAGTTACAAATTTCCTGTTGGAGCCTCATCGGTAAGATCAATCGGACCCACTACCTCTTCCGTTGTTGTTGGTGCTTTAGTGTCCTTTTGGGGTTTAGGCTCAGTTAGACTTTCAAGATTAAATAGTTGAATACCTGAGATGTCCAAGTCTGGGTAAAGTTTTTGCACCTCCTCCACTCCATCGTTGAAGCCTCCTTGATAACTATGAGTCCCTGCTTCGATCATTTCAGCTTCAAAGGCTGGAGACGCTTTGTAATTCTCTATTGCCTTCCCCAGTTGATCTTTTAAAGATCGGATTTCTTTGATGGCCACTTCTTTTCTTTTGGAAGCTTCTTCGAAAAGTTCGTTAGCTTCCTTAAGCGAGGCTTCTAGGGACCGAATCTTGATTTTCCTCTTCTTGGACCTCGCCTCTTGTTCAAAACGCTCCGATCAGATTTTTTTCTATTTCGACCTTCAAATTCTGAACCGAAGCATCACTCAGGGCGAGCTTCTCCTCCATAGCATGCTTTTGCTCTTCGGCTATGGCCTTCTCGGCTTCGGCCATTTTTATTTTTTCTTTCATTTCTCTATAAGTCACTCGAAAGTCAAAGATGCTTTCCTCTATATGAGTGATATCGTGCATCATCTGTAATAACAACCTGAAAACTTAGTAACTATAGACCTAAGTTTGACATAGCAAATGGATATTTACCTTCAATGCAGATGAGAACACCGAATCCGAAATTTTTTTGACGCACCGGGACTTAACTTTGTCCCTATCTTTCGGAAGAAGAGTGCGCTTCATCAATTCCCTGGCTAACTCGGGATTCTCCAAGCCCTCTTGATCCGAGAAGATGGTGAAATCCACATTGCATCCCCCCTTTGAGGTGGCGTTCCACCTAGGGTCGTCTTCGGATCGGTACTTTGACCTTTCCTGACTCTTATTTTTTGGAGGGGCAATCATAAATTCTTTATTAAATGCTACGTCACGCTGATCCGTAATTGGCATCGGTCGAGGACTCTTTGAAGGAGGTGTCCTCGGAGATGGACTTCTGATAGGATCAGGTGGTATTGAAGCAGAAGGGATATCTTCATCCAATGTGGGCCTCATCGGAGGTGTGCTTGAACCCTCCTCAGCCCTTCTTTTCTTTCTGACTTCGGTCGTTGAAGGAGCGCCACTGCTCTCTTCCTAGAAGCTTGCCGAACTTTTTCGAGTTGTGGCATCATTTTCTTACCTACAATCAAGAAAAATAAATTTATCATATACATATACATGGAGAAGGGAAGCGAGAAAAGTCCGAAAACTACTAATTCTATACCTAATGTCAAGACCTCGCTGATATGGGCCTGATGAAGGTTTTCTTTCCTCAGCAGTTCTTTAAGTAAAGGGATCTCCAGTTTTGCTAAAATGTCGAAGTCCCTCGCATTAGATCTCAAGACTTTCTTCCCGACGTTTACATCCAAACGCGGAGTTTTTCAGTCTGTGTTGAATCCCCAATGGGTATAGTATGCAAAAAAGAAATTGGGCTTCCACCCATGTATGGCACTAGGGGTTCCTTTTAATAGTCTTCGGCCAGGCCGAGGACCTATAACCCACCACCCTTTGCCATGGAAGTCTCTTTTCAACATGAAAAGAGAAGTAAACAGGCTGGTCTTCGACTCTACATTCCTGAGTTTGCAAAGAACCAAAAACTCGCAGATATTTCTAAAACTGTTGGGAGTTAATTGGGCCAGGACCACTTGATAAAGATTATAAATCTTAGCGAAGAAGGGATGAAGAGGAAGCCGAAGACCAGCCTTAAGGTGGTCTTCGTATATGGCAATTGAATGCATTGGAGGCTTATCTACCCTCTCTTTGAGCCTCGGAAGGATTAGTTTGAAGGTTTGAGGAATATGGAAACACTGCCTAACCTCTTCCACCTTGGCAAGTGTGAAAGAGCTTGGAACGGAGTCAGGTGACCTTTCTGGACTCCTCTTTCTACCCGAACCTTTCCCTCTACTGGTTTCGCCCCCCGGCGAACCCCTACCGAATCCAACTCTCGATGGACTCCTCTCAAGTTCTCTTCCCGTTGTTTCCATACCAAGGTCACCCCCTAGTGAACCTGGGCTAAAGGAAGAAATCCTACTGGATTCTGACATTGTAAAGAAAAAGAAGAAAGGAAGAAGGGAGGGTTCTCTAACCTTTGAGAAAATGGCAATGGCGGATGATGGTGCAGAGCGAGAAGAAAAAGCACGGGAGCAGAAAGGAAAAATTCTCTCAGAAAGGTTATTTCCCCTTCTTATAGGTGAAGGTAATGGGTTTCGAGGCGATTCGGAAATCTGGCTGATCGTGCGCCGTATCGACGGTTTCGATCGTGGGTACGGCTCTCTAGAAAATTTATTAATGAGACAAGCTATTGCGATACATGTGAAATCTCATTACTGGTTGTGATAACGCCAACGATGCTATCATGCTCCAGATAACTGCCACGTGTCCGATCTCAGTAAAATAAAAATCTCTTTCTCGAGAATTTTTCAAGACTCTTCCAGAATCGAGGCATTTCTTTTTGAGGTGGCCCATGGTGGGGTGACACGTGTCTTCACCATGTTTTATCGCACCACCATGCAGTTATGGCGGAAAGCGTGTCAGGGTTTATTGCCATCATTACCTGACGGTTATCACTAGAAGACAAAATTGAATTATTCCCATTCTTCAAAACTTAATCATTTCGAACTTGGGAGTGGGGGATAGCTGTTATAATATCCCGATTTTTATTTCAATAAATTATTGAACCATTTTATGGATCAATTTTAATTTTTCTTTTGGTTTCTTGGTCAAATCAGTTGGCAAAGAAAAGGATCTTCAGCTTCGTATTATCACTTTGGTCCGAAGGCTTGGCCTATGGTTTTTGTCTTCACTGGGTCTTCGGCTTTATATCATTATCTCGATCCGAAGACCATGCTTAATGTCTATGGCTTTGTTCCAAAAGATATTGTTAACTCTGGGTCTTTGGCTTCGTATTATTATCTCGATCCGAAGACCATGCTTAATATTTATGGCTCTATTTCGAAAGATGTTGTTAACTCCGGGTCTTCGGCTTCGTATTATTATCTCAGTCTGAAGACTATGTCTAATATCTTCGGCTTCGTATATCCACTTTAATCCGAAGACTTAGCCTAACACCTTTTTCTATGGTTTTAAACTAGGTTTATTTACTCTATGTCTTCGGCTTCATACAATTACCTTGATCCGAAGGCTTGACCTCCCAGGCGAGTATCTTTGGCTTCATTTCTTCAATATAATCCGAAGGCTATAAGTTTACTTTTGTTACATTCAGAAGTATCTGAAGTGTGAAGCTAACATTTTCTTCAGGAGCGCTACTAAAGAAAATATAAAGCTCACTTCAGATCTATGCTTAAACAATGAGGATTCTTGGGCATGTGGGTATCTTGGACAAACAGTTAAAATATGTTTGGGTTGTTGCAACCACCCACATGGTCCAAAACCTCAGATTGAATAACCCCCGAGTATAACGGCTTTTCCGACAGCCACTACTTACAGTTATGAAGTGGTTACGTTCGCCAACCCACATAACCGTAAGTAGTTACGTTGGAGCCTATAAATACTGGTAAGAGGGGACACTCAGGGGATCTTTTTTCTCCTTTTTGCTGGCATTTTTCGAATTCCTCTTTTCCCTCTCTGCTTTCAAAACTCTCCATTCTGCTATTGCCTGGGCTCTTTCTGACTTAGACATCGGAGTATCCCCACCAGAAAATCTCTGGTCAGGGATTTCTTTTGTAGGTACCGGTCGACGGTGATCCGACGGAAGAACTACTCCATCCGGTTAACAAAGGTTCAGCATCAACATAACCAACATCCAAAGTAGGTCTTAAGGTATGTTAGGATTTTCTAGCTATCACTATTTGAGCTCAAACTACTTTATCTATTGGCGTAATACAGATGTTTTAGATTTTGGCTCCATCGCATTCTTTTTAGAGAATGATTCACCGAGTGTATGACAAAAGTATCTTCTTTCCAATATAACATCATAAATAATAAAGCTGCTACAATTGCTCTATTATTGGATTTGGAAATGTCCTCAATTAATTGGTTCATTCCATGGTGCGAAGTAGTCCATCAAAAAGCTCTTTTTTTTCCTACCATCTGCATGCTTACATGCTAAGTCTCCCATATTTTGGATTACTTTTATCTGAGTAATTTTCTTTATGGAAGCCACCATGCTCTTGCTTTGGACATCTACGCCAAGTGACCAAACGTAGTTTTATTTGTGCACCATGCTCGATGGAACCAACAATTTTGCAACAATGTTTTGATTGAACCACCTGACTTGATTAGTTTATGAGAGAAACTGGTCCTAACAATAATAAAGTATGACCTTGCATCTTTAAACCAATGGAGAGTTCCTCGGTTAGCTACCTCATGTGCCATGCTTGTGGGCTTACTTGTGACCATTACTATTTCTTTATTTATTTATGTAATATTGCTTATTTTGCAACAAAAAAAATTGCTTCATAATTGATTTTGCAAGTAAAATCAGCCTTATTTTTTTTGTTGTGCAGTGTCTTCTACGCCGAGTTTTTCCAAACCGAATTGCCTCTCATACATAGCAACAGATTTCCTTGATACAGTGATCAAAATATATGTATGGTGCCAAAAACCATGCTCGACTTGATAAAATAAGGTGCATGAGGCATGGAAGGTCATTAGGAAAGGAGTGGCCACAGTGTTGGTGAAATTGAGGCAGGCTTGCGGGTGGGAACAATATATTAGATAGCAAAAGAAAAGGTGGGAGCGTCCGGCCACAAGTCATAGAGCAGGGTTATAATGTTCATCATGAAAGGCGAGAGTAGGAAAGGAGAAGATAGATGGTGTTCTTATAGCTCAAGTAAAGAGAAAGGGAAGGAGGATGTCAACGAATGGCACGGGGGAGATGGTGGGAGAAATTAAGAGATGCTGGTGGGTGGAGCAAAAAAAGAATGCGGAGGCGATGATTAGTTTTGGAGGACATGCCTTCCATATATTAACAAAATATTTTTTCTATAAATTTAACTGATTATATATTCTAACTTTTATATAGGATATGTACGTGATGAGGATATCATCCAATACTAGTCTTAAAGACATTGCCTAGCACGAATCCTAATACATGTAAAATATAATTTTTTAAATATTTTTATAGATGTATGCGGTATGGGAAAATTTAATCTCCAACTCATTTGATTCGGAGTTTTTAGTTATTTATGATTTATGTTATTGGATCTCTCAGTTTGTTGAGAGTGGTTCTAATTATTTAGAGTTTATTTAAGATTTATTTTTATCCTATAATTTATTATTTAAAGATTGTAAATCTTTTCGGGGATCATCGATATTTTGGAATAAAAAAAAAGCTTCTACTTTTCTTTCTCCAATCTTCTCTCTTCTCCTCTTTTACTTCCTCTTCTTCCTCAATTTTTTTTCCTCCCCTCTCCTCTGTTCTATTTCCACCCCACTTCTTCTTCCTCTGTTCCATGAATCACCTCCTTGCTATGTCATCTTCTACTATGAGATCAAATCAATCGAGGACCTCGGCTAGCTTCTCGACGCAACCGGATCCTCCATGCTCCATCCTAGCAGCCGACAACCCTCTCCCACCTGTGAACACCACCACCGACCGAAAATCATTGCTCCCACAATCATGTTCATCACTGCTGTCGCCATCCATCCCTATTACGTCGCCGATCCGAAGTAACCATAGCTCAAGACGACTCGCGATGCCAACTCCCGACCACCAAATCCACCATCCATCATCTCCCTGTCAACTTCCAGCCTGATTCCCGCTTTCGCCGAACACCAACGACCATCGCCCATCTCTTTCATTCGCCATCACCGAAACAAAGCCATCGATTGTTGCTCTCCCACCTCTGATCGACGTCTTGCAATCTGAGATGCCGACTCTGCCTCCTTCCTAACCGCTCACACCCATCTCTCCGCTTGCTGCCTCCCATGAAGGCTCCATTCCTATACCGCCGGCTGCCAGAATCCCTTTTCGTTGCTGCTTGTATTGCTTCCATGCTAGTTTCCTTACATTCGTGTCAGTTCCCCTCTCTCGCCATGCCATTTTTTTGCATCGCCGACTGTTGGCCGTGCCGCCCTTCTTTGGCGATGATCTCCTCCAAGATCGCCGTTAGATTCCTACCGGATCTTCTTCCGGACTTCCCTCCTCTTGTCCCCCAGCATTCTTTCATGGAGAAGAAGACAACCCGCATGATCGTCAAAGCAAGAGGAGACCCTGCACGGATCTCAAAGCAACCCCCAAAGATCTATGAAGCATGGATTCAAAGTAGATCAAATTTAAAACATGGATATCAAAGCATTGGTATTATTGGGTTAAATTGATTTCTTTTTATTTGTCATTTTATTTTGATTTGGAATTGACAGAACTGCTTGTTTTTGGTGATTTAGGTCCAACGGCTTCTGATCCACTTCACTCGTGAACTACTAGCTCAGAATTTCAATCACCTCCAGGATGATCTCCCTCTTCCAGAACTCGTGACATTCCATGTTTCAGACGAGAACTCTTCAATAGTTTAGCATAAATTTAGATCAATTGTTGGAGTCATTAATTATCCTATCTTTAATTAAGTTTGATCGAGTTTCATTGAAATTGGTTAGCCCTAACCTGGTGGTTGTTCCTTAACGATCAACGATCTAATTTCTTGAGATTTTGACTGTACGTGTCGATCGGGTGAATTCCAAGATTGGACCTTAATTTGACTATGACCATTTCTTAGTTTAAATTCTTACCTTGATTATCTGCTAATATTATCTTTAATTATTTAGTTAATTGCTTCACTGATCTCATTAAGGGTTCTTAGGTCTAGGATTTGTTGATCCGTCCTGCATTAGCATTTGGTATCAAAGCATGGGTTAGGTTAGGATTAGTTACATTTTAATTACATTTAAATTATTTGTATTAAAATTAACAAAGAAAGTAATTAATTTTAAAAAATTATGATAAATATATTGTTTGGATACCCTAATTTTTGCATTGCATTTTCATAATTTCATAATTAATCTAAGGGCATTAACCTCTTAATCAGATAAGGTGGGGAGTTAATTACCCTTCCTTAGCCGATAAATCACCACCCTTATCTGCATTGATCCAAACTTTAAAATTAAAATCAATTAGACACTAGCCCTAGGAACATTCGAGCTCATTAGGACAAGGATACCTAAGAGTTATACCAAGCTAGTTTTGATCATTGAATTGGTATCTAGGAAAGTGGTTAAGGGATCTTAATCCTAAAGAAAGGCGATTACTTAATTGGTTCTGTTCGTTAACCTGGCCAATCTAATTGGTGTCTAAGAAAAGCAAAGGGGGGACCCCTGTTAATCTTATACTTACCTAACTAATTTGGTGAATTGGTTCAAACTTGGAGTTCTCAAAGGCATACTTGAAACAGTTAGGAGCTGTCTAAAATTAGACTAACCTTAGGACAGAATTGATTTGGTTATGTTCCTTGATTGAAAAAAAAAATCTAAAGAAACATGTATACCCTTGAAACTTGCTTCGTGCATGACAACTAGGTCAAGGATCTAGTACCAATCAGAACCTTCTTACTTAGATAACAAAATGGATCCCAATTTAGAAGCTGCTCTTCAGGGAATCATTGGTCGACTTGAAGCAATCGATGGCAAGTTAAGTTCCTTAGATGCAAGCGTAGGAGCCCTAGAAAAGGAACAATTAGTGAACATAAACCACCTTGTTAGGAACTCTTTATCAAGAGTCAGATCCTAGAGATCGAAATGACTGCCCAGGTTTTGAGGGAAGTTGTACCTAGACACCTCTACCCATCAATGATCCTAGGGATTGACATGATTATCCAGGTTTCAATGTGGGTCGCCATCAAACATCTTGACCTTATCATAATCTGATCGATCAGGATGATCATATCATGGGAAGTGTTAAGGTTGAAGCCCCGAGTTTTATAGGTCGCTGGGATCTCAAAGAGTACCTTGACTGGGAAGCTGACATGGTTCATTATTTCAATTGGTATGAAATGTCTGAGAATAGGAGAGTAAGATTTGCCCAAATGAGGTTATTGGGTCAAGCCAAATTATATGGCATAATGTCCAGCGATTAGCCACTCATAAGAGATAGGATCCCATTGGAACATGGGATGAGATGAAGGACAAGATTTGTGAGAAGTATCTTCCTGGATCATATCAACAGCAACTCCTAGACCAATGGCAAAGGCTGATCCAGGGTACCGAATCTATAAATGATTATATTGATAAATTTGAGGAATATATTATGTATTGTAATGTGAACGAGGATCCGTCTATCACCTTATCCCGATTTAGAGCTGGCCTAAGAGAGGATATCCAAAGAGAGTTGTTTATGAGAGAGGTCAATATTTATAGCAAGCCTATCAACTAGCCCAGAATTATAAAAGATTCTAGAAGATGCCTATCACCTATAGACCTGAGCCTCCTAGACCAGGAAGTTTAGGTCTACAACCTAGCATGAGTCAAGCCCCAATTGGTTCAAAACCTAACATGAGTCAGGTCCCTGATAGTTGACCCCCGTCTACGACCCTACCAACTAAGAGGGATGAGAAAGGAAAAGGAATTATAGGAGAGACTTCTCAAAAATTTAACTCTAAGGTTCAATGTTTCAAGTATAACGGAATAGGTCATATGGCTAGTCATTATCCATCTAGAGCACTACATATTGGAAAACTTGCCGAACATGAAGATCTAGATAATGCTCCTGAGGAGGAAGTCTATATTGCTGACCCAGGATTAGCTGATACATTTGAAGAGTATGACCCTGTCCAAAATGAGACTATACCTGAGGAATGAATAGGAGTGGTTAGGTGTGTATTGACCCAACCCAAGGAAAGTGAAGACTGGCACAGGACAGAACCGCTATCTTTTATACCTTTATTGGTCAAGGCGATAAGGTATGCAAGGTAATCATTGACAGTGGTAGGTGCATCAATGTCATCTTTACCAATACCATTTTGTGCCTAGAACTAGTACCTGTAAACCATCTGAGTCCATACCATGTGGCCTGGGTAAATGCTTCATCGATCCCAATTAGACATAGGTGCCTGGTCCTGATCAAATTCAATCATACCAAGATAAGGTCTGGTGATATGTGTTACCAATAGAAGTGGATAGCATCATTCTTAGCAGACCTTGGCTCTTTGATCAGGATGCCACTCTTCATGGCCGAACCAATACCTGCACATTCATGAACCAGGAAAAAGGGATTACTGTTTACCCTTCACCTTCTAGAACCACCAATAGAGTTTAGCAGGTAATCCTAATATCCAAAAGTAGAAGAAAAGCTTACATATAATCAATGCTAAGGAGATTAAAAATGAATTGAATGATGGCTACCTAATTTGGATTCTAGCAGTCAAAGAATCTAGCGGTAATATCGATCCTTTGCACTAGTATCCCCAGAAAATAATCACCCTCTTAGATGAGTTAAAGATGTTTTCTTGAAGACCTCCTAGACAATTTGCCCCCGATGCGAGATATCTAACACACTATTGACTTAGTTCCAGGAGCCTCCCTTCCCAATCTCCCTTACTATCATTTGAACCCTATTGAGCATGCAGAGTTGCAAAGACAAGTTATCGAGCTCCTTAATAAGAGTTTTGTAAGAGAGAGCCTGAGTTCTTGTGCAGTCCCCGCACTTTTGACTCCAAAAAAAGATGGTACATGGAGGATGTGCATGGATTGCCACACAATAAACAAGATCACTATAAAATATTGATTTTCCATTCCTAGGTTAGATGATATGATTGACATGATATATGGAGCTAGTATATTTTCCAAAATTGATTTGAAGAATGGATATCATCATATTAGGATTAGACCTGGTAAGAATGGAAGACCGCCTTTAAAACTAAAGATGGTTTGTATGAATGGCTGGTCTTGCCATTTGGCCTTTCCAACGCCCCGAGTACCTTCATGAGAGTTATGACTCAAGTACTACAACCGTTCATCGGTTCATTTGCGGTCATGTACTTTGATGATTTCGTGATTTATAGCAGAACCAAAGAAGACCATCTAGATCACTTGCAACTAGTCTGTCAAGTCTTAAGGATTGAAAGCCTCTATGAAAATCTAAAGAAGTGTGAATTTTTGATAACCCGAATAATCATCTTAGGATTTGTAGTAACCCTTGATGGTTTGGCAGTATACCTTGAAAACATTCAAGCTATCTCTGAATGGCCTGTACCCCAAAATGTTCGCAAAGATCAAAGTTTTCATGGCCTTGCAACTTGTTATAGGAGGTTCATTAGAAGTTTCAGCACCATCACAGCTCTGATCATTGATTGTAACGAAAAGGGAGCTTTGAATGGACTAGAGCTACTGAACGAGCTTTTCAAGAATTAAAAGGAAGAATGACCCACGCTCCAGTTTTGCAATTACCAGATTTTTCAAGGGTTTTTGAAGTTGCATGTGACACATCTGGAGTGGGCATTAGTGGAGTCCTAAGCCAAGAAGGACACCCTGTAGCTTTCTTTAGCAAAAAACTCAATGACTCCAAGTGCAGGTATTCCACCTATGACAAATTATTCTATGCTGTGGTCTAAGTCCTTAAATTTTGGAGATATTATCTACTTCCACAAGAATTTATCCTGTATTCAGACCATGAGGCCCTCAAGTTTCTTAATTCATAAAATAAATTAAATCCAAAACATTGAAAGTGGATTGAGTTCCTTGAGACCTATACCTTTGTGATAAGGCATAAGGTAGGTGTAGATAGCAAGGCTGTTGATGTACTTTCTCGAAGAGTAGACCTATTAACGGTAGAAACTACTGAGCCAGTTTTGATTGCTAATGCACTTTCTCTTAGGATGTGCCTTTTATCAGTAGTAAGTGTGAGAGTTACTGGCTTTAAACAGTTAAAGGGAGAATATAATGAATGCCCGGATTTCAAGAATATTGTTACCTCCCTAAGACAAGGACCGTCTAGAGAGTTTAGTTAGTATATCCTTCATGATGGATATCATTTTAAGAACAATAGGTTGTGTATCCCACGGACTTCAGTGAGAATTTTTAATTTGGAAAATACATGCTGGGAGATTATCTAGGCATTTTAGAAGAAACAAAACAATATATACCATGGAGGCCCAGTTTTATTAGCTTAGCTTGAAACGCGATGTATCTTGAAACGCGATGTATCTAGGATTGTTGCACACTGCTGAACTTGTACCATGGCTAAACTTCAAAAATAAAATACTGGATTATACACCCCACCACCTATACCTGACTATCCATGGTAAGATGTGAGCATGGACTTTGTCTTAGGATTGCCTCGAATAGTTAAGAAGAATGACCAATTTGTGTGGTAATAGAAACATTTTCCAAGATGGCCCATTTCTTACCATGCCCCAAGACCTTTGATGCTTCTAGAGTTGCTTGCTTATACTTTGATGAGATTGTTAAGTTACATGGATTGCCAAAATCTATCGTATCAGATGGGGATGTTCGATTCACTAGCTGCTTTTGGAAAATCCTATGGTACTTAATGGGTACAAAACTAAAATTTTCATTTGCCTATCATCCACAAACAGACGGACAAACTAAAGTCATAAACAGAAGTTTAGGAAATTTACTTCGATGTTTGGTAGGAGAGCATGTTAAAAATTGGGATTTACTTTTGCCCAGATGCAAATTTGCATATAATAGTTCGGTAAATAGGTCTATTGGTATGAGTCCATTTAAAGTTATACATGGTTATCATCCTAATAAACTAGTAGACTTAATCCTATTACCTATACATGCTAGAGTCTCAAAGTCAACGTCATTTTTTGCAGAGAATGTTAGGAGTCTTTACAAAGAGATCAGTGAAAAAATTAATATAAGTAATCAAATATTCCTGCTACTTGGCTACCAGGCCACCCCAGCTTCCAGAGGCCCAAACCCATGCGCCCGAGCCCCTTTGGGCCGGCCCCTTGCTGCTCTTAGAAGCCCAACGCGCCCCCCTAGGCATCCTTGGAGTGTTGGCCAAGTTAAGAGAATTTTTAGGGATTTTTTCTACCTAATGTTTCCTTATTTTCTAGCTAGGGTTTGAGAGGGAAAAGGATTCTTATGTAAAGATTTATGTGCCCTTACTTGGAGCCCAAGGTTAAGGGTCTATTTAAGGGACCCTAGCCTCTTGTATGAAACTCAGTTTTTGATATGAATTAAAACCTTGAGTTCTTCTATTGAGTTGTGTGATACCCTGCTGTGTGCATAAAGGGGTTTGTGAAAGTTTTTCTTCCCAGTGTTGCAATCATCTTCCAGCTGCAAACAAGCCTCTCAGATCCCTGGACGCCCACTCCAAAAGAAGCCTTCCCTTGCTGTTTTCCCTTTGTTTTCTTGTTCCTTTGTGAGTTTTTTAACCCCTAACAGGTCATTTGTAGGTCCCCGAGTTCCTACGAATCCAACAACTCCAGCCAAGCCTCAATCGGATCACCGAGCAGAAAGCCGGGTATCCGCGGGTCTTTGGCTCGACTTTTCAGACTGCATCCATCGAGGAATGAGAGACCCCTTTGCTGCGATCTTTACAGACATTGCCAGGTACACCCCCTCTACCTCCAGTAGTTTTATTGTAGGAGAACTTGCCCTAACTGAGGCTTCTCAGCCCCGGCGATCCTTCTTTTCTACTTTTCTAGGTCCTAATCTGCATGCTAATCTTCTAAAGTTCATATAAAATTTCCTACAACTTATTTTAATCTGAAATTCGGGAATTAATCACTCAACCCCACATATAAAACATACAAAAAAAATTGCAAGCATATTAGTCCCCCATCATTTGGTATCAGAGCTTAGATTAGGACTTGTTTTCTACAATTTTTCAGTCCATATATGCTCTATTTTTTAAATTATTTTTCTCTGATAAAAACTCCAAAAATTCTAAAATTTATTTTTTGGATTCATCATAATTCACAGTAATTTTAAGAATTTTTTCAGATTTTTTTATGTCTTTTGAAATTTCTTCAAGCCGAAATATAGCCTACAAATTTTTGGCTCTGTTTTTTTTCAGCAAGACAAGTTTGGAAGTTTTAGGGTTTTGTTTAGCATTTTTTGCATATCTTTTAATTTTAGTATATTTTCTGCATATTAGGCCATAATCTGCAAGTTTTCTTCTATTTAAGAAAATATAAAAAAAATACATATTCTCCAAAAATACCAAAAACATCTAAACCCTAATTTGCATCCTCATATGCCTGCCATCATTGCATAATTTACTTTTAAGGGCACTCTTGCTATATCAGATGGGGGGAGGATTTGATCACCTCTCCTTAGCCCAAAACCAAATCCCTTGCATTCGGTCCCAAGCCTTAACCTAAAATTAACTAGACTTAGTTTGCCCTAGTGGGCTAGGGATACCAACTGGTTGGGTCCGGGCTAGTGTTAGATCACTGTGTCAAGTTAACCTGTGTGTGCCTTATGCTCAGTGTCTAGAATGGTGGTTTAGGGATTCAATCCCGAAGGGCTTGTGTGCTGGTCCGCCTACCTGGTCAATCTCTGATTGGTATCTAGGATTGGCAATCAGGGACCAAACACTCTCCTTACACCTGCCTGGCTGAGTATAGGGTTACTATAAGCTAGTTTGCCACCCTGATTGAGCATCTAATTTAGACTCTAGGTCTAGTCAGCTGTAGTCGGTTTGATCAAGTCTTGCATGAGCACTAGATCAGGGGTTTCATATCACCCACCTCCTTCATAAATGTCTGAACCCATGGAAAATTTGCAAGCCCAAATAAAAGCACTCACTGAGCATCTAACCCAATCCATGGCCCAGTTGACTACCCAGTTAACTCAGTCTGGTACCCAAACCAATAATAGAATTGACCATCTTGCCAATAGGTTTGACCAGTTAGAGGGCCATGTAGGGACCATACAAAGAACCAATGGGTCACAGTCTGAGCCAGATCTTAAGTCCCCTCAACCTAGGAGGACCTCAAACCCTGATCTATACCATGAGGTCGAACCTAGGAGAGCTCCTCATCCTGACCTATACTATAATCCTGAACCTAGGAGGACCCCAAACCTTGATCCATTCCGTGAGGTTGAACCTAGGAGAACCCCCTAGCTTGATCCATACTATAATCCCGAGCCTAGGAGGACTCCAAACCCTGATCCATACCTTGAGACTGAACCTAAGAGAGACCATCGTCCTGACCCAATCCATGAGATTCGTCCTAGAAGGCCCAATCAGGATTTTGTAGACCATGAGGACAGATTCTATAGACATGTTAAGCTTAATGCCCTAACTTTTGATGGTTGTCTAGATCCTAAGGTCTATATAGATTGGGAGGGAGAGATGGATCAATATTTTGAGTGGTATGATATGACAGAGGAACGTAAGTTTAGGTTTGCTAAGCTTAAGTTGGTTCGGGAGGCTAGGCTACATTGGGCTAGTGTTGAGAGAACCCTTAGTCTAGAGGGCGTGATCCTATAACCACCTGGTGGGCCATGAAGGGTAAGCTTAGGACAAGATACGTTCCAGCTTCATATCGTAGTGGTTTACTAGATCAATGGCAACGATTTAATCAGGGTAACAAGAGTATAGATGAGTACATCGCAAAATTTGATGAGTATTCCATGCGATGTGATTTGAGGGAATCTGAGGATGTTGTCTTATCTAGGTGTAGGGCTGGACTGAGAGATGACATTAAGAAAGAGCTCTATATGAGAGAGGTTAGAGACCTGGACCATGCTTACCAGATTGCTAGGGATCATGAGCGTTTTCATAGAGGGCCCATTTATCGTAGGCCTAAGCCCACTAGATACCCTAGTCAGTATCCAGGAGCTAGCCAGCCCCATCAGAGCCGACCCATGCCTAGCCGACCTAGCCCGAGTCGACCCAGTCCTAGTCAACCAGGCCTGAATCGACCCAGTCCTAGTTAGCCAAGCCCGAGTTGACCCCAGCCTAGTAATCCTTTGACCCGTAAGGATGATCGAGGAAAATCTGTAGAGGTCAATAAGAGTTACACTCCCCAGAAGACCTGTTTTAGATGTAATAAGCCAGGCCACTTTATGAGCCAATGTCCAGTTAGTGCCTTACACCTGGGTGAATTGCAGGAAGAAGAGCCTGAATCCATAGTCGAACCTGAGGGAGAAGTTTATGAGGCTGATGATCAGTTAATAGATGAGTATGAAGGTGAGGAGGAGGAACCTGAGTCTGAGAACCAATTAGGAGTGGTTAGGTGCATCTTAACCCAAACCCCAGTTAGGGAAGATTGGCGTAGGACTAGCATCCTACAGACTTTTGTTAAGATAGGGGGTAAGGTTCTTAAGATCATCATAGATAGTGGGAGTTGTATCAATGCCGTCTCTGCTAAGATAGTTAAATCTTTAGGATTGACCACAATTCCTCATCCTAGCCCGTACAAAGTTTCTTGGGTAGATTCCACCTCCATACAAATTCAAGTTAGGTGCCAAATCTTACTTAGATTGCAAACCTATGAGGAAAGGATTTGGTGTGATGTTATCCCCATGGAAGTAAGTAGTATTATTTTAGGTCGACCTTGGCTATTTGATCATGATGCAACCCTATATGGTCGAACCAATGTTTGTACCTTCAACTACCATGGGAATAAGTTTGTTATCAATCCAGCTCCCCCTAGGGACCCAGTTAAAAGGGGTTCTAGTAGCCTTAAGAACAAGAAACCTGGAGTTAACCTGATTAAGGCTAGGGAGTTAGAAAAGGAGATTGTTGAGGGTAACCTTGTTTGGATCTTGACCTCCAAAGAAATATTAGAGCCAACCCAAAAGGAACACCTTAAAGAAATTGTCGAAGCTCTAAAAGAATTCGAGGATGTCTTCCCTGAGGATTTACCTGATCAATTGCCATCCCTTAGAGACATCCAGCATGCAATAGACTTAGCTCCAGGAGCCACTTTACCAAACCTTCCTCACTATAGGCTGAATCCCAGTGAGCATCAGGAATTACAAAGACAAGTGGGAGAATTACTTAGGAAGGATTTCATTAGGGAGAGCCTGAGTCCATGTGCAGTCCCTGCTCTACTGACCCCTAAGAAGGATGGTACCTGGAGGATGTGTGTAGATAGTAGAGCTATCAACAAAATAACTGTGAAATATAGGTTTCCCATCCCCCGATTGGATGATATGCTAGACATGATAGCCGGAGCTAGAGTTTTCTCCAAGATAGACCTTAAGAGCGGCTATCATCAGGTTAGGATTAGACCTGGGGATGAGTGGAAAACTGCTTTCAAGACTAAGGATGGCCTATTTGAGTGGGTTGTAATGCCCTTTGAACTTTCCAATGCACCAAGTACCTTTATGAGGATTATGACCCAGGTCCTGAGAGAGTTTACCGAAAAATTCGTTGTGGTCTACTTTGATGATATTCTGATTTATAGCAGGACCAAGAAGGACCACCTTAGTCATCTAAGACTGGTATGCCAAACCCTTAGGGATAATAGCCTCTATGCCAACATCAAGAAGTGTGATTTCATGACACATAGGGTCATCTTCCTAGGTTTTGTTGTCACCCCTGAGGGAGTTTCTGCAGATCCTGAAAAGGTTAGGGCGATTGTTGAGTGGCCTACACCCTCTGGTGTCCACGATGTACGTAGTTTCCATGGCCTAGCAACCTTTTATAGGAGATTTATTAGGGGTTTTAGCATAATCGTCGCACCTATCACCGATTGCATTAGGAAGGGTACATTTGAGTGGACCAAAGTAGCTGATAAGGCCTTCCTAGAGCTTAAGGATAAGATGACCCATGCACCCATCCTTAGATTACCTGACTTTACTAAGGTGTTTGAGGTCGCTTGCGATGCCTCGGGAGTAGGAATAGGCGGGGTACTAAGTCAAGAGAACCACCCTGTAGCCTTCTTCAGTGAAAAGCTGAATGAGGCTAAACTTAAGTACTCTACCTATGACAAGGAATTTTATGCGGTAGTCCAGGCCCTTAGATATTGGAGACATTACTTACTATCTCAGGAGTTTGTTTTATTTTCTGACCATGAGGCACTCCGATTCCTGAACTCCCAAAAGAAACTGAATCCATGGCATGGTAAATGGATTGAGTACATTCAGGCCTACACTTTCGTCCTGAAGCACCATGCCAGCACTGAAAATAAGATAGCAGATGCCCTGAGCCGTAGATCTTTACTATTGGGATCAGTTAGTGTCCAAGTCATAGGGTTTGATAGGTTAAAGGATGAATATGAAACTTGCCCAGACTTTGGAGACATTTACCAGACCCTCAGGCTAGGACCATCCAGTACCCATAGTGAGTATACCTTTCAGGATGGTTACCTTTTCCAGAATAATCGACTCTGTATACCCAAAACTTCACTTAGAGAATTCCTAATATAGGAAACCCATGCCAGAGGTTTAGCTGGTCATTTCGATAGAAAAAAGATGATCTTAGCAATAGAGGACCAGTTCTTTTAGCTAGGATTGAAAAGGCACGTTGCACAGATTATAGCCAGATGTCGAACTTGTGCTGTTGCCAAACAGAAAAAACAAAACACCGGTCTTTACACACCTTTACCAGTGCCTGATCGCCCTTGGCAGGACCTAAGTATGGATTTCGTGCTAGGATTACCTAAGACCCAAAAGAAACATGACTCAATCTTTGTAGTGGTCGATAGGTTCTCTAAGATGGCTCACTTCATTCCCTATTCCCAGACCTTTGACACGTCTAGGGTAGCCAAACTCTTCTTAGATCATGTGGTCAAACTTCATGGCCTACCCAAGACCATTATATCTGATAGGGATGTTAGGTTCACTAGTTATTTCTGGAAGACCTTATGGCACCTATTAGGGACCAAGCTTAAGTTTTCTACAGCTTACCACCCTCAAGCAGATGGCCAAACTGAAGTAGTGAACCGAAGTTTTGGAAACCTCCTTAGATGCCTGGTAGGTGAACATGTTGGAACATGTGATTTGTTATTACCTAGAGCAGAGTTTGCCTACAACAGTTCAGTAAATATGACAACGGGTAAGAGCCCTTTAGAGATAGTCCATGGGTACAAGCCTAATTGCCCCATTGATTTGATTCCTTTACCTATTCATGCACGAGTCTCAGAGTCCGCAGAGTCATTTGCACAGCATATTAGAGACTTGCATAAAGACATTAACCAAAAGATAAACTTAAGCAATGAAACTTATAAAAATTTGGTTAATTCCCGAAGAAGGATCAAAGAATTTGATGTAGGGGATCTGTCATGATTAGGCTTAGGCCTGAGCGGTTCCCACCTGGGACCGTTAAGAAGCTTCATGCTAGTGGAGCCGGACCTTTTAAAGTATTAAAGAAGCATGGATCAAATGCCTATGTGCTAGACTTGCCTTCGGATATGGGCATTAGTTCTACCTTCAATATTACAGACTTGGTTGAGTACAGGGAACCGGCAACGATACCCAGTGAGGCTTTTGGACCTATCCCTTCTGTTGAGAGTGATCCTTACCCAGCGTGTCCACCAATTAATTGGCCTGAGAGAGGAGAACGGATCGAGCATATCCTGGACGATCAAGCCATTACGACCCGGGGCCACGGTTATCAATGTTTCCTAGTCCGATGGCAAGGCTGGCCAGAGTCGGACGATTCATGGATTTCTCGAGAGGACTTCCAACGCCTCAACCTAGACCTTCTCGAGAGATATGTGAGCCAATCTGATCTTCACTCGACAGGGTCGAGTTCCTCCCATCCCGGGAGAATTGGTGGGGACAACAGAGGCACCAGAATAAGGCAGAGGCTTCTCAATCCTCTGTGAATCACTTAGTTAATATTTGAGTCCCCTGTAATAAAGCTTAGTCCAGCTATATTTGAGTCCTGTAATTAGTCCAGCTCTTGTTGAGCTAGTTCAGTTCGTTCAGTACTAGTCAGCTCATGTTAAGCTAATTTCAATTTTTGAGTCCTGTCCAATCAAATTGAAGACTCAAGACCACATCATACAAGTGAAGACCAAGTTCAACCTAATTGAAGATATAAAAGTTTAGCCCAAGTCCAACCCAGCTTGAAGATTTGAAGACCCCAAGAGGAAAAGTTCAGAAAACCCTGATTCCTTGCAGATGCCCTCCAGATGCCCAGATTCCCTTCCAAATGCCAAAGTATATTCACAGATAAGGGCATCCATGATTTCAGAGGTCCATCTGCATCCTAGCCCAAAGAAATCAAGCCCAGGCTCCAAGCCCAAGCCCCTAAGAAGCAAGATACCGGGGAATATTCCTGCTACTTGGCTACCAGGCCACCCCAGCTTCCAGAGGCCCAAACCCATGCGCCCGAGCCCCTTTGGGCCAGCCCCTTGCTGCTTTTAGAAGCCCAACACACCCCCCTAGGCATCTTTGGAGTGTTGGCCAAGTCAAGAGAATTTTTAGGGATTTTTTCTACCTAATATTTCCTTATTTTCTAGCTAGGGTTTGAGAGGGAAAAGGATTCTTATGTAAGTGCCCTTACTTGGAGTCCAGGTTAAGGGTCTATTTAAGGGACCCTAGCCTCTTGTATGAAACTCAATTTTTGATATGAATTAAAACCTTGAGTTCTTCTATTGAGTTGTGTGATACCCTGCTGTGTGCATAAAGGGTTTGTGAGAGTTTTTCTTCCCAGTGCTGCAATCATCTTCCTGCTGCCAACAAGCCTCTCAGATCCTTGGACGCCCACTCCAAAAGAAGCCTTCCCTTGCTGTTTTCCCTTTGTTTTCTTATTCCTTTGTGAGTTTTTTAACCCCTGACAGGTCGTTTGCAGGTCCTCGAGTTCTTACGAATCCAACGACTCTAGCCAAGCCTCAATCGGATCACCGAGCAGAAAGCCGGGTATCCGCGGGTCTTTGGCTCAGTTTTTCAGACCGCATCCATCGAGGAACGAGAGACTCCTTTGCTGCGATCTTCACAGACATTGCCAGGTACACCCCCTCTACCACCAGTAGTTTTATTGTAGAAGAACTTGCCCTAACCGAGGCTTCTTAGCCCCGGCGATCCTTCTTTTCTACTTTTCTAGGTCCTAATCTGCATGCTAATCTTCTAAAATTCATATAAAATTCCCTACAACTTATTTTAATTTGAAATTCGGGAATTAATCACTCAACCCCACATATAAAATATACAAAAAAATTGCATGCATATTAGTCCCCCTCAATTGAGCCTGACTCGATGGAGTCGAGTTCTCTCCACCACAAGAGAAATTGATGAGGACATCGCCCAACATGAATCTTGATGTAGATGGAATGTAATTTTTTGAATATTTTTTATAGATGTATGGGGTATGGGAAAATTTAATTTCTGACTCATTTGAATCAGTGTTTTCAGTTGTTTAGGATTTGTGTTATCAGATCTTTTAGTTTGTTAAGAGTGGTTTCGATTATTTAGATTTTGTTTAAGATTTCTTTTTATCCCGTAGTTTATTATTTATAGATTGTAAATCTCTTTGGAGGATCGTTGATATTTTGGAATAAAAAAAACTTCTACATTTCTTTCTCCGATCTTCTCTCTTCTCCTTTCTTACTTCCTCTTCTTCCTCGATTCTTCTTCCTCTCCTCTCCCTCTCCTCTGTTTCTATTTCCTCCCCACTTCTTCCTCTTTCTGTTCCGTGAATCTCCTCCTTGCTAGCTTCTCTTCTACTTTGTTCCATCCCTCCAACATCACTGATCTAGAGGAACCACGTCCCGCGATGCCAACTCCCGACCACCAAACCCACCATCCCAATATCTCTCAACCAACTTCGAGCCCGATTCTCGCTTCCACCGAACACCAACGATCGTTGCCCATCTCTTCCATCTACCATCACTGGAACAGAGCCGTCGAATGCTGCTCTCCTGCCTTCGATCAACATCCTGCTATCTGAGATGCCAACTCCACCTCCTTCCTCACCGCTTGCACCCGTCTTTCCACCTGCTGCCTCCTGTGAAGGCACCATTCCTCAGCCGCCAGCCATCGGAACCCCTTTTCATCACTGCCCGTGTTGCTTCCATGTCTGTTTCCTTTCGTTCGTGCCAGTTCCCCTCCCCGCCATGCCATTTTTCCGTGTCGCTGACTGTTGGCTATGCCACCCTTTTCTAGGATGATCTCCTCCAAGATCACCAGCGAATTCCTGCCAGATCTTCTTCCAGACTTCCCTCCTCTATCCACCCAGCATTCTTCCATGGAGAAGAAGAAAACCCGTACAATCATGAAAGCAAGAGGAGACATTGCACCGATCTCAATGCAGCCCCCAAAGATCTGTGAAGCATGGATTTTAGAGTAGATCAAGTTTAAAACACATATCTCAAAGAATTGGGATTATTGGGTTAAATTGGTTTCTTTATTATTTATCATTTTATTTTGATTTGGAATTGACAGAATCGCTTATATTTAGTGATCTAGGTCCAATGGCTCGTGAACTATTGGCCCAGAATTTCGATCGCCTCTAGGATGATCTCCCTCTTCCAGGACTCATGACATTTCATGTTTCAGGTGAGAACTCTTCAATAGTTTAGCATAAATTTAGATCAATTACTGGAGTCATTAATTATCCTATCTTAATTTAGTTAGATTGAATTTCACTAAAATTGGTTAGCCCTAACCTCGTGATCGTTCCTTAACGATCAACGGTCTAATTTCTTGAGATTTTGACTATGCATGTCGATCGGATCAATTCCTAGATTGGGCCTTAATTTGACTAGGACCATTTCTTAGTTTAAATTCTTACCTTGATTATCTGCTAATATTATCTTTAATTACTTAGTTAATTGCTTCACTGATCTTATTAAGGGTTCTTAGGTCAGGATTTGTTGATCCATCCCGTATCAGTATGAAGGAAAAAGATCTGGCCAATGTGATATAACTGATTATATTAACAAAGTGCTTTTTCTATAAATTTAATTGATTAATATCAATATAGATGGCAAAGAGCTTTACCAAGGCAAACCTTCGCACGTGCATGTAAGATAATCTTTGAGGTTAGAGGATAATAGTATAATTGGTGTTTGGAAAGAATCAAGAGTAAATAATCGGTAGCATGGATTAAGGTCTCGATAGAACACCTTGCGAGATATCGAGATGCAATATAATTTTCTATACCCTGATTAGAACATCTTGAAAGATCTCTGTCCTGAGTATCGAGATAGGGTAGATTGATGATGCAATCTAAAAAATCAAAATAATTTTGTTTTACAAAATTTTAAATCTTAAATAGTAGTGATATTATCATTATGAATATGATATTATGACTAGATAAACTGATTCATATGACTTTAATGTCATTAGTTAACATTATCCTAGAATTGGAGATTTTTGGGCAGGGAAACAAGTCATTGATGAAAAGCTACAATTTCATCACAATAATAAATAATTTTAGCTAAATCATATTGATTATTAAATTTTATTTTTAAACTTGTTGCGTCCAAACAAATTACAACAAGCTTGAATTAAAAAAGAAGTGGATCGAGCTGATTTGATCTAACTCCCTGCCATCTTCTTGGAGGATCTGGGTGTTGAGGTAGCTCTCAAGCTCGTTGATGGAGTCTGAACAGAAACAGATAAAATTTGAAGGAAGGCTAAGTAAAGGGTGGTCTGGAAAAAAAAGAATCCCCTCTTCATTGCACTCAGTGGTATTTATAAGCCACAAACCTAACCACTCACAATTGTCATCCAGCTATCAAATAGTTAAGCCAAGACATGAACACGTGCAACAAAAGGCTATCCACAGTTGATCAGGCCTTTTCCAGATGTTGAATGATCTCTGCATTATTTGAATATTGATCAACTTTATCTCTCTCGAAAATTAGTCAATCTTATGCCTGTCGAAAATTGATCGACCTCATGGTTCTTTGGCATTGATCAGCCTTGTGCCTCTTGGGCATTGATCAAACTTGTGCCTATTGGACATTGATTGGCTCTACGCCTCTTGGACGTTGATCGGCTTTACGCCTCTTAGGATTGATCAGCTTTACGTCTCTTGGACATTGATCAGCCTTGTGTCTCTTGGGCATTGATTAAACTTGTGCCTATCGGGCATTGATCGGCTCTACACCTCTTGGGCATTGATCGGCTTTACACCTCTTGGGCATTGATCATTCATATCCAAATCTCCACCAGATCAGTATAAACAGACTAAGCTTGTCGTATCCCAATACTAGTCCCCCCAGTTTCTGAATTTATTAATTGGAAATCAGAAACTGTTAGAAGTTTCCATTCTTGGGCAGCACACTTCGATGACGTGTCAAACTCTAATTGAAAAGGCGGTTATAAAAAGTAACAGCTGTATCCTGGCCTTATCATTATAATTTTTGAAACCCGAAAAGATTGAAAGATCATCATCAATAAAAAATGCATCCATCCCATTAGTGGAATGTCATCGCCAGATTGCAAAGGGTCATTTCGATCCTTCGAGAAACTATCTTTTTACCAGATCTGGATCAATCTCATTATTCGAGAGAAATCTTGGATCATTGGAAGGCATTATATAAACACCCACTTCTCCAAGAAAATAGGTTTTCCATCATTTCAACCTGTTCACCTTAGGAGCAAAAGAAACCATTCAGGTCGGCCTATATTCTTCTTATACCTTTCTTCTTTTAAGTTAATCTTCCTTTACTTCTTCCTTCCATTATGGCTAGAATATTAGAAATCAGTCATACTGAAAACCCTGAGGAACCCACCTCTCAACAACAGAAAAAAAAAGCTGAATCAATGAAGATAGGTGATGTTAGGTCTTCCTTGATAGAACACCAAATCTTAGCATTGAAATAATACTATAATATTTTGGATGAATATGTCATAGTTCTTCCAAATCCTGATGACCAAATAGATCGGCCTCCACCAGGTAGCCTAACAATCTATGAAGAACACTTAAGAGCTGGTCTTAGATTTCCGATTCATCCCTTTTTCCTTATGATCTTTAGACTATATAGAGTATTACCATCTCAACTGACCCCCAACAGTATCCGATAATATGTGCATTCTTAATTCTTTGTAAGGATGCAAATATAGTTCCCAAAACTTCTCTCTTCATAACTTTGTTCGTACTGAAACGAGATTTTCACGGCCATGGGTGGTAGGTAATCAATCCACTCCATGGTCGGAAATTTATTTTGGGGCTTCCATCAGCCATTCATGGTTGGAAACCTGGCTTCTTCTACATTATCTCCAAAATTCCTTGGGACTTCACTGCTAGTCATAGAGAACCCTGACTAACTCCCAATGATGGCAAGAAAATTCTAACAGCTGACCAAGAAGACTATAAGAGCTTACAGGGATAGAGATTCCCCCGATAAAAGAACTTCTTGATGAAAGAGGGCTTTTCTCGGCAGAAATCAGTCCCAAACCTTCTTTTGGTATCCTTATCGTTGATACTATTTCTCTATTTTTCTTTTTGATGATCAGTCTCAATATTTGACTTCTTAATTATTGCAGATACATCAATCATGGTAGATGTTAGAAACTTTGAAAACTTTCGAAGAAGAGAAGAGCAGAAACCATCCCTTCCAACCAAGAAGAAGAAGGAAGAATTAAAGTACTGAAGAAAATAAGACTAACAACTCCAACGGCTTCAATAGTTTTAACAGATCCGAGTTCCCCGATACTAATAGCAAGTGTATCGGAGGATGATGAAGTGCCGTTATCAACATCTCTTTAACTTCTAGTACAAGGAAGATGACTAATAGAAACTTCGAGAGCCGGTCCATCGTCCCATTCTACTGACCATACCGATAAAGGAAAAGCTCCGATGAGAAAGGAGGAAGAAGAAGAGAGAATTCCGGCTGCAAACGTAACAGCCAATTTTCTCATATATGCTGATGATTCGGGTCTGAAAGACCCAATGCTAGCCCGTCGCCTTTTGAATTCCATCATCATTCCAAGAGACTGGGAAATCACTAAGTCCCAGCAAATTGATGATACCATTCTACTACTCCACCCCACATTGTTGAAGGTATAGAATCAAACTTGTTCTCTAAAAAATTGGTCATCATTTTTTTTTAATATCGAATCTGGCTAATTTGAAATGTAAATAAATAGCTCATCCATGGAATCCGAATTATGGATGAAAGTTTGAAAAATCTCAACAAATTCTGCCAAACTATGCGCAACAAAGTGAATGTTGCAAAGGCAAAAAAGAGGTTGCTAAAGAACTGAAAAATGCCATGGAAAAGAAACTAGAAGAATCAGCAACCTAAACATTGGTTTTAGAGGCAGAGCTGAACAAAGCAAGGTCAAAAATGGATGTCATGGAGTCAAAATTAAAAAAGAAAAATAAGAAAATCCGATTAATATCTACCAAGCTGGAGAAAGCCGAAAAAAAATCTCAACAGCTAAAAAGAGGGTTTCAGCGACCGAAGAAAGAGCTCTAATGGCTACAAAGAAGATCGAACAAGCCATTGAAGAAGCTGTTAATGAGGCCATAAAGAATACATTTAATTAAAAGCTTTTGATGATAAACTCCATGAAGCGGGAGTTGAGAGCTACAACCTTGGTCTCACCAATTGTTTGAACATGGTAAAGAAATTTTATCCCAACCTAGATACTTCAAAAATAGAAGAAGACTTCGATGAAGAAGGGTCTGATGAATAGAATTCTAACAAAGAAGATCGGGTCGAAGAACCAATCATAAACCAAAATGAAGAACCAATCGACAACCAAATCGAAGAATCGGCACCAGACTTCTAAATTCCAGAAGGAACACCAACAGTTCTTACTATAAACCGAGTCGAAATAGAAGAAAGTATAGTTGAAAAGAATGTAAATGATCAATGATGTATGCACTTATTTTGTTTTTAATATGAAATGAAGAATGTTTCTTTTTAATAATGTTTATCGAATTGCAAGAGCTCCAACTTTTGTAAATGAGAAAATTTTCTAAGTATAAAATCATCGGATCAAACAAGAAAGTTTCCAAAAAATTGATTTAATCATGAAATTATCCGAATCCAAATATAAACGCTAAGCATTATTCAGAAAAATTTAATTAAAACACTTCTGTACAAACACATTGAACAAGAATCTTTAATGGGAAAAGTTGATCTAACTTTTCCTAAGGAAGAAGTTAGCATTTACCGAATCATTTAGAAAAATAATTTGTAAATCAACCAACCTTTAACTCACTCATAGATGATATAATACTTCAATCTGATTTACCAAACACCTTTTCCCTTTTTCCATATATTTTAAGGAGAAGAATCCTTTGTGAAAGATTTTTCTGAACGGAAATTATCATACCAACTTTACCAAATGTCATCTTCCTATTAAAGGAAAAGTTGCTCAGCAAGCCGTATAACCGCATTTGTTAGTATTAAGAGGCTATATAAGATTTGAATTCAAATTCAAACCCAATGCCATTAGATATATATTTATATAACTAGCTTTATGAGAATTAGAAGCGGTATACAGACTCCCACCAAATCAAAATCTTAAACGTGTCAAGATCTCAGGATGTCTTGGAATTTGGACCATAAATCATGGCCATTGACGCTCTCTATATAAAGAGGTCTTAGGCCTAGGTCTTTAAGCCAACTTTTGTCTCAAGTACCTCGAGTTTCTTTTCTTTTTCAAAATCCTTTGTTTCCGGGAATATTTCTAAGGAGAAATCTTCATCATATTTAAGAAATGGAATCTGGCAACAAGGAGCTTCATCAAACATCCAAGAAAAAAGTCAGACCAATACGATTTAGAAAAGAAAGATCATGTGTAAGAAGAAAGCTCTTGTCGAAAAGTACTTCCAATAGACCAGAATCTCTCAAATATGTTGCATCTTCATTCGAGAAAAAGGAACAAGAGCTTTCTGTCCCTCTCTCAAAGGAGCTAGAATGTGACCTAGCTACCAATCGTAGTTCTAATAAAGGGAAGGCTCCTGTTGAGGAACCATCTGGTCCGAACAACGTTAAAGCTACTCGAATGCTTATTGCTGATGCAAGTATCAATAATCCCAAGTTAGCGAAAACCATACTGCAATCTACCATCCTTTGGAAAGACTGGGAAACAACAATCAAACAAAGAGTGAAGGAGATTTTATCTTCCATCTACCCGGGAATCATGAAGGTTGGTGATATTTCTTCTCTTGTCAAATAATCTAATCATATTGTAATGATGTTCCAAACCTTTCATCCAGTTTGTCAATGATATATCCATGATTGAAGAAAGTTGGGATCAAACAACCAACCTTCAGGAAGATCTTCAAAAGCAATTAGCAGCAGCCAAGGAGGAAAAGGCCAAGGCTGATGCTGATCGGAGAGCCTTAGAATCAAAAGTTGTTAGATCAACTGCAATGATCATGTCTTTACAGGATCAATTGAGACAAGTTGAAAGGCAAGCCGCACAGCTTGTGGATGATGCAACTAAAAGAAGAAAAATACTTCGATAGGCAGATGAAGCCATAGAAGAGAAGACCCGGTCATACAAAGAAGTATTGATTCAAAAATCCACAATGGAAGAAAAAATATTGCTCCTTGAAAAGAAGTTGGAACAGATTGAACAAGAAAATACCTCACTGATTCAACAAAAACTTCTTGTGATTGAAGATTTCAAAAAATTTGAAGCCTTTTACCACGAGATGGAACAAGTAGGAGCCAAAGGTTATGAATTTGGCTTTGAAGAGTGTGTCAAGATGATTAAGGGATTATACCCTGACCTCAATCTTTCCTCTATTTCTATAGACTATTATGTAGAAAAAGAAAAAGAAAAGCCAACCGATAACTCAGTAATCTCAAATGTTGGAGAAACATCTATATAAGATAAAGTTTCAAGTGATCACATCAGCTAGAAAAAAGTTTGAATAATATTTGTTGCTGTTCCTTCCTTTCCTTTCATTGTCCATTATCACTCGGCTCATAGTTAACATATTAACTCAACCTTTCAATTAATCGGTTATCAATGTATCGATGAATTGGTGAATCAGACCAAACTAATTTGTCAAAATATAACTAGTTTATCATGCTAACTTTTCAATTGATCAACAAGTTATTCAGATCATTAAATATCAATGAGTTAGTGGACCAGACCAACTCGATTTGTCGGATTACGGTCAGCTTATCAGGCCAACCTTTTGATCAATTATTCTAATCATTAAATACCGATGAGTTAGTGGACCGGACTAACTCGATTTGTCGGATTGCGGTCAGCTTATCCGGCCAACATTTTTTTTCTATATTTTCTAGAGAATAATTTATTTTTATATACATATACATATGTATATATTTTATTATTATTATTATTATTATTTTTATTATTATTATTATTTGTATATGAAAGGAAATAGAGAAATAAAATCCCTTTATTGATGGTATTTACGAAGGTTTTCAATATTCCATGGTCTAGCCAACGGATAACCATCTAAACTTTCAAGTTGATAAGTCTCTAATCACACGACCTTAGTGATGTGATAAGGACCTTCCCAATTTGGAACAAGTTTGCCTTGTTCAGTTGGTCGAGATATAGTTATTCGGTGCAGAACAAGGTCTCCAACCCGAAATACTCGAGGCTTGACTCTTGAATTATAATATCGTGCTACTCTTTATTGATATACAACCATCTTCATCTGTGTCTGTAATTTGGAGTTTTCAAGAAGATCTAAATCAATCCTTCTTTTACCAGCATTATCAAACTCTTCGAAGCAGTCAGTTCTTCTTGAATGAAGAACAATCTCTATAGGCAACATAGCTTCACTCCCATAAGAAAGATTGAATGGGGATTCTCCTATTGTAGATCAAGGAGTTGTTCGGTAAGCCCATAAAACAGAGTTGAGTTCATCGGCCCAAGCTCCCTTGGCTTCATTTAATCGGGTTTTCAATTCATGGATCGTCCGATTAGTTACCTCGGCTTTCCCATTAGCTTGAGGATGTCCAACAAATATTAATTTGTGAAAAATACCATATTGAGCACAGAAATCCTTGAACCTCTGATTATCGAACTGCCTCCCATTATCTGTAATGATAGCATGAGGAATTCCAAACCTATATATGGTAAAATTTTTGACAAATATTTCAACTTTTGCTTCAGTGATCAAAGCAAGGGGCTCAGCTTCTATCCATTTTGTGAAATAATCAATGGCAATAATTAGAAATTTTTGTTGTCCAGAAGCTGGAGGAAATGGACCAAGTATATCCATTCCCCGTTGAGCAAATGGCCAAGAAGCCATTAACTGTGCTGCTGACTGGCAGGATGCCTTTAAATATTTGCATATCTTCGACAAGAATCATATTTTCTTACAAAATCTAGAGCATCCTTCTATATAGTCGGCCAATAATACCCCTACCTTATAATTTATAAGCTAAAGACCTTCCTCCCAAATGATCACCGCATATACCTTCATGCACTTCTCTAAGAGCATAATTTGCATCTGATAGAGATAAACACTTCAACAGTGGCTGAGAAAATGATTTTTTATATAACAAACCATCCAGGATAACATACTGAGAAGCAGTCTTTCAGAGTTGTTTAGCCTCTACATCATTTTTGGGCAATACTCCATTAGTCAGATATTTAATTATTGGACTCATCCAACCCATTTCAGGTTCTATTTGAAGAACCTTTTTTTTTTCAGCTGTTGAAATACTTGGGATTTCTAGATGTTCCATAAAAGTATGACTCATTTGGTCAGGTGACGAAGTAGCTAATCTGGACAATGAATCGGCTCGAGAATTTTCAATTCTAGGGATGTGACTGATGTCCCATGAATCAAATAAAGCTCCAAGCTATCGAACCTTCTTCAAATACAAAGCTAAAGTAGCATCGTGGATTTCAAAATCTCCTTTTACTTGGTTGACAATCAATTGCGAATAAGATAATACTTTCAACCTTCGAACATTCACCTCCTTTGCAATTCTTAATCCAGCCAGGAGTTTTCAATATTCAGTTTGATTATTAAAGACTTTGAAAGAGAATCGGAGTCCGTATTCCATGATATCTCTATTCGGTCTAGATAAGATCAATCCTGCTCTACAACCAGAAGAATTGGAAGCTCCATCCACATGTAATATCCAAGGTGCATCATTCTTCCCCATTTCATCGGATGGTTAAACTTCCTTCTCATTGTCACCCCAGGTACATTCGGCTATAAAATCAGCCAGTACTTGAGCTTTCATTATAGATCGAGGCCGATAAGTGACATCATATTCACTTAATTTGACTACCCATTTTACCATCCGGCCAGAAGTATCAGGACATTGCAGAACAATTCTCAGAGGTTGATCAGTCAATACAACAATTTGATGGGAGTGAAAATATGGCCTGAGGTGTTTAGTTGATATCACCAAGGTATAAACAATCTTTTGGAGTTTTGGGTACCTTATTTTCGCATCATGAAGAACTTTATTAATATAATAAATGGGCTTATGTAATTCATCAGAGTCCTTTTTGCCCAACACAGAACTAATTGCTTCATCATATATAGCCAAATAAAGATACAAATCTTCTTCTTCTTGAGGTTTAGATAATATGATCAAATTTGTCAAATACTTCTTAAGCTCTTCAAATGCGGACTGGCAGTCATTCGACCAATTAAATTCCTTGGTTTGTCATAAAGTCTTGAAGAAAGGCAAACATACTTCAGCTAAACGAGAGATGAATCAACTTAATAAAGTGATTCGCCCAATCAACTATTGGACTTCTTTATTATTAGTTGGAGGTCTCATATCCAAGATTGCTCGGATCTTTTTGGGTTGGCTTCAATCCCCCACTTCGTAACCATAAAGCCTAAGAATTTTCCAGAAGTTACACCAAAAAAATATTTGGTTGGATTTAATTTCATGTAATTTTTCCATAAGATATCAAAGGCTATTTGTAAATCTTTAATATGATCATCAGATTGATTACTCTTAACGATCATATCTTTTACATATACCTCCATGGTCCTTCCAATTTGACCTTCAAAGATCTTGTTTACTACACTCTAATAAGTAGCTCCAGCATTTTTAAGATCAAATGGCATCACTTTGTAACAATATATCCCTCAATCTGTGACAAAAGATGTCTTTTCTTCATCTGCCGGACTCATTCATATCTGATATTATCCAGAGAAAGCATCCATAAAACTTAAAAATTTATGCCCGGCCGTTGCATCAACCAATTGATCAATTTTTGGCAAAGAAAAACTATCTTTAGGACATGCCTTATTAAGGTCAGTATAATCTATGCATATCCTCCATTTTCCGTTAGTTTTCCTGACTATTATTACATTGGCAAGCCAGTCAGTATAGTGAACTTCTCTAATAAATCCTGCCTCAAGCAACTTGGTCACTTCTTCATTGATAACCCTTTGTCTTTCTGGGGTGAAGTTTCGCTTCTTTTGTCGAACAAGTCGACTAAGCAGGTCAACCTTGAGCTTGTGCATAATCACTTCAATAAGAATACCCAATGTTGTCGCCTAGATCGCCATGGTCGGTAGCTCTTACGTGGCCTAGGAGAGTGGGCTCCATGCCAGCATCACCGGGCTCGTTGGTCGGAGACGATTAAGGGGAATATAGTCATAGTTGGGATGAAAAGGGCTTGGTACTGTAGTTGCCCTCCTATGGGCCTCTCCGGTGAGGAGTAATCTTCCTCCATATTGTCCCTTCGTTGGGCGATACCTGCAAAACAGGGGAGACCTGTGCTGGAGATTCCGGTAAAGACACTCTGACGATCAAGTCAATGGGACAATCGAAGGAAATAAGGAACCTCTGAGATGGAGAGCTTGGGGGTCTCTCCGCTGCCAGAGGGTGATAGACAATGTAAGAATGAAGAGAGTGTGTTATCTCTTACCTCTCTTACCTCTTCCCGCTGCTCTTATGTAGACGAGCGGCTCTTGGTGTTCAGAGAGGCACGTTCTTCTTGGTATAGGCCTGTGAAGCTTCTGCAGGCCTGGGAGGCTTAGGTAGATTGGTCAACCTCCTCCTTCTTGATGGTTCAGGAGGTTGGTGGAGGAGCACAGCGCCTTGGATGTGGCACTCCTTCCTGATTGGCGTAAGCTGTGATGGGGGCTTTTAATATAGCCCTCCTTCGTAGATGGCGGGTTTAGTTTGGCAGAGATGGTGACGTGTCGGGCTGCCATCTATCCTTCCTCCGTACCTATATTTTGAAAAGCATTCCTGGAATGGAATCGAATAAACCGTGGCACATGCTTCGAGATGAGGCAGGAGAGGCTCTTCGTGCGCATGGTTCGAGGTGTCCCATCATGAGGCTAGGCCGCATGGCTTCTCCTTGCATGGCGAGGTCTGCAAGGCTAGGCCACGTAGCCTCTCCATGCATGGCGAGGTCTGCAAAGGCCTCCACGCACGTGGGTCGAGGTCCACGGGGTAGTCGCGCGGATCGAGGCATGGCATGCAGGGTCTCCCCCATGCACGTGGTTCTGGGCATCGGAGAAGGCAGAAATGAGATGCAGTCCCGTGGGCAAAGTCAGACTAGGCGCGGGTAGAGCCAGGGCATGCCATAATGGTGTGGGGGCGCACCGGGCGGAGTCGGAGTCGACCGGGTGTTTTGGACTGGGCGCGGAGGTGAGCCAGGTGCTGGAGCGGGCGGAGCCGGAGTGGACCGGCGCGGGCGTGCCGTGGACGTGTGCTGGCATGAGCTTGGCATGGGCGGAGCCAAGGTTCCGACCTTGGCGGTGGACCCGGGAGTCGGATCGGACCGGCATGGGCATCCTGCCGGACTGGGCCGAACCGGATGGAAGACCGCCGAACTGGCGGGGGCCGAAGCTGAGGTGCTGCATGGAGCGGGGGTGTTCTCAGGCGTAGAGGCGAGGTAGTGCGATCCCCTGCGGGTGACTGGGCGCGGGAGCTGGCGGAGCCGGAGTGGACCGACGCGGGGGCAGGTGGCACCGAGGTGCACCGGCGCTTGGGCATGCCCTGGCACAGTTACAGAGCTGCGGGCACGCGAGGGTGCGGCCAGGCCGAGCTGGGAGCCGAACCTGCAGGACCGGACTGGGGCACCAATCGCCGGACTCGAGCGGGGCAAGACCGGAGCTACGAGCGGAGGTGGTGCCAAGGTTGGTTTCCCATGGGCGGAGGCGAAGCTGGGTGCACCGAACTGGGACGGTCGCAAGCATGGGCGGAGCCGGGCTGGCACGGGGCAGCCGCGGGTTTGCCCAGCTGAGCCGGTGCCGGAGCTGGCGGGGGTTAGTTGGGGCCGACCGTCGCACCGTTGGCGAGGTCGGGAGGAGCCGGAGGTGCCAGAGCCCGGAGGCAAGCCTCCCACGAGCGAACTTGGCGTCGGCTCGGGCAGAAGCCTCCCGTGAGCTCCCACGGGCGGACCAGGTGCCCGCTTGGGCGGAGCCTTGCCGGGCGCTGCCAAGGTCGGCCGAACGCCGGAGGAGCTGGGTTGGCTGGAGCCGGACACGGGCATGCCATGCGGAGCCTTGTGGGGCAGTGTCGAGGTCAGTCGAACATCAGAAGAGCTGGGGTCCCGTGGCACCGGGTGCGGGCATGCCGGGCAAAGCCTTGCGGGGTGCTGCCGAGGTCGGCCAAACGCCGGAGGAGCTGGGGTCCCGCGGTGCCGGGCGCGCCTCCCCGGGCTCGGTGGAGCCAGGCGTTCCACATCGGGCTCGGAGGCGCCGGCCTCCCGCAGGCAGAGTCGGAGCCGGGTGAGACACCACGCAGAGCGTACTTGGGGTGCAGGCGAGGTCGGGCGGAGCCGTGCGGGGTGCTGCCGATGCGCCGGCCTGGGCGGTGGCGAGCTTGGAGGCGGAGGCGGACCACGGACGGAGCCGGAGAGGAACACAAGCGTTGGTGCCGAGCTTGGAGATGCCGGGGGCCGTGCCATGCCGGGCAGGAGCACGCGGAGTCGGAGGGCGGTGAGATGCCACGCAGAGCGTACTTGGGGTGCAGGCGAGGTCGGCCGAAGCCATGCGGGGTGCTGCCGATGCGCCGGCCTGGGCGATGGTGAACTTGGAGTGGAGGCGGACCACGGACGGAGCCAGAGAGGAACATAAGCGTTGGTGTCGAGCTTGGAGGCATCAGGGGCCGCACCGTGCTGGGCAGGAGCACGCGGGTTCGGATGGGGTGAGTGCATCTCCCACGTGCGTGAACTGAGGTGCGCGCCTGTGAGTGCTCGCAGGGCAGAGGTGTGCGGGCTGAGCTGGGGTCCCGCGGGCACACCGAGCTATGCCGGAGTCGGAGGGGGGGTTTGCTCGTCGGAGAACTACCGGGAAGAGCCAGAGCCACGCGGGACCATCGACCTGTCGCGGTAGGTGTGCCATGCGGGCGAAGTTGGGCGGAGTTGAGCCATGGATGCCACGTTCGAAGGGATGCGGTACCTTGGCGCAGTACCTAGCATGTGCGCGGTACCTTGGCGCACGTATGCTGTGCTGTGCTGGGCAAGAGCATGCGGAGGCACTGATCCGGGCATGGCTTCTTCCTGATAATGCTTGGACCGGGCGGAGTGAAGCCGGGTCGATCCGGAGAGTTTCGTAGGTCGAAGTTGGCTACGTTTCATGCCTGGCTGGGCTCCAGGCCAGGCTGCCGAGCTGAACTGAACTACCGAAGCTGGACTTCTCATGGCCGAAGTGAGGTCGAGGCACTGGTTCACCGCCGAGGTGGGCCCGAGCCAAGCTGGGCTGAACTGCCACATGGCCGAAGTGGGGCCGAGCTGAGCTGGGCTGAACCGCCACATGGCCGAAGTGGGGCCGAGCCGACCTGGGCTGAACCGCCACATGGCTGAAGCGGGGCCGTGGTGAGGTCGATGTGGAGAGGTGCCTAACCGAGGTGGAGAAGTACGTGGCCGTGCCAGCCTCCAAGGAGGATGCGTGTCAGGGCCGAATGGATCTTGTTTACTACTGTAACAGATGCCCCCACTCTCTGAGTCCAAAACATCTTCATTTTGGATAAGGGGATTATTATCACCCATTCGGCTCTGCACCTTAGCAGGCTCTATACCGACTGTAAGAAGTTAGTCGCTAAATGAAACTGAACTTACCAGAGGTTAGCTGTTGGTCTTTAAAGGTCGAGGTGAAGGCATCGAGTCTGGCTGTCCTTTTCACGAACAGGGAACGTCCTACAACACAACTTAAAAGGTGTTGTTTTCGAAACTTACTTGCCTGTAGATATTTTTACCTTGAGTTAGGTGTTTCATGACGATGCCAGTTCTTCTTTGACCAGGTAGAAGGTGGTTCCATGGAGGCATAGGTTGGTGAGGTGTATAGCTTGGGTGCTCACATATACGACCGGGCATATAGTTGATGTGGCCGAGAACCTTTGATGAAGGTTTTGAAGTCGCCAGAAGATAGGAGCCATCCCATATGAGGAAGCCCAAGGAGCTGGAGGGAGAAATTGACTCCGGTCAGATGCTCAACCTCGGCGGAGCAACGCTCGACCACGGGGGAGATGTCCTGGCAGAGAAACTCAAGGGAGCAGGAGTTCGACTCAGGCCAGATGCTCAACCTCGAGGGAGCAATGCTCGACCACGGGGGAGCCACCCTGGCAGAGGAACTTAAGGGAGCAGGAGTTCGACTCAGGCCAGATGCTCGACCTCGAGGGAGCAACGCTCGACCACGGGGGAGCCACCCTGGCGGAGGAACTCAAGGGAGCAGGAGTTCGACTCAGGCCAGATGCTCGACCTCGAGGGAGCAACGCTCGACCATGGGGGAGCCACCCTGGCGGAGGAACTCAAGGGAGCAGGAATTCGACTCAGGCCAGATGCTCGACCTCGAGGGAGCAACGCTTGACCACGGGGGAGCCACCCTGGCGGAGGAACTCAAGGGAGCAGGAGTTCGACTCAGGCCAGATGCTCGACCTCGAGGGAGCAATGCTCGACCTCGGGGGAGCCACCCTGGCAGAGGAACTCAAGGGAGAACACGCGGACTGAAGTCCGAGCCTTCATGCTGGAACTGGGTTCCGAGGCATCTTCCAGACTGAAGTCCAGGATCATGTGGGCGAATCGCGCTCCGCGCCACCTTCCAGACTGAAGTCCAGGATCACGTGGGGGAATCGGGTTCTGCGCCACCTTCTAGACTGATGTCCAGGATCACGTGGGGGAATCGGGTTCTGCGCCACCTTCCAGACTGAAATCCAGGATCACGTGGGGAACTGGGTTCCGCGCCACCTTCCAGACCGAAGTCCGGGACTTCGCTTCGGAACCAGGTTCCACGCGAACTTCCGGATTGAACCCCAGGGCTGCAGGCTGGAGTTGAGCCTTGCACGACCTACCGAGCTGTTCTCCAAGATTTTGTACTGGAACTGGGTTTCGTTATGCCGGAACTGGGATCTGGGCTTCCTTCGTCAGACTCGGAGTCGGACAGATGATCTCCTGTAATGATGAAGAGCAAAGTTGCACAAAAGATGAACTTTAATTTTTGAGGAGAGATTCTTACATCCTCCGTGAGGTGGCAGAGTTGTTTGGCATGCTAGGAGGCGAGCCATAAATGGTTGGACCTTCAGAGCTACCTATGGACATCTCCGGACTATGGTCAGGAGGTAGATGTGAGGTTCAATGAAGAGCTTGGCTTCAGCTCGGCTGAATCAAGAGGCATGACTCCAACTCGGCTCTATTTGATTTCAGCTTGGCTCAGCTGAGGAGCTTGACTTCAGCTCTTAACTTCGCCGAACTTGGAGTCGGACGGGTGAGTTCCTGTATTTGTGAAGAACAAAGTTGCACCAGAGAGGAACTTTAATTATTGAGGAGGGATTCTTACATCCTTTGTGATGTGGCAGAGCTACTGGTTCGCCATGCTAGGAGGGCCGTGAATGGTTGGGCCTCCAAAGCTTCCCATGGTGGTTGGCCTTGCACATCCCTATGGCCGAGGACGTTTAATGATGTTGGTGACGATCATGCTTTTATTAATTTTGTACCACCTGATGCCCATGTCGCATGGAGGAACAGGACCACCCTTTGCATCATGTTCGCATGGTGTGGAGGGAAAAGTCCTACTCCAAAGTTTTGCATGATGTGCGTGAAGTGACTGAGCCTTCACTGCTTCTTCATTTCGGGAATCGTGCTTCGTTCGTTGCCTTCCCCAACCATAGTAGGGGTTAGTTTTCTTCATCTTCAATGGGAGGTTGACCATAGTAGGGAGCTTGATTGACTCTTAGCTTGAACGCAGAGCTTTGGCAGCTTCTTGGCTTTGGCACGGGACCTCTGGTGTTTCCCATCTCGAGGTGTTGGAGAGCTCCCGAGAGCTTTTCCTGTAGAACCGTGACATGGTTTTTCATTGTGTAAATGTAGCGGAGAAGGAGTTACCTATCGAGCTCCAGTCATATGAATGGATAAAGATATGTTCCTTCCTTGAGCTGGTTGGGATCAAATTCGCCGGTCGCCCTCTTATGAGAGAATGAGGCTCCTTTGCACGGAAGAATAGAACTTGGTTGCATGGGGGAGCACCTTAGTTTGATGCAGAACAAAGAAGCGTATGCGGAAGTAAATTTAGGATTAATTTTTTTTTTTTTTATATATATATATTTCAGAAATTGGCTTTGACTCAAAGTAAAGCTAAACTAAGTTGAAGGAAACTAGGTAAGGATTGAAAGCACAGTTTAGAAGAAACTAAATTATCAGAGTAGTTCAGAAGTAACGGATCGCTGGGGGGTTGAGAAACTCCCAGACCTAGGGTTTCGCTCTGAACTTTCAACAGAACAGAAATAGAGAGGAGAGATGGTTTACTAACCAGACAGTGATCTTCTCAGGATTTTGGTGGAAGAACTCTCTCGAGCAGATTGTGGGATCCTCGGAGTCGGCTATCTTCTCAATGGATCCTCCAATACTGGTCTTGTGGTTTGGTCGGCTTCTCCGGGACTCAAGATCTGGGAAAGAAGAGGAACAAGTGATGGATTTCAGATACTCAAGAAAAGATTTACCAGGTTGAAGAACTGGAAAGCTGAAGTTGCTGAAATCAGGATTCTCCTGGAGGCCGATCTGACTTCCTCTTAGAATTGCTGTAGATCTGAAGTATCTGGACTGGAGCTGGATGCTGGTGGCCGGCCTGGACTTGGAGAGGATGGCCGTGAGAAGTGGAATAGACTAGGGCTTGGTGGAAAGAGAAGGGTGATGGCGGCTAGGGTTTGGGAGTGGAGTGGCTAACCTAGGATTTGGGTTTTGGAGATCTCACACCTCCTCAAGATTCCTGGGGAACCCGGATTTACTCCCTCACGGAGCTCAACACCTGGATGCAAGTGCGGAAGAGAAAAAACACAAAGTTTGCTCAAAAAAAATTGGTTTCATTCATCTGATTGATTTAAACTTACAAGAGGGGTTTAATTTATAAGGCTTTACAAGGGAGTAGGGTTTTACATCTTCCCATGTGGGACTAAAGGAGGGGATCTACAAATCAGGATAAATCATACACATATGGTCGGCCAAGGTACCAAAAAAATTTGATTTGGGTTATAAAAGGCAGGTAGATGGCACCTCCTTGTTTGGATCTTCAAGAGAATTTTTTTTCCTTCCATGGATCAACTCTTTTGGACTCCTCCTTTTCTTCCTCCCTAAGTCAAGGTCCTTCCCATCTTTGTTTTGGATTTTTTTGGCAGGTAGTGGGCGCCTCCTTGAAGTTCTCTCCAAGAGAATTTCTTTCCATCTTTACTTTGGTTCTCTTGGGAAAGTCTTGGCCACCCCCTTGATTTGTGGACTCTTGGTGGATTTCTCCTCATCTGGCGCATGAGAGAAGGAAGCTGCTATCTGTGGAGTGGGGACCAAAGGCTGCTGGATGTAGATATAGCGCCCCCTGGACTCAGGCGTATGGCTGGGAGTGTGGCTGGGAGTGTGGTGTCCACTTGCTTGGTCTTGGGAGAAAATGTAACACCCCAGGTTGAAACCCAAGTCCACTACTGAGTCAACATGACTCAACAAAATAAAATGCAGGTAATGTAGACTCAAGCTAAATTGAGTTGATCTAGTCAACTCTTATTATAAACCAAAAACCCTAATTTTTTTGGGCAAGGTTAATCAGAGATCCAGATGGAGCTCTGAAGTCTTCTTCTGAGTCTGGTGCTCGCACCAATTCTCCCAGGGTGGGAGGAACTCGACCCTGTCGAGTATGGATCAAGTTGGCTCTGGTATCTCTCCAAGAGGTTTGGGTCCAGCTCTTGTAACTCTTCTCGGGAGATCCAAGAGTCATCAGAATCTGGCCTTCCTAGCCAGTGGACCAGGTATCTTTGGTATCCTCGATTACGAGTAGAGATAACCTGATCATCCAGGATCTTTTCAATCTGCTCTTTCCTCACAGGCCAATTTGTTGGTGGACACACAGGGTCAGGTTCACTCTCAAGAGCAAGATTAGGTTCAAAAGCCTCACTGGGAATCACAGCTGGCTCCCTATACTCTACTAGGTCTGTAATGTTGAAAGTGGAGCTAATGCCTAGTTCTGGAGGCAACTCGAGCACATAGGCATTGGATCCTACTCTCTTTACCACTCTAAATGGTCCAGCTCCCCTAGCATGTAACTTTCTAACGGTTCCATGAGGAAACCGTTCAGGCCTTAACCTAATCATTACATAGTCTCCTTCGTCAAAAGTTTTGACTCGCCTTTGAGAATCAGCCAATTTCTAATAAGTTTCATTACTTAAATTTATTTTGGCTTGAATTTCTTTATGCAAGTCTTTTATATGCTGTGCAAAAACTTCGGCAGACTCGGAGACCCGTGTGTGGACTGGTAAAGGAGCTAGGTTAAGAGGTGTGTGGGGTTTGTAACCATGCACAATTTCAAATGGACTCTTACCCGTAGACCTATTGACCGAGTCATTATATGCAAATTAGCTCTAGGTAAGTACAAATCCCAGTTCCTAATGTTTTCACCAACAAGACACCTTAGCAGATTGCCTAAACTACGGTTCACTACTTCGGTTTGGCCGTCAGTCTGGGGATGATAGGCAGTTGAAAACTTAAGTTTCGTCCCTAACTTTTGCCAAAGGGTTTTCCAGAAATAGCTGGTGAACCGAACATCCCTATCTGAAACAATGGTCTTGGGTAGGCCATGGAGTCGAACTATCTCATTAAAGAACAGGATGGCTACCTTAGACACATCAAATATTTGGGAACAAGGCAAGAAATGGGCCATCTTGGAAAATCGGTCTACTACAACACAGATAGAGTCATGCCTCCTCTAGGTCTTAGGCAAACCTAACACAAAGTCCATGCTCACATCTTGCCAAGGACGATCTGGGACAGGGAGTGGGGTATAAAGGCCGGTGTTCTGTTTTCGTTGTTTGGCAACAGCGCAGGTCCGACACCTAGCCACAATGTGTGCTACATCTCTTTTTAAGCTAGGCCAGAAAAAATGGTCTTCAATAGCCAGGGTGGTCTTATCTTTTCCGAAATGGCCAGCTAAACCTCCAGCATGAGTTTCCCAAATCAAGAATTCCCTAAGGGAGGTTCTAGGGATGCAAAGCCTATTCTTAAAGAACAGAAAGCCATCTAAAAGGGAATAATCCTTATGTTCACTAGATGGTCCTTGAGTTAGATCCTGGTATACAGTCTTGAAATCCGGACACGACTCATATTCTTCTTTGTTTTGCTCAAACCCTATGACTTCAGCCCTAACAGAATTCAACAACAAAGATCGACGACTAAGGGCATCAGCTACCTTATTTTCAGACCCAGCCTTACGCTTCAAAACAAAAGTATAGGACTGGATATACTCTACCCACTTAGCATGCCTAGGGTTAAGCTTCTTCTGAGAATTCAAGAATCTAAGAGCCTCATGGTCCGAAAACAGCACAAATTCTTGCGGTAGTAAATAATGTCTCCAGTAACACAAAGCTTGCACTACCGCATAAAATTGCTTATCATAGGTAGAATACCTAAGCTTAGCATCATTAAGTTTTTCACTAAAGAATGCTACGGGATGGTTCTCTTGGCTTAGGACTCCACCTATACCTACTCCTGAAGCATCACAGGCAACCTCAAATACCTTTGAAAAGTCCGGTAGTCTCAAAATGGGTGCCTGGGTCATCCTATCCTTAAGATCTAGGAAGGCTTGATGGGCTGCTTTGGTCCACTGAAATTCTCCCTTCCTGATGCAGTCTGTGATAGGAGCAACTACAGTACTAAACCCCTTGATGAATCGCCTATAGAAGGTAGCCAAGCCATGGAAACTTCTGACTTCATGCACACTGGTCGACTCTGGCCATTCTACTATGGACCTAATCTTTTCAGGGTCGGCAGCCACGCCGTCAGGGGTTACAACAAATCCAAGGAAGATAATTCTACTGGTCATAAATTCACACTTTTTGAGATTACCGTAGAGACTATCACTCCTCAAAACTTGACAGACTTGTCTAAGGTTGCCTAGGTGATCTGCAGGGGTCTTACTATAGATCAGGATGTCATCAAAATAGACCACTACAAACTTCCCTATGAAAGCTCTAAGTACCTGGGTCATAATCCTCATGAAAGTACTAGGGGCATTGGACAACCCAAAAGGCATAACAACCCATTCATAGAGACCATCCTTAGTTTTGAAGGCTGTTTTCCACTCATCCCCTGGTCTAATCCTAACCTGATGATAGCCGCTCTTGAGATCATTTTTAGAAAAAACCATGGCACCGGCCATCATATCAAGCATGTCATCTAGTCTAGGGATGGGGAACCTATACTTGATTGTGATTTTATTGATGGCACGACTGTCAACACACATCCTCCACGTGCCATCCTTCTTCGGGGTTAGAAGTGCAGGGACTACACAAGGGCTAAGACTCTCTCTAATGAACCCCTTCCTCAATAATTCGCCAACCTGCTTTTGCAGTTCTTTATGCTCCGATGGATTCATCCTATAATGGGGCAAGTTGGGTAAAGTAGCTCCTGGGACTAAATCTATGGAATGCTGAATATCCTTAAGAGGTGGAAGGTGGTCTGGCAGATCCTCGGGAAAAACATCCTCAAATTCTTCTAATAAAGGCTTAACTTCCTGAGGAGGCTCTAAGGGTGTAGGAGTCCTAAGTTCCTTAGCAGTCAACATCCAAATGGGTGAACCACTATGAATCTCTTGTTCTAGATCCTTGGCACTAATTAGGTTCACTCCAGTCTTCATTTCTCTGACCTTACTAGTTCCTTTAGCTACCTTGTCCTTAGGAGGGACTGAATGGATTGTGATTTTCTTCCCATTGAAACTAAAGACACAGGTGTTGGATTTTCCTAAGAGGGTGGCATCATGATCATACAACCAAGATCTTCCAAGAATTATACTGCTCACCCCCATGGGCAAGACATCACACCAAATCTTCTCTTGATAGGATCATTTGGATTTGGACCTGACATCTAGACTGGATGGGTATAGAGGTAGAGTCTACCCAAGAAACCTTATAGGGGTTGGGGGGGGGACTGGGGTTAAGCCTAACATTTTGACAGTGCTAGTAGAAATGGCATTCACACAGCTCCCACTATCTATGATGATTTTACAAACCTTATCCCCTAGTTTAAGGAAAGTCTGTAGGATGTTAGTCCTACGCCAATCTTCCTGAACTTTAGTCTGGGACAGGATGCATCTCACAACCCCTAAGTGGTCAGATTCAGTAGATTCTTCCTCCCCTTCATACTCATCAACCAAATTCATTCCGGCCTCATAAACTTCTTCTTCAAACTCCTCATTAGGCTCGGAATTCTCTTCTCCTCCCTCTTCTATATATAGGGATCTATGAGGGCACTGGCTAGAAACATGACCTACCTTATGACACTTAAAACAAGCTATGGCTGTGCACTAAGTGGAGATATGACCGGGCTTCTGGCACTTAAAACAGACGATACTAGGGGTTCTCTGGGTGTCAGGTGCCTTACCTTTGTCCATGGGCCTAGGGTGGGGATACCCTGATTAGGCTTGCTAGGGGTAACCTGGCTAGGTCCATTTCTTGGGATTGGGGCACTAACCCTAGATGGCATGGGTCCTCTCTGAAACTTCTCAGTGTTCAGTGCAATCTGATAGGCTTAGTCTAGGTCAGTAACCTCTCTCAGAAACAACTCTCTCTTAATATCTCCCTAAGTCCAGCCCTAAATCTAGACAAAGTGACCTCATGGGCTTCACTCCCATCACATCTCATCAGGTATTCATCAAAGGTGGTTATGTAGTCTGAAACAGATCGGTTCCCTTGTTTCAAAGTCTGCCATTGGTCTAACAGATTTTGCTGGTATGAAATGGGTAGGTACTTGTCTCTAAGTTTCTCTTTCATACCCTGCCAAGTGGTTATGGGCTCTACATTTCGTCTTCTAGTGGTCAGCTCAATGTTCCCCCAGTACAACCTAGCTTGACGTATTAATTTCATCTTGGCAAACTTGAATTTCCTCTCCTCAGACATGGCAGACCACTCAAAGTACTGGTCCATCTCACCCTCCCAATCAGAATACACCTTAGGATTTAGGCTACCATCAAAAGTGGGTGCATCTTACTTGATGTTTCGAATGAACCTATCATCTCTATCCTCGGGTTCTGGGTCAGGCCTCCTATGATTAGGTTCAGGATCTCGGTATAAAGGTCTTCTAGGCTCTTGGTGTGGGTGAGGTTGAGGTACATTAAAATCTGGATCAGGAGTCCAGTTCCGATGCCTAGGTTCTTCTAGCACTTGGACTCGATCCCTAAGCTGGGCAAAATCCTCATGGACTTGTTCTTTAAATTGGGCAACAGTGGTAGTCACATCCTGACTCAGTTTGTTCATACTCTCAGTAAGAGCTCTAACCATGGCTTCTAAATCAGGTTGGGTTTGACCAGGTTGGTAGGGCACTCCATTCCGGGTAGACATGATGCAAGCAAACACACAAAATGAGACTCAACTGAACGACTACGGGCTAATTAGACCTAGAGCCCAAACTAGATGCCCAATCAGAGTGGCAAGCTAGCCTGTAGTAACTCAGGACTCAGCCAGGCAAGTGTAAGGGGAGTGTTAGGTCCCTGAATGCCAATCCTAGACACCAATCAGAGATTGGCCAGGTAGGCGGACCAGCACACAAGCCCTTCGGGATGGAATCCCTGAACCACCGTTCTAGACACTGAGTACAAAGCACACACAGAGTAACCAGACAAACTGACTCAACACTAGCCTTGACCCGACTTGTTGATGTCCCTAGCCCACTAGGGCAAATTAGGTCTAATCAATTTTAGATTAAAGGCTTAGGTTCGAATGAAGGGGTGGTGATTTTGGGCTAAGGAGAGGTTATCAACTCCTCTCCTTATCTTAGATGCTCAAATACCCTTAAGGTGAATTAAGAGATGAACACTCAAAAATAATTGGATTGCAGAACACAAAAATAGAGTTGCAGTAATTTAATTCTCAGAAATTACATGGAAACCAATAAATCATGAGAAAATTATGAAAATTAGTTACAATTATACTGGTTTCAGCAAAATAAAAATCACTGAATTTGGAATTACCTGAAGTGAGAAATAATTCCTGCAATAGGGTAATTATGGGCTGAAAATAGAGCACTTCCCCGTTTACATTTTCTGCTACGAAGTTGTAACCCAACGGATCCCCTACACGCCCTAGGAACACCCCATGGAATGGGAAGAGGAGGTTTGCACCTCACTTCGTTCCTAGGACTGGATGTCCTGGGGAGTCTACTTCGAGCAGACAAAGTAAAAAGAGAGGGACTCAAACAAGCAATCAAACAGAAACCCTAGATAGGGCTCTGATACCAAAAATGATGCAGAACAAAGAAGCGTATGCGAAAGTAAATTTAGGATTAATTTTTTTTTTTTTTTTTTTTTTTATATTTCAGAAATTGGCTTTGACTCAAAGTAAAGCTAAATTAAGTTGAAGGAAACTAGGTAAGGATTGAAAGCACAGTTTAGAAGAAACTAAATTATCAGAGTAGTTCAGAAGTAATGGATCGCTGGGGGTTGAGAAACTCCCAGACCTAGGGTTTCGCTCTGAACTTTCAACAGAACAGAAATAGAGAGGAGAGATGGTTTACTAACCAGACAGTGATCTTCTCAGGATTTTGGTGGAAGAACTCTCTCGAGCAGATTGTGGGATCCTCGGAGTTGGCTATCTTCGCAATGGATCCTCCAATACTAGTCTTGTGGTTTGGTCGGCTTCTCTGGGACACAAGATCTGGGAAAGAAGAGGAACAAGTGATGGATTTTAGATACTCAAGAAAAGATTTACCAGGTTGAAGAACTGAAAAGCTGAAGTTGCTGAAATCAAGATTCTCCTGGAGGCCGATCTGACTTCCTCTTAGAATTGCTGTAGATCTGAAGTATCTGGACTGGAGCTGGATGCTGGTGGCCGGCCTGGACTTGGAGAGGATGGCCGTGAGAAGTGGAATAGACTAGGGCTTGGTGGAAAGAGAAGGGTGATGGCGGCTAGGGTTTGGGAGTGGAGTGGCTAACCTAGGGTTTGGATTTTAGAGATCTCACACCTCCTCAAGGTTCCTGGGGAACCCGGATTTACTCCCTCACGGAGCTCAACACCTGGATGCAAGTGCGGAAGAGAGAAAACATAAAGTTTGCTCACAAAAAATTTTGGTTTCATTCATCTGATTGATTTAAACATACAAGAGGGGTTTAATTTATAAGGCTTTACAAGGGAGTAGGGTTTTACATCTTCCCATGTGGGACTAAAGGAGGGGATCTACAAATCAGGATAAATCATACACATATGGTCAGCCAAGGTACCAAAAAAATTTGATTTGGGTTATAAAAGGCAGGTAGATGGCGCCTCCTTGTTGGATCTTCAAGAGAATTTTTTTTTCCTTCCATGGATCAACTCTTTTGGACTCCTCCTTTTCTTCCTCCCTAAGTCAAGGTCCTTCCCATCTTTGTTTTTGATTTTTTGGCAGGTAGTGGGCGCCTCCTTGAAGTTCTCTCCAAGAGAATTTCTTCCCATCTTTACTTTGGTTCTCTTGGGAAAGTCTTGGCCACCCCCTTGATTTGTGTACTCTTGGTGGATTTCTCCTCATCTGGCGCATGAGAGAAGGAAGCTGCTATCTGTGGAGTGGGGACCAAAGGCTGCTGGATGTAGATATGGTGCCCCCTGGACTCAGGCGTATGGCTGGGAGTGTGGCTGGGAGTGTGGTGTCCACTTGCTTGGTCTTGGGAGAAAATGTAACACCCTAGGTTGAAACCCTAGTCCACTATTGAGTCAACATGACTCAACAAAATAAAATGCAGGTAATGTAGACTCAAGCTAAATTGAGTTGATCTAGTCAACTCTTATTACAAACCAAAAACCCTAATTTTTTCGGGCAAGGTTAATCAGAGATCCAGATGGAGCTCTGAAGTCTTCTTCTGAGTCTGGTGCCCGCACCATAGTTGCTTGGGAGCTTGAGGCTCCGCTGCATGAGGGAGATGACTCAGTAGAGTGGGAGAAATGAGATCCTGGGAGAGAGCCCGTTGCATGGGAGGAAGCTTCCATTGCATGGGAGGATGCTTCATGGGAGAACGAGGCTTTGTGAGAGAGCCCGTTGCATGGGAGCATGGTACCCCTTTGCATGGGAGCTTGAGGCTCTGTTGATGACATCATAGGAGGCCTTCCTTGGGAAGGGATATGACTCCTCTGCATGGGAGAACAAGGCTCCATTGCACGGAGGAGGAGGAGCTCCGTGGCATGGGAACAAGCTTCGCTGCACAAGGGAGATGAAACCCCTATTGCATGGGGGAAGTTTCGTTGAATAGGAGCAAGCCTCGTTGCATGGGAGCATACTCTGTTGCATGTGCTTCTTTCTTCTTCATGATGGCCAGGTCCTTCCTCCCTCTCTTCTCCTTTTTTTTTTTTTCTTTTTTTTTTAGTGGGGCTCTTGGATGGTGGCACCGCTGGGAGGTGGCTCCATCCTTGGCCTGATGCCAGGTGCCCCGTCAAGGGTGGCGATGCACCATCACAGCTTAAGATTTTGGTCGAGGCCGCTCCTTGGAGCCTCGAGAGTGAGGGAGAAGTTCTCGTGCCCCCATCTCCGTGCCCCCGGTCTGCCCCCAGGGACTAAGGACAAAGGTGGAAACCATCATCCCACCTTATTGAGGAGCATGGATCTGCCCCTCTTCCTGGCACGCCAATCTGTTACCGCCTAGATCGCCGTGGCCGGTAGCTCTTACGTGGCCTAGGTGAGTGGGCTCCGTGCCAATGTCACCGGGCTCGTTGGTCGGAGATGATCAAGGGGAACATAGTCGTAGTTGGGATGAAAGGGGCTTGGTACTGTAGTGGCCCTCCTGTGGGCCTCTCCGGTGAGGAGTAATCTTCCTCCTTATTGTCCCTTCGTTGGGCGATACCTGCAAAATAGGGGAGACCTGCGCCGGGGATTCCAGCAAAGACACTCCGACGATCAAGTCAGTAGAACGATCGAAGGAAATAAGGGACCTCTGAGACGGAGAGCTTGGGGGACTCTCCGCTGCCAGAAGGTGATAGACAATGTAAGAATTAAGAGAGTGTGTTGTCTCTTACCTCTCTTACCTCTTCCCGCTGTTCTTATGTAGACGAGCGGCTCTTGGTGTTCAGAGAGGCACGTTCTTCTTGGTATAGGCCTGTGAAGCTTCTGCAGGCCTGGGAGGCTTAGGTAGGTTGGTCAACTTCCTCCTTCTTGATGGTTCAGGAGGTTGGTGGAGGAGCACAGCGCCTTGGATTTGGCACTCTTTCCTGATTGGCGTAAGTTATGATGGGGGCTTTTAATATAGCCCTCCTTCGTAGATGGCGGGTTCAGTTTGGCAGAGATGGTGATGTGTCGGGCTGCCATCTAGCCTTCCTCCGTACCTATATTTTGAAAAGCATACCTGGAATGGAATCAAATAAACCATGGCACATGCTTCCAGATGAGGCAGGCGAGGCTCTTCGTGCGCATGGTTCGAGGTGTCCCGTCGCGAGGCTAGGCCGCATGGCTTCTCCATGCATGGCGAGGTCTGCAAGGCTAGGCCACGTAGCCTCTCCATTGATGGCGAGGTCTGCAGAAGCTCCACGCACACGGGACGAGGTGCACGGGGTAGTCACGCGGATCGAGGCATGGCATGCAGGGCTCCCCTATGCACGTGGTTTTGGGCATCGGAGCAGGCAAAAATGAGATGCTGTCCCGTGTGCAGAGTCGGACTACGCGCGGGCGGAACTAGGGCATGCCGTACTAGTGCGGGGGCTCACCGGGCGGAGCCGAAGTCGACCGGGTGTTCTAGACTAAGCGCGGAGGTGAGCCGGGCACCGGAGCGGGCGGAGTTGGAGTGGACCGGTGAGGGAGTGCCATGGACGTGTGCTAGCATGAGCTTGGCACGGGCAAGGCCGAGGTGCCGACCTTGGTGGCGGACCCGGGAGTCGGAGCGGACCGGCACGGGCATCCTGTCGGACTTGGCCGAACCGGACGGAAGACCGCCGAACTGGCGGGGGCCGAAGCCGAGGTGCTGCATGGAGCGGGGGCGTTCCCAGGCGTAGAGGCTAGGTGGTGAGAACCCCTGCGGGCGACCGGCACAGGAGCTGGCAGAGCTGGAGTGGACCGATGCGGGGGCAGGTGGCACCGAGGTGCACAGGTGCTGGGGCGTGCCCTGGCGCGGTTGCGGGGAGCTGTGGGCACGGGAGGGTGCAGTCAGGCCGAGCTGGGAGCCAAATCGGCAGGACCGGACCGTGGCACCGATCACCGGACTTGAGCGGGGCAGGACCGGAGCTGCGAGCGGAGGCGGTGCCAAGGTGGGTTTCCCACGGGCGGAGGCGGAGATGGGTGCACCGAACTGGGACGGTCGCAAGCATGGGCTGAGCCAGGCTGGCACGGGGCAGCCGCGGGTTTGCCCAGCTGAGCTAGTGCCGGAGCTAGCGGGGGTGAGCAGGGGCCGACCGTCGCACCGTTGGCGAGGTCAGGAGGAGCCGGAGGCAAGCCTCCCACGGGCGAACTTGGCGCTGGCTCTGGCGGAAGCCTCCCGCGAGCTCCCACGGGCGGACCAGGCGCCAGCCTGGGCGGAGCCTTGCCGGGCACTGCCGAGGTTGGCCGAACGCCGGAGGAGCTGGGTTGGCTGGAGCCGGACGCGGGCATGCCGGGCGGAGCCTTACGGTGCGCTGCCGAGGTCGGCCGAACGCCGGAGGAGCTGGGGTCCCGTGGCACTGGGCGCGCCTCCCCGGGCTCGGAGGAGCCGGGCATTCCGCGCTAGGCTCGGAGGTGTCGGCCTCCCACAGGCGGAGTCGGAGCCGGGTGAGATGCCATGCAGAGCGTACTTGGGGTGCATGCAAGGTCGGGTGGAGCCGTGCAGGGTGCTGCCGATGCGCAGGCTTGGGCGGTGGCGAGCTTGGAGGCGGAGGCGGACCACGGACGGAGCCAGAGAGGAACATAAGCATTGGTGCCGAGCTTGGAGGCATCGGGGGCCGCGCCGCGCCGGGCAGGAGCACGCGGAGTCAGAGGGGGGTGAGACGCCATGAGGAGCGTACTTGGGGCGCAGGCGAGGTCGGGCATAACCGTGCGGGGTGCTGCCGATGCGCCGGCCTGGGCGATGGCGAGCTTGGAGGCAGAGGTGGACCATGGAGTGCATCTCCCATGCCGGGCAAGAGCATGCGGGTTCGAAGGGGGTGAGTGCATCTTCCACACGCGTGAACTGAGGCGCGTGCCTGTGGGTGCTCGCAGGGCAGAGACGTGCGGGTTGAGCTGGGGTCCTATGGGCGCGCCGAGCTGTGCTGGAGCCAGAGGGGGAGTTCGCTCGTCGGTGAACTACCTGGAATAGCCTGAGCCGTGCTGGACCGCTGACCTGTCGCGGTGGGTGCGCCGTGCGAGCGAAGTTGGGCGGAGTTGAGCCGTGGATGCCACGTTCGAAGGGATGCGGTACCTTGGCACGGTACCTGGCACGTGCGCGGTACCTTGGCACAGGTATGCTATGCTGTGCTGGGCAGGAGCATGCGGAGGCACTGATCCGGGCACGGCTTCTTCCTGATGATGCTTGGATCGGGTGGAGTGAAACCGAGCCAATTCGGAGAGCTTCGTAGGCCGAAGTTGACTACCTTTCATGCCTGGCTAGGCTCCAGGCCAGGCTGCCGAGATGAACTGAACTACCGAAGCTGGACTTCTCATGGCCGAAGAGAGGCCGAGGTACTGGTTCACCACCGAGGTGGGGCCGAGCCGAGCTGGGCTGAACTACCACATGGCCGAAGTGGGGTCGAGCCGAGCTGGGCTGAACCGCCACATGGTCGAAGTGGGGCCGAGCCGAGCTGGGCTGAACCGCCATATGGCCGAAGCGGGGCCGTGGTGAGGCCGAGGTGGAGTGGTGCCTGACCGAGGTGGAGAAGTATGTGGCCGCGCCAGCCTCCAAGGAGGATGCGTGTCAGGGCCGAATGGATCTTGTTTACTACTGTAACACCCAACATATCGGTGGTCGTCCATGCAAATATATCAGCATTTTTTGTAGAAAATCAACCAACTTCTTTTGGTCTTCAGTAAGTAAACTTCCAATCTGAACAGTTTTAGTAGGATCATCCTTTATCAAGGGAACATGAATAGTTCTTTCTACTGATATGCTGAGTCCTTCAATCAGATCACATGGATCCATTTGTTCGAAAGTGGATTTGTTGATTGATTGTTGATTCTGAATTGTCAAACATTGACGAGCCATCTGTTGGGTTCCCCTTACTTCTCCGACTCCGTTTTGGGTTGAAAACTTCATCAAAAAATGATATATTGATACAATCGCTTGGAACTTATTTAGGGCAGATCTTCTTAAAATGGCATTATAAGCAGAAAGAATCCGAACAACCATAAAAGTAAGAGGGAAAGTCCTTTGCTTTGGTGCAGTCCCGAGAGTCACAGGGAGTGTGATTTCTCCTTCAACTCCTACAGAATTTGGTGGGGACACCAAAGGCACCAGAATAAGATAGAGGCTTTTCAACCCACTATGAAATGATCAATAATTTATGAGTCCATCTGTAATAGGGGCTTAGCCTATCTAAGTCCATTTTAGTTGTTATTTGAGTATTTTGAGTTTCAGTTCTGTACTAGTCATCTCATGTTGAGCTAGTTCAGTCCAGTGTTAGTCAGCTCATGTCGAGCTAATTTTATTTTTTTGAGTCCTATTCAACCATATTGAAGACTCAAGACCACATCATACAAGTGAAGACCAAGTCCAACTAGATTGAAGACATGGAAGTATAGCCCAAGTCCAACCCAGCTTGAAGATTTGAAGACCCTAGGAGGAAAATTCAAGAAATCCTGATTCCTTGTAGATGCCCTCCAGATGCCCAGATTCCCTTCCAGATGCCAAAATATATTCATATACCAAGGCATCCATGATATTAGAGGTCCATCTATATCCTAGCCCAAAGAAATCAAGCCCAGGCACCAAGCCCAAGCCCCCAAGAAGCAAGATACTAGGGAATATTCCTGCTACCTGGCTACCAGGCCACCCCAGCTTCCAGAGGCCCAAACCCATGCGCCCGAGCCCCTTTGGGCAGGCCTCTTGCTACTCCTAGAAGCCCAACACGCCCCCCTAGGCATCCTTGGAGTGTTGGCCAAGTCAAGAGAATCTTTAGGGATTTTTTCTACCTAATGTTTCCTTATTTTCTAGCTAGGGTTTGAGAGGGAAAATGATTCTTATGTAAAGACTTATGTGCCCTTACTTGGAGCCCAAGGTTAAGGGTCTATTTAAAAGACCCTAGCCTCTTGTATGAAGGGAGATTTTGATATATGAAATAAACCTTGAGTTCTTCAATTGCTTTGTGTGATTACCCTGCTGTGTGCATAAAGGGGTTTGAGAGTTCTTCTTCCCGGTGTTTGCAATCATCTTCCTGCCGCCAACCATCCTTCCAGCCCCTCCAAAACTTTCTTCCCTTTGCTATTTTCCTTTATTTTCTTGATCTCCTTTGAGTTTTTTAACCCCTGACAGGTCGTTTGTAGGTCCCCGATTTCCTACGAACCCAACGACTCCAGCCAAGCCTCAATCGGACCACCGAGCAGAAAGCTGGGTATCCGCGGGTCTTTGCCTCGGTTTTTCAGGCCGCATCCATCGAGAAATGAGAGATCCCTACACTGCAATCTTCACATGGTGCTTCAGATGTTGTCAGGTACACCGTCTCTACCTCCAGTCTTTATATTGTAGAAGAACTTGCCCTAACCGAGGCTTCTCAGCCCCGGCGATCCTTCTTTAGTACTTTTCTAGGTCCTAATCTGCATGCGTGGCTTCAAAAATTCATACAAAATTCCCTACAACTAATTTTGATCTTAAAATTAGGAATTAATCAACTAACCCCATATATAAAATATACAAAAAGAATTTCATGCATATTAGTCCCGCATCATTTGGTATCAGAGCTTAGATTAGGGCTTATTTTTGCAATTTTTTAGTCCGTATATACTCTATTATTTTAGTTATTTCTCCTTGAAAAAAACTCCAAAAATTCTGAAATTTATTTTAATGGATTCATCATAATTCGTAGTAATTTAAAGAATTTTTTCAGATTTTATTATATCTTGTGAATTTTCTGCAAGCCAAAATACAACCTGTATATTTTCGGCTCTATTTTTTCAGCACGACAAGTTTGGAAGTTTTAGGATTTTGTTTAGCATCTTTTGCATATCTTTTAATTTTAGTATATTTCTAGTATATTAGGCCATGATTTGCAAGTTTTCTTCTACTTAAAAAAATACCAAAAAAAAAATTATATATTCTCTAAAATACCAAAAACATCTAAACCCTAATTTGCATCCTCATCTGCCTGCCATCATTGCATAATTTACTTTTAAGGGCACTCTTGCTATATCAGATGGGGGGAGGATTTGATCACCTCTCCTTAGCCCAAAACCACATCCCTTGCATTCGGTCCCAAGCCTTAACATAAAATTAACTAGACTTAATTTGCCCTTGTGGGCTAGGGACACCAACTGGTTGAGTCCGGGCTACGTGTCAGATCATTGTGTCAAGATAACCTGTGTGTGCCTTGTGCTCAGTGTCTAGAATGGTGGTTTAGGGATTCAATTCTGAAGGGCTTGTGTGCTGGTCCGCCTACCTGGCCAATCTCTGATTGGTGTCTAGGATTGGCAATCAGGGACCTAACACTCCCCTTACACCTGCCTGGTTGAGTACAGGATTACTATAGACTAGTTTGCCACCCAGATTGAGCATCTAGTTTGGACTATAGGTCAGTCAGCTGTAGTCGGTCTGATCGAGTCTTGCATGAGCACTAGATCTGGGGTTTCATATCACCCACCTCTTTCACAAATGTCTGAACCCATGGAAAATTTGCAAGCATAAATAAAAGCACTCACTGAGCAACTAACCCAATCCATGGCCCAGTTAACTCAGTCTAGTACCCAAACCAACAATAGAATTAACCATCTTGCTAATAGGTTTGACCAGTTAGAAGGCCATGTTGGGACCATACAAAGAACCCATGGGTCACAGTCTGAGCCAGATCCTGAGTCCCCTCAACCTAGGAGAACCCCAAACCCTGATCTATACCATGAGGTCGAACCTAGGAGAGCCCCTCATCTTGATCCGTACTACAATCCTCAACCTAGGAGGACCCCAAACCCTAATCCTTACCTTGAGGCTGAACCATCGGTTAGTCCTAGAAGACCCAATCAGGATTTTGTAGACCAGGAAGATAGATCCTATTTACCCACATCCTCTAAGCCTAGTATACCCATAACCTATAGATCTTATGACTCCAAATCCTATGAACCTAGAACCTATGAATCCAGAACCTGTGAACCTAGATCCTATGACTCTAGATCCCATGATCATAGATCCTATGCACCCACACCCTATAAGCCTAGTAGACCCAACACCCAATATTCTGACCCATATAGGGAGTCCAACCCTAGGAGAACCCAATATTCTGACCCATATAGGGAGTCCAACCCTAGGAGAACCCAATATTCTGACCCATATAAGGAGTCCAACCCTAGGAGGACCAATATCCTGACCCATATAGGGAGCCCAACCTTAGAAGGACCCCGTACCATGATCCATCCTTAGAACCTGACCATAGAGCTAACCCAAAATCCTATGATCCCAGATCCTATAATCCCATGACCCATAGATCTGCACCCTTGTCCTATGAGCCCAGAGAACCCATAACCCCTAAGTATCAATCTAGTACTAGTCAGTTTTTCCTTAGTCAACTTGAACCCCACAGGATTAGCACCCCTAAATATGAGCCCAGTAGTGAGCCACTACCCCTTAGGCAACTTGAACCTACTAGGATTAGTGTCCATAATCAGAAACCAGGACTTAGCCAATTTTCTCCTAGCCGACCTTCTCCAACCATTCCTGAGATTGACAAGGCTTACATTAATGTGGAAGTGTATGATGCTGATGCGAGCCTAGTGGATGAGTATGAGGGAGAAGATGAGACACCTATAGATGACCTAGAAATAGTTGGCCTAGTAAATACCCAGGTAGAAGCCAACCTAGAGGTAGTTGACCCTAACCACATCCAACCAAAAGCTATAGTGGAAGAACAAATAGAGGAAGAGAACCTAGGTACTGCTGTTAGAGCCTTACCTGAGGAAACCATAAAGGAGAGCCAAATTATAGAGTCTAGTTCTAAAATACAAGAACCTGAAGATTTATTAAGGACCTGATCTTTTGAATCAGTACCCTCAGGATGAGTCTCCTCCTATAGTTCCCATTAAGGACATTTTCCCTGAGATTAATAACCCATCCTTCCATTATACAAACCCCGTAGATATATCGCAACCCCGTAAGGTTAACCTCATTAGTCTAGGATTAGTCCCTGACATGCCTTCTTTGATTCTACTTTATTCAACTAACCCGGAACCTTTTTCTCCACCCTACCAGAGTAATTCTGAACCCACTTCCTATTTCATACCCTTTCCTGAGTTTTCTCATGTGTCTAGAACTATTAGGTTACATTTTGTTGAGGTTACTAGGTTGCAAGGATCCATAGAGCCCATCCCATTTGCTACCTACTTTTGGCAGACCCTCTGGCACCTATTAGGAGTTACTAGCAAATTTTCTTCTGCATGTCACCTATCAACCATGACTCATGCCCCCATGCCCAAGTGGTAGTTAAGACCTAATAAATCTCTTTAATCGAGTCTGTTAGGTGTAGGTTTGAGTCCTTTGAATCATTTGTTAGGAGTCTGCATGTGCCCAACATGTTCACCACCTACACTAATTTTAAACAAACTCGCTAATTCCCAAAGATGGATCAAAGAATTTGATGTAGTGGATTCTATCTTGGTTAGGCATAGGCCTAAAAGAAGCTTCATGCTCGCAGAGCCGGACCTTTTAAAGTGTTAAAGAAGGTTGGATCAAATGCCTAAGTGTTAGAATTACCTTCGGATTTGGGCATTAGTTCTACCTTCAATATTATAGACCTGGTTGAGTACAGGGAACCGGCATCGATACCTAGAGAGGCTTTTGAACCTATTCCTTTTCATTGTGAGTGACCCTAACCCAGAGTGTCCACTAATAAATTTGGCCTGAGAGAGGAGAACGGATCGAGCGTATCCTGGACGATCAAGCCATTATGACCCGGGGCCATGGTTATCAATGCTTCCTGGTCTGATGTTAAGGCCAGCCAGAGTCGGACGATTCATGAATTTCTCGAGAGGACTTGCAGCACCTCAACCTAGACCTCCTCGAGAGATATGTGAGCCAGCTTGATCTTCACTCGACAGGGTCGAGTTCCTCCCACCCCGGGAGAATTGGTGGGGACACCAAAGATACCAGAATAAGATAGAGGCTTTTCAACCCTCTATGAATTGATCAATAATTTATGAGTCCATCTGTAATAAGGGCATAGCCTATCTAAGTCCATTTTAGTTATTATTTGAGTATTTTGAGTTTCAGTTCTGTACTAGTCAGCTCATGTTGAGCTAATTCAGTCCATTGTTAGTCAGCTCATGTCGAGCTAATTTTATTTTTTTGAGTCCTATTCAACCATATTGAAGACTCAAGACCACATCATACAAGTGAAGACCATGTCCAACCAGATTGAAGACATGGAAGTGTAGCCCAAGTCCAACCCAGCTTGAGGATTTGAAGACCCCAGGAGGAAAATTCAGAAAACCCTAATTCCTTGCAGATGCCCTCCAGATGCCCAGATTCCCTTCCAGATGCCAAAATATATTCATATACCAAGGCATCCATGATTTTAAAGGTCCATCTGCATCCTAGCCCAAAGAAATCAAGCCCAGGCGCCAAGCCCAAGCCCCTAAGAAGCAAGATACCAGGGAATATTCTTGCTACCTCGCTACCAGGCCACCTCAGCTTCCAAAGGCCCAAACCCATGTGCCCGATCCCCTTTGGGCCAGCCTCTTGCTGCTCCTAGAAGCCCAACACGCCCCCCTAGGCATCCTTGGAGTGTTGGCCAAGTCAAGAGAATTTTTAGGGATTTTTCTACCTAATGTTTCCTTATTTTCTAGCTAGGGTTTGAGAGGGAAAAGAATTCTTATGTAAAGACTTATGTGCCCTTACTTGGAGCCCAAGGTTAAGGGTCTATTTAAAGGACCCTAGCCTCTTGTATGAAGGGAGATTTTGATATATGAAATAAACCTTGAGTTCTTCAATTGCTTTGTGTGATTACCCAGCTGTGTGCATAAAGGGGTTTGAGAGTTCTTCTTCCCGGTGTTTGCAATCATCTTCTTGCCGCCAACCATCCTTCCAGCCCCTCCAAAACTTTCTTTCCTTTGCTATTTTTCTTTATTTTCTTGATCTCCTTTGAGTTTTCTAACCCCTCACAGGTCGTTTGCAGGTCCCCGAGTTTCTACGAATCCAACGACTCCAGCCAAGCCTCAATCGGACCACCGAGTAGAAAGCCGGGTATCTGTGGGTCTTTGGCTCGATTTTTCAGGCCGCATTCATCGAGAAATGAGAGATCCCTTCGCTATGATCTTCACCGGGTGCTTCAGCGTTGTCAGGTACACCCACTCTACCTCCAGTCTTTATATTGTAGGAGAACTTGCCATAATCGAGGCTTCTCAGCCCGGCGATCCTTCTTTAGTACTTTTCTAGGTTCTAATCTGCATGCTTGGCTTCAAAAATTCATACAAATTTCCCTACAACAAATTTTGATCTGAAATTCGAGAATTAATTACCTAACCACACATATAAAATATACAAAAAGAATTGCATGCATATTAGTCCCCCATCAGAATTTCTCTTAAATCTAGTCAATGGCACATGAATTCTTCGTAACTTATTAGTTGGTAAAGTTATCCTAATAAATGCATCATAGAGCAAGACCTCGATGGAACTTCCATTATCGATCAAAATTTTATGTACATCATAGTTCGCAATAATTGCAGAAATCACTACAGGATCATTATGGGGCATCCGAACGTCTTGTAAGTCATCATCAAAAAAGATAACACTTTCTCGGATCCTTTTGGGACTCCGATCATCTTTAAAACATGCATGGCAAATCATTCCGACCAATCCATCAGTTGGTTATTGGTTTGGGAGCTTCGTCCCGTCAGTGATCATCCTTGGAACTGCCGACCTTGGTACTACCGCCTCAATTGATCGGTTTTGATTTTGATTTCGGACATATATGCCCAAATAGCCCTGCTTGATCAAAGCTTCAATCTCATCTCGTAGCTGGATACATTCTTCCGCTATATGCCCATGATCACGATGATACCGATAATATTTAGCCTTATTTTGCATGGCTGGCGGGGCTCTCATTGGCCTAGGTCTTTAAAAAAAATATTCTTTCTCAATTTCCATTAGAATCTTCTCTCTTGGAAGAGTCAGGAGGGTATAAGCATCAAATCAATTGACATAGTTCCTGCCGACCAACTCCCTCGGCCTTTGACTTTGCCATTGAATTAATTGGGCCCCAGGGAATCGGGATTCATCCTCCTTGGCCTTCTTTTTACTTGGCATCAATTTTCTCTCTATTTGTCATCGGCTCAAGGCCTATTCTTCGACCTGGGTGTACTTTTGAGCACGGGCCAGTAACTCGGAGTAATTGGTCAGAAATTTTTTATCCAAGGAGAATGTGAATCTGGAGGCTCGTAAGTCCTTTTTCATAGCAGACATCGTCAAATATTCATTCAGATCCAGAATCTCCAACGTGGCAAAATTAAACCTCTTGATGTAATCTCTCAAAGACTCCCCTTCCGACTGCTGAATAAAGAATAAGCTATCAGAATTTCTGGGCATTTTTCTGCTTGTTCTTAAGTGGGAGATGAACAACTTCTCTAACTGACTGAATGAATGAATATTGTCTGGTTACAAACTTGAATACCACATTCTTGCTGATTTCTTTAAGGTCATAGGAAAGGCAAGACAATGAAGTACGTCTGATGCAGAACAAAAGAGAAGAGATGATACGATGCGGAAGTAAATTAAGATTAATTCTTTTTTTTTTTTATTTTCCGAAATTGGCTTTGACTCAAAGGAAAGCTAAACTAAATTGAAAGAAACTAGGTAATAATTGAAAGCACAATTTAAATAAAACTGGATTATCAAAGTAGTTCAGAAGTAACGGATCGCTGGGGGTTGAGAAACTCCCAGACCTAGGGTTTCGCTCTGAACTTTCAACAGGACAGAAATAAAGAGAGGAGATGGGTACCAACCAGACAGTGATCTTCACAAAGTTTGGTGGAAGAACTCTCTCGAGCAGATTATTGGATCCTCGGATTCGGATACCTTCGCAATGGATCCTCCAATACTGGTCCTGTGGCTGAGTCGGCTTCTCCTGGACTCAAGATCTGGGAAAGAAAAAGAACAAGTGATGGAATCAGATACTCAAGAAAGAATTTACCAGATTGAAGAACTTGAAAGTTGATGTGCTGAAATCCGGATTCTCTTGGAGATCGATCTGACTTCCTCTGGGAATTGCTCTGGATCTGAAGTATCCGGACTGGACCCGGATGCTGGGGTCGGCCTTGACTTGAAGAGGATGGCTGTGAGAGGTGGGATATGCTAGGGTTTGGTGGAAAGAGGAGGATGATGGGCGGCTAGGGTTTGGGAGTGAAGTGGCTAACCTAGGGTTTGGGGTTTGGAGACCTCACACCTCCTCAAGGTTCCTGGGGAACCCGGATTTACTCCCTCACGGAGCTAAACACCTGGAAGCAAGTGCGGAAGAGAGAAAACACGAAGTTTGCTCACACAAAAACTTGAATTCATTCATCAAATTACTTTCAAATTTACAAGAAGGGTTTAATTTATAGGACTTTACAAGAGAGTAGGTTTTACATCTTCCCATGTGGGACTAAAGGAGGGGATCTTCAAATTAGGATTGTAGGATCAATCCCTACACATATGGCCGGCCAAAGGTTCCAAAAAAATTTGATTTGGGTTTTAAAAGGAAGGTAGATGGCTCCTCCAAGCTTTGTTCTTCAAGAGAGGATTTCCTTCCTTCCATGGCTCAACTCTTTTGGACTCCTCCTTTTCTTTCTCCCTAAGTCATGGTCCTTCCCATCTTTGTTTTGGATATTTTTGGCAGGGAATGGGCACCTCCTTGAAGTTCTCTCCAAGAAGAATTTCTTCCCTTTCATAGCTTGGCTCTTATGGAAGGTCTTGGGCCGCCCCCTTGATTTGTGGATCCCTGGTTGCTTTCTCCTCAAATGGCGCATGAGAGAAGGGAGCTGCTATCTATGGTGTGGGGACCAGAGTATACTGGATGGAGATGTGGCGCCCCCTGGACTCAGGCGTGTGGCTGGGAGTGTGGCTGGGAGTGTGGCGCCCACTTGCTTGGCCTTGGAAGAAAATGTGACACCCCAGGTTGAAGTCCTAGACCACTACTGAGTCAACATGACTCAACAAAAATAAATTGCAGGGAGTACAGACTTAAGCTAAAATTGAGTTGATCAATCAACCCTTATTACAAGCCAGAAATCCCTAATTCTTCGGGCAAGATCAATCAGAGATCCATATGGAGCTCTGAAGTCTTCTTCTGAGTCTGGTGCCCGAACCAATTCTCCCGGGATGGGAGGAACTCGACCCTGTCGAGTATGGATCAAGTTGGCTCTGGTATCTCTCCAAGAGGTCTGGGTCCAATTCTTGTAATTCTTCTCGGAAGATCCAAGAGTCATCAGAATCTAGCCTTCCTTGCCAGCAGACCAGGTATCTTTGGTATCCTCGATTACGAGTAGAGATAACCTGATCATCCAGGATCTTTTCAATCTGCTCTTTCCTCACAGGCCAGTTTGTTGGTGGACACACAGGGTTGGGTTCACTCTCAAGAACAGGATTAGTTTCAAAAGGCTCACTGGGAATCACTGCTGGCTCTCTATACTCTACTAGGTCTGTAATGTTGAAAGTGGAGCTAATGCCTAGTTCTGGAGGCAACTCGAGCACATAGGCATTGGATCCTACTCTCTTCACCACTCTAAATGGTCCAGCTCCTCTAGCATGTAACTTTCTAACGGTTCCAGGAGGAAACCGTTCAGGCCTTAACCTAATCATTACATAGTCTCCCTCATTAAAAGTTTTGACTCGCCTTTGAGAATCAGCCAACTTCTTATAAGTTTCATTACTTAAATTTATTTTGGCATGAACTTCTTTATACAAGTCTTTTATATGCTGTGCAAAAACTTCGGCAGACTCGGAGACTTGTGTGTGGACTGGTAAAGGAGCTAGGTCAAGAGTTGTGTGAGGTTTGTAACCATGCACAATTTCAAATGGACTCTTACCCGTAGACCTATTGACCGAGTCATTGTATGCAAATTCAGCTCTAGGTAAATACAAATCCCAGTTCCTAATGTTTTCACCAACAAGACACCTTAACAGATTGCCTAAACTACGGTTCACTACTTCGGTTTGGCCATCAGTCTGGGGATGATAGGTAGTTGAAAACTTAAGTTTTGTCCCTAACTTATGCCAAAGGGTTTTCCAGAAATAGCTGGTGAACCGGACATCCCTATCTGAAACAATGGTCTTGGGTAGGCCATGGAGTCGAACTATCTCATTAAAGAACAGGGTGGCTACCTTAGACACATCAAATATTTGGGAACAAGGCAAGAAATGGGCCATCTTGAAAAATCGGTCTACTACAACACAGATAGAGTCATGCCTCCTCTGGGTCTTAGGCAAACCTAACACAAAGTCCATGCTCACATCTTGCCAAGGACGATCTGGGACAGGGAGTGGGGTATAAAGGCCGATGTTCTATTTTCGCTGTTTGGCAACAGCACAGGTCCGACACCTAGCCATAATGTGTGCTACATCTCTTTTTAAGCTAGGCCAGAAAAAGTGGTCTTCAATAGCCAGGGTGGTTTTATCTTTTCTGATATGGCCAGCTAAACCTCCAGTATGAATTTCCCAAATCAAAAATTCCCTAAGAGAAGTTCTAGGGATGCAAAGCCTATTCTTAAAGAATAGAAAGCCATCTAAAAGGGTATAATCCTTATGGTTACTAATGGTCCTTGAGTTAGATCCTGGTACACAGTCTTAAAATCCGGACACGACTCATATTCCTCTTTGATTTGCTCAAACCCTATGACTTCAGCCCTAATAGAATTCAACAACAAAGATCGACAACTAAGGGCATCAGCTGCCTTATTTTCAGATCTAGCCTTATGCTTCAAAACAAAAGTATAGGACTGGATATACTCTACCCACTTAGCATGCCTAGGGTTAAGCTTCTTCTGGGAATTCAAGAATCTAAGAGCCTCATGGTCCGAAAACAACACAAATTCTTGCGGTAGCAAATAATGTCTCCAGTAACGCAAAGCTTGCACTACCGCATAAAATTCCTTATCATAGGTAGAATACCTAAGCTTAGTCATTAAGTTTTTCACTAAAGAATGCTATGGGATAGTTCTCTTGGCTTAGGACTCCACCTATACCTACTCCTAAAGCATCACAGGCAACCTCAAATACCTTTGAAAAGTCGGGTAACCTCAAAATGGGTGCCTGGGTCATCCTATCCTTAAGATCTAGGAAGGCTTTATGGGCTGCTTTAGTCCACTGGAATTCTCCCTTCCTAATACAGTCTGTGATAGGAGCAACTACAGTACTAAACCCCTTGATGAATTGCCTATAGAAGGTAGCCAAGCCATGGAAACTTCTGACTTCATGCACACTGGTCGGCTCTGGCCATTCTACTATGGACCTAATTTTTTCAGGATCGGCAGCCACACCGTCAGGGTTACTACAAAACCAAGGAAGATAATTCTACTGGTCATGAATTCACACTTTTTGAGATTACCGTAGAGACTATCATTCCTCAAAACTTGACAGACTTGTCTAAGGTGGCCTAGGTGGTCTGCAGGGGTCTTACTATAGATCAGGATGTCATCAAAATAGACCACTACAAACTTCCATATGAAAGCTCTAAGTACCTGGGCAATAATCCTCATGAAAGTACTAGGGGCATTGGACAACCCAAAAGGCATAACAACCCATTCATAGAGACCATCCTTAGTTTTGAAAGCGGTTTTCCACTCATCCCCTGGTCTAATCCTAACCTGATGATAGCCGCTCTTGAGATCAATTTTAGAAAAAACCATTGCACCGGCCATCATATCTAGCATGTCATCTAGTCTAGGGATGGGGAGCCTATACTTGATTATGATTTTGTTGATGGCACGACTATCAACACACATCCTCCACGTGCCATCCTTCTTCGGGGTTAGAAGTGCAGGGACTGCACAAGGGCTAAGACTCTCTCTAATGAACCCCTTCCTTAACAATTCTCCAACCTGCTTTTGCAATTCCTTATGCTCAGATGGATTCATCCTATAATGGGGCAAGTTGGGTAAAGTAGCTCCTGGGACTAAATCTATGGAATGCTGGATATCCCTAAGAGGTGGAAGGTGGTCTGGCAGATCCTCGGGAAAAACATCCTCAAATTCTTTTAACAAAGGTTTAACTTCTTGAGGAGGCTCTGAGGGTGTAGGAGTCCTAAGTTCCTTAGCAGTCAACATCCAAATAGGTGAACCACTATGAATTTCTTGTTCTAGATCCTTAGCACTAATTAGGTTCACTCCAGTCTTCATTTCTCTGACCTTATTGGTTCCTTTAGCTATCTTGTCCTTAGGAGGGACTGAATGGATTGTGATTTTCTTTCCATTAAAACTAAAGACACAGGTGTTAGATTTTTCTAAGAGGGTGGCATCATGATCATACAACCAAGGTCTTCCAAGAATTATACTGCTCACCCCCATGGACAAGACGTCACACCAAATCTTCTCTTGATAGGATTGCATTTGGATTTGGACCTGACATCTAGACTGGATGGGTATAGAGGTAGAGTCTACCCAAGAAACCTTATAGGGGTTGGGGTGGGGGACTGGGGTTAAGCCTAACATTTTGACAGTGCTAGCAGAAATGGCATTCACACATCTCCCACTATCTATGATGATTTTACATACCTTATCCCCTAGTTTAAGGAAAGTCTGTAGGATGTTAGTCCTACGCCAATCCTCCTGAACTCTATTCTGGGACAGGATGCATCTTACAACCCCTAATTGGTCAGACTCTGTGGATTCCTCCTCTCCTTCATACTCATCAACCAAATTCATTCTGGCCTCATAAACTTCTTCTTCAAACTCTTCATTGGGTCCGGAACTCTCTTCCTCTGGTTCTTCTTTGTAAAGGGATCTACGAGGGCACTGGCTAGAAACATGACCTACCTTGTGGCACTTAAAACAAGCTATGGCTGTGCACTGGTTGGAGATATGACCGGGCTTCTGGCACTTAAAACAGATGATACTAGGGATTCTTTGGGTGTCAGGTGCCTTACCTTTGTCCATGGGCCTAGGGGTGGGAATACCCTGATTAGACTTGCTAGGGGTAACTTGGCTAGGTCCATTTCTTGGGATTGGGGCACTAACCCTAGTAGGTATAGGTCCTCTCTGAAACTTCTCAGTGTTCAGTGCAATCTGATAGGCTTGGTCTAGGTCAGTAACCTCTCTCAGAAACAACTCCCTCTTTATGTCTTCCCTAAGTCCAGCCCTAAACCTAGACAAAGTGACCTCATGGAATTCACTCACATCACATCTCATCAGGTATTCATCAAAGGTGGTTATGTAGTCTGATACAAATATGTTCCCTTGTTTCAAAGTCTGCCATTGGTCTAACAGGTTCTGCTAGTATGAAATGGGTAGGTACTTATCTCTAAGTTTCTCTTTCATACCCTGCCAAGTGGTTATGGGCTCTACATTTCATCTTCTAGTGGTCAGCTCAATGTTCCCCCAGTATAACCTAGCTTGACGTACTAACTTCATCTTGGCAAACTTGAACTTTCTTTCCTCAGACATGGCATACCACTCAAAGTACTGGTCCATCTCACCCTCCCAATCAGAATACACCTTAGGGTTTAAGCTACCATCAAAAGTGGGTGCATCTAATTTGATGTTCCGAATGAACCTATCATCTCTATCTTCAGGTTCTGGGTCAGGCCTCCTATGATTAGGTTCAGGATCTCTATATAAAGGTCTTCTAGGCTCTTGGTGTGGGTGAGGTTGAGGCACATTAAAATCTGGGTCAGGAGTCCAATTCTGATGCCTAGGTTCCTCAAGTACTTGGACTCGATCCCTAAGCTGGGCAAAATTCTCATGGACCTATTCCTTAAACTGGGCAATAGTAGCAGTCACATCCTGACTCAATTTGTTCATACTCTTAGTAAGAGCTCTAATCATGGCCTCTAAATCTGGTTGGGTTTGACCAGGTTGGTAGGGTACTCCATTCCGGGTAGACATGATGATGCAAACAAACACACAAAATGAGACTCAACTGAACGACTACGGGCTAACTAGACCTAGAGCCCAAACTAGATGCCCAATCAGACTGGCAGCTGGCCTGTAGTAACTCGGGACTCAGCCAGGCAGGTGTAAGGGGAGTGTTAGGTCCCTAATTGCCAATCCTAGACACCAATCAGTGATTGGCCAGGTAGGCGGACCAGCACACAAGCCCTTCAGGACGTAGTCCCGAACCACCGTTCTAGACACTGAGGACAAAGCACACACAGAGTAACTAGACAAACTGACTCAACACTAGCCTTGACCCGACTTGTTGATGTCCCTAGCCCACTAGGGCAAATTAAGTCTAATAAATTTTAAAGTTAGGCTTAGGATCGAATGAGTGGGTGGTGGTTTTGGGCTAAGGAGAGGTTATCAACTCCTCCCCTTATCTTAGATGCTCAAATGCCCTTAGGATGAGTTAGGAGATGTTCACTCAAGATAATTGAATTGCAGAACACAAAACCAGAGTTGCAGTAATTTAACTCTCAGAGATTTTATGGAAACTAATAAATCAAGGGAAAATTATGTAAAATACCTTCAATTATACTGGTTCCAGCAAAATAAAAATCATGCAATTCAGAATTACCTGCACTGAGAAATAATTCTTGAAACAGGATAGTTACGGATTGAAAACAGGGTGCTTCCCCCATTTACAATTCCTGCTACGAAGTTGTAACCCAACGGATCCCCTACACGCCCTAGGAACACACCGTGGAATGGGAAGAGGAGGTTTGCACCTCGCTTCGTTCCTAGGACCAGACGTCCTGGGGAGTCTACTTTGAGCAGACAAAGTAAAAGGAGAGAGACTTAAAACAAGCAAGCAAAACAGAAACCCTAGACTGTGCTCTGATACCAAAAATAATGTAGTACAAAAGAGAAGAGATGATGCGATGCAGAAGTAAATTAAGATTAATTCTTTTTTTTATTTTATTTTTTTATTTTCTGAAATTGGCTTTGACTCAAAGGAAAGCTAAACTAAATTGAAAAAAACTAGGTAATAATTGAAAGCACAATTTAAATAAAACTGGATTATCAGAGTAGTTCAGAAGTAACGGATCGCTGGGGGTTAAGAAACTCCTAGACCTAGGGTTTCGCTCTGAACTTTCAACAGGACAGAAATAAAGAGAAGAGATGGGTACCAACCATACAGTGATCTTCACAAAGTTTGGTGGAAGAACTCTCTCGAGCAGATTGTTGGATCCTCGGATTCGGATACCTTCGCAATGGATCCTCCAATACTGGTCCTGTGGCTGAGTCGGCTTCTCCTGGACTCAAGATCTGGGAAAGAAAAAGAACAAGTGATGGAATCAGATACTCAAGGAAGAATTTACCAGATTGAAGAACTTGAAAGTTGATGTGCTGAAATCCGGATTCTCCTGGAGGTCGATCTGACTTCCTCTGGGAATTGCTCTGGATCTGAAGTATCCGGACTGGACCCGGATGCTGGGGTCGGCCTTGACTTGAAGAGGATGGCTGTGAGAGGTGGGATATGCTAGGGTTTGGTGGAAAGAGGAGGATGATGGGCGGCTAGGGTTTGGGAGTGAAGTGGCTAACCTAGGGTTTGGGGTTTGGAGACCTCACACCTCCTCAAGGTTCCTGGGGAACCCGGATTTACTCCCTCACAGAGCTCAACACCTGGAAGCAAGTGCGGAAGAGAGAAAACACGGAGTTTGCTCACACAAAAACTTGAATTCATTCATCAGATTACTTTCAAATTTACAAGAAGGGTTTAATTTATAGGACTTTACAAGAGAGTAAGGTTTTACATCTTCCCATGTGGGACTAAAGGAGGGGATCTTCAAATTAGGATTGTAGGATCAATCCCTACACATATGGCCGGCCAAAGGTTCCAAAAAAATTTGATTTGGGTTTTAAAAGGAAGGTAGATGGCGCCTCCAAGCTTTGTTCTTCAAGAGAGGATTTCTTTCCTTCCATGGCTCAACTCTTTTGGACTCCTCCTTTTCTTTCTCCCTAAGTCATGGTCCTTCCCATCTTTGTTTTGGATATTTTTGGCAGGGAATGGGCGCCTCCTTGAAGTTCTCTCCAAGAAGAATTTCTTCCCTTTCATAGCTTGGCTCTTATGGAAGGACTTGGGCCGCCCCCTTGATTTGTGGATCCCTGGTTGCTTTCTCCTCAAATGGCGCATGAGAGAAGGGAGCTGCTATCTGTGGTGTGGGGACCAGAGTATACTGGATGGAGATGTGGCACCCCATGGACTCAGGCGTGTGGCTGGGAGTGTGGCTGGGAGTATGGCGCCCACTTGCTTAGCCTTGGGAGAAAATGTGACACCCCAGGTTGAAGTCCTAGACCACTACTGAGTCAACATGACTCAACAAAAATAAATTGCAGGGAGTACAGACTTAAGCTAAAATTGAGTTGATCAAGTCAACCCTTATTACAAGCCAGAAAACTCTAATTCTTTGGGCAAGGTCAATCAGAAATCCAGATGGAGCTCTAAAGTCTTCTTCTGTGTCTGGTGCCCGCACCAGCGTCTGATGCCCCCTAGATCAACATATGGGCTTTAAAGCTACCAAAATGATCCAAAGGGTCAGACGACCCATCATACAGCTTAATTTGTGGGACCCTGAAATGATGCGGAATTCTCTCTTCCATGATCTTCTTAGAAAAAGGTGGTAAGATATCACAACTTGGTGCTGCATCCTCTGTTTTTCTCTTCTCAAGAACTCTGGCAATCTACGACTCTAGCTTTCTAAACTTCCTATCAAAATCATTAGCTCTTGCAAGATGTTGCACTTGGATATTGTTAGGAGTTGATTGTTCAGATTACATTAAACAAGATCGTGGATGTTTTCCCTTATTCCGCTTCTTGATGTGATGATGAGATCGGTGATGATGCTTTGAAGGGGACTGTTGACCTGAAGAATATTAATAAGATGAATGTCTTCTTGGACTGGGATGTTTACTTACCTGAAGAGAGAGTTACCGGCTACTTCTTGATACAGCAGGTTGTGATGGTTCTTTCGCGGCGATCTCTTGAAGGTTTTGTATTGCTGCAGCAAGTACTTCCACCTTATCACACAAAGTGTTTAACCTTTCTTGATCCATGTTTCCGGCAGGCAAAGCTCCCACCCTTTCGCCAAGAATAGGATCATTCCCCTTTGAAGAATGGGGAATATCTCCTGCTGGCAAATTCCTCTTCCTACCTTTCACCATGCTTCCTTCCACATTCTTGAAACTCTTTTAATGAGTTCTCCTACCTGGCGCGCCATTCTGTTGCGTCCAAACAAATTACAACAAGCTTGAATTAAAAGAGAAGTGGATCGAGCTGATTTGATCTAGCTCCCCGCCATCTTCTTGGAGGATCTGGGTGTTGAGGCAGCTCTCAAGCTCGTTGTAGGAGTCTGAACAGAAACAGATAAAATCTGAAGGAAGGCTAAGTGAAGGGTGGTCCGGGAAAAAAAGAATCCCCTCTTCATTGCACTCGGTGGTATTTATATGCCACAAACCTAACCGCTCACAGCTGTCGTCCAGCTGTCAAACGGTTAAGCCAAGACATGAACACGTGCAACAAAAGGCTATCCGCAGTTGATCGGGCCTTTTCCAAATATTGAATGATCTCTGCATTATTTGAACATTGATCAACTTTATCTCTCTCTAAAATTAGTCAATCTTATGCCTGTCGAGAATTGATCGGCCTCATGGTTCTTGGGTGTTGATCAGCCTTGTACCTCTTGGACATTGATCAAACTTGTGCCTATTGGGCATTGATCGGCTCTACGCCTCTTGGACGTTGATCGGCTTTACATCTCTTGGGCGTTGATCAGATTTGTACCTATCGGGCATTGATCAGACTTGTACCTATCGGACATTGATCGGCTTTATGTCTCTTGGACGTTGATCATTCATATCCAAATCTCCACTAGATCAGTATAAACAGAATAAGCTTGTCATATCCCAACAAAACTAAATAAATAAGTTGAGTTTTTTTTTTTTTTATGGGTAAACGAGTAGATTAGTTGACACAACATTACAAGTCAATCATATTTCTTGACTCTAGTAGCCATATAGAAAGCAAATATAACATTAGTGGTCTCTTCATTTATTTATTTTTAATGAGAGGAGGATATCAGGATAAACCAGGTTCAGGCCACTGCGCGCCGACAGTGGTCTTCGCGGATGCCGGCTATGGCGGCGTAATCACCGCCTCGGCCCCACGAGGATCTGCCGACTTTCGACTAATTCACCAGCTAGCGGAAGGGTGCCGTTGCACTAATGGCATTGCCGTACGTAACCTCGTTTCCTTTCTCTTCGTTAATTCGATTACTTTATTGGTTTTTGATACTTTCTTTGTTATGCATTCGCCTTTAGATTTATTTGGCTAGCTAATTAGCTATTGAAGTGTCTGCATCTGGTTTTGGGTAGTGCTTTGGATGGTATACCTTGGGTTATAGCTTTCAGTGTCACCATACATCCTAAAGGACAATCATCTTGTAGATAAGTTGGTGTCATGGTTCTGTTGAAAATAATGTAGGATTACACACTGGCATATGCGATGACTTGTAAAAGCATCTCAAGGAAGAGTGGCAGATGATATTACATCATCTGATGGCAAACAATTAGGCAACAGCTTGAGGAAAAGACTTCATCATTGAGTTCCTGGTACGCAGTCCCTTTCTATGTAATTGGTGCAATTTTGTTTTATATAGCCTCTGTTAAGATCTTTAGTTAATAAGGTCACTGATTTGATAGTATGTGCTTTGTTTTATAGCCTTTCCTTCGCTGTATGTCTATAGGAAAATTGTACGCCCGACTAGAGTTGAGAAACACAATGTAGTAAATTCAATTACGAGACATAATATATATCTTTGTTATTTATATATTGCATGCTTATAGATATTAAATTTTTGTAAATTAATCTAAGTTATCATCTAATACAGTTTTATCAATAACTACTAGCACATTTAACTAACACCCTACATTTAAAGGCTTGCCTTCCGGAAGGTCCGGGTTTTAAGTTTTAAGCGTTAATTGGTAGTCAAAGACAGCGTTGTCCAAAATGATTTTAAAATCTATATTTTGATTTTGTAGAAGTTTATAGAACTTAGTTCAGCTTGATGTAGATCTTGTTTACTTAATTTTGATTCAATATACAAAATAGATAGAATTTGAAATTTTTTGTCAGCTTGATTTAAGTTCAAATATTTTTTTAATAAAATAAGTGAAATTTGATCGCGCCTAGCATCCCAACTTTGTTCGTTTATTATTTTATTACTTTTAATAATATTTATGGTTCTTTTCTATCGGACATCGTGTTGTTGCTTTTTTTTATACTTCACTTCCCTTACGTAAATATTATGCTGGTCACTTTTCCTTACCACTTTTCTCCGTTCGTGTCACTTAAATGGGATCCATTGTACGATAGCGCCTAATGTCGCTGGGAGCAAGGTACTTATCATTGATGATGTCATTAATAAAATAAAAAAATAATATATGAATAGCTATAAAAAATATTTTAAATATTACAGTAATATTGATAGAAAAAATAAATAAAAAAATAATTGTGCACCGTCCATGGGCGATCCACCCTTCCAAAATCCCTCCCGGATCTAACGCAAGGCGCCTCCACTGTTCCAATATAAGAAATTTCTTTTCTTTTGATAAAAATAATCATTGACAAATGTTTAACCCTCATCGTTAAAAATATTTTCCAAATGAAAAAAATTCACCAAAAACATCACCATAAAAGATCATCGGCAGATATTTTTAATGATAAAAAAGTATCTAAAAATATAAAATATTTTATTATGACATGTAAAATGTTATTTTTAGTAGTTAAGGTTTTCACTAGAAAATAATATTTTTAGTGATAAATTAATTATTACTGGAAGGTGTTTGACTTTTAATGATAATTTTTTTATCACTAAATATTATTGTCGATAAAAACTTTTGTAGCTAAATATCATTTTTAACTATTAGATTTTTTATCAAAATATATATAATTTTAGTGGTGAATTTGTTATCGTAAAAAAAATAACTTTTAACGGTTGATGTGGCTAAATGCCAATGTGCTCATATGATATGGCTAAATACCAGTGTGGCACCGGCTAGAGCCTATGACCGAGTTGAGCTCTTGGCTGAGTTGAGTCCCGAGTTGAGTCCCGAGCCGAGTAGAGCTCCAGGTCAGCTAGAGCCCTTGGCTGAGTAGAGCTCCGGGCTGGCTAGAGCTCATGGTTGAATAGAGCTCCTAGTCGAGTAGAGCTTTGGGCCTGCTAGAGATCCTAGCCAAGTAGAGCTCTGACCCAAGAGGGCCACGGGCCCAGGCAAACCCCCCACAAGCTGTGGCAGGAAACGACCCGACGAAGACTGCATCCCCAATGGAAGGCATACGGGCCACCAGATCCTGACACTACTATGAGGGAATCCTGACAACGACAATTCGGGAGGGTGGTGTCAGCATCTCTACCAAATCTGTTGCAGCTATCATAAATGTACACCCTACAGGGGAGTACTCTGCTAAGCTCGCGGACTTGGTCTCATGGCACAATTTTCTATATAAGTAAAAGGGATCTCCAACCAAGGTAGCGGGCACACATACAGAGAAATTCTTACCCTTCTCTCTACGGCGGCCCTGGCCACCGTGGCACAAGCTATTGCCCTCGATCGCCGTACTAATTTGAATGTCGGAGTGTCCTTGTCGATACTCTCTGTTCAAGTTTTTTCTTATTGGTCCGACCGCCTGGGATTGACGTGGGAGAGGTATGGGAGTCAGTCTTCTCTGGAGCACCAGACGGGACCTCCAGACCCGCCAGAGCTGCAAGCAAAGGAGATCTATGGTGGGGGCACCAGGATCAGACACATATTACTGGGCCATTTTTGGTTTACCTAGCCATGTGACAAATTTTGAAATCAACTAGAATTAAGTCCTGTAATAAGTTGAGGTTAGTTGATTTGTCTCAACCCTCAACCTAGTCAGTATTTTGAGTCCTGTATACCAGTATGAGTCCAGTGTGAGTTCACTTCTTGTATAAGAAAGAAGGCTATGCTATTTCAGAGTCCCACTAAACCTCATTCTGAAGCTAGAAGCAGTTACACCAGCTTAGGGGAGCTCAATCGACACCCGGTGCCCTATTTATGCCCTGATTTTTTCCGGTTACCATTTTAGATGCCAGATTCCCTCTAGATGCTTCTGGAATATTTCATATACCAGGAGCCCATGTTTACCAGGCTATCCCAACACTCCAGGCCTCCAAATTCAAGCCCAGGAAGCATGCCCAAGACAAAAGAACCAAGATTCCTTTTTGATGCCAAGAATATACCAGCCCAGGGAACCAGACAACCCAGCTTCCATGGGGCCCAAGCCCAAGCCCAAGCCCAAGCTCTCCAAGCCCATGGCTGACCTCCCCTTGCTGCCCTAAAGCCCACACACCAAAGGAGGGTCGTCCAAAGAGGTTTGACTAAGTCCAAGTTGAAGAAAAAAAGGAGAAGACCAAGTTATTCTAACCTAGTTAGGAGTCCTAATCCCTTTAAACTTTGTAATTCTAACATAGCTAGGAAAGGACTTGTATTCCAATTTGGAAGAGGACTTGTAACCCAAATATAACCATGGTTAGTGAGGGCATGGAAACTCTATAAATACCCCACCCCTCTCCCTCCTGTAATCATCTCTTTCTTATGAATACAACTTGCTGAAATTTTGAGTTATTACCTTGTGTTGGTGTTTTGTTTTGGTTCTTTAGGTTGTGTTTTTGTGTTTTGACGAATTCCTTGCTTCCCTAGCATCCTTTCATGCCCTAAATCACTGCCATCCAAGCCCTCACACATCCAAGAAGGAGTGCCCTAGGCCTTCAAGCAAGGAGATCTTCAACAAGCTTCGAATAGCCATCTTCTAACCCTGATTCCAACTCCTTCTAAATCCTAGTTCCTTTTTCTAATTTTTACTTGATGTTTGATCAACCTCTGACACTTGCAGGATCCCCGAGGTGCTTCCCCTCCCTTGAGGAGGCCTTCTTTGCTGCCCGGATTGCCCAGATTCGCCATCAGATTTAAGGGAAACAAGGCTTCTTCTTCCAGGCTCCGATCAGAGTGCGTGTGATCCCTGCTGCTATTGAATTTTAATCTCTGACTGGTAGAAAACCTTCCCAACTCTTATTTTCTGATTTAATGAAGATAAGCTATCCTAAACCAGGAGTTTTTCAACTCTCGGGTCCTGGCTATTTCGTTGGTTTGCATGAGTATGCCTCAACCCTATGATTCTTTGCACTGCTAGTCCTTTTGCTAGTTTTTACTTTATTTTGGAAATCTAACTTGCAATTAAAAATATAAAAATCATAAAAAAATTATTTTATTATTTTTCATGTATGTTTAGCAGTCTTAGAGTTATCCTGTATTAGTTTGGTATCAGAGTGGGTTTAGAATAATTTTTATTTGCTTTGCATTCACAAACCCTAATTCTACATTTTGTCCACTATATTGGTGTCTAGGTTTCATCTGATTTCGATATCATAAACATTTTATTTTTCTATGAAATTTTCACTTCATGTCCTCTGTTCTGTCCTAGTAATTATCAAAATTTTTAATTATTTTTACTGAAATCCTAAATCTCTAAAATTTGGCATAATAGTAACCCTAATAGAATTCTGATATTTCAGCAATAGTCCAAAAAACCCTAGGTTTCCATTATCATATGATTTTTGTTTTGCATTAAATTTGGTAGGTATCATCCAAACCGTCCATCCTCTATTCTAGATTTTTTTTTATTTTCTTATGCATCAGCATCTTTGTCAAACTTTGCAACAACTAAAATCCTAATTCACTGATTTCTGCTACATTCTGCATCTTGATTCAACCTAACCTAATCAACTACCAAACCCCAAAATCCCAAGCCAAACATTGTTTGATAACCCCAGTTAACTTAAACCTAACTTGACACATCATAAATCATTAAAAAAATATTTTATTTTTTGATTGTTTTAGATTGCATCCGGGTCATCGATTGCCATCATTCTTAACCTAATCTTAAGGACAATTCTCTATCTCAGATCAGGGCAGGATTTCATCACCTGTCCTGGGCCCAAAACCACCATCATCATACTAACCCAAGCCTAAATAAATTTTGTTAGATCTAATTTGCCCTAGTGGGCTAGGAGACATCAATAGGTCGGGTCCAAGCTATGTGGGTTAACTAGTGCATTTAACCTCTTAGCTAATACTGAAAGCTGGTGTCTAAGGCTGGGGGTCCAGAGTCAAATGACCTAAGTGGTGTTGTGGTTTTTAATTGGGTCCCTACAAAAGCAGGGGGCCCTCCCACACTCCCACCCCCTACCTGGCCAGTGGAAGGACTAGCTATTGGGTTATATATAAGTTGAGCTGACCCACCCAGTTTATGCCTTTAGGTCTAGGAAACCCTAGATTATACTAGCCCTTTCTTTCTCTTTTGCATGCTTGGTTGCATCATTTCATTTTGATTGTTTGATTTATTGCATGGCCACTAGATTAGGAACCCAATATCAAAAGTCCAAACCCCAACCAAACCCAACTATGGATTCCAATTTTGAGGCCATGATGAAGGCCATGAGTGATCAGATTATCTCCTAAATAAATCTCAAGCTTGACTAAACCCAAGCCCAACTTACCCAAATAAACCAGTCCAACACCCAAACCCAAAATCAGCTTACCCAAATAGACCATAGGTTTGACCAGTCTAATACTAAGCTTGATCAAATGAACCAAAGATTCAACCAAGTGGAGCAACAATTTGAACAAGTAACCACTAGGATCAACCAATTAACCAATATGCTTAACCAAGTTGAGAATCAACTAGAGACTGTAGAGAAAACCCAAGAGTCCAACACTGAACCAGACCTGGATTCCATCCCTTCTACCCCTCATAACCCTAGAAGAGTCCAAATCCATGAACCCTTTGTAGAACATAACCCTAGGAGACCCCAGAACCAGGATCTCTTTAGCGAGCCTAACCATAGGGGAAACCAGCACCAGGATCTCTTTAGCGAGCCTAACCCTAGGAGCCTAACCCTAAGAGTCCAAATCCATGAACCCTTTGTAGAACATAACCCTAGGAGATCCCAGAACCAGGATCTCTTTAGCGAACCTAACCATAGGGGAAACCAACACCAGGATCAATATCATGACCCCAACCATAGGAGACCCAATCATGAGGACCAAAATCAAGATGATAGGCTTCTTAAGAGCATCTAGATAGATGCTCCTACCTTCAATGGATGCCTAGATCCAAAAATCTATATAGATTGGGAGGGAGGTATGGATAGGTACTTCAAAATTTATGCCTTGAGTGATGAGAAAAAGTGTCAATTTGTCCAGCTCAGGCTAACTGATCAAGCTAGGTTATATTAGGACCAAGTAGAAAAACTCAATAATCAGATAGGCAACCTACCCATTACCACCTGGGAAGCCATGAAGTTAAAGCTTAGGGCTAAGTATGTTCCCCCATACTATTAACAGTGTCTCTTAGATTAATGGCAGAAATTAAAACAAGGGACCAAATCTGTAAGTGAATACATAGCCCAGTTTGATGAGTGTGCCCTAAGATGTAGCATAGATGAACATGAGTCAGTTATCCTCTCTAGGTTTAGGAATGGTCTCAGAGAGGAGATCCAAAAGGAGCTGTACCTTAGGGATGTTGATAGCATGGCCCATGCCTATTATGTAGCTAAAAACTTTGAATGGTTCCAGAAACCACCTATAGTTAGGAAACCTGGACCCTTTAAGCTCAACCCTCCTAGTTTTAGGTCCAACCAAAACCAGCTCTACCCAAATCGACCCAACTACAACCAAACTCATCCCAATCTTAACCAAAATCGGCCAAACCCAAACCTAAGTCGACCTAAACCCAATCCAACCTATCCCAACCCTAATCCATCTCGTCCTAAACCAAGTCCTATTCAGGCTAGCTCAAGTAACTCTGCATCTTTAAGGAATGATAAGGGTGAGGCACCAGTTTTTTAGAAGAACCCAAGTCCCAGTTCCAATGCCTATTTTTGGTGCAATAAGGTAGGTCACTTTACTAGCCAGTGTCCCACCAGGTCTTTGCACATAGGGGAACTTGTGGAAGATGAGCCTGAACCCAATGAGGAAGAAGAGGAAGAGGTCTATGAAGCTGAACCAGACTTAATTGAAGAGTATGAAGGTGATGAGGAGGATTTTGAACAAACAAACCTCGCAAGGGTAGTTAGATGCATCTTGTCCCAGAATGAAACCCGGGAAGATTGGCGTAGGACCAATATCTTACATACTTTAGTAAAAATTGGGGACAAGGTGTGTAAAATAATCATGGATAGTGGGAGCTGTGTGAATGCCATATCCCATAAGGCTGTCAAGACCCTAGGCTTACACCCAGTTCCTCACCCAAGATCCTATAAGGTATCTTGGATAGATTCCACCTCTATACCCATTAAATCCAGATGCCAAGTCCAACTCCAGCTTCAATCCTATCAAAATAGAGTGTGGTGTGATGTTGTGCCCATGGGTGTAAGTAGTATCATCCTTGGATGGCCATGGCTTTATGATCATGATGCCCCTCTTTATGGTTGAACTAATGCTTGCATGTTTACTTTCCATGGGAAGAAGATCACCATAAACCCCACCCCACCTCAGGAGTTAATTAAGAAAGGATCTAGATCACTTAAGGAGAAAAAGTCTGGAGTTAACCTAATCACTGCAAAAGAGCTAGAGAATGAGATATCTGAGGGCACTACTGTTTAGATGTTAGTTGTGAAGGAAGTATCTGATCCTATTGATAGAGAGTACCCTCAGGAGGTCAAGGGAGTCTTGAATTAATTTTGTGACATATTTCCTGAAGAGTTACCTGACCACTTACCACCTCTTAGGGATGTCCAACATGCAATTGATTTAGTCCTGGGAGCTACCTTGCCCAACCTACCTCATTATAGGATGAACCCAGCTGAACACTTAGAGCTTCAAAGACAGGTAGGTGAGCTTCTTAGAAAAGGGTTTATTAGGGAGAGCCTAAGTCCTTGTGCTGTACCAGCCCTATTAACTCCTAAGAAAGATGGCACGTGGAGAATGTGTGTTGATAGCCGTGCCATAAATAAAATCACTATGAAGTATAGGTTTCCCATCCCTCGCTTGGATGATATGTTAGATATGATGGCAGGAGCCACAATCTTTTCAAAGATAGACCTTAAGAGTGGCTACCATCAGGTTTGAATTAGACCTGGGGATAAATGGAAAATAGCTTTTAAAATGAAAGATGGTCTATATGAGTGGTCCGTAATGCCTTTTGGGTTATCCAATGCTCTTAGCACTTTCATGAGAATTATGACCCAAGTCCTTTGGATGTTCATAGGTAAATTTATGGTAGTATATTTTGATGACATCCTGATTTATAGTAAAACCAAGGAAGATCATATAGAACATCTAAAACAAGTTTGCTTAACCCTTAGGAAAGAGAGCCTCTATGCAAATTTAAAGAAGTGTGATTTCATGACCCATAGAGTCATCATCCTAGGCTTTGTGGTGACCCCTGAAGGTGTAGCAGCTGACCCTGAAAAGGTTAGATTCATTGTAGAATGGCCAGTACCCACTAGTGTCCATGAAGTTAGAAGTTTCCATGGTCTAGCCACTTTCTATAGAAGATTTATTAGGGGATTTAGCACCATTGTAGTACCAATTACTGACTGTATTAGGAAGGGTAGTTTTGAATGGACCAAATCTGCAGATAGAGCGTTTCTAGAGATTAAAGGTAAGATGACACAAGCACCCATATTGAGGTTACCTGATTTCACCAAAGTTTTTGAGGTAGCTTGTGATGCTTCGGGAGTAGGCATAGGAGGAGTTCTGAGCCAAGAGAATCACCCAGTAGCCTTTTTTAGTGAGAAACTTAGTGAGGCTAAATTAAAGTACTCAACCTATGACAAAGAGTTTCATGCAGTAGTACAAGCTCTTAGATACTGGAGACATTATTTGCTACCCCAGGAGTTTGTTTTATATTCTGATCATAAGGCACTCCGATTTTTGAACTCCTAGAAGAAACTAAACCGTATGCATGCTAAGTGGGTAGAATTTATACAAGCCTATACCTTTGTACTTAAACACCAAGCTAGAACTGAAAACAAGGTAGCATATGCCCTTAGCAGACGAGCCTTACTATTGAATACCATTAGCACTTAAGTTATTGGATTTGATAGGTTAAAAGACGAATATGCAACTTGTCCAGACTTTAGTGAAGTTATCCAATCCTTAGCCCAAGGACCATCTAGTGCCCATAGTGAATACACCCTTCAAGATGGTTATTTGTTTAAGAAGAATAGACTTTGTATTCCCAAAACCTCACTTAGAGAATTCTTGGGAAAACCATGCTAGAGGCCTTGCTAGTCATTTTGGAAGAAATAAGACTATCTCAATTGTAGAAGACTAGTTCTTTTAGTGATGCGGAACTAAAATGCATGCAATTTTTTTTATATGTTTTATATGTGGGGTTGGGTGATTAATTCCCGAATTTCAGATTAAAATAAGTTATAGGGAATTTTTGATGAATGAAAACCTTGAGTTCTTCTATTGAGTTGTGTGATACCCTGCTGTGTGCATAAAGGGGTTTGCGAGAGTTCTTCTTCCCAGTGCTGCAATCATCTTCCTGCTACCAACAAGCATCTCAGATCCCTGGATGCCCACTCCAAAAGAAGCCTTCCCTTGCTGTTTTTCCTTTATTTTCTTGTTCCTTTGTGAGTTTTCTAACCCCTGACAGGTCGTTTGCAGGTCCCCGAGTTGTACCTGACAACGTCTGTGAAGATCGCAGCAAAAGGGTCTCTCATTCCTCGACGGATGCGGCCTGGAAAATCGAGCCAAAGACCCGCGGATACCCGGCTTTCTGCTCGGTGATCCGATTGAGGCTTGGCTGGAGTCGTTGGATTCGTAGGAACTCGGGGACCTGCAAACGACCTGTCAGGGGTTAGAAAACTCACAAAGGAACAAGAAAACAAAGAAAAAACAGCAAGGGAAGGCTTCTTTTGGAGTGGGCGTCCAGGGATCTGAGATGCTTGTTGGTAGCAGGAAGATGATTGCAGCACTGGGAAGAAGAACTCTCGCAAACCCCTTTATGCACACAGCAGGGTATCACACAACTCAATAGAAGAACTCAAGGTTTTCATTCATCAAGAATTCCCTATAACTTATTTTAATCTGAAATTCGGGAATTAATCACCCAACCCCACATATAAAACATATAAAAAAAATTGCATGCATATTAGTTCCGCATCATTTAGCCTAGTTTGAAAAAGGGACATTGCCAATATAGTGTCCAGATGTAGAACCTGTGCTGTTACAAAATAGCAGAAATAAAATACTATATTATATACCCCTCTACCCGTACTAGACCATCCATAGAAGGACTTAAGCATGGACTTTGTTTTAGGCCTACCTAAGACCCTCAGAAAACATGATTCAATATTTATAGTGGTCGATAAGTTTTCTAAAATGGCCCATTTTATACCCTGCTCTCAAACCTTTGACGCATCTAGAGTAGCCCATCTTTTCCTTAACCAGGTGGTTAGATTACATGGATTATCCAAAACAATAGTGTCAGATAGGGATGTCCGCTTTACTAGTTACTTTGGAAGACCCTTTGGCACCTATTAGGAACCAAATTGAAATTTTCCATCGCTTACCACCCACAGACTGATGGTCAGACCGAGGTAGTGAACAGAAGCTTAGGAAACCTTCTTAGATGCCTCGTAGGTGAACATATAGGAAATTGGGACCTATTGTTATCCCGAGCTGAATTTGCTTACAATAGTTTGTTAATAGGTCCATAGGGAAGAGTCCTTTTGAGGTTGTGCATGGATACAAACCTAATAAACCTCTTGATTTGATCCCCTTACCCTCACATGCACGAGTTTCTGAGTCAGCTGAGTCTTTTGCACAGCGTGTTAGGGAACTGCATAAAGAAATTAGCCAAAAGATAAACCTAAGTAATGAACTATATAAGAACTTAGCTAATTCTCAAAAAAGAGCAAAAGAATTTTCTGCAGGATATTTTGTGATGATCAGGCTTAGGCCTAAACGGTTCCCTCCAGGGTCCGTAAAGAAACTTCATGCTTGTGGAGCTGGCCCATTTAAGATAATCAAGAGATTTGGACCCAATGCCTATGTGCTTGAGTTACCACCCGACTTAGGCATTAGTTCCACCTTCAACATCTCAGATCTTGTAGAGTATAGGGAGCCGGCAGTGATTCCCAGCGAGCCTTTTAGACCTATCCCTTCCCTTGAGAGTGAGCCTGCCCCAGAGTGTCCACCAACCAATTGGCCAAATAGTGAAGAAAAGATCGAGAGAATCCTGGACGATCAAACCATATGTACCCGAAATAGAGGCTATCAGAGGTATTTGGTCCGGTGGCAAGGTCGGCCAGAATCTGAGGACTCGTGGATTACCCGTGAGGATCTGCAGCACCTCAACCCAGACCTACTCGAGCACTATGAGAGCCAAATTATCCCACACTCGATGGGGTCGAGTTCCTCCCACCCCGGGAGAATTGGTGGGGGCACCAGGATCAGACATAGATTACTAGGCCCTATTTGGTTTGCCTAGTCATGTATCAAATTTTGTAATCAACTAGAATTGAGTCCTATAATAAGTTGAGGTTAGTTGATTTATCTCAACCCTCAACATAGTCAGTATTTTGAGTCCTGTATACGAGTATGAGTCCAGTGTGAGTTCACTTCTTGTACAAGAGAGGAGGCTATGCTATTTCAGAGTTCTACTAAATCTCATTCTAAAGCCAGAAGCAATTACACCAGCTTAGGGGAGCTCAATCGACACCCAGGTGCCCTGTTTATGCCCTGATTTTTCCCGGGTACCATTTTAGATGCCAGATTCCCTCTAGATGCTTCTACAATATTCCATATGCCAGGAGCCCATGTTTACCAGGCTATCCCAACACTCTAGGCCTCCAAATTCAAGCCCAGAAAGCAAGCCTAAGACAAGAGAACCAAGATTCCTTTTTGATGCCAAGAATATACCAGCCTAGGGAACCAGGCAACCCAACTTCCAGGGGGCCCAAGCCCAAGCTCTCCAAGCCCATACACCAAAGGAGGGTCGTCCAAAGAGGTTTGACTAAGTCCAAGTTGAAGAAAAAAAGGAGAAGGACCAAGTTATTTTAACCTAGTTAGGATTCCTAATCCCTTTAAACTTTGTAATTCTAACCTAGTTAGGAAATGACTTGTATTCAAATTTGGAAGAGGACTTGTAACCTAAATGTAACCATGGTTCGTGAGGGCATGGGAACTCTATAAATATTCTACCCCTCCCCCTTTTGTAATCATCTCTTTCTTATGAATACAACTTACTGAAATTTTGAATTATTACCTTGTATTGGTGTTTTGTTTTGGTTCTTTAGGTTGTGTTTTTGTATTTGGACGAATTCCTTGCTGCCCTAGTATCCTTCCATGCCCTAAATTACTACCATCCAAGCCCTCGCACGTCCAAGAAGGAGTGCCCTAGGCCTTCAAGCAAAGAGATCTTTAACAAGCTTCGAACAGGCATCTTCTAACCTTGATTCTAACTCCTTCTAAACCCTAGTTCCTTTTTCTAATTTTTACTTGCTGTTTGATCAACCTCTGATGCTTGCAGGATCCCCGAGGTTCTTTCCCTCCCTGGAGGAGGCCTTCTTTACTGCCCGGATCATCCAGATTCGCCATCAGATTCAAGGGAAATAAGGTTTCTTCTTCCAGGCTCCGATCAGAGTGCATGTGATCCCTACTGCTACTGAATTTTAATCTCTGACTGGTAGGAAACCTTTCCAACTCTTATTTTCTGATTTAATAAAAATAAGCTATCCTAAATCGAGAGTTTCTCAACTCTCAGGTCCTGTATATTTCATTGGTTTGCATGAGTATGACTGCAACCCGATGATTCTTTGCACTGCTAATCCTTCTGCTAGTTTTTACTTTATTTTGAAAATCTAGCTTGCAATTAAAAATATAAAAATCACAAAAAAATTATTTTACTGTTTTCCATGCATGTTTAGCAGTCTTAGAGTCATCCCGCATCAATCTAGGTAGTAATAGATTGGTGTGCTAGGTAGGGGGTGGGATTATGCCTTGTCATGATAATGCTATGGTTATGACACATGCTTGCGAATCCTCCACCAGCCGCATCGAAAATCCACCCCACCGTGATGATCGGTGCAATCAGGGGGTGGAGCTCCTGGTCTCACCACCTCAATCATCGATAGATCAGCAGGAGCAGTTGCCACACTGGCATAGCAGGTCTTGATGCTGGCTACAATTGTCTAGCGACTACAACATTAGCATTGTTCAATGGTGACACATCAGCAGTTAGGGACCCCCGCGATCCCTGTGTCCATTGCTCATCCTAGTTAGGTCCTTTATGGAGGGCCATCTCGTGTGTGGGCAACTTCGTTCTTGCACTCCCCATGTTGCCCCCGAGGGAGCTGTTGCTCCTCCCATATTATAATACCCACTCGTGCCACCAATACCGACATGGTAGGGGGTTAAAGCATGAGCTACCCCAGTCTCCATCAGCATCCCCTCCTGCGACTTCCAAGGAGGGGTTAACCAATATGGCCATACAATGTCAAGTCGAGGAGCGTTGGAGGAGCATGAGCATGGCTGGCTGACCTTGCCCACCAATTTGCTGACCTCCAGGGTGTTAACCACTAGCATGCAGCTACAACGCCCATCCTCCTTTCTCCCGTTGGATCCAAGAGGAGTCGATCCCCAATCGATTTTGCATGCCTTAGCTGGATCTCTATAATGGAACTACAGACCCCCTCGATTATCTTGAAAACTACAAAGACCTTATGAGAGTCTAAGGGGTGATTGACGCCTTACTCTGCATGCCTTTCTAGCTACGCTCTGAGGCTACTCGAGCCTGGTACTCCCATCTCGAGGCTAGAAGCATCGACTCCTTCGAGCAGCTCGAAAAGAGATTTGTGGCACACTTCGACACTTGACAAAAGGTACCGTGAGAGGCTGATAGCCTCTTCTCGGTCCACCAATAGGACCAGGAGTCCCTTAGGGACTACGTGACACGCTTCAAGGTGGCCACCCTAGAAATATATAACCTGGATGAGTCGGTTGGCATGCTGGCTTTGAAAAGAGGGCTCAGTACCTCCTAATTCACTTACTCCCTTGACAAAAATCCTTTGAAGACTTATTCGGAGCTCCTCACCCCACTCAAAAGTACATTCGCATAGAGGAGGCTGATCTCACCCTCCCCTTGCTTCATGGTAGCCACCATAGAAATATACAACTTGGAGAGGGTGTCGGCATGGGCATTTTCTTTTTAAAGGATGTGAAAGATGCCGAAATACCAAAAACTTGCTATGTAGGTGTGTATCTTGGCTGACTCTTCGCTAGGATGGGCATTCATTGAGTACTTGGAGGCCCCCACCATCGCGACTATTGGCAAGATATAGCAGGTCATCCACAAGTTGAGCTGGATGGACCCCTACATCAAATACATAGTCAAAAGGACCTATAATCACTTGGAGGTCAATCTCCTGAAGTGGAAAGCCACCTGGTTTATGCTTATGGATGGGCAGCTCTATAGGAGGTCCTACTCTTATCCCTTATTGAAGTATCTAAGGCCTTCTAAGGCCACCTACATTCTCTAGGAGCTCCATAAAGGCATCTACGAAAATCATATGGGGGCAGGACCTTGACCTATAAAGCCCTTAGGCAGGGATATTATTAGGACACTATATGAGAGGATGCGACTGAGTTCATGCAGAAATGCGACCATTGACAGTGGCAGCCAGCCACCTCACTCTCCCAACTCTCTTCTCCCTAGCTATTTGCCTAGTGGGGGATGGACATATTAGGGCCATTCCCACTAGTATCAGGCCAGTGAAGGTACTTGCTCCTTGTCGCCATCGATTACTTCACCAAGTAGGTAAAGGCAGAGCCCCTAGCATAAGTAATCAAAAATAAAGTAAAATCCTTTTTCTGGAAGTCGATCATCTATCACTTCGGGCTTCCATCATGGATAACAAATAGTAGTTTGATAACTAGCATTCAGAGAGTTCTATGCTGACTTGCATATCTGTCATCTGTTCATGTCTATGGATCACTCCCAAACTAACGAGGAGTTTGAGTTGACGAGCCGAATGATCCTCCAAGGCCTCTGTACCAGGTTGATGAAGTCGAAGGTAGGTGGGCAGAGGAGCTCCCTAGCATGCTATGGGCATACCACATTACTCAAGCTTCAACCAATAAAATGCCTTTCAACTTTGTCTTCCATATTGAGGTGGTGATACTCGTCAAGGTTGGCCTTCCAATATTATGGGCGGAGCAGTTCAACGAGTCGAGCAATTCGGCATTCCTACTTCCAAACTTCGACCTACTAGATGAGACTAGAGACAAGGCCCGTCTCGACATGGCCGTGCATTGATAACAAATGGCTTAATATTACAACTCGAGTGAGACCCAGGTTCTTCCATCCCGAGGACCTCGTCCTATAACAGGCAGAGGTTTCCCGACCGGTAGAGTAGGGCAAGCTATCCTTGAATTGGGAAGGCCCCTACCAGATAGTCGAAGTACTACATCAAGGAATGTATCAAATTGCCAAACTCAATGGAGCCCAAATCTCGTAGACATGGAATGTTAAGAACCTCAGGATGTACAATCGATGATGTGTATTCCTTATTCAGAAGGGGAATAGAGTTGCTTTTTGGTAGAGCTCCTCGATCTCTTCCCTAGAAGGATGCCCATCTGTCTGATCCATAGTCAGATGAAGCCTGACGGGATGCTCCATAGCACTGTCTCTTCGGATGGCTTGCCATATAGTTGTTGGGAATTATATCTCAAAGCCAATCATCTAGGCTATAGATGGTTGTGCTATCTTGTAACTGTATATAATTTTTGAATGAATAAAAATTATTCTTTTCTTATTGGCTATTTATCATATTTACATTTTTTTGAAATGAACTCTTGTATGATGGAGTCCTTAGAACTATATTGTTTGATATAGAGAGGATATATCAAATAGTTCTTAAACTATTTCACAACCAAATGATTCATTGTTACAGGACAACGATATATCAAGTGTAGGGTGTTATATGCCATATTTGTTGGTTATCCTTTTAACCCAGGAGTGTGGAGACAGTGGTGTGACATGCAAGTGAAATGTATAACATTTCACTGAATGTGACCATCTATAGAGCTCCCTTCTATCAAAGGGTTGCTCGCGAAGGGTTATGAATACATATGTCCCTCAGACCTGAGGTCACCATAGTAGCTTACAAGAAACTCACTATACTTTAGTACTGAACTACCTAGATTTTTAATCTACTGATGGAAGGTTTTTGGATGCAGTCAAGTACTTGTGGAGCGATGGTGGATCAAGATTGAATTGACCACTCCAAATATTTTGGAGTGAATGACTTACTATGTCTCAATTTAGCAAAATCTTGGCTAGGGTAGTTCTTGTGAGGAGTCAAAGAACTTGTGAGGTTGAGACATGTTCTGGATGGACCATATTAGGGTTGGCAGTCGAACCCTAGGTCATCCTGAGCATTATAATGTCAAAGGGATGAATTATGCGGTAACTATATGCCAGAGGTTCTTGTAAGGTGCTCTGCATCTTTGACCTATCCGGATGTCGGGTATTATTGCTAGATGAGGACTTTGACTGGTACTATAAATGTTCCAGTGCTACTGGCTTAGTGTTCGAACCTATGGGGTCATACACCAAAGAGGATTTCTATCTGATCTTAAGGCTAATCAATGATTGAGAATCGTTTGCCGTGATTAGAAGTCAATATAATTGACTTTGTTCCAAGTGTCGACACTTGGAATTTTGCAGGTATCGATACTTGGAATTTTGCAGGTATCGACACTTGGTGAAGTGTCAACACTTGGAAATTTTCATGAGTCGACTCTTCTTGTGACGAGCAAATTTTTAGGAAGAAATTTTGGAAGGATTTTGGACAAGTTTTGACCTGATTTGAATTTTGAATTCAAACCAGTTTTGGCTCCAAAGTTATTTGGTATGATAGTCATAATTACCTTCTTGGGTTAGACCCATTTGGTATGGCCTTGATCCTCTCCCCCATTCTCTCTACTCATCTCTCCTCCTTCCTCTTTCTCCCTCTCATGGCTGCACCTATAAATGAAGGTCATTCTATAGGCTGTAGAGGTTACAACAACTAGAGAGACACAACAAGAAAAAAGAGAGAAGATAGAGAAGGGTTGTGAGAGGTCTAGGGATTGGGTATAAGAATCCTAGCATTCTATCTAGGTCCTTAGAAAGAGAGTTCTCTTGGAAAAGCATTCCAGCTTTCCTCCTAGTCTTCCCAAAAGAAGAAGATCGGCCCAAGGATCCCAAAGAGCTAGCACTCTGAGGGAGTTGATCAAAGTTGAGCCCAGGTGTGGATTACCTATAAAGGCCAGATATGTGTGTGGCTTGAGCGCCCTCCTTCTACAGCTTTACTCTAGTGTAAATGTATGGTACTTTTATATTTATATTTCTATCTTGCTTTGATGTTATGATGCATGCTATTACATTATGCTAGATTCTATTGCTGGCAGATCTGTAGATCATTTAGATCTATCTATCGAGCCTTCTGCCATGCATGTTTTAAAATTATTTTAAAATGAATATTTTCTGCCCTGCTTTCGTGAATGCATGTTTGCATATTAGTATGCTTCATAGATGCACTTCACCTTCAATGGTATCAGAGCAATAGGTTCCTTTTTATAGTACAATGATTCTAGCATGCTAATAACATCACTTCTTAAGTACTTGGATTGAGTACTTTACCATGGCCGTCCGGTCATAGGAGCGAAGTAGGGCTACAAGACCCTCTTTTTCTATTCAATGGGGTCTCTTATGGCGTGTAGGGGTGCCGATGTGATTGACTCTTGAAAAAGAAAATAAGAAGCAAGAAAATGTAGATTAAAAATGTTTTAATCTAATGAAATGATCATAAAACAACTTTAGATGAGATCTAAGAGTTTTTATTGATCGGTTTTGATTGAATGTTTGGAGAAATATTGAATTTCAAATCACTGTGTTTTCACTATCTCAGGCTATGAGTTGACACTTGGCCTTGTAAGTGTCGACTCATGAGAAAATTTCTGAGATCTGGGTTCTATTTTTTCCTGTGACAGGTTGAAGTGTCGACACTTGACTAGGAAGTGTCGATACTTGGGCTCGTGAGCCGACACTTGGCCTTGCAAATGTCGACCCATAAGTACTTGCCAGAAAACTTGGTTTTCTATTTTCCTCTTGTCTCGGGACTTGAGTTGATCCAAGTGTCGATACTAGGTATCGACACTTGCTCTTGATGAGTCGACACTTGGGATGATGATGCAGAAAAATAGTGAATTCAAATTTTAAAATTTTTGTAAAATTATTTTACATCTGTAAATTAAAATTATTTTAATTTAATTAAGGCTATTGAACTTAATTGAGAATTAAGAATGACTAAGAACTCTAGGAATATGATTCAAAGATTTTAAGTCCTTTGAATAAGCCTTAAGGGTCATGGATTAGCTTCTATTAGGTCCTTGATTAGGTTAGACCTAAGTTTTGATGCATTGGATAAATTAGAGAACTAATCTAATCAAATATTGAGTTAGGATTTCTTCTCTAGATCTATCTAATAGTTAGATTGATAAGTCCATAATCTAAATGGACCTAATTTGTGGCTCAGTAGAAAGCCGGAGTCTTTAGGCTAGTCTAATCGAGTCTGATGAACCGATTAGTGCCAAGATAAGTTTGGCATTTTGATCATGGTTCTTTGGGGCTACCCTTACCTGGCCAACTCTGTTGGTGTCAAAGGCAAGACGGTTAATGACTGATTTTAGGTGCCCATGGATCATTTGTTATGAGTAACTCTCCTATATTGCTGATTTGGTTGGTGGGAGGTTGATCCATGTCTTCTTATCTCTTCATCTGTCATATTTTTTAAAAATCTTCTAAATTATTAGATCCTTAAAAGGACAAAGTTATAGGAATAACCAAGTCCTAGCCTCCCATTAAGTGGGATGGTAATGGGTCTAATAATTGGGTGTTCATCGACAGATCCAAAGATCAGGTGTTCATCAGGTTATTGAAATTGTTGTTCCTAATATGATGGCTTAGTGCGACTCTCTTAACGGTGGTCGGGTGAGCCAGCCAAAGTCAGGCTTAACATTCATTAGTTAGAAGCATTGAATTTTGTCATGTTAATGGTTGGACCTAATCGGGACCTTCAATAGGAGGCCTAAAGGTCGATTGAAGTGCTCCTTGGGGCAAAATCTAAATACTAGAGGTTACTTGGAGAACTAATCGATTAAAAACCTACCTTTAGACACGCATGGGTGGGCTGGTCAAAGTTGAGCTCATGTGTTGTCTATTGGACTCTGGTACTCACTAGGGAATTAAAGTAATTCCTCGATTGGAGGTAGAGGCTACCAGTCTGAGCAAAATAGTGGGAGGGACCTTTAGACTAAAGTCCATGTCTTTAGGTTAATAATTCAAATACACTAATTAGCTTTTGTTTTCTTTTCAGATGTCTTCCAACCTGTCACTCTAGTCACTTCTTGACAACGAGAAGCTCAATGGACCCAATTTCGATAACTAGTATCAAAGGCTCAGGATTGTCTTGGAGCATGAACGGTCCTGTATGTGATATCGGATTCGGCACCTGAGATCCCTTTTGCCAATGTTGGAGTTTGCTCAGAGACACTTATCAGAAGTGGCTCCCTGACAGGGCTACTGTCCGATGCATAATGTTGGCTATGATGAACGATGAGTTCAGTCACAAGTTCGAGGAATCCCAGCCAGAAGAAATCCTTTAAAGGTTGAAGGAGTCTTTCGGAACACTAGATGACGTTGAGAGGTACAAGGTCTACTGCAATCTACAATGCATGGATGCATGATGGAGCCTCGGTCACTGATCATGTATTGTACATGATCGAGATGATTGAGCGCCTGGGCAAGCTCGGCTATCCCTTGCATGAATAGCTTGGAAAAGATGCGATACTGAATTCCCTCCCATCTACCTATCTATATTTTCTCGATCATTACAGAATGAATAAGCCTGCAGTTAACTACCATGGTTTGTTGGGGTTGCTGCAGACTTATGAGTGAAAGTGAAAAGGGGGCTTTTGCAGATGCCTACACTAAGCATGCAAGAGCAGGGAGCAGGTAAGTATTTTAAAATAATTTTAAAAAAAAAGCGGAAAAACCTGCTCCGCACAGGATCTAACACGATCCGGAAGCATGTACAGATAAAAACACGTCATATAATGGGTATGGAATATTTATAAAATACTTTACAAATCCAGATCTACATATGCATGAATAATAGAAATAAAAACAATAACTTATTCCCACCTGGAATAAGTCTGGAATATACCTGTTATTGCTAGGATAGTAGGAATAACTTTATTCCCGTAGTCTTCAAGCTCCAGCACGTTGAAGCTCTGTTTTTTTTTTTTTTTGTTTTGTTTCAACAGCAACTATCCAAAGCAAATGGCAGTCCCTTGGTCTCTTCTACCAGTACAACAGCAAGGGAATACGTTCTTCCTTGTAAGGAGAATGAATTGGGATCAAACCTTCCATGGTTGGGTGCTCTTTGTACTGCAATTCCAGCAAACCTGCAACTTAAAATAAAAACCAAGAACAACAGCAAATTTGATCCTTCCGGCTCTCAGATGAACTTAGGAGCACCCTCTAAAGGGGAGACACGCGCCGGGCTCCTCTGATCCAATTTTCAGGCGATGCTAGTCGCCGGAAAATCCTTGGACGGTGGGAAGAAGCAAAGCTTTCTTCTTCCTATTGAGCACAAAGAACAGAGGCTTGTGGTTGATGGTTTCTCTTTCAAACACTCAACAAGAGTGAGGCCAAAGAACAGACAATGGATAAAAGGGTCTGTTAGGCGGGTGGAAAGGATGAAAAAGCATTCTTTCTCATGGCCTTTTTGCTCTCAGTTTTCTGCCTCAAAACAGCGCCCTAAAAATTCAGCAGCAGGCAGCAAGTTTTATGAGTGGCGATCAAGGTAAACAACCGGTGGAATGGAGAGCTAAGAGGACAAGACGGAGAGGGGAAAGGCAGAACGGTTGGATCGTGGCATTTAATGAATTCAATCCAGTTGAATTCGTGGAGAACGGAACAAGGAGAAGAGAAGCCCAAAGCTCTGTTCGGCCATTCAATAAAGACCGGTTGGAAGGGATTAAAAAAATGGTTTAAAATAATTTAAACCGGGTCAAAGGGTTTTCTAAAAAATCCTAAAAGGTGTGAAATGGGTTCAACCATGTAATTAGATCAAAATCTAATTATCAGAAGGTTAGGTCAAGTCCTGGTTAACCAGAAAAAATTCCTGATAAACCGGGACAAACTCTGAATGACCCAAACCCAAGGGTAGTCCAATGTGCTCAATCAAACCATCACCGATAAGATTCCTAATCAAATACCGGTAACTGGATCAGGGAGTTATCCTCTATGGCGTGTGACCTCATAGGTTCGAACCTAGGCGGTAGCACTGGAACAATTCCAGTACCAGCACAAGATACCATCTAGCAATGGGTCCCGGTGTCTGGATAGGTCGAAGATGCGAGAGCAATCGAACCTCTGGCATATGGTTACCGTATAATTTATCCCTTTGACCTCTAATGCTCAAGACGACTGAGATTAGGCTGCCAACCCAGACAGAGTCAGTCCACTACGTGTCTCAACTTTGCAAGCCCAGTGACTCTTCACTAGGGCTACCCCGGCCGAGGATTTGCTAAATTGATATACTGCGAGACATTCAATCCAAACTGTTTGGACAGGTCAATTCCATCTTGGTCCATCACTGCTCCATAAGTACTTGCCTGTACCCAGAAACCTTTCATCACCGGATTAAAAATCCGGGTAGTCCGGCACCAAAGCACAGGGAGTTGCTTGCAAGATACCGTGATGACCTCAGGTCAGAGGGACACATATACCCATATCCTATCGTGAGTATCCCTTTTGCAGAAAGGGGCTGCACGGAGTCACGTTCAATGAGATATCACATATCCCACTTGCAGATCACATCAGTATCACCAGACTCATTTGGTCAAGCGGATAACCAAACGATGTGAACTACAACAACCTATACTTGATATATTGCCATCCAGTACAACGTATCCTTTGGTTGTGAACCTGGTTTAAGGACCACTCGATACATCCTCTCTGTATCGAAGTCAGTGTAGTCCTAAGGACTTCATTACATGGAAAGAGTTCATTTCAGGAAAATAATATGTGATGAGATGCCAAATTTTATTAATTCATAAAAAGAATACAATACTGAGCACAACCGCCTACAACCCAGGCAATTGGCTTTGGAACATAATTCCCAACAACTCCCACTTGTACTAAAGCCAATCAGAAGAGTATCTTATACCCATTTCACATTTACAATAGTCGAACTCTTTTATTCCGAGGGCTTTAGTGAAGGGGTCGGCCAGAATTTTTTTTCCATCGATCTTTAGAAGATTGATGTCACCTCGTTCCACGATCTCTCGTACGAGGTGGTAGCGCCGTAGATTGTGCTTGGTGCGGTGATGAGCTTTAGGCTCCTTAGCTTGAGCAATGGCTCCAGTGCTATCACAGTACACCGGAACAGGACCATCTAGGGAAGGTGCCACCCCTAGCTCTCCAAGGAACTTTCGTAACCATACAGCTTCCTTTACTGCATCTGATGCTGTAATATATTCTGCTTCGCATACTGAGTCTGCAACAGTTGCCTGCTTGGAACTTTTCCAGCAGATCGCTCCTCCATTCAGGATAAATACAAACCCTGACACAATCTTGCTATCATCTCTATCCGTCTGGAAACTGGAGTCAGAGTACCCCACAAGTTTCAAGTCAGGTTCTCCATAAATCAGCCATTGATCTTTAGTATTTCGTAAATACTTAAGGATGGACTTAACCACCTTCCAATGCGTCTCACCTGGGTCAGACTAGTATCTGCTCACTACTCCTAGTGAGTATGCCATGTCAGGTCTAGTACATGTCATTGCATACATGATAAGCATAAGGTACTCATGCGCTTTCTTTCCTCAGGAGTTGTTGCGCAATCCTTCTTGGAAAGAATAATTCCAGAACCTATTGGAAGATAGCCTTTCTTGGAATTTTTCATGCTGAACCGTTTCAGCACGGTGTCAATGTACATAGACTGGGACTGTCCCAAAAGTTTCTTAGATCTATCTCTATAGATCTTCATACCTAGTATGTAAGAAGCTTCACCCAAGTCCTTCATGGAGAACTGAGATGACAACCAGACTTTTATTCCTTGTAATGCTGCAACGTCATTCCCGATTAGGAGAATGTCGTCAACATACAGTACTAGGATTACAACCACAGAACCGTTAACCCACTTATAGATGCAGGGTTCTTCTCCATTCCTAACGAAGCCATACGATTTGATACATCTATCAAACCGTAAATTCCAACTTCGAGATGCTTGCTTGAGTCCATAAATGGACATCTGCAACTTGCATACTTTTGATCCATCTGTGGATGTGAACCTTTCAGGCTGTATCATATACACCTCCTCTTCTAGTTCCCTATTTAGGAAAGCGGTTCGGACATCCATTTGCCAGATCTCGTAATCAAAAAATGCTGCCAAAGCAAGCATGATCCGAATGGACTTGAGCATTGCCACAGGGGAGAAAGTCTCGTCATAATCGATACCATATCGCTAACGATACCCCTTGGCAACCAGACAGGCTTTATAGGTCTCTACCTTCCCATCTGCGCCCCTTTTCCTCTTGAAGATCCATTTACACCCGATGGATTTTATTCCTTCAGGCGGATCAATCAATGTCCAAACATTGTTGATTTCCATGGACTCCATTTCGGATCGCATGGCTCTAAGCCATGCCTCAAAGTCAGATCTCTGAAGTGCATCCATATAAGTGATCGGATCCTCATTGTTCTTATCGAGCTCAATGGGATTGCCGTCCTGGACTAAGAATCTGTAGTATCTGTCCGGCTGACGCGGTATTCTACCGGATCTCCTAATGGGTTCTGGGTGTGATTCAATCACAGCCGGTTCTACGATGTCCTTAGAGTGTGCAGGTTCTTCTATTGGCTGAACTTCATCAAGTTCAATCTTAGAAGCTATAGTTCCTTCTCCAAGGAACTCCTTTTCCAAAAAGATAGCTCTAAGAGCAACGAACACCTTTTGTTTATTCTCCAAGTAAAAGAAATACCCTTTGGTTTCCTTAGGATAACCAATGAATAAACACTGATCAGACCTAGGACCAAGTTTGTCTGAGTCTAAATGCTTTACGTAAGCCGGACAACCTCAGACCCGAAGGTGTGAGATTGAGGGTTTACGTCCAGTCCACATCTCATACGGAGTGGAGACAACAGACTTACTTGGAACATCTTTAATAAGTAACAGGCTGTCTGAAGTGCATATCCCCAAAAGGATAGCGCAAAGTTGCAAAACCTATTATGGATCGAACTATGTCCAACAAGGTTCGATTCCTCCTTTCGGACACACCATTCAACTGTGGTATTTGGTAGGACCGCGGGGTTGTCGTTAAAATACCGTGGCTATCAGTTTAAAATCTGACTTCTTAAAATATTTAAAAATGCGTAGCAAGAGGAGTCGGGTCAAATCCACAGAGAAGGCGGTGTTTCGGATTTGAAATCTTTTGATCTTGTAAAAAAAAAAATATTTGAAGTCAAAAAATATAAAAAAAATTAAAATTACAGGAAAAGTAAACTTGGCACTAGGATCTATTATTTAGATCCTAGCATCTACTTGCAGACAAGACGAAAGACAGGAGTTAAAAAGAGATATTGCATTGATTGAAATTTAAGGTCTAAGTACAATGCAAAAAAAAAAACTAAATTAACAAAACAAGTAACAAAGATAAGAACAGATCGGCGCAGCCTCGTCGGGAAGATAGCTCCTTCCTTCGTACTCCGTGGAGTGAACTGGGCTTCCTCTGCGTCTTCTTCTTCAGATCTTGATCTCAGAGAGAGAAGGCTGGAAGATGGTGTAGGGACACGCTCTCCTTTGAGAAACCTCACTCCCAAAAGCCAACCCGTAATCCAAGCAATGCCCTCTACCCTGTACCTTGTCTTTTCTCCGGGATCCCCCTGTCTTGTGCATTGGGGTTCATTTTATAATTGACCGGAAAGGGGAGCTCGTTGCACACTAGCGATGTGGGACAAAAAAAAATACAGTGACCGCTCCATTGCTGCTCCGTTGATTACGCCGCTCGTGGACTGCCCGTGGAGAACGCCCGTGGATTGCTCGTAGACTGCGCTCCGGCAAGCCAGCTCGTGGAACCACCGTGGAGTGCATGGAAGAATCTTGGCCGTGCGCGTGGAGGAGCTCGGCAACGTGCGTGGAGCTCGTGAATGCGTGAGGAGCGCGGCAACGTCCTGCAGCACGTGGAGTGCTTGCCCGTGGACTGCGCCACCATGGAGGGCGTGGCCATGGAGAACGCCACCGTGGAGGGCGTGGGCTGCGCGTGGAGGAGCTTGGCCGTGCACGTGGAGGAGCTCGGCAACGCACGTGGAGGAGCTCGGCAACGCCACCGCCAGAGCTTCTCCTCCCACCGTGGACACATGAAGAATGTGGGCTGCCTCCTCTCGTTTGCCACCGAAAAATGCCGCCACCGACCATCAAACCACCGCCGGAGCTTCTCCTCCGGCTAGGGACACCGCCGGCGTGCTTCTCGGCGAATTTCGGTGCCTCTGGAGGGCTGTGGTCCATGGCCTATTCTGTGGACCAGCAGCCATGGCTGCCGGTGAACCAAACTGCAATAAAAAAACCAGCAACCGGTCCATGATGGACCGGCTGCTCCAAAAACCGTGCAGCATCAAAATATGTGCAAAAATCTTAGAAAATTCATAACTTCTTCATTTCAAACCTGATTTAAGTACCATTTGCATCGTTGGATTCCATAAATCAAGCTCTACCTATTGGTGGGTTTCAATCTTATTAATTTTACCAATTCCATGATCATTAATTATAATTATTAAATATTTTATTAATCATTTAAATGGGTGTGTGGTGCTTTGACTTGGAATCTATTTTTCATGAACGTATTCTAATTTCATATTTTTCAAAGACATTTTTTAAAATAATTAGTTTTGCAAGAAAGTCCAAATTAATTATGAAATTAGGTTATTAAAAGAATATTAGCACCAATAATTAACTAAAATACTTAAAATAAACGTGTAAATCCATGATTTATCACACCCCCCAACTTACTTATTGCTAGTCCCTTAGCAATGCAAAAAGTATAACTATGTATCACAAAGATCATCCTTTACAAAAATAGATCCAGGTTTGAAAGTAAAAAGATCTAGCAAGTATCACTAACTAAGTATTGAGTTTCAGAAATAAATTTTGCAGACAGCATAATTAGAAACTTTCTTAGAATTCATCTAAAGATCTATAATACTTGTGTTTGTGATGACTAACTTAACATTTTGGTACTAGTTTGCAAGAATAAATGTATCTTTGATTAACACTTACTTTGGTTAATTTTCTATACATTCCTAAATTAAGCTTATGAACTGAGTTAGCTTTCACACTACCTGATTTTTTTTTTTTTTTTTGCTGAGCATCCTGGCCTTCTCTTCACCGTTTGACGCGAACCTCCACACTTGACTTAGGTGCAGAGACCCGATTACTATGTTTAGGGCGATCCACATATACTCTATATTTTGCACTTTTATTTCAGGTAGGTAGCTCTTTCCTCAATTCAAAAAAAATTTAAATTGGGATATTTATCAATTACCAGTTTTCAGTGATAATTAAGTCCTCAACTGTCCTTACAACTAATACTTACTTTGTCTCGTCAGCATGCATGTGCAATGGAAGTGCTAATAGCCTTTAGGTGATCTAAGTAGGCCCTAAAAGTCTGACATGCTAGTCTACTTCTTGACTCGCTACAGTCATTAGCAACACTCTCTAACTCTTATTACTTTTCCTAGTCTATCTTGCTCCAAATTTATTTTTGATACATGAAAACTTTTTTTTTTATTTTTAAAAAAAGAGATATTTGGCCCGACCCCCCAACTTAAATACCATTGTCCCTAATGGTATAAAAAAAAAACAAATAAACCATAAGAACTAAAAATGTAAAGGGATACCTGAGAAGAGGAGCTCATGAACAATGTAAAGGCTGCAAATTTTTTTTTTTTTTTTTTGAATTAAAAAAAATATTGAGTACATATTGGGTTGCCTCCCAACAAGTGCTAAGTTTAATGTCTTTAGCTAGACATAATGCAGCTCAGTTCAGTGTGGGTCAGTTAATGTTACTTGGTCGATGGTTTGATTTGTTGATATTCCTTCAATGTATGGTTTTAAACGTTGACCATTCACCTTAAAGAAGTTTCCTGACCTAGGATCATAAATTTTGACTGCACCATGGGGGAAAACTTGGTTAACAATGTAAGGTCCATCCCATCTAGATCTCAATTTTCCAGGAAATAATCAAAGCCTTGAATTAAATAATCAGACTTGTTGATTTGGCTCAAAGATTTTCCTAGAAATAAATTGATCATAAAAGGCTTTCATTTTCTCTTTATAAATACGTGAATTTTCATAAGCCTCTCGCCTCAGTTCATCTAGTTCACTCAGTTGCAACATCCGGTTAGAACCAGCTTGCTTTAAATCAAAATTTAATTGCTTAATCGCCCAATATGCTCTATGTTCAAGTTCTACTGGAAGATGACATGCTTTTCCAAAGATCAGCCTATAGGGAGACATTCCAATGGGATTCTTGTAAGCTATCCGATAGGCCCATAATGCATCATCTAATCGATCTGACCAGTTTCTACGATCGGGCCTAATAGTCTTTAGCAAAATGTTCTTGATCTTCCTATTGGATACTTCCACTTGGCCACTTGTTTGTGGGTGATAAGGTGTAGCTACTTTATGTGTGACCCCATATTTTTGCAAAAGCATTCGAAATTGGTAGTTTGTGAAATGGGCACCTCCGTCGCTAATGATGGCACGTGGAAATCCGAACCTAGAGAAGATATTCTTTTGAACAAACTTTATGACTACCTTATGATCATTGGTTCATGTTGCCATTGCCTCAATCCATTTAGAAACATAATCGACAGCCACCAAAATATATTCAAAACCATTAAAGGGTGGAAAGGGTCCCATAAAATCAATTCCCCAAACTTCAAAGATTTCAACTACCAAGATTGGATTTAAAGGCATCATGTCTTTTCTTGAAATATTTCCTAAGGCTTGACACCTAAGACATTCTTTGCCAAAAGTATAGGCATCCTTAAACAATGTCGGCCAGTAAAATCCACTTTACAAAACTTTAGTCGCAGTTTTTCGACCAGAAAAATGTCCTCCGCAAGCAAGGGTGTGGCAAAAATTCAAAATACTTAGATGTTCAGATTTAGGAACACACCTACTGATGATTTGATCAGCACAGATTCGAAAGAGTTCAGGATCTTCCCAAAAGTAATATTTAATTTGAGCAAAGAATCGATCCTTTTCATTCTTGGACCAGCCATCAGGGAATTGTCCAACCACTAAGTAGTTCACAATATCTGCAAACCAAGGTGCCTTTGCATGTGAAATTGCTAAGAGCTGTTCATCCGGAAAAGATTTTTCAATTGATGCAGGTTCACACTCTTCAACTAAAATCCTAGATAGATGGTCTGCTACAACATTCTCAGATCCTTTCTTGTCTCAAATTTCAATATCAAACTCTTGTAGCAGTAAGATCCATCTAATCAATCATGGTTTAGCATCTTTTTTTGAGAGCAGGTATCTCAAAGCCGAGTGATCCGAATAAACCACAATCTTGGAACCTAAAACATATGATCTAAACTTTTCCAGGGCAAACACCATAACTAGCAACTCCTTTTCAGTATTGGTATAATTTTTTTGGGCATCATTCAAAGTTCTGCTAGCATAATAAATCACTATGGGACATTTGTTTACCCTTTGGCCTAAGACAGCTCCTATGGCAAAGTCTGAAGCATCACACATGATTTCAAAAGATAGTGACCAATCTAGGGGTTGGATGATTGGGGCTTAGGTCACAGCTTCCTTTAGAAACTCAAAAGCCTTAAGACAATCTTCATCAAAATTGAAAGGAATGTCCTTGGCGAGCAGATTACACAAAGGACGGGAAATTTTGGAAAAGTCTTTGATGAAGCGACGATAGAATCCTACATGGCCGAGAAAAAATCGAATTTGTCTGATAGAGGTGGGTGGAGGAAGTTTGGAGATCAATTCAACCTTTGCTTTATCTGCCTCGATCCCTCTCTTAGATACAATATGTCCTAAAACAATCCCTTCTCGAACCATGAAATGTTTCTTCTCCCAGCTCAGAACTAAATTAGCCTCAATACATCGTTTTAATATTTTCTTCAAATTATTGAGGCAACTCTCAAAAGATTCTCCAAAGACTGAAAAATCATCCATAAAAATTTCTAAGAAATCTCCTACCATGTCCGAGAAAATTGATATCATGCATCTTTGAAAGGTTGCAGGTGCATTACACAAACCGAAAGGCATTCTACGGAAAGCAAAGGTTCCAAAGGGACATGTGAAGGTGGTCTTTTCCTGGTCTCCTGGATAGATTGCTACCTGGTTGTTTCCTGAGTATCCATCTAAGAAGCAAAAGTATTGCTGGCCAGCTAATCTTTCTAGGATCTGATCAATAAATGGTAAGGGAAAGTGGTCTTTGCGGGTAGCTGCATTAAGTTTTCTATAATCTATACAGACACGCCACCCAGTAGAAAGTCGTGTTGGCACTAAATCCCCATTGTCAGTACGGACAACCGTGAGTCCAGATTTCTTTGGAAGGACTTGAGTAGGACTCACCCAGTGGCTATCAGAAATAGGATAACTAATACCAGCATCTAACCATTTAATTACTTCCTTCTTGACCACTTCTTGCATGTTTGGGTTGAGCCGTCTTTGCATTTCTCTAGTAGGCTTGGCACTATCCTCAGTATAGATATGGTGCATACAAATTGATGGGCTAATGCCTTTTAAATCAGCAATGGCCCAACCTATGGCCTCCCTATGTGTTTTCAGAACATCTATCAATTGATTTTCCTGCTCAATGGTTAGGTCAGAAGTAATGATCACAGGCAGGGTTTTGTCAGGTCCTAAAAACACATACTTAAGTGATTCAGGCAAAGTTTTTAGTTCAAGTTGTGGTGGGGCTTGAATCGAAGGGTGCAAAGGCTCAGTTCCTAGGTCAGGTAAGGATTCAGTTTGCATTGACCAAGGTGGTGAAGGTTGAGGTGAATCAAGTAGGGCATTTACCTCTTGGACTTGGGTTTCAGCAATAGGGTCGTCATCTTCCATCAAATTGGAGGAAAATTCAGACTCAACAATCTCATCTACTAAACTAATCACAGAACAATTTTCCTCCTCTCGAGCAAACTTTGAGGCATTAAAAATATTAATTCTCACCTTTTGATCCCCAAAAGAAATGTCCATAGCTCCCGTTTTATAATTGATATTGGCATTGGCAGTGGCTAGGAATGGACGACCTAAGATTATGGGATTCTGATTTAGCTCTTGGGATGGTTCCATGTCTAGTATGAGGAAGTCTACTGTGAAATAACATTGGTTCACTCTAACTAAGACATCCTCAATCAAACCACATGGTGTCCTGACAGATCTATCGGCTAGTTGAAGAATTACTGACGTGGGTTTTCGTTCACCTATCCCAAATTTTTCATAGACCGAGGTTGGAAGAAGGTTCACACTAGCTCCTAGGTCTAACAGGGCTCGGTCAAAGGTAATGCCTCCTATAACACAAGAAATCAAAGGAGCACCGGGGTCTTTCATTTTCTGAGGTAATTGGTTCAACAAAACTGCACTTACATCCTCAGACAATATGATTCTCTTTATGGTTCGTGGCTCACGCTTTTGGGTGCAGAGTTCTTTGAGAAATTTAGCGTAAGATGGAACGTGCTGAATTGCATCGAGGGGTAAATTAATATGGACTTGCTTGAATAATTCCATTAGCTCCTCGTTGCGTGCTCCTTGCTTTTTACGGGAAGTGCTAGCTTCTAGGGCTGAAGGGAATGGGACTCTAAGTTTATAAATCTCAGGTAATTCATCTGCTCTCTTCTTCCCTTTCTCATTTAAATCGGAACCAGTATTAGTACTAGTCCCGGGCTCAGGCACTTCTACATGGTTAGTCTTAGTACTAACATCATCTTCTAACTTCTCATTCTTGCTAGCATCAGTACTAGCCTCTCTCTCCTGGTCTTGATATGGGTCCCTAAGAATCCTACCACTTCTAAGCTCAGAAATTGCTTTGGCATTCTCAAATTGAGGGTTCTTAGGTGGAACATTAGGCTGAAGAATGAGTGGGTTGTTTCTAGGGTTCAGTATTGGTTGACTCGGTAGTTGACCTGGTTCTCTCCTCATAGTAGATTCAGCTAACTGTCCTATTTGAACTTCTAACCTGGCGATAGATTGTTGTTGGGTCATGATTAATTGTTGAAGTTGATCAAACCTATCATCGGCCAGATTGGTCTGTTGAGGAGGTTGATATGATGACTGATGATGATATGGTGGCTGATATGGTGGCTGGGCAGGCTGACTAGGCTGACCTCTATTATAGGCACAGTTTTGGTATGGGGGCCTATTTTGAAAGTTCCATGCAGGAGGAGTTTGGGTCTGAACCTGAGTCTGTTGTGGTTTCCAAGAAAAATTAGGATGGTTTTCCAACCCGGGTTATAAGTATTTGAAAATGGGTCATTACCCGGCTTGGAGTAACCTTGAGCAGCTTGGACTTGTTCTTGGATGAAAGGTGGTAACTGTGCAACCGTAGGACATTCATTCATGTGATGGGCTGGGCTAGCACAGATAGAACAAATCTCCTGATGATTAGAGGGTGATGGGTATTGTGATGGGTGTGATGGGTATTGTGTAGGAGATTGTTACTGAGGGCTAGGACTTGGTCCAACTTTTGAGAAAGGAGGTCGACTGTATCTAATCTTTGGGATATTAGGTTCAAGTCGACATTGGAATTTGAATGTCTAATTTCATAAACCCCTGCCCGCTTTTGGTGAGGAATCGATCTTTCATATGAAGTCAAAGAAGCATGGTTGATCGAGTTTTCACTTAAGGTTTCAAACAAGGTATAGGCTTCATCCTCACTTCTACTCATGAATGCACCTCCACAAGATGCATCCACCATCTATCTATACTGGTCTCCTAATCCCTCATAAAAAGCTTGGACAATTTGCCACTTAGACAGACCATGATGTGGGCATTTTCTAAGGAGCTCCTTAAGTCTCTCCCATGATTCATGAATTTGTTCACCAGGAAGCTGAGCAAATCCAGTGATGGCTCGCCTCATGGTGTTGGTTCGACCTATAGGATAGAATTTCTTAAGGAACTCGTGCTGCATTTCAGCCCAAGTTCAAATTGGTTTCCCTATTGTGCCAAGCCAGTACTTGGCCTTATCCTTAAGTGAGAAGGGGAACAAGGTTAGCCTAAGGGCATCATCAGTAAAATCTTGGATCTTCACCGTAGAACAGATTTCTAGAAACTCATCTAGATGCTTATAAGGATCTTCGTTGGTATTCCCATAAAAGGAAGGGAGCATCTGGATTGTGGCAAACTTGATCTCAATTGTCTAGCAGGTATTTCGGGTAAATGGATACAAGTCGATGGGTTGTAGGTGGAAGGAATAAAGTATTCCTTCATCTGTCTAGGTGGTTCTTCTGGGTTTCCAGCCATTTGATTTTTTGGTGTACTATGGATCATCCGTTCAATTTTAGGGTTGAAGTCAACTAGGTCTGGAAATAAAGATCTTCTACCGTGCATGTAACAGTGCAACCCAAATATGTGAATCAAAATTTTTTTTTTTATTATATATATATATATTTTTGTTATTTTCAAATACTTATCAAACATATTTCTATCCTAGGCTCCCTAATTCTAGACAGCTCCTAACTTCCAATACCGCCTTGGAGCCCTCCAAGTCAAAGACCAATTAGCTAATTGGCCAGGTAATGGGTAAGGTCGGTGGAGTTTCCCTTTTGCTTGCCTTAGACACCAATTGAAAATTGGCCAAGTAAGCGGATCCAACCACCTTCCTTCGGGACGTAATCCCTGAACCCCTTTCCTAGACACCAGTCACCCAACTAATCTTGACCCGGTCCAACTCTTCCGGGTGCCCTGTCCTATTGAGCTCGAGTTCCTTAGGGCTGACGTCTAGTTAATTTTATTTAGAAGGCTTAGGTATGCAAAATGAGGGGTGATGGTTTGTGGCTAAGGAAGGGTATTGAACTCCCCACCTTATCTTGTTTATGGATTAGTGCCCTTAAGATGATTATGAGATTATGAAATGCAATAAGATGTCCAAAATAAAAGTTATAAACACACAAAATTAAATTAAAGCTATATATATTTTTTTAATTTTGTGATTAAGTTTCTAATCCTAATAAATTATGAAATGTCTGGGCAATTTTTTTTGGATTTTGCAGAAAAGATAAATTTACCTAAATGAATCTAAAAATGAAAAACAAAAAAAAAAATTTTTGTTTGAAATTTGAAATTTGAAATTTGAAATTTTTTTTTTGAAATAAGAAAAGAAACTAAAAGGAAAATAATTAATATGTAAAAGAGGAAAGAAAGTTTACTGATTGGGAGACTTTCTTCCTCTTCCCTTTTCTCCCCCTTTTTTTAAATTTTTTTATCTGCAAGAAAAAGAAAAGTTAGGACGGTATAAAAAAAATTCAAAAAGATCAAAAACTATTATTTTAATGCCTTCCCCGGCAACGGTGCCAAAAACTTGGTAGGACCGCGGGTTGTCGTTAACATACCGTGGCTATCAGTTTAAAATCCGACTTCTTAAAATATTTAAAAATGCGTAGCAAGAGGAGTCGGGTCGAATCCACAGAGAAGGCGGTGTTTAGGATTTGAAATCTTTTTAATCTTGTAAAAAAAAAATATTTGAAGTCAAAAATATAAAAAAAATTAAAATTACAGGAAAAGTAAACTTGGCACTAGGATCTATTATTTAGATCCTAGCATCTACTTGCAGACAAGACGAAAGACAGGAGTTAAAAAGAGATATTGCATTGATTGAAATTTAAGGTCTAAATACAATGCAAAAAAAAAAAACTAAATTAACAAAACAAGTAAAAAGATAAGAACAGATCGGCGCAGCCTCGTCGGGAAGATAGCTCCTTCCTTCGTACTCCGTGGAGCGAACGGGGCTTCCTCTGCGTCTTCTTCTTCAGATCTTGATCTCAGAGAGAGAAGGTTGGAAGATGGTGTAGGGACACGCTCTCCTTTGAGAAACCTCACTCCCAAAAGCCAACCCGTAACCCAAGCAATGCCTTCTACCCTGTACCTTGTCTTTTCTCCGGGATCCCCCTGTCTTGTGCATTGGGGTTCATTTTATAATTGACCGGAGAGGGGAGCTCATTGCACACTAGCGATGTGGGACAAAAGAAAATAACGTGACCGCTCCATTGCTGCTCCGTTGATTACGCCGCTCGTGGACTGCTCGTGGAGAACGCCCATGGATTGCTCGTAGACTGCGCTCCGGCAAGCCAGCTCGTGGAACCACCGTGGAGCGCGAGGAGAAGCTTGGCCGTGCGCGTGGAGGAGCTTGGCAACGTGCGTGGAGCTCGTGAATGCGTGAGGAGTGCGGCAACGTCCTGCAGCCCGTGGAGTGCTTGCCCGTGGACTGCGCCATGATGGACGGCGTGGTCATGAAGAACGCCACCGTGGAGGGCGTGGGCTGCGCGTCGAGGAGCTTGGCCGTGCGCGTGGAGGAGCTCGGCAACGCGCGTAGAGGAGCTCGGCAATGCCACCGTCGGAGCTTCTCCCCGGCCGTGGACACGTGAAGAACGTGGGCTGCCTCCTCTCGTTTGCCGCCGAAAAACGCCGCCACTGACCGTCAAATCACCGTCGGAGCTTCTCCTCCGGCCAGGGCACGGCCGGCGTGCTTCCCGGCGAATTTCGGCACCTCTGGAGGGCTGTGGTCCACGGCCTATTCCATGGACCGGCAGCCATGGCTGCCGGTGAACCAAACTGCAATAAAAAAACCAGCAGCCGGTCCATGATGGACCGGCTACTCCAAATACTGTGCAGCATCAAAATGTGTGCAAAAATCTTAGAAAATTCATAACTTCTTCATTTCAAACCTGATTTAAGTACTGTTTGCATCGTTGGATTTCATAAATCAAGCTCTACCTATTGGTGGATTTCAATCTTATTAATTTTACCGATTTCATGATCATTAATTATAATTATTAAATTTTTTATTAATCATTTAAATGGGTGTGTGGTGCTTTGACTTGAAATCTATTTTTCATGAACGTATTCTAATTTCATATTTTTCAAAGATATTTTTTAAAATAATTAGTTTTGCAAGAAAGTCCAAATTAATTATGAAATTAGGTTATTAAAAGAATATTAGCACCAATAATTAACTAAAATACTTAAAATAAACGTGTAAATCCATGATTTATCAGTGTTCCTGGAGGAGTCCACTGAGAGAGAATTCCATTCTCCTCAAGATATGTCAAAATTCACCAGATAAGTATTCACCACCTTGATCAGATCGAAGGGTTTTAATACTTTCTCCAGTTTGCTTTTCTACTTCATTACGGTATCATTTGAACATTTCAAACGACTCAGACTTATGTCTCATTAAAAAGATATAACCGAACCTTGAAAAGTCATCTGTAAAAGTAATGAAATATTTGTATCCTCCTCTAGCACTAAGTGTCATCGGTCCACATATATCAGTATGTATTAGACTTAGAAGTTCTGTAGCTCATTTACCTTTTTCAGTAAAAGATGACTTGGTCATTTTACCAACTAAACAGGATTCACAAGTGGGCAGTGATTTAGAATCACCGACCTCGAGGAGTCCATCTTCTCGCATCTTGTTTATCCTATTTTGGTTAATATGACCTAGCTTACAGTGCCAAAGATACAAATCGTTGACATTATCTAACCTTGGGCGTTTGCTAGAAGTGTACATTATACTAACAGGCCTTGATAGTACATATATGCCATTATTTAATCTAGCTTTCATTATCACAGAGTTATTCAAAATAACATTGCAAAAATCTCCCTTTATTGATAGTTCAGAACCATAATTGGCCAAAAGGCCTACAGAGATTATGCTCATAATGACACTAGGACAATAGTGATAGTTGACTAGTTCGACAGTACAAGACTCAAAGACAAGATGCAGGACTTCGACTACCAGTACTGGAACACGATTTCCATTCCCGACGCTCAGAAACTGTTCTCCATCTTCAAATCTTCTGCTAACTTGAAGTCCCTGTAACGAATTACAAACATGAATTGGACTACCAGTATCCAATACCCAGTTAGTAGTATCAACAATAGAGTAATTAAAGATTTTATCATATAAATACCTTATTCAGTAGACTTCTGCTTCCTCGGCCTGTTCGGATCAAGGGACACAATATAAAGAGGACAGTTCCTCTTCCAGTGTCCCTTCTTCTTGCAGTAGAAACATTCTGCAGAAGATTGATCAGCCTTATACTTCCTGGTCTGACTTGGGCCAGGAGCATTCTGCACCTTCTTTCCCTTTTTATTTATTTTCTTCTTCCCTTTCTTAAAGGGACGACGACCTCTACTTCCTCCTACTAAATTTACCACCCCCTTATTCAGTTGGTGGTCTTTCATGAAAGTCTGCAGCAACCCCAAAAGACCATGGTAGTTGATTGCAGGCTTGTTCATTCTATAATGATCAAGAAAGTCAAGATTGGAGGAGGGAAGAGAATTCAGGATCGCATCATTGCCGAGCTGCTCGTGCAAGGGGCATCCGAATTTGCCCAGCTTTTCAATCAGCTCGATCATGTACAATACATGATCAGTGACTGAACCACCATTCGGCATCTTGGAGTTGTAGATGGCACAAGACACTTTGTACCGTTCTACATCATCCGGGGTGTCGAAGGATTCCTTCAACTTTTGAAGAATTTCATCAGGTTGGGCCTCCTCGAATTTGCGACTGAACTCATCGTTCATCACCACTAACATAATGCAACGGATAGTAGTCCGATCAAAGACCCACTTCAGATAAGCATCTCTGACCGCACTCCGTGCATTTGCGGGAGGGATTTCAGGTGCCGGATCCGTTATCACATAAAGGATCCGTTCATGCTCCAGAACGATTCTCAACCTTCGATACCAACTATCGAAGTTGTGACCCTTTAACTTCTCGTTATCGAGAAGTGACCAGAGCGATAAATTGGAAGACATCTGAAAAGAAAATAAGACCAAATTATGTATGAATTAATATTTTAACCAAAAGACTTGGACTTTAGTCTAAAGGTTTCTCCCACTAATTTTTTAGATTGGTAGCCTCTAACTCCAATCCGTGAAAACACTTTTTCAAGTGGGTACTGAAATCCAATAGCCTCGCATGAGCCCGACTTTGGCCGGCTCACCCATACGAGCCTAAAGGTAGGTTCGTAAACCAATTGCTTCCCTAAACAATTTTCAGTATTTCTTTTTGCCCTAGAGAACACCTCAATCGACCTTGGGGCCTCCTATTGCGGGTCTCTGGTTAGGTCCAACCATTAAAATGAAAAATTCAATGCTTCTAGCTAACTAAAGACCAAGCCTGACTTTGGCCGGCCCACCTGGTCCCGTTAAGGAGGTTGCACTGAACATCATCGATTAGATAGAAATTCCAGTCGCCGGATGTACACCCGTTCTTTGGAAATGCCGATGCACACCAAGCTAGTGGACACATTTCTAACTGACTTAATGGGAGGCTAAGACACTGTCAACACCTTGACTTAGTCTTTTTAAGGACCTAATAATTTTAGAGGGTTTTTAGTTTGTGACAGAAGAAAGAGACAGGAAACATGGATCATTCTCCCACTGAACGAATCAGTTTCCAGGAGAGTTGAATCAATTCAACAATTGATCCATGGGCACCTAAAAATCAGTTAGACTGATCAACCTGGGTGACATGGGTTAACACGAGTCAATTATCTTTTCCAATCAGTTCTGGTTGACACGATTAGCCAGATAGGTGAGATCATGGATGAGTATCCACCATTAACCATCTTTCCTAGACACCAACCAAGTTGGCCAGGAAAGAGGTAGCCTCATGCAACCATGATCACAATGCCAAACCTACCTCGACACCAATCGGTTTACCAGACTCGATCATACTAGCCTAAAGACTCGGCATCCACTGAGCCACTAATTGGATCCATTTTAGATGAACGGATCAACTAATCTAACTATTAGATAGTTCTAAAGAAGGATCTTAATCAACTTTTGATTAATCTTCTTTTATCCGGTTCAACTAAACCTAGGTCTAACCCAGTTAAGGACCCAATTAGATAACTAACCCAATTAACCCAAAATGGCTTATTCATGTCAAATTAGATTTCATAAACCTAATAATTTTATTTTAATAAGCCATACAAATAATCAATTTTTTTTAATTAAGTGTTAATGTAAAACATTTTTTTTTACATAACAATTCATGCATCAAATCTAGATATATATTTTATAAACATTTCATAGCCCAATAATCAACAGACATGTCACAACAGTATCTGAACTAAAACAATTTTTAATTCGAAGATTTCCTTAAAGGATCCTTCTGAAGAGGCCAACACAGACGATCCGCACCGTGTCAAAGACACACGGTCATGGTGAAGGTCTTAACTAGGTTCCTAAAAGTACTATCAGAATACAAAAATAGATTAAACTATTTTAATCTAATACATGCATCTGGATAATGTTACTACTGTAACCTGGCTCTGATACCACTGAAAGTGAAAACGGGGCTTTTGCAAATGCCTACACTAAGCATGCAAGAGCAGGGAGCAGGTAAGTATTTTAAAATAATTTTAAAATAAAAGCAGAAAAATCTGCTCCGCACAGGATCTAACATAATCTGGAAGCATGTACAGATAAAAACACGTCATATAATGGGTATGGAATATTTATAAAATATTTTACAAAACTAGATCTACATATGCATGAATAATAAAAATAAAAACAATACCTTATTCCCGCCTGGAATAAGTTTGGAATAGACCTGGTATTGCTAGGATAGCGAGAATAACTTTATTCCCGTAGTCTTCAAGCTCCAGCACGTTGAAGCTCTGTTTTATTTTTTTTGTTTTGTTTCGACAGCAACTATCCAAAGCAAATGGCAGTCCCTTGGTCTCTTCTGCCGGTACAACAGCAAGGGAATACGTTCTTCCTTGTAAGGAGAATGAATTGGGATCAAACCTTCCACGGTTGGGTGCTCTTTGTACTGCAATTCTAGCAAACCTGCAACTTAAAATAAAAACCAAGAACAGCAGCAAATGAGATCGTTCCGGCTCTCAGATGCACTTAGGAGCACCCTCTAGAGGGGAGACACGCGCCGGGCTCCTCTGATCCAATTTTCAGGCGATGCTAGTCGCCGAAAAATCCTTGGATGGTGGGAAGAAGCAGAGCTTTCTTCTTCCTATTGAGCACAAAGAAAGAGGCTTGTGGTTGATGGTTTCTCTTTCAAACACTCAACAAGAGTGAGGCCAAAGAACAGACAATGGATAAAAGGGTCTCTCAGGCGGGTGGAAAGGATGAAAAAGCATTCTTTCTCACGGCCTTTTTGCTTTCAGTTTTCTGCCTCAAAACAGCGCCCTAAAAATTCAGCTCAGCAGCAGGTTTTATGAGTGGCGATCAAGGTAAACAACCGGTGGAATAGGGAGCTAAGAGGATGGGAGGGAAAGGGAAAGGCAGAACGCTTGGATCGTGGCATTTAATGAATTCAATCCAGTTGAATTCATGGAGAACGGAACAAGGAGAAGAGACGCCCAAAGCTCTGTTCGACCATTCATAAAGACAAGTTGGAAGGGATTAAAAAAACAGTTTAAAACAATTTAAACTCGGTCAAAGGGTTTTTTAAAAAATCCCAAAAGGTGTGAAATGGGTTCAACCATGTAATTAGATCAAAATCTAATTATCAGAAGGTTAGGTCAAGTCCTGGTTAACCAGAAAAAATTCCTGATAAACCGGGACAATCTTTGAATGACCCAAACCCGAGGGCAGTCCAATGTGCTCAATCAAACCATCACCGATAAGATTCCTAATCAAATACCGGTAACTGGATCAGGGAGTTATCCTCTATGGCGTATGACCTCATAGGTTCGAACCTAGGCGATAGCACTGGAACAATTCCAGTACCAGCACAAGATACCATCTAGCAATGGGTTCCGGCGTCCGGATAGGTCGAAGATGCGATAGCAATCGAACCTCTGGCATATGGTTACCGTATAATTCATCCCTTTGACCTCTAATGCTCAGGACAACTGAGATTGGGCTGCCAACCCAGACAGAGTCAGTCCACTACGTGTCTTAACCTCGCAAGCCCAGTGACTCTTCACTAGGGCAACCCCGGCCGAGGATTTGCTAAATTGAGATACTGCGAGACATTCAATCCAAACTGTTTGGACATGTCAATTCTATCTTGGTCCATCACTGCTCCATAAGTACTTGCCTGTATCCAGAAACCTTCCATCATTGGATTAAAAATCCGGGTAGTCCAGCACCAAAGCACAGGGAGTTGCTTGCAAGCTACTGTGATGACCTCAGGTCAGAGGGACACATATACCCATATTCTATTGTGAGTATCCCTTTGGCAGAAAGGGGCTGCACGGAGTCACGTTCAATGAGATATCACATATCCCACTTGCAGATCACATCAGTGTCACCACACTCGTTTGGTCAAGAGGACAACCAAACGATGTGAACTACAACAATCTATACTTGATATATTGCCGTCCAGTATAATGTATCCTTTGGTTGTGAACCTGGTTTAAGGACCACTCGATACATCCTCTCTGTATCGAAGTTAGTGTAGTCCTAAGGACTTCATCACATGGAAAGAGTTCATTTCAGGAAAATAATATGTGATGAGATGCCAAATTTTATTAATTCATAAAAAGAATACAATACAGAGCACAATCGCCTACAACCCAGGCGATTGGCTTTGGGACACAATTCCCAACAATGAGAAAGATCACAAATTGAATAAACGGGTGGTGAATCTAGTGGGAGGATCTTCGAGAGGGCGTCATCCCTTTAAAAAAGGGAAGAAGAAAAATAAAGGAAAAAATACGCTAAGTGCTTCTGGGCCCAATCAGGCCAAGAAAGTGAAGGCTGATCAGAGTCGTACAGAGTGCTTCTTCTGCAAGAAGCAGGGTCATTGGAAGAGGAATTGTCCTTTTTATATTATGTCCCTTGACCCGAACAGGTCCAAGAAGAGAAAGCTGCAGGATGGTCTTGGACAAGGTATTTATATGATAACACCTTGTAGTTTCTTTGTTTACGATACTACTAACTAGGTATTTGATACTGGAAGTCCAATTCACATTTATAATTCTTTACAGGGACTTCAAGTTAGTAGAAGATTCGAGGACGGTGAGAGACTCTTGAACATGGTAAATGGAAGCCAAGTTTCAGTCCTGGCGTTGGGAGTCCTCAAACTTGTTTTCGAGTCCTGTACTGTTGTTTTGAATGAGTGTCATTTTTGTCCATCTTTTATTTTTAATGTTATTTCTATAGCCTAATTGGCTATGTATGGTTATGAACTATCAATAAAGAATGATGTTTGCAAAATCATTTGGAATAATTCTATAGTTTTGAATGGACAAATGTGTGATGGCATTTATGTACTGTCGTGACTTGTTAGTGTAATGTACACATCTAGCAAACGTCCTAGGATAGATAATGTCAGTAAAGCATACCTGTGGCATTGTAGGCTAGGTCATATTAACAGGAACAAGATAAACAGGTTGAAATGCGAGGGTCTCATTGATTTTAGTGAAGATAGTTCACTTCCAACCTGTGAGTCATATCTTCTTGAAAAAATGACAAAGTTACCTTTACTGGAAAAGATGAACGAGCCAATGAGATTCTAAGTCTGGTACATACTGATGTATGCAGACCCTTGAATGTTTGTGCCAAGGGTGGGTATGTTTATTTCATTACATTGACAGACGACCTTTCAAGGTATGGTTATGTCTTCTTAATAAGATATAAATCTAAATCGTTTAAAATGTTCAAACGGTATCGTAGTGAGTGAAAAAACAAATTGAAAAGTGTATCAAAACCCTTCGATCTGATCGAGGCGGTGAATACCTTTCGGGTGAGTTTCTGACATATCTCGAGGAGAATGGGATTCTCTTTCAGTGGATACCTCCAGGGACACCTCAATTAAATGGAGTGTCTGAGAGGAGGAATCGAACCCTATTAGACATGGTTCGGTCCATGATGGGCTTTGCTTCTCTGCCGGTATCCTTTTGGGGATATATTCTAGAATTAGCCAGTTACCTTCTGAATAGTTCTCTAAGTAAGTACGTTAGTAAAACACCATATGAGATATGAACTGGATGTAAGCCAACACTATCACACCTTCGGGTTTGGGGGTGCCCAGCTTATGTAAAACATTTAGAAACGGACAAACTTGGACCTAGGTCTGACTGGTGCCTATTTGTTGGGTATCCAAAAGAATTTAAAGGGTATTACTTCTACTTAGCTGAGGAATAAAAGTTGTTCGTCAGTTTTAGGGCTATCTTTTTGGAAAAGGAATTTCTTGGTGAATGGACTGTAGCCGCTAAGATTGAACTTAGTGAAGTTCAACAAGTAGAAGAACCAACACACTTAAGGGACAACATAGAACCGGTTGTGATAAGATCACACCCAGAGCCCACTCAGGAACCATTAAGAAGATCTAGTAGAGTATCGAGCCGACCGGACAGATACTATGATTTCTTGGTCCGGGACGTTGATCCCATTGAACTCGATGAGAGCAATGAGGATCTGATCACCTATATGGATGCGATGCAAAGGTCCGACTCTGAGAAATGGCTAGAAGCCATAAAATTCGAAATGGAGTTCATGGAGATCAACAATATATGGACATTGATTGATGCACCTGAAGGGATAAAATCCATTGGGTGCAAATGGATTTTCAAAAGGAAAAAGGGCGCAGACAGGCAGGTGGAGACCTTTAAATCCCATATGGTTGCCAAGGGGTATCATCAATATTATGGTATTGACTATGACGAGACATTCTCTCTTGTGGCAATGCTCAAATCCATTCAGATTATGCTTGCTTTAGCAGCACTCTTTGATTATAAAATCTAGTAAATGGATGTCCGAACAGTTTTCTTGAATGGTGAGCTGGAAGAGGATGTGTATATGATACAATCTGAAAGGTTCATATCCACAGACGAGTCAAAGGTGTGCAGGTTTCAAAAGTCCATCTATGGACTGATGTAAGCATCAAGGAGTTGGAACATGCGATTGATAAGTGTATCGATTCGTATGGCTTTGTTAGGAATGGAGAAGAACCTTGCATTTATAAATGCACTAATGGTTCTGTGATTGTATTCCTTGTGTTGTATGTGGATGACATTCTTTTAATCGGGAATGACATCCCAATACTACATGGAATAAAGGTCTGGTTATCATCTCAGTTCTCTATGAAGGACTTGGGTGAAACCTCTTATATATTGGGTATGAAGATTTATAGAGATAGATCTAAGAGGCTTCTAGGACTGTCCCAGTCTACATACATTGACACCATGTTGAAATGGTTTAGCATGACAAATCCCAAGAAGGGCTATCTTCTGATAAGCACTGGAATTGATCTCTCCAAAAGGAATTGTGCACAACTCCTGAAGAGAGAGAGCATATAAGTAGAATCCCATATGCTTCGATAGTGGGTTCTATCATATATGCCATGACATGTACTAGACCAGACATGGCATACTCACTATGCATAGTGAGCAGATACCAATCTAACCCAGGTGAAGCTCGTTGGAAAGTGGTAAAGACCATCCTTAAGTATTTACGAAATACTAAGGACCAATGGCTAATTAATGGAGAACCTGACTTGAAACTTGTGGGGTATACTGACTCTAGTTTCCAGTCAGATAAGGATGATAGCAAGAGTGTGTCAGGATTTATCTTTACCATAAACGGAGGAGCTATCTGCTAGAAAAGTTTCAAGCAGTCTACTATGGAGGACTCAATATGCGAAGTACATTACAGCATCAGATGCAGCGAAGGAAGCTGTGTGGTTGTGGAAGTTCCTTAGTGAGCTGGGAGTGGCATATTCCCTGGATGGTCCTATTCCAGTGTACTGTGATAGCACTGGAGCCATTGCTCAGGCCAAAGAGCTGAAGTCTCATCACCGCACAAAACATATTTTGCGGCACTATCACCTTGTACGAGAGATCATGGAACCAGGTGACATTAACCTTCTGAAGATCGATGGAAAGGAAAACCTGGCTGACCCCTTCATTAAAGCTGTCGAAGTTCAAGAGTTTGACTATTGTAAATAGAAAATGGAAATGAGATTCTATACCGATTGGCTTTAGTCCAAGTGGGAGTTGTTGGGAATTGTGTTCCAAAGCTAATTGTCTAGGCTATAGATGGTTGTACTATTTTGAAACTGTATACAATTTTTGAATGAATAAAAGTTATTCTTTTCTTATTGGCTGTTCATCATATTTACATTTTCCTAAAATGAATTCTTGTATGATGGAGTCCTTAGAACTACATTATTTGATATAGAAAGGATATATCAAGTAGTTCTTAAACTAGTTCACAACCAAATGATACATTGTTATAGGACAACGATGTATCAAGTATAGGTTGTTGTATGTCATATTTGTTGGTTGTCCTCTTAACCAAGGAGTGTGGAGACACTGGTGTGACATGCAAGTGAAATGTATGACATTTCACTAAACATGACCATTTGAGCTCCCTTCTGCCAAAGGGTTGCTCATGAAGGGATATGGGTATATTTGTCCCTCAGACCTGAGGTCACCATGGCAGCTTGCAAGCAACTCATTGTACCTTGGTGCCGGACTACCTGGATTTCTAATTTAGTAACAGAAGGTATCTGGTGTTGGGAATTGTGTCCCAAAGCCAATCGCCTGGGTTGTAGGCGGTTGTGCTGAGTATTGTATTCATTTTATGAATTAATAAAATTATTATTTTTGGCCGCTCATCACACATTGTATTTCCCTAAAAATGAACTCTTTCCATGTGATGAAGTCCTTAGGGCTACACTGTTTTCGATACAGAGAGGATGTATCGACTGGTCCTTAAACCTTGTTCACAACCAAAGGACATATTGTTCTGGATGGCCATATATCAAGTATAGGTTGTTGCAGTTCACATCGTTTGGTTGTCCTCTTGACCAAATGAGTGTGGTGACACTGATGTGATCTGCAAGTGGGATATATCATATCTCATTGAACGTGACTCCGTGAAACCCCTTTCTGCCAAAGGGATACTCATGATTGGATATGGGTATATGTGTCCCTATGACCTGAGGTCATCACGATAGCTTGCAAGCAACTCCCTGTGCTTTGGTGCCCGACTACCCAGATTTTTAATCCAGAGATGGAAGGTTTCTGGGTACAGGCAAGTACTTGTGGAGCAGTGATGGACCAAGATGGAATTGACCTGTCCGAACAGTTTGGATTGAATGTCTCGTAGTATCTCAATTTAGCAAATCCTCGGCCGGGGTAGCCCTAGTGAAGAGTCACTGGGCTTGCAAGATTGAGACACGTAGTCGACTGACTCAGTCTGGGCTGGCAGCCCAATATCAGTCGTCCTAAGCATTAGAGGTCAAAGGGATGAATTATACAGTAACCATATGCCAGAGGTTTGATAGTATGCTCCCGCATCTTCGACCTATCCGGACGCTGGGACCCATTGCTAGATGGTTTCCTATGCTGGTACTGGAATCGTTCCAGTACTACCGTTTAGGTTCGAACCTATGAGGTCACACTCCATAGAGGATAACTCTCTGATCCGGATACCAATTACGATTGGAAATCATCTCGATTTTATGGTCACGATATTTTTTGAGCACTCTTTTCCCGGTCTTGCCCTTGTTTGTGTCTATCGAAAATTGTTCCGGGCTGACCAGGTCTGCACCAGGATTTTTTTGAATCAGTTTTGAACTGATTCGGAGCTAAATTCGGCCTCCAATTGGTTGTGAACCAATTGAACTAAATTTATTTGGGCTTGGACCGGTTCAATTAGATTGAACCAAAAATTTTGGGATTGAACCAATCTGGTTTATTGGCTTGGACCGGTTTTCTTTTGAACCTTTGGGTTTAATTGATTTGAACCCAATTTAATTGAACTGTTGTTTTTTCTTCCCATGACCGGTTTACACGGTGATTTCATGCTGGATGAATTCCAAGCGTCGGAAGCCCTTCGGCGTCTTCTCATCTCCCTCCACCCGCTAACCTTAAACCCCATTTTATTGGTTTAATGGCTGTTTAATTGGTGTTAATCCCACCGGCATCGTTTGGCCTCCTAGCCTTTTCCTTTTCTCCTCCACTGCTGGTTCTTTTTAATACCCTGCAGTCCCCTGGTTCATGAAGGCTGAGACGTCACCGTGTGAGAGGTGTAAATGCTGTGAGAGTTCATCTTTCCTTGCAAAAATTCCTTCCCTTTCCACCGGTGAAATTGAGGGCTGGGTTTTGGTGAGTGAAAAGAAGAAAGAACAACCCTTAATCCCTGTTTTCTGGTGCTCAAATTTGAAGGAAGAAGGAACTCTATTTTGCTGAAAAACAACTTTTGAAATTCTGTTTCCTCCCTTCTTCCCTCCCACCGTTCCATGTCTTCCGGGCGACTAGCATCGCCCGAGAGATGGATCAGAGCTAGCCCCTGGCGTGTTCCCCCTCTTGAGAATGCTCATTTGAGCATTTGGAAGCCGGATCAACCTCTTTGCTGCTGGTTTTTGTGCTCTGTTTTTCAAGTTGCAGATTTTTAGGTTGCTGAATTTCTGGTGCTGTTTTTGGTTGAAAGGAAGGGGACCAAAACATTGAATCATCTTCTCCCATTTGAAGGAAGACCAACAATCTTGTTCCCTAGCTTTTGGTGTTGGAAGAGAGATCAATTCGTTGGCAAAATCCCCTGTTGATTTGCTGCAGATTTTGGAGAAAAGAAGCAACCTGTCAACGTGCTGGAAGTAGAAGTCTACAGGAATAAATTTATTCCTGTTATCCCAGCAATTCCAACTTTATACCAAGGCTATTCCAGGCTGGAATAAGGTATAACTTCTTGTTTTATTTTTCATGCATGTATAGATCTAGGTTTTTTAACTGCTTATAAATATTACATGGTCTTGTACATGCCCTGTATTGCCTATACATGCATTCGGAATTTGTTAGATCCTGTGCGGAGCAGGTATTTTTCCGCTGTGAAATAAAATTTTTAAAATTCATGCCTGCTCCCTGCTTTGCTTGCTTAGCGTAGGCTCTTGCAACCGCGCTTCCTTTTCTTTCAGTGGTATCAGAGCGCCCAGGTTCTGTTGTAGCATTTCTTGACTGCATGTATAGTTGATTGAAATGTTTAATCTTTGAAATTGTAAATCATAAAGTATGATTTGAAAGTACTTTTAGGAACCTAGTTGAGACCTTCACCATGACCGTGTGTCTTTGACACGATGCGGTTCGTTAGTGTTGGCCTTTTCAGAAGGATCCTTTAAGGAAATCATGGAATTAAAATTGTTTTAATTCAAATACATGTTAGGCATGTTTGTTATTTTCTTTTGGGCTATGTAATGTTTATAAAAGATCAATCTAGATATGATGCATGATTTTTGGTTATGTAAAAATGTTTTACATTATGACTTAATTAAAATTGTTTTAATTAAATTTAAGGCTTATTAAAATCTTTTAGGTTTATGAAATCTAAAACACTCGAATAAACCATTTTGGGTTAATTGGGTTAGTTATCTAATTGGGTCCTTAACTGGGTTAGACCTAGGTTTAGTTGAACCGGATAAAGAAAATTAATCAAAAGTTGATTAAGGTCCTTTTTTAGAACTATCTAATAGTTAGAATAGTTGATCCGTTCATCTAAAATGGATCCAATTAGTGGCTCTATGGATGCCTTAGTCTTTAGGCAAATCTGATCGAGTCTGGTAAACTGACTGGTGTCGAGGTAGGTTTGGCATCTATGATCATGGTTGTATGAGGCTACCTCTTTCCTGACCAACTTGGTTGGTGTCTAGGAAAGATGGTTAATGGCGGATACTCATCCATGATCTCACCTACCTGGCTAGTCGAGTCAACCAGAACTGATTGGAAAAGCTCAATGACTTGAGTTAACCCATGTCACCCAGGTTGATCAGTCTGACTGATCTTTAGGTGCCCATGGATCATTTGTTGATTTATTTCAACCCTCCTGAAATTTGATTGATTCAGTGGGAGGATGATCCATGTCCTTGTCTCTTTTCTTCTTTCATAACTAAAAATCCTTTAAAATTATTAGGTCCTTAAAAGACTAAGTCAAAGAGTTGATAGTGTCTAAGCCTCCCATTAAGTTGGATAGAAATGTGTCCACTAGCTTGGTGTGCATCGGCAGTTCCATAGAACGGGTGTACATCCGGTGACTGGAATTTCTATCTGATCGATGATGGTTCAGTGCAACCTCCTTAACGGAACCAGGTGGGCCGGCCATAGTCGGGCTTGGTCTTTAGTTAGCTGGAAGCATTGGATTTGTCATTTTAATTGTTGGGCCTAACCAGAGACCCCCAATAGAAGGCCCCTAGGTCGATTGGGGTGTTCTCTGGGGCAAAATTAACTACTGAAAATTGTTTAGGGAAACAATTGGTTTACGAACCTACCTTTAGGCTCATATGGGTGAGCTGGCCATAGTCAGGCTCATGCGAGGCCTATTGGATTTCAGTACCCACTTGAAAAGATGTTGTTTTCATGGATTGGAGTTAGAGGCTACCAATCTGACAAATTAGTGGGAGAAACCTTTAGACTAAAGTCCAAGTCTTTTGGTTAAGTTATTAATTCATAAACTAATTTGGTCTTGTTTTCTTTTCAGATGTCTTCAAACTTATCACTCTGGTCACTTCTCGATAACGAGAAGTTGAAGGGTCATAACTTCGATACTTGGTATCGAAGGTTAAGAATTGTTCTAGAGCATGAACGGATCCTCTATGTGATAACAGATCCGGTGCCTGAAATCCCTCCTGCAAATGCACGGAGTGCGGTCAGAGATGCTTACTTGAAGTGGGTTTCTGATCGGACTACTGTCCATTGCATTATGCTTGCGGCAATGAATGATGAGTTCAGTCGCAAATTTGAGGAGGCCCAACCTGATGAAATCCTTCAAAAGTTGAAGGAATCCTTCGACACCCCGGATGATGTAGAATGGTACAAAGTGTCTTGTGCCATCTACAACTCCAAGATGCCGAATGGTGGTTCAGTCATTGATCATGTATTGTACATGATCGAGCTGATTGAAAAACTGGGCAAACTCGGATGCCCCTTGCACGAGCAGCTCGCAAGGATGCGATCCTGAATTCTCTTCCCTCCCCTATCTTGACTTTCTTGATCATTACAGAATGAACAAACCTGCAGTAAACTACCATGGTCTTTTAGTGTTGCTGCAGACTTTCGAGAAAGACCACCAACTTAATAAGGGGGTGGTGAATTTAGTGGGAGGAAGTATAGGTCATCGTCCCTTTAAAAAAGGGAAGAAGAAAATAAATAAAAAGGGAAAGAAGGTGCAGAAAGCTCCTGGCCCGAGTCAGACCAGGAAGTATAAGGCTGATCAGTCTTCTGTAGAGTGCTTCTACTACAAGAAGAAGGGACACTGGAAGAGGAACTGTCCTCTTTACATTGTGTCCCTTGATCCGAACAGGCCGAGAAAGCAAAAGTCTGCTGAACAAGGTATTTATATGATAAAACCTTGTAATTACTCAATTGTTGATACTGCTAACGGGTATTGGATACTGGTAGTCCAATTCATGTTTGTAATTCATTACAGGGACTTCAAGTTAGCAGAAGATTTGAAGATGGAGAACAGTTTCTGAGCGTCGGGAATGGAAATCGTGTTCCAGTACTGGCGGTTGGAGTCCTGCGTCTTGTCTTTGAGTCTTGTACTGTCGAACTAGTCGATTGTCACTATTGTCCTAGTTTCATTATGTGCATAATCTCTGTAGGCCTTTTGGCCAATTGTGGTTTTGAACTATCAATAAAAGGAGATTTTTACAATGTTATTTTGAATAATGGTGTTATAATGAAAGCTACATTAAATAATGGCATATACGTACAATCAAGGCCTGTTAGTGTAATGTACACTTCTAGCAAACGCCCAAGGTTAGATAATGTCAATGATTTGTATCTTTGGCACTGTAGACTAGGTCATATTAACCAAAATAGGATAAACAAGATGCGAGGAGATGGACTTCTCGAGGTCAGTGATTCTGAATCACTGCCCACTTGTGAATCCTGTTTACTTGGTAAAATGACCAAGTCACCTTTTTCTGGAAAAGGTAAACGATTTACAGAACTCCTAAGTCTAATACATACTGATGTATGTGGACCAATGACAATTAGTGCCAAAGGAGGATACAATATTTCATTACATTTACAGACGACTTTTCGAGGTTCGGTTATGTCTTTCTAATGAGACATAAGTCTGAGTCGTTTGAAATGTTCAAACGATACCGTAATGAAGTAGAAAAGCAAACTAGAAAAAGTATTAAAATCCTTCGATCTGATCGAGGTGGTGAATACTTATCTGGTGCATTTTTGACGTATCTTGAGGAGAATGGAATTCTCTCTCAGTGGACTCCTCCAGGAACACCGCAGTTGAATGGTGTGTCCGAAAGAAGGAATCGAACCTTGTTGGACATGGTTCGATCAATGATGGGCTTTGCAACTCTGCCGCTATCCTTTTGGGGATATGCTCTTCAGACAGCCTGTTACTTGTTAAATGATGTTCCAAGTAAGTATGTTGTCTCCACTCCGTATGAGATGTGGAATGGACGTAAACCCTCAACTCACACCTTCGGGTCTGGGGTTGTCCGGCTTACGTAAAACGTTTAGACGCAGACAAACTTGGTCCTAAGTCTGACAGGTGTTTATTCGTTGGTTATCCTAAGGAAACCAAAGGGTATTTCTTCTATTTGGAGAATGAACAAAAAGTGTTCGTTGCTCTTAGAGCTATCTTTTTGGAAAAGGAGTTCCTTGGAGAAGGAACTATAGCCTCTAAGATTGAACTTGATGAAGTTCAGCCAATAGAAGAACCTGCACACTCTAAGGACATCGTGGAACCAGCTGTGATTGACTCACACCCTGAACCCATTATGAGATATGGTAGAATACCGCATCAGCCGGACAGATACTACGATTTCTTGGTCCGGGACGGCGATCCCATTGAGCTCGATGAGAACAATGAGGATCCGATCACCTATATAGATGCACTTCAGAGATCTGACTCTGAGGCATGGCTTGGAGCCATGCGATCCGAAATGGAGTCCATGGAAATCAACAATGTTTGGACATTGGTTGATCCGCCTGAAGGAATAAAATCCATCGGGTGTAAATGGATCTTCAAGAGGAAAAGGGGCGCAGATGGGAAGGTAGAAACCTATAAAGCCCGTCTGGTTGCCAAGGGGTATCGTCAGCGATATGGTATCGATTATGATGAGACATTCTCCCCTGTGGCAATGCTCAAGTCTATTCGGATCATGCTTGCTTTAGCAGCATATTTTGATTACGAGATCTGGCAGATGGATGTCCGAACCGCTTTCCTAAATGGGGAGCTGGAAGAGGAGGTGTATATGATACAGCCTGAAGGGTTCACATCCATAGATGAATCAAAAGTATGCAAATTGCAAAGGTCCATCTATGGACTCAAGCAAGCATCTCGAAGTTGGAACTTACGGTTTGATAGGTGTATCAAATCGTATGGCTTCGTTAAGAATGGAGAAGAACCGTGCATCTATAAATGGGTTAATCGTTCTGTGATTGTATTCCTAGTACTGTATGTTGACGACATTCTCTTAATCGGGAATGATGTCGCAGCATTACAAGGAATAAAGGTCTGGTTATCATCTCAATTCTCCATGAAGGACTTGGGTGAAGCTTTTTACATACTAGGTATGAAGATCTATAGAGATAGATCTAAGAAGCTTTTGGGACTGTCCTAGTCTACGTACATAGACACCGTGCTGAAATGGTTCAGCATGAAAAATTCAAAGAAAGGCTATCTTCCGATAGGTTCTGGAATTACTCTTTCCAAGAAGGATTGTGCAATAACTCCTGAGAAAAGAGAACGCATGAGTAGAGTACCTTATGCTTCTGCAGTAGGCTCTATCATGTATGTTATGACTTGTACTAGACCAGATGTGGCATACTCACTAGGAGTAGTGAGTAGATACCAGTCTGACCCAAGTGAGGCGCATTGGAAGGTGTTTAAGACCATCCTTAAGTATTTAAGAAATACTAAAAATCAATGGCTGATTTATGGAGAACCTGACTTGAAACTTGTGGGGTATTCTGACTCCAGTTTCCAGTCAGATAGAGATGATAGCAAGAGTGTGTCAGGGTTTGTATTTACCCTGAACGGAGAGCGATCTGTTGGAAAAGTTCCAAGCAGGGAACTATTGCAGACTCGGTATGCAAAGCAAAATATATTGCAGCATCAGATGCAGCAAAGGAAGCTGTGTGGTTGCGGAAGTTCCTTGGAGAGCTAGGGGTGGCACCTTCCCTAGATGGTCCTGTTCCGGTGTATTGTGATAGCATTGGAGCCATTGCTCAAGCTAAGGAGCCTAAAGCTCATCACCGCACCAAGCATATATTGCGGCGCTACCACCTCGTACGAGAAATCATGGAGCGAGGCGACATCAATCTTCTGAAGATCGATGGGAAAGAAAATCTAGCCGACCCTTTCACTAAAGCCCTTGGCATCAAAGAGTTCAACTATTGTAAATGGGAAATGGGTATAAGATACTCTTCTAATTGGCTTTAGTACAAGTGAGAGTTGTTGGGAATTGTGTCCCAAAGCCAATCGCCTGGGTTGTAGGCGGTTGTGCTGAGTATTGTATTCATTTTATGAATTAATAAAATTATTATTTTTGGCCGCTCATCACACATTGTATTTCCCTAAAAATGAACTCTTTCCAGGTGATGAAGTCCTTAGGGCTACACTGTTCCTTAAACCTTGTTCACAGCCAAAGGATATATTGTACTGGACGGCAATATATCAAGTATAGGTTGTTGCAGTTCACATCGTTTGGTTGTCCTCTTGACCAAATGAGTGTGGTGACACTATGTGATCTGCAAGTGGGATATATCATATCTCATTGAACGTGACTCCGTGAAACCCCTTTCTGCCAAAGGGATACTCACGATTGGATATGGGTATATGTGTCACTATGACCTGAGGTCATCACGGTAGCTTGCAAGCAACTCCCTGTGCTTTGGTGCCGGACTACTCGGATTTTTAATCCGGTGACAGAAAGTTTCTAGGTACAGGCAAGTACTTGTGGAGCAGTGATGGACCAAGATGGAATTGACCTGTCCGAACAGTTTGGATTGAATGTCTCGCAGTATCTCAATTTAGCAAATCCTCGGCCTGGGTAGCCCTAGTGAAGAGTCACTAGGCATGCAAGATTGAGACACGTAGTCGACAGATTCAGTCTGGGTTGGCAGCACAATATCAGTTGTCCTGAGCATTAGAGGTCAAAGGGATGAATTATACAGTAACCATATGCCAGAGGTTCGATAGTATGCTCCCGCATCTTCGACCTATCTGGATGCCGGGACCCATTGCTAGATGGTTTCCTATGCTGGTACTGGAATCATTCCAGTACTACCGTTTAGGTTCGAACCTATGTGGTGCGGGCACTAGACTTAGAAGAAGACTTCAGGGCTCCATTTGGATCTCTAATTGACCTTACCCGAAGAATTAGGGTTTTCTGGTTTTGTAATAAAAGTTGGCTTGGTCAACTCAATTTTTTTGAGTCTGTATTTCCCTGCAATTTAAATTTTGTTGAGTCATGTTGACTCAGTACAAGTCCGAGTGAGTGGTCTAGGTCTTCTCCAGGGTGCCACATTTTCTTCCAAGCCCAAGCAAGTGGGCGCCACACTCCCAGCCACACGCCAGAGTCTAGGAGGCGCCACATCTCCATCCCAGTGTCTTGGTCCCCACACCCAAGGGAGCAAGAATTTTTCTTGAAGCCAAAATCAAGGTGGCATCCCATATGTACCTTAAATGGCCAAGCTAAAGGAGGAAAGAGGCATTTCTTGGGGAGCACTTCAAGGGGGCGCCCAATCCATGCCTAAAAAGCCCAAAGCAAAGTTGGGAAGAGCCATGACTTGGGGAGAAAGAAAAGGAGGTGTCCAAAAGAGTTGAGCCATGGAAGGAAAAAAATTTTCTTGAAGAGCAAGGCTAGGAGGCGCCACCTACTTACCATTTGGAGCCATCAATCAACACTTATAGAACCTCTTGGTCGGCCATATGAGGAGGAATTGATTCTACAAACCTAATTTGAAGATCCACCCTATTAGTCCCACATGAAAAGATGTAAAACCCTGACCTCTTGTAAAGACCTATAAAATAAACCCCTCTTGTAAGTTTTTGAAAACATCTGATGAATGAATCCAATTTTGTGTGAGAAACTTTATGTTTCTCTCTTCTGCACTTGCATCCAGGTGTTGAGCTCCGTGAGGGAGTAAATCCGGGCTCCCTAGGAACCTTGAGGAGGTGTGAGATCTCCAACCCCAAAACCCTAGGTTAGCCACTTCACTTCCAAACCCTAGCCGCCCATCATACTCTTCACTCCACCAAACCCTAGCCTACCCCAACTCTCATAGCCCCTCTCTCCAAGAAGAGGCCGACCACCAGCATCCAGGTCCAGTTCGGCTACTTCGAAGATAGAGCAAATCCCAGAGGAAGTTAGATCAGCATTTCAGGAGAATCAGGATTTCAGCAACATCAGCTTTCAAGTTCTACTATTTGGTAAATCCTTCCTTGAGTATCTGGTTCCATAACTTGTTCTTCTTCTTTCCCAGATCTTGAGTTCAGAAGAAGCCAACTCTGCCAAAGGGCCAGTATTGGAGGATCCATTGCAAAGATATCTGAATCCAAGGATCCAATAATCTACTCAAGAGAGTCCTTCCACTAACTCTGTGAAGATCACTGCCTGGTCTGTAACCCTTCTCTTCTCTTTACTTCTGTCCTGTTGAAAGTTCAGAGCGAAACCCTAGGTCTGGGAGTTTCTCAACCCCCAGCGATCCTTTACTTCTGAACTACTCTGATAACCTAGTTTCTTTAAATTGTGCTTTCAATTATTACATAGTTTCTTTCAATTTAGTTTAACTTTCCTTTGAGTCAAAGCTGACTTCTGAAAATATTAAAAAAAATAACAAAAATAATTAGTCTTAATTTACTTCCGCATCGCATCATCTCTTTCGTTCTGCATCATTTTGGTATCAGAGCCCTGTCTAGGATTTCTGACTTGCTTGCATATTTTGAGTGTCTCTCTTTTTTACTTTGTCTGCTCGAAGTAGACTCCCCAGGACGTCCAGTCCTAGGAACGAAGTGAGGTGCAAGCCTCCTCTTCCCATTCCATGGGGTGTTCCTAGGGCGTGTAGGGGATCCGCTGGGTTACAACTTCGTAGCAGGAATTGTAAACGGGGGAAGCATTCTGTTTTCAATCTGTAACTATCCTATTGCAGGAATTGTTTCTCATTACAAGTAACTCCGAATTGTGTGATTTTTATTTTGTTGGAACCAGTATGATTGAATCTATTTTACATAATTTTACTGTAATTTATTGGTTTTCGTGAAATTTCTGAGAGTCAGATTACAGCAACTCTGTTTCTATGTTTCTGCAATTCAATTTTTTTGAGTGATCATCTCCTAATTCATCTTAAGGGAAATTGAGCATCTAAGATAAGGGGAGGAGTTGATAACCTCTCCTTAGCCCAAAACCACCACCCATTCATTCGATCCTAAGACTAATTTTAAAATTTATTAGACTTAATTCGCCCTAGTGGGCTAGGGACACCAACAAGTCGGGTCTAGGCTAGTGTTGAGTCAGTTTGTCTAGTTACTCTGTGTGCTTTGTACTCAGTGTCTAGAACGGTGGTTTAGGGATTCTATCCCGAAGGGCTTGTGTGCTGGTCCGCCTACCTGGCCAATCTCTGATTGGTGTCTAGGATTGGCAGTTAGGGACCTAACACTCCCCTTACACCTGCCTGGCTGAGTCCCGAGTTACTACAGGCTAGCTTGCCACTCTGATTGGGCATCTAGTTTGGACTCTAGGTCTAGTGAGCCAGTAGTCGCTTTAGTCTAGTCACATTCTGTGTGCTTGCTTGCATCATCATGTCCACCCGGAACGGAGTACCCTCCCAACCTGGTCAAACCCAACCTGATTTAGAGGCCATGATTAGAACTCTTACTGAAAGTATGACCAAATTTAGTCAGGATATGAATGAGGGTTTTGCCCAGTTTAGAGATCGAGTCCAAGTACTTGAGAAACGTAGACATCAAAATTGGACCCCTGATCCAAAATTTAATAGGCCTCAACCTCATCCATGCCAGGAGCCTAGGAGGACCTTATATCATGATCCCGAGCATAACCTTAGGAAGCCAAACTATGATATCTATAGTATGGATCGTGTCTATGAGAGGTCCTTACAATATTCTAGACCAGTCACTCAACAACCCAAGTCTTCAAGATCAAACCATTTAGATCCACACCCATGCCCAAGTAAGGTCTCAACTAGCTTGAAACCCAGTGTGACCCAGGTTCCTATATCGCAAGAATGTTGGTTTTGTGGAGAAAGAGGCCATAAATCTAGTCAGTGCCCATGCATAGGACTGGCTTGTGCACAGCTAAGTGGTAAGAATCCTAAGGATGACATTAATGAGGGAGAACCCAAGCCTACCAATGAGGAAGAAAGGTTAGGTATGACAAGCCCAGAATCAGTTGACCCGATTACCACTGACCTGAAATCCATTAAAGATGGCATCGAGGAAGTATATGATGCTGGCTTGAGTCTAGTTGATAAATATGAGGGGGAAGAACTTGAAGAATGTGACATCGATACTATTGGTTCCTTACCTGAGGAGACCTTGGAGAGCAACCAAGTAGTAGGACCTAGTACAGAAATTCAAGAGATTTGTGAGAACCAGGTTCCTTTAGTCAAATACCCCTAGGAAGAACTCATAGTGTTAGCCCGAGCTATCAGTTCGTACCCTCTAATGACAGTCATTCCCCAAGTACCAATTGAAGATCTTTGCACTAAACTGTTTAAGTTTGCCCACCCTATGGTAGATCCTCTCCTTAGGATGACTGAATCAAGCCTCTTACAATTGGACCTTGTCCCATGCCCAGCCACTAAGGTCTCTCCCGTAATCTCAGTTGAACATCCTTGTCTTGAGCGGATTGATTCACCCAGTCTTGTAGAAGTCCTCCTTATGACCCCAGACCCCTTCCTTCGCATGACTGACCTACCCTTCTATAGAGTATACCTTTCCGCACCCATATGTCAAGTTTCAAGTCTTGAGGTCATCATCCATAGGCCCTTCCATGAATCATTCTTCAATCTAGTTCTTGAGAAAATGGATCATTCTTTGCTTAGATAACAAACTTTAACTGTTGCAATCACATGTCCTAGGCTACTTCCCGAACCATTTCTTGATCCATTCCCGGGAGTAGCAAACTTTTCCTTTCGTAAGGATGACCAGTTGACACTCATAGATCACCATTCAAACCTTCAGGTCACCACCTTTAGTCAACAGGTAATTCGAGACTCCACCTCATATCTCCTCCCTTTCTCTAGGACTTCCAATGCTTCTTACACCATCCAAGTATACTTTGTCGAAGTCTTTAGAGTGAACCACGTGTTAGAACCTATTAGGTTTGCCACCTACTTCTGGAAGACCTTATGGCACCTACTAGGCACCCATGATAAGTTTTCATGCTCTGCATGCCATCCTCTGACCCAAGGTCAAACCTAGAGAGCCGTAGTTTGTTAGGTTTAGACCTAGGGTTCCTTTGGAATAAAGTCCATTCTTTAGGAATGCGTCGTCAGTCTAGTTTAGTTTTTCTTGACGCTTTACTAGGCTTTGGCTCAGATTTTGGTTTGATTGAGAGCACCAGGAATTGGGATTTGTATTTTGTCCAGGGCTGAAATTGCATACAATGACTCGGTCAATAGGTCTACAGGTAAGAGTCCATTTGAAATTGTGCATGGTTACAAACCTCACACACCTCTTGACCTAGCTCCTTTACTAGTCCATATACAAGTCTCCGAGTCTGCTGAAGTTTTTGCACAGCATATAAAAGACTTGCATAAAGAAATTCATGCCAAAATAAATTTAAGTAATAAAACTTATAAGAAGTTGGCTGATTCTCAAAGGCGAGTCAAAACTTTTGTTGAGGAAGACTATGTAATGATTAGGTTAAGGCCTGAACAGTTTCCTCCTGGAACCGTTAGAAAGTTACATGCTAGAGGAGCTGGACCATTTAGAGTAGTGAAGAGAGTAAGGTCCAATGCCTATGTGCTCGAGTTGTCTTCAGAACTAGGCATTAGCTCCACTTTCAACATTACAGACCTAGTAGAGTATAGAGAGCCAGCTGTGATTCCCAGTGAGCCTTTTGAGCCTAATCCTGCTCTTAAGAGTGAACCCAACCCTATGTGTCCACCAACAAACTGGCCTGTGAGGAAAGAGCAGATTGAAAAGATCTTGGATGATCAGGTTATCTCTACTCGTAATCGAGGATACCAAAGATACCTAGTCCGCTGGCAAGGAAGGCCAGATTCTGATGACTCTTGGATCTCCCGAGAAGAATTACAAGAATTGGACCCAGACCTCTTAGAGATATACCAGAGCCAACTTGATCCATACTCGACAGGGTCGAGTTCCTCCCACCCCGGGAGAATTGGTGCGGGCACCAGACTCAGAAGAAGACTTCAGGGCTCCATTTGGATCTCTGATTGACCTTGCCCGAAGAATTAGGATTTTCTGGTTTTGTAATAAAAGTTGACTTGGTCAACTCAATTTTTTTGAGTCTGTATTTCCCTGCAATTTAAATTTTGTTGAGTCATGTTGACTCAGTACAAGTCCTAGTGAGTGGTCTAGGTCTTCTCCAGGGTGCCACATTTTCTCCCAAGCCCAAGCAAGTGGGCGCCACACTCCCATCCACACGCCAGAGTCCAGGAGGCGCCACATATCCATCCCAGTGTCTTGGTCCCCACACCCAAGGGAGCAAGAATTTTTCTTGAAGCCAAAATCAAGGAGGCGTCCCATATGTACCTTAAATGGCCAAGCTAAAGGAGGAAAGAGGCATTTCTTGGGGAGCACTTCAAGGGGGTGCCCAATCCATGCCTAAAAAGCCCAAAGCAAAGTTGGGAAGAGCCATGACTTGGGGAGAAAGAAAAGGAGGTGTCCAAAAGAGTTGAGCCATGGAAGGAAAAAATTTTTTCTTGAAGAGCAAGGCTAGGAGGCGCCACCTACTTACCATTTGGAGCCATCAATCAACACTTATGGAACCTCTTGGCTGGCCATATGAGGAGGAATTGATTCTACAAACCTAATTTGAAGATCCACCCTATTAGTCCCACATGGGAAGATGTAAAACCCTGACCTCTTGTAAAGACCAGTAAAATAAACCCCTCTTATAAGTTTTTGAAAACATCTGATGAATGAATCCAATTTTGTGTGAGCAACTTTATGTTTCTCTCTTCTGCACTTGCATCCAGGTGTTGAGCTCTGTGAGGGAGTAAATCCGGGCTCCCTAGGACCCTTGAGGAGGTGTGAGATCTCCAACCCCAAAACCCAAGGTTAGCCACTTCACTTCCAAACCCTAGCCGCCCATCATCCTCTTCACTCCACAAAATCCTAGCCTACCCCATCTCTCACGGCCCCTCTCTCCAAGAAGAGGCCGACCACCAGCATCCAGGTCCAGTTCGGCTACTTCGAAGATAGAGCAAATCCCAGAGGAAGTCAGATCAGCATTTCAGGAGAATCAGGATTTCAGCAACATCAGCTTTCAAGTTCTACTATCTGGTAAATCCTTTCTTGAGTATCTGGTTCCATAACTTGTTCTTCTTCTTTCCCAGATCTTGAGTTCAGAAGAAGCCAACTCTACCAAAGGGCCAGTATTGGGGATCCATTGCAAAGATATCTGAATCCGAGGATCCAACAATCTGCTCAAGAGAGTCCTTCTACTAACTCTGTGAAGATCACTGCCTGGTCTGTAACACTTCTCTTCTCTTTAATTCTGTCCTGTTGAAAGTTCAGAGCGAAACCCTAGGTCTGGAAGTTTCTTAACCCCCAGCGATCCTTTACTTCTGAACTACTCTGATAACCTAGTTTCTTTAAATTGTGCTTTCAATTATTACATAGTTTCTTTCAATTTAGTTTAACTTTTCTTTGAGTCAAAGCCAACTTCTGAAAATATTAAAAAATAACAAAAAAGGAATTAGTCTTAATTTACTTCTGCATCGCATCATCTCTTTCGTTCTGCATCACTATGAGGTCACACGCCACAGAGGATAACTCTCTGATACGGATACCGATTACGATTGGGAATCGTCTCGATTTTATGGTCACGGTATTTTTTAAGCACTCTTTTCTCAGTCTTGCCCATGTTTGCGTCAACTGAAAATTATTCCGGGATGACCATGTCTACGCCAGGATTTTTCTGAATCAGTTTTGAACTGATTCGGAGCTAAATTCGGCCTCCAATTGGTTGTGAACCAATTGAACTAAATTTATTTGGGCTTGGACCGTTTCAATTAGATTGAACCAAAAATTTTGGGATTGAACCAATCTGGTTTATCGGCTTGGACCGGTTTTTCTTTTGAACCTTTGAGTTTAATTGATTTGAACCCAATTTAATTGAACCGTTGTTTTTTCTTCCCATGACCGGTTTACAAGGTGATTTCACGCTGGATGAATTCCAAGCATCGGAAGCCCTTCGGCATCTTCTCATCTCCCTCCACCCGCTAACATTAAACCCCATTTTATTGGTTTAATGGCTGTTTAATTGGTGTTAATCCCACCGGCGTCGTTTGGCCTCCCAGCCTTTTCCTTTTCTCCTCCGCTGCTAGTTCTTTTTAATACCCTGCAGTCCCCTGGTTCATGAAGGCTGAGACATCACCGTGTGAGAGGTGTAAATGCTGTGAGAGTTCTTCTTTCCTTGCAGAAATTCCTTCCCTTTCCATCGATGAAATTGAGGGCTGGGTTTTGGTGAGTGAAAGGAAGAAAGAACAACCCTTAATCCCTATTTTCTGGTGCTCAAATTTGAAGGAAGAAGGAACTCTGTTTTGCTGAAAAATAACTTCTGAAATTCTGTTTCCTCCCTTCTTCCCTCCCACCGTTCCATGTCTTCCGGGCGACTAGTATCGCCCTCAGAGCTAGCCCCTGGCATGTTCCCCCTCTTGAGAATGTTCATTTGAGCATTTGGAAGCCGGATCAACCTCTTTGCTGCTGGTTTTTGTGCTTTGTTTTTCAGGTTGCAGATTTTCAGGTTGCTGAATTTCTGGTGCTATTTTTGGTTGAAAGGAAGGGGACCAAAACGTTGAATCATCTTCTCCCTTTTGAAGGAAGACCAACCATCTTGTTCCCTAGCTTTTGGTGTTGGAAGAGAGATCAATTCATTGGCAAAATCCCCTGTTGATTTGCTGCAGATTTTGGAGAAAAGAAGCAACCTGTCAACGTGCTGGAAGTAGAAGTCTACAGGAATAAATTTATTCCTGTTATCCCAGCAATTCCAACTTTATACCAAGGCTATTCCAGGCTGGAATAAGGTATAACTTCTTGTTTTATTTTTCATGCATGTATAGATCTTGGTTTTTTAACTGTTTATAAATATTACATGGTCTTGTACATGCCCTGTATTGCCTATACATGCATCCAGAATTTGTTAGATCCTGTGCGGAGCAGGTATTTTTCCGCTGTGAAATAAAATTTTTAAAATTCATGCCTGCTCCCTGCTTTGCTTGCTTAGCGTAGGCTCTTGCAACCGCGCTTCCTTTTCTTTCATCTGGGTGCAGTCAAGTACTTATGGAGCAATGGTAGATCAAGATGGAATTGACCTCTCCAAATAGTTTGGAGTGAATGACTCACTATGTCTCAACTTAGCAAAATCTTGGCCATGATAGTTCTTATGAGGAGTCACAAAACTTGTGAGGTTGAGACATGATCTTGATGGACCATATTAGGGTTGGCAATCGAATCCTAGGTCATCCTGAGCATTATGAGGTCAAAGGAATGAATTATGTGGCAACCATATGCCAGAGATTCTTGTGAGGTGCTCTGCATCTTCGACTTATCCGGACATCGGGTATCATTGCTAGATTAGGACTTTGACTGATACTGGAAATGTTCCAGTGCTACTGGCTTAGTGTTCGAACCTATAGGGTCACACACCATAGAGGATTTCTATCTGATCTTAAGGCTAATCAACGATTGAGAATCGTTTGTCATCATTGGAAGTCAATATGATTGACTTTGTTCCAAGTGTCGACACTTGGCAATTTTCATGAGTCGACACTTCCTATGACGAGCAAATTTCTGGAAAGAAATTTTGGAAGGATTTTGGACAAGTTTTGACTGATTTGAATTTTGAATTCAAACTAGTTTTGGCTCCAAGGTTATTTGGTATGATAGTCATAATTACCTTTTTGGGTTGGACCCATTTGGTATGGCCTTGATCCTCTCCCCCATTCTCACCCCTCATCTCTCCTCCTTCCTCTTTCTCTCTCTCGTGGCTACACCTATAAATGAAGGTCATTCTATAGGCTACAGAGGTTACAACAACTAGAGAGAAACAACAAGAGAAAAGAGAGAAGATAGAGAAGGGTTGTGAGAGGTCTAGGGATTGGGTGTGGGAATCCTAGCATTCTAGCTAGGTCTTGGGAAGGGAGTTCTCTTGGAAAAGGGTTCCAGCTCTCCTTCTAGTCTTCTTGGAAGAAGAAGATCGGCCCAAGGATCCCAAAGAGCTAGCACTCTGAGGGAGTTGATCAGAGTTGAGCCCAAGTGTGGATTACCTGTATAGGCCGAACATGTGTGTGGCTCGAGCGCCCTCCTCCTTCTACAACTTTTCTCCAGTATAAAGGTATGGTATTTTTATATTTGTGTTTCTGTCTTGCTTTGATGTTATGATGCATGCTATTACATTATGCTAGATCATGTTGTGGACAGATCGGTAGATCATTTAGATCTATCTGCCAAGCCTTCCACTATGCTTGTTTTAAAATTATTTTAAAATGCATATTTTCTGCCATGCTTTCGTGAATGCATGTTTGCATATTGGTATGTTTCGTAGATGCACTTCACCTTCAATAGTACTCATCCCTATTTGTTTGACTCGAAGTCAGACAAATCCTGACGGGATGCACTACGGCACTGTCTATTCAGACAGCCTACTCTACAGCACCTGTGACAATCCATTTGACCCAAAGTCAGATGAAGCCCGATGAGATGCTCAATAGCAATGTCTCTTCGGATGGCTTTCTCTACAACACCCATGCCTATCCATCTAATCCAAAGTCAGATGAAGCTGGATAGGATGCTCTATAGCACCATCTTTTCGAATGGCCTACTCTACAACACCCGTGCTTATCCATCTGACCTATTGTAGGCTAGGAATGATGATGCAACCCAAGAGGGGGGATGAATTGGATTTTAAAACTTTTTTGCAATACTTCAAATAATGTGCCAATTCAAAACAGGTGTTTATGAGATCAAGATAATGTGCAGCAAAAATTAAGAAGTAAATACAAGAATAAAACAACCACAAAAACAAAATAATTTATAGTGGTTCTGTGTACTCCAAGGCACCTACATCCACTCTCCAAGTTCTCCTTGGGAATTCACTATAATCATACAGATTACAACCAACTTGTTTTCCGGGCTCAGAAGTTAAAACCCCTTGGTTTTCATGGGCTAACAAAAAATTCCTTGGTTTTCACGGGCTCACCAAAAATTCCTTGGTTTTGCGGGCTAACTAAGAACCTAGTTGATTTTCTGGGCTCACCAACAACCTAGTTGGTTTTACGGGATGACCAACAACCTAGATGGTTTTCCGGGCTATCCAACAACCCAGTTGGTTTTATAGGCTCACCAACAACCTAGTTGGTTTTACAGGATAACCAACAACCTAGATGATTTTTCGGGCTAACCAACAACCCAACTTGTTTTGCGGGCTAACAAGTCAAAACCCTTGTTGGTTTTTACCATGTAGGCTCAGCAACAACCTTGATGGTTTACCCAAGGCTCACCATCAACCTAAATACAATAATGTAAGAATGAAAATAAAAAGCTTTTTTATAAAGCAAATATTTCGTTGAGGCACATTGATTGTTGATGTTGAGCTTGTCTCCATGTTGTAGAAGCTTCAATGGATACTTGATGATGTTGCTCTTGGAAGCTCCCTCTCCTCTTTGAATCCTTGGAGGCTTAACATCTCAACAAATGGATCATTAAAATATTTTTCACATATTTTTACTTGAAAATCAAAGGATTTATCTTTCAAATCATGGATCCTCTTCTTCCCCATTTATAATTTCTTTCCTAAGTGTTTAAATAACCTTCCAATACTTAAATGATCGTTTGTAGCTATTAGGAAGGAAAAACTAGCCATTGGAGCCAAGTTGGGAAAGTTCTGTACTTCAGAAAAACTAGCGATTACAGTCCAAGTGTCGACACTTGACCTTTGTGAATTGACACCTTAAGTCGACACTTCATTTTTTTGAGTTGATATTTCACCAAAAATGTCTTCTGAAGTCTTCTGCTTTGCACTAGTGAGTCGACACTTCATCTGGTGAGTCGATACCTTAGTTCCTGAGTCAACACTTGACCAAACTCCTGAGATCACCAAGTTCTGTATCCTGTTTGGTCTTAGGCCTTGAGTCGACACTTCACTATTCACGAGTCGACACTTTGAGTCGACACTTGGATTCATGAGTCGACACTTGGCTGCGCCAGTACTAAAACTTTTTCGAATTCAATTCTTGAATGCCTGTAACTAATTTACACACTTAACGCATAATTAGTACTCAAATATACTTAAATATTTTATCATAATCAAAACCAGAGTCAACAATCTCTCCCTTTTTGATAATGATAGAACCTTTATATATATAAACAAGGTAAGCTCAAAAATAAATATAACGTGCTCCAAAAGATTAACTATAAGAATAGAGTAATGTAGTAATGAAAAATATTGAGCTCCCTCTCAAAATATGATCAAAAAATGATTTTTCAAAAGCTCCCCCTCAACATATGATTTGTAAATTCTTTTCAAATTTTTTCAAAAAATTCAAACTTTTAAATTTTCAAACTTGGGCTACCATGATATTTAACTCAAAATTGTTAGATTTTCAAGAAGAGTACTGGGCTTTGATACCAATTGTAGGCCAAGGATGATGATGCAACCCAAGTGGGGAGGGGTGAATTAGACTTCAAAACTTTTTCGTAATACTTCAAATAATGTGCCAATTCAAAACATGTGTTTGTGAGATCAAGATAATGTGCAGTGAAAATTAAGAAGTAAATGCAAGAATAAAACAATCACAAACACAAAAAAATTTATAGTAGTTCGGTGCACTCTAAGGCACATTCATCCACTCCCCAAGTTCCCCTTGGGAATTCACTATAATCATATATATTACAGCCAATTTATTTTCTAGGCTCACAAGTCAAAATCCCTTGGTTTTCACGGGCTAACCAAAAACCCTTGGTTTTCACGGGCACACCAAAAATCGCTTGGTTTTGCGGGCTAACCAAGAACCTAGTTGGTTTTACGGGCTCACCAATAACCTAGTTGGTTTTACGGGATGACCTACAACCTAATGATTTTTTGGGCTAACCAACAACCCAGAAGGTTTTATGGGCTCACGAACAACCTAGTTGGTTTTACGAGATGACCAACAACCTAGATAATTTTCCGGGCTAACCAACAACCCAACTTATTTTGCGGGCTAACAAGTCAAAACCCTTGTTGGTTTTTATCACATAGTCTCACCAACAATCATGATGGTTTTTCCAAGGATCACCATCAACCTAAATACAATAATGTAAGAATGAAAATAAAAAGCTTTCTTACAAAGCAAATATTTCGTTGAGGCACATTGATTGTTGATGTTGAGCTTGTCTCCATGTTGTAGAAGCTTCAATGGATGCTTGAAGATGTTGCTCTTGGAAGCTCCCTCTCCTCTTTGAATCCTTGGAGGCTCAACATTTCAACAAATGGATTCTTAAAATATCCTTCACATATTTTTACTTGAAAACCAAAGGATTTATCTTTCAAACCATGGATCCTCTTCTTCCCCCATTCGAATTGCTTCCTCAAGTGTTTAAATAACCTCCCAATACTTAAATGACCGTTTGTAGCCATTAAGGAGGAAAAACTAGTCATTGGAGCCAAGTTAGGGAAGTTCTGCATTTCAGAAAAACTAGCCGTTACAGTCCAAGTGTCGACACTTGACCTTCATAAGTCGATACTTTGAGTTGACACTTCATTTTCTTGAGTCAACACTTGACCAAAAATATCTTCTGAGGTCTTCTGCTCTGCACTAGTGAGTCGACACTTCATTTGGTGATTCGACACTTTGAGTCGACACTTTAGTTCCATGAGTTGACACTTGACCAAACTCCTAAGATCACCACATTCTGTATTTTGTTTGGTCTCAGGCCTTGAGTCGACACTTCACTATTCAGAGTCAACACTTTGTGTTGATACTTAGATTTCATGAGTTGATACTTGGCTGCACCAGTACTAAAACTTCTTCAAATTCAATTCTTGAGTACCTGTAACTGATTTACATGCTTAACGCATAATTAGTACTCAAATATACTTAAGTATTTTATCATAATCAAAATCAGAGTCAACACCTAACGTCAGAAACATCATCTTTCTGAAATAGCCTGCTTTATAGCATCCCCGCCTATTCGTCTGGCCGATAGCCAAATGAAGTTCTATGAACCACCTCATGATGCCATCCCCCTAGGCAATTTGTCCGGTAGCACAATCATCCACCCATCCTGTAAAGAACCGGGCATAGTTCAATGAGCTAGTAGTGGAGGTTCGAAGAAGGAAAGAAAGGGAAATAGTAAGAAGAAGAAAAGAGGATGATTCCAATGACAAAATTAAGTAATTTCATTCCTAGAAAAAGGATATTACAAAAGATAGAGTCCCCCAATAGGCCGGGGAGTTTTACAAAATTTCTAAAAGGAAGACTAAGTACATTGTAGGCTCCTACATGGAGTTTTGAGTTGGGAACCCACCGGACTTGAGAGCCTCTATGGCAGTGTCGATCATCACCCCCTGCTCGGCCATCACTCGCATGATGGTCTGCTACATCAAACTCGATTGGCTCGAAGTTTCGATGGCTTCAACGGGTTGAGACTATGGAAGGAGGTCTAGGTCAGCCTCGAGCTTGATGATCTCACCAACTTCGGCAGGCTTGTCTTGGGAGACAATGTCCACTCCTCCGACCATCTCTTCAAGCTCATCAGTGATGATGTTTAACAGGTCGGGGAGATGGAAGGCTTAAGCAACCTTCCTTTTGTATTCATCGAAGACCTTGTAGAAGGCATCACAGATCACTTTGTTCACCTTGTCCTCAAACCTCATGGAAGCCTTGTACTGCATGACCACCTAGGATGCCTCTTCCTTGGCCTCCCTGACCACCACCTCAGCTGCCATGGCCTTCTCCTCAACAACCATGGCCCTGCCCTCGACCAATTTAAGCTACAACTGAAGAGTGCAGATCACCCCTCTTGGTGGATCAACTTGGCGATGGCCTTGGTGAAGCAGTCCTTTAGGATGGTGATATACTCCTCCTTCTTGATGATCTTCGCTTCGTGGTCAGTCACTTGCTCTTTGAGCTTAATGACTGAGTCACACTCATCCTGGAGCTTAGCCTCTAACTCCTTTATTCATGCCTCATGGCACAGAACTTGGTTCCCCGGGGTCTTAGCCTTTGCCGATGCGATGTCGGCCCTGCTTTGGGACTCCTCTTCTTATCCAACTAGCTGCCAGCATGTCTCTTTGACGAGGAAGGCATCTTGGATGACCTAGAATCGGAGATCGGAGTAAGGTGGCCAGCTAACCTCTCCCTTCTCAAGTCCTAAGCTCGTTAAAAGCATGGAAGACTTACTGTAAGGAGTTGGGTGAAGATTCTAGTGATGGTTTCACCCATAGTGTGCCCGCTCTTCTCCATTCAATCATGAGGCTATAGGATGAAGTCTAGCAGCCTCTCGACCAGCCCGGCATCCTAGATGATCAATACGTTGGGTGACATTGTCACTGATACCTCCACTATCTCGGGTAGTGGAGCAGTCCCCCTAAGAAGGATCAGCCAATGTTGATCTTGGGGGATGCGCTTCCATTATGGCAGGGGACGTAGGCGGGGTTGGGTCTTTTCTGGCTTTTTTAGGCTGCTTGCTTTGGGAGATGACAACATCGATGGAATTTCAAGTAGGATTAGGCCAGGCTCCAAGGCTTCTTCCCTTGGCTTCATAGCCTGGCTGGCTTGCAGAATCACAACCTTGGTCACCTCTGCTGTCGAGGCCAGAGCCTTCTCCATCTCTCCTCGGGGCTTCTTCATCGCTCCCTCACAGGGCCTCGCCATGGCCATCCATTTCCATGTCATGTGCTTGATCTTGTCCATAGAAAATCTCGTGTTTGCACTAGCAAAGGAGCTTAGTCATGAGGAATTGCTACGAGGAGTGTACTACAGCTTTTACCTAAGGATTAAATCGAACTGATTTTGGCATCAAAAAGGATTTGCTTAGAAAGGAGGTCCCATCCATGAGGAATCCTCATGGTGATAAGCTGGTCATACACCCTCTCGATCTGCAGGCTCCATGGTGGCAATTTGGTTTGGAGACCTATCGAGGTTACTTCAAACCTAGTTGACACCTTCAATGGAACCAAAAAGGTACCGACTCTTCCATCCCTTGATGGAAATAGGCAATTCAAAGTATAGGGTACCCAACCAAGGTGCGACAAACCACCACCCTCTCTTTATAGGGTGGTGCTTCAGGGTGAAGAGGGCCCTAAAGAGAAAAAATCATACAACTATGCCGTGAAAGTGGTATAGGACAATGAAGAAGCAAATGACCCAAAAGTAGTTTGGAGTGAGCTGGGTAGGGACCAACTTGTAATTATCCAGAAAGGATAAAATGAATGGATGAATGGGGAGACAAAGTCCTGTAAGGAAGAAGTCCTCGTACAGGGTAATCCTACCTGGCTCGCTTGAAGTAACCTTGTCATTTGGGCTCGGGACCAAGATTCGAATGGTCTCCGGGATCCCATACATCCCCCGGACATGAAGGGTGTCCACTCTGGTCATTGTTTGGATGGTGCCCAATAGACCTACCAGGTCCATGCTCGGGGATGCTGGGGGAGGGTGAAGGGTAAGTACACTAGTGCTACCCACTCTATGGGGCCCCCAAGCGACCTTTAAAGGGACATCCTCCTCCTCACTATCCAAGGGAGGAGGCCTAGCCTGAGGCAATGTCGTAGTGCCCGGAAGACCTAAGGCATTCCCCATGGAACGATGCTCACCCCTAGAAAAACTTATGGCTGTCTAAGAAAAAGGAAGAGGAAAGAAGGATCCGGACAAGGAGAAGATGACCTAGGGCTGCAAAGAAGAAACCCCTGGGACAAACTAGAAGGGAGGAGAAGAACAAGGAGAAGGGACTAACTTGAAGAAGGCAAGGATTTGAGATTTCAACATGGGTCAGGAACTCTCTCTCTCTTCTCTCTTCCTCTCCTCTATGATTTTTTGAAGGAGCGATAGAGCAACGAATCTTCCTGTTGAAGATGGACAGTCCTTTTGAAGGCACCCCCAATGGTCGAATGCAGCTCTCACTCTATATCGCCTAGTGAGATCTGAGCACGTGGCGGCATCTCATTGAGAGAGAGACATCGGATTATGAACTGCCCTATTAGAGGGTTCGAGAACATCTTTTTGAATCATCTCCCTCTTGTATGCATGGTGGCTCCCCACTATTGGATGGAAGATATGTAGATCATTAGGGGTCATGGCAATTAAAGCTGGGCTGCAAGGCTCTCCATGTCAGTGGCCTCAAATTACTCTTTTCATCACAACCCTAGAAGACTGTAATGCACCCCGGACTTGGGAGTGGGTATGGGAATTCTCCCAGGGTGCCAAGAATCATGCAGCATGCAGAAGTGAATTTCAAAACTGAAATTCTAAGCATGAAACCCTAATTGGCAAGAAAACCCTAATTTCCAGGAACCCCTCATGCAATACCAATCAATGAAACAAAAATGAAGTAAGAATACATATCTGGATCACTAAAATCCAATCCTTTCCATGAGGCTCACAAGTGCAAGCCCTACAATGGTGATCCACATGAGAATGGTACCAAGGAAGAATCCCTACCGGGATTGCTTGCTTCAACAGGACTCTTTTGTCGGCCTTTTGACCTTTGACCACTATAAGACACCCTATCCTACTATAGGGCTCTCTGGATACAGTCCTAAACCACTCTTGGTTTTAGGACAACCCTCCTCTAGGATCCCTTAGGCTTATGACCTAAAACTAAGCCTTGTCCTAGTAGATAAGACCTTGTCTTAACAAGACAAGTCTTGTCCTAAAGCAAGAAGGAGGGAGGGAGAAGTGGAAGAACACTCTGATGGGAATTCTCCCAGGGTGCTGGGATCATGCAGTATGTAGAATTGACTTTTAAAATAAAATTTCATACTATGATACCCTAACATGTATAACATGTATAGAAAACCCTTATTCCTAGGAACCCCTTGTACAATATCAACTAATGAATCATAAAATAGAGTCAAGAAAAATACCTGGATCGCTGAAACCCAACTTTTTCACAAGGTTCATAAGCGCAAACCCTCCAACGGTGATCCACATGAAACTCAGACCAAGGAAGAACTCCTTCTTCAAGTTGCTTGGAGAAGTGGAACTCTTTCGGCAGCCTTTGGTCTATTGACCACTGTAGGACACCCTGTCATACTGAAGGGCACTCAAGACACTGTCATAAACCACTTTATGTTCTAGGACTACCCTCCACTAGGACCATATAGGCTTATGTTTTAAAACCAAGCCTTGTCCTAGTGTAGAAGAACTTGTCTTGACAAGACAAGTCTTGTCCTAAAATAAGGAGGGAGGGAGAAAGTGGAAGACTCTTAGACAGACTCTTGGGAAAATAAAAACACTGATCTCAGAAGACCGAAGAAGAAGAAGTAGTAGTATTTTCATTTCACCGTACCCCCTATTTATAATCTCAGATGGGGCGTGAAATGCATTCCGATAACACTTATTAGATATGAAACATCATATCTGATAAGACTCTTCGAGAATGGAGAGTCATATCTATGTTCTTTCACTTACCAGATCAATCCCCATCATGCCATGTGTCAAATACCAATTTTTGAGATAGGAAGATGCCTCTTCTAATCCGAAGTAATGCGAGGCTTAAAGAGTTTCAGAGGCAGAAGGACTCTGCCCTCTATTGTGCGCGCGTATATGAAGAGGCGTGACTCTTCATGTGCGCGCCACCTTTTCACTCCTCTTCAAACCATCCCATTAAAACTTTAAACCGGTCTTTTGACTTGTCAAGGCAAGGGGATTGAGCTAAGAGGCACTTTTTTGATGAAGCTCCCAGAGACTCATCTACAAAAGGACTCTCAGTCCATCTGCATTCCCTACTTTCTCCTGGGTGCGCCTAAGGGCGCCAATAGTCTTTCCCTTTCCATTTAGTCCACCCAAAGCATCAAATTGACTTGGCCAAACATATGCAATATGGGTTTCATTGGAAAGGGCATCAAATAAGCTTTTTGATTATATCTTTTATTTTCAGATCAGAGGTCTGTAGGCCCTTCTGTGCCCTTTTGAAGTTAGGTATCATTTAGGTACCAAGAGTCCCATGCCATTGGGACTCTTCATATATGGCACCTAAAATGCCCTTAAGTTCAAATTAAAATCAGATCAAGCTCTGATTTGGCTAGCCCCACTTAGGACACAATCTAATTTAGGTTTCCCATAATTAGGTTAGCCCAATTAGCAAGCAACCGAACCCAATCTAATTGGGTTAGGAATTAGGTTACCCTACATATGTTAGTATGCAATATGGCTAACCAATTAGGATCCTATGACCCTAATTAAATCATGAATGACTTCCTTGGCCAAGTCTCTATTGTGTGTGACCCATTGAGTTCCACATCTAGCCAGCAGTAGGTTTAGGTTTGAGCCGATTCGATCCGATCGAACTCAATTGACCTAATTAGGTCAAATTGGCTCACCTAATTGTCCAATTCGAATCACACATCAAATTGACTCATAAAACTAAACCAATTGGTTTATGAAAACCTACAAGACAAGATTGACGTCTAGCAATGTATCATGCCTACCCGAAAGATGAGGAATTTGGTAGAAAATATCAAAATATCCTTCAGTAGTAAGTTATCATGCAATTCAATCTTTCGATCTCCCATTATCCCGATTAAGTGGTAGGTATGGATATATGTCAAACCCTAACACTTAATCATATCGAATCTCAGCTCGATCATGAGTACTCAACTGATAACTAATTAGATTCCACTAATCTCATCCTACTTTGATCAAAGGCTCCTTGAGTCACTCTTCGAAGAGATTGCATGGGATAACAATTCCTTTTACTAGGAATGATCGATTCCTTGTTGGTCCACTCACATCCTTCGTACACCTTCCATCATACCCAGAATACCCCGTACATGTCGCAATGGCATGAATGAGTATAAACCAAACTATGGCTTAGTGTACACAAGGAACCATGGTGACCTCAGGTCTAAAGATCACATTCACAACTTCTACTTTGGGATTTATCTTTTGAAAAGTAGTAAGACTTCCATAAGATAATTCCGGTGCGGATCAGTTCAGTGTACTCATATCCTGATGAGCACCCTTATCCTTATATTAGTGTCTATACACAAGTGGTTATGAGATCAACCACCCTCATCAACTGAGCATACATAGGATAAACTAGTCTTTCCGGATACATTGATCCTCGAATTGATGGTCCAATGACTAGGAACATTCTAGTTTAGGATTTATAGGAATTAGATATGACTATTATGAACTCCATCATAACCCTAACTCCATTGCCCTAATTTATAGGGTTCATCATAATCAATAAGAAAATATGACACAGCAGTATATGATAAATCAAATGCCTTTATTAATATGAAAGTATGTCATACATGAGCTGGAAGTTTACAAAAAGGCCCTTATAATGATTGGCTCTTAGGGCACTTTTCTATCACACTCAGAATATCTTTACAGTGAAAAAGATCATCTGAAACTTATATCACCGCCCCTATTTATAGTTTTAAGAGGGGCGTGTGATATGTCCTCTAACAGGTTATCAGATATGATTTTTCAAGACTGAAAGATCATATCCAATATGTCTCCTCTACACCAAAGACATATTGGCATCCATCCATTTTCCTGGATAATCTGTAACTTGCCACATGGCAAGTACCAGTCCCTGGGAAGCCAAGAGGTGCCTCTTCAATCTTCAAACACCAGAGAATATGAAGAGTCCTGAAAGCAGAAGGACTCTGCTTCAGGGCACGCGCCACATGAAGGAAAGCATCTCTTCATGCATGCTTTTGCTTCCATCCCTTTTTCATGCCATTTCAAAAGGGCCTTGATAGGTCAAACATATCCAAGAGGCATGGGGTAAGATGAAAAGGAACCCCCTAAAATGAAACACTCTAGTGTTTCATCTGCAGAAGGACTCTTGTCCTTCTGCGCGCATCTTCATCTCCCGCGCGCGCCAAGAGGCACCAAGAGTCCCTTTATTTCTTGGTCAACATTATCCACACCCCATGAAACCTTTGACTAGTCAAAGCATATACAATATGGGTGTCAAATGAAAGAGCATTAAGTCTTCTTTCCATCCATATAAATATTTTTCAGATCAGAGGACTATAGACTCTCCTAGGCCTTTTTGAATGGTAAGGTGTCATTTTGGCATCTAGAGTCCCAACTCAAATGGACTCTTCAATAAGACGTCCAAAAAATCAAAATAAAATCAGATCAAGCTCTGATTTGGCTATCCCCACTTAGGACCCAACCTAATTTAGGTTTCTCTCAATTAGGTTAGCCCAATTAGCGAGCAACCGGACCCAATCCAATTGGGTTAGGAATTGGGTTAGCCTACATATGCTAGTATGCAATCTGGCTAACCAATTAGGATCCCATGACCCTAATTAAATCATGAGTGACTTCCCTGGCCAACTCTCTATTGTGAGTGATCCATTGGGTTCCACATCTAGCTTGCAGTAGGTTTAGGTTTGAGCTGATTCGATTCGATCAAATCCGATTGACCTAATTAGGTCAAATCGGCTCACCTAATTATCCAATTCGAATCACACATCGAATTGACTCATGAAACCAATCCAATTGGTTCATGAAAACCCACAAGACAAGATTGATGTCTAGAAATATGTCATGCCTACCTAGAAGATAAGAAATTTGGTGAAAATTATCAAAATACCCTTCAGTAGTAAGTTACCGTGCAATTCAATCTTTTGATCTCCCATTATCCCGATTATGTTATGGGTATGGATAAATGTCAAACCCTAACACTTAATCATATCGAATCTCAGCTTGATCACGAGGACTCAGCTGATGACTGATTAGAAGCCACTTCTAATCTCATCCCACTTTGCAAAGATTCCTTGAGTCACTCATCGAAGAGATTACATGGGATAACATATCCTCTTACTAGGATTGATCGATTCCTTGTTGGTCCACTCACATCCTTCATACTCCTTCCACCATACCCAAAACACCCCGTACATGTCGCAATGCCATGAATGAGTATGACCCAAAGTATCGCTTAGTGTGCACAAGGAACCATGGTGACCTTAGGTCTGAAGATCACATGCATAACTTCTACTCTGGGACCTATCTTTTGACAAGGAGTAAGACTTCCATAAGATAGTCCCGGTGCGGATCAGTTTAGTATATTCATAACCTAATGAGCACCCTTATCCTTGTATTAGTATCTCTACATAAGTGGCTGTGAGGCCAACGACCCTTATCAACTGAGCATACATAGGATAAGCTAGTCTTATCGGATTCATCGATCCTCGAGTCGATGGTCCAATGACAAGAAACATTCTAGATTAGGGTTTATAGGAATTAGGTCTCACTATTATTTTATCATAACCCTAATTCTATTGCCTTACTTTATGAGATTTTTCATAGTCAAAAACCTGATACAACAGTATATGATGAATCAAATGCCTTTATTATAAATAATGATGTCATATATGAGTTGGAAGTTTATAAAAAGGCCCATACAATGATTGGCTCTTAGGGCATTATTCTATTAGTGGAGGATATCTAATGTGGCTAAATGCCAGTGTGGTCATTTGATGTGGCTAAATGCCAGCGTGGCACCGACTAAAGTCTCTGGTCGAGTTGATCCCCTGTCATGTTGAACCCTGGGCTGAGTAGAGCTACAGGCTAGCTAGAGCCCCTAGCCAAGTTGATCGCCAGGCCGAATAGAGCTTTGGGCTAGCTAGAGCCCTTGGCTACATAGAGCTGCTAGTCGAGTAGAGCTTTAGGCTGGCCAGAGTTCCAAGTCGAGTAGAGCTCTGGACCAATTAGGGCCAGGGCCTGGGTGAACCCCCCATAAGCTATGGTGGGAAATGACCTGACAAAGGCTACAATCCCCAACAGAAGGTATACGGGACACTAGATCCAAACACCACTACGAGGGAATCCTGACAATGATGATTTAGGGGGGGGTGTCGCCACCTCCACCAAATCTGTTACAACTGTCAGAAAGGTAAACCCCATAGGGGAGTGCTTTGCTAAGTTCTTAGACTCTGTCTCACGACACCATCTTCTATATAGGTAAGAGAAACCTCCGTCCAAGGTAAGCAAGCTACCCCCTGCACACTTACAAAAAAAGTTTTATCCTTTTTTTCGTGGTGGCCCAAGCCACCATGGCACAGGCTGTTGCCCTTGATCGCCATACTAACTTGAGCATCAGGGTGTCCTTGTCGGTATCCCTGGCTGGGTTTGTTCTTGTAGGTTTGATCGCTCGAGATAGACATGGAAAAGGCATGGGAGTTGGTCTTCTCTAGAGCACTAGACGAAACCTTCAGACCCACTAGAGCTACCTAGGAAGGTGATCCAGGCAGCAACAATGGTGCTTTTTATTGTCAAAAAATGTATAAGTGGTGAAATTTTATCGCCGCTAAATATTATTAGTGGTGAAACTTAATTGCCAAGAAAAGTCTAAAGAGTTTTTCCAATAAATAAGTCACCAGGAAAATATATCTATATTTTTAAATACTACTAGCAGCAAAATGAAGTCACTAAAAAAAGTTTAAATATTTTTTTATAGAAAAATATTGTTGCAACTAGAAGTTTGCCACTAAAGGCTGATTTTAAATTTTCCTGTTTTGATAACATATCTAATATTACAACAAAAAAAATAACATTTAGTATACCATTACACAAAATTTAAATCACAAATACAATATTTCAAATCCTCCATGTATTACATTTCCCAACTTAGTTTTTAAGAAACAAATCCTCCATATGGTCATTAATGATACATAACCAAAAAGTTATGCATATCTAATAAGATTCAAAATTCTAAAATTGAAAAAAAACTCTTGACCCAAGTTTTGGAATCTTCTTCGATGGCCAACATCTTCCAATCTACATTATTAACATTTAAAATATAAATTAGTTTAAAATTAGGAGCTATGATTAAAATTTGGTAATATTTCTACTAATATTTGAACTCAACCAAAAATTAAGAGAACAAAATAGCAACCACATGCATATTATTAAATCAATAACCAAAACAAAATCCCAAATAATACTATTAAGAAGGTATTTCAAATACTTTTTCATACATTGATGCTAAAAGAATAAAGTGAACCTAAATAAAAGCTTTTGTTTGCTATTGAAGATACTTGAAGCTATCGATAATTTCTTTTTTCTTTTAAGATCATAAATTTTAGGTTTTTTAAGATCATAAATTTTAGTTTGATAAGTGCCAGGTGATCTACCTTACTATTACTTAGAGAAGGTTCTTAGAAGCCATAGGAAAATCTGTTAAACACTACAAATGAGGGGTGAGGTTATATCAAATACACAAGATTGCTTTGAACTCTGTGTAGCAACACAACACCTATGTGCTAAACAGTCACCTAGACATCCATCTCCCATTTGTAGTCTTTTAAAATAATGATGGGAACTTACAAGTGATGTTGACTATTGATACATCAAGGTTTGGTGGTCCAACATGGCAACTATTCTCCAACCCTCTCCAGACACATTCAGCCAGCTTAGGTAGTGAGGCAACATTCCAACACCTCACCATGTAGAATCAATGGTGCATGCATATCAATCATGACCAGCCTGCTTAGTCCACCCATCCATGCGTGCTCCCGGAATAGTGGTCATTAATATTTATCACTTGAGGAATGCCCTATCTCAGGGATGTGCCATACTAGCTACCACTCTTTGCCTCACCTACCGTGGCAAGTTCTCCACTCTGAGCATGTCTACAGTAACTAGAACATACCAGCCATCATCCACTATCTTTAGGTGTTAGGTACACGCCTATAGTTTGGTTCTCAATAACCCTCCAAGTAAGACTAAGAGAGCCAAAGTCAAACAAGGGATTAGCAAGGTTACAAGGAGAAGAACAAGGATAGTTGGACCAGAGAGCCCACTCTTCTCAAGAATCACCATCTTTCATCACAAGGGGCCCTCTTTTTGCTCTCCCATTAATGCACACCGTGAGTTCCCTGGATTAAGTCTTTCATAGCTCGTCATCTGAGTGTGGACCATAGACCGTTAACATATACATTTCTGTTTTATCCTGAAGTACTCTGGCTCCCATGACTCCACTCCTTCGTGTGCCATCCCTCAAGAAGTGGGACTCAAATGCACTAAGATCCTCTTCCTCTATAGATTCGGTTCCATCCATCTCTCTGTTTCTCTTTTTTTTCTTCTTCGGCTCCTCTCTTGCTCTTACTCCAAATCCAAAGGGAACTCCAAACCTCCTCTATTTGCTTCTCCAGGAGACTAACTTAGGCATCTAGGATCCACCACTAAGAACCCACCCTTGATATGTCAAACTTTTTGGTCTTCTCTATCTTATAGGACTGACTCCCGATGATAGTATCTTGTGAGGCCTCCCCGGCTCCACATCAGCATCCGCTCTTACTCTAGCCCTGTCCAAGCCAAGCCTGAATCAGCACCACCTTCTAGAGATCCATAATAGATTGGCACTAGAGGAAGGGCCAGATGCCCAACAATTTTTATTGAGGATTGGAGTTTACCTTTGGTACCACTTCGTGCTATGGCTAAGAGAAAGAGGATTATCACATCAATCCCTACTGAGGCATCAATGGCCTTAGCCACCCCTTCTCTACTCCAATTAGAAGGAGGAGAAGCAGGGCATCCCACTCTTCGACCGTCACCATCAAGTAGTTCCAGTAGCTCTCCTAGTAAGTTTAATTAGGTGCGACGACCTTGGTATAGAGTCTTTAACAGGCCTTGCTTAAGCTCGAGGCATAGCCTACCTGCTATCCATCTACCTCTTGCCGCCCTTTTCCTAGGCAAAGTGAACAACTTGTGCCACACGATGAGTCTGGGGCATAGGCTGGGCTAGGGTCACCCGTACCATAGGGCCAGGCATTCCCTGCATGAGGTGGTCGACTTGGAGAGCGAGGTGAGCTCCCCTTTAAGCCTCGCCTCATCCTGTCACATCTCGAAGTCACCTTACTCACCAAGAGCTAGGCGAGCATGCTTATCTACCTTTTTTATTTCTATTTACTCCTCCACATAGGATGCTTTGTTGGAGGAGTTTTCAAGTCCTCACCTCATCCAGTGATCTAAGTGTCAGGACAAGCTGGCCTATAAGCTCCAGAAGGTAGATGGCTACCTGAAAGAGCTTCAATAGCATATCTGATTTTGGATGGTGAGCCCCGATTCATGATTTTCCCCCTATTCTCTTGCAAGACTATGGAGGAACTAGTGCCCCATTGCTTCAAGGCCCCTTGTCATGGAGGCCTACAATGGTACCTCTGATTCGTTCGACCACCTGAAAAGCTTTAGGTCCCTCATGTTCGTCCAAGGGTGATGCAGAACAAAGAACAAAGAAGCGTATGCGGAAGTAAATTTAGGATTAATTGCTTTTTTTTATTTTATTTTATTTTTATATTTCAGAAATTGGCTTTGACTCAAAGTAAAGCTAAACTAAGTTGAAGGAAACTAGGTAAAGATTGAAAGCATAGTTTAGAAGAAACTAAATTATCAGAGTAGTTAAGAAAGTAACGGATCGCTGGGGGTTGAGAAACTCCCAGACCTAGGGTTTCGCTCTGAACTTTCAACAGAACAGAAATAGAGAGGAGAGATGGTTTACTAACCAGACAGTGATCTTCTCAGGATTTTGGTGGAAGAACTCTCTCGAGCAGATTGTGGGATCCTCGAAGTCGGCTATCTTCGCAATGGATCCTCCAATACTGGTCTTGTGGCTTGGTCGGCTTCTCCTGGACTCAAGATCTGGGAAAGAAGAGGAACAAGTGATGGAATTCAGATACTCAAGAAAAGATTTACCAGGTTGAAGAACTTGAAAGCTGAAGTTGCTGAAATCAGGATTCTCCTGGAGGCCGATCTGACTTCCTCTTAGAATTGCTATAGATCTGAAGTATCTGGACTGGAGCTGGATGCTGGTGGTTGGCCTGGACTTGGAGAGGGTGGCCGTGAGAAGTGGAATAGACTAGGGCTTGGTGGAAAGAGAAGGGTGATGGCGGCTAGGGTTTGGAAGTGGAGTGGCTAACCTAGGGTTTGGGGTTTTGGAGATCTCACACCTCCTCAAGGTTCCAGGGGAACCCGGATTTACTCCCTCATGGAGCTCAACACCTGGATGCAAGTGCGGAAGAGAGAAAACACAGAGTTTGCTCACAAAAAAAAGTTGGTTTCATTCATCTGATTGATTTAAACTTACAAGAGGGGTTTAATTTATAAGGCTTTACAAGGGAGTAGGGTTTTACATCTTCTCATGCGGGACTAAAGGAGGGGATCTATAAATCAGGATAAATCATACACATATGGTCGGCCAAGGTACCAAAAAACTGGATTTGGGTTATAAAAGGCAGGTAGATGGCGCCTCCTTGCTTGGATCTTCAAGAGAATTTTTTTCCTTCCATGGATTAACTCTTTTGGACTCCTCCTTTTCTTCCTCCCTAAGTCAAGGTCCTTCCCATCTTTGTTTTGGATTTTTTTGGCAGGTAGTGGGCGCCTCCTTGAAGTTCTCTCCATGAGAATTTCTTCCCATCTTTACTTTGGTTCTCTTGGGAAAGTCTTGGCCGCCCCCTTGATTTATGGACTCTTGGTGGATTTCTCCTCATCTGGTGCATGAGAGAAGGAAGCTGCTATCTGTGGAGTGGGGACCAAAGGCTGCTGGATGTAGATATGGCGCCCCCTGGACTCAGGCGTATGGCTGGGAGTGTGGCTGGGAGTGTGGTGTCCACTTGCTTGGTCTTGGGAGAAAATGTAACACCCCAGGTTGAAACCCTAGTCCACTACTGAGTCAACATGACTCAACAAAATAAAATGCAGGTAATGTAGACTCAAGCTAAATTGAGTTGATCTAGTCAACTCTTATTACAAACCAAAAAACCCTAATTCTTCGGGCAAGGTTAATCAGAGATCCAGATGGAGCTCTGAAGTCTTCTTCTGAGTTTGGTGCCCGCACCAATTCTCCCAGGGTGGGAGGAACTTGACCCTGTCGAGTATGGATCAAGTTGGCTCTGGTATCTCTCCAAGAGGTCTGGGTCCAGCTCTTGTAACTCTTCTCTGGAGATCCAAGAGTCATCAGAATCTGGCCTTCCTAGCCAGCGGACCAGGTATCTTTGGTATCCTCGATTACGAGTAGAGATAACCTGATCATCCAGGATCTTTTCAATCTGCTCTTTCCTCACAGGCCAATTTGTTGGTGGACACACAGGGTCAGGTTCACTCTCAAGAGCAGGATTAGGTTCAAAAGCCTCACTGGGAATCACAGCTGGCTCCCTATACTCTACTAGGTCTGTATTGTTGAAAGTGGAGCTAATGCCTAGTTCTGGAGGCAACTCGAGCACATAGGCATTGGATCCTACTCTCTTTACCACTCTAAATGGTCCAGCTCCCCTAGCATGTAACTTTCTAACGGTTCCAGGAGGAAACCATTCAGGCCTTAACCTAATCATTACATAGTCTCCTTCGTCAAAAGTTTTGACTCGCCTTTGAGAATCAGCCAATTTCTTATAAGTTTTATTACTTAAATTTATTTTGGCTTGAATTTCTTTATGCAAGTCTTTTATATGCTGTGCAAAAACTTCGGCAGACTCGGAGACCCGTGTGTGGACTGGTAAAGGAGCTAGGTCAAGAGGTGTGTGGGGTTTGTAACCATGCACAATTTCAAATGGACTCTTACCCGTAGACCTATTGACCGAGTCATTATATGCAAATTCAGCTCTAGGTAAGTGCAAATCCCAGTTCCTAATGTTTTCACCAACAAGACACCTTAGCAGATTGCCTAAACTACGGTTCACTACTTCGGTTTGGCCGTCAGTCTGGGGATGATAGGCAGTTGAAAACTTAAGTTTCGTCCCTTACTTATGCCAAAGGATTTTCCAGAAATAGTTGGTGAACCGAACATCCCTATCTGAAACAATGGTCTTGGGTAGGCCATGGAGTCGAACTATCTCATTAAAGAACAGGGTGGCTACCTTAGACGCATCAAATGTTTGGGAACAAGGCAAGAAATGGGCCATCTTGGAAAATCGGTCTACTACAACACAGATAGAGTCATGCCTCCTCTGGGTCTTAGGCAAACCTAACACAAAGTCCATGCTCACATCTTGCCAAGGATGATCTGGGACAGGGAGTGGGGTATAAAGGCCGGTGTTCTGTTTTCGCTATTTGGCAACAGCGCAGGTCCGACACCTAGCCACAATGTGTGATACATCTCTTTTTAAGCTAGGCCAGAAAAAATGGTCTTCAATAGCCAGGGTGGTCTTATCTTTTCCGAAATGGCCAGCTAAACCTCCAGCGTGAGTTTCCCAAATCAAGAATTCTCTAAGAGAGGTTCTAGGGATGCAAAGCCTATTCTTAAAGAACAGAAAGCCATCTAAAAGGGAATAATCCTTATGTTCACTAGATGGTCCTTGAGTTAGATTCTGGTATACAGTCTTGAAATCCGGACACGACTCATATTCTTCTTTGATTTGCTCAAACCCTATGACTTCAGCCCTAACAGAATTCAACAACAAAGATCGACGACTAAGGGCATCAGCTACCTTATTTTCAGACCCAGCCTTATGCTTCAAAACAAAAGTATAGGACTGGATATACTCTACCCACTTAGCATACCTAGGGTTAAGCTTCTTCTGAGAATCTAAGAGCCTCATGGTCCGAAAACAGCACAAATTCTTGCGGTAGTAAATAATGTCTCCAGTAACGCAAAGCTTGCACTACCGCGTAAAATTCCTTATCATAGGTAGAATACCTAAGCTTAGCATCATTAAGTTTTTCACTAAAGAATGCTACGGGATGGTTCTCTTGGCTTAGGACTCCACCTATACCTACTCCTGAAGCATCACAGGCAACCTCAAATACCTTTGAAAAGTCCGGTAGTCTCAAAATGGGTGCCTGGGTCATCCTATCCTTAAGATCTAGGAAGGCTTTATAGGCTGCTTTGGTCCACTGAAATTCTCCCTTCCTGATGCATTCTGTGATAGGAGCAACTACGGTACTAAACCCCTTGATGAATCGCCTATAGAAGGTAGCCAAGCCATGGAAACTTCTGACTTCATGCACACTGGTCGGCTCTGGCCATTCTACTATGGACCTAATCATTTCAGGGTCGGCAGCCACGCCATCAGGGGTTACAACAAATCCAAGGAAGATAATTCTACTGGTCATAAATTCACACTTTTTGAGATTACCGTAGAGACTATCATTCCTCAAAACTTGACAGACTTGTCTAAGGTGGCCTAGGTGATCTGCAGGGGTCTTACTATAGATCAGGATGTCATCAAAATAGACCACTACAAACTTCCCTATGAAAGCTCTAAGTACCTGGGTCATAATCCTCATGAAAGTACTAGGGGCATTGGACAACCCAAAAGGCATAACAACCCATTCATAGAGACCATCCTTAGTTTTGAAGGCTGTTTTCCACTCATCCCCTGGTCTAATCCTAACCTGATGATAGCCGCTCTTGAGATCAATTTTAGAAAAAACCATGGCACCGGCCATCATATCAAGCATGTCATCTAGTCTAGGGATGGGGAACCTATACTTGATTGTGATTTTATTGATGGCACGACTATCAACACACATCCTCCACGTGCCATCCTTCTTCGGGGTTAGAAGTGCAGGGACTGCACAAGGGCTAAGACTCTCTCTAATGAACCCCTTCCTCAACAATTCGCCAACCTGCTTTTGCAGTTCTTTATGCTCCGATGGATTCATCCTATAATGGGGCAAGTTGGGTAAAGTAGCTCCTGGGACTAAATCTATGGAATGCTGAATATCCCTAAGAGGTGGAAGGTGGTCTGGCAGATCCTCGGGAAAAACATCCTCAAATTCTTCTAATAAAGGCTTAACTTCCTGAGGAGGCTCTAAGGGTGTAGGAGTCCTAAGTTCCTTAGCAGTCAACATCCAAATGGGTGAACCACTATGAATCTCTTGTTCTAGATCCTTGGCACTAATTAGGTTCACTCCAGTCTTCATTTCTCTGACCTTACTAGTTCCTTTAGCTACCTTGTCCTTAGGAGGGACTGAATGGATTGTGATTTTCTTCCCATTGAAACTAAAGACACAGGTGTTGGATTTTCCTAAGAGGGTGGCATCATGATCATACAACCAAGGTCTTCCAAGAATTATACTGCTCACCCCCATGGGCAAGACATCACACCAAATCTTTTCTTGATAGGATTGCATTTGGATTTGGACCTGACATCTAGACTGGATGGGTATAGAGGTAGAGTCTACCCAAGAAACCTTATAGGGGTTGGGGTGGGGGACTGAGGTTAAGCCTAACATTTTGACAGTGCTAGTAGAAATGGCATTCACACAGCTCCCACTATCTATGATGATTTTACAAACCTTATCCCCTAGTTTAAGGAAAGTCTGTAGGATGTTAGTCCTACGCCAATCTTCCTGAACTTTAGTCTGGGACAGGATGCATCTCACAACCCCTAAGTGGTCAGATTCAGTGGATTCTTCCTCTCCTTCATACTCATCAACCAAATTCATTCCGGCCTCATAAACTTCTTCTTCAAACTCCTCATTAGGCTCGGAATTCTCTTCTCCTCCCTCTTCTATATATAGGGATCTACGAGGGCACTGGCTAGAAACATGACCTACCTTATGACACTTAAAACAAGCTATGGCTGTGCACTGAGTGGAGATATGACCGGGCTTCTGGCACTTAAAACAAACGATACTAGGGGTTCTCTGGGTGTCAGGTGCCTTACCTTTGTCCATGGGCCTAGGGGTGGGGATACCCTGATTAGGCTTGCTAGGGGTAACCTGGCTAGGTCCATTTCTTGGGATTGGGGCACTAACCCTAGATGGCATGGGTCCTCTCTGAAACTTCTCAGTGTTCAGTGCAATCTGATAGGCTTGGTCTAGGTCAGTAACCTCTCTCAGAAACAACTCTCTCTTAATATCTTCCCTAAGTCCAGCCCTAAATCTAGACAAAGTGACCTCATGGGCTTCACTCACATCACATCTCATCAGGTATTCTTCAAAGGTGGTTATGTAGTCTGAAACAGATCGGTTCCCTTGTTTCAAAGTCTGCCATTGATCTAATAGATTTTGCTGGTATGAAATGGGTAGGTACTTGTCTCTAAGTTTCTCTTTCATACCCTGCCAAGTGGTTATGGGCTCTACATTTCGTCTTCTAGTGGTCAGCTCAATGTTCCCCCAGTATAACCTAGCTTGATGTATTAATTTCATCTTGGCAAACTTGAATTTCCTCTCCTCAGACATGGCATACCACTCAAAGTACTGGTCCATCTCACCCTCCCAATCAGAATACACCTTAGGATTTAGGCTACCATCAAAAGTGGGTGCATCTAACTTGATGTTTTGAATGAACCTATCATCTCTATCCTCAGGTTCTGGGTCAGGCCTCCTATGATTAGGTTCAGGATCTCGGTATAAAGGTCTTCTAGGCTCTTGGTGTGGGTGAGGTTGAGGCACATTAAAATCTGGGTCAGGAGTCCAGTTCCGATGCCTAGGTTCCTCTAGCACTTGGACTCGATCCCTAAGCTGGGCAAAATCCTCATGGACTTGTTCTTTAAATTGGGCAACAGTGGTAGTCACATCCTGACTCAGTTTGTTCATACTCTAAGTAAGAGCTCTAACCATGGCCTCTAAATCAGGTTGGGTTTGACCAGGTTGGTGGGGCACTCCATTCCGGGTAGACATGATGCAAGCAAACACATAAAATGAGACTCAACTGAACGACTACGTGCTAACTAGACCTAGAGCCCAAACTAGATGCCCAATCAGAGTGGCAAGCTAGCCTGTAGTAACTCAGGACTCAGCCAGGCAGGTGTAAGGGGAGTGTTAGATCCCTGAATGCCAATCCTAGACACCAATCAGAGATTGGCCAGGTAGATGGACCAGCACACAAGCCCTTCGGGATGGAATCCCTGAACCACCGTTCTAGACACTGAGTATAAAGCACACACAGAGTAACCAGACAAACTGACTCAACACTAGCCTTGACCCGACTTGTTGATGTCCCTAGCCCACTAGGGCAAATTAGGTCTAATCAATTTTAGATTAAAGGCTTAGGTTCGAACGAAGGGATGGTGGTTTTGGGCTAAGGAGAGGTTATCAACTCCTCTCCTTATCTTAGATGCTCAAATGCCCTTAAGATGAATTAAGAGATGAGCACTCAAAAATAAATGGATTGCAGAACATAAAAACAGAGTTGCAGTAATTTAATTCTCAGAAATCGCACGGAAACCAATAAATCATGAGAAAATTATACAAATTAGTTTCAATTATACTGGTTTCAGAAAAATAAAAATCACTGAATTTGGAGTTAACTGCAGTGAGAAATAATTCCTGCAACAGGGTAATTATGGGCTGAAAATAGAGCACTTCCCCGTTTACAATTTCTGCTACGAAGTTGTAACCCAACGGATCCCCTACACGCCTTAGGAACACCCCGTGGAATGGGAAGAGGAGGTTTGCACCTCGCTTCATTCCTAGGACCGGACGTCCTGGGGAGTCTACTTCGAGCAGACAAAGTAAAAAGAGAGGGACTCAAACAAGCAATCAAACAGAAACCCTAGACAAGGCTCTGATACCAAAAATGATGCAGAACAAAGAACAAAGAAGCGTATGCGGAAGTAAATTTAGAATTAATTGCTTTTTTTATTTTATTTTTATATTTCAGAAATTGGCTTTGACTCAAAGTAAAGCTAAACTAAGTTGAAGAAAACTAGGTAAAGATTGAAAGCACAGTTTAGAAGAAACTAAATTATCAGAGTAGTTCAGAAAGTAACGGATCGCTGGGGGTTGAGAAACTCCCAGACCTAGGGTTTCGCTCTGAACTTTCAACAGAACAGAAATAGAGAGGAGAGATGGTTTACTAACCAGACAGTGATCTTCTCAGGATTTTGGTGGAAGAACTCTCTCGAGCAGATTGTGGGATCCTCGGAGTCGGCTATCTTCGCAATGGATCCTCCAATACTGGTCTTGTGGCTTGGTCGGCTTCTCCTGGACTCAAGATCTGGGAAAGAAGAGGAACAAGTGATGGAATTCAGATACTCAAGAAAAGATTTACCAGGTTGAAGAACTTGAAAGCTGAAGTTGCTGAAATCAGGATTCTTTTGGAGGCTGATCTGACTTCCTCTTAGAATTGCTGTAGATCTGAAGTATCTGGACTGGAGCTGGATGCTGGTGGTCAGCCTGGACTTGGAGAGGGTGGCCGTGAGAAGTGGAATAGACTAGGGCTTGGTGGAAAGAGAAGGGTGATGGCGGCTAGGGTTTGGGAGTGGAGTGGCTAACCTAGGGTTTGGGGTTTTGGAGATCTCACACCTCCTCAAGGTTCCAGGGGAACCCGGATTTACTCCCTCATGGAGCTCAACACCTGGATGCAAGTGCGGAAGAGAGAAAACACAGAGTTTGCTCACAAAAAAAGTTGGTTTCATTTATATGATTAATTTAAACTTACAAGAGGGGTTTAATTTATAAGGCTTTACAAGGAAGTAGTGTTTTACATCTTTCCATGTGGGACTAAAGGAGGGGATCTACAAATCAGGATAAATCATACACATATGGTCGGCCAAGGTACCAAAAAAATTGGATTTGGGTTATAAAAGGCAGGTAGATGGCGCCTCCTTACTTGGATCTTCAAGAGAATTTTTTTCCTTCCATGGATCAACTCTTTTGGACTCCTCCTTTTCTTCCTCCCTAAGTCAAGGTCCTTCCCATCTTTGTTTTGGATTTTTTTGGTAGGTAGTGGGCGCCTCCTTGAAGTTCTCTCCAAGAGAATTTCTTCCCATCTTTACTTTGGTTCTCTTGGGAAAGTCTTGGCCGCCCCCTTGATTTGTGGACTCTTGGTGGATTTCTCCTCATCTGGCGCATGAGAGAAGGAAGCTGCTATCTGTGGAGTGGGGACCAAAGGCTACTGGATGTAGATATGGCACCCCCTGGACTCAGGCGTATGGCTGGGAGTGTGGCTGGGAGTGTGGTGTCCACTTGCTTGGTCTTGGAAGAAAATGTAACACCCCAGGTTGAAACCCAAGTCCACTACTGAGTCAACATGACTCAACAAAATAAAATGCAGGTAATGTAGACTCAAGCTAAATTGAGTTGATCTAGTCAACTCTTATTACAAACCAAAAAACCCTAATTCTTCGGGCAAGGTTAATCAGAGATCCAGATGGAGCTCTGAAGTCTTCTTCTGTGTCTGGTGCCCGCACCAAAGGGGCATCGGACGTCCTCATGAGCAAGACCTTCCATACTACCTTCAAAGAAGTAGCAAGAGCTTGGTACACTTAGCTTCAATTAGGATCAATTTGATCCTTTGAAGAGTTTGGCTAGAGGTTCACAGCCCAGTTCTAGAGCAGTAAGAGGCTAGAGCAAGGCTTTGACTTTCTCTTTGTAGTCCTACAAGAGGAAGGCGAGGCCCTTCACTACTACATGGGTCACTTTAAAGTGGCCATGCTGGAGGTTTGTGACCTCAAGCCCTCTGTCACCATGTCAGCCTTGAAGAGAGGGTTACATGGAGGCAAGTTCTACTTCTCTCTCTTCAAAAGGTTTTCATGGAGCCTTCCGAGCTCCTGGCCCGAGCAAAAAAGTACATCAATGCCAAAGAAGGCATGGTTGAGAAGTGGAAGGAGAAATGGGATTGGAAACATCTTAGAGAAGACTACTCCTCTCCAGCCCTTCCCTAGTAGCAACAGTAGAAGAAAAAGAAGGGAGATAAGGAGTCTCGCCACCGGTTCAGAAGGCCCAGACCAACCCACCAGGAGGACTTCACTCACTTGAATGCCCTCTGGGAACAAATCTTGATGGAAATTAAAGGTTAGGACTTTGTTCGATGGTCAAAAAAAATGAACAAGAAAGCTCGAAAGGATCTTGAGAAATATTATGAATTTCACTAGGACTACGGGCATGATACTGAAGACTGCATTTTCCTAAAGAATGAGATTAAGTTACTAATTCAACGGGGCTACCTGCACAGCTACATTGGTTAGTCCCATGCTTTGGAGGCCACTAGTTGGAGCCCTAGTCAGAGATCGAACCCTCTATGGAGAATAGAATCTATGTTGGAATAATCTTTGATAGACAACCACTAGGGGCAAGCTCCTTTGGGTGACAAGCATATGCCAGGGTGGCTCAAGTAGAAATCCCCCAATCCTAGTGCAAGAGGGCTAAAGAAAAGCCCATCACCTTTGTTGTTGATGATACCAATGGAGTTCTATTTCTACGTGATGATCTTTGGTTGTTTTTCTTGCTATTTTCAACTGTGATGTAAAGAGAATCCTGGTGGACAATGGAATCTTTGAAGACATTCTATTTTATGATGCCTTTTCTCGAATGAGTTTGCCCAACGATTATCTCCAAAGGGCAAACATTCCCTTGATTTTTTACGGATGCCATTCTTGTCGAAGGCATCATGACACTACCTGTGATAGCTGGCCATGCCCTGAGACAAGCCACGACCCTCCTGGACTTCCTAATGGTCAAGATCCTAGTTGCTTACAATGCTATCTTGGGGAGACCTTGCTTGAATGCTTTATGGGCTATAGTCTCAACCTTCCATCTACTGATGAAGTTCCCAATGCCCCACAGGATGGGCGAGGTACAAGGTGATCAAGCCTTGGCAAGGTAATGCTACGTGGCAACCCTCAAGCAGAAACCAAATGAAGCCATGTCCATTGAAAGCCTCAACCTCTGAGATCAGCAAAAGCTATAACATTGAGAGACAACAAAAGAATTGATCGCTGTTCTCCTAGACTTGACCAACGCCTCCTGAGTGGTGTATATCAGGAGCGAGCAGAGCAAGGAGTCCAGAGCTTGACTAGTGGAGTTCTTCCATGCAAAAATTGACATCTTTGCAAGGATGGTAGCTGACATGCCAGACATCGACCTCATAATCATAGTGCACTCCTTAACATTGACTTTGCACACCCACCAGTTCTCTAGAAGAAGAGAAGCTTTACCTCCGAAAGCTAATGTGCCATCAAACAGGAGGTGGAGAAGCTTCTGGAGGCCAAGTTTATCTGTGAAGTCTACTATCCCAATTGGCTCACCAATGTTGTCCTAGTAAAAAGGCCAATGGTGAGTGGTGAGCATGCATCGACTTCACCAACTTGAACAAGGCCTGTCTAAAGGACTGTTTCCCTCTACCATGGATCGATCAATTGGTGGACTTAACCTGTGGACATGAGACTCTCAGCTTCATGGATGCCTTTTTCAGATATACTTAGATCCAGATGGTGTTAGAAGATTGCATTTATCATTGACTAGGGGCTATACTGCTATAAGGTCCTGCCCTTTGGCCTAAAAAATATGGGAGCTAGTTACCAATGCCTTGTCAACAAGATCTTCAGCAATTAGATCAGGCATAACATGGAAGTTTACATCATCGATATGTTCATGAAGAGCGGCAAAGAAGATCAGCATGTGAAGGACTTGAAAGAGACCTTCCAAACCCTGCATAAGTATCACATGCAGCTCTGTCGAAAAACTAGGGCAGGGCTTTTTACATGAATTTTGTTTTATAAAACCAGTGAAAGCAAATAATATTAAAAATAATTTTAATCTCTAAATCATGCATTAGATCAATTCTAAAAACCTACCCTATAGGATCATGATAGGATGTGGAAAGAGTATGAAGCTAAAATAAAATAGTATGTATCGATCTAACTGATGCTTGCTGTAGATCTAATCTATAACCGTAAATTAGATCAAATCTTATGCCTCATCACTGGTTGATAAACACTGCAGCAAATAGAGCATGGTTAAAGGTCTGGACATTACCTTGCAGTTGCACAGGATGTCCGACCTCTACGAAAAGTCAACACAAAGTCCCAAAAAATCATCTTCCTTGGAGTGCTAGCTCCAAGTAAAGGCTATGGATGGCCGATCTCAAAAAACTTCCTTAAATTTTTCTTGATTCCTCCAAGAAGATAAAAAGATGGAGGATGAGGAGGATCAGGTCAAGGATTAAAAAAAACAAAAACCAATTTTTTCTATTTTATTTTCCTTCTTTTCTCTCTTCTCCCTAGCGCCAAGATGGAACTCCCATGCTCAACTAGATTTCGTGCCCCACTCATAATTTTTTATGGTGTTTCTCATCTAAAAACCCACAAAAATACTTCTCTTATATTTGTGCAAAACAAAAAAAACCCAATAAAAATAGTGGCATGGGGATTAGGATAAGATATTAGGATAGGTTTAGAAGTTCTATTAGGACTAGGAGTTTGACTCATTCAAAATCAATCCAAATTAAATTTAAATCAATTCAAATAAATTTCAAAATTTATATAGCCAATTCTAGTCTAAAAGAAACTAAAAGAAGGCATCAAAACAAATTTTATATGGAGAAAAATGCATGAGAAAAATCTTAAATTCATGGAGAACAAGGGGTGCATAATCCAATTTTGACTCAATCAAACTAAATACAAAATAATATTAAAAATTTTTTAAAATTATTTTGATTCAATCCCAGTCAGAATGGATAATGGGTAGGGTGTTAATCTTATTTTGATATTAAGATTCTTCACACAAAAAAATATTTTTACATGAAGAACAAAGTGGTGCAAGGGAAAAAACTAGGTTCGTAGGTTTTACTTGATCAAACTTAATTCTAATTTTAATTTAATTTGGTTTGATCAAATCAAATATATTGAATCTAATTTAATTAAGATTTAATTAAATTTAATTAATTAAAGAATTAATTAAGTCTAAATCTAAATTAAATTAAGATTAAAATTCTTTGCGATTGGGTCATTGAATGATCTAATCGAGTAAAGTCTAATTGAACTAAATTCAAATAGGTTTGACCAAATCTTTTTATTTAATAAATTGACCTGATTAGCAATCCAATTATTAATTAATTCTCTTAATATTAATTAATAATTAATTAATTACTTATTTATAACTTTTGTATAGGATAAATTGTTGATCATATTTATAATTTTGCCACTAGATTATTCTTAATCATCGATTAGCTATCATAATCAGTCAAAAATTTTTATTATGTATGACCTCATAGGTTTGAACCCTAAGCCAGTAGCTCAACAATAATTTCTTGAACTAATCGATGTGACCATCTAGCATTGGTGGCTGACATTCGGATAGGTCGAATGATAGCAAAGCAAAATTCAAAAACCTAGGCTATGGTTACCGTATAATTCATCCCTTTGACCTAATGCTTAGGATGAATTCAGAGTCAATTGCCAACTCTGAATTAGTGCATGTATATATGTCTCAATGTGCAAAATCCTATGACTCCTCACTAGGATCACTCAGGCCTAAGTTTTGCTACATTTAAACACTACCGAGCATTTACTTTAACAACTTAGAGTGGTCAAACCCTTCTTGACTTAACATCGACTTAATAAGTACTTGACTGTACCCAGAACCTTCCATCATTTGATTAGAAATCTAGATAGTTTGGTACCAAAGTACAATGAGTTACTTGCTAAGTCATCATGATAGTCTCAGGTCAGAGAGACATTTATATCCATACCCTTTTTATAAGATACTTTTGATAGCAGAGTACTCCACAAAGTTGGTTATTCTTCACTGAGATATACTCCTACAGTAAACAACATTCCATACCAGTGTTTTCACACTCCTTGGTTAAGAGGACAACCAATCTATATGGTACACTACGGCCTATTCTTAATAAATGTTATCATCCTAGATAACAACGTATCATTGGATCGCAAACTGATTTAAGTACCACTTGATAAATCTTTCTTTATCGAATCAATATAGTTTTAAGGACTTTAACACATTAAAGTTCATAGGAAGATGATTAATAGTATTGAGCTACCAAAAATAACATATATTTTATAAATAATTTATATACATTTACAAGTTAAATCGATCAACAACATTCAAATGATTGGCTTTAGGATACTTTTTCCAACAACTTCCACTTGGGCTAAAGCCAATCGGAATAGTATTGTATGCCAATTTTCTACTTGTGATTATCAAACTCTTTGATTTCAAGGGCTTTAGTAAATGGATCAGTCAGGTTCTCCTTTTCATCGATCTTCTACAGATCGATGTCACGACGTTCTACAATCTCTCAAACAAAATGGTAGCATTGCAAAACATGCTTGGATTATTGATGTGCCTTCAGTTCCTTTGCTTAAGCAATAGCTCCAGAGCTATCACAATCAAAATAACTAGATCATGAATGGAGGATGCCACTCCAAGCTCGGTGACAAACTTCTGCAACCATATAGCTTTCTTTATAGTATCAGATGCCATGATGTACTTCGCCTCACATACAAAATCAGCCATAGTATGATGCTTGGAACTTTTCCAGCAAACAACTCCTCCATTAAGGGTGAAGATATAACCCGACATACTTTTACTATCATCCCAATCCAATTAAAAACTTGAGTCAATATAATCGATAGTTTCAAGTTAGAATCTCTATAAACCAACCATTGATTCTTAGTATTTTTTAAATACTTAAGATAATTTTTAGGACCTTCCAATAATTCTCACCTAGATCAGATTGGTATCTTCTCACTACTCCTAGTGAGTATACCACATCTGGTCATGACATATCATGGCATACATAATGGATCCCACTATCGAGGCATATGAAGTCTTACTCATACACTCTCTCTTGAGGAGTTATTGGACAATCCTTTTTTGAGAGAGCAATTTGATAGCCTATCGGAAGATAGCCTTTCTTAGAATTTACCATGTTGAACCGCTTCAGCATAGTATCAATGTACATCAACTGGGATAATGCTAGCAACCTTTTAGATCTATCTCTATATATCTTCATCCCAAGGATGTAGGTTGATTCTCCTAGGTCCTTCATGGAAAATTGGGATGATAGCCAAACCTTTATTCTTTGCATTATAAGAATGTCATTCCTGATTAAGAGAATGTCATCCATATATAAAATAAAAAATACAATTACTAAACCATTAGCCCATTTGTATATGCAGGTCTCTTCTCCATTCTTAATGAAGCTATATATTTTGATCACCTTATCAAAATGCATGTTCCAACTCTGAGATAATTGCTTCAATCCATAAATGGATCGTTAAAGCTTGCACACCTTTTGATTCATCTATGGATGTGAATACTTTAGGTTGTATCATATACATCTCTTCTTCCAACTCTTCATTTAGGAAAGTAGTTTTAACATTCATTTGCCATATCTCAAAATCAAGATGCGCCACTATTACAAGCATAATCTAAATAAACTTGAGCATTGCTATGGGAGAAAATGTCTTGTTATAGTCAATACCATAATATTAACAATATCCTTAAGCAACTAGATGGGCTTTATAGATCTCTACCAGCATCTGTGCCCCTTTTCTTTTTAAAAATCCACTTGCACCCAATAGATTTTACCCCTTCATATAGATTAACTAGTGTTTACACACTATAGATCTCCATGGACTCTATTTTGGATTTCATGGCTTCAAGCCATTTCTCAAAGTCAGAACTCTGCATCGCATCAATGTATGATTGGATCTCTGTTGTTTTCATCAAGTTCAATAGGATCACCATCCCGAACCAAGAAATCATAGTATCTATTCGGTTAACATGGTACCCTACTGGATCTTCTAAAGGTTGCCTCTACAACACGCTCTAGATTTGATTGAATTGGTTTAGTTAATTATGTCAACTTTTCTTTCTATCGAACTTCTTCACGTTTAACCATAGAGGCATAAGTTCCTTTTCCAAGAAACTTTGTTTCTAAAAAGATTGCCTTATTACTAATAAATACTTTTTGTTTATCAATATAGTAGAAAAAATAATTCTTAGTTTCCTTTGGATACCCTATAAATGTGTACTATCAAACCTAGGTCTAAGCTTGTCTATTTTTAAATATTTTATATAAGCTAGACATCTCTAGACCCTAAGGAGTGAGAGTACCAGCTTATGCCCTGTCCATATTTTATATGAAGTTTTGTTTACAGACTTTCTAGGAACTCTATTTAGAATATAACAAGTTGACTCTAATGGATATTGTTGCCCAGGTGGCTTTCCAAGAGGGGGGGTGAATTGGGATTTGAAAAACTTTTCACAATTATGTGCACTTTGAAATTCTTTTGTGTTGTGGTGCAATATGCAATGCGGAAGTAATTAAGTAAAATCAATAAAGCAAGTAAAGCACAATCTCAAACACTAAGAAATAAAGTGGTTCGGAGCAACCAGCTCCTACGTCCACTAACCAAGCACCACTTGGGATTTCCACTATATCCCCCAATCGGAATACAGTCGGATTGTTTTACCAAGCTCACAATCCAAACCTATACACTTTGGTTTTACCGGGATCACCAAAGAAACCCTAACACTTGGTTTTACACCGGGATCACCAAGAACCCAACTTAGGTTTCACAAGGTTCACCTAAAAACCTTCAACTCTCTCTTAAGACACAGTCCCTTGCTATTCTTAGAGAGTAAACAAGAATAAAAGAATGATAAATATGCAATTACAACAAACCAAGTTTGTATAAGTATTGCCGATGTAGATCAAGATGAAGTCAAGCCTTGAATGCTCTTCAATGCTCTTCAAGCTACTTCTTCCCTTCTTTAATGAGTGGATTCAATGATGAAGTAGAGTTGTTGAAGCTTTGAATCCCACTTGAATGCTCTTTGAGGTAGGTAGTTGAGTGACTTGAAAGCTCTTAGATTCTTCAATGAAATTCAACAATAAAGCTCTAATCATTGTTTAATCCTTCAAAAATAATCCCCTTTATAATTTTTCATTAGATATGGCCATTGTAGGGCCTTGGGATTCATGAAATGGCCGTTGGAGATGAAATGGAATTTAAATTTCAACTTCAGCAACTAGCCATTGAGTGCAGAAAATGGCTCCATGAGTCGGCTCGAGTTCCAGGAGTTGCCTCGATGTCTCAGATAGGCCAAAACAATTTTCTGTGGGAGCCAGCTCTTCTGACTGGAGTTAGCTCTTCCCTTCAGACACTTCAAAATTATGAATACCTAGAGTCGGCTCTTAGAGACATAGTCGGCTCGGATTCTCAGAACTTCAAAATACCTAACTCTGGAAGAGTCGGCTCTTGGGGCAGGAGTCGGCTCTTGCAAATCTTCAAAAAATGCTTCAAGCTTCTCCAAAATCTTCAACATTGAATCAACTAGAAGCTAATCTATATACTTTATAATTTTTACAATTTTTAAGCCCTTTTTCAAGATTACAAGATTGATAAGTTTAGGGCTTTTACAAGTTCAAGCTCATAAATCTTTATACACAATTGAACTACCCTCAAATCAGTTTGAAAACCATTTTACACTTAAGGTAACCAATTTCCTGCAAAATTTCTTAAATAATTGAAAAAAATTAGTATCAAATACATGCTCCAATATTTTGTGATCATCAAAATCATTCCGGGGTGAACAATCTCCCCCTTTTTGTTGATGACAAAACATTGGGCATGAATAAAGATTTAAAAGCACTTTACAATTGCAGTATTTTAAAGTTTATGTGTATCATCAACACTATGTGCCACAATGTATCAAATGTATCATATGTATAAAACTGAATACTCTAAAGTATCATATGTATCAATACATTGAATTTTCTATATCAAATGAACAATGTGTATCGAAACATGATGTATCGACATAGAAAGTTTCAAGAGTATCAATATGTATCGAAACTCATGAATCATTCCAATTTTCATTTTAACATTCATACTTTTATAACAATTAACATCCATATCATACATACAGTCTCCAAAGTATCATAACCTTTTTAAATTTCTTCAAACATTCATCAAGCATTCATATAGCTTATTATAAACAATTTCCAAGCAATTTCCATAAATCAACATAGCTTTTTCAGATTGAACATTCATATCATATCATTGCATTCATATTATAACTTTTTCATGCACTTTTTCATGCACACATCTTCCATTCTCCCTCTTTTTGTCATCAACAAAAGGCATTTGAGAGAATAAATATTGATAATAGTTTAATGATAATAGGAATGGACATGTATCATAACAAGTGATGTATATATATGTAAAGCAAGTCAGTACATAGCATATGTGATCTTTACAGATGTGCCATGGTACGACAAAATAGTATCACACAAATCAAAATACAACAAGATAGAGTCCCAAAACATCAGTATAAATAGCCTAAACATCAAAGAGATGGGCTAAGATCATTAGTATCAGGGGAGGAACCAACCTCTAGTATACCTGGACTAGGTTTGAACTTGGGCAACTTAGGGTGGAGATCCCTAATCCTAGTCCTAGTAGGAGTAGATGTCCTAGTCACTTTAGTTTTAGCTTTAACTTTGGCTTTGGACTCTGACGATATAATGATAGGAGTAGGTCTGGCAGACGGTGGATCAAAAGATAGTGCCAAGGTGCTGGTGGTCAAAAGTATCTGGGTAGTCGGAGTCTATCCAACATCAGCAGATCTAGTAGCCTCTACACCAACCTCGGCCTCAACATCAGTAGGAACATCAGTAAACTATGTAGGCTCACTCTACTCATGATCAGTGCCAGTCTCAGTGCTAGGTGCTGTGGAAGTTGATGGAACATGCTGGCTGGCAGTAGAAAGCTATCTCAATATAGCCATAACATCATGAAAACCCTGCTGCATCTCGGACTGAAGTAAACTAATCCTCCTGTTAGTGTCAGTCATGAGACAAGATATCTCCTCCAAGACTCTTTGAAGTCTGACATCTGTATCATGTCTAGTAGCAGTAGGAGTCCTGACTGGTGAGTGAGGTGAAGTAGGAGCTGGCTCAGATGGTCCAGCCTCATTAGTCTGTGCCTTAGTCTCCTCACCATGTCCCTGAGCAGCCTGTGCATCATCATCTGAATCCTCTGAATGTGCTACAAGAACACCTGATGTCTTCCTGATCCAATTGCCATCAACTTTAATGAATCCAATCCTGGTAAGGGGTTTCACAGTGTATCTGTCAGTATGAAGCAACAGACGGCCCTCTCTGATCTGATCAACATGGGCATCCTGGAATAACAGTGTAAACACCATCCCATAAGGCAGATAGGCCCGTGCCCTCCGGGCTGCCTCCCTCATCTGAGATATCATAATAAATGGCAGGTTGAGGGGCTCCCCCTCAATCAGTCGCCTCATAAACATAAGGTCTCTCTCACTGACCCAGTCGAATCTCCCCGTCTGGGACAAGAAAATCCTGCTAATGATATTGTGCAACAGCCTCATTTCCAATGAAAGCTGATTTGCACTCACATGAATAATGCCCTTCACATTAGTTCTTTCCAATATCAGTCTGAGGGTCTTTATCTTCTCTTTTATAACCAAATAACATTCTCCTTTGGTATTTTTAGTAAACTTGAAAGCTTCTGCTCACTTATCTCTATGTGCTTTCCTTTAACTATCCCTTCTAAGTGAAAAGCTCCCAATGACATGTTCTCAAAAAGCTGACGAACTAGGTTTGGATATGTTGGAACATTTAGCAAACAAAAGTCCTTCCATCCTTGTTTTTCAAGCCAATCACCAATATGAAGTTGTTCTTGCTCCATAAAGTTAAAATCTATACATCTACCTGGGGTTACCTGTCGATTTCCCATAAGGATTACTTGCCGGGGTGCTTGAAGCTCTTCTTCCTGCTCAATAGGTTGCTCTTCTTCCAAAATCGTAGTGTCTAACCATCTCTTGGTCCTCCGTTCTTCCACCACAGTCCGAACTACCCTTCTTGCTTTCTTTGCCACAGCCTTGAGAGGTGCCATTGTAACAAGATTGAAGGATTCAAGGGGTTTAAGAGAGTTTTTGGAAGGTTTCCTAGAGTGGAGTGAGGAGTCGGCTAGGAGAGAACGGTCAAAACCTAAAAATACAATGAATAGGAAACACAGAAACCCTACTTAAAAAGGTTTGGCCCGACCTTCGAGTCGGCTCGCTGAGCGCCCAAATAACTTGAGTCGGCTCGAGCAAAAATCCAATCTAAAAGTCAAAATAGGTCAAACTTGGTTTCTAAAGGTTTTTTGAACCTAAAATAGGTTGTCCTATGCTCTAAAGAAAAATTTAAAATCTCAAGGTGATTTTTCCTTAATTTTCAAAAATTAGGTCAAACAGGTTCAGAATAGATCACATAGCTCTAATTCTCCTCTGATTTTCTCAAATCTATCTAGACTTAATGGTTTAGTAAAAATGTCTGCTAGTTGGTCTTCAGTAGGTACAAATTCTAGTTCAACAACATTGTTTAAAACATGATTACGAATAAAATGATGTCGAATTTCAATGTGCTTAGTTCGTGAGTGCTGAATTGGGTTTTTTGATAAATTAATAGCACTAGTATTGTCACATTTAATAGGAATTTTAGATTGCACAACACCATAATCTTCTAGTTGTTGCTTGATCCATAACACTTGAGCTCAACAGCTCCCAGCAGCTACATATCTGCCTCAGCAGTAGATAGTCCTATAGAGTTCTGTTTGCGACAGTGCCAAGAAATCAAGTTAACACCTAGAAATTGACAAGTGTAACTTGTGCTCTTTCTATCTATTTTACATCCTCCATAATCAGCATCAGAATAACTAATTAACTTCAATGATGTGTGTTTAGAATACCATAAGCCTACATTACATGTTCCTTTCAGATATTTAATAATTCTTTTAACAGCCATGATGTATGATTCTTTAGGATTAGATTGAAAACGTGCACACATACAAACACTAAATAGTATATTAGGTCTACTAGCTGTCAAATAAAGTAATGAACCAATGATACCTCGGTATAGCTTTTGATCAACATTTGTGCCATTTTTATCTTTGTCAAGTCTACATGCAGGACTCATTGGTGTCCACATACTTTGCTTGATTCCATGCCAAATTTCTTGATTATTTCTTTGACGTACTTGGCCTGGTTGATCAGGATATCTTCTTTAGTTTCTTTAATTTGAAGTCCAAGAAAGTAACTCAGCTCACCCATCAAGCTTATTTCAAATTCTCCCTGCATTAGCTTTGCAAAATCTTAACACAAAGATTCATCAATAGATCCAAAGATAATATCATCAACATATATTTAAACTACCAAGATATCATTATTCTTTCTTTGAATAAATAGTGTAATGTCAACACTACCTCTTACAAAATTATTAGTAATCAAGAACTTACTTAATCTATCAACCAGGCTCTAGGTGCCTGTTTCAAACTATATAAAGCTTTATTCAGTTTGAAAACATGATTTGGGAAAGTATGATCAATAAAACCTGGTGGTTGCTCAACAAAAACTTTTTCAGATAAAAAATCATTCAAAAAAGCACTCTTTACATCCATTTGAAATAACATGAAATTCATAAAACATGCATAAGCTAGTAGTAATCTAATGGCTTCTAATCTAGCTACTGGTGCATAAGTTTCATCAAAATCTATTCCTTCTTCTTGATTATATCCTTGTGCAACCAGTCTAGACTTATTTCTATTTACATTTTCATCTTCATCTAGTTTATTTCTATAAACCCACTTAGTGCCTATAATAGGATGATCATTGGGTCTTTCTACTAGGGTCCAAATATTATTTCTCCTAAATTGGTTTAATTCATCATGCATTGCTAACATCCAATTTGGATCAGTTTCGGCTTCTTCTATATTGTGTGGTTCCACATGAGAGACAAAAGCAATTAAATCATGTGCATCTTTATGTGCAGATCTAGTTTTAACACCTTGAGATGTGTCTCCTATAATTAACTTTTTAGGGAATGATTGTACATACCTCCATTCTTTAGGTATATCATCATGTTCTTTACTCACCTCTTCTTCATGCGGTTCACTTGATTGTTTGTCTTTGAGGGTTAAGTCTTTCATTCCATGTTGTAAAGTACCTGCATCATCATCAGCAAAGTCTTCCTTTCTCGAAGATGTAATGTCAGATTCATTGAAAACAACATAAACAAATTCTTCAACAGTCAAAGTTATTTTATTGAAACTCGATGGCTTTACTATTTAAAGAATATCCATGAAAAATAGTCTCATTGGATTTTGCATCGAATTTACCAAAATTGTCTTTTCCATTGTTAAGAACAAAACATTTGCATCCAAAAACATGAAAATACCTAATATTTGGTTTTCTATTGTTCCAAAGCTCATAGGAGGTTTTTCTGATAATAGGTCTAATCAAAACTATATTTAAAATATAGCATACGGTATTAACAGCTTCTGTCCAAAAATATTTTGGAAGATTTCCTTCACAAAGCATTATTCTGGACATCTCTTCCAAAGTACGATTCTTTCTTTCTACAACACCATTTTGCTGTGGTATTTTAGGTGCAGAAAAGTTATGATCAAATCCATGCTTTGTGTAAAAATGATCAAAATACTGATTTTCAAATTCGGTGCCATGATCACTACAAATTGAAATGACAGATAAATTTTTCAAATTTGTAACTCTTTTATAGAACTTTTTGAATACATTAAAAGTATCATCTTTATGTGCAATAAACAAAATCCATATGTATCTTGAAAAATCATCTACAATCACAAGTCCATATTTCATACCACCTAGGCTGGTAGTCCTAGTTGGTCCAAATAATTCCATATGAAGTAGCTCTAAGGGTCTAGTTATAGAAATAATGTTTTTAGGTTTAAAACTCTCCCTAACTTGTTTTCCTAACTGACATGATTCACAAATATAATCAAAATTGACTTTGAATTTAGGCAAATCTTTGACTAAGTCCTTTGAAATAAGTTTAGCTATGGTGTCCATACTAGCATGACCAAGTCGCCTATGCCATAGTAAACTTGATTCCTTGCTCTTGTCATTCATTGCTACAAGAATTGTATTACTTGACATAGCTAGATCATTAAGATCTATCAAATAAATGTTACCAAGTCTGTGTCCAATGAACTTAGTACTAGAGTCTAGTGGATCAACTACTATACACATTGATGACTTGAAGAATACATTAAAAACAATGTCACATAGCTGACTAATACTCAAAAGATTATGTTTTAACTTTTCTACAAGTAACACGTTTTCAATAAATGTAGGAGTAATTTTGATTTTACCAATACCGATTATCCTTCCTTTTCGATTGTCACCAAATGTTACTATTCCACCATCCTTTTGTTCTAGGATGAAGAATTGATCAATATCACCCGTCATGTATATTGAATAGCCACTGTCCAGATACCATCTTTTCTTTATTCTTGTGGCTGCAAGACATCCCTGCAAAACAATCATTTAGCAAATTTAGGTACCCAAGCTCTCTTGGGTCTTGCAATCATTTAGCAAATTTTGGTATCCAAGCTCTCTTGGGTCCTTGCAATTTAGTGGAAATGGTTCCTTTTGGAAACCAAACTTTCTTAATTTTCTTTTTGTCATTGTGTTTCAAACGACATCCAAAAGCTTTATGACCAATGTTATTATTTGCATAGCATACAATCTTTGAATTTGAATAATAACCATGAAATGATGCAAATTTAGGTCTAACTTGTTTTGAACTAATGAAATTAAGAGCATATGAAGTAGAAGCTAAAATTTGTTTGAAATAGAGCCTTTATAACCAATTCCAAATTTATTATTTATTTCTTTTTGATCTTTTAAAATTAATTCAAGTTTGGTAGAACTTAGGGTTAATTTTTCAACTAAGGGTTTCAATTTTTGAACTTCTTTCTTTAGGTCATCGTTTTCATTTTTCAAATCCTTATTTTTTTCAAAAAGCTCTTCTTTTTTAAATTTTCCCTTTGCAAAATTGTATTACTTGACATAGCTAGATCATTCAGATCTACCACATAAATGTTACCAAGTCTGTGTCCAATGAACTTAGTACTAGAGTCAAGTGGATCAACTACTATACATATTGATGACTTGAAGAATACATTAAAACCAATGTCACATAGCTGACTAATATTCAAAAGATTATATTTTAACTTTTCTACAAGTAACACGTTTTCAATAAACATAGGAGTAATTTTGATTTTACCAATACCGATTATCCTTCCTTTTTGATTATCACCAAATGTTACCATTCCACCATCCTTTTGTTCTAGGATGAAGAATTGATCAATATCACCCGTCATGTATCTTGAATAGCCACTATCCAGATACCATCTTTTCTTTATTCTTATGGCTGCAAGACATCCCTGCAAAACAATCATTTAGCAAATTTAGGTACCCAAGCTCTCTTGGGTCCTTGCAAGTTAGTGAAAATGGTTCCTTTTGGAAACCAAACTTTCTTAATTTTCTTTTTGTCATTGTATTTCAAACGACATCCAAAAGCTTTATGACCAATGTTATTACTTGCATAGCATACAATCTTTGAATTTGAATAATAACCATGAAATGATGCAAATTTAGGTCTAACTTGTTTTGAACTAATGAACTTAAGAGCATATAAAGTAGAAGCTAAAAATTTGTTTGAAATAGAGCCTTTATAACCAATTCCAAATTTATTATTTATTTCTTTTTGATCTTTTAAAATTAATTCAAGTTTGGTAGAACTTAGGGTTAATTTTTCAACTAAGGGTTTCAATTTTGAACTTCTTTCTTTAGGTCATCGTTTTCATTTTTCAAATCCTTATTTTTTTCAAAAAGCTCTTCTTTTTTAAATTTTCCCTTTGCAAAATTGTATTACTTGACATAGCTAGATCATTAAGATCTACCACATAAATGTTATCAAGTCTGTTTCCAATGAACTTAGTACTAGAGTCAAGTGGATCAACTACTATACACATTGATGACTTGAAGAATACATTAAAAACAATGTCACATAGCTGACTAATACTCAAAAGATTATGTTTTAACTTTTCTACAAGTAACACGTTTTCAATAAATGTAGGAGTAATTTTGATTTTACCAATACCGATTATCCTTCCTTTTCAATTGTCACCAAATGTTACTATTCCACCATCCTTTTGTTTTAGGATGAAGAATTGATCAATATCACCCGTCATGTATATTGAATAGCCACTGTCCAGATACCATCTTTTCTTTATTCTTGTGGCTGCAAGACATCCCTGCAAAACAATCATTTAGCAAATTTAGGTACCCAAGCTCTCTTGGGTCTTGCAATCATTTAGCAAATTTTGGTACCCAAGCTCTCTTGGGTCCTTGCAATTTAGTGGAAATGGTTCCTTTTGGAAACCAAACTTTCTTAATTTTCTTTTTGTCATTGTGTTTCAAACGACATCCAAAAGCTTTATGACCAATGTTATTATTTGCATAGCATACAATCTTTGAATTTGAATAATAACCATGAAATGATGCAAATTTAGGTCTAACTTGTTTTGAACTAATGAAATTAAGAGCATATGAAGTAGAAGCTAAAAATTTGTTTGAAATAGAGCCTTTATAACCAATTCCAAATTTATTATTTATTTCTTTTTGATCTTTTAAAATTAATTCAAGTTTGGTAGAACTTAGGGTTAATTTTTCAACTAAGGGTTTCAATTTTTGAACTTCTTTCTTTAGGTCATCGTTTTCATTTTTCAAATCCTTATTTTTTTCAAAAAGCTCTTCTTTTTTAAATTTTCCCTTTGCAAAATTGTATTACTTGACATAGCTAGATCATTAAGATCTACCACATAAATGTTACCAAGTCTATGTCCAATGAACTTAGTACTAGAGTCAAGTGGATCAACTACTATACATATTGATGACTTGAAGAATACATTAAAACCAATGTCACATAGCTGACTAATACTCAAAAGATTATATTTTAACTTTTCTACAAGTAACACGTTTTCACTAAACGTAGGAGTAATTTTGATTTTACCAATACCGATTATCCTTCCTTTTTGATTATCACCAAATGTTACTATTCCACCATCCTTTTGTTCTAGGATGAAGAATTGATCAATATCACCCGTCATGTATCTTGAATAGCCACTTTCCAGATACCATCTTTTCTTTATTCTTGTGGCTGCAAGACATCCCTGCAAAACAATCATTTAGCAAATTTAGGTACCCAAGCTCTCTTGGGTCCTTGCAAGTTAGTGAAAATGATTCCTTTTGGAAACCAAACTTTCTTAATTTTTTTTTTGTCATTGTGTTTCAAACGACATCCAAAAGCTTTATGACCAATGTTATTACTTGCATAGCATACAATCTTTGAATTTGAATAATAACCATGAAATGATGCAAATTTTGGTCTAACTTGTTTTGAACTAATGAACTTAAGAGCATATAAAGTAGAAGCTAAAAATTTGTTTGAAATAGAGCCTTTATAACCAATTCCAAATTTATTATTTATTTCTTTTTGATCTTTTAAAATTAATTCAAGTTTGTTAGAACTTAGGGTTAATTTTTCAACTAAGGGTTTCAATTTTTGAACTTCTTTCTTTAGGTCATCATTTTCATTTTTCAAATCCTTATTTTTTTCAAAAAGCTCTTCTTTTTCAAACTGAACAACTTTGAGTCTTTCACATACTAAGTTTAGTTCCCTTTGCAAAATTTTGTTTCTTTCACAAAATTCATTTTTGTCTTTTTCACATACATCACATTGATTTTTTAAATTTCTTATTTTTAAACCAGCTTTTTTGTATTATACCAATAATTCACAAAAAGCATTATGCAATTCATCATAAGTGAATTCTAAATTAGGTTCAAAAGTATTTACCTTGTCCTCCAAACCTATAAGATAGATTTGTGCAGTTTTTGTTGTCTCTTCATCCTCTTCAGTGGATGTAGTTTCATCATTATCACTCCAAGCAGCAAGCATTGCCTTTTCTTCTTTTGGTGAATACCATTTTCTTTACTTCAGGACAATCAGGATGGATGTGTTCCGGCTTCTTTCATCCATAGCAGATAGGTACTTGATCTTTATCTTTATCTTTATCTTTTCTTTATCTCTTTCTTTTTCTTTTCCAAAATCACATTTTCTATAATGTTTTCTCCATCTATTTGTTTTTCTTCTGCCCATGAATCTTTTGAATTTCCTCATGACTTGGGCAATTTTATCATTTCCAAGATCATCATTATCTGATGAATCATATTCTTCATTCTTATCTTCCTCAGTAGCTTTAAATGCAATGGCCTTCTTTCTTTTTGTATCTTCTTCAGTTCTTTATTGCATAGCCAATCATGCATGATCAAGGATCCATGCAGTTCATCTAGTGGCAGTGTATTTAAATCCTTTGCTTCTTGGATAGCAGTCACTTTGGCTTCCCACTTATCTGGTAAAGATCTTAAAACCTTTTAGACAAGATCAGCATTATAATAAGTTCTACCAAGACTCTTGAGACCATTTATGATATCAGTAAAACGAGTATACATTGCAGATATAGTCTCACTAGGATCCATCTTAAATAGCTCATAATTATGTACAAGAAGATTAATATTTGATGTTTTAACTTGAGAAGTGCCTTCATGTGTGATTTCTAGTTTATCCCAAATTTCTTTAGCAGAATTGTAAGTTGAAATCCTGTTAAACTCATTTGCATCCAAAGCACAATATAATAAGTTCATTACTTTGGCATTTAGTTCAGCTAATTTCATATCATTCTCGTCCCAATCCTCTTCTGGTTTGGGAATCTCTACATCATTAACTTTAATTGTGGGTGTGCGAGGTCCTTTCTTAATAATTTTTCATAAGTGAAAGTCTACGGCTTGAATGTATATCTTCATTCTTACCTTCCAATAAGTGTAATTAATTTCGATGAAAAGTGGAGGTCTATTTGTGGATTGACCTTCGGCCAATGAAGTGTTCATGGGATGTGCCATATATCTTTACTCTAACTAACTTTTAGAGACTCTGCTCTGATACCACTTGTTGCCCAGGTGGCTTTCCAAGAGGGGGGGTGAATTGGGATTTGAAAAACTTTTCACAATTATGTGCACTTTGAAATTCTTTTATGTTGTGGTGTAATATGTAATGTGAAAGTAATTAAGTAAAATCAATAAAGCAAGTAAAGCACAATCACAAACACCAAGATATAGAGTGGTTTGGAGCAACCGGCTCCTACGTCCATTACCCAAGCACCACTTGGGATTTTCACTATATCCCCCAACCGAAATACAGTCGGATTATTTTACCAGGCTCACAATCCAAACCTATACACTTTGGTTTTACCGGGATCACCAAAGAAATCCTAACACTTGGTTTTATACCGGGATCACCAAAAATCCAACTTAGATTTTACAAGGTTCACCTAAAAACCTTCAACTCTCTCTTAAGACACATCCCCTTGCTATTCTTAGAGAGTAAACAAGAATAAAGGAATGATAAATATGCAACTACAACAAACCAAGTTTGTATAAGTGTTGCCGATGTAGATCAAGATGAAGTCAAGCCTTGAATGCTCTTCAATGCTCTTCAAGCCGCTTCTTCCCTTCTTTAATGAGTGGATTCAATGATGGAGTAGAGTTGTTGAAGCTTTGAATCCCACTTGAATGCTCTTTGAGGTAGGTAGTTGAGTGACTTGAAAGCTCTTAGATTTCTCAAGGAAATTCAACAATAAAGCTCTAATCATTGTTTAATCTTTTAAAAATAATCTCCTTTATAGTTTTCCATGAGATATGGCTGTTGTAGGGCCTTGAGATTCGTGAAATGGCCGTTGGAGATAAAATGGAATTCAAATTTCAACTTCAGAAACTAGCCATTGGAGTGCAGAAAATGGCTCCACGAGTCAGCTCGAGTTCCAGGAGTCGGCTCGATGTCTCATATAAGATAATATAATTTTCTATAGGAGCCAGCTCTTCTGGCAAGAGTCGGCTCTTCCCTTCAGACACTTCAAAATTATGAATACCTAGAGTCGGCTCTTAGAGACAGAGTTGGCTCAGATTCTCAAAACTTCAAAATACCTAACTCTAGAAGAGTCAGCTCTTGGGGCAGGAGTCGGCTTTTGCAAATCTTCAAAAAATGCTTTAAGCTTCTCCAAAATCTTCAACATTGAATCAACTAGAAGCTAATCTACATACTTTATAATTTTTACAATTTTTAAGCCCTTTTTCAAGATTACAAGATTGATAAGTTTAGGGCTTTTACAAGTTCAAGCTCATAAATCTTTATACACAATTGAACTACCCTCAAATCAGTTTGAAAACCATTTTTCACTTAAGGTAACCAATTTCCTGCAAAATTTCTTAAATAATTGAAAAGAATTAGTATCAAATACATTATCCAATATTTTGTGATCATCAAAATCATTCCGGGGTCAACACATATCCCCAGAAGGAGATAGATAGACTCGCAAACCCCATCATGGACTGAACTATGTCAATAAGGTTCGATTCCTCCTTTTATACACTCCATTATGCTGAGGTGTCCTAGGAGGAATCATTATGAGAGAATCCTAATCTCTTCCAAATATGTCATAAATTTACTGGTAAAGTATTCAGCTCCTCGATTAGATTGAATGATTTTGATATACTTATCATTTTATTTTTCTACTTCATTATGAAATTGTTTGAACATCTCAAACAACTCTGACTTATGTCTCATTAGGTGACATATCCATACTTCGATAGATCATTAATAAACATGATGAAGTACTGATATTCACCTATGGCTAAAGTGTTCATGGGTTTACATATATCAGAATGTATTAGACTCATAATCTCAGTGGCTCTTTTTTCCTTTCCAATAAAAGGTGACTTAGTCATCTTCCCAAGAAGACATGATTCGCAGGTCGGTAAGGATTCAAAATCATTGACCTTGAGGATTCCCTCTTTAGATAACCTGTTCATCTTATTCTTGTTGATATGACCTAGCCTACAATATTAAAGGTAAACATCAGATACATTTTTATCATAGAATATTTATTGGATGTGTACATTACATTCATAGGCTATGATAAAATATAAATGTCATTCTTTAGTTGTCCATACATTACAATAACATCATTCAAAATGATATCACAATAACTATCTTTTATTGATAAATAATAACTATTTTTGGCCAAAAGATCTACAGAGATCACATTCATAAAAAAATTAGGATAATAGTGACAATCACAAAAAATAATGACAGTAGATTCAAAAATAAAATATAGACTATTTCTACAGCTAGAACTGGAACAAATCTTCCATCTCCAAATTCAGGAATTTCTCAACATCTTCAAATCTTCTACTGACTTGAAGTCCTTATAATGAATTGCAAATATTAATATAGCTTTTGATATCTAATACCTAGGTAGTAATATCACAAATAAAAAAATTACAAGGTATTATCATATAAGTACCTTGTCCAGCATTGCCTTACAGGTTTTTCTTTTTTCTTGGCTTGTTTGGGTCCAGCAAGGTAATGTAAAGAGAACAATTCTTCTTTATGCATCCCTGCTTCTTACAATAGAAGTATTCATCTTGGGTCTGGTCGGCTTTCAACTTCTTGGTCTAACCTGGCTTAGTCACAGAGTACTTTGCATCTTTTTTTTATTTTTCTTTTTCCTTTCTTAAAGGGATGACACCCTGTTGAACCTCTCACTACATTCACCAATCCCTTATGGAGCTGATGATCCTTCTTATAGGTTTGTAGTCACCCTAACAAACCATGATGTTTATTGCAATCCTAGTCATTCTATAATGATCAAGAAAATCTATATAGGCTTTGACAAAGAATTGAGGATTGCATCCTTCCCTTGCTATTCATACAAGGAAAACCTAAGTTTGCTTAGGTGCTCAATCAGTTCGATCATGTACAATACATGATCAATGACCGAGGCCCCTTCTCTCATCCTTGTGTTAAAAATGGTACAAGATATTTTGTACCTTTCAACATCATCGGCAGTGCCGAAGGATTCTTTTAATACTTGAAGTATGTCCTCTAGCTGAGCATCCTTAAACTTATGATTCAGTTCATCATTCATGGATGTTTGCATAATACAACGTATCATGGTTCGGTCACTAAGCCACTTCTGGTAAGTATCTTAGACTGCACCACGAGCATTCTGAGTAGGCTCCTCAGGTACTAGATCTATTAGCATAAATAGAATCTGTTCGTGTTCCAGGACTATTTTCATTTTTCAATAACAGTTATCAAAATTGGATCTCGATATTTTTTATTGTCTAGCAATGAATGGAGTGACAAAGTGTTGGCAATATTAATCTGAAAGGAGAACAAGACCTAATTAGTATATGAATCATTTAATCCTAAATACTTGGACTTTAGTATAAAGGTTTTTTCATTATTTTTGATCAAATTGGTAGCCTCTATCTCCAATTCGAGGAATTTCACCAACTCCTTAGTAGGTACTAATATCCAATAGACTACATTTGAGCCCAACTTTGGTCGACTACTCATATGCATCTAAAGATAGGTTCTTAACTAATTATTTCTCTAAAAGATTTTTGATAATAATTTTATCCTAGGAGCTAATCAATAAGCCTTTGGGCTACCACTGGACGTCCTGGTTAGGTCTAACTATTAACATGATAGGACCGAGAGCTTCTAACCAATGATTTCCAAGCCCAACATTGGCATGCCAACCTGACCATCATTTAGAATGAAGTGACTAAGTTATCATAATATGAATAATAATTCTAATAGCTAGATGAGCACCAGGTCTTTGGACCTCCAATGATCATCTTAACTATTGGACTCATTATCACTCTCTTAACAAAAGGCCATGACTCAATCATCTCCATAATTTTATCACTTAAGGGACTTAATAATTTTAGAATGCTTAATTAGAGAAAAGAAAAGAAAACATGGTCTAAACAACAATCATCCTAATGATTTCATCAAGTGATGAGGGTCAAATCACATTAGTCCAAGGGTACCTAGATCAGTTAAACTAATCTTCCTTTCTAGCATGGGTTTACTCAAATTGATAAGATGTCTAATCAAATTTTGATTGACCAAACTGGCCAGGTAAATGAGATTGATGTGAGGGTTCCACCATTAACCTCTTTTCTTAGACACCAATTGAGTTAGCAAAGTAAGAGGTAGCCCTAATTAATGACCATGATCAAATGCCAAACTTACCTTGACACTAATTGGTTCATCAATTTTTATTAGACCAGTCTAAGGCTCGGGTCTAACCACTGATCTAGAAGTAGGTCCATTTGATAGTGTAGACTTGATCAACCTATCACTATAGAATTGATTTAGAAACCTTTTGACCTAATTCTAATCAATTTTTGGTTAGTTTAAATAAATTCTTCTAAGATCCATATTAATTAGATTCTAACCCTAGGTCTAACCGGACAATTTAACTTGATTTGAGCTAACCCAAAATCCAAATTTTATGAATTGAGTTTTGATTTTTAATTCAAATTCTAGATCCAATCAACTCTTATTTATAATAATTAATCATGATATATTTTACTAAAATTAGATCTAAAATTTTTACATGCATCATATACTGATAAAATAATTTTAGATCTACACTACACAATTTACTGCAATTATTGAAATTAAGTTTACAATTTATATTCTAACCATAAAACCTGATATAAATAACTTAATTTTAGATTAATAATAGTAAAATAATCAAGATTAAACTATTAGAAATCAGTTCTAGATTATCAAAATAATTTTCATAAAAATATTCTTTCACCTCGCTTGTTCATGGGATTTAATCACAAGCGGCACCTCTACATGCTATAAGAATTCCCATTAAATAGAAAGAGATGGCCTTTAAACCCTACTTTTCTCATATAACTGAATCGCCATGGTGATCAACCTAATCTGAAGTAGTTACTCTGATTAATATTTAGATTTACATCTAATCAAATCAAGTCAAGAACTTGGGGCTTTGATATCACTGTCAAAAAACTAGGATAGGGTTTCATACATGGATTTTTTTTATAAAACCAGCAGAAGCAAATAAGATTTAAAATAATTTTAATCTCTAAATCATGCATTAGAGCAATTCTAGAAATCTATCCTACAAGATCATGAAAGGATATGAAAAGAGTATAGATGCTAAAATAAAATCAGCATGCATCATTTAACCGATGCATGCTATAGATCTAATATGCAACCATAAATAGGATCAAATCCCATACTTCATCACGGGTTGATGAACACAGCTACGGATGGAGCATGGTAGAAGGTATGGACATAACATCATAACCACACAGGATATCTGGCCTTTACAAAAGGTACACACGAAGTTATGAGAAATTACCTTTTCTAGAGCTCAAAGGCTGTGGATGGCTTATCTAAAAAAATTTCCTTTGAATTTTTCTTGATTCCTCCAAGAAATGAGAAGATGGAGGATGAGGAGGATTAGTTCAAGGAAGAGAAGGAAACTCAAACCAATTTTTTCTATTCTATTTTCCTTCCTTTCTTTCTCTCTTCTCCCTAGCACCAAGAAGGAACTCCCATGCTCAACTAGTTTTCATGTCCCACTCCTACATTTTTATAGTGTTTCTCATCTAAAACCCACAAAAATCCTTCTCTTATATTTTTACAAACCATGAAAAATCCAATAAAAATAGTTGTATGGGGATTAGGATAAGATATTAGGGTAGGTTTATAAGTTCTATTTGGATTAGGAGTTTGACTTATTTAAAGCCTATCCAAATTAAATTTAAATCAATTCAAATAAATTTTAAAATTTATCTAAATTAATTCTAACCCAAAAGGGACTAAAAATCCAAGATCCCTAGGTTTGACTTGGTCAAACTTAATTCTAATTTAATTTAATTTAGTTTGATCTATTCAAATAGCTTGAACCTAATCTAATTAGACTTTAATTAAATTTAATTAATCAAAAAATTAATTAAGTCTAAATCTAAATTAAATTAAGATAAAATTCTTAGCGATTGGGTCATTGAATGACCTAATCAAGTGAAATCTAATTGAACCAAATTCAAATGGGTTTGACCAAATCTTTTTACTCAATAAATTGATCCAATTAGAAATCTAATTACCAATTAATTTTTCTAATATTAATTAATAATTAATTAATTACTTATTTATAACTTTTGTATATGGTAAATTGTTGATCATATTTATAATTTTGCCACTGGATTATTCTTAATCATCGATCAACCATCATGATCAATTAAAATCTTTTATTGTATGACCTCTTAGGTTCAAACCCTAAGTCGATAGCTCAGGAATGATTTTCTGAACTAGTTGATGCGACCATCTAGCAATGATGCTCGACGTGTAATAGGTCGAATGATGGTAAAGTAATATTCAAGAACCCAGGCTATAGTTACCATATTATTCATCCCTTTGACCTAATGCTCAGGTTGAATTCAGAGTCAACTATCAACTTTGAATAAGCACATCCGAATGTGCCTTATGTGCTAAATCTTGTGACTCCTCACCAAGATCACTCAGGCCTAGGTTTTGTTAAGTTAAAATATTGCTAAGCATTTACTTTAGTAACTTAGAGTGGTCAATCCATTCTTGACTCAACACCATTTTAACAAGTACTTGACTACACCTAGAAACCTTCCATCATTGGATTAGAAATCTAGACAGTTCGGCATTAAAGTACATCGAGTTGCTTACCAAGTCAGCATGATAGTCTCAGGTCAGAGGGAATTTATATCCATACCCTTTCTGCAGGATACTCTTGATAGCAGAGTACTTCATAAAGTTGGTCACTGTTCAGTGAGAGTACTTCTACTCTCATCTACATGCCATCCCAGTATCTTATACTCCTTGATTCAGAGGATAACCAACCTATATGGTACACAATGATCAATTCATAATAAACATTGTCATCCTAGATAACAACGTATAATTTGGTTGTGAATCAAATTAAGAACCACTTGATAAATCCTCTATTATCGAATCAATGTAGTTCTAAGGACTTCAACACATTAGAGTTCATAGAAAGATGACAAATAGTATTGAGCTGCCAAAAATAATATTTATTTATTAGTAATTTATATATATTTACAAGATAGCTCAATCATCTATATCTAAATTGTTTGGCTTTAGGACACTTTTCTCAACTGGCTCAACTCTGACAAGTGTGCTTTAGGGATTTCCTCAGGGAAGTTCCTAGGTTTCATGGTATCTCACTATGGAATCAAAGCAAATCTCGAGAAGCTCCAGGCAATCCTGGAAAAACATCCCCTAGAAGCTGAAAGGAGGTCCAATGCCTTGTGGAGTGGGTTGCTACACTAAGCCAGTTTGTGGTGATGTCTAGCGATAAGTGCCTACCCTTCTTCAAGGCCTTGAGATAGATCAAGAACTTCTAATGGATAGAGGAGTGCCAGACTACCTTTGAATAGCTCAAGACCTACCTGGCCATTGTGCCACTCCTTACAAAGCCAGTTGCGAGGGAAACACTCTATCTTTATTTAGCCATCTCCCCAATAAGTGTTGCCAGACCTAGAGGAACTAGCAACCCCTTGAGACCTAGGTGAAGATATTTTCCAATCGATAACATATTAGGTACTAGGCTGAACTATTCTAGATTATGTAGAGATATGTAGGACATCATAGTTCCATGTAGCAAACATGAAGAAATAAATTAAAAAATGAAAGATTCTTATTCATTTCTTGGAAAAAGATGGGAGAAGTACAAAGTCATGGAAGAAGTCAAAGTCAATAAGTCCTAGGGCCTTCCTCAATCTCTCCCTCCTATGCCTTGTTGCACGGACAATCTCCTTATGTGTAGTATTGTGTTGGACAAGTAGCTCGGTTGGCCCTCCTTCTTTAGGGAAAAGACCCTGCATGATGAGCTCGAATATCCTGAAGCTGAAGTTATACTCTTGCAGGACCGCCTCATCAATCACACTAGATAAGCCATGAGCCTCCCTACTGGTCAGATGATCGCATGCACTCTTAGGAGGCCTATAATCGTTGGTGCCTACGCTTCACTGACCCCCTGAAGTATGGGCGAGCTTTGTCTCGAGATGATCAATCTTCATCTCTGCCTTGACCACGTGGGCCCATAGTGCTACTAGATGGTGAGCATCATCCACCCTAGTCGCCTGCTTAGATGCCATGGCCTCTTCTGCATTTATCAATCTTCCTCATAGGAAGGCCAGTTTGTGTAGTAGGTCTCTGGTTGGTTTGGCAGACCATCCATACCCTGTAAGCCCTTCCCATCACCGGTAGCCTCATCTCCTGAAGAAAATATTGCCTTGCCCTCTATTGCAAACACCTCGCCAGCAGCACCCTAGATGACATGCTTGCCTTGTGCCACGTCCACTTCCATGAATACCTCACCAGTAGCAATAAGTAGTCCACACTACTTGTGAGAAAATTCTACCACTACAGCCTCACCAATGATACCGGATAATGTGCCAAGCCCATGAAGCATGTTGCCTACCGACGAACCAGAAACTTCCTATTGTGAGGCCACAACTCTCCACTGCCATTTTCAGTTAGAGCCTCTATGATGGCCCCAGCAGGAACCTTAGGATCCTCCATCTGTATGCCTAAGAAAATTTTGGTTGCTGCCACCAAAGCTTCACCCATGGTTGACCTTGTCCTGGCACCCTTCAAGAACCAGGGAAAATTATAATTGGCAACCTTTAGCTCCCGAACAAGGTCCTTGTTCATACTTGTGTACAGGTCTAGTTGGTGCTCAGCTATTTAACAATCCTCCGTCACTACAGAACAATCATGCTCTGTAGAGGTGCACAGCTCCTCTACAACTTTCAATCTGTGCTTGCCATCATCAAGCTCTCTCTTCATGCTTTCAACTTCCCCCATAGCCGTATGGTACTAGTTTTAGCCACTTATTAGAAAAATGAAGCCATCAACCATGCTGAAAGAATGAACTTATAGCCATGATAGACACTACCCCACCTGCAAGCTTTGGGTAAGGCAGTCGATTGGCCACTCGAGTAGCAGGTTGGGGATCTTGCTGGTGCAAGGTGAAGAGTCTTGAAGCTGATCAATGCTGATATCTCTGGTCACCATGGAGAGTGCCCTTGATGGACAGGCCACCTCTGGAAGTGCTAATGAAGATGTATCAGGCCCCTCATCTCCACCAGTCTTGCCTGTGGTCTCTCTTGTCACCTCAACTACAAGCAACTCGACCATGGCAGAGAGAACTTTGGCCATTGCCTAGCAAGTACTATAGTTCCTCCTACCATGCAATCTAACAACATTCCATTGGTGGCTGGGAGAACTTTTATTACAACCTTGGTCACTGAAGGATCCATCATGATAGGTTCCATTTCTTTGGCTACCTATGCAATGACTAGTTTCCCTTGTACTATAGACACTACAAGCTTGGTCACCTATGGTTTCCCCTCTTCTAGAATGAAGGGGGCTACAGGAGAAGCAATGGCTGGAGTTACCTCCAATATCCCAAGGTCCATGGGGACAAACAAAGCTACTATTGCCCTTCCAATTGGGATGTCAGCCCTAGGATCGAAGGTGGACACCATTGAGACCACATCAACAATGCCACCTAAAGAAGTTAGAACCACTTTATCCATGATAGCATCCTTCTTCCTTGCTCCAGCTTCACCTTCACTTCTCTTTCACTTCTCTGACTCCTTCTTGGCGAGGCCCCCGATCAGTTCAACTAGTGTGAATTTGAACTTCATTGCCTAATCAATACAACAATAAGCAAGATCAATCTGCAAGAAAATAAAATAAGAAGCAAAGCATACTGAAACTGGAGTATGATAATGATTGAATTCCAATTCAACAAATTTCCAAGTATTTTATACAAAGCCATAGTGGCCAAGACAAAGAAAGGAAATACAAGGAGAAGCAAAAAAGATGCACAAGCTAATCATGGAATTCCAATCTGATCTTCTCCAACTCCTGCATCCTCCCCACCAAAGCTCGAAGAGTCCTCATTTCTGCCTCAAGGTAATTCCATTTTTAGCTTCCTACCATCAACATCTGGGAATAGTTTGGTGACTTGTCCCTTTAGGAACTTGAAGCTCTATCTAAAAGTATTCTTGCTAGCTTCTAGTACCCCTAAACAGTACTCTTCCCAGGCATTAAAGGCCTCAACCGCCTTCATCGTCGCTTAGAAAGCCAGTGCCTCTGCTACCCATGCCTCCTCTTGCATGACTGAAGCTCGATCTTGGGCATCACATAGTGCTTCCTCTGTTTCCCAGTTAGCAATGCAAGAGGGGGGTGAATTGGGTTTCTAAAAATTAAATGCAAATGTGTGAACCAATTCAATAAACAACTTAAGTGCAATAAGATGCAAGAGTAAAGTACTCTTAAAGAGTATGCAGCAAAAATTTAAATGCAATAAATGTAAGAGCAAGAGAGAAAGACAAACAATTATAAACATAATCCAAGTATAGTGGTTCGGTGCTTTCCAATGCACCTACATCCACTTCTCAAGGTCCACTTGGGAATTCCTTATAATCTCTGTCGATTATAGCCGATTAGTTTTCCGGGCTCATTAATCAAAATCCCTTTTGGTTTTTACAAGACTCACCAAAAAAAACCTCTTGGTTTTCAAAGGCTAACCAATAACCTTCTTGATTTTCAACTAGGCTTACCAAAAACCTCCTTGGTTTTTAATAGGCTAATCAATAACCTCCTTGGTTTTCAAAGGTTAACCAATAACCTCCTTCATTTTCAATAGGCTAACCAATAACCTCTTTGGTTTTCAATAGGCTAACCAATAACTTCCATAACAAAAGAAAGAGTTAAAGTAAAGTAACAAGAAAAGCTTTCTTAATAAAAGTAGATATCTCTTTGAAGCTTTGAGGAATTGTTTGTCTTCAACTTGATGAAGCCTCAATCAATGCTCAAGAATATTGGACTTGAATGCTCTTGAAGGCTTTGAATGCTTTGAGACTTCTTTTTTCTTTAAGGTGGTTGCTCTTAATGAATGAGGGTGAATGCACTTGCTTTTCTTTTTCTATTATTGATCCTCTTGTGTTCCAATTAAATTTGAATCACTTAAATACCATCCTAAGGCCTCAAAGTCAGTTTATGATCATTAAACATGAAAAACTAGCCGTTGGAAGCCAAGAGGGCCAAGTTTTGCATTTTAAAAACTAGCCATTATTGTTCCTAGAACTCTAAATGTCGACACTTCAATCTATGTGTCGACACTTAGGGTCGATACTAAGTTTAAATTTCTTCATTGAAGCTCTCCAAAATTCTCATGTGAGTCGACACTTCTTCTGGTGAGTCGACACTTGACATCTATGAGTTGACACTTCAGGCAAGTCTTCAATTTCAGCAAGTTCTATATCAAAATTTTTTCAAGCTTTGAGCCGATCCTTGAGTCGACACCTCGAGTCGACACTTGACTGGCATGGTTGATACTTCAACTGTGCCATCTGAAACTCTTTTTGCATACCGGCTTGAGTCGACACTTTCACTATCATGAGTCGAAACTTGAGTTGTGAGTTGATACTTTGCGTCGACACTTGCTGAGATTTCTTTAAAAACTATTGAACCTCTACTAAAACTAATTTGTACTGGACTATCTAAGTCCTTTCAAGCAAACTTCAAGTACTTAAGTCCATTGAAAATTGATCTTTCATTCATGGAAGGGACTTCTTTATTTTTGACAAGCAATCAAATCTTGTTGAGTTGATGAGTACATTTTTCTATGAAAATATACTTTAAAAAAATAGTTAGTACTCAACTTATACTTAAGTATTTTGTTTATCATCAAAATCAATAATGGAGTAAACATCCTCCACTACCCAAGCTCTTGCCTTGACTTCCATAGCCTTCACCTCAGCATTGGCGACCCTCCCATTAACCCCAGCACCCTTGGCCTTAGCCTCACCACTGTCTAGGCTTTAGAAAGTTTCTTATCCCTCTAACCCCGCACCTCTGTTAATGAACAATAGAGTTTTGCATAGTCCGCTATGTTGTTGTCAAGACAAAAAGATGTGACTTGCAAGGAGGCCTTGGCCATGTCTTCCCTCTCCTTCTCAATTGCTAGTTGATTATTGGATAGATTGAGTTTCTGGACTGCTTCATTGCACTCCCTCTTTGCCATCTCGGTAAACTTCCATGACATCTTTGCCTCCTTGAGAAGGCGGTCCATATATTGCAACAAGCCCTAGGCTTCCATACAGCCCTGTATCTAGATATCATATTCAAAAATAGGTCTAAATTCTCAAAGGAGGACTATCATCCAAGCCCTTAGGCAAAAGACTCACTGACACGGTAACTCGGATGATACACTGCAGGCCCTCCCTGTGCTCCTTGCAAGTGCTTCTTCCTTGATCTCCGAAGGGATGGAGTCCTTGAGGAACCTAAGGCATGTGTTCACCCCAAGCAGGTGATCTTGCTAGGGATAGAAACACCTTCTGGAGCATCAAGAGACCTCACATCTTCATCTCTGCCAGTATTAGTTAGAGGGGTTGCTGCCCGCTTCACCTTAGTGATGGCCGCCTAGGCCTTCACCACCGACCAGGTCACCTGCATTGGGGATTCAATTATCGATGCTAGAGCTTCACCGGCCTCTGCCCATGTTTCCTTAATGGCCACTAGCCCCTCCTCTTTTCCCTCTAGAGCTTCACCAATACCAGCTATGGAGATGCCCCCTAAGTCAAGGGATGCCACAACCTCTATTGCTGCTCCTATTATCGGTGCCTTATTGGAGCACGAAGCAGGATCCGAGGGAAAAGATGGTCCCCTACTCTTCTTTGCCTTCCCCGCCCCCTTTATTGGGGCAAAGAATGTGCCCTCTTCCCCTTCAGGTCAGTTGAAGGTGGTGGAGAAGGTTCGTTTATGGTTGGTAGCTTATCATGAATCATCAAGACCGCATCAGAAGACAAAGTTATCCTAGTTTGAAAGAAACAAATTAATAAGGGACTATTTATCAAAAAGTTGGTAGGGACCTACCTTGGGACAAAGAAGCTCCCATCGCATAAGGGGCCTTAAGCTGGCTCTTTGAAGGAAGAGCATCATATGGTGAGACCTGTATTGGTGATAGCTCATCTCTACTCCGATTCTTGCAACATCGGAGGACCTAACAATCACGAAGGCTCTATCTTGCCCTAGCATCCAAGGAACAACCACGAAGATGGAGAAGCCATAAAAAAGAATCATGACTTCCAACCCCATAGTTTAACTAGACTAGAAGGGAAGCTAAAAACCTTGTAGGGGGAGACATAGTGCCACCCCTGGGAGGCCTTCACCTAAAAGAAATAGTATAACACCCTCGTCATGGGTTCCATGCAATGATGAACCATCAAACCAAAGAAGCTAAAAATGGCCATTAAGGCATTGGAGACCAACTATGCTGGGCACAGGTTATGCCACTACAATAGTTCTGCCATTACTGGAAGCATGGGAATCCCGAGACCCAAATCCAATGACTCCTTGTGAACGGTGACCCTTGTCACCGTCCGCCTGGTGATCTGCACATTCTTCCTAGGAACCTCAAGGCGGATGCCCATTGCAAGGATAAACTTCTTCCCTAATTGGAGGACCTTCTCCTTGATCAGGATGGAGGCCACAGTTTCAAGTGTCATGCTTAGCTTCTCTGCTCCCATTATCACCTCACATCTAAAGTAAGATCAAAAAAAGAAGGGGAAAAGAAAGATAGGAAAACCCACTACAGATAGTCACCGGTATGCCTCTCCGACTGTTTGGAAGATTTTCTCCTCTTTCTTCTCACTCCACTACTTGGATCCATGAGAATGTGAGGGGCCTAACCAGCCCCCGTGTGCTCATATATATATATATATCCATCGAAAGGACATGTCCATTCTCCAAAGAAAAGGCACCAGTTTCAATCTAGATAATCGATGCACCCCACTTCAATTTAGCATTAAAGGCAATATCCTGGGAGGGGCATGTCATAACATCCTAGGCAGATGGCCCACCATAGCAACTTTTGAAACTACCATCGCTTTGGGTGATGCTTCCTCTCGAGAAACTGTGCCAGGTCCTTGCACAAATATTGGCAAACTGCCTCGCCCAGTACAGCCTCGCCATCTCTGTTGTGAGCTACCTCACCATCTCTATCAGGAGTTGCCTCACCGAACACAAGTTCACCATCTCTATTATGAGCTGCCTTGTCCAACACCGCCTCTCTATCTCTATCAAAAGCTACCTTGCCTAGCATAGCCTCACCATCTTTGTCATGAGCTGCCTTGCCTAGTGCAGCCTCACCATCTCTATCATGAGCTACCTATCCCAATATAGCCTTGCTATCTCTATCATAAGTTGCCTTACCAGTGTAGCCTCGCTATCTTTATTATGAGCTGCCATGCTTGGTACAACTATGCCATCTTGGCTGCAAACATCTAGCTTTCTTCTAATAGTGATAGGCCCTCATGCCCAGCTAGACTAGAAAATTCTCTACTTCCTTAGCCCAAGACCATGGAGACCAAACCACTTGGGTAAGGAAGTGGGGGTCATCTGAAATGTCAGAATTTGGTGGTCCAATATAGCAACTAGACTCCAACCCTCTTTGGACACATATCAGCTAGCTTAGGTGGTGAGGCAACCTCCCAGCACCTCACCACATGGACTCAAAGGTGCGTGCACGTCATCATCACTGGCTTGCTCAGCTACCACTGCTTGCCTCACCTATCATAGCATGGTTCCTCACTTCAAGCATACTTGCAGTAGCCAAAAATTGCCAGCCATTATCTCATGTCTTTAGATATCAGGTATAGGGATGGCAATGGGCCGAGTTTCGGCTAGGTGCATAACTATTCAAACACAAATATGAATACTCAATAAACTACCTAAACCTGGCCCAAACACTATCAGGACTGGATATTTTTTATCCAAATCCATCCCAATCGGATATTGGGTAATTCAGGTTTACTCGACCATAACCCAATTAAGTCATATTAAATATTTTTTTATTTTTGTCAACTTTAGAATCATCTACCATTATATAAATCATACATATATCAAACAAATAAAATTTAACTACATTTTTAGTTCAACAACATTTAGTTTCATATTCAAAATAAAATTTAAATTATCTTAAACAAATAAAATTTAACAAGACTTAATTCAATACTTCTGAAGTAAATAAAAATATAATATATTAATTATATATATTTAAATATTAAAATAATTTGGATCGAGTTCGGGTCGGGTGTATATCTATCCAGTCCCGACCCAAATTCAAAGTTAAGCATTCGGGTTTTACCCAAACCTGACCCAAACCCAGTCAAAGAGTTGACTACCTGGCCCATCGGGTCGGGCCGGGTCGGGTACCCATGGATTTGGATTTTGTTGCCATCCCTAATCAGGTACTTGCCTATAACTTGGTTCTCCATAATCCTCCAGGTTAGACAAAGAGAGCCAAAGTCAAACAAGGGCTTAGCCAGGATATAAGGAGAAGAATAAGGGGAGACAAGGGAGGCAAATAAGAAAGCCCACTATTCTCAAGAGCCATCTCCTTTTACCACCACAAAGGGACCCTCTTTTTGCTCTCCCATCAATGCACACCCTGAGCTCCCTGGATTGAGCCTTCCATAACTCATCATTTGAGTGAGATCCCATGGGCCGTTACATATACACTTCTCATTTTACCTTGAAGTAATCCAGCTCCCATGAATCTACTCTCTTGTGTGCCATCTTTTAGGAAGTGGGACTCAAATGCACTGAGATCCCCTTCCTCTACAGATTTTGTTCCATCCCTCTCTCTGTCTCATCTCTACTTCTTCTCAAGCTCCTCTCCCACTCTTACTCCAAACCTAGAGGGGACTTTAAGCCTCTTCTATTTGCCTATCTAGAAGATTGACTTAGATATTGGAGGGTCCACCACTGGGAACCCATCACTAGTATATTGGACTTTCTGGTATTCTCTATCTTGTAGGACTAACTCCCAGCAATAGGATCCTACAAGACCTCCCCAGCTCCATGTCAACATCCACTCCTACTTTAGCCCTGTCTGAGCTAAGCCTGAATCAGCACCACCTCCTAGAGATCCGTAATAACTACTATGGTAAGCTTTTCCAAGAACCTTAATTTATAATTAAATCATTAAACTTATAAAATCTTGTGCATCAAAAGATTTGACTATCAAGATAAATAACATATCAACAAAGACCACTTCACAAGATCGCCACTTCTATTGAATTGAATTTCGATAAATATTAATAACATTAGATATTGCATTGATCAACTGTAAGTTTCCAATTATAGTTCACATTTACATGTAACACTGCTTGTCACACTGTTGACTCCATTATTGATTTTGATAATAAGCAAAATGGTTAAGTTTAAATTGAGTACTAATGATTTCTTTGAAGTTTGTTTTTATAGAAAAAAGTGCTCATCAATTTGACAAATGTTGTTTGATTGAAGAAGTCAAAGTTTAGATGAAAGATCTGCTCAAAGAAGACTTGGATAGTTGAAGTTTGCTTGAATGGATACTTAATTTCAATACAGACTTGATTTAGCACAAGTTCAGATGGTTTGAGAAGAATCTCAATGAAGTGTCGACTCAAAGTGTCGACACATGACAATGAAGTATCGACTCAAGCCGGCATGCAAACAAAGTTTCAGATGGCACGGCTAAAGTGTCAACACATGGACTTGAAGTGTCGACTCAAAGTGTCGACACATGGATTAGCTCATCGCTTGAGTTTTTTGGTTACAAAACTTATTAAAGTTGAAGATCTGGTGAAGTGTAGATACATGGATGCTAAGTGTCGACTCAAAGTGTCGACTCACCTAAAGAAGTGTCAACACATCTGAGATTTCTAGAAAGCTACATTGAAGACTTTTAAACTAGGTATCGACTCAAGAAGTTCAAGTATCGACCTGAAGTGTTGACTTACAGCCTGAAGTGTCGACACATATAGTTATGGGAACAGTAACAGCTAGTTTTTCAAATACAGAACTCGTCCCTCTTAGCTCCTAACGGCTAGTTTTTCATGTCTAACGGCTAGAAACCAGATTTGAGATATTGGGAAGGTATTTATATAGTTCAAATCAAATCAAAATGGATATATATGAAGAAAATGAAAAAGATATAACCAAGTGAGAAGAAAAGAAGAGCATTCACTCCTATTCATTGAGTTCAACCACTTCCAAGCAAAAGCAAGCCTCCAAGCATTCAAGAGCCTTCAAGAGCATTAAAGATCAACCATTCTTGAGCAATCAAAGAGGCTTCATCAAGTTGAAAGCATCACAACAACAAGCTTCAATGAGATACCTGCTTTTTATTAGAAAGCTTTTATTGTCTTTACTTCAAACTATTGTTTGTTGTAAGGGTTCTTGGTTAGCCTATTACAAAACCAAGAGAGGTTATTAGTGAGCCTTTGAAAAATAATTAGGTTTTTGGTTAGCATATTATAAAACCAAGGGAGGTTATTGGTGAGCCTTTTAAAACCAATTAGGTTCTTGGTTAGCCCAAAAATCAAGAGAGGTTGGTGGTGAGCCTTAAAACCATTTAGGTTCTTGGTTAGCCCATAAAACCAAGTGAGGTTTTGACTTGTGAGCCTTGTGAAAACAAGTCAGATTTTGATTAGTGAGCTTGGAAAACTAATCGGCTGTAATCGATTGAGATTATAGTAAATTTTTAAGAGAATCTTGGGGAGTGGATGTAGGTGCATTGGATAGTACCAAACCACTATATTTCTTTGTATTTGTGATTGCTTGTCTCTTCCATTTGCTCTTACTTTTATTGCTTTATATTTTTGCTGCACATTTATTTAAGAGCACTTAATTTGCATTCTTAGTATTTTGTTTAATTATTGGATTGGATCACACACTCTTGTATTCTATCAAATGATTTTTAGAGACCCAATTCACCCCCCTCTTAGGTTGCTTATTGGGGAACAAGTGGTATCAGAGCCCTATTCTTAGTTTATAGGTTTTACCGCCTTGAGTAAGGATCTATGTCAGCCCCTATTGGTACTAGTGTAGTTGAGGGACAAGCCTCAAATAGACCTCCATTTTTTAATGGATCAAATTATACTTATTGAAAAACTAGAATGAGAATATGTATGCATTCAATTGATTATAACTTGTGGAAAGTAGTAGGTAAAGGTCCGCATATTCCTTCGATTGTGGTTAATGGTGTTTCCATCCTAAAGCTCGAAGAGGATTAGGATGAAAATGATATTAAACAATCCAAGATCAATGCGAAAGCAATGAATCTCCTTTATTGTGCATTATATCCTAGTGAATTCAATTGGATATCTACTTGCACATCAGCTAAAGAAATATGGGACACACTTGAAGTTATCCATGAGGGTACTGATCAAGTGAAAAATATAAAAGTGAATATGTTAGTGCATACATATGAAATGTTCCGAATGGAACCTACTAAATCTATCACTGATATGTATACTAGATTTATAAATATTATAAATGGAATGAGAAACTTAGAAAAAGTAATGTCTAATGCTGATGTTGTCAACAAAATCCTCAAGTCACTTCCAACATCATGGGATCCGAAGGTGACCGCCATCCAAGAAGCTAAAGACGTTGACAAGCTACCATTGGAGTAGTTGGTAGGATCGCTCATGACTTATGAGCTAAATTTGAAGCAAAAATCTATGGACTTGGATAAGAAGAAAAAGGGGATTGCATTCAAATCTACCATATAAGAAGAATCCTCAATTGATGAGTCCAAAGAAGAAGAATAAGATGAAAGTGAAGAAGCACTCCTTGCTAGAAAATTTAGAAGGTTTATGAAGAGAAGAAAGTTTCCTTCCAAAAAGAAATTTCAATCAACTAAATAAAAGGGAAAAGAGAAAGAAAAAGAAAAGGAAAAGGAAAAGGAGAAGGAAATACCTACATGCTTCGAGTGGAAGAAGCCAGGACATCGAAGAAGCCAGGACACTATAAATTTGACTGCCCTATCCTAAAGAAGTCAAGGAAGAAGTTAAAAAAAAAGGCAATGATGGCCACCTAGAGTGATAGCGAGGACTCCAGCTCAAAAGAAGAATAGACTGAAATTGCAAATCTTTGTCTTATGGCACATCAAGAGCAAGAAGATGTAACATCTGATACAGAAATAGATTTTACTTTTGATGAATTGAGAAATGCCTTTGATGAACTAATGCATGATTACAAATTAATTTTATCTGAAAATAAAAGATTGAAAAAGCATGCAAATAGTTTTTCTCATGAAAACAATTCTTTATTAAATGAAGTTAGTGATTTGAAAAATAAACTAGATGTTTTATAAAAGAAAAACAATGCCTTAATGATGGAAAATAAAGTTTTAAAAAAATCTAAAATTATTATTTCAAATGGTGATCTTTTAAAGAAAAATAAGGATTTAGAATTGAAAAATGTAAAGTACAAAAATGAGCTTGATAAAATGAAACCTTTTGTTGAAAAACTTACCTATAGTTCAGAAAAACTAAACTTACTTTTGAACAGCCAAAAAGCAGTTTATAACAAAGCAAGATTATGTTATAGACCCCAAAGATAATAAAAGTATTTCAAAAAATTTTTTGTACCTGCATCATCCAGCATAACATGCTTTACATGCAAAAAACAAAGTCATAAATCTTTTTAATGTAATTTAAGAAAAATTAATTCTTTTGAAAAGGTTTGGATTCCAAAAGGAACCATCTTAAGTACTAATCCTAAAGGACCCAAGTTAGCTTAGGTACCGAAAAACGAAGCTTGATTTGTATTGCAGGTGTCTTGCAACCAAGGAGAACAAAAAACTTTGGTATCTTAATAGTGGTTGCTCAAGGCACATGACGGGAGATGTGAAGCAATTTACCTCTCTTGAAGCAATGAATGGAGGGAGTGTGATGCAGAACAAAGAACAAAGAAGCATATACGGAAGTAAAATTAAGATTAATTCCCTTTTTTTTTTTCTTTTTTTTTTTTATTTCAGAAATTGGCTTTGACTCAAAGTGAAGTTAAACTAAGTTGATGGAAACTAGGTAAGGATTGAAAGCACAATTTAGAAGAAGCTAAGTTATCAGAGTAGTTCAGAAGTAACAGATCGCTGGGGGTTGAGAAACTCCCAGACCTAGGGTTTCGCTCTGAACTTTCAACAGGACAGAAATAAAGAGAAGAGATGGTTTACCAACCAGACAGTGATCTTCACAGAATTTGGGTGGAAGAACTCTCTCGAGCAGATTGTTGGATCCTCGGATTCGGCTATCTTCGCAATAGATCCTCCAATACTGGTCTCGTGGCTGGGTCGGCTTCTCCTGAACTCAAGATCTGGGAAGAAGAAAAACAAGTGATGGATTCAGAGACTCAGGGAAGGATTTACCAGTTCGAAGAACTTGAAGGCTGATGTCGCTGAGATCCGAATTCTCTTGAAGGCTGATTCGACTCCCTCTGAAAAGAGCTATGGATCTGAAGTATCCGGACTGGAGCTGAATGCTGGTGGTCGGCCTGGACTTGGAGAGAGAGGCCGTGGGAGGTGGGATAGGCTAGGGTTTGGTGGATTGAAGTGGATGATCGACGGCTAGGGTTTTGGAGTAGAAGTGGCTAACCTAGGGTTTTGGGGTTTGGAGATCTCACACCTCCTCAAGGTTCCTGGGGAACCCGGATTTACTCCCTCACGGAGCTCAACACCTGGATGCAAGTGCGAAAGAGAGAAAACACAGAGTTTGCTCACAAAAAAAAGTTGGCTTCATTCATCAGATTGATTAGAACTTACAAAGGGGTTTTAATTTATAGGACTTTACAAGAGAGTAGGGTTTTACATCTTCCCATGTGGGACTAAAGGAGGGGATCTGCAAATTAGGATTGTAGGATCAATCCTTACACATATGGCCGGCCAAATAATTCCATAAATTGATTGATGGCTTAAAAAAGAAAGTGGGTGGCGCCTCTTAGCCTTGACCTCCAAGAAAATTATTTTTTTTCCTTCTATGCTTGGCCTTATCTGGAAGTGTTTGGGCGCCTCTTAACCTTGCTCTTCAAGAGAAATTTTTTCCTTTTATATCTGGCTTTATTTAGAATTACTAGGGCGCCTCCTAACCTTGCTCTTCAAGAGAAATCTCCTTCCTTCCATGGCTCAACTTTTTTTGGACACCTCCTTTTCTTTCTCCCCAGGTTATGGCTCTTCCCAACTTTACTTTGGGCATTTTTGGCATGGGATGGGCGCCCCCTTGAAGTACTCTCCAAGAAGAATTTCTTTCTTTTCATAGCTTGGTTCTTATGGAAAATTGTGGGTCGCCCCCTTGAATTGTGGATCCCTGATTGCTCTCTACTTAAATGGCGCATGAGAGAAGGGACCTGCTATCCTGTGGTGTGGGGACCAAAGCCTACTGGATGGAGATGTGGCACCCCCTGGACTCATGCGTATGGCTGGGAGTGTGGCTGGGGGTGTGGCGCCCACTTGCTTGGCCTTGGGAGAAAATGTAACACCCCAGGTTGAAGCCCTAGACCACTACTGAGTCAACATGACTCAACAAAATAAAATTGCAGGTAATACAGACTCAAGCTAAAATTGAGTTGATCAAGTCAACCCTTATTACAAGCCAAAAAACCCTAATTCCTCGGGCAAGGTTAATCAGAGATCCAGATGGAGCTCTGAAGTCTTCTTCTGAGTTTGGTGCCCGCACCAATCCTCCCAGGGTGGGAGGAACTCGACCCTGTCGAGTATGGATCAAGTTGGCTCTGGTATCTCTCCAAGAGGTCTGAGTCCAATTCTTGTAATTCTTCTCGGGAGATCCAAGAGTTATCAGAATCTGGCCTTCCTTGCCAGCGGACCAGGTATCTTTGGTATCCTCGATTACGAGTAGAGATAACCTGATCATCCAGGATCTTTTCAATCTGCTCTTTCTTCATAGGCCAGTTTGTTGGTGGACACGCAGGGTTGGGTTCACTCTCAAGAGCAGGATTAGGTTCAAAAGCCTCACTGGGAATCACAGCTGGCTCTCTATACTCTACTAGGTCTGTAATGTTGAAAGTGGAGCTAATGCCTAGTTCTGGAGGCAACTCGAGCACATAGGCATTGGATCCTACTCTCTTCACTACTCTAAATGGTCCATCTCCTCTAGCATGTAACTTTCTAACGGTTCCGGAAGGAAACCGTTCAGGCCTTAACCTAATCATTACATAGTCTCCCTCATTAAAAGTTTTGACTCGCCTTTGAGAATCAGCCAACTTCTTATAAGTTTCATTACTTAAATTTATTTTGGCATGAATTTCTTTATGCAAGTCTTTTATATGCTATGCAAAAACTTTGGCAGACTCGGAGACTCGTGTGTGGACTGATAAAGGAGCTAGGTCAAGAGGTGTGTGAGGTTTGTAACCATGCACAATTTCAAATGGACTCTTACCTGTAGACCTATTGACTGAGTCATTGTATGCAAATTCAGCTCTAGGTAAGTACAAATCCCAGTTCCTAATGTTTTCACCAACAAGACACCTTAATAGATTGCCTAAACTACGGTTCACTACTTCAGTTTGGCCATCAGTCTGGGGATGATAGGCAGTTGAAAACTTAAGTTTTGTCCCTAACTTATGCCAAAGGGTTTTCCAGAAATAGCTGGTGAACCGGACATCCCTATCTGAAACAATGGTCTTGGGTAGGCCATGGAGTCGAACTATCTCATTAAAGAACAGGGTGGCTACCTTAGACGCATCAAATGTTTGGGAACAAGGCAAGAAATAGGCCATCTTGGAAAATCGGTCTACTACAACACAGATGGAGTCATGCCTCCTCTGGGTCTTAGGCAAACCTAATACAAAGTCCATGCTCACATCTTGCCAAGGACGATCTGGGATAGGGAGTGGGGTATAAAGGCCGGTGTTCTATTTTCGCTGTTTGGCAACAGCGCAGGTCCGACACCTAGCCACAATGTGTGCTACATCTCTTTTTAAGCTAGGCCAGAAAAAATGGTCTTCAATAGCCAGGGTGGTCTTATCTTTTCCGAAATGGCTAGCTAAACCTCCAGCATGAGTTTCCCAAATCAAAAATTTCCTAAGAGAGGTTCTAGGGATGCAAAGCCTATTCTTAAAGAACAGAAAGCCATCTAAAAGGGAATAATCCTTATGTTCACTAGATGGTCCTTGAGTTAGATCATGGTACATAATCTTAAAATCTGGACACGACTCATATTCTTCTTTGATTTGCTCAAACCCTATGACTTCAGCCCTAACAGAATTCAACAATAAAGATCGACGACTAAGGGCATCAGCTACCTTATTTTCAGACCCAGCCTTATGCTTTAAAACAAAAGTATAGGACTGGATATACTCTACCCACTTAGCATGCCTAGGGTTAAGCTTCTTCTGGGAATTCAAGAATCTAAGAGCCTCGTGGTCCGAAAACAGCACAAATTCTTGCGGTAGCAAATAATGTCTCCAGTAACGCAAAGCTTGCACTACCGCATAAAATTCCTTATCATAGGTAGAATACCTAAGCTTAGCATCATTAAGTTTCTCACTAAAGAATGCTACGGGATGGTTCTCTTGGCTTAGGACTCCACCTATACCTACTCCTGAAGCATCACAGGCAACCTCAAATACCTTTGAAAAATCCAGTAACCTCAAAATGGGTGCCTGGGTCATCCTATCCTTAAGATCTAGGAAGGCTTTATGGGCTGCTTTGGTCCACTGAAATTCTCCCTTCCTAATACAGTCTGTGATAGGAGCAACTACAGTACTAAACCCCTTGATGAATCGCCTATAGAAGGTAGCCAAGCCATGGAAACTTCTGACTTCATTCACACTGGTCGACTCTGGCCATTCTACTATGGACCTAATCTTTTCAGGATCGGCAACCACGCCGTCAGGGGTTACAACAAAACCAAGGAAGATAATTCTACTGGTCATAAATTCACACTTTTTGAGATTACCTTAGAGACTATCATTCCTCAAAACTTGGCAGACTTGTCTAAGGTGGCCTAGGTGATCTGCAGGGGTCTTACTATAGATCAGGATGTCATCAAAATAGACCACTACAAACTTCCCTATGAAAGCTCTAAGTACTTGGGTCATAATCCTCATGAAAGTACTAGGGGCATTGGACAACCCAAAAGGCATAACAACCCATTCAAAGAGACCATCCTTAGTTTTGAAGGCGATTTTCCACTCATCCCCTGGTCTAATCCTAACCTGATGATAGCCGCTCTTGAGATCAATTCTAGAAAAAACCATGGCACCGGCCATCATATCTAGCATATCATCTAGTCTAGGGATGGGGAACCTATACTTGATTGTGATTTTGTTGATGGCACGACTATCAACACACATCCTCCACGTGCCATCCTTCTTCGGGGTTAGAAGTGCAGGGACTGCACAAGGGCTAAGACTCTCTCTAATGAACCCCTTCCTCAACAATTCGCCAACCTGCTTTTGCAGTTCTTTATGCTCAGATGGATTCATCCTATAATGGGGCAAGTTGGGTAAAGTAGCTCCTAGGACTAAATCTATGGAATGCTGAATATCCCTAAGAGGTGGAAGGTGGTCTGGCAGATCCTCGGGAAAAACATCCTCAAATTCTTCTAATAAAGGCTTAACTTCCTGAGGAGGCTCTGAGGGTGTAGGAGTCCTAAGTTCCTTAGCAATCAACATCCAAATTGGTGAACCACTATGAATTTCTTGTTCTAGATCCTTGGCACTAATTAGGTTCACTCCAGTCTTCATTTCTCTGACCTTATTGGTTCCTTTAGCTACCTTGTCCTTAGGAGGGACTGAATGGATTGTGATTTTCTTCCCATTGAAATTAAAGACACAGGTGTTGGATTTTCCTAAGAGGGTGGCATCATGATCATACAACAAAGGTCTTCCAAGAATTATACTGCTCACCCCCATGGGCAAGGCATCACACTAGATCTTCTCTTGATAGGATTGCATTTGGATTTGGACCTGACATCTAGACTGGATGGGTATAGAGGTAGAGTCTACCCAAGAAACCTTATAGGGGTTGGGGTGGGGGACTGGGGTTAAGCCTAACATTTTGACAGTGCTAGTAGAAATGGCATTCACACAGCTCCCACTATCTATAATGATTTTACATACCTTATCCCCTAGTTTAAAGAAAGTCTGTAGGATGTTAGTCCTACGCCAATCTTCCTGAACTTTAGTCTGGGACAGGAAGCATCTCACAACCCCTAATTGGTCAGACTCTGTGGATTCTTCCTCTCCTTCATACTCATCGACCAAATTCATTTCGGCCTCATAAACATCTTCTTCAAACTCCTCATTAGGCTCAGAATTTTCTTCTCCTCCCTCTTCTATATAAAGGGATCTACGAGGGCATTGGCTAGAAACAAGACCTACCTTATGGCACTTAAAACAAGCTATGGCTGTGCACTAGTTGAAGATATGACCGGGCTTCTGGCACTTAAAACAGATGATACTAGGGGTTCTCTGGGTGTCAGGTGCCTTACCTTTGTCCATGGGCCTAGGGGTGGGAATACCCTGATTAGGCTTACTAGGGATAACCTGGCTAGGTCCATTTCTTGGGATTGGGGCACTAACCCTAGAAGGCATGGGTCCTCTCTGAAACTTCTCAGTGTTCAGTGCAATCTGATAGGCTTGGTCTAGGTCAGTAACCTCTCTCAGAAATAACTCTCTCTTAATGTCTTCCCTAAGTCCAGCCCTAAATCTAGACAAAGTGACCTCATGGGCTTCACTCACATCACATCTCATCAGGTATTCATCAAAGGTGGTTATGTAGTCTGATACAGATCGGTTCCCTTGTTTCAAAGTCTGCCATTGGTCCAACAGATTCTGCTGATATGAAATGGGTAGATATTTATCTCTTAGCTTCTCTTTCATACCCTGCCAAGTGGTTATGGGCTCTACATTTCGTCTTCTAGTGGTCTGCTCAATGTTCCCCCAGTATAACCTATCTTGACGTACTAACTTCTTCTTAGCAAAATTGAATTTCCTCTCCTCAGACATGGCATACCACTCAAAGTACTGGTCCATCTCACCCTCCCAATCAGAATACACCTTAGGATTTAAGCTACCATCAAAAGTGGGTGCATCTAACTTGATGTTCCGAATGAACCTATCATCTCTATCTTCAGGTTCTGGGTCCGGCCTCCTATGATTAGGTTCAGGATCTCTGTATAAAGGTCTTCTAGGCTCTTGGTGTGGGTGAGGTTGAGGCACATTAAAATCTGGGTCAGGAGTCCAATTTCGATGCCTAGGTTCCTCTAGCACTTGGACTCGATCCCTAAGCTGGGCAAAATCCTTATGGACTTGTTCTTTAAACTGGGCAACAGTGGTAGTCACATCCTGACTCAGTTTGTTCATACTCTCAGTAAGAGCTCTAACCATGGCCTCTAAATCAAGTTGGGTTTGACCAGGTTGGTAGGGCACTCCATTCCGGTTAGACATGATGCAAGCAAAAACACAAAATGAGACTCAACTGAACGACTATGGACTAACTAGACCTAGAGCCCAAACTAGATGCCCAATCAGAGTGGCAAGCTAGCCTGTAGTAACTCAGGACTCAGCCAGGCAGGTGTAAGGGGAGTGTTAGGTCCCTAGATGCCAATCCTAGACACCAATCAATGATTGGCCAGGTAGGCGGACCAGCACACAAGCCCTTCGGGATAGAATCCCTGAACCAGTGTTCTAGACACTGAGTACAAAGCACACACAGAGTAACCAGACAAACTGACTCAACACTAGCCTTGACCCGACTTGTTGATGTCCCTAGCCCACTAGGGCAAATTAGGTCTAATTAATTTTAAGATTAAAGGCTTAGGTTCGAATGAGTGGGTGGTGGTTTTGGGCTAAGGAGAGGTTATCAACTCCTCCCCTTATCTTAGATGCTCAAATGCCCTTAAGATGAATTAAGAGATGATCACTCAAAATTAATTGAATTGCAGAAACAAAAAATAGAGTTGCAGTAATTTAACTCTCAGAAATTTCATGGAAATCAATAAATCACAAAAAAATTATATAAAATAGGATCAATTATACTGGTTCCAGAAAAACAAAAATCACATAATTCGGAGTTACCTACAGTGAGAAACAATTCCTGCAACAGAATAGTTATGGACTGAAAATAGAGTACTTCCCCATTTACAATTCCTGCTACGAAGTTGTAACCCAACGGATCTCCTACACGCCCTAGGAACACCCCGTGGAATGGGAAGAGGAGGTTTGCACCTCGCTTCGTTCCTAGGACCGGACGTTCTAGGGAGTCTACTTCGAGCAGACAAAGTAAAAAGAGAGAGACTCAAACAAGCAATCAAAACAGAAACCCTAGACAGGGCTCTGATACCAAAAATGATGCAGAACAAAGAACAAAGAAGCGTATGCGGAAGTAAAATTAAGATTAATTTCTTTTTTTTTTCTTTATTTTTTTTTATTTCAGAAATTGGCTTTGACTCAAAGTGAAGTTAAACTAAGTTGATGGAAACTAGGTAAGGATTGAAAGCACAATTTAGAAGAAGCAAAGTTATCAGAGTAGTTCAGAAGTAACGGATCGCTGGGGGTTGAGAAACTCCCAGACCTAGGGTTTCGCTCTGAACTTTCAACAGGACAGAAATAAAGAGAAGAGATGGTTTACCAACCAGACAGTGATCTTCACAGAATTTGGGTGGAAGAACTCTCTCGAGCAGATTGTTGGATCCTCGGATTCGGCTATCTTCGCAATGGATCCTCCAATACTGGTCTCGTGGCTGGGTCGGCTTCTCCTGAACTCAAGATCTAGGAAGAAGAAAAACAAGTGATGGATTCAGAGACTCAAGGAAGGATTTACCAGTTCGAAGAACTTGAAGGCTGATGTCGCTGAGATCCGGATTCTCTTGAAGGCTGATTCGACTCCCTCTGAAAAGAGCTATGGATCTGAAGTATCCAGACTGGAACTGGATGCTGGTGGTCGGCCTGGACTTGGAGAGAGAGGCCGTGGGAGGTGGGATAGGCTAGGGTTTGGTGGATTGAAGTGGATGATGGACAGCTAGGGTTTTGGAGTGGAAGTAGCTAACCTAGGGTTTTGGGGTTTGGAGATCTCACACCTCCTCAAGGTTCCTGGGGAACCCGGATTTACTCCCTCACGGAGCTCAACACCTGGATGCAAGTGTGGAAGAGAGAAAACACAGAGTTTGCTCACAAAAAAAAGTTGGCTTCATTCATCAGATTGATTAGAACTTACAAAGGGGTTTTAATTTATAGGAATTTACAAGAGAGTAGGGTTTTACATCTTCCCATGTGGGACTAAAGGAGGGGATCTGCAAATTAGGATTGTAGGATCAATCCTTACACATATGGCCGGCCAAATAATTCCATAAATTGATTGATGGCTTAAAAAAGAAAGTGGGTGGTGCCTCCTAGCCTTGACCTCCAAGAAAATTATTTTTTTTTCCTTCTATGCTTGGCCTTATCTGGAAGTGTTTGGGCGCCTCTTAACCTTGCTCTTCAAGAGAAACTTCTTTCCTTTTATATCTAGCTTTATTTGGAATTACTAGGGCGCCTCCTAACCTTGCTCTTCAAGAGAAATCTCCTTCCTTCCATTGCTCAACTTTTTTTGGACACCTCTTTTTCTTTCTCCCCAAGTTATGGCTCTTCCCAACTTTGCTTTAGGCATTTTTGGCATGGGATGGGCGCCCCCTTGAAGTACTCTCCAAGAAGAATTTGTTTCTTTTCATAGCTTGGTTCTTATGGAAAATTATGGGCCGCCCCCTTGAATTGTGGATCCCTGATTGCTCTCTACTTAAATGGCGCATGAGAGAAGGGACCTGCTATCCTGTGGTGTGGGGACCAAAGCCTACTGGATGGAGATGTGGTGCCCCCTGGACTTAGGCATATGGCTGGGAGTGTGGCTGGGGGTGTGGCGCCCACTTGCTTGGCCTTGGAAGAAAATGTAACACCCTAGGTTGAAGCCCTAGACCAATACTGAGTCAACATGACTCAACAAAATAAAATTGCAGGTAATACAGACTCAAGCTAAAATTGAGTTGATCAAGTCAACCCTTATTACATGCCAAAAAACCCTAATTCCTCGGGCAAGGTTAATCAGAGATCCAGATGGAGCTTTGAAGTCTTCTTCTGAGTCTGGTGCCCGCACCAGAGTGTGACCTTCAGGGATAATGATAAAGGAAAAATCATTGGTATTGGTAAGGTTCATATTACTTCTTCTAGTTGTATTAGCAATGTACTTTTAGTTGAAGGTTTAAAGCATAATCTTTTAAGTATTAGTCAATTTTATGATAAAGGTTTTCAAGTTATTTTTAAATCATCTTATTGCATGATTGCTAGTCCTGATAAAAATGGAGTAAAATTCATTGGAAAAAACATGGTAACATTTATTTAGTAGATTTAGATGATCTATCTTTGCCTAATGGAGAATGCCTTATTGCAATGAATTTACTAAAGATGAGACTAGTTGGCTTTGGCATAGAAGATTAGGGCATGCTAGTATATATCTACTTTCAAAACTTTGCAAAAATAATTTAGTTAGAGATTTACTGGAACTTAATTTTGAAAAAGATAGAGTTTGTCAAGTATGTTAATTTGGAAAATAAGTTAAAACTTCTTTCAAACCTAAAGATTTTGTTACTACTAGTAGGCCACTAGAACTACTTCATATGGATCTCTTTGGACCAACTAGAACATCCAGTCTATGAAGCAAGAGATATGGATTGGTTATAGTGGATGATTTTTCAAGATTTACGTGGGTTTTCTTTCTAGCTTATAAAGATGAATTATTCTCTGCATTTATAAAGTTTTATCGAAACATTTCAAATAAAAAAGGTGTTTCAGTTATATGCATACGTAGTGATCATGGTTCTGAATTTGAAAATCAAGATTTTAAAAGTTTTTACAGTGAAAAAGGTATAGAACACAATTTTTCTGTACCTAGGACACCTCAATAGAATGGGATAGTAGAAAGCAAAAATCATACTTTAGAAGAAATGTCATGCACTATGCTTTGTAAAAATAATTTGCCAAGATATTTTTGAGCTGAAGCAATTAATAATGCATGTTATATTTTGAATCAAGTTTTAATCTGCCCTATTTTGAAGAAAACTCCTTATGAACTTTGGAATCAAAGAAAACTAACCTTAAAATATTTTCGAGTCTTTGGTTGTCAATGTTTTATAATAAATAATGGCAAAGACAATCTTAGAAAATTGATGCCAAGTCTGATGAAGGTATCTTAGGATACTCTACATCAAGTAGGGCATACAGAGTTTTTAACAAAAGAACCTTAGTCGTAGAGGAGTCTGTACTTGTTGTTTTTGAAGAGTCTAGTAATAAATCTTCCAAAAAAGATGATACTTCTGATGCATGTGCAGGTACTAATAAGATTCAAAAGTTGATATTGAATGATCAACTCTCTCAGCCAAGTGAAGAAGATCAAGATAAAAATGAAAAAGGTGAAGATACTGTAAAGCACCAAGATCTACCTAAGGAGTGGAGGTATGCACATGGACATCCTAAGGAATTAATCTTTGGTGATCCATCTAAAGGGATAAGAACTCGAGCCTCAATTAGAAATGAATGTGATTATATAGCGTTTGTTTCTTGAGTAGACCCTAAATTTTGAAGATGCTGAAAAAGACCCTAACAAGATAAATACTATGCAAAATGAATTAATTCAGTTTGATAGAAATAATGTTTGGACATTAATAGAAAGACCATCTAATGTTTCTATTATTGGCACTAAATGGATGTTTAGGAATAAGTTAGATAAAAATGGAATTATTGTTAGAAATAAAGCTAGGCTAGTTGCCAAAGGCTATAATCAAGATGAAGGAATTGATTTTGATGAAACTTTTGCTCCTGTTGCTAGACTTGAGTCAATTAGACTACTATTAGCATTTGCTTATTTTATGAATTTCAAACTCTTTCAAATGGATGTTAAAAGTGCTTTTCTAAATAGTTTTATAGTATAAGAAGTTTTTGTAGAACAACCACTTGGATTTGAAAATCATGCACATCCTGATCATGTTTTTAAATTACACAAGGCACTTTATAGTTTAAAGCAAGCACCTTGAGCCTGGTATGAAAGACTCAACAAATTTCTAATTGAAAATGAATTTTCTAGAGGCCATGTTGATAAAACTTTGTTTCTAAAGAAGAAAGATAATGATTTATTAGTAGTGCAAATATATGTTAATGATATTATTTTCAGTACTACTAATAAGTTTCTTTGTCAAGAGTTTGCTAAGCTAATGCAGGGTGAGTTCGAGATGAGCATAATGGGAGAACTTAATTTCTTTCTTGGACTTCAAATCAAGCAAACCAAATATGTAATCTTCATCAACCAAGCTAAGTATACGAGAAAAATTATCAAGAAGTTTGGGATGGAGACTACTAAATCAATAGGTACACCTATGAGCCCCTCTTGTAAACTTGATAAAGATGAGCATGTTAAATCTGTAGATCAAAAATTATACAGAGGTATGATTGGCTCTTTACTATACTTAACTGCTTTTAGACCAGATATAATGTTCAGTGTATGCATGTGTGCTAGATATCAGTCTGAACCTAAAGAATCACATTTATTGGCTATTAAGTGCATTATTAGATATCTATCTAGTATAATTGATATTGGCTTATAGTATTCTAGAGATTCATCTGCTAAATTAAATGGATATTCTGATGCTGATTTTGATGGATGTAAATTAGATAGAAAGAGTACTAGTGGAACTTGCCAATTTCTTGGAGTTAACTTAATCTCCTGGTTTAGCAAGAATCAAACTTCAGTTGTACTATCCATAGCTGAAGTTGAGTATATTGTAGCAGGAAGTTGTTGTGGTCAAATCTTGTAGATTAAGCAACAACTTGAAGATTTTGGAATCAAGTTAACTAGTACACCTATAAAATGTGATAATACTATTGCTATTTGCTTGACTAAAAATCCTGTTCAACATTCTAGAAGTAAACACATTGAAATTAGACATCATTTCATTAGAGATCATGTTGAAAATAATGATATTGTGCTTGAGTTTGTTTGTACTGAATTGTAATTAGCTGATATTTTGACTAAACCTCTCCAAGAAGATCGGTTTAGTATGATTAGAAGAGAACTTGGGATCATTAATCCTTTTGATTAAAATCTTCCACTCTTTGACTCAAAGTAGATCAAATTTGACATCAATCATAATCAATTATTGTTAATTTCATTGAATTTTCAATGATTTTGATCAGCCTTTCATTCTCTTGACTTTTGATGTTAAGTCGATGTGTCGACACCTGAATGTGTCGACACATTCATGAGTCGACACATGAACGGTAGCAGACCGAGGTTAAGGGCAATCCGAAGTATTTTTTCTTCCATTTCTCCTTCCCACTCGAGCCGACACATATCCTAACTCTTCCCAACATTTTCTTCCCTCCAATTTAAGCTCAAAACCCCTCGATTCTTTGATTTGGATGGCTTTTTGGTCTAGATTGAGCGACATTCCTTCTCTCATTTCCACTTTAAATCCTAGAAACCCTAGGTTTCTCCTTCAATCTTGTTCAAACCTTTATTCTATGCAATGGGACCCCAAAAATAAGTTGTTCGTCACCCTCGGCCATCCAATCAGGAAGAAGAACAAAGAACTAAAGCCAGACATAAGGCCGCAGCTCCAGATCCACCTGTTCGACCCCTATTCACTGATTCTAGTCGGATGAGCTCGAAGACGGTTGTCGAAGGATGCCATGTGGATTTCGATTTTGTCGACCAACAGCACTTCAGGATAGGTCAGTGGATTAGAGATACTGTTCTGAGGTCATTCTGTTCTCTGAGTGAGAGATACTACCCAGGGCTTATACGAGAGTTCTACGGATCATTAGCTCGTAGGAGTGATGGTTGGCTAGCTCAAGTCAGAGGCAGGGATATCCCCGTGACTTCAGGGATATTGTGCAGAGTATGGGATATTCCTATGACTTGTTCGGTTCTTGATAGTTTGATTGACAAAGTGAGTGGACTCCAGTGCATATTTGAGTTAGATATTTTGCCTGAGGGAGCCACTATGGCTGCATCCCGTTTGTTTACTGAGATGAGACTTCTGCATCACATTGTCGCCCAGATTCTTCTACCGAAGACTAGCCATTTTGATTACATCACTGAGAGAGCTGCTCATGATGGTCTCATTGGTTCATCACACAGCTGTCTGCCTTTCGGTGCTCATGATACATCAGATGACGGAGGCTTTAATGAGTTAGAGACTCTACTTACCCTACGGGATGGGGTTGACACTGCTGTTCAGGGAGTATGGTGTTAGTTTTGAGGATGAGCCCTTCTGGATGCTACTACATATTGATGTCTATGACATTAGGTCATTTCATCGGATGGGATATCAGCTATTCAGAGGCCAGTGGAGATGTAGAGTATCTGGTCAGGCCGATGACAGAGATGATGATGAGCAGAGGAGGAGCGTATACTTTCCGACGAGGTAGGACCTTTAGAGGCACCTCTTCCAAAGAGATAGCTTGAGCCAACAGCACAGACTGAGAGTCTGCTTCTCAGTCTGAGCCTACATCAGCCTCAGCTAGTTCAGTCGGATACTCCAGGAGCTTCAGAGATATTGATGGATAGAGTTAGTCACATATAAATAGATATGTTGATTATTAGACAGCGGCTTGACAGCTTAATTATGGAGACCAGAGAGAGCCACCGAGGATTGAGTGATGGCATCTCCACTATTTTTTTGCACTGTCCAGACCTTCTATAGGGAGTACTCCAGTTTTCACTCCAGCTCCATCTATCTCAGCACCAGTTATTGATGATAGTGATGATGATGATGAGTAGGAGATTGACTCTGATAGATTTGACTTTCCAGACCTAATTTCAGAGACAGCAGCAGAGGTGACAATAGACTTGCCTAGAAGTCCCATTCATGATCCTTCCAGTTCACTCACTCAGGCTCCTATTTTATCTACTCCACCTTCTATATTAGATGATCACGCTCCTATACCTATTTTTTCACATGTTATTGATTCACCTATTATTGATACCCCCATTATTGACACTCCTATTATTGACTCACCGATTACCAGTACACCTATTGATTCTTCAGCTGATACGCCTATCGTTGATATTCCTATCATTTCATCAGCTGATACAATAGTTTTTGACACACCCACTGTTGATACACCTACCCTTCATACATCCTCTCTTATCCGAGAGCTAGGTTTTTACACACCTGGCTTTAATTAACTTGATTCTGGTCCATCATTTGGTCATACACCACATCCGATAATTGTAGAGACTATCGCTCCTATCTGCTCTGTCCTTGTTGATGACATTGCCTCCACCTCTTCTGCTTCAGCTATAGGTCGGACATATGCTCGACATAGAGGACGTGGTCGTCGTACGCTTCCACGATCGACCATGACCCGTCTTCGTGATCTCAGATCGACGTGGCCCCGAGCTTGCTCTTTCACTGATACAGGACTGATTGAGATCGGATCTTTCGAGGATGAGGATGAGGATTAGGATACTTTGTATGTTTAGATAGTTTGCTTTTCTGCACCTTTTTGTATGCTTTTGATGCTCTCTTTATGTACGAATTCTATCTTTAAATGAAATATTATGTTGTACTTCATGATTATGACTTCAAATGAATGAAATGCTTTGATTTCCTTTAGTACTTCATTTTCCTTATTTATGAATGAATGAATGAATGAATTTTTATATTGTACTTCAATATTATCTCCTGAATAACTTGCCTATTTTCTTTCTACCTTTTTAATGATAACAAAAAGGGGGAGTAATAAGACTAAAGTATAAATGTGCGGGGGAGTAATAAGAGTAATAGTATAAATATGCTTAAAAATTTGTGTTTAAAAATTCTTTTGAGAATTTCTTGAGCTTGAATTGAAAATTCTTTACAAATTTCTTAAGTAAGGGGTAGCAATACCTCTTTTATATTGAAAATTTATTTTGAATTGAATTTCATGTCAAATCTTTTCTTTAGATGTTTGAAAAGATGTTTACAAATTCTTTTATGAATCATCTATTCAAGGGGAGCCTAGTCTATTGCTAATTTTATCTTTCCTAAGCATGTTTCTTTTAGAGTATCATGATATATGAATTTATCTCTTATATATCCCAAGCTCTGATACTCTTGACCATTGTAATATTCTTACTCTAGTACATCTTTTCAATATTGCAAATTGCTTTGATACATCTTTTGCAATTAGCTCTTCACACCTTAAAGAATTATTTTGAAAGCATTTTATGCAATTTATACTTAAAGGTTTTGTCATCATCAAAAAGAGGGAGATTGTTGACTCCGTTATTGATTTTGATGATAAGCAAAATAGTTAAGTATAAATTGAGTACTAATGATTTCTTTGAAGTATGTTTTTATAGAAAAGGTGCTCATCAATTTGATAAATGTTTTTGAATGAAGAGGTCAAAGTTTATATGAAAGATCTACTCAAAGTAGACTTGGATAGTTGAAGTTTGCTTGAATGGATACTTAATTTCAATACAGACTTGATTCAGCACAAGTTCAGATGGTTTGAGAAGAATCATAGTGAAGTGTTGACTCAAAGTGTCGACACATGATACCAAGTATCGACACATGACAATGAAGTGTCGACTCAAGCCGGTACGCAAAGAAAGTTTCAGATGGCACGGCTGAAGTGTCAACACATGGACTTGAAGTGTCGACTCAAAGTGTCGATATATGGATCAGCTCATCGCCTAAGATTTTTTGGTCACAGAACTTACTGAAGTTGAAGATATGGTGAAGTGTCGACACATGGATGCTAAGTGTCGACTCAAAGTATCGACTCACCTGAAGAAGTGTCGATACATTTGAGATTGAAGAAGTGTCGACACATTTGAGATTTCCAGAAAGCTACATTGAAGACTTTTAAACTAGGTGTCGACTCAAGAAGTTCAAGTGTCAACTCACAGCCTGAAATTTCGACACATGGAGTTCTGGGAAAGTAACGGGTAGTTTTCAAACACAGAACTCATCCCTCTTGGCTCCCAATGGCTAGTTTTTCATGTATAACAGCTAGAAACCGGATTTGAGATATTGGGAAGGTATTTATATGGTTCAAATCAAATCAAAATGGATATATATGAAGAAAATGAAAAAGATATAACCAAGAGAGAAGAAAAGAAGAGCATTCACACCTATTCATTGAGTTCAACCACATCCAAGCTAAAGCAAGCCTCCAAGCATTCAAGAGCCTTCAAGAGCATTAAAGATCAACCATTCTTGAGCAATCAAAGAGGCTTCATCAAGTTGAAAGCATCATAACAACAAGCTTCAAAGAGATACCCATTTTTTGTTAGAAAGCTTTTATCGTCTTTACTTCAAACTATTATTTGTTGTAAGGGTTCTTGGTTAGCCTATTGCAAAACTAAGGGAGGTTGTTGGTGAGCCTTTGAAAACAAATTAGGTTCTTGGTTATCCTATTGCAAAACCAAGGAAGGTTATTGGTGAGCCTTCGAAAATCAATTAGATTCTTGGTTAGCCCGAAAAACCAAGGGAGGATGGTGGTGAGCCTTAAAATCATTTAGGTTCTTGGTTAGCCCGTAAAACCAAGTGAGGTTTTGACTTGTGAGCCTTATGAAAATAAGTCGGGTTTTGATTAGTGAGCTCGAAAAACTAATCGGCTATAATCAGTTGATATTATAGTGAATTCCCAAGGAGATCTTGGGGAGTGGATGTAGGTGCATTAGATAGCACCGAACCACTATACATCTTTGTGTTTGTGATTGCTTGTCTCTTCCATTTGCTCTTACTTTTATTGCTTTATATTTTCGCTGCACATTTATTTAAGAGCACTTAATTTGCATTCTTAGTACTTTGTTTAATTGTTGGATTGGATCACACACTCTTGCGTTCCATCAAATAATTTTTAGAGATCCAATTCACCCCCCTCTTGGGTTGCTTACTGGGCAACACACACTGGTCAGGAGCCTATGGAAACCACAACAAACATGAGAATCAACTATTATATGTGTTATCATAATTGGCATTCATACACCAAGGCTCAAATATTGAGGTTCACCTTTCTAAAATTTTGTATTACTTATGCAAATAGATAGAGAGATAAACAAATAGGCTATACATACATATATACTCATATTAAGAACAAAGAAAATAAAAAAAAAATGGAAAGCATACCAAATAGTTGTAGAGTTGATTTTAGTGGTGTCTCATTCTCTTTTAAGACCTATTCTATATAAAACCATGCATAGAGTTTCAGGCAAATTTTCAATATGAATAAAAGTTTTAGTTAAAGTATTTTCAGAACATGTTCTTATTCATTAAACTGAAGCTAAAATTTCATTAAATTGAAGAAAAAACTTATACCAAACAACATCTGTATATTGACACTGGGAAGAAATGGTCAGACAATTAAATTCTAAAATTTACTTTATGCTAGTTTTCCTAACATACAATATCAAAGCAAGCATCACTTCAACATGTAGCCATTTGATGGAGTATCTATCAATCTTTCAAATAAGCATCTAACTAATCAAAAAGCTAGATCATTTTAGTTAGCCTGCAGGTCACCTACTAACTGCAATCATAGAAGAATGAGTGTTTTCCAAAACTTCAAGAGAAAAATGAAAACATAAAAAGAGAACAATGAAGAAGAACATATAGAATCTTTGCCTCATTTACCAAAATTTGATATGTATTACAATGGTAGATTTCACTTTTACAAACCCTTGTAATTTTCTTATAGCATTAGGAATTAAGATTGCATGCAAATTTTTTGATTGATTAAAAAAATTTCTCTTGGAAAAAGTTTAGCTATGTCTTATACTCCTAGAATTGCTTTATTTGGAATTCCATACCTAAACTTACCAAGATGATAAATTGCCACTTTTAAACCTAATAAAAGTGTCAATTATTATATTACTTACCATAGAGCATATGGAGTTGATGATGACAACAATCTCCTAACCAAGTCTTCCAACTCTTGTTGTCGAGCTTGCATTAACTACTATGCATTGTTTGAATAAACTCACACTGTCGAGCTTCCATTATTTGAATCAACTCATGTTGGGTTACTAACTCTTCATGCAACTCATTATTAGAAGACTCTAAAGCTCTAGTTCTAGATGATGAGCCAATATGTTTCGGCCCATGTCCATGTCCACATACATATCATGGTCGTATCCCAAGAACTATATCACAGATTTTGTATTTAGTCAATGGGACAAATCCGTCTTCACTGGACTTGGCTTGCAACTCTATCATCTGATTCTATAATTAAAAGTAAAAAATATCTTGTATCATGAATAATAAAAGAAAAACAAAGATAATTAATCATTTTCTTACATATCTTGTTTCAGCCTCATTTGAAATCCATCCCTTTTTCTTATTGAATCTTGTGCGCTTGAAGAACTTAATTCTATTAGGCTCCTCCCTAGTCTCCAAATCTCTCTATAAAGAACAAAAATACAGAATACAACAAATCCACATATTATGATAAATGATATGTATGTTTATTTCATAACATAACTTAATAATTACAGCATACCTTGACATAACATGTGGAAACAAATGATTTTGAGCCCCTACAATGATTATACAATCACTTCTGCCGATTGATAGAATTTATAGCAGACCGTTGCTTCATTTAAAATGTATAACAAATATTAGCTCATATATATATGATTTATTTTGAAAGATTTATTAGAACCAAACTTGGTAGACATGAAATTTCTTTCTCAAATAGGGTACACAGAAAATTCCAATGATTTGGGTGTACATTGATATAAGGTGTACATCGTGCCTTATCATGAGTATCAAATTTCTTATAATTCCTATGTAAAGTGTGCCAAAAATTCCTATAGGCTTTTTACATCACTCTCTCACTACATAACTTTACATGTGGCTCATTGAAATCAATATTAAACATTGACAAAAAAAAAAACAAGTGTTATGCAATTATCAACAAAAATATAAATATAAAAAGTCTTAACAGTTTTTTACCAATATACGGTCATAAAGAAGATCCTTATACTGCTATGTAATCTCACTCCATCCTTGCACTTGGAGTGGGTCAAAATTCCTAACAATAAACCCTAACTTCAAAATAAACTTCTTAACATTTTTTCCAATCGGGCTTCCTTTATCTATAGGAATGTCAACATGCAATCTCCCTACCCTGTGCACAATCTTCTCTAATGCAACCCCTCTAGTAAGTCTATGACCTTGTCTAGAGAAGGACGAAGCTGCAACACAAAAATAAATAATATTTCATATAAAACTTCATATATCCTTTTTTAAAAAAAAGTTAATTAATATTAAGGACATACTAATAATTAATTAACAAATAATTCTTACTAATGCAAGTATTACTGGGGGGCATAGAAGGTAAACTATCTGTTGGTTTAGGTATACATGTAGGTGAAGATGTAGATTTAGATGAAATTGTAAGAGTTGTTAACTATTGTCATGCACGTCCTGGTGCCATAGTATGCGAATACTTGTTATGATAGCAACAAGATACAATTATAGATAAGTCTATAATTATAGAAAATAATAAATGGCCACAATATACTTAATATTCTTTCAAGTAAATGGCAAAGTTTCCTAAGCTATTTCAAAACAAGCAAATAATGGAGATATCAAAGTACAAGAAAATAATAGAGAAGTAATTACAAAGAACATAATAAATATCAACATATAAGAAAATAATGGAGATATCAAACTACAAAGAATAATAAATCTGAGGAATCCTTTAAGCAAATTATTCACATAAAATACCTCTGTATCAACATCAGTATCATTGTCTATTTCATTGGATTCTAATTCTTCATCATTGTAACAATAATCTATCAATGTATCATCTTTTTCATTGCTTTCCATAGAATTTGTCATTCAAATCCTCTTGTATTTCATGAGTTACAAGTCCTTTATCAATAGGATCCAGATCAACATCATCTCGGTACAATTGTTGCACTCTAGGCTCCTCAACTTCAACATTCCACATAAGTTCGTAAGGTTCATCTTGCTAGTATGCATTTTAATTATCAAGTAATGGCATTTCATCATTATTTGTATCCACATCTTCATTGTGGATTATTTATAGAATATTCCATACATGCTTATGGTTCACCCTTTGCATGACTTACCAATTTTTACCTAAATTTGTGTCATTGAAATAAAATATACTTTCTTCGCCGAATTGCTAAGACAAAAGGGTCATTCCCATACCATTTATTATTGATATTAATCATCGTGAAATGCAAATCACCCTAAATTTCTTTTTCTTTTTATCAGTATCAAATCATTTATACTTAAATATAAGAACCCGATATCAAAATAGATATACTCTAACTCAATGATAGTTGTCAAATTTCCTTGCTTTTCTCGAAGTCCTTCATAATTCCTGCCATCTTTGTTAAGTTTTATTTCAATCCCATGAAGACACATTGAAATAAATGTTAAACATTCATTCACAATGAAACCTTCAGTGATTGATCCCTCTAGATGAGATTTATTATCTACATATTTTTGCAAGTCACCTAGATTTCTGTTTAAACTCACATGATCAGTACTTCATAATATCACTGTGCATAAATGCTAACATAGTTATTAATTAAATTATTTAATTATATTAAACATTACTGTTCAATTCAGAACATCCATCTATTTTTCACTAGTCCTCCGAGTTTGGCTTCTTCTGGTAAGTGAACTATTAAGTGGATCATTACATCAAAGAATGAAGGTGAAATTTTTTTTTCTAACTTATATATTATCACAACCACCTTTTCTTGTAATCAATTCAATTCATGTTCAATGTCTTAGCACATAACTCATGAAAAAATTTGCTAACTCAAATAGTGAAGTGATCATATCTTTATGCGAATAACCACGTATTCCAATGGAGAGCATCATTACAACAATACATAGCAATCATGACTTTTCAACCTTAAAATCTTACCATCTTCCACACTAACACATCTTGATATATTTGAAGTATGGCCATTAGGAAACTTAATAGATTTTAAGAATTTTAATAAACCTTACTTTTCCCTTCGACTCAATACATAATATGTAGGGGACTTTAAAAATCCATTTCCTGATAGTTGTAAGTGTAGCTCTTTCCTCATTTTTATATCTACTAAATCCAATCATGCTTTAACAGTATCCTTTGTTTTTCACTCAATATCAAGGATTTTCCGAAAATATTATCATTAACAATTTTCTCCATATGCATGATATCAAGATTGTGATGCAATTTAAATTTATGCTAATATGGTAACTCAAAGAATATTCTCTTTTTAGTCCAATTAAGTTCTTCAAGAGTACATTTTCTTTTTCTCATATTTAGATGCTTCTTATATTTCAAATCTTGAGGTTGATCTAATTATTGCAACACATCTTTCCTAGACAACTCATATGATTTAGATTGAGCCTCTAGTTGACCATCAAATAGTTTACTCCAACTATGATCTAAAGGAAGATATCGATGATGGCCTATATAACAAATTTTACTCCTCAATCTCTTAGATTACGTATTGCAACATGGACATGCCATATGTCCTTTTGTACTCCAACCTGACAAACAACCATATGCAGGAAAATCATTTATAGTCCACAAAATAGCTGCCTTTAAGGAAATTATTTGTTTAGTTAAGGTATTGTAAGTGTCAACACAATTTTTCCATAACTCCTTCAATATGTCTACCAAAGGTAGCAAATAAACATCAATGTCCTTTTTTGAAGCCCATGGTCCAGGAATTAGCAATGATAACATAAGAAATGGTTCTTTCATGGTTTTCCAAGTTGGTAAATTATATGGCATAAGTATCAGTAGCCATATATTATAAGAATTGCTCATATTACCAAATATATTGAAACCATCAAATGCAAGATCAAGTCTAATATTATGGGGATCATTTGCAAACATAGGATATTGTCTATCAAAATATTTCCAAGCTTTAGCATTGACTGGATGCTATAAAACCCCTTTAGTGTTCACATATTTTTCGGTATGCCATCTCATATCTAAAGCTATATGCCTTGACATAAATAATCTCTACAACCTTGACTTCAATAGAAAGTAGCGTAAGATTTTATGAGGAATCTTACCCTTGCCATCATTTATTTTCTATCTAGATGTTTTGCATGTTGGACATTCATCTTTATCTTTATGTTCCTTCCAAAATAACACACAATCATATTTATAAGCATGAATACACTCGTACCCCAATCCCAAGTCTTGTAAGATCTTTTTAGCCTCATAATGTGACTTTGGGAGCACTGGACCTTCAGGAAAAGTATCATTCAATAACTTAAGTAACATATCAAATGATTTGTTAATTTAATGATTATTTACCTTTATATAAAGTAAGTTCATGATAAAGGATAATTATCATTTTTTTTGTAACCTAGATACAAGTCATGTTGTGCTCCCTCAACAATCTATTACATTTTTTAATCTCTCTTTCAAAAGCTTGATAGCAATTAGTTGTGTCGTATCCCTAATATTAGTGAAGGTTCCACCTTGAATGCCTTTTAACTTGTCTAATATTTCATTTTCTTCATCTTCTTTATTAGAAATCATTTTATCATTATTGATACTATTAATGGTAGGATAAGTACCATGGAAAGATAGATTTTTTTCATAAAATATCCATCGTGTATAAATATCTTGAATTCCATTTATATACTAATCAATTTTTCACTTCATCCAAATGCTTGTAATATGTATTCATGCACTTAACACAAGAACATTGGATCATATTATCTTGACCCATATGATCCTTTGCAATTTCAATAAACTCTTTAATCTATGCCTTAATTTCATCCAACTACTATCCATTTTCAATACCTGTCAAGCAAAGTCAATTTGTAAATAGTGATATAATAGATTATGGTATTAGTAATATGCAAAAATAGATTATACTATAGTAGCAATGCTTTCCAATAATTAAAGCAAAGACAATAACCGACAAATTAGGATTAAACATGAATATAGTGATTGGAAAAGACATAATATTCTTGCTTATCACATTTTAGGAAAATTAAAATGATAAAAAGGATATTATCCATTTATGGTCTCGATGATATGGGGTCAAGGGCAAACTAGGGAGAGTCTTGACCCTTGGCATTTTTTTGCACAAAGTGGCAATCCCAGGATTGAACATGTGCCATTGCACTTATCGGTCCAAGCCTTTCACCATTGGGCCAAGCAATGACCCCTGAAATCTAAAGAAAAATATATAAGATAGAAGTGTAGGATTTCAGAATACAAAAATGTATCTCTGACACTTAAATATCTCACTTTTCTCTTTTCATAAAATGTTTGATAAATGGGGTATTCAGCAGAACATTAAATTGCTAGGACTTTTACAGGAAAAGAATAATAATAATAAAAAGAATAGGTGAATTATAGCAAAATATAATAACATGAAAATTTTATTTGAGAAAGGAGTTAAGAGTAGGAGAAATTGACCTTCAGTCTCTTAGAAGGAGCATGGATCTATTAGCAAAAGCACAATATGGGTTTCAAATAGAAACAAAAAGGTCCTTCTTTTTGCTTAGTTGTTCAGAGACTTGGGACATTAAATTTGGGAGAGGGAGAAAGGTCCCTTGATCTGGCATTAGATGATAGTTGGATGGAAAGAAATAGGCCTTAAGATAGAGACTTTGGAAGTGAATATTATGCAGCTTCAAGTAATGGTTATATGGAATCTATCTCATCTAGGGCTCAATAGCAAAAGTCTAACCAGCCATCCCAATTACATAGAGAGGTATCTCAAGGCTATGCTTAAAGCCAGAGGACTGTGAAGCTCATATTTATGACTCAAGAGTACAATTGGGTGTACACCAAAACCAAATAAAAAGACTGTATTAAAGAATGGAAGAACCTTTTAACAATTCAACTCCAACAAGCATTTCCCTAGTTCATCTCCTCAGGCTTTGCCACATAATGGATCATAAGATTTAGTGAACTAAAGTTTATGTTGATGATATGTTCATCAAAGTTTTGAAGAAGCCAACCACAAAGGATCTGGAAGAAGCCTTCAGTGCCCTTCAATGGCACCAAATAAAACTGAATCTAAGTATGCCTTCGAGATAACAACCAAAAGTTTCTCAGATTTCGAGTCACGAAGAGGAGTATCAACACAAATCTAGAGAAGATTCGAGCCATTCTAGATAGGTGACATCGACTTAGAAGAAAGAAGTGCAATAACTAACTAGTTGCATTATAGTACTTAGTTTAATTCAATTAAGAGAAGAAAAGATTATTGTTTATTGATTTTAGGATCCAAAGGCCTTTAAATAGAGTACAGGATCATCATATATGGTAATATGTAACTCATAATAGGATTGTAGTAAGACACCTAACAAGACTAAGATAAGGTAGTTGTTCTAGAGAATAACATAAGATAAGCTACTCTCTTTTCTAATTCTAATACTCTTCCTCAAGCTGGAGCATATACAATAACTAAGCCCAACTTGGGATATACAGTAGAAAACCAAAAATGGAGTTGAAAGCTTTGGTGAAGATGTCTATGAGTTGATCTGCTGAACAAGTGTAAGGTATTTGAATCTTGCAAAATAGAACAATCAATCAGTAAAATCTTTAGAGGTTGCTCAGTATCCGAGAAAGGAATACCTTGTAGGGATGGAAAAGAGAAGGTCTAGCTAAGGATTCTACTTGCTTCTTAGAAGGAAGAAGAATGAGACAGACTCAAAGAAAGTAATATCAACTAAAACAAGGTATCATCAAGTAATAGGATCATAACAGTTATATCTCTTTTATATTTAAGAGAGTAAGTGAAGAAAGCCAATGGAAGGCTATATAATCATCTTTCTAGATTAAGTGAACAAGGTTAGGTTAGAGTTGAATATCATCTTCTTGCCACTTGTAGTTAGGTAAGAGTCGCATAATCATCTTCCTACCACTTGTAGTCAGGTGAGGCTGCATATTCATCTTCCTGCTAGGTGAGAATTGTATAATTATCTTCTTGCCAAGTGAGAGTTATATAATCATCTTTCTGCTTATCCATAGAGTTTGTCACTGTCATGCTATTAGAGAGAAGGTGACAAGAGGAGCATCAATCTTGTACATAGAGCTGGTCGGTAAAAATTGGATATCATCTTCCTACCACTTACAAAGATGATGCCATAAAGAGCTGAGTATAACGATGACAACAACATGATAAAGTAAAATCAGGATCACTGCATAGAGAAAGTGTAGATCAAAGAAGAGAACCTATCATCAATCAACTTGAAGGCATAGATAAGGAAGCGCCAATTTAAAATATAGCATTTTTTTTGTCATGCTTGAACATAAGATTTAGTTATTTTATTAAGGTTTTACCTAGCAATGTTGATATCTCTTGCTTGATCTTAAATGAGCCCCCAGCAAATTCTTCAAGTGCTATTGCTTATGCAGAAAAGACTAACTAGATCATAGATTAGAGACATCACAATCATTGACCTTTAAAGAATTCAATGATCAACAGTTCCTAGCTAGTAGCTCAAGGTCTTGTAATGAGATTCCAAGCTCCATCATATAGAAATTCAAAGTCTCAAGCACAAAATTGTTGACAGCAAGCTCATGAAGCCATTCACCATCATTCTCATTAATAGAGTTTTCATCCAAAAATAAGGTTCTAAGGCATCTGCTAGAGCGAGCAATGAGCAAGAGGCCATCAATGGAGAACCTCAAGCACTCATCAAGCTTGAGTGCCTAGAGCATGTGGCCCCTGGCCTTTGCTAGGAACCAATGTCAAAGTCTTTCATGATCGTTCGGTGGAAGTGTAGGGCCTTAAGGCAATTGAAGGCATCGGCGATCTCACCGACCCAGGGGTCGGCATAGTTGCCCTAGTCTTCAAGTATGAGGTTGAACATGGCCACCCGAGGCTTGCCCTTGAGCTTTAGGGACTCAAGGCGGGGGAAGCATAGCTAGAGCCAGCCAAGGTTGGTAGAGTAGCAGATGGTGATGGTGATGGTGATGTGCTTGCTAATGATAGCATCAATGTGGTACAACTTCTTATACACTAGGGAAACAGCCTCCTAGTCATTTGGTACCATTTCTTGCACACCAGGGAAAAGACCACCCGATTGCGGGGGTCATCGATGTACCCCATTATGCACTCCAATGCCATATCTGATATCCCAAAGCTCATGACCTGATTCAAGTTCTGTTACTCGATCACTGATGCAATATCGGAGAGGATCTTGGCTTCTTTGATTCACTCTACCAATGGAGCGGAGTAGGGTTGGGCTGTGAGTGTTTTCTTTAGAAAGAAGATATGCTCTAGCAAAGCACCATAATAGAGATCCAAGGAAGTAGGAACTTGGACAAGATCTAGCAACAGGTATGGAGAGAGAAAAGGGATCCAGTCCAAAACCACCATTAATGGGAGATGGTTGAAATTGACACTGAAAAGAGAATAGAAAAATGAACAAGAACAAAAAAAGAACCAAAAGGAATGATGGAGAAATAGAAACGACTACTGACTTGGGTGGCTACTCAAGATCAAGAACTAGAAGCTTCTAGATGTCCAGCGATGCCAATATGAGAGCTAGTGCTAATGGTTGGAGGAGGAGATCCAGAGACTCCATTAAGGATGGGATTGAATAGGAGTCATCCAACAAGTGCCACAACATGTATTCTCAGGAAAAAAAGCATGAGCTCAAAAGCTTAAGCCAGTGAGGTGGTTCTGATTGAAAGCGGCAGAGCTGGGAAGAGAAGGGTAGTAGTGGTGAGAAGGAAGAGTGTGGTAGTAGAAAAAGCTTGGTGACGGTGAGCAGGTGGAAGTGGGTCAACGATGGAGATTTTGGGCTCTCATGGTGAGCAAGGAGGAGACAAGGGTGGAGGTGTGATTTTTTTTCTTTTTTTCTCTTGAGAAAAAATTGGGGATGGTTGGTAGGAAGAGAGAGGAGTGGTGGGGTGGCTTCTAAGATGGAGGGAAGGGAGGCTCTCATACCATGTTAAGAGGAAGGAAAATATTGTTGTTCATTGATATTAGGACTTTAAAGGCCTTTAAATAGAGCACAGGATCATCATAGATGATAATATGTGATTCATAATAGGACTGCAGTAAGACTCCTAATAAGACTAAGATAAATTAGATGTTCTACAAAATAATATAAGATAAGTTGCTCTCTTTTCTAATTTTAACAATTTCAAAGTCGGTTGAATGTTGCCTACCTTTCTTTAAGGTCTTGCACTAGACAATCGACTTCACTTGGACTGAATATTGTCAACAAGCCTTCAAGGAACCAAAAAAGTTTCTCAGATTTTCACCTCTACTCTCTAAACCAGAGTCGAAGAGACATTGTACTTTTGCCTTGCTACTTCACCAAAAATGGTCAGCTCCTTGCTTATTCAGCTAGATGATAAAAGAGTTTAGAAGCCTATTTATTATACCAGCCGAGTACTTTATGATACAAAGATCGTGTACTCCGCTAAAAAAAAATATTTATGCACTAATCATCTCTGCATAGTATCTTAGGCCTTACTTTTAAGCATATTTGATAGTCATCTTGATAGACCAGCCACTTAGAACTATACTATAATGGCTACACACCTCAGGAAGAATGGCTAAATGGATAATCAAATTCAATAAGTTTGATCATTTTTACCAACCTAGATTGGCAATGAAGGCCCAAGTTCTTGCTAATTTCTTAGTCTAATGTACTTGGTCAGACAACAAGCCTAAGGAGCAACCTATCAAGCAGATTGACCCAGAGCTAGCTTGGATTCTCTACGTAGACAGAACTTCTAATTCTTAAGGGAGTGGGGCAGGATTAATACAGACAAACTCGGAAAGAGTTATTACTGAATATGCACTCCCCTTCTCATTCAAGGCAACCAATAATCAAGCCAAGTTTGAAGCCCTCTTGGCCAGACTAAGCTAGTCAAAGAGCTCGAAGTGAAGAGCCTCTAGATCTTCGTTGATTCCTAACTCATAGCTGGGCAAGTAACCAGAGAATATGAAGCATATTACCCTACAATGGACAAATATCTTAACAATGCATGGAGTTTCACTTCTGCTCTTAAATCCTTTGTCATCATCTACATTCCTAGATGAGAGAATGCTTGGGCAGGTATACTCTCCTGACTAGCCACTTCAGTTGAGAACATTCTTGGGCAAACTTACATCAAGTACTTGGAAGCACCCAGCATTGACAAAACTGAAGAAGTTCAACAAGTCAACCATGAGTCAAGCTGGATAGACCCTTTTTATCAAATTTCTAATTGAAGGCATCCTTCCCGATAAGTCTCCATTAGAAATCGAAAGACTCAAGTGAAAAACTTTTCAATTTGTACTGCTGGATAGATAACTCTATAAGAAGTCTTTCTCCTTCCCACTACTCAAATGCCTGCACCCATTCGAGGTCGACTACATGCTTCGAGAGATTCATGATGGAATCTATGGGAATCACCTTGGAAGTAGGTCCCTGGCCTATAAAGCTCTAAGGCAGGGATATTACTAGATCAAAATGTGAGAAGATGCCATGGAGCTTGTCCAAAATTGTGATCAATGCCAGCGCTATGCAAATATCCATCGATAACCTGCTAGTCAGCTGGCTCAACTCTCTGCTTCCTGGCCCTTCATCCAATGGGGAATGGACATACTTGGCCCATTTTTCCCAGCAATAGTTCAGTGAAAGTTTCTCTTTGTCACCATCGATTACTTCATAAAATGGTTGAAAGCTGAACCCTTGTCATGCGTCATTGAGACTAAAGTCAAAAAATTCTTTTAGAAGTCTGTTATACCCAACTGGCCCAACATCGAACCGGACCACCGTATCTTCTAAGGTTCGATCGGGCCGCTCTCGTGGATATCCGAGCAACACTCTCATGCTGAAACTCCTACGGATGCTCTCCTTCAGAGGTCCGACCGACCAACTGAAGTAGAGGTCCGAGCGACCCGCTTCTGCTGAGGTCCGGCAGGTCTCCTTTGCTGAAGCTCCGACGGACGCTCTCCTTCGGAGGTCCGACCGACCCATTGAAGTAGAGATCCGAGCGACCCGCATCTACTGAGGTCTGGCCAGCCTCCCCTACTGAAACTTCGATGGACACTCTCCTTCGGAGGTCCGACCAACCAAGTGAAGTAGAGGTCTGAGTGACTTACTTTTGCTGAGGTCCGGTCGACCTTCTCCTGCTGAAGCTCCGACGGACGCTCTCCTTCGGAGGTCCGACTGACCAACTGAAGTAGAGATCCGAGCGACCCACTTCTACTAAGGTCCGGTCGACCTTCTCATGTAGAAGCTCCGATGGATGCTCTCCTTCGAAGGTCTGACCGACCAATTGAAGTAGAGGTCTGAGCGACCCATTTCTGCTGAGGTCTGGTCGACCTTCTCCTACTGAAGCTTCGACGGACACTCTCCTTCGGAGGTCCGACCAACCAACTGAAGTAGAGGTTTGAGCGACCCACTTCTGCTAAGGTCCGATCGACCTTCTCCTGTTGAAGCTCCGATGGATGCTCTCCTTTAGAGGTTCGACCGATCAACTGAAGTAGTGGTCCGAGCGACCCACTTCTACTGAGATTCGGTCGACCTTCTCTTGCTGAAGCTTCGACGGACACTCTCCTTTTGAGGTCCAACTGACCCATTGAAATAGAGGTTCGAGCGACCCACTCCTGCTGAGATCCGACCAACTTGCTCCAAGGATCTCAATAACTCTAGAAGCCTCCCCCAGCTGACACCAGAATTCTGTTATAACAGACTCCTGCCATATCAGCACCACTACTCCACTACTCCCACGACGTTGCCCTATCTTGGCACCATGTGGCCACTCTTCGGATTCTCTTAGGGGTAGATCAGTCTTTCCAGGCTTCATCCCTAAAGAATTTTGGCACTATTCCATGCCTATATAAGGTAAACTAGGGGACATAGGATGGTAAGCAAGCTAAGGCAAGACTAGCACTCTCTTCCTTCTCCATATGCTGTCTCTTTGATTCCTCCATTCTGTTACCCTCAAGCTCCCGCTAACTTAAGCATCGGAGTGTCCCCCGCCAGAACACCACTGGCCCTTGGAGCCTTTGTTGCAGTTAAACAAGAAGAAGAGCGCTCCAGCCCAGCCATCCGAGCCCGGTTCTGGAGAAGTTGCAGCAACAGATTGGCACTAGTGGAAGGGATATTCCTCCTCTAAAATGAAAAATCCACTTGCTAAGCCCTGCAATGGCGAAAGGAAGAGCCCATAACACCTACACCAGAAGAGGTCACTCCCTGTCCAGGTCCGAAGGACCTCCCAGGGAGAATGACGCCGCCATCACCGTCGAGCCCACTATCACTCTGGGACTACAACAGTTCCAGATGCTCCTGACCGTATCGATACACTTACCACTACGGTTTAGCATCTCCAGGAGGTGGCCAACAACAGGCAGCAGCCGCCTGCTGCATCTTGCACCAACCACCAACCAGTCGCTGAGGGGAGCAGATGGTAAGAAGTCCCTCAGCCTATATCCCATATTGTTTCGGAGCCCTGAAGGTATTTGGGAGCTCATGCTGACGGGAAGAGGGCAAGATCCGCCTCACCCTCCTTCACTAACTTCGTCACTGATGGTGTTCGGCACCCAGCTGAAGTCTTGAGTGACTACACCAGCAAGATTTTGCGCATGGAGGAGCGCATTGTCGAGCTTGCTGATTGGCAAAAAGCCAAACGGGGGCAAGCGTACGACTCCCACCCGCCTTTTTCTACAGAGATCATTGGGGAGTCAATCCCCCGTCACTTCAAAATCTAGCAGGTGGACTCCTTATGCTGGTACCATCGACCCGTTAGACCATATGGGCACCTACAAGGCCCACATGATGGTATAGGATGCCTTCGACACCCTTCACTGTATTGCCTTTCCCGCAACTCTCAAGAAGGCCGCTTGAATGTGGTTCTCCGCCATCCAACCGAGTACGATCCACTCCTTCCCCCAACTTGAAAAACTTTTTATTTTCCATTTCAGGACCTGCAGTCGGACCCCGAGGAAAACCGACTGCCTCTTCCTCGTGCTACAAAAGGAGGGAGAGACCCTTCGGGACTACATGGCCCATTTCAACTTAGTTTCCATGGAGATCCCGAATCTGAATGAAGATGTAGCTATGTCGGCCTTCAAAATAGGGCTGTGCTTGTCCAGGCTCACCTTTTCCCTGGATAAGAAATTTTCAACAAGCTACTCTGAGTTGCTGGCCCGGGTGCAGAAGTACGCCCGGGTAAAAGAGCAAGCGGTGAGCCGATGCCAGGCTGAATGAAGGTCAGCCCCCAAGAAGTGGAGCGATAAGGCTCCTAATGTCCGACCTCCCAGTGATGGCAACCGCTCGACCTAGTACCATAGCCCAAAGCCAAAGGACTTCCCCAGGAGGTTCAAAACCTATGCACCTCTCTCCCTTTCGAGGGAGAAGGATCCTCGTAAAAATTGAGAATGAGACCTACCTACAAAGGCCTCGACTGATGAGGGGCCCCTCTACATCTAGAAATAGAGACAGATACTATCGGTTCCATCAGGACCATGGACACAACACTAAAGAGTGTATCTAGTTGAAGGATGCCATTGAAGACCTCATTCAGAGGGGATACCTGCACAAATACGTCCAACCCCACAGGGATCGGGCTGAAGCCTCAACTGCCAGTGACCCCTCAAAGGAGACAGAGCTTCCCAATCATCATCCAATTGATCGGAACGTTGGTATGCTGTACTGTCGATCCGACTGGAGATATGATGAAGACCGGGACATTGTGAAGAGGTCTAAGGGCTCCAATGTAATTAGCTTCTCCGATGAAGACCTCTTGGAATCCCATGTCTCCAGGAATGACCTTGTTGTTGTGTCAGCAGTAATTGCCAACTATGATGTAAGAAGAATTCTTATTAATAATGAAAGCTCAACTGAGGTATTATTGTATTACGCTTTTGCTAGGATGAACCCGTCCAGATCAAAACTGCAAGAATCCTCTATGCCACTGACTGGCTTCGAAGGAAACTCCATCGGAGTTGAAGGAGAGATAACTCTACCTGTGACCATCAAGATGGTGCCTTATCAAAAGACTCTCCCCATCAACTTTGTGGTCGTACGGATGACCTCGACTTACAATGCCATTTTGGGCCGACCGGCCCTCAATAACTTCAGAGCCATCATCTCAACCTACCATCTACTGGCCATGTTTCTGACTCAGAATGGGGTTTGAGTTATGAGGGAAGATCGTAGAATGGCTAGGCAGTGCCTAACTATTCAGGACAGGCAGTAAGAAGGTCATTCTATCCTTGAACAACTTGACCCTAGGGCCGAAGCTGATGGCCGCGGCCAACCAATTGAAAGAATTTTGTTTGTTCCCCTTGGGAAGAATGACCCCACTAGGGTCCTCCAATTTGGGAGCACTCTCAATGAGGAGGTCAAGTTGGAACTGATCAATTTCTTGAGAAATAATGCCAACATCTTCGCGTGGTTGGTGTTGGACATGCCAGGCATTCCATCGGATGTCATTACTCACCAGCTTAAGGTAGATCCGACCTACAGGCCTGTCCGACAGAAGAAGAGGAGCTTCACTCCCGAAAGATAAAGGGCTATTAATGAGGAGGTCAGGAAGCTCTCTGATGCTGGCTTCATCAGTGAAGTCCATTACCCTGATTTGCTAGCAAATATCGTGATGGTGAAGAAGGCCAATGGGAAATGGAGGATTTGTATGGACTGTATCGATCTCAACAAGGCTTGTCTGAAGAACAGCTTTCCCCGTCAAAGATTGATTAGCTGGTGGATACCACGGCCGGCCACCAACTTTTGAGCTTCATGGATGCTTTCTCCGGCTATAATCAGATCAGGATGCACCCGGAAGATGAGGAGAAGACGTCCTTTGTCACTAACAAAGGGCTATATTGCTACAAGATGATGCCCTTCGGCTTGAAGAACGGCAGAGCCACTTTCCAAAGGCTGATCAACTGGATCTTTGAAGGATAGCTAGAAAAAAATATGGAGATGTATGTTGATGAAATGATAGTCAAGAGCCTCCACAGAGCCGACCATATCAAAGACTTGCAGGAGTCCTTTGACATGCTGAGACATCATCGGATGAAGCTGAACCCTGCCAAGTATACTTTTGGGATAACTTCTAGAAAGTTCCTCGGCTTCTTGGTCATACAAAGAGGAATCGAAGTCAATCCTGAGAAGATTACAGCTATTATTGACATGGGGCATCCGACCAACAAGAAGCAAGTTCAAGAACTTACAGGCCGGATAGCCTCTCTCAGTCACTTCATTTCTTGGTCAGCTGAGAAATCTCTGCCTTTCTTCAAGACTCTATGCTAGTTTGATCGCTTCCATTGGACCGATGAGTGTCGAAAAGCATTTGAAGCTTTGAAAGATTATCTAAAGAACCCTCCGTTGTTGGCTAAGCTAATGGAGGGAGAGCCCCTGTACTTGTACCTGTCGGCTTCGGACGAGGTGGTCAGCTCCATCCTCATTTGGATTGGAGAAGACAATCAGCAGAAGCTTGTCTACTACATCAGTAAAGTTCTCCATGATGCTGAAACAAGGTACCCTAAAATGTAGCTTGTATATTCCCTGGTCATAGCAGCTAAGAGACTCCGACCCTACTTCCAGGAGCACCCGATCATCATGCTGTCCGACCAACCCCTTAAGGTGATTCTTTGGAGTCCGGATACTTCTGGTCGGCTTGCAAAGTGAGCTGTCAAGCTTGGCAAGTTCGATATCTCTTTCCAGCCCTGGTCGGCCATGAAGGCTCAGGTAATCGCTGACTTCATTACAGAGTACACTTGGAGGCGAAAATTGTCCTCGCAAGCGATGGTCGTGCTTGAAGCTAACCCCATTAAAGAAGTAGAGCCCGCTTGGATGCTCCATGTGGACAGAGCATCCAACCTTGCAGGCTGCAGGGCTGGCCTGATCCTAGCCGACCTCGATGGAGAAAGCTTGGAGTATGCTTTACACTTCTCATTTTAGGTGTCCAACAACCAAGCAGAATATGAAGCCCTCCTTGCAAGACTGAGAATAGCCAACGAGTTGGGCATCAGCCAAATCAGAGCCTTCACTGACTCTCAGCTGATGGTAAATCAAGTGAAGGGCGAATTCGAGATGAGAGATCCGACCCTGGTCAAGTTCTTGAGCAAGGTACAAAGCCTAATTGATGGGGAACTAATATGCATGCAATTTTTTTTTGTATGTTTTACATGTTGAGTTAGGTGATTAATTCCCAAATTTTAGATCAAAATTATTTGTAGGGAATTTTGTATGAATTTTGAAGATCAGCATGCAGATTAGGACCTAGAAAAGTAGAAAAGAAGGATCGCCGGGGCTGAGAAGCCTCGGTTAGGGCAAGTTCTCCTACAATAAAACTACTGGAGGTAAAGGGGGTGTACCTGACAACGTCTATGAAGATCGCAGCAAAGGGTCTCTCATTCCTCGATGGATGCGGCCTGGAAAACCGAGCCAAAGACCCGCGGATACCCGGCTTTCTGCTTAGTGATCCGATTGAGGCTTAGCTGGAGTCGTTGGATTCGTAGGAACTCGGGGACCTGTAAATGACCTGTTAGGGGTTAGAAAACTCACAAAGGAACAAGAAAACAAAGGAAAAATAGCAAGGGAAGGCTTCTTTTAGAGCGGGCATCCAGGGATCTGAGATGCTTGTTGGTAGCAGGAAGATGATTGCAGCACTGGGAAGAAAAACTCTCGCGAACCCCTTTATGCACACAGCAAGGTATCACACAACTCAATAGAAGAACTCAAGGTTTTCATTCATCAAAAATTCTACCTTCATACAAGAGGCTAGGGTCCCTTAAATAGACCCTTAACCTTGGGCTCCAAGTAAGGGCACATTAGTCTTTACATGAGAATCCTTTTCCCTCTCAAACCCTAGCTAGAAAATAAAGAAATATTAGGTAGAAAAATCCCTAAAAATTCTCTTGACTTGGTCAACACTCCAAGGATGCCTAGGGGGCGTGTTGGGCTTCTAGGAGCAGCCTCCAAAGGTGCCCGGGTGCATGGGTTTGGGCCTCTGGAAGCTGGGGTGGCCTGGTAGCCAGGTAGCAGGAATATTTCCTGGTATCTTGCTTCTTAGGGACTTGGGCTTGGTGCCTGGGCTTGATTTCTTTGGGCTAGGATGCAGATGGACCTCTAAAATCATGGATGCCTTGGTATATGAATATATTTTGGCATCTGGAAGGGAATCTGGGCATCTGGAGGGCATCTGCAAGAAATCGGGGTTTTCTGAATTTTCCTCCTGGGGTCTTCAAATCTTCAAGCTGGGTTGGACTTGGGCTATACTTTCATGTCTTCAATTTAGTTGGACTTGGTCTTCACTTGTATGATATAGTCTTGAGTCTTCAGTATGCTTGGACAGGACTCGAAAAAATAAAATTAGCTCAACATGAGCTGACTAGCATTGGACTAAACTAGCTCAACATGAGCTGACTAGTACAGAACTGAAATAACAACTAAAAATACTCAAATAACAACTAAAATGGACTCAGATGAGCTAAGGCCTTATTACAGATGGACTCATAAATTATTGATCAATTTACAAATGGTTGAGAAGCCTCTGTCTTATTCTAGTGCCTCAGGTATCCCCTCCAATTCTCCCGGGGTGGGAGGAACTCGACCCTGTCGAGTGAAGGTCAGACTGGCTCACTGATGCGGCAAGCATATGATTAATGTTTTGAATATGGTTTGTAGAGCAATGAAACCTAATTACACTAGCATTGTACTCATCATAATAAGACTTAAAGATTATAAGAAATTGGACTTTTACTTGATTTGACACAATCCTAAACTAAGAAGGAAGAAGATCCAGACAATAGGGGCTAATGATTGTGGACTTACCTTGATGAGCTTTCCAACCTTCTTTTGATTCATACCTTGAAACTACCAATGCTCAGAACTGAAGAATCTGGATAACAGAGATCAGAACCCTGGACTTGGGGCTTCAGCTTGTTTGTTCTTTGTTAAGGTGAACTCAGCCCACAACTCAAAGACTTCGAAGGATCCTGCAATGAAGATCAAAGTTAAGGAAGAAGGATAGGAACATATAGAAGGGATGGAAGAATTGATGAACTAAGAACAGAAATTTGAGTAGATCTGGCCAACTCCAATGCCTTCACTTGAGCTTGGAAGATGCTTTGCTAGGAAAAAAGAAAGGCTTTGGCGTGGAGGAAGAGGATGGAAAACTTTCACATAAAAAAAAAATACAAGACAACTTCTACTTCCAAAATTTCAACTTCAATTTTCATTCATTCCCAAAATCCATCTCTTTTACAATGGGCGTCCAAGGCTTTAAATAGCCTCACAAAGCTAGCTTTTGAAATTTAAAAACTCCCCAAATCGAGGAGGATTACAAGGGGGGTTGGAGGATTTGGTGGAGAGTTTGGAGGGATGTGGGGGGGGTTGGAGGATTTGGTGGAGGACTTGGAGGGATGTGGCCAACCTTCTTGAATTTGAGTCTTCCTTGTTGGCGCCCAAAGGGTGATGAGGTGGCTGGTGAAGTGGCACCTGATGACGTGGCATGGTGAGGTGGTCTTCTACTTGGATAAGAATGACATGTGGCGCCCAGTGGTCCTAGTTGATGGTCCTTTTCTCTTGCTTGGTTGATGTGTCTTCTCTTCTTCATGTGGTCAAATTCTGGGGTCTAGAATTTGAGTCTTGTTGCTGGCTTTCATGGCTTTAAGACTTGATTAGACTTAACTCAACTGAATTAGACTTAACTCAACTGAACTGACTTGACTGACCTAGACTTTAAAACTTGAGATGGACTTACAGGAAATGAAATTTTAAAAGTAATTACAGGACTCAATAAACACTCTTGATTTGAAACTCAAAATTAATTACAGGACCCTTGAAAAGGAAATGACTCTTGAAAATAAAATATTTTTGAACTAAAGGATACAAGGTAACCTAATTATCTTCGATCCAAATTGGGATAAGGATAACCTTGTTGGAGTGAAGTTTCTTTCGGCTTCTGGTGTCCACACCACTCACATATCTCTCGAGAAGGTCTGGGTTGAGGCGTTGCAAGTCCTCTCGAGAAATCCACGAATCATCCAACTCTGGCCGGCCTTGCCATCAGATCAGGAAGCATTGATAGTCATGGCCCTGGGTCGTGATGGCTTGATCGTCCAGGGTACGCTCGATCCATTCTCCTCTCTCAGGCCAAATTTGTTTGTGGACACTCTAGGTTAGGGTCACTCACAATGAAAAGGAATAGGTCCAAAGGCCTACTAGGTAGCGCTACCGGTTCCCTATACTTAACTAGGTCTGTAATATTGAAGGTAGAACTAATGCCCAAATCCGAAGGCAAGTCTAACACCTAGGCATTTGATCCAACCTTCTCTATCACTTTAAAAGGTCCGGCTCTGCGTGCATGAAGCTTCTTTTAGGCCTAAGCCTAACCAAGATAAGATTCCACTACATCAATATCTTTGATCCATCTTCGGGAATTAGGCAGTTTGTTTAACATTAGTGCGGGTGGTGAACATGCTAGGCACATGCAGACTCCTAACAAGATGATGCAAAGGACTCAAACTAACACCTAACAGACTCGACTATGCATTCCTATCGAAGGAAATTTTATTGAACTCTTTGGATCTAAACCTAATAGATTATAGGTTCTCTAGGTTTGATCCTAGCTTGACATGCACATGAAAATTTACAGTGAACTCCTAGCAAATTCCAAAGAGTATGCCAGAAATAAGATGAAACCTAACATGCATGATGAATGCATGCAGTATGCTAATCTCAGCTAAATGCAATCTAATGATCCTAGAAATGCTGGAGGTGTCAGGAAAGGGCAGAAAATAGGAAGTGGGTTCAGAAGTAGTTTGGTAGGGTAGGGAAAAAGGTTCAAGGTTAGTTGGATAAAGTTCAATAAAAGAAGGCATGTCAGGGACTAATCCTAGACTAATGAGGCTAACCCTACAAGGTTACGATATATCTATGGGGTTTGCATAATGGAAGGATGGGTAACTAATCTCAGGGAAGAGGTCCTTAATGGGAACTGTAGGAGGAGGCTCATCCTGAAGGTACTGATTCAAAGAGATCAAGTCTTTTATAAATTCTTCTGGTTCTTGTATTTTAGGACTAGACTCTATAATTTGGCTCTCCTCTATGGTTTCCTCAGGTAAGGCTCTAGTAGCAGTACATAGGTTCTCTTCCTCTATTTGTTCTTCCACTATAGCTTTAGGTTGGATGTGGTCAAGGTCAACTACCTCTAGGTTGGCTTCTACCTGGGTATCTATTGGGTCATCTAATTCTAGGTCATCTTGTAGGGTTCGGTGGCAAGGCGGAATCATAGATTTCAAAAATTTTTATCTTTATGAAATCTTCACCAAACCTTCAACCCAAAATCTCCTTAAAAGAATTAAAACATATAGATGTTTATATAAGATTTAATCTCAAATTAAGATGCTAACTTGTATCGCAAAATCCAAACTCTGAATCTCCACCAGGTGCCCAAATGTTCACCCTCCAATGGTGATCCACACAGAAAAACAATGAAGACAACAAATTCTATTTCTTGGTTCCTCTTCTTGAATTCTTTTTCAAGAATTCAATTCTTGGACCTTTAGGCTGAAATTTTCTTTCTTGAAAATTTCTTCTTCTTCCTTCTTTCCTCTTCTTGAATTTTCTTCAAGAATTCCCTTTCTTGAATCCCTTTTCTTGAATTGAATTGGAAGAAAAATTAAGACAGGCAAGGTCTTAATTCAAGAAGGAAAAGAAGAATAGATCCTTTCCTTTTTCTTTCCTTTACCGTTCAAGACCTTCTTCTTATTCTTGTTTAGGGTCAGAGTTTCGACAGAGGATACCTCTGTAAGGGAAACAATACCCAACAAGAACAAGAGGAAGGAGTATTCTGGAGAGGAAGAAAGGGAATTGGATCTCTGAACTATGTTGCGTGAAAACCCCCGAGAACCCCAATCCTATTTATAATCTCAGAGGGGTGTCATCTCGAAACAATGCAACCCTCTAAAACCCCAGGGATCATGATCCCTCATTCCTCACGCGTCCCCTCAACCAAAAATCATGATTCTCCAATTTGATTTTCGTTTTTCCGACGAGGAGAACTCTCGGAAAAACTTCAGGAAGGATCGCGACTTTTGGAGACGGATTTGCGACCGAAAAGCGACGGATCTTTTTCTTAAATTTTTCTGGCCATCAGATCCAGATCCAAGGGCGCCAGACAAGGATCTGAAATGCCCCTATTCAGAAATTTCTCCGACATTTTTTCTTCTCACGCGTTTTAAGAGAAGTCCACGCGCGTGGACTTTCTTTCTTGGCGCGCGCGGGTGAGAGAAGGGAGGGGGCGGCTTGGAGAGAGGGTCTCAGTGAATTAAATTCACTTGGGTTCAGCCATGGGTTAGCCCAATGTCCTAAAAAATAAATTGGACCTTAATCTGGTTCAATTAGAACCCAATTAAGCCCAATTCGGAACCAAATTCGAATCTGATTCGAATAGAAATTTGGTCTGCAACACATGCTAGTGTGTTTATCCTGCAAACATGATTTAATTCCAAATTAAATCCTTCATCAATTTTCTTTTGTGTGTGACCCATTGGGTTCCACACCTAGCCAGCAGTAGGTCTGAGTTCTATTTGACTTAATTCGGTTAGATCTCAACTAAGCCGATTTAGGTCAACTCAAACTAGCTCGACTCGGTCAATTAGAATCTAATTCAAATTGACTGATTTGAATTACCATGACTCAATCATATACCTACAAGACAAGATTGACGTCTAGCAACGTATCATGTCTACCCGGAAGATGTGCAATTTTGGTGGAATTACCAAAATACCCTTCAGTGGTGAGTTACCGAGCAATTCAGTCCTTTGATCAACTTGCATCCCGAATATGATTATGAATATGGATACTTGTCAAATCCAATTTTCATATTCATCCCTAGCTCAGTTTTTATAATGATGATTCAGTAATGAACCATTAGAAAATATCTCTAATGTTCATACTTTGATCAAAGGTTTCCTGAATCCATCATTTGAAATTAGCTGGATGCTATTCCCTCTTACTAGGGCTGATCAATTCCTTGTTGACCTACTCACAACCTCCATATACAATCCACCATAACCAGTATCACCTCGTGCATGACTCAGTGTCATGATTGACTGCGAACCAAAGTATGGATTCATGTATATAAGGTACTATGGTAGTCTCAGGTCAAAGGACCACATGCACTACTCCCACTATGAGAATTATCTATTGACAAACAGATAAGGTTCCATTAGATATTCTCAATCTGGATCAATTCAGTGAACTCATTCTCTAATGAACACTCACATCCTAGTATTAGTGTCAAACACAAGTGACTGTGAGATCAGTCACCCTTATTACAAAACATATATAGGATGTGCTGGTCTTGCCGGAAACATTGATCCCCAACTCAATGTCCCATCGACCAGGAATATTTTAGATTTGGGTTTTAAGGCTTTAGGTCTCACTGGTATGATCTCATCATAACCCTAGAACCATAGCCCTAATCTATGGGGTTCATCAAAAATCAAAAAGACACAGCAAATGATGAAAATAATGCCTTTATAAAATGCCAATTCATTGATTTTGGGATCAAAATTACAATATTTCAATTGGCTTTCAGGGCACAATCTTTCAATCTCCCACTTGCACTAAAGCCAATCGCCTTTAAATCTTAACCCCATACAATCAAGGTGGCGATCAAACTCTCACTATGATAGAGCCTTAGTGAACGGGTCTGCTACGTTGTTCTTCGTTTCTACCCTTTTAATGCAGACTTCTTGTCTTTCGACAATCTCTCGAACGAGATGGAAGCGTCTCAGAATGTGCTTTGATTTGTAATGAGCTCTTGGTTCCTTTGCTTGAGCAACAGCCCCCGTATTATCACAGTAAAGTGATACTGGACCTTCAATCTCAGGAACTACGCCCAACTCTGATATGAACTTCTTCATCCAGACAGCTTCCTTGGCAGCTTCACTAACAGCAATGTACTCTACCTCAGTTGTTGAGTCAGCTACAGTTTGCTGTTTAGAACTTTTCCAGCTTACAGCTCCTCCATTAAGGGTAAAAACATACCCAGATATAGATTTGCTGTCATCTGGATCTGATTGAAAACTAGAATCTGAATAAGCTTCTAGTTTAAGATCAGATCCTCCGTATATTAAAAAAATATCCTTAGTTCTTCTTAAGTACTTAAGAATATTTTTCACAGCCTTCCAATGATCCTATCCTGGATCAGCCTGAAACCTACTGGCTATACCTAAGGCATATGCCACATCAGGCCTAGTACATAACATAGCATACATAATAGACCCTACTATCGAAGCATAAGGTACCGAATTCATTCTATTTCTTTCTTCAGGTGTCTTAGGAGACATCTTCTTAGAAAGATGTATGCCATGACCAATAGGTAAGTAACCTCTTTTACTTTCCTCCATGCTAAATCTTTTTAGCACTTGGTCAATGTACCTAGACTGGGATAAACCTAGCATCGTCCTAGATCTATCTCTATAGATCTTGATGCCTAGTATATAAGATGCTTCTCCCAAGTCTTTCATGGAAAACTGTTTAGATAACCATACCTTGACTGATTGTAACATTGGGATATCATTCCCAATGAGGAGTATGTCATCTACATACAGAACCAAGAAAACTATGGCACTCCCACTAGTCTTCTTGTACACACAAGGTTCATCCTCATTTTTGATAAAGTCAAATTCTTTGACTGTCTTATCAAATCGGATGTTCCAACTCCTAGATGCTTGCTTTAATCCATAAATAGATTTCTTTAGCCTACATACCTGATTAGGTTTAGTCTCCAAGACAAAACCTTCTGGCTGTGACATATAAACCTCTTCCTCAAGGAAACCATTGAGGAATGCAGTTTTCACATCCATCTGCCAGATTTCATAATCATGATATGCTGCTATAGCAAGCATGATCCGAATAGATTTGAGCATGGCAACAGGAGAAAATGTTTCATCATAATCTATTCCCTGTTTTTGTCTGAAACCCTTAGCCACTAATCTGGCTTTATAAGTTTCAACTTGGCCATCTGTTCCAATCTTTTTCTTATAGACCCATTTGCATCCAATAGGGTTAACACTCTCTGGTGCATCAACCAAAGTCCAGACTTGGTTGACATACATGGAGTCCATTTCGGATCTCATGGCTTCCAGCCATTTGTCTGAGTCACTACTTATGACAGCATCCGTATATGTTAGAGGCTCATCATTATCAATGATTCGGGCTTCATTATTTTCAATAATGAACCCATACCTTTCAGGTGCATGTCGCACTCTATCAGACTTACGGATAGGAGTGGTGTGTTCAGGTTCTATACTAACTGTGTTATGATTTTGTTGAGATGTATCTACTTGTTGAACTTCTTCAAGTTCAATATTTCTCCCACTGCCCTTTTGTAGGATGAATTCTTTTTCCATAAAAATGGCATGCCTACTGACTAAAATCTTTTGTTCAGTAGGGTGGTAGAATAGATATCCTATACTATCTTTGGGATATCCAACAAATAGACATTTTTCTGCTCTAGCATCAAGCTTTTGTCCAAAATTTCTTTTGACATAAGCTGGACATCCCCATATCTTAAGGTGCTTAAGATTGGGTTTCTTTCCTCTCCATAACTCATATGGAATACCAGATACAGATTTAGATGGTACTCTATTCAAAATATTAGCCGCTGTTTCCAAGGCATATCCCCAGAAAGAAACAGGTAAGTCTGTGAAGCACATCATGGACCGTACCATATCTAATAAAGTATGATTTCTCCTTTCAGCAACACCATTTAATTGTGGTGTGTAAGGAGGAATCCATTCAAAGATGATTCCCTTTTGTTTAAGGTGATCAAGAAACTCGGTGGATAAGTATTCACCTCCTCTATCTGATCGAAGGATCTTAATACTTTTCCCCGTTTGTTTCTCTACCATACTTTGATACTCTAAAAATTTTTCAAAAGCTTCGGACTTATGTTTCATTAGATACACAAATCCGTACCTTGAAAAATCATCAGTGAATGTGATGAAATATGAGTATCCACCCTTGGCCTGAGTTGTCATAGGTCCACATACATCAGTGTGTATGAGTCCTAATAACTCTGTTGTCCTTTCATTATGTCCTCTAAATGGAGTCTTGGTCATTTTACCCATGAGACATGATTCACAAGTTCCTAATGATTCATAGTCATAAGGATTAAGAAATTTTTCCTTGTATAACTTGTTAATCCTCTGCTCACTAATATGTCCAAGACGACAGTGCCAAAGAAAAGTATTGTTTACTTCATCTCTTTTTCGTTTATTACTAACATGTAGTATATTGTCATCAGAAGATAAAGTTAAGAGACCATTGCAAAATATGCCATTAAATATTATTTCATTAGAAAAACTGATTGAGCAGCCACTGCTCATTACATTCATAATATATCCTTGTTTAAGTAACAAGGGTACAGATATGATGTTTCTAATGATTCTAGGCATAAAATAACAATTCTTTAACTCTAAAATCTTCCCAGAAGGCAGCTTCAACATATAAGTCCCTACAGCTTCTGCTTGGATGGAATCTCCTCCAGCACCGTAGAGCTCGAAGTCGCCTTCCTTCAAAACTCTAATGTTCTGTAGTCCCTGCAATGATTTGCAGATATGATGACCACAAGCAGTATCCAATACCCAAGAGTTTGAATTAGAAGTGTCTAATGACAAAATTGCATGTATCTCATACATACCTTTTGGTGCATTACTAGCACCAGGCTTCAGACTTGCAAGGTAAACCTTGCAGTTTCTTTTCCAGTGACCCGGCTTGCCACAATGAAAGCAGGTCATTTGTCTGGAGGCCTTCTTTCCTTTCTTTTTCTTGATGCCCCCTTTTGGGTTTAACCTCCTCTTGGAACCCTTTTTGCCTATTTTCTTCTTGTTTACACCATCCACAAGAAGAAGTGGAGCCTTATTTTTCTTTAAATGGCTCTCTGCTGTTTTTAACATATTCAACATCTCAGGCAAGGAAGTGTTAAGTTTGTTCATATGATAATTAAGAACAAACTGTGAAAATGACTCTGGGAGTGACTGCAGGATTAAATCCTGATTCAACTCCCCATCCATAACAAAACCCAATTGACCCAATCGGGTGATTAGGTCAATAACCTTTAATACATGGTCTTGTATGGATGTACCTTCTGTCATCCTTGCACGGAATAACTGCTTAGATATTTCATATCTTGCAGTTCGACTATGTTCTCCATAAAGTTCTTTTAAATTGAGCAATATGGAGTTTGTGTCCATGCTATCATGTTGCCTCTGTAACTCATTGGTCATAGAGGCAAGCATTATACACTTGACAGTAAGTGAGTCATTTTGCCACGTGTTATATGTGGTCTTATCCTCTTGCGAGGCATCTTCCCCTAATGGTTCCAAGGTTGGGGTATCAAGAATATAAGAAATTCTTTCTTGGCTGAGTACTATCTTCGGGTTTCTCAACCAATCAACATAGTTTGGTCCAGTCAATTTATTTGCATCAAGAATGCTACGGAGTGAGAGTGAAGAGGCCATTTAATCTACATTAACAAACAACATTACATAAGCAGACAATCAATGTTGACAAAACATAATTAAATTAGGACTTTAACTTAATTATGTCTCCCACTATTTTGTCAAGCATCATAACCCTCAATGTGATGATCGAGAAAACCCTAATTGGTTCTCTTAGTGGGGTTGAGATCCTAATTCCTTATAAAAGACCTTGTGTGTACACAACAAATCTTATATAAGTTCAAAGGTAGGAAAACTCTTTCCAATTGTAATTCATACAATTCTCAACTTATCTTGGCCTCTAGAATAATAATAGCCTTGTGTGTACACAACAAACTATAATATTTTAGTTAAGTTAGACCCTTCATTGCTATATAGTCATGATATTAATCATAATACCCTTGTGTGTGCACAACAAAGTATTATATCAAATCATTCCATAAGCATCAAAAGTACCAAGCAAAAATTATGTTAGTCACCATAAAGAAAAAAGGCCTTGTGTGTACACAACAAACCTAATATGGATCATAACATAATAATGACTTGGAATGAAGGAAGGCCATATGTAGTGAATATTACACTGAGCATATTAATCAATAATTAAGTTAATCATACCGGCCAGGTAAGTGGGAGAGTAGTGGGAGTCCCCCCATTGCTTTCCTTAGACACCAATAAGAATTGGCCAGGTCAGTCAATGGAACCAATTAAAAACCACGTCCTCTTTACCGATCATGAACCACTTTTCCTAGACACCGAATGATAAACTAATCATATTGATTATTTTTGCTTTTGGTATATGACACTACAACTTAATATGTTGTTAAAGAGGGCTTTATTAAAACAAAGCACATTCTAGCAAATATGTGCCATAGTGTGCCATCATACTAGGACAACCATTTACCACATAATGGATCCACCATTATGCCAGGGCAACCTTATTTCAGTATGATGACTAGAAGGCTAAACATATCTCTATGCAAATTAAGGTTTAAGTGAAAACCTTAATTAGTGGCATACATCAAACACATATGCATAATTAACACAAATATGTGATTAGTGTGTCATCATACTAGGACAACCATTTACCACATAATGGATCCACCATTATGCCAGGGCAACCTTATTTCAGTATGATGACTAGATCTCTATGCATATCTCTACAACAATTAGGGTTTGAGTGAAAACCCTAATTGGTGACATTATAACAAACATATATTACATCTCATGTTACTTATATAAATATGCATCTAAAATTCAGAATATATATTTTAATCTTAATAAGGAGGCTCTGATACCACTGTAGGGTTCGGTGGCAAGGCGGAATCATAGATTTCAAAAATTTTTATCTTTATGAAATCTTCACCAAACCTTCAACCCAAAATCTCCTTAAAATAATTAAAACATATAGATGTTTATATAAGATTTAATCTCAAATTAAGATGCTAACCTGTATCGCAAAATCCAAACTCTGAATCTCCACCAGGTGCCCAAATGTTCACCCTCCAATGGTGATCCACACAGAAAAACAATGAAGACAACAAATTCTATTTCTTGGTTCCTCTTCTTGAATTCTTTTTCAAGAATTCAATTCTTGGACCTTTAGGCTGAAATTTTCTTTCTTGAAAATTTCTTCTTCTTCCTTCTTTACTCTTCTTGAATTTTCTTCAAGAATTCCCTTTCTTGAATCCCTTTTCTTGAATTGAATTGGAAGAAAAATTAAGATAGGCAAGGTCTTAATTCAAGAAGGAAAATAAGAATAGATCCTTTCCTTTTTCTTTCCTTTACCGTTCAAGACCTTCTTCTTATTCTTGTTTAGGGTCAGAGTTTCGACAGAGGATACCTCTGTAAGGGAAACAATACCCAACAAGAACAAGAGGAAGGAGTATTCTGGAGAGGAAGAAAGGGAATTGGATCTCTGAACTATGTTGCGTGAAAACCCCCGAGAACCCCAATCCTATTTATAGATCTCAGAGGGGTGTCATCTCGAAATAACGCAACCCTCTGAAACCCCAGGGATCATGATCCCTCATTCCTCACGCGTCCCCTCAACCAAAAATCATGATTCTCCGATTTGATTTTCGTTTTTCCGACAAGGAGAACTCTTGAAAAAACTTCAGGAAGGATCGCGACTTTTGGAGACGGATTTGCGACCAAAAGCGACGGATCTTTTTCTTAAATTTTTCTGGCCATCAGATCCAGATCCAAGGGTGCCAGACAAGGATCTGAAATGCCCCTATTCAGAAATTTCTCCGACATTTTTTCTTCTCACGCGTTTTAAGAGAAGTCCACGTGCGTGGACTTTCTTTCTTGGAGCGCGCGGGTGAGAGAAGGGAGGGGGCGGCTTGGAGAGAGGGTCTCAGTGAATTAAATTCACTTGGGTTCAGCCATGGGTTAGCCCAATGTCCTAAAAAATAAATTGGACCTTAATCTGGTTCAATTAGAACCCAATTAAGCCCAATTCGGAACCAAATTCGAATCTGATTCGAATAGAAATTTGGTCTGCAACACATGCTAGTGTGTTTATCCTGCAAACATGATTTAATTCCAAATTAAATCCTTCATCAATTTTCTTTTGTGTGTGACCCATTGGGTTCCACACCTAGCCAGCAGTAGGTCCGAGTTCTATTTGACTTAATTCGGTTAGATCTCAACTAAGCCGATTTAGGTTAACTCAAACTAGCTCGACTCGGTCAATTAGAATCTAATTCAAATTGACTGATTTGAATTACCATGACTCAATCATATACCTACAAGACAAGATTGACGTCTAGCAACATATCATGTCTACCTGGAAGATGTGGAATTTTGGTGGAATTACCAAAATACCCTTCAGTGGTGAGTTACCGGGCAATTCAGTCCTTTGATCAACTTGCATCCCGAATATGATTATGAATATGGATACTTGTCAAATCCAATTTTCATATTCATCCCTAGCTCAGTCTTTATAATGATGATTCAGTAATGAACCATTAGAAAATATCTCTAATGTTCATACTTTGATCAAAGGTTTCCTGAATCCATCATTTGAAATTAGCTGGATGCTATTCCCTCTTACTAGGGCTGATCAATTCCTTGTTGACCTACTCACAACCTCCATATACAATCCACCATAACCAGTATCACCTCGTGCATGACTCAGTGTAATGATTGACTGCGAACCAAAGTATGGATTCATGTATATAAGGTACTATGGTAGTCTCAGGTCAAAGGACCACATGCACTACTCCCACTATGAGAATTATCTATTGACAAACAGATAAGGTTCCATTAGATATTCTCAATCTGGATCAATTCAGTGAACTCATTCTCTAATGAACACTCACATCCTAGTATTAGTGTCAAACACAAGTGACTGTGAGATCAGTCACCCTTATTACAAAACATATATAGGATGTGCTGGTCTTGCCGGAAACATTGATCCCCAACTCAATGTCCCATCGACCAGGAATATTTTAGATTAGGGTTTTAAGGCTTTAGGTCTCACTGGTATGATCTCATCATAACCCTAGAACCATAGCCCTAATCTATGGGGTTCATCAAAAAATCAAAAAGACACAGCAAATGATGAAAATAATGCCTTTATAAAATGTCAATTCATTGATTTTGGGATCAAAATTACAATATTTTAATTGGCTTTCAGGGCACAATCTTTCACATCTAAAGGTGTCTTTTCTTCTCCCTCATACTCATCCACTAAGTTTGCATCAACTTCATACACTTTCGCGTTAATGTAAGCCTTGTCAATCTCAGGAATGGTTGGAGAAGGTCGGCTAGGAGAAAATTGGCTAGGTCCTGGTTTCTGATTATGGACACTAATCCTAGTAGGTTTAGGTTGCCTAAGGGGTAGTGGCTCACTACTGGGCTCATATTTAGGGGAGCTAATCCTATGGGGTTCAAGTTGACTAAGGGAAACCTGACTAGTACTAGGCTGATACTTAGAGGTTATGGGTTCTCTAGGCTCATAGGACAAGGGTGCTGATCTATGGGTCATGGGATTATAGGATCTAGGGTCATAGGATTTTGGGTCAGTTCTATGGTCAGGTTCCAAGGATGGATCATGGTATGGAGTCCTTCTAAGGTTGGGCTTTCTATATGGGTCAGGATATTGGGTCCTCCTAAGGTTGGACTCCCTATATGGGTCAGAATACTGGGTTCTCCTAGGGTTGGACTCCCTATATGGGTCAGAATATTGGGTTCTCCTAGGGTTGGACTCCCTATATGGGTCAGAATATTGGGTGTTGGGTCTACTAGGCTCATAGGGTGTGGGTGCATAGGATCTATGATCATGGGATCTAGAGTCATAAGATCTAGGTTCATAGGTTATGGATTCATAGGTTCTAGGTTCAAAGGATTTGGAGTCATAAGATCTATAGGTTGTGGGTATACTAGGCTTATAGGGAGAGGGTAAATAGGATCTATCTTCCTGGTCTATAAAATCCTGATTGGGTCTTCTAGGACTAACCTTAGGGATTGGGTCATGACGATGGGCTCTCCTAGGTTCGACCTCAGGGTATGGATTAGGGTTTGGGGTCCTCCTAGGTTTAGGGGAATTAGGATCTGGCTCAGACTGTGACCCATGGGTTTTTCCTGGGATCCCTACCCGGACTTCTAACTGCTCAAACCTATTGGCAAGATGGTCAATTCTATCATTGGTTTGAATACCAGACTGAGTTAACTGGGTCGCCATCTGGGCCATTTGATCAGCTAGGGCTTTTATTTGGGCTTGTAAATTTTCCATGGGTTCAGACATTTGTGAAGGAGGTGGGTGATATGAAACTCCTGATCTAGTGCTCATGCAAGACTTGATCAGACCGACTACAGCTAACTAGACCTAGAGTCTAAACTAGATGCTCAATCAGGGTGGCAAACTAGTCTATAGTAATCCTGTACTTAGCCAGGCAGGTGTAAGGGGAGTGTTAGGTCCCTGATTGCCAATCCTAAATACCAATCAGAGATTGGCCAGGTAGGCGGACCAGCACACAAGCCCTTCAGGATTGAATCCCTAAACCACCATTCTAGACACCAAGCACAAGGCACACACAGGTTAGCTTGACACAGTGATCTAACACGTAGCCCGGACCCGACCAGTTGGTGTCCCTAGCCCACTAGGGCAAATTAAGTCTAGTTAATTTTAGGTTAAGGCTTGGGACCGAATGCAAGGGATGTAGTTTTGGGCTAAGGAGAGGTGATCAAATCCTCCCCCCATCTGATATAACAAGAGTACCCTTAAAAGTAAATTATGTAATGATGGCAGGCAGATGAGGATGCAAATTAGGGTTTAGATGTTTTTGGTATTTTTTGGAGAATATATAAATTTTTTATTTTGGTATTTTTTTTTTAAACATAATAAAACATGCAATTTATGCCCTAATATGCAGGAAATAAACTATTATTAAAAAATATGAAAAAAGATGCTAATCAAAACCCAAAAACTTCCAAACTTGTCTTGCAGAAAAAATAGAGCCAAAAATTTGCAGGCTGTATTTCAGCTTGAAAAATATTCACAAGATAAAATAAATTCTGAGAAAATTCTTAAACTTACTGTGAATTATTATGAATCTAGAAAAACAAATTTCAGAATTTTTAGAATTTTTATCTGAGAGAAATAATTAAAATAACAGAGCATATACGGACTGAAAAACTGCAGAAAACAAGCCGTAATTTAAGCTCTGATACCAAATGATGGGGAACTAATATGCATGCAATTTTTTTTGTATGTCTTACATGTTGAGTTAGGTGATTAATTCCCAAATTTCAGATCAAAATTATTTGTAGGAAATCTTGTATGAATTTTTGAAAATCAGCATGCAGATTAGGACCTAGAAAAGTAGAAAAGAAGGATCGCCGGGGCTGAGAAGCCTCGGTTAAGGCAAGTTCCCCTACAATAAAACTACTGGAGGTAGAGGAGGTGTACCTGACAATGTCTGTGAAGATCACAGCAAAGGGTCTCTCGTTCCTCGATGGATGCGGCCTGGAAAACCGAGCCAAAGACCCGCGGATACCCGGCTTTCTGCTCGGTGATCCGATTGACGCTTGGCTGGAGTCGTTGGATTCGTAGGAACTCGGGGACTTGTAAACGACCTGTCAGGGGTTAGAAAACTCACAAAGGAACAAGAAAATAAAGGAAAAACAATAAGGGAAGGCTTCTTTTAGAGTGGGCGTCCAGGGATCTGAGATGCTTGTTGGCAGCAGGAAGATGATTGCAGCATTGGGAAGAAAAACTCTCGCAAACCCCTTTATGCACACAGCAGGGTATCACACAACTCAATAGAAGAACTCAAGGTTTTCATTCATGAAAAACTCTCCCTTCATACAAGAGTCTAGGGTCCCTTAAATAGACCCTTAACCTTGGGCTCCAAGTAAGGGCACATTAGTCTTTACATGAGAATCCTTTTCCCTCTCAAACCCTAGCTAGAAAATAAGGAAATATTAGATAGAAAAATCCCTAAAAATTCTCTTAACTTGGTCAACTCTCCAAGGATGCCTAGTGAGGCGTGTTGGGCTTCTAGGAGCAGCAAGGGGTCGGCCCAAAGGGGCCCGGGTGCATGGGTTTGGGCCTCTGGAAGCTGGGGTGGCCTGGTAGCCAGGTAGCAGGAATATTTCCTGGTATCTTGCTTCTTAGGGGCTTGGGCTTGGCACTTGGGCTTGATTTTTTGGGATAGGATGTAGATGGACCTCTAAAATCATGGATGCCTTGGTATATGAATATATTTTGGCATCTGGAAGGGAATCTGGGCATCTAGAGGGCATCTGCAAGAAATCAGGGTTTTCTGAATTTTCCTCCTGGGGTCATCAAATCTTCAAGCTGGGTTGGACTTGGGCTATACTTCCATGTCTTCAATCTAGTTGGACTTGGTCTTCACTTGTATGATATAGTCTTGAGTCTTCAGTATGCTTGGACAGGACTCAAAAAAATAAAATTAGCTCAACATGAGCTGACTAGCATTGGACTGAACTAGCTCAACATGAGCTGACTAGTACAGAACTGAAATAATAACTAAAAATACTCGAATAACAACTAAAATGGACTCAGATGAGCTAAGCCCTTATTACAGATGGACTCATAAATTATTGATCAATTTATAGAGGGTTGAAAAGCCTCTGTCTTATTCTGGTGCCTCAGGTGTCCCCACCACTAATATCTCGACTTAAATTGTTTGAAATTCTCCACATACCTTGATTGCAAAACTCCAGGGTGGATGCTTTGTCAAGATTGGCTAAGGCCATCACCAACACCTCCAACCGAACTTTTATGGAGTACCTATAGTGCCCAAGTATTGCTAAAGAGCCGACCGAGGCCCACCAAGTTAAACAAGAAGCCTCTTGGATGGACCCAATTCATACATTCCTTGTCAAAGGGACCCTATCAAAAGATCTGACTTAAGCCAAGTGTGTATGCTGGATGGCTTCAAAGTATGTTGTCGTCGATGGCATCCTCTACAAACGGTCATTCTCACAGTCGCTGCTGAAGTGCTTGGGGCCGACTGACGTAGACTATGCACTTAGTGAAGTGCATGAAGGCATCTACGATGACCATCTAGGAGGAAGATCCCTAGCATACAAGATCATCCGATAAGGATACTATTGGCCTACAATTCAGAAGACTCATCAGACTTTGTTAGAAGGTGCGACGCGTGCCAAAGGTACTCAATATCCAAAGGAGGCCTGCCAGTCAGCTGACTCCACTCACTATGCCTTAGCCATTCATGCAGTGGGGAATAAACATCCTGGGACCCTTCCCCCTGGCATCCGGCCAGTGAAAATTCATGATTGTGGCCATAGATTAATTCACCAAGTGGTTGGAGGCTGAACCACTGGTGCAAATTATAGAAGCCAAAGCAGAGAGTTTTGTCCGGAACTACATTATCTTTCGATTCGGCATTCCACAGATAATTATTACCGACAACGGAAGGCAGTTGGACAACCCCATATTCTAGGACTTCTGCTCTCAATATCACATCTCTCATTGGCTTACATCAGTCGACCATCTGCAATCCAACGGAGAAGCTGAAGTCACTAATCAGACAATCTTGCATAGACTAAAGACCAAACTGAATGACGCCAAAGTGCTTTGGGTAGAAAAACTTGACTCAATGCTTTGGGCCTATCGGACAACCTCCCGAACGGTGACTGGGGAGACTCCATTCAACCTGACCTGCGGAACTGAAGCAGTCATCCCTATAAAAGTGTCCTTGAAGTCCCTATAGATTGATCATCTCGCTGAACCAACTAACTCAAGGCAACGGAGGGCTGACCTAGATCTACTTGAGGAGACCAGGCTCCAAACGGGCTTGAAGATGGTGATCTATCATTAGAAGATGGCTAGATATTACAATTCATGAGTCAAGGCTCGAACTTTCTGGGTCGGAGATCTAGTTTTATGAAGGATAAAAATATCAAGACCGACCGAGCAAGGGAAGCTCTCTCCCATATGGGAAGGCCCTTATCGAGTCATTGAAGTGATTCGAGCCAAAACTTACTGACTCAAACACTTAGACGGACAGCAGGTGGCACGTTCATGGAATTTAGACCTCCTTCGCAGGTATTATCAATAAAGGCCATAACTTCTCTCATGAACCACTTCCAAAAGTCCGACTCTGGTTTGCCAAGGCTCTAGGGTAGCCCACTTCTGAAAGTCCGACTCCGATCGACAGAGGCTCTAGGGCAGCCCACTTCCGAAAGTCCAACTCCGATCGGTAGAGGCTCTAGCCCACTTTTAAAAGTCTGACTCCGGTCGGCAGAGGCTCAGGGTAGCCCACTTCCGAAAGTCCGACTCTGGTTGGTAGAGGCTCTAGGGCAGCCCACATTCGAAAGTCCGACTTCGATCGGCAGAGGCTCTGGGGCAGCCCACTTCCGAAAGTTCAACTCCGTTCGGTAGAGGCTCTAGGGTAACCCACTTCTGGAAGTCCGACTCTGGTCGGTAGAGGCTCTAGTGCAACCCACTTCTGAAAGTCCGACTTCGGTCAGCAAAGGCTCTAGGGCAGCCCACTTCTGAAAGTCCGACTCTGGTCGACAGAGGCTCTAGGGCAGCCCAATTCTGAAAGTCTGAATCTGGTCGATAGAGGCTCTAGGGCAACCCACTTCCGAAAGTTTGAATCCGGTCGATAAAGGCTCCAGGGCAGCCCACTTTTGAAAGTTCGACTCTGGTCGGCAGAGGCTCTAGGGTAGCCCATTCTTGAAAATCTGATTCTGATCGATGATAGCTTCAAAATGATCCACATGGAGGTCTGGTCTCAAGTTCGGACGAGCCGATGAACCAACACTTAGAAAAATTCCTAACTGTCTAGGTTCGGACTGAGCTGCTGTCCGGTAGCCACTTCGGAGGTCTCAAGTTCGGACGAGCCGTCGAACCAACACTTAAAAAAACTCCTAAGTGTCTATGTTTGGACTAAGCTACTATTTGGCACCCACTTTGGAAGTCTCAAGTTCGGACGAGCCGACGGACCAACACTTAGCAAAGTTCATAAGTGTTAGGTTTGGACCGAGCTATTGTCCGGCACTAACTTTGGAAGTCTCAAGTTCAGACGAGCAGAAGGACAAACACTTTGAAAAGTTCCTAAGTATCTAGGTTTAGACTAAGCTACCATCCAGCAGCTCCTTCGAAGTGTCTACGGTCCCATCCAGCCAACCGTCGACACTTAGAAACATTTTAGAAGAAGGAACTTCGATCAATCTGACCGACACCACCATACAAAGACATATGCAGGAGATAGGACAAAAAGAAATTCTATTATATTATAAGAGAAGTTTCTTACAAAGGAGAAGGTCAGACCTTTACAAACATCTTAAGTCTGACCCACTAGAGATACAGGTATGGCTTCGGCTTCGACCCCTTCAGCCTTGATGCGGGATGACTATAAGATTGCTAAACATGCATGGAAAATAGTAAAATAATTTTTTTTGTGATTTTTATAATTTTATTTGCAGGCTAGATTTTTAAAATAAAGTAAGAACTAGCAGAAAGTCTAGCAGTGCAAAAAATCATCGGGTCGCAGGCGAACTCATGCAAACTAATGAAATAACCAGGACTCGAGAGTTGAGAAACTCTCAGTTTAGGATAGCTTTTCTTCATTAAATCAGATAATAAGAGAAGGAAAGGATTCTTACCAGTCAGAGATTAAAATTCAGTAGCAGAAGAGATCACTCACGACTCTGATCGGAGCCTGGAAGAAGAAGCCTTGTTTCCCTTGAATCTGATGGCAGATCTGGGCGATCCGGGCAGCAAAGAAGGCCTCCTCAGGGGAGGGGAAACACCTCGGGGATCCTACAAGCATCAGGGTTAATCAAAATAGTAATTAAAAAATAAGAAAAGGAACTATGGATTGAAAGAAAACAGGATTAAGGTTAGAAGATGGTTGTTTGAAGCTTATTGAAGATCTCCTTGCTTGGCAGCCTAGTGTACTCCTTCTTGGACGTGTGAAATCTTGGATGGCAGTGAGTTAGGGTGTGGAAGGAAGCTATGGCAGCAAGGAATTCGTCCAAGCACAAAAACACAAACCAAAGAACCAAAATAAAACACCAACACAAGGCAATAACTCAAATTTCAGCAAATTGTATTCATAAGAAAGAGATGCTTACAAGAGGGGGAGGGGTGGGGTATTTATAGAGTTCCCATGCCCTTACTAACTATGGTTACACTTGGGTTACAAATCCTCTTCCAAATTAGAATACAAGTCCTTTCCTAGCTAGGTTAGAATTGCAAAGTTTAAAAGGATTAGAAATCCCAACTAGGTTAGGAAAAGGTTTGGTCTTCTCCCACTTTTCTTCAACTTAGACCTAGTCAAACCTCTTTGGACGTGGTCAACACCTCAAGGATGCCTAGGGGGTGTGTTGGACCTCTAGGAGTAGCAAGGGGCCAGCCCAAAGGGGCTTGGGTGCATGGGTTTGGGCCTCTGGAAGCTGGGGTGGCCTGTTAGCCTGGTAGCAGGAATTTTCCTTGGAATCTTGCTCCTTAAGGGCTTGGGCTTGGCACCTGGGCTTGATTTCTTTGGACTTGGATGTAGGTGGACCTCTGGAATCATGGGTGCCCTGTTCTGAGAATATGCTCTGGCATCTAAAAGGGAATCTGGGCATTTGGAGGGCATTTGGAAGGAATCAGGGTTTCCGGAAGCATCTTGGATCCTGGGTTGTCACACAAAATCTAATGGGCTGATGTAATGACCTCTGACTCCCGGATGTGGCCTGGTGAAACTTCAAAATATGGAAACCTCCTCTCTTGTACAAAAATTGAGCTCACACTGGACTCATACTGGTATACAGGACTCAAAATACTGACTAGGTTGAGGGTTGAGACAAATCAACTAACCTCAACTTATTACAAGACTCAATTCTCGTTGATTACAAAATTTGACACATGGCAAAGGTAAACCAAATAGGGCCTAGTAATCTATGTCTGATCCTAGTGCCCCCACCAATTCTCCCAGGATGGGAGGAACTCGACCCCGTCGAGTGTGGGATAACTTGGCTCTCATAGTGCTCGAGTAGGTCTGGGTTGAGGTGCTGCAAATCCTCACGGGTGATCCACGAGTACTCAGATTCTAGCCGACCTTTCCACTGGACCGAATACCTTTGATAGCCATGATTCTAGGTACATATGGCTTGATTGTCCAGGATTCTCTTGATCTTTTTTTCACTATTTGGCCCATTATATGTGGACACTCTAGGGTGGGTTCTCTCTTAGAGGGAGGGATAGGCTCAAGGTGCTCGCTAGGTATCGCTGCTGGCTCCCTAGACTCTATAAGATCTGAGATGATGAAGGTGGAGCTAATAGCTAAATCAGGTAGTATCTCACGCACATAGGCATTGGGTCCATCTATATTCATTATCTTAGATGGGCCAGCTTTGCAAGCAAAAAATTCTTTACAATTGCAAAATTCCATGCAAAATCCTTTATCTCTCTTTTGGGAATTAGCCAAGTTGTTAGTTAGTTCATTAGTTATGTTCAGCCTTGACTAATTTTCATATGCATATGCTGTGCAGAGGGTAGTGCAGGTGCAGACATGTAATTTAGGCTGTGCATTTATTGGACTCAACTAATACCTATTAGACTCGACTAAACTTTCCTATCGAAGAAAATTTTATTAGACATTCTGGGGTCTAACCTAACACACTATAGGCTCTCTAGGTTTAACCCTAGCATGGCATGCACATAAGAATTTACTATGTATGCCTACTAAATGCCAAAGGGTATGCAAGAAGTAAGATGCAAACTTAACATGTGCAAGAAATGAATGTAACATGCAAACTTTTACATGATGTAGGTGAATGGTTAAAGAAATATAAGAAAACTCAAGAAAAGGCAAAAAATATAAGATGAATTTGGGGTTAGTATGGTTGGGTGGAAAGTAAGAAAAGGGTTTGGGGTTAATTGGATAGACTAAGATATAAGAAGGGGTGTCGAGAATTAGTCCTAGACTAATAAGTGGTGCGGGCACCAGACTCAGAAGAAGACTTCAGGGCTCCATCTGGATCTCTGATTGACTTTGCCCGAACAATTAGGGTTTTCTGGTTTTGTAATAAGGGTTGACCTGATCAACTCAATTTTGAGTCTGTAATTTTATCATTTCAATTTTTGTTGGGTCATGTTGACTCAGTCCAAGTCCAAGGCCCAGGTATGTGTCATTCCCTTTGCCATAGGGCACCACATTTTCCAGCTACAAGTGGATGCCACACTCCCTGCCACATCTCCATCCAGTGTACCTTGGTCCCCATGCCTCAAGTAAGCAGGTTCTTTTTTTCTTGCACCACTTGGGGGAGAAATCCATCAAGATACCTCAATCTAAGGAGGAGCCAACTTCTTTCCAGATAAACCCAAGCCAGGATGGCAAGAATTTTTCTTGAAGAGAGGATCAAGGAGGTGCCCCACAATGTTCCATAAAAATCCAAGTTATAAAAGGGAAGAGAGCATGTCTTGGGGAGAAAATCAAAGAGGCACCCAAAAGTTTCCAAAAGTGCAAAATCCATGAAAGGAAGAAGCCTAAACTTGTGGAGCAAGACTAGGAGGTGTCCAAAAGAGCCAAACCATGAAGGGAAAATACTTGATTCATGGAGAGATACTAGGAGACACCCCCATAACCTGCCATTTGGAGCTGATTTTCAAGTTTTCTTGGATTTTTTGGACTGCCCACTCATGGAAGGAGTCTTGGGAAGAGAATTTGATGCCTAAAGTGTGGGTTAGTCCTATTTGTCCCACATGGGAAATGTATAAAATTTTATTTCTTTGTTATGTCTATATATTCAACTCTATGTAACTCTTGAATTTAAAATGATGAATGAAATCAATTTCTTTGTGAGCAACTTTATGTTTCTCTCTTTCGCACTTGTATTCAAGTGTTGAGCTCCATGAGGGAGTAAATCCGGGTTCCCTAGGAACCTTGAGGAGGTGTGAGATCTCCAACCCCAAAACTCTAGCTTAGTCCACCCATCTCTACTCCACCACCACCAAACCCTAATTTTCCATCTACATCCCACGGCCCCTCTCTTCCACATAGAGGCCGGCCACCAGCATCCTGGTTCAGATCAACTGTTTCAACTACAGAGCAAGTTCAAAGAAGAGTCAGATCAGTATCAAGATCTCCGGAACTTCTACATCCAACAATCTTCATTAAGTCCTCAGGTCAGTGTCTTTCTTTGAGTTTCTGGTTCTTTTTTTTTGTTCTTCTTCTTCCAGATCCTGAGTTCGAGAAGAAGGCCAACCTTGCCATAGGACTACAATCCGAGGATCTATTGCGAAGATACCCCATCTCCAAGGATCCTACAATCTGCTCGAGAGTGTCCTTCAATTGAAGCAACGAGAGATATCACAGTCAGGTATAAAACCTTCTCTTCTCTCTTCGTCTGTTTCTTGAAAGAGGAGTAAATCCTAGGTCTGGGGGTTTTTCAATCCCCAGTGATCCTACTTCTGAGTTACTCTGATAATCCATTCCTTTTAATTGTGCTTTTTGTCATTTCTTAGTTTCTTTCAACATTAGTTTATCTTTCCTTTGAGTCAAAGCCGACTTCTGAAAATAAATAAATAAAAATAAATACATTAATTTTAATTTACTTCCGCATCGCATCATCTTTTTTGTTCTGCATCATTCTTGGTATCAGAGCTTTCGTTCTGCATCAATCTTGGTATCAGAGCCCTGTCTAGGGTTTCTGACTTGCATGTTTTGAGTGTCTCTCTTTTTTACTTTGTCTGCTCGAAGTAAACTCCCCAGGACGTCCGATCCTAGGAACGAAGTGAGGTGCAAGCCTCCTCTTCCCATTCCACGGGGTGTTCCTAGGGCGTGTAGGGGATCCGCTGGGTTACAACTTTGTAGCAGGAATTGTAAACGGGGGAAGCATTCTGTTTTCAGTCTGTAACTACCTTTTTGCAGGAATTGTTTCTTATTATAGGTAACTCCAAATTATATTATTTATATTTTGCTAGAACCAGTATAATTGTAAGTAATTTACATAAAATTCTCATGATTTATTAATTTCTGTATATCTTCTGAGATCAATTTTACTGTTGTTGTGCTTTTTTATTTTCTGCAAACTGTGTTTTTATTTGAGTGTGCATAAATTGAATCTATCTTAAGGGCACCGAAGTTGCAACAAAAGGGGAGGATTGAGACCCTCTCCTTAGCCCAAAACCACCTCCCGTGCATTCGAACCTAAGCCTTTAATCTTAAAATTAATTAGACCTAATTTGCCCTAGTGGGCTAGGAATACCAACTGGTCAGGTCCAGCCTAGGGTTTAGTCAGTTTGTCTGGTTACTCTGTGTGTGCTTTGTACTCAGTGTCTAGAACGGTGATTCAGGGACTACGTCCCGAAAGGCTTGTGTGCTGGTCCGCCTACCTGGCCAATCACTGATTGGTGTCTAGGATTGGCAATTAGGGACCTAACACTCCCCTTACACCTGCCTGGCTGAGTCCTGAGTTACTACAGGCTAGCTTGCCACTCTGATTGGGCATCTAGTTTGGGCTCTAGGTCTAGTTAGCCCGTAGTCATTTCAGTCGAGTCTCATTTGGTGTGCTTGCTTGCATCATCATGTCCACCCGGAATGGAGTACCCTACCAACCTGGTCAAACCCAACCTGATTTCGAGGCCATGATTAGAACTCTTACCGAATATATGACCAAATTGAGTCAGGATATGACTGATACTGTTGCCCAGTTTAGAGACCGAGCCCAGGTACTTGAGGAGCCTAGGCACCGAAATTGGACCCCTAACTCAGAATTTGGTAGACCCCAACCTCACCCATACCCAGAGCCTAGGAGACCTTTATACAGGGATCCTGAACCTAATCATTGGAGGTTTGATCTAAGAGCCTATGACCATGATCTTGCCCCTGAGTCTAGCCCTAGGAGCCTATACCCATACTTGGTTGACTCAGAAAAGGGACCCGTTAGGAACACCGAACCTTATGCACCCACTTTTGATGGAAGACAAGAGACATATATTTAGTGGGAAGAACAAATGGATCGGTATTTTGAGTGCACTAACATATCGGAATTAGGACAAGTTAGGTTGGCCAAAACCAAGTTCACCAAACATGCTAGGTCGCATTGGTATGCTATTGAGCGTGAGTCTTATCAAAGAAAAGAGGAAATATATACTTGGAGAGATATGAGAAGTAAGTTGAGAGATAGGTACCTAGGTAGATCCTATGAGAAAAGACTTTTAGACCAATGGTACCAATTGCGACAAGGTAATAGGCCTGTGTCTGAATATATCGAGGACTTCCAGTGGTATGATATGAAATGCAATACCATTGAGACCGAAGCTCAGATCACATCGAGGTTTAGGGTTGGGTTACACCCAGACATTTATAGGAAGCTATGCCTTGAAAAGACCAATAAGTTAGACCAAGCCTACCAAGAAGCCCAAGACTATGAGTGGTCTTTAAGATATAACCAATCAAGTACTTTGGACTTAAAGCCAACCTCTACCAACTTGAGTCAAGTTCCGGTTGATCCGACACCAATAGTGAACCAGACTTTGTTTGTCAATTCCCACTTGTGTCACCTCTTGACCAGAAGGATGCCAATGATGAAGAAGGGTTAGGTATGACAAGCCCAGAATCAGTTGACCCGATTACCACTGACCTGAAACCCAATGAAGATGGCGTTGAGGAAGTATATGATGCTGGCTTGAGTCTAGTTGATGAATATGAGGGGGAAGAACTTGAAGAATGTGACATCGATACTATTGGTTCCTTACTTGAGGAGACCTTGGAAAGCAACCAAGTGGTAGGACCTAGTTCAGAAATTCAAGAGATTTGTGAGAACCAGGTTCCTTTAGTCAAATACCCCCAGGAAGAACTCATAGTGTTAGCCCGAGCTATCAGTTCATACCCTCTAATGACAGTCATTCTCCAAGTACCAATTGAAGATCTTTGCACTGAACTGTTTATGTTTGCCCACCCTATGGTAGATCCTCTCCTTAGGATGATAGAATCAAGCCTCTTACAATTGGACCTTGTCCCATGCCCAGCCACTAAGGTCTCTCCCGTAATCTCGGTTGAACATTTTTGTCTTGAGCGGATTGATTCACCCAGTCCTGTAGAAGTCCTCCTTATGGCCCCAGACACCTTCCTTCGCATGACTGACCTACCCTTCTATAGAGTATACCTTTCCGCATCCATAGGTCAAATTTCAAGTCTTGAGGTCATCATCCATAGGCCCTTCCATGAATCATTCTCTAATCCAGTTCTTCAGAAAGTGGATCATTATTTGCTTAGAGAACAAACCTTAACTATTGCAATCACATGTCCAAGGCTACTTCCCGAACCATCTCTTGATCCATTCCTGGGAGTAGCAAACTTTTCCTTTCATAAGGATGACCAGTTGACACTCATAGATCACCATTCAAACCTTCAGGTCACCACCTTTAGTCAACAGGTAATTCGAGACTCCACCTCATATCTCCTCCCTTTCTCTAGGACTTCCAATGCTTCTTACACCATCCAAGTATACTTTGTCGAAGTCTTTAGAGTGAACCACGTGTCAGAACCTATTGGGTTTGCCACCTACTTCTGGAAGACCTTATGGCACCTACTAGGCACCCATGATAAGTTTTCATGCTCTGCATGCCATCCTCCGACCCAAGGTCAAACCTAGAGAGCCGTAGTTTGTTAGGTTTAGACCTAGGGTTCCTTTGGAATATAGTCCATTCTTTAGGAGTGCGTCATCAGTCTAGTTTAGTTTTTTCTTGACCCTTTACTAGGCTTTGGCTCAGATTTTGGTTTGATTGAGAGCATCAGGAATTGGGATTTGTATTTTGTCCAGGGCTGAAATTGCATTCAATGTTTCGATCAATAGGTCTATAGGCTAGAGTCCCTTTGAAATTATTCTTGGATACAAGCCTCACACACCACTTGATCTGATTTCACTATTAGCCCACACTCACAAGTCTCTTGATGCACTTGCATAGCATGTAAAGGACTTGCATAAAGAAATTCATGCCAAAATAACTTTAAGTAATGAAACTTATAAGAAGTTGGCTGATTCTCAAAGACGAGTCAAAATTTTTGTTGAGAGAGACTATGTAATGATTAGGTTAAGGCCTGAACGGTTTCCTCTTGGAACCGTTAGGAAGTTACATGCTAGAGGAGCTGGACCATTTAGAGTGATGAAGAGAGTGGGATCCAATGCCTATGTGCTCGAGTTGCCTTCAGAACTAGGCATTAGCTCCACTTTCAACATTACAGACCTAGTAGAGTATAGAGAGCCAGTTATGATTCCAAGTGAGCCTTTTGAGCCTAATCCTGCTCTGAGAGTGAACCCAACCCTGTGTGTCCACCAACAAAATGGCCTGCGAGGAAAGAGCAGATTGAAAAGATCCTGGATGATCAGGTTATCTCTACTCGTAATCGAGGATACCTAAGATACCTGGTCTGCTGGCAAGGAAGGCCAGATTCTGATGACTCTTGGATCTCCCAAGAAGAATTACAAGAATTGGACCCAGACCTCTTGGAGAGATACCAGAGCCAGCTTGATCCATACTCGACAGGGTCGAGTTCCTCCCACCCCGGGAGAATTGGTGCGGGCACCAGACTCAGAAGAAGACTTCAGGGCTCCATCTGGATCTCTGATTGACTTTGCCCGAAGAATTAGGATTTTCTGGTTTTGTAATAAGGGTTGACCTGATCAGCTCAATTTTGAGTCTGTAATTTTGTCATTTCAATTTTTGTTGGGTCATGTTGACTCAGTCCAAGTCCAAGGCCCAGGTATGTGTCATTCCCTTTGCCATAGGGTACCACATTTTCCAGCTACAAGTGGGTGCCACACTCCTTGCCACATTTCCATCCAGTGTACCTTGGTCCCCATGCCTCAAGTAAGCAGGTTCTTTTTTTCTTGCACCACTTGGGGGAGAAATCCATCAAGATAACTCAATCCAAGGAGGAGCCAACTTCTTTCCAGATAAACCCAAGCCAGGATGGCAAGAATTTTTCTTGAAGAGATGATCAAGGAGGTGCCCCACAATGTTCCATAAAAGTCCAAGTTATAAAAGGGAAGAGAGCATGTCTTGGGGAGAAAATCAAAGAGGCACCCAAAAGATTCCAAAAGTGCCAAAGCCATGAAAGGAAGAAGCCTAAACTTGTGGAGCAAGACTAGGAGGTGTCCAAAAGAGCCAAACCATGAAGGAAAAATCCTTGATTCATGGAGAGATACTAGGAGACACCCCCCTAACCTGCCATTTGGAGCAGATTTTCAAGTTTTCTTGGAGTTTTTGGGCTGCCCACTCATGGAAGGAGTCTTGGGAAGAGAATTTGATGCCTAAAGTGTGGGTTAGTCCTATTAGTCCCACATGGGAAATGTATAAAATTTTATTTCTTTGTTATGTCTATATATTCAACTCTATGTAACTCTTGAATTTAAAATGATGAATGAAATCAATTTCTTTGTGAGCAACTTTGTGTTTCTCTCTTCCACACTTGTATTCAAGTGTTGAGCTCCGTGAGGGAGTAAATCCGGGTTCCCTAGGAACCTTGAGGAGGTGTGAGATTTCCAACCCCAAAACTCTAGCTTAGTCCACCCATCTCTACTCCACTTCCACCAAACCCTAATTTTCCATCTACATCCCACGGCCCCTCTCTTCCACATAGAGGCCGGCCACCAGCATCCAGGTTCAGATCAACTATTTCAACTACAGAGCAAGTTCAAAGAAGAGTCAGATCAGTATCAAGATCTCCGGAACTTCTACATCCAATAATCTTCATTAAGTCCTCAGGTCAATGTCTTTCTTTGAGTTTCTAGTTCTTTTTTTTTTGTTCTTCTTCTTCCAGATCCTAAGTTCGAGAAGAAGGCCAACCTTGCCATAGGACTACAATCCGAGGATCCATTGCGAAGATACCCCGTCTCCAAGGATCCTACAATCTGCTCGAGAGTGTCCTTCAATTGAAGCAACGAGAGATATCACAGTCAGGTATAAAACCTTCTCTTCTCTCTTCATCTGTTTCTTGAAAGAGGAGTAAACCCTAGGTCTGGGGGTTTCTCAATTCCCAGCGATCCTACTTCTGAGTTACTCTGATAATCCATTCCTTTTAATTGTGCTTTCTATCATTTCTTTGTTTCTTTCAACATTAGTTTATCTTTCCTTTGAGTCAAAGCCGACTTCTGAAATAAAAAAATTAAAAAATATATATTAATTATAATTTACTTCCGCATCGCATCATCTTTTTTATTCTGCATCATTCTTGGTATCAGAGCTTTCGTTCTGCATCAATAAGGTTTACCTTATGGTTTTGATGTCTATTTAAAGGGTCTACATAATGGAAGAAAGGGTTATTGATTTCAGGAAAGAGATCAAGTGGAGTCAAAGAGGTGACTTCATCCTGAGGGTACTGATTCAAAGAGGTCAAGTCCTTAATAAACTCTTCTTGCTCATAAATCAAAGGAATAAACTCTTCTTGCTCATAAATCAAAGGACTGGGCTCTCTAATTAGGCTTTCTTCTAGTGGCTCCTCAAGTGAAGCTCTAATAATGGGACTGGATTCCTCATGGTCTTCTTCCTTTAAAGGTTCTTCGACTATAGGTTGGGTGTGGTTAAAGTCAGCTAACTCTAGGGTGGCTTCAACCTGGGTATCTACTGGATCAACTAACACTGGATTGGCTTCTACCTGAGTTTCTACTGGATCAACTAACATTGGATTGGCTTCGAATTGGGTTTCCACTGGGTCAACTAATTCTGGGTTGACTCCTAACTCTAGGTCACCTATAGGTATCTCTTCTTCTAAATCTTCAATGGACTCATTATCCTCATACTCCTTTACCAAACTTGGATCAGCCTCATATATTTCTTCTTCTAAGTCATCTTGGTGATCCAATGGGATGGTAAGAGGGGTTTAGCTAATGGAAAATTGACTAAGGTTTGGGATAACAGGTGGTGTGGGCACCAGGATCTGATAGAGGCTCCTCAACCCTCTGTGGATCTCAGATTAGGGTTCCCCCTTCTATGAGTCCTGTAATAAGGCCTTGAGCCAAAGCAATTTCATAAGTTCTTGTCAAAGTTTGTTTAGTCCAGTACCTCGACCAATTTGGGTCAAGTTAGTTCATGAGTCCTGTATTTATTCGAGTCTGAGTTTGGTCTGGGCCCAAGCCCAATTGAAGTCACTCTGGTTATCTTCACAAAATCAAGTTCTGGTGGGCCAACCCATCCCATCCACTTGGAATAATGCCAACTCAGGTGCCACCTCAGCTACCTACGTGGCGCCACATCAGCTGCCACTTGGGAATCCAAGAAGGGAAACAAAGTGGCATCCTCATGCCTTCCACACGCCTTGGGCAACATTGGAAGGAAGAGACACCATCCCCCTCTTCCCTCCCCCACATCACGCCTTGTTCCATCAAAAGAGGGCGTTGGAGATCCTTGAAGAATCCAAGCCTCAAAGCAAGCCCCCTTCTAAGCTTTTTTCCCAAAATGTTCTTACAAGGAAGGAAGGTCAAAGGACACACTCCCCATGTCAAGCCTTATACCAAAGAAAGGGTGTGCAACAATGGAAGGAAGAAGAACATAAGCCATGCTACAAGCCCCTCTTCATGTCTTTTTCCAAAACAATGATGATTCTTTCCAACTTCAAGGTGCCATGATCCCTCCTCCTAGCCTTGCTTCATGCCATGCCCATTCAAGAAAAAGAAGAAGAAATTTTGTATTCTTGCATTTGAATTTCAAAATGGGCCTTAGGTGCCTATTTAAAGGACCCAACCCCCTCCATTGTAAAAAAGAATGAATGAATGAATGGACGAATGAAAATTGAGTGATTGAGTTTGAGTTTCTTCCACCCTCCAACCATTGTCTCTTAGGCTAGGTTCGAGTGGAATTGCCTTCGTCCCCAGGGATGTCGAGTGGTGTGAGGCCACCTGTCCGTCACCCTAGGATGTCGCGAATCCTTCATCCTCCAGGACGTCGCGTGGTGTGAGGCCACATTCCTTCGTCCTCCCTGACGTCACGGGGTGCGAGGCCCCAAGTTATCTCCAACTTCGACTTCGAAATCCAGCTAGACACCGGGCTCGAAGCCCCTTCCCAACTCCAGTTCAATTCCTTTCCGTACATCTCCACAGTCCACTGACCTTTCTTTTGTTTGCCTATAGGTCCTCCCTGGAATCTCGAGCATTGAAGACAGTCAGCTTTGCCATCACGACCTCCAGACCCAAAGCCAGAGCTCCCACGGGTTCAACTGCTCGAGCATCCAGGCCACTTCTGCCGAGTTGAGCGATCTCTACACCGGGCGCTTCATAAGTTTGAGGATTGCCTTCTCTTTATCTCCTAAGTAGATATTGTAGGTCAAGCTAGTCCTACCGGGGTTTCTTAATCCCGGGGTCCTATTCTCGTTCTTACTTTTAGGACTTTGAACTGCTAGCGTAAGCTTCCCTTACTGCTCTTCATATTTCTTATCTTTGCTTGTGATCGGGAATCAAAACCCTAAACAACGAAGAAGAACAACAAGAAACATAACAAAAAGAAAAAAAAATCATCAACCCTAAAACATAAAAAAAAAAAGAATTCCTTTGCATCGTAAGCATCCTTATTGGCATCTAGCATCCCTAGCCCTAACCCCCTTGCCTCCCGCATCAACAGGGGTGGGTAAACTAAGGGTTATGGGTTCATAGGTTATGGGTTCAAAGGTTATGGATTCAAATCTAGGGATATCAATCCTATAGGGTTCAGGTCGACTGAGGGATAGTGGGTTATTATTAGATTCATATCTAGGGATTATGGGTTTCTGGGGTTCAGCTCTATGGGTCTTGCCTAGGTTTCCTACTTGTTGAGTCTATGGTTCATTTGGTCAAGCTGGTTTATTCGGGCGGCCAATTGGGCATTCATTTGGGCTAACTGATTGTGGGTCTGGATATTGGACTGGTTTTTTTGGGTAAGCTGGGCTTGGGTTTGGGTATTGGCTTGGTTCATTTGGGTAAGCTGTGCTAGGATGGCCTCCAAAGTGGGATTCATGGTTGAGCTGGGTTGAGGTTTGGACTTTTGATATTGGGTTCCTAATCTAGTGGTTATGCAACAAATCAAACAATCAAAATGAAATGATGCAACCAAGCATGCAAAAGAAAAAGAAAAGGCTAGTACAACTAGGGTTTCCTAGACTTAGAGCTAGAAACTAGGTGGGTCAGTTCAACTTACACCTAACCCAATAGCTAGTCCTTCCACTGGCCAAGTAGGGGGTGGGAGTGTGGGAGGCCCCCCTGCTTTCGCAGGGATCCAATTAAAAACCATAACACCACTTAGGTCGTTTGACTATGGACCCCCAGCCTTAGACACCAGCTTTCAGTAATAGCTAAAAGGTTAAATGCACTAGTTGGCCCACACAACTCGGACCCGACCTGTTGATGTCTCATAGCCCACTAGGGCAAATTAGGTCTAATTGATTTTAATTAGGCTTGGTTTAGTATGATGATGGTGGTTTTGGGCCCAGGACAAGTGATGAAATCCTACCCTGATCTGACATAGTGAGTTGCCCTTAAGATTAGGTTAAGAATGATGCCAATCAATGGACCTGATGCAATCTAAAAACAATCAGAAAAATAAAATATTTTTTTAATTATTTTATGATGTGTCAAATTAAATTTAAGTTAACTTGGGTTAGCAAACAAGGTTTGGCTTGGGATTGGGGGTTTGGAAGTTGATTAGGTTAGGTTGAGTTAAGTATACAAAAATAGCATAAATCAAAAAAATTAGGGTTCAAATGATGCAGAATTTGACATAGATCCCGATGCATAAAAAAATAAAAAAAGATTTGAAATAGAGGATGGACAGTGTTGATAAAACCTACCAAGTTTCATGTAGAACAAAAATCATATGATAATGAAAACCTATGGTTTTTTTGGACTGCTACATAAATTATTAGGATTTTGTTAGGGTTTCTACTATGCCAAATTTTAAAGATTTAAGTTTTCTCTAAAATTAATTAAAAATTTTTATTAAATATTGGACTCAACAAAGAACAACTCATGCAAATCTCAAAGAAAAATAAAATTCCTAGATGGTCAAAAATAGATGCAAAACAGATGCTTAATGCAGTGGACAAAATGCTGAAATTAGGTTTCGTGAATGCAATGCAGATAAAAACTATCCTAAACCTGCTCTGATACCAAACTGATATGGGACGACTCTAAGACTAATAAACATGCATGAAAGATAGTAAAATAATTTTTTTTGTGATTTTTATAATTTGATTTGCAGTCTAGATTCTCAAAATAAAATAAGAACTAGCGGAAAGTCTAGCAGTGCAAAAAATCATGGGTTGCAGGACCCGAGAGTTGAGAAACTTCTGGTTTAGGATAGATTTTCTTCATTAAATTAGTGAATAAGAGAAGGGAAGGATTCTTACCAGTCAGAGATTAAAATTCAGTAGCAGAAGAGATCACTCATAACTCTGATCGGAGCCTGGAAGAAGAAGCCTTGTTTCCATTGAATCTGATAGCAGATCTGGGCGGTCCGGGTAGCAAAGAAGGCCTCCTCAGGGGAGGGGAAGCACCTCAAGGATCCTACAAGCATTAGGGTTAATCAAAACAGCAATTAAAAAATAAGAAAAGGAACTATGGATTGAAAGGAATCAAGATTAGGGTTAGAAGATGGTTGTTTGAAGCTTGTTGAAGATCTCCTTGCTTGGCAGCCTAGGGTACTCCTTCTTGGATGTGTGAAGGCTTGGATGGCAGTGAGTTAGGGTGTAGAAGGAAGCTAGGGCAGCAAGGAATTCGTCTAAGCACAAAAACACAAACCAAAGAACCAAAACAAAACATCAACACAAGGCAATAACTCAAATTTCAGCAAACTGAATTCATAAAAAAGAGATGCTTACAAGAGGGGGAGGGGTGGGGTATTTATAGAGTTCCCATGCCCTCACTAACCATGGTTACACTTGGATTACAAATCCTCTTCCAATTTGGAATACAAGTCCTTTCCTAGCTAGGTTAGAATTACAAAGTTTAAAAGGATTAGAAATCCCAACTAGGTTAGGAAAAGGCTTGGTCTTCTTCCACTTTTCTTCAACTTGGACCTAGTCAAACCTCTTTGGACATGGTTAATACCTCAAGGATGCCTAGGGGGCGTGTTGGACCTCTTGGAGCAGTAAGGTGCTGGCCCAAAGGGGCTTGGGTGCATGGGTTTGGGCCTTTGGAAGCTGGGGTGGCCTGTTAGCCTGGTAGCATGAATATTCCATGGAATCTTGCTTCTTAAATGATTGGGCTTGGCACCTGGGCTTGATTTCTTTGGGCTTGGATGTAGGTGGACCTCTGGAATCATGGGTGCCCTGTTCTGAGAATATGCTCTGAAATCTGGAAGGGAATCTGGGCATCTAGAGGGCATATGGAAGGAATCAGGGTTTCTGGAAGCATCTTGGATCCTGGGTTGTCACACAAAATCCAATGGGCTGATGTAACAACCTCTGACTCCTGGATGTAGCCTGGTGGAACTCCAAAATATGGTAACCTCCTCTCTTGTACAAAAATTGAGCTCACACTGGACTCATACTGGTATACAGGACTCAAAATACTGACTAGGTTGAGGGTTGAGACAAATCAACTAACCTCAACTTATTATAGGATTCAATTCTAGTTGATTACAAAATTTGACACATGGCTAGGTAAACCAAATAGGGCCCAATAATTTGTGTCTGATCCTATTGCCCCCACCAGGCCTCCCCGGAGCTCTGACTCGAACGATCACCCCTCCCCCCTCAGCTTCGGCCTGGGTGCACGCTCCGGCCTCCTCTATGATAGCTTTAGTCTGGGGTTCGGCCCCTCCATCAGTCGGATCCGCCTCCTCTTTCACGCCTTCTTCTTCTACTTATTTTGGCAGCTGTAGGAAGGTGAGGTCGAGCTCCAGAAAAGCATCACTCACCTTTGCTAGGCACTCTTCGTTCCCGTAATTGAAGCTGACTGTGCCGGCCTCATTCATCTCCTCTATGAATTCGTCGGAGGCCTTATACTTCTTCATGGCCACTTCGGTCACTGTCGCCATCAGCTCTTGGGTTTTTTTCAGCAAATCCTTGTATTTCTCTGCCTCTACTTGGTGGCCCCTCGAGTGCCTTTTGGACTCGACTAGGCATCCCTCCTCCTCAGTCGGCCGGTGGGTTAGAGATTTCAACCTACGCTTCTTCCTTTTTAGACTGACTCCCCGATCAGCCAGCTGACCCCGCAGGTCTTTCGCCTCCTTCTTGAGGGTCTCTACTTCTGCCCGACAAGCAGACAACCCTTCTTTGGCGATCTTCCATGCCACCTCCACCATGGCCCTGTCCACCTCTATCACGGCTTTAGCTGCCTCCACCTCCTCGACCGTCTTGGTCGAGCACTCTTTCAAGAATAGTAGCTCGCCCAGACCGTCATCCATTAATAAGATGTCTTGAAGGAGCTACCAACAGCAAGACAATGTTAGTGATTTACAGACGATAAGGCGAAGGCCGAGGGCTTAGATATGGGTGACTTACCCCCAACATGTGATGAAAGGAACTCTTGGCAGCCTCATTCAGCGATCGCTGATCGACATCCATGATGGCCCTTTTAAGCAGGTTTTTGATCTGCTCGGCATCATGAATGGCACGCCATTTCTAACGCTCCTCATCATCAGCTTCACTGGCCTCCCCCTATCAGCTGCTTGTCCTTCGGCCACTTGTTCCCCTTCGAGCATCGGGGAAATCTTCTTGATCAGCTCGATGAGCGGGGAGGTTGGGGTTGTCTCTACTTCGGTCGGTAGTGATTGATCTTCTTTCGTTCGGGTAGCTGACTGCCCGATTGAAGATGAACGCTCCGGTACCCTCGCCACTTTGTGAGCCGACAATGGTACATGGTCGTCAGACTCTACTGAAATGATAGTAGTGGATGGCTCCTCCGTCCATCGCTTCTATGGCCTTTCGGACGCTGGCACTTTCGTCTATTTCCTCTTCAACCACTCGGATGTCAGCTCAGTAATGCAGACGGCCCTTCTCTATGCCACTCGTACTGAAATGGTCGCCCAGTCGGGCTTCATCTTTGCACCAGCTGTCAAATAAGGTCAGGGTTAGTAGCAAGGAAACAAAGCCAATATAAGATTTGAAGACCAACGACAAATAGTTGCTATCCTACCTAAGCCTTGCTGCTAGCTGATCCCAGCAAGGAAGAGGTTCTCCTCTCGGAGCAAGTAGTGTATAAATGTCAGATCTTCTACATCCACCTTATTGAAATTGGCCTCATCGGCCCTCAACATTTTCCTCCCATCCATTGCTTTTAGCCTGGGCTCTCTCCACATCAGTTCAAAACTCCAAGGTTCCAGTCTATCTACAAAAAAGTATCGAGACTTCCATCCATGAATAACCGACGGAAGCCCCCTAATATCTTCCGACCAGGGCGGGGACTGAACATCCACCACTCCTGGCTTCGGAAATCTTTTTTCAGAAGAAAGAAGTTGCTGAATAGAGACAACCTTGGCTCAACTCTGGCCTTTTGGCAAAGGACCATGAAGCCGTAGATCACCCGAATGCTGTTCGGGGTCAGCTGCGCAGGGGTAACTCTATAAAAGTTAAAAATTTGGATGAAGAAAGGGGAAGAGAGAACCGAAGGCCAACCTTAAGGTGGTCTTTGTACACTAGAAGGGCTCCTAAATTTAGTGGGCCGTTCACCCTCCCCTCCCGAGTCGAAATGGTCAGATGCAAAGTGGTCGGAGTATTATACACGATCCTAAGGTCCTCTACCCTCTCCTGGGTCATCTCCAATGGAATGTTGCCGGGGCCTGGTTCCCTACGGTTAGAGCTCCAGCTACCGGAGGCCATCCTAATGAAAGTTGGAGAAGAAAGAAGGGATGTGCAGGAAATTGACCTGGTGTTCTGGTTTCCTAATGGAGCGAGGCAGCGAGGGTGGGGAGTTCTTTCTCCTCGAGAGCAAATGCAGTGGAAGACTCGCTCCGGGCCTCCTACCCCTCTTTTTGTAGATGCTGAGGGGCGCTTCCCAGTGCCCCTTGAGCATCGCGATCCACCATCAGATGATGTGATCTTTCAATCCTATGGAGGAGCCAATGGGACATGCCAGATTGTGCCCAATCATGATCCACGTAACCGTCCAACCAGTGGCGGATAAGCAACTCCGGACACTGCACCAATCGCTCAAATTTTGGCACGTCGCCCATGTCATGTCAGGAACTCGACGGATGGGCATTTTAGGCCAGCAACCCATCATTACACCTTACCAGCATTAACTGCTTCCCTGCCATCGCTTCCAATGCTGTGTTGGCACTTATCCTATGGGCAGGATTTTGGAGTAGAAGGCTGCTGGTCGCAGCACTCTGGATCAGATTTGCAATCATCTCAATGATCAACACATTAAATGCCAAATAATGCTCTCATCCTTCGAAGCTATAAATTTGCTTGAAGGCCAAGAACAAGGGGGCAACTGTTATATCCAACCAGTCTAACATCGAACTAGACATCAGTATCTTCTAAGGTCCGACCGGGATGCTCTCACAGACATCCGAGCAACCTTCTCTTGCTGAAGCTCCAACGGATGCTCTCCTTCGGAGGTCCGATCGATCAACTGAAGTAGACGTCCGAGCGACCCGCTTCTGCTGAGGTCCGGCCAGCCTCCCCTGCTGAAGCTTCGATAGACGCTCTCCTTTGGAGGTCCGACCGACCCATTGAAGTAGAGGTCCAAGCGACTCGTTTCGGCTGAAGTCCGACCGGCCTCCCCTACTGAAGCTCCGACAGATGCTCTCCTTTGGAGGTCCGACCGACCAAGTAAAGTACAGGTCCGAGCAACCCACTTCTACTAAGTTCTGGTCGACCTTCTCTCACTGAAGCTTCGATGGACGCTCTCCTTCGGAGGTCCGACCGACCAACTGAAGTAGAGGTCCGAGCGACACACTTCTGCTAAGGTCCGGTCGACCTTCTCCTACTGAAGCTCCGATGGATGCTCTCCTTTGAAGGTCCGACTGACCAACTAAAGTAGAAGTTCGAGCGATCCACTTCTGCTGAGGTCCGGTCGACCTTCTCCTGCTGAAGATTCGACAGATGCTCTCCTTTAGAGGTTCGACCGACCAATTGAAGTAGAGGTCTGAGCGACCCATTTCTGCTGAGGTCCGGTCGACCTTCTCCTGCTGAAGCTCTGATGGACGCTTTCCTTCGGAGGTCCAACAAACCAACTGAAGTAAAGGTCCGAGCGACCCATTTCTGCTAAGGTCCGGTCGACCTTCTCCTGCTTGAGCTCTGATAGACACTCTCCTTCTGAGGTCCGACTGACCCATTGAAGTAGAAGTCCAAGCGACCTACTTCTGCTGAGGTCCGACCAACCTACTCCAAGGATCTCAATAACTCTAGAAGCCTCCTCCAGCAAACACCAGAATATTGTTATAACAGACTCCTGCCACATCAGCACCACTACTCCACTACTCCCACGACGTCATCCTATCTTGGCACCACGTGGCCATTCTCCAGATTCTCTTAGAGGCAGATCAGTCTTTGCAGGATTCACCCCTAACAAATTTTGGCACTGTTCTGTGCCTACATAAGGTAAACTAGGGATCACAGGACGGTAAGCAAGCTAAGGCAAGCACTAACACTCGTTTCCTTCTCCATACGCTACCTCTTTGATTCCTCCATACTGTTGCCCTCAAGCTCCCACTAACTTAAGCATCGGAGTGTCCCCCGTCGAAACACCACTGGCCCTTGGGAACTTTATTGCAGGTAAACCGGGAGAAGAGCGCTCCAGCCTAGCCATCCAAGCCCAGTCTGGGAGAAGTTGTAGCAACAAAGTCTATCATCTATTATTTGGAATTCCTTATACTCTCATCATAGATAATGGCTGATAGTTTGATAATCAAGCCTTTAGGTAATTCTACACTGATCTCCATATTCAGCCTCTGTTCATGTCCATCAGACATCCTCAGTTAAATAGGGTGGCATATGTTACAAACTGGATAATCTTAGAAGGACTCAAGACTAAGTTGGATGAATCTAAGGATAGATGGGTTGATGAGCTACCCGGGGTACTGTGGACAAACCACATGACTCCTTATACATCAACCAACAAGACACCTTTCAACCTTATATTTGACACTGAAGTAGTGATCTTGATCGAAATCGAACTTTCGACTATGAGGATCGAGCACTTCAAGGAATCGAGCAATATAGCCTGACTTCGAGCTAATCTTGATATGTTGGAAGAAACGTGGAATAGGCTCATCTACAAATGATGGCGTATTGGCAACAAGTTGCCCAATATTGTAACTCTCATGTGAAGATGAAGACCTTTTACCTAAGGGACTATGTCTTATGACAGGCAGAGGTTTCAAGACCAACAAAGTAGAGGAAGATCTTATCAATTTGGGATGGACCTTATTGAGTAAAAAAAGGCCCTTCAGATTATTTGGACCTGGATGCTAATAACCTCAGATTGTATTATCATAATATGATGACATTTACTCATCAATGCAAATAGGCATGTTTCTTGATAAAGTTCATAAAAGATCTCATCTTATTATCTAAGCCAACTATTCAACACAAGCTCCATCAAATTTTGACTCGACAATCCATCACCCAATTTGGTGATCAATCACCCATCTCAGTGTTTTGATGCCCTACTTTGCGATCCATCATCTAATATGGTGTTCCGTCACCCATCTCGATGTTTTGACATCCAACTCGGCAATTCATCATCTAACTTGGATTTTTGAACCCCCTATTTGGCAATCCATTACCTAACTTAGGTTTCTAAACCCACTACTCTATGATCTGTCATCCATCTCAGATTTCCAAACCCACTACTCAATGATACATCGCCCAACTTGGATTTCGAAAACCCCACTCAGTGATTCGTTACCCAACTCAGATTTTCAAACCACCCCTACTCAGCTATTCATCCCCCAACATAAGTTTTTGAATTTCTTAACCACTTAATAACTAGCAACTTGATTATCTATCATCCAACTCTAAGTTCCTAAACTCCTATCCTACCAACTAAAATGCTTAGTAAATTTTCATTCAAGATTAGAGACATTTATTCAACATAGAGGTTATCAAAAGGAATTCAACTTTTCATTGATTTCAAAAATGTATTACAAAGTCAAATCAAGTTTGTGTACTTCATTATAAAATCAGATCAAGTCCAAAAAAATAAAAATAAATTACAATTATCTTTTTCACCGCCAACGACTTCCCAACTCCAAGGCTGGCTCCTCATAACTGAAAGCTTCGCACCACTCATTAAGCTTGAAGCTAACTTGTGAGAGTAAGCTCAACACCGAGTATCCTACATGAATAATTGAAAAGGTTGATTTGTCCATGAAGGTTTTTAAGGAGAATGTCTAACTAGGAACTACTAGCAGGGCGGTTGTTCCATGTTGGCCTATCTCCAAGGATATCTTTGTTGACCTTACCTTCCATCTATGAGAACACCTTTGGCCTTTTCAAAATTTTCCCATGCCCTCTATTTTATCCTTGTCAGATTCTACCACTTCTCCAAGCACTCCGGTGATAGTGACACCTTGCCCCTAGTGGAATCTCACTGCTTTACCTAAAAGCACAATTTTCAAAATGAAATGGTAGAAGAAATACAAAGGAAAAAATCCATGAGAAATGCAGAAGGGATTTACCTATTTATCCCAACTCAACCTATCAAATGCTGGCACATGGCACTATTGGGATGACAGAATAATGCAGTCACTTGGGAATCTTGCCTCATTTACCTCTGTCACCAAAGTCCATGCCAGTAATTATAGGTCAAACCTTTTTTGTCATGTGGCATTCCTCAACTACTCAGAAGTGACAATCGTCAGAGGAATAAATGTGTAGGTTTTCAAGGGTGGTTCACCTCTCGACATGATGTTGAATACTGCGAAGATAGTCAAAGTCACTTGGTCATCATAGAAGGTAACCAACTTCATTTAGTTAGGAAAGCTAACTTCATTTAGTTAGAATGATCGACTTCATTTGACTAATATGGATGACTTCGTCTACTTGGATTTCTGGTGACTATGAGCTCTCAATCACTAAAGCCAACTTTACCAAGTACTTTATGAGTACTTGGATAATATCTCTTTCCGATTACAAAACTTAGCATATTTTGCTAGAAAGTAAAGTTGGATATTTCAAGTACTTATAATGGAAGTTCCATGTCCAAGTTGCTCATTTGACAAGAGGATCTTCTATCCAACTTGGCTCTATAAGTTAAGTACTTGGCCTACGGTAGGCAAAGATATTAGGAAAATGAAATATTTTCATTAATATTTGGAAGTCTTTGCAAAATTGGGACTAAGCCCCAATACAAAAAGAAGGAAAAAGTAAATTACAAAATCACTCCCCAGGAGAAGTGGCCTGAGCTCCTTTAGAGTCTTCAACCATTTCAGTAGTCATGGCCTCAACATCAGCTATTGCTTGAGCAATTGCCTCTTTGACAGTAGCCTCCTCTTCAACAGTTGCCTTAGTGGATACTTCTTTAGCATTGTTTGGCTTGGTCCCGACTTCATCAGCTTCTTCTTCTTCTCGTTCTTCTCTACCTTCATCCTCAGACTTGATTGTGGCATTCAATTTCAGGTCTGAGTAGGCATGAGAAACCTTCTTTTTACATTTTAGAAACCCGAGGTGGAAGGGTTTTATACAGCCCTTAGTGACCTTTTCTTTGAAGTCCTCAGATTGTTTATATTATTCAATTATCCAGTTTGTAGCAATCCGAGCAACCTTGACCTTAGTTTCAAGCTCCCTAACTCAGCCTTGTGCTACTACACTTCTCGAGTCGATGTCAGCCAGCTTTGCCATTAATTCAAAGATCAAAGCCTTTTTAGCATCCAACTTCTCCTCTTTGTCCTTCACTTGAGCATCCAGCTTGAATTTGAGTTCTTGAGAAGCTTGCAAGTCTTCAATTTTGCCTCCCAGATCTCTCTAGCCTTTCTCAGCCTTTGGTGACCTCGGCCCCTACCTTTGTGGTCTCTACTTGATCCTTAAGGGACCAACTGAATTTGGCAAAGCCATCAAACCCTCTTGGATAATGGTGACATCATGGATAAACTACAGAAATAAAAAATTACTAAATAATCTACTCAAAAATTGAGAACTCAAAAAATTATTCTAGGACACTCCCCTTGATAAAGGCTAGGAAGAATGATCTGATGGTCTCCTCCAGTAGATAGGCTTTTCTATCCTCCCAATCCTGAGGTAAGAGGATTATCTTCAGCATCTTCTTAGCTAGACTTTTACTCTTTATGGCAAAGGAGGTCTTCAGGACACTTGCCAAGATCTAGAGATACTCTTCATCCATAAGAGTCTCCTCTGGCTCTGCAGAGGTCATCAGAGCCTTGCCTTTCATATTGGCCTCCATTTGGAATGAGGTGCTCGGTTGCTTGGGAACTGTAACCATCGGTGTTGGCATTGAAGAGGAAATCGATATGGTTAGAGTCAAAGCCATGATGACTACCACCTTGTCATCATCCTCCTTGGTAGTGGGTGAATTCGATGGATGAGCTGCTAGGGCCCTAGCCGAATCTGATGGACCCCCAAGAGCTACTCGGGGGCTCTTCGAGACTACCATTTTTGACTTAGGAGCTCCCCCCTCAATGGTAGTCCTCTTCTTCACCTTAGCTTTCTTCAAGTCAGCCAAGGAGACCTTCATATCCATTGGGGGTCAAGTAGAAGACTTAGCAAAAGATAGTAAAAGAAAAGTAAAAAAATCAACTTTGAAGACTTACATAGAGAAGTAATAGGGCTGAGCACTACATCAAATAGCCTTTGCTCTACCAATAGGTCCTTCTATCAAGGAACCTCCATATTTGTTAACTTTAGGAAGTCCATATCGATAGCAAGGACTTTATCATTCTTATTTGGTTTGATATAAGATTCACCCTTGAGTTAATTCTTAAGGGAGAATCAAATGAACAAAGAAGAATCTATTCTTCTAATTATGAATGATCGAAGGAAGATCAGGAATGATGGCACAACCTAGGCAAGAGGCAAAGAACCACCAACCCCTCACTCTTGGGGGCCTTTTCAAAGTATAGAGTGCTCAAAATAAAGAAATCCTAGGCTAGGTCTTAATCATGTGACAAAGAATAATGAAGGAGACAATGATCTTGATTGAGTTTGCGATGAGTAGAGTTAGTACTAGTTGATAAAAACTAAATACATTTTTGATAAAGGAATGCATGGGAAATGGAGACCTGCACTAAAGAATTCTTCATACAGTGCAACATAATCAGGAAGGCCTGATGTTACTCGGTCTCTATGAGTGGGAGCAATCACATGAAATTCACTAAGAAAGTAATAAAGCATCTAGAGTTTCTCAATTTCTTTGGGGTCATCGTCGATATAGTGCACACTAGACCTGGAGGTAACAATGTAGGAGCCCTCAAACTGGCTAGCTAACTAGCCTAAAGAGCTTCTTGGAAAAGAAGTTCCCACTTATCCCAAGTCTAGGGAGGCAACCACCTTAGGAGATGACTCTCGAGAATCCTAGAGTCCTGAAATATGACCACTAAGTGACTTTCATCCTCAGATGAGGACATCTCAACTATAAGAAAAGGATAGGGAAGAAAAGAAAGTATAACAGAAGACAAGAAAGGGAGAAGAAAATAGTTAGGAAAGCCCCAACTCGAAAATACTTTGAAGATTAATAGTTCTCAAAGAATGGTGGTAACTACTAGTAGCAGCCCCACCAGAAAGAATACTAAAAGAGCTTAAAGAGTCCTAAGAAACCCTAAAGGACATTAAAAGGAAGAAGAAGGACAAGAAAATAAAACTAGAGGAAGGATCCTAACCTGGAAATCATGGGGATTCACCTATGAAAAGTTGGTTTGGAGCAAGCCTTCTCCTTCCTTCTTTCTCTCCCTCTTTAATCTCCACCGCTCTATGAAGAAGACAATCCCAGCAACATGATAGGGACCCGGTATTTATAGCTTGCTTCAACGATCAAGATTCAAATCCTCGACTAGCTAAAGCTATGAGATTTCAACATGTGGCCCACCTTTTACTAGTGTCGCTTCGAGAAAGCAACTGGTTGATTAACCCATGACACTAAGTTCTATAAAAGTCATTTATGGGCCACAGTTGTCAGGCCATGTGGCATTTTCCAATTTTCTAGAAGAGATAGAGCAAATCATTGACTATTTTAGGAAGTTATGGTGAAGTCCTTTAGGGCACGAGTTCATGATTTCTTCCTCCACTACCGTCAAGTCAGCCAAGTAACTCCCAAAAAGATATTTAATGACAAAATTGTGAAGAGAACTACTCAACCCCAAGATTAAGAAAAGTGACTACTTCCTTCATCTAGAAATGATAAAACAAACTGCTTAGCATCGTTCTGGACTTGAGAGTGTGGAGCAACTATTATGGATATTATCTACTTAGTCCCAAGTACTTGTTGTATTCCTGTTGAGTACCAGAATGCTGACTTCTCCATCAAATGGAGGGCATCTCGACTATAGTGCATAGTCAACTACCTCTCCATACCAAATTAAGTACCTACTCAGTGCAAACTACCTTTAAACACCAAACTAAGTACCAACTCGATACTGACTACCTCTCTACATCAAATATCCATACAAAATTGACTATCTACTCAAGTAAATCTAGTTGGACTTGCTCTTGTCCAACATCAAACTCCATCATCTTAGAGCAATCCACTTACTCATGTTGTAGTAAAGATGACTAGCATGCAAGACTAGGTTCTAAACCACAGATGCAATGGAAGTAGAAATCATGAAAAGTAATTCCATGAAGCATACTAATTTAAAATAAATCTAAGCATCATCTAACCATGCCCCTTAACATGCTAGAATAAAAAAATAAATTAGATCTAAAATCTAATAAAATTATAAGATGATGGATATAACTTACCTTAATCATTAAATCTTTCTTATACTAGATCTATCAAATCAATCAGATTTGATGGTATTCGTCAAAGCCATGCCCGTGCCAAGCCTCTGCTGGTATCTATACAAAGCCTTTCTGACTTAATTACTAAGACCTCCAGATTGCTAGATCCTTGCATGTCTTTCTTCAAACATGGAGATGGTCCTTCTTCTTCTAGTTGAAGAACTTGTCTTGGTGATGTGGCATGTTCTCTCCTCCAAGTGGCATGACTTGTCTTCCAAGGTGGCATGGTTCAATGATGATGTGGTGCTCCAAGTAGTTGGTGAAGCTAGTTGCACTTAATCTGGCTTAATTGAAACCCAGCTTCAAGTAGCTTTTGAACCCAACTTAATACAAAGCCTAATTGAACTCTAATTGGACCAAAATTAAAATAAAATAGAACTCAATTATTTAAATAAAATAAATATAGGACTCAAAGACTTATTACAGGACTTAAATTCCTAGTCTTCTAACCATAAAGAGCTTGGCATTAGTTGAAGCCTCTTCCTGAGCCTGGTGCCGCACCAATTCTTCCCGGGTGGGAGGAACTCGACCCTGTCGAGTAAGGATTGGTTTGACTATAGTATTTTTTTAATATGTCTGGGTCAATTTGTTGTAGATCTTCTCGGGTAATCCAGAAGTCTTCGATTCTGATTGACCGTGCCAACGAACCAGATAACGCTGATAACCCTTATTTCTAGTAGTAATCACTTGGTCATCTAAGATACGTTTAATCTTGTCTCTTCAGTCTAGTGGAAATGGTAGTGGACACTCAGGTAGGGTTTTTCTCTCAAAGGTAGGGTGAGGTCCAAAAGGCTCACTAGGAATTAATGTCGGTTCTTTAAATTTTTTCAGATCAAAAATATTAAAAGTGGAGCAAATGCCATAATCAGGTGGTAACTCTAACACATATGCATTAGATCCTATTTTTTTAATTATTTTGAAAGGTCCAGCTCCCCGGGCATGCAATTTCTTCATAGTTCCCGGTGGAAACCTTTTAGGTCTTAGTTTTATCATGACTGAGTCCCCTTCATTAAATTCTTTTATCCGTTTACGTGAATCAACAACATGCTTATAAACTTCATTACTCATTCAAATTTTCTTACTAATTTCCTTATGTAATTCTTTAACATGCTGTGCATATGACTCGGCAGACTCAGATACACGTGAGTGTGTGGGTAATGGGATATGCTCGGTAGGTCTCCTAGGTCTGTAACCATGGACAATCTCAAAGGGACTTTTATCGGTAGACCTATTAACCGAGCTGTTGTATGCGAACTCAGCACGAGATAGAAGTAAATCCCAATTTCCCAGACTCTCTTCAACAAGGCACCTTAATAAGTTTCCTAGACTTCTATTTACAACTTCAGTTTGTCCATCAGTCTGAGGGTGGTAAGCAGCTGAGAATTTCAGTTTTGTTTCTAATAGGTGCCAAAGGGTTTTCCAAAAATAGCTTGTGAATCAGACATCCCTATCAGAAACAATGGTCTTAGGTAACCCATGTAACTTGACTACTTGATCGAGAAAAAGCTTGGCTACCCTGGAGGCATCAAAAGTTTGGGAGCAGGGTAGAAAATGGGCTATTTTTGAAAACTGGTCGACCACTACAAAGATAGAATCATGTTTTCTAAGGGTCTTAGGCAGTCCTAAAATAAAGTCCATGCTAAGATCCTGCCATAGACAATCTGGCACAGGTAAAGGAGTGTATAACCTAGTGTTTTGTCTTTGATGTTTGGCAACCGCACATGTCCTACATCGGGCAACAACATTGGCTACCTATCTCTTAAGGCCTGGCCAGTAAAATTTCTCCTCAATTATCAATATGGTCTTATTTCTTCCAAAATGGGTAGCCAAACCTCTAGCATGGGTTTCCAAAATTAAAAAATCTCTCAGGGAAGTCTTTGGGACGCAAAGCTTGTTTTCCTTAAACAGATAACCATCTAAAAGGGTGTACTCACTATGGTCACTAGATGGCCCCAATTTCAAGGTTTGGTAAACTTCACTAAAGTCTGGACAATTATCATACTCATCCGTAAGTCTTTCAAATCCAACGACTTCAGTGCTAATCGAGTTCAGAAGCAGGGCTCTATGACTTAATGCATCGGCTTCCTTATTCTCAATTCTGGCATGGTATTTCAGGACAAACGTATAAGCCTGGATGTATTCGACCCACTTGGCATGCCTAGGATTCAACTTTTTCTAGGAACTAAGAAATCTAAGGGCCTCATGATCAGAAAATAGGACATATTCATGCGGTAGTAGATAGTGCCTCCAATACCTTAAAGCTTGCACTACCGCATAGAGCTCCTTATCATAGGTGGAATACTTAAACTTGGCTTCATTTAATTTTTTACTGAAGAAAGCTATGGTATGGCTCTCCTGGCTTAAAACTCCACCTATTCCAACTCCTGATGCATCACAAGCAACCTTAAAAATCTTGGAAAAATCAGGCAATCTTAAGATAGGTGCTTGTTTCATTTTATTCTTAACATCTAGGAAGGCCCTATCAGTAGCTTTTGTCTATTCAAATTGGCCTTTCCTAATGCAATCCGTGATTGGTGCAACTATGGTACTAAACCCCCGAATGAACCTTCTATAGAAAGTAGCGAGGCCATGAAAACTTCATACTTCATGAACATTTTTGGGCACAGGCCACTCTATAATTGACTTAATCTTTTCGGGGTCAGTAGAAACTCCGTCAGGTGTGACTACAAAACCTAGGAAAATGACTCTATGGATAAAAAAATCACATTTCTTAAGGTTTGCAAAGAGACTATTTTCCCTAAGAGCTAAATAGACTTGATTCAAATGGTCCAAATGATCCTTCTTGGTCCTGCTATATATAAGAATGTCGTCGAAGTAAACTATGACAAACTTTCCTATAAATAACTGTAGGACTTGATTCATAATCCGTATTAAGGTACTAGGAGCATTGGACAGTCCGAATGGCATTACTACCCACTCAAAAAGATCCTCCTTGGTCTTGAACATAGTTTTTCACTCATCCCCAGGTCTAATCCTAACCTGATGAGAGCCACTCTTAAGGTCAATCTTTGAGAATATTGTTGCTCCGGCCATCATATCTAACATGTCATCCAAACGGGGTATGGAAAACCTATATTTTGTTATGATCTTATTAATGGCATGACTATCATGCACATCCTCCAAGTGCCATCTTTCTTAGGGGTCAGTAATGCGGGTACTGCATAGGGACTCAAACTCTTTCTAATAAATCCTTTCCTAAGGAAATCCCCTACTTGTCTTTGTAACTCTAAATGTTCGGTAGGGTTCATCCTATAGTATGGAAGGTTGGGTAGGGTGGCTCTTGGGACTAAGTCAATGGTGTGCTGGATGTCCCTACATGGTGGAAGCTGGTCAGGTAGGTCATCTGAAAATACATCTTTAAAGTCTTCTAACACTTTAGCCACTTCCTAAGGGCGTTCTTTCTGGGAAGGCTCCTGAATTTTCTTAGTGGTTAAAATCCAAACATGTGTACCCTCAGTGAGTTCTTTCTCAATTTCCTTTTTAGTGATCAAATTGACTCCCGTTTTCTTTTCCTTTAGGTGGCTTGATCCTCTCTTAACAGTGTCCTTAGGTGGTGTTGGGTTGATCACAAACTTCTTTCCTAGGTGCATGAATGAGCAGGAATTTGATCGGTCGTATAGGGTCACATCATGGTCAAATAACCAGGGTTGACCTAGATGATACTGCTCACTCCCATTGGTAAGACATCACACCACACTTTCTCCTGATAGGACTGTAGCTGGATTTGGACTAGGCACCTATGTTTGATAGGAATCAAAGTGGAGTCTATCCAATAAACCTTATAGGGAGTCAGGAAACTGTGGACAAGCCTAAAGTTTTGACAGCGCTAGTGGATATGGCATTTACACAACTCCTACTATCTATGATTATTTTATATACCTTATCCCCTAACTTGATGAATGTTTGTAGGATGTTAGTCCTACGCCAATCTTCCTGTGTCGCGTTTTGGATAAGGATGCATCTAACTACTCCCAACATATCAGGCTCTATTTGTTCCTCGTCTCCTTCATACTCTTCAGCCAAATTGTCCTCAGCCTGATATACTTTCTTGACATTATCACCTAGGGTCTTTTGGGTTCAGACTCACTTTCTTCTAATTCTCCTATGTGTAAGGCCCTAGTTGGGCAATTGCTAGCATAATGGCCTAACTTATGACATCTATAGCAAGCCACATTAGAATTTGGAGTCCTCTAAACTTCTGGTGCTTTACCTCTATCATCTCTACGGGTCAGAGGGGTGCTAGGGTTGGGTCGACTAGGTCGCATCTGATTTGATCCTGGCTGCTGACTAGGTGCATTAGTTCTAGGAGGTTCGGGTTTGCGATAAAATGGTCCCCTATGAAATCTCTCGGCATCTCGTGCTACCTGGTAAGCTAGCTCTAACTCATGGACTTCTCTCAAAAATAACTCCTTCTAGATTTCCTCTCTCAATCCTGCCCTAATCTAGACAAAGTAACTGACTCAGGCTCATCCACATTGCATCTCATTACAAATTCATCAAACTTGGCAATGTATTCGGCTACACTCTTGGTTCCCTGAGTCAATCTCTGCCACTGATCTAGAAGTCTTTGGTGGTAGGACATAGGAAGGTATTTCTCTCTAAGCTTAAGTTTCATTGCCCTCCAGGTTACTATGGGAACATCACCCCTTTGTCTAATGAACCTCTCGATGTTTCCCCAATAAAGCCTAGCTTGACGAATTAACCTAAGCTTCGCGAACTTGCATTTTCTCTCCTCCGTCATGTCATACCAATCAAAGTACTAATCCATCTCTCCCTCCTAATCTACGTAAACCTTAGGATCCAGATTTTCATCAAATGTTGGTGCTTCCAACCTAATACTCTTAAGGGTTCGCTCGTCACGGTCTGTCTGATCTTGATTGTGTCTCCTAAGGTTTTGCTCATAGATTGAATCATGGCATACTATCCTGGGGTTCGGGTCATGAACTCAATCAGGATTGGGCCTCCTAGGATTTGGCTCGAAGAAATGGTCTTGATGAAGAGCCCTTCTAGGGTTGATGGGTGTCTCAAACTCAGATTCAGGCTCTAACTCATTTTGGACTTCATGATTTCCTCCAGGGGTATGAGCTTCTAATCGATCAAGGCTAGCAGTGATGTGGGTTATCTGATCAGTCTAGTTTTGATTGGTCTGGGCTATTTGATCAGAAGTTTTGGTTCAGCCGGTCATTTGGTCATTCAAAGATTTTATCAGACTCTCAAAGCTTTGTTCCATGGTTACACTAGATTGGGATTGGGTTTGCTGATAAGGTGCTCCTGATCTAGTTGCCATGCACACATACTCAACTCGGACTAGGGTTTGCTAGACCTAGAGTCCAAATAAATGTAAGGTCAAATTGACAATCCGAGTTATAGTAACTTGGCAGCTGGCTAGGTAAGTGTAAGGTTAGTGGAGGTTCCTCTTTGCTTGCCTTAGACACCAATTTGAATTGGCCAGGTAAGCAAACCAACCCACTTTTCTTTGGGCTCTTATCCTTGAACCACTTACCTAGACACCAGATACAAGCACACACAAACCGGCTGTCAAAGTTGGCTTGACACTTGACTTGACCCGACCTTGTCGGTGTCCCTAACTCGCTAGAGTAATTAAATGTCTACTTCATTTCAATTAGGGTTGGGTTCGTTATGCAAGTTGGTGATTTTTTGGGCTAGGGACAGGTGATGAAATCCTGATCCTATGTCAATTTGATGCCCTTAACTTGTTTTACCATGAAATGAATGCAACAAGCATATGGATCCAAATTTTAGGTACAGAATTGATGTGTTGCAGTTCTAAAGTGGTGCAGAAAGTGTAATGTAAAAATGTCCAAAATTTTGAAAAGATTACAAAATGTTCCTAACTCATGTATGACATATCAGATGAAAGGAAATTAAAAATAAAAATTTGTGTTAGGCGTGGTAGATCCTGGAACACAGATAAAGCATGCAAGACAGAACAACAGAATTTAAGCAAACATAGATATGAACATACCAAACTTCAACCTAAAAATTCACATCCAGCCAGGGGCTCATTATTCCCATGGGTCATGACAGTGTACTGGTGTACACCCGCTCAGGAGGTGTGAATTTTAGATCTAGATTGGATTTTAAAAACAATAACTAAGTAGCATGTGTGAATGCTATGCATGCAGAAAATTTCAGCAACCTACCTAAATGCACAAATTCAAAATTAATCCTAGCCTACCATGCTCTGATACCAAATATGATGGGGGACAAGTATCGAATGATGCATTTCTAGGAATTAGAAGGACTAAATGAAAATGAAATAGATAAACATGCAGCTATTCTACGTAAAAGGAATAGGATTACATGAAAGGAACATAATGAAATAAACTAGACTAGAAAAGGCTCTATCAAAATAACTAAAAAATTGATATTCGTGGTTAGGAAACCACACAGATTAGGGTTAACTTACTCACTATTTCAGATCTGAAGGAAGATTAAGATGGTTATCCAGTGTTAATATTCTGAAATGAGGAAAATGACACTCAAGAAGAAGTACTAAATGACTAAGAGATTACTCTAGGTTTCAAGGCACACCGTATTGAATCTTTGGCATAATAGACCTTCATCTTGGAAACCATGAGACCCGGGGATCCTGCACAAATAGATGGAAACATTAAATGGTTAAGAAGGAAGGTTGGAGGAATGGAAGTAGAAAATTAGGAATAGAAGAAGAGGTTTAGGCTTGGAATGAAGTAGATCCAATTTGATGCCCATAGCTTGAATCTGCTTTGCTTGTTGGCGTGGGGAACTCCATTGTAGATGATCTCCTTTGGAAGGTGGGATGGACGGATTTGGAGAAGCTTGAAGAGGGTTCTTCAAGGGTGGCCGAATGGGATTGGAAGAAGAATTAGTAGCTTATTTGGTTAAGTATCCTAGGTCTCACACCTACCTTCTCTCAAGGGTCTTTGGCTAGCAAAGGAAGAAAGCTTTCTTAGGAAAAAAATTCATTTCATTCATCATCCCCATTACAAGAGAACTTAGGAGCTTTTATAGACTTTAAGCTTCCTTTAAAATTCAAACTACACCTCCTTTCATGGAGAAAATCAAGGGGCGTCCCATGAAGGGAGGAGGGTCCTTTCAAATTTGAAATTCCTATTTACAAGGAAAAAATCAAGGGCATCCCAAAGAAGGTGGAATGGCTCTTGCAAGGTGGCATCCCATGAAGAGTGGAGCTTCATTTGAGTTTTTCTTGGGTGGGAATCCATGGTTGACTTGTCATGGTGATGTGGCATGTTCTCTCCTCCAAGTGGCATAACTTGTCTTCCAAGGTGGCATGGTTCAATGATGATGTGGTGCTCCATGTAGTTGGTGAAGCTGGTTGCACTTAATCTGGCTTAATTGAAACCCAGCTTCAAGTAGCTTTTGAACCCAACTTAATACAAAGCCTAATTGAACTCTAATTGGACCCAGATTAAAATAAAACAGAACTCAATTATTCAAATAAAATAAATACAGGACTCAAAGACTTATTACAGGACTTAAATTCCTAGTCTTCTAATCATAAAGAGCTTGGCATTAGTTGAAGCCTCTTCCTGAGCCTGGTGCCCGCACCAATATACCATTATCTCTATCATAGTATCATCAAAATCCTTCTTATGGATTGAAATAATTTCAGCTCAACTCTAACTTGGATCGTTGATCAAAAAATGATCCAATAAGCTCTCATAATCCACTAGTAATACCTAGCAATATGTAGTGGCAACCTAGTAAAATAGAAATAAACCTCTAGGTGTAGTTACTATGTGATCAAATTTCTTTATTGATAATCCTGATAGGATACAGGTCATGGAAATTCGTCAAATTTTAAGCATCCATCATATATCAGACTTAATTTGCTTGAGTCCAATTATAATTTCCTTGAAAACTTTTTTCTAATATCACACTACTATGGCCATAGATTTAAGGACTTAATCTATTAGGTCATATAGGACAGTACCGTTACTACTAAGGCCGATAGATCCCTTATAAGTGTGCTTCCTACTCTAATAGTAAAGCTACTAGAGTGAACGAACACCATAGGGTTCCTGATCACTATCGTAGGTAGTCAAAAATAAAACCTAACTCACTACTATAGCTAGGATGAGTCGGGATTGTATCCTCAAGGATCAAAGATAATTATTTCATGAAGAAAGCAAAGAAAAAATATTTAGATGTTTAAAGATAGATGATGGTTTGGTTAGAACTAACAATTAAAATTAAACATGAGATCAAAGAATTTAAATAGTAAAAAGATGCCTTCAGGATTCCAGGTAATCATGAATATAAATTATGCATATATTCTAATCTAAGCAATTAAAGTCCATAATTATTTTGGAATCCTTCAAATTAATTCCTAGCATAGACTATCTTGTAAAGTACAAACCATATCTTGTCAAGATCATTACCTGTCCCACAAGTATAGGCTATCCAATGATTAAGTTGAAAAGATCCTAACAAGATAAGTGGATGAAAATCCTAGAATCAATTATCTATGTTGAGCATGGACCATATTGTGTTAGTATCATGATCCATCCTACCTAGATAATTAATTATAAGAAATCAAATAGAAATGAATAAAAAGAATTTAAAGCTTTATTTGATAGCATAAAATAGAGAAAACAAATACAAAACTAAAGTATGAAACTTGTACTTCCCTACAACTGCACCTTAGTCGAGCATGGCTCCTGGATACATCTTCTTGGAGACTTAGGGCTCCATCACGACACCTCCTCTCCTGAAGAATCTCTTTTCTTTATTCCTCTCTCTCTCTCTCAAAGCCTAAACTAATAACAAGAAGAAAAATAAAATAAAATTTTGTTGGTGAAATTGATGTCTTATTTACTGCCTGGGATCCTCCTTTTATAGAGCTCGTCAAAGACTTTCTCTTAATCAAATTTGGAGTCAATCTAGCTTAAAATTGATCGTATATCATGAGGAATAATTTTAGCTAGCCAATCTTCATCTTGATGGATTGATCGCCACTTCCTTCCTTCTTGGGCAACAAAGTCTGACTTCTCACCAAATCCCAGCTCCATGGGATTCCTTCTTCGATTGGGATTTGTACTTTTCTCCTAATTCTGATGGTAGTAGATGGATGGCCAGCGACGATGGTGGTGGGAGGTGGCTGGAGGTGGCCGATAGCACATGAAGTTAAGTAGTCGATCAAGGATGGATGTGGCTGGGTGGAAATGAGAAGAAGATGGCTGGCATAGGGGAGCAGTGATGGCTTCTCTAGTAGCCTCTTTAGTGGTGGATGGCGATGGGAGGTAAAAAACAAATACAGAAGAGAAAAACAATGACCAAAAGATGGTGGGTGGTTTTCCCAACTGTAAAGGAGCTCCCAGCGATGAGGGGGTGGTCTCTAGTGGCACTGACAATGGTGAGAGGGAGCAGGAGGTAACTTCGATGGCCGGTGGCTTGAAATGGTGAAGGTGGTCCACGAACAATGTCATGGACTGGAGTTCATGGCTACCATGGACCATGCCCAGCATCCATAGACTAAGCTACCGATCCATGGTGGACCGGTTGCTTTAAAATGCATGCTATTTCTTTAATAGAATTCAAAATTCCATTTCTGGCTCATTTGAACTCCGATTTAAGTGCCATTTATGTTGTTGGGCTCTAAAAATCAAGCTCTTTCAATCATGGACTCATATTCTATAAAATACTAATAAAAAATATTAATTCTTAATAAATATAAAGTAATTAATATTTATTTAAATGGTTAAATTAGGATAATTAATAGACTTTTCATACCCCCAACTTAATCATTTCTAATCTCTTAGTAATGTAATTAAAATATAAATGTTAATTTTATAATCATGTATCATTAAGATTCTCTTTTAGATATAGGCTTAAGGTCAAAAAAAGTTAGCTAGCATCACTAACTATGTATTGATTTTTTGAAATGAATTTTGGAGTCAAAACTATTAAAAACTTTCTTAGAATTTATTTAAAGGTCTATAGCACTTGTATTTATGATGGCTAACAAAGCATTTCGGTACTAGCTTGTAAAGAATAATGGTGTCTTTGTATATCACCTACTTTGATCAATTTTCTATATACCCCCAAATTAAGCACATGAGTTGAGGTAGCTTTCACACTACCTGATATTTATTTTATTTTTTTTCCCTGGAGATATCCTCACACTACTCACTTTTTCATGTGAATAATAATGCTTACTTAGACGAAGATGCCCAGTTACTCGGTAGAAAACTAATGTTTTGAACTTGCCCCCTTTTTCTTTTTCTTTTTTTACTTTTTTTTACTTTTTTTTAGACAGGTAGCTCTTTCATCAAATTCAAGTTTCTTTCAATTGGGTGTATATCAATTATCATTTTTTTAGTAATAATTAAATCTCCAATTGATCTTACAACTAATAACTACTTTACCTCATCAGTGTGCATGTACGATGAAAGTGCTAATAGTCTTTAGGTGACCAAAGTAGGTCACTAAAAGTCTGACTAGCTAGTCTACTCCTTGACTCGCTATAATAATTAGCAAAACTATCTAACTCTATTACCCTTTTTCTAGTCTATTTTGTTTAAGAATTTATTCCATGGCACATGATTTATAAAAAAAATTCTCCATATATTTTTAAATATTTTTAAAATTTTTCAAGAGATTTTCAAATAATTTTTAAAATTTTTTAAAAGATTTTTCTTTACCTCTTAATTTTCATTATCCTCAATGGAGTAAGAAAAATTGGGACATGAAAATAGGACAATGAGAGCTACCACCTGGACTAGATATGCATCATGAATTGCCAAGTGCATCTATAAAGAGTGATCTATTATTCCTACAAAAATGAAAATCACTAATGCAAGAATCAATAAAAAGATTGGGTTGCCTCCTAACAAGTACTAAGTTTAACGTCTTCAGCCAGACCTTTTAGAGTTCTCATTCTATTCTTGTCTAAATCTTGACATGGATTTGTAATTCCCTACCTTTTAGAATATTTCTTTCTTTATAATTAGATCTATATATTACTTAACTAAAAGTTAGGGTTCTAATAGACCTATATCTATATAGTTGATGTGCCAAGGGAGAACCTCAGGATCCCCATGTTATACCACTTCTTTAATTGACAAAGGTGCAACCAGTGTCATGAGGGGTTCGGTTAATAATTTAGATCTTGGGATAAGTCCTTTTTGATCTACAACTTAGTACTTTTTTCCAAATCAATATCAATTGTCTCCATACATTATTTCAATATTATAGATAAGTTTTGGAGGTAGGTCTTGAAAGTAATGCCAAATACAAAGAAATTAGTTATAAAAGTTTTAACTTTGTTACCCCCCATATACGTAATATCCCACACAACATCTTCTTTATATGCTTTTAGAACATCTATAATTTGGTCTTCCTAATTACGTATTATTGGTAAGGTATCAATGGATGCGGCAGGAAGTGGCTTCAATTCTGGATCAAGTGGTGATTCTAACAAGAAAACTATTGGGGGTTTAAGTGATGGCTCATATTTCTTGCACCAAAGTGGGGTGGTGTTGGGGTAGGGTGTTTCTACTAGGTCATTCATTTTTAGGATACATCCCTCTACATCAAGATCATCCACCTTAAAGTGAGCCAGACTAGGGTTAATGAATCATAGGATAGACTTTTATGCATGGCTTCCTCTATTGATTCTATCATTACATCTATTTGTTCTTCCTTCCCATTAAAAATAAGGGATGATTCTAGTGTACTTGGAATTGGGACCATAGGTAAGTTGGGTGATGATGGAAGTAGTTCGTCCCTCTATTTTGATTTCTCTTCATATATTTCTACCTTAGTCGAATAATCTATATTGGTCTCTTTGGTTGTACAGGGTTGCTCTATAACCAATTCATTCTTAAGAGTCATAATCGATCACTGAGAGATAGTTATAAGGATATTAAAGCTTTGAGAAGGTATTATTGATGGGGAACTAATTAGCATGCAAGGAAATTTTTGTGAATTCAGCATTAAGTTAGAATTTCAATTCCCAAATTTTAGGTCAAATAGATAAACGGGTGATCCTATAGAAATTCTAGACCACAAGCATGCAAAAAGACCCTCAAAAGAGATAAAAACAGGATCACCAGGGCTAAAAAACCCTGGTAGGGCAAGCTCTTCTGCAATAACTCGATTTGAAGGGTTAGGTGTGTGTACTAGCAAAGATCATTACTGCTTCATTAAAGAGATCGCTCTACACTCTCGGATACGGCATGGAAAGTCAAGCTGAAAACCTATGGATCTATCGACTTTTCATCTGCTGACCCAACGGATAGGAAAATGGAATCCTAAAGTCATGAGATTTGAGGGATCTACAAAACACCAAAGGAGGGTTAGAAAATAAAGGAAGAAAGGGGTGAATTATTGAAGAAGAAAGGAAGAGAAAGGGTAGCAGGGGTGGCCAAGATGGAGCTGATGGTTGTGCATCTAAGGTGGATGAAGGCTAGGGTTTTGATAAACAGGGTCTCACACCCCTCGATACTCAAAAAGCAAAGGCAACACTCCCTCATGGAGCTCAATGTTTACAAGAACAAAGGCAAAGTAGAAGAAAGAACACTCAAATTTTCTCTCAAAATGCATTCATTCATTCAATCAATCATTCAATCATAATTCTTACAAGAGAGTGGAGGGGTGGGGTATTTATAGGCTCACATAGGTCCTCTCCTTGTTAGGCTTGGATTACAAAGCTACTTAGGACTAGGAGTACATAATTTGATTGGGAAGAGGATTACAATATTTGAATAAATCTATAATTTCTTGTTGACTTGGGAAAGGAACTCCTTATTGACTTGGAAAAGGATTATTCCCCTTTTCCTCTTGGGCTTGGGACTTGGTCTCCTCATGGGCTTGGAGCTTTGACTTTTCCACTCCCTAGAGGCTGGGACTTAGGGCACCTCATTATTGGACTAGGCTTGGATTAGCTGGGGCACCACTCATGAATGGGCTTGGGCTGGGGTGCCATGTCTTGAAGGGGCTTAGGCTGGGGCACCAACTTGAGGGCTTGAATGGTGGAGGCCTGGGGTGCCATCTTTTGATGGGCTTCTAGGCTGAGTGCCTAGCAAGAAGAATATTTCAAGGGGGGCACCTGGTATCTCCAAGTGTATAGGCTCTATGGGCTTGAATTTTGTGCTAATCTAGGAGGGCCTGGTGAATGCCTTGGCTGGTGATCCTCTTCTTGTACAAAACTAGACTAACTCAAACTTACAAGACTCAATCAGACTCATGAGGCTGAGACAAGGGATTCACCAGACTTAATGGACTTCTTGCCTCAATTTGTTACAGGACTCAAGTGTATCAAAGCTCAAGGTCTAAATACAGGACTCAATGGGCATAATCAGGCTTAACCAAATAAAATCCTAATTATCGAACACAAAGGACTGCATTGGGTTCACATGATAAAACTTTTATTACAGGACTTCAAATGACTCAACTGACTTAAACCCTTCTTACAAGACTCAAAGAGCTAACAGGACTTGATTATTGGACTCAAAGATAAAATTTGAAAAACCACTAAGGGACTCAAAATTCAGGGACCCATAGTGAACTAGGGTTGATCCTGATGTCCCCATCAATTGCCCCTTAGGGTCACTCTCGGGTTGACTAGGTAGCTCATTTTAACTCTTAGCTATACGTAATAGTTTCCATTACATATCCAAATGGGTAATAGTTTGGGTATTGGGAGTTATATGTTGGCCCGTGGTCTGCATGAAACTATTCAAGGTAGCATTGGTGCTCTTAATTGTAGCATCAAGGTTAGCATGGGATTTAGCTAGACCTTCTAGGACTTTTTCTAGGGAACTAAGTTTTTTCCAAGATCTAATCCTGGTTGATTATTCAGTACTTGGCTAGGCCTAGGATAAGATTGGTCAAAATGAGGGGCTCCTAATATTGCATCTTATGACCATATAAAATTGGGGTGATGATCCCATCCTAGGCTATAAGTTCAGGCATAAGGTTCAATTATATATCTATTATTGGCTACACTGCCCTATGTAAACCTATCTTGAGTTGGATGCTTCAAGTAAGGACACTTCTCTACAACATGGTCTAGTGAGTCACATGCCATTCACATAGGTGCTGGGACATGGTAAAATTAGGTATATCCTTTACATTCTAGAACTTCCTCAATCCTATGGATCATAAATGCTAGTATAGTTCCTTCATGTTTTCTTTTATAATTGTATGCATCTTCGAATCTCATCAATTTAGGAAGCATATCAGTCTGTTGTGGTTGAGACATAAAATTGTTAGCTTGGGCTCTCATTTAAATGGTTGATCAGAGTCAATCTTGTACTAATAATCTTATAGGGCCTGAGATCGTTCAATAGGATATGAGTAGCAATAATCTATTAAGCTCTTTGGTCATTCATAGAATCCATGATCGTTTAATTTTGTATGGTTTAGATTGTATTTAACCAATCATCGCTTTGTCTTAGTAGAAATTTTTTTTTAAGAGGAGAGGAAAAGAAAGAAAGAGAGAGAGAAGAATTCTGAAGATGAGAGACCTAGAGGATCCTAAATCTATAGTTGATAGAGAAGAGTGGTTTAATTATGTTAGAATTTTGTTAGCAAACAAGTTATCAAACATAGACACTCTATCTTAGGGTTATCCTATGTCTAGATAGCTTCTAACTGCTAAGGTTGCCTTTGAGCCTTCGAAGATAAATACTAACTAGCCACTAGCCAGGTAAGAGTAAGGTCAGCGAGGGTCCCCCCATTGTTTTCTTTCGACACCAAATAAATTGGCCAAGTCAAATAATGGAACTAATTAAAGAACTACCTTCCTTTAGGACTACATCATCTTGAACTCCTTTCCTAGACACCAATTAACCAGTTAATTTTGAACTAGTCCAACTCTTAGGATCTCTTGTCCTGGTGAGCTTAAAAATCCTTAGGTGCCAATGTCTAATTGATTTTAAATTAAGACTTAGATCAATGCAGTATACAGGGTGGTGGTTTGTGGGCCAAGGAAGGGTAATGAACTCCTTACCTTATATTGTTTAGGGGTTGTGCCCGTAAAGTATCTTATGGGAATGCAATACAAATCAAGCAAGGTGTCCAAAAAAATTAGGTAGTTTTTAAGGTTTATTATATGTTTCCTTAAATTAATTAAGTCTTATGGAAAGGTATCTTTTTGTTTTATTTTGGGTTATTTAAGGTATTTTAATTGAAAGAATACATCAATTAGGTTAGGAGTTGATTTATAAAAAAGGAAAGTAATTTTTATATTTAAAAAAAGAAAATCTAATAATTAAGACAACTAAAAAAGACAATGACATTAAAGAGAGAAATAACTAAAATAAAAAAATACTTTTTTGTTTCATATAATAATCATGCCTAGATCTTCGATAATGGTGCCAAAATTTGATCACTATCGTGGGTGATCAAAACTAAAACCTAACTCACTACTATAGCTAGGGTGAGTTAGGATCGTATCTTTGGAGATCAAGGATAATTATTTCATAAAGAAAGTAAAGAAATAAATAAATATTCTAATTTTTAAAGATAAATGATGGTTTGGTTAGAACTAATCAATTAAAATTAGTTCTAAGATAGAGAGGATTAAATGATAAAAAGATATTTTCAGGGTTCCAGGTAATCACGAACATAAATCACGTATATATTCTAATCTAAGCAATCAAAGTCCATAATTATTTTGGAATCCTTCAAACTAATCCCTAGCATAGACTATCTTGCTAAGCACAAATCATATTTTGTTAGGATCATGGCTTCTCCACAAATATAGGCTATCAAATAATTGAGTTAAAAAGATCCTAACAACATAAGTAGATAAAAATCCTAAATTCAATTATCTATACTGAGCATGGACCATATCGTGTTAGAATCGTGATCCATCCCACCTAGATAATTAACTATAAGAAATAAAATAAGAAAGAGTAAAGGGAATTTAAAGCTTTATTTGATCTCATAAAAAAGAGAAAACAAATACAGAACTAAAGTATGGAAACATGTACTTCCCTACAGACTGCACCTCAGTCAAGCATGGCTCTTGGATATATCTTCTTGAAGACTCGGGGCTCTGTCACAGCACCTCCTCTCCTAAAGAATCTCTTTTCTTTATTCCTCTCCCTCCTCTCTCAAAGCCTAAACTAATTACAAGAAGAAAAATAAATTAAAATTTTGCTAGTGGAATTGATGACTTGGCCACTACCTAGTGTCCTTTTATAGAGCTCATCAAGGGCTTTCTCTCGGTCAAATTTGGAATCAATCTAGCTCAAAATTGACCATATATCATGAAAAGTAATTTCAGCTATCCGATCATCATCTTGATGGATTGATCACCTCTTTCTTCCTTCTCGGGCAATAGAGTCTGACTTCTCACCGAATCTTAGCTCCCTGGGATTCCTTCTTTGATTGGGATTTGGACTTGCTTCTCTCAATTCCAAAGATAATGGATGGATGCGGCCAGTGATGGTGGCCGGAGGTAGCAGGAGGTGGTGGACAGCAGGTGAAGTTGAGTAGCCGATCAAGGATGGATGTAGCTAGGCAGAAATGGGAAGAAGATGGCTGACATAGGGGCAGCGATGGAGGCTTCTCCGATAACCTCTCTAGTAGTGGATGGTGATCGATGGTGGGAAGCGATAGGAGGTGGCAACAAATAGAGAAGAGAAAAATGATGACCAAAAGATGGTGGGTGGTCTTTCTAGCCATAAGAGAGCTCTTGGCGATGAGGGGGTGGTCTCCGGTGGCATTGATGGTGGCTAATAGTGGCTACCGTGAAGGCCTTCGAATTGGGCTGTGCTTTGACCTCGTGCCTGACCTAAGGACTCTTGCTACCTTCTTCTTTCTCTCTTTCTTCTTGTTCCTTTTGTGTACTAGAAAAAAATTTGTTGAACTTCTGGCCTATCAGGAAGTTTGCTTGTGTGTAAACCTAGTTCCAGCAATGAAATGAAACATGTTAACTTTAAACACTGACTCCTTTCCCTTTTTTTCTATTCTATCTATGTGTATGATTACTACCTGGCCTGGCAGGTTGGCACCATGGGAGCTGGGCAGATCACCAAAATGTTAGTGTCTGATAGAGTCTGGTCACACCTTTCCTGCTCAATAGGTAGTTAAGACTAGTCTTGGATTAGATATGTAGATGCAAGAGCTGTGGAACCGGCCACCAGCGAGGGAGGGGCCATGAAGTGCCTCTTCTCCCCTTCACTAAACCTGAGGCCCCGCGAGGGGAGGTGTTGTCTTAATGCCCCTATCTTTCTTCATCGTACATGGAGTTCAGTAGACAAGTATGGGGCACTGAGGCTCCCAGCTTGAGTATGAGAAACTGAGGCTCCTGGCTTTCCTTGTAGGACCTGGAGACCGACAAACAAGTGTGAGGCACTGAGGCTCCCAGCTTGAGTGTGGGGTGCTAAGGTTCTCAGCTTTTCTCGTCAGACCTGGGGACCGATAGACAGATGCAGGGCACTAAGGCTCCTGGCTTAAGTATGGGGCTCTAAGGCTCCTGGCTTAAGTGTGGGGCACTAAGTTTCCCAACTTTCCTCACTGGACTTGGGGATCGATAGATAAGTATGGGGCACTGAGGCTCCTAGCTTGAGTATAGGGTGCTGAGGCTCCCATCTTTCCTTGCTAGACCTGGGGATCAATGCAAAAGTCTGCTTCGGAGAGAGAATCGAACCATGTTGCCAAAGGAGCATTTCATTTCTTCCTTTAATATAGGGTGTACATTATTGGTAGTACAACCTCAAGATTGTGGCATCCATGTTTGGTAAAACATAGCTCCATCAAGGCTGGAAATTCAGTATGCTCCTTAGGACAGGGCTTTGACCACCCTGTAGGGGCCTTCCTAGTTCGGGAATAGCTTACCACATTGGCTAGGTTGGGAAGCTTCCATGCACTCGAGAATGAGATCGCCCGAATGAAAGGCCTTGGGCTTCACATGTGAGTTATAGTAGTGGGCCACCCACTGCCGGTATGCCACCATGCGGAGCCGTGTCTTGTCTCTTGCTTATCCAGCAAGTCAAGGTTGAGGAGGTGGCATGCAGGATTATCGGCCTCATCATACCACTACACTCGTAACATAGGTAGACCAACCTCGATTAGGATTACAACTTCTATGCCAAAGACTAAATTGAAGGGAATCTCACCCATCACTATTTGAGACATGGTGTGGTAGGCCCATGCATGCTGGGGAGCTTGTCGACCCACTGACCCTTCATCTCATCCAGTCGGGTATGGAGTCCTTGGAGGATGGTTTGGTTCATCACCTCAACTTTTCTATTTTTCTGTGGGTGGGCAACCGACGTGAAGTGGTGACAGATGTTCAGGTCAGCATAGAACTTTCCAAAGGCCTGATTGTCAAACTGCCATCCAATATCCATGATGATGGTATGAGAAAGTCTGAAATAGTAGATGATTGACTTCTAGAAGAATGACCTAGCCTTGTCTTGGGTGATCCAAGCCAGGGGTTTGATGCGGGACAAAAGGGGGGGCTAGCTAGGAGGATCGTTGGAGAGCTGAGAAGTCTCCTGTGATTAGGGTCAAAAAAGCATAAAAAATATATAGAGGCAAGAAAGATGGATACTCTATGGACTTGGGACTTACCTTCATGAAGAGACGTCGCACCTCTAGGGCATCTCACCCACCCTACTACATGTAGTCTAGGGAGTCCCACCCATCTCACTACATGCGGAGCATAGGGCGTCTCACCCAAATCGCTACCTGGGGCTGTGAAGGAGAAGCTCCAAGATCATAGAGGGGACTCAGCAACGGAGAAGATAACTGGGGCCTCCCATCCCTCGACACCCACAGGTGAAGGAAAAATGGGTTTCACGCCCACTCCTGATGGAGGCAGAATCAAGAACACACTTTTCAAAAATTCATATTCATCATCATTTTTATTCAAGAGAGGAGGTGCCTTTATATAGGCTTACAAAACTTGGGGTCCAAGTAAAGAATATAAGGCATGCAGCTCATAAAAGTGACATCCCAAACATGCTTTGTTTGTAGCCTGAAATGGTAGAAAACTAGACACAATCCTCCCTATATAGTAGAAAAAAAAACTGATCCTAATCTAAAACTAATTTTTAAAAAAAACTTCTCAACTGGTCTATACATCTAGATTTAAAATAAATAAATTAGACATAATCTAAATTTACCAAAACCAGTGCCTGCTCTAAAATCCGTGTTGCTTTGAAGAGGGTGCAGCTTTGAAATCCATGTTGCTTTGAAGATGGTGTAGCTTTGAGAAGCGTGTGCTTTCATGTTTGTGCAACAGCAGGTTCTTTTCCACGGATCAAAGGGGGGGCTGAATGATGGAGGTCATGACGGTCGGTGGAGGGTGTGACGGCCGACGGCGAGCACGAGTGGCTGACGGGAAGCAAAGGCAGACGGCGGCGAGGCACGGACGGGCGGAGAGCAAGGGAGGCACGGCCGGTGGCCGTGGGTGCTGGGGCTTTGGGCGGGAACCTTGGGCGGCTCCGCCGGTGGCCGGTGATGGTGCTGGGGAGGACGACGATGGACGTGGGCATGTGCGGTGGGGGCACAGGGGCGAACGGCCATGGGTGGAGCCGCATGGGGGAAATAGCCATGGGCAGTTCATGGGATTCGTCGACATTCCCACGAGAAGGTTATCGTCGGGGAAGGTGGACGGACGTCAGGGGGGCGCCGGTGGTCGGGCATGGCGGATCCGAGATGAACAGGAAGAAAAAAAATGAGAAAAATGGAGTTTTAGGAGTTTTCTGGGAGGAAGAAGATGATTGGAATAACAGAAGAATAAAATGGGGATAAGTCCGAAATAAAGCTGGAATAATGGGAATTGGTGGAATAGCTAGAATAAGAAAATAAAAAATAAAAAAAGAAAATCTGTGATAAAAAAACAAAATCCCAGATGGGTTTTGATGTCCTCATCATTCCCCTGGGGTGGGGAAAACTCGACTCCATCGAGTCAGGCTCATTGCAATTTTTTTTCTTCTTTCTTTTTTTTTCACTTTTTTTTTCCTCACTTTTTTTTTTTCCAATCCTAATACTCTCCTGCTCTGATACCAAAATTGATACGGTACAAAAGGGGGCGCTGGCTAGGAGGATCGTTAGAGAGCTGAGAAGTCTCCTGTGATAATGGTCAAAAAGGTGGAAAAAATATGTGGGGGCAAGAAAGATGGATACTCTATGGACTTGGGACTTACCTTCACGGAGAGACATCACACTTCTAGAGCATCTCACCCACCCCACTACATGTAGTCTAGGGCATCTCACCCATCTCACTACATGTGGAGCCTAGGGCATCCCACCCAAATTCCTACCTAGGGCCGTGAAGTAGAAGCTCCAAGATCATAGAGGGGACTCAGCACTAGAGAAGATAACTGGGGTCTCACACCCCTCGACACCTGCAGGTGAAGGAAAAATGGGCCTCATGCCCACTCCTGATGTAGGCAGAACCAAGAACACACTTTTCAAAAATTCATATTCATCATCATATTTTATTCAAAAGAGGAGGTGCCTTTTATAGGATTACAAAACTTAGGGTCCAAGTAAAGAATACAAGGCATGCAGCTCATAAAAGGTGACATCCCAAATCTGCATTGTTTGCAGGCTAAAAACATGGTAGAAAACTAGACACAATCCTCCCTATATGGTGGAAAATAAAACTAATCCTAATCTAAAACAAATTTTAAAAAAAAACTTTCCAACTGGTCCATACATCTAGATTTAAAATAAATAAATTAGGCATAATTTGAATTTACCAAAATCAATGCCTGCTCTGAAATCCATGTTGCTTTGAAGAGGGTGCAACTTTGAAATCCTTCTTGCTTTGAAGATGGTGCAGCTTTAAGAAGCATGCGCATTCACATTCGTGCAATAGTAGGTTCTTCTCCACGGACCGAAGGGGGGGCTGAACGATGGAGGCCGTGATGGCCAGCGGAGGGCGTGATGGCCGGCGATGAGTATGAGTGGCCAACAGGAAGTAGAGGCAACAGCGATGTGGTGGAGGAGGGGTGCGGCACCGACTGGAGGAGAGCAGGGGAGGCATGGCCGACGGCCATGGGTGCTGTGGCTTTGGACGGGGACCTTGGGTGTCTCCACCGATGGCCGGCGATGGTGCTGGGGAGGACAACGACAGACGTGGGCACGTGCAGTGGGGGCGCAGGGGCAGACGGCCATTGGTGGAGCTGCATGGGGGAAACGGCCATGGGCAGTTCATGAGATTCACCGGCATTCCCACGAGAAGATTGTCATCAGAGAAGGTGGACGGACATCGGGAGGGGGGTGCCGGTGGTCGAGCGTGGCGGATCCTGGATGAACGGGAAGAAAAAAATGAGAAAAATGGAGTTCTGGGAGTTTTCTGGGAGGAAGAAGATGTTTGGAATAACAGAGGGATAAAATGGGGATAAGTATGGAATAAAGCTAGAATAATAGGAATAGGTGGAATAGCTAGAATAAGAAAATAAAAAAGAAAAAAAGAAAATATGGGATAAAAAAACAAAAACCTAGATGGGTTTTGATGTCCCCATCAGGGTTTCATCTCTGTCCACTTGATGAAATAGTCGATAACGATGATTAGGTACTTCCACTGACCAGACACCGGGAGAAAATGCCCCAAGATGTCTATCCCCCACTGGGTGAACGATCAAGGAGAAGAGAGCTGGGATAGCGGGGAAGCTGGCTGGTGTTGGATGCTGGCATACCTCTGGCAATGATCACACTTTCGTATGAACTTTGCAACGTCTTCCCGTATGGTCGTCTAGTAGTATTCCTGCTGGAGGGTTTTGAAGGCTAGTATCCTGCCCTCCACATGATTTTTGTAGATGCTTTCATATATCTCCTAGAGAATATAGAGAGCCTCCAAGGGTCTTAGACACTTTAGCAGGGGGTAGGAGTATGACCTTCGATAGAGTTGCCCGTCCATGAGCACGAAATGAGTGGCCTTCCACTTTAGGAGGTCGACCTTCGTGCGATCTTTCGGCAGGGTGCCATCAGTTATATATTTGATGCAAGGATCCATCTAGGTTGCCTTGGGGGCAACCTACGAGATCTTGCCCATGACCTCATAACTAGGGACCTCCATATATTTAATGAAGGTGCACCGTAGTAATGAGTCCGATAGTGTTGCCAATTTGGAGAGTGCATAGGTGCGGGCATTCTCCTCGCGAGAGATGTGAAAAATATCGAAGTACTGGAGGTTTGCTGTGTACAAGTGTACTCAGTCTAGGCACTTTGTCATCATAGGATCCCAAGCCTCGTACTCACCGGAGACTTGGCTCACCACGAGCTATGAGTTTATGAAGACCTTCAGGCTCGTCACGCCCAGCTCGCGGGACACCTTCAGTCTCATGAAGAATGCTTTATATTTAGCCTGGTTATTATTGACTCTGTTATTGATTTTGATGATAAACAAAATACTTAAGTATAAGTTGAGTACTAACTATTTCTTTAAAGTATATTTTTATAGAAAAATGTACTCATCAGTCCAATAGTTTTGATTGCTTGTCAAAGAAATGAAGAAGTCCCCTCCATGAATGAAGATTAGTTTTAAATGGACTTAAGCACTTGAAGATTGCTTGAAATAATCCAAAGAGTTTGGCACAAATTGATTTCAACAGAGGTTCAGTGGTTTTTAAAGAAATCTTAGCAAGTGTCGACTCAAAGTGTCGACTCATGAAAGTGGAAGTGTCGACTCAAGCCAGCATGTAGAAAGAATTTCAGATGGCATGGCTGAAGTGTCAACTTATGCCAGTTAAGTGTCGACTCAAGGATTGGCTCATCGCTTGATAAAATTTTGATACATAACTTGCTGAAATTAAAGACTTGCCTGAAGTGTCGACTCATGGATGTCAAGTGTTGACTCACCAGAAGAAGTATTGACTCACCTGAGAATTTCAGAGAGCTTTAATGAAGAAATTTGAACAAGGTGTCAACTCATGGAATGTAAGTGTCGACCCTAAGTATCGACTCTTAGCTTGAAGTGTCAATATTTGGAGTTCTGGAAACAGTAATGCCTAATTTTTCAAATATAGAACTCTGATGCAGAACAAAGAACAAAGAAGCGTATGCGGAAGTAAAATTAGGATTAATTCTTTTTTTTTTTTTTTAATATATTTCAGAAATTGGCTTCGACTCAAAGTAAAGCTAAACTACGTTGAAGGAAACTAGGTAAGGATTGAAAGCACAGTTTAGAAGAAACTAAACTATCAGAGTAGTTCAGAAGTAACGGATCGCTGGGGGTTGAGAAACTCCCAGACCTAGGGTTTCGCTCTGAACTTTCAACAGAACAGAAATAGAGAGGAGAGATGGTTTACTAACCAGACAGTGATCTTCTGAGGATTTTTGGTAGAAGAACTCTCTCGAGCAGATTATGGGATCCTCGGAGTCGGCTATCTTCGCAATGGATCCTCCAATACTGGCCTATGGTTTGGTCGGCTTCTCCTGGTCTCAAGATCTGGGAAAGAAGAGGAACAAGTGATGGAATTCAGAAACTCAAGAAAAGATTTTACCAGGTTGAAGAACTTGAAAGCCGAAGTTGTTGAAATCGGGATTCTCCTGGAGGCCGATCTGACTTCCTCCTAGAATTGCTGTAGATCTGAAGTATCTGGACTGGAGCTGGATGCTGGTGGCCGGCCTGGACTTGGAGAGGGTGGCCGTGAGAAGAGGAATAGACTAGGACTTGGTGGAAAGAGAAGGGTGATGGCGGCTAGGGTTTGGGAGTAGAGTGGCTAACCTAGGGTTTGGGATTTTGGAGATCTCTCACCTCCTCAAGGTTCCAGGGGAACCCGGATTTACTCCCTCATGGAGCTCAACACCTGGAAGCAAGTGCGGAAAAGAGAAAACACAAGTTTGCTCATAAAAATTTCTTTCATTCATCTCATTCCTTTAAACTTACAAGAGGGGTTTAATTTATAGGGCTTTACAAGGGAGTAGGGTTTTACATCTTCCCATGTGGGACTAAAGGAGGGGATCTACAAATCAGGATAATCCATACACATATGGTCGGCCAAGGTACCAAAAAATTTGATTTGGGTTATAAAAGGCAGGTAGATGGCGCCTCCTTGCTTGGGTCTTCAAGAGAGGATTTCTATCCTTCCATGGATCAACTCTTTTGGACTCCTCCTTTTCTTCCTCCCTAAGTCAAGGCCCTTCCCATCTTTGTTTTGGACATTTTTGGTAGGTAGTGGGGTGTCTCCTAGTATCTCTCCATGAATCAAGGATTTTCCCTTCATGGTTTGGCTCTTTTGGACACCTCCTAGTCTTGCTCCACAAGTTTAGGCTTCTTCCTTTCATGGCTTTGGCACTTTAGGAAACTTTTGGGTGCCTCCTTGATTTTCTCCCCAAGACATGCTCTCTTCCCTTTTATAACTAGGATTTTTATGGAACATTATGGGGCACCTCCTTGATCCTCTCTTCAAGAAAAATTCTTGCCATCCTGGCTTGGGTTTATCTGGAAAGAAGTTGGCTCCTCCTTGGATTGAGGTATCTTGATGAATTTCTCCTCAAAGTGGCGCATGAAAAAAGGGACCTGCTTTCTTGTGGTGTGGGGACCAAGGCACACTGGATGGAGATATGGCGCCTCCTGGACTCTGGCGTGTGGTTGGGAGTGTGGCGCCCACTTTCTTGGTCCTGGGAGAAAATGTGGCACCTTGGAGAAGACCTAGACCACTACTAGGTCTTGTATTGAGTCAACATGACTCAACAAAATTTAAATTGTAGGGAAATACAGACTCAAACTAAAATTGAGTTGACCAAGTCAACCCTTATTACAAAACCAGAAAATCCTAATTCTTCGGGTAATGTCAATCAGAGATCCAGATGGAGCCCTGAAGTCTTCTTCTGAGTCTGGTGCCCGCACCAATTCTCCCGGGGTGGGAGGAACTCGACCCTGTCGAGTATGGATCAAGCTGGCTCTGGTATCTCTCCAAGAGGTCTGGGTCCAATTCTTGTAATTCTTCTCGGGAGATCCAAGAGTTATCAGAATCTGGCCTTCCTTGCCAGCAGACCAGGTATCTTTGGTATCCTCGATTACGAGTAGAGATAACCTGATCATCCAAGATCTTTTCAATCTGCTCCTTCCTCACAGGCCAGTTTGTTGGTGGACACATAGGGTTGGGTTCACTCTCAAGAGCAAGATTAGGCTCAAAAAGGCTCACTGGGAATCACAACTGGCTCTCTATACTCTACTAGGTCTGTAATGTTGAAAGTGGAGCTAATGCCTAGTTCTGAAGGCAACTCGAGCACATAGGCATTGGACCCTACTCTCTTCACCACTCTAAATGGTCCAGCTCCTCTAGCATGTAACTTTCTAACAGTTCCAGGAGGAAACCGTTCAGGCCTTAACCTAATCATTACATAGTCTCCCTCAACAAAAGTTTTGACTCGCCTTTGAGAATCAGCCAACTTCTTATAAGTTTCATTACTTAAATTTATTTTGGCATGAATTTCTTTATGCAAGTCCTTTACATGCTATGCAAGTGCATCAAGAGACTTGTGTGTGTGGACTAATAGTGAAATCAGATCAAGTGGTGTGTGAGGCTTGTATCCATGAACAATTTCAAAGGGACTCTAGCCTATAGACCTATTGATCGAAACATTATATGCAAATTTAGTCCTGGACAAAATACAAATCCCAATTCCTGGTGCTCTCAATCAAACCAAAATCTGAGCCAAAGCCTAGTAAAGGGTCAAGAAAAACTAAACTAGACTGACGACGCATTCCTAAAGAATGGACTTTATTTCAAAGGAACCCTAGGTCTAAACCTAACAAACTAAGGCTCTCTAGGTATGACCTTGGGTCGGAGGAGGGCATGCAGAGCATGAAAACTTATTATGGATGCCTAGTAGGTGCCATAAGGTCTTCCAGAAGTAGGTGGCAAACCTAATAGGTTCTAAGGAGTCTTGCAACCTAGAGATCTCAGTAAAGTGTAATCCCATAGCTCTAGAAACATGAGAAGATTCAGGGAAGGGTAGGAAATAAGAATCAGAGTTTTGAGGTGGCTTATCAGAAACAAGAAACAAACCTTGGTTATTCAGGACGACCTTAAAATGAGGACATTGTTCTATAGGTGCACTCATCCAAACCTCATGATTTGCTCTAGGAGGGTCTACAAGTGCAAGTTCTAGGATAGGCTGGGTGCTCCTAGAAGGTGGAAGGTTATCAGGAAGGTCTTTGGAATGTTTATTTAGAAAGTCCTCTAAGCTACTGTCTTTTTCTTGTTCTTGGACCTTCTCAATGGGCAATTCTTGTGAACCCCTTCCTTCGTCACACTTCTCTACCAGATTTGACTCAGGGGTGTCTTCTTTGGATTCCTCAATGAGTTCAGGGGTATTCTCACTTAAACTTTCATTTGGTGTAATTTCCTCTTCCTGAACTTCCTCAAAAGGGTCTTCTCTTAGAGTTAGCTCCTGAATTCCTTGAGTGGCAGGGGTCCCCTCAATAACCCCATTAGGTAGGAGTTGGTTAATTGAATTATCGGGAGAGATATCCTCAAATTCTTCTTCTTCATATTCATCTATCAAACTTATGTCAGGCTCATATATTTCTTCCTCAATCTCACTCAAATGTTCTAATCTATTCTCCTTTGATTCCTCTTTAAGTACGGCTCTGGTCAGGTCAACTAATTTTGGGATGGCCATGCCTAACTCCTTCTCAGTGTTATCCTTCTGGTCAAGAGGTGACACAAGTGGGAATTGACAAACAAAAGTCTGGTTCACTACGGGTGTCGGATCAATCGGAACTTGACTCAAGTTGGTAGAGGTTGGCTTTAAGTCCAAAGTACTTGATTGGTTATATCTTAAAGACCACTCATAGTCTTGGGCTTCTTGGTAGGCTCTGTCTAACTTATTGGTTATTTCAAGGCATAGCTTCCTATAAATGTCTGGGTGTAACCCAACCCTAAACCTCGATGTGATCTGAGCTTCGGTCTCAATGGTATTGCATTTCATATCGTACCACTGGAAGTCCTTGATATATTTAGACACAGGCCTATTACCTTGTTGCAATTGGTACCATTGGTCTAAAAGTATTTTCTCATAGGATCTACCTAGGTACCTATCTCTCAACTTACTTCTCATATCTCTCCAAGTATATATTTCCTCTTTTCTTTGATAACACTCACGCTCAATAGCATACCAATGCGACCTAGCATGTTTGGTGAACTTGGTTTTGGCCAACCTAACTTGTCCTAATTCCGATATGTTAGTGCACTCAAAATACCGATCCATTTGTTCTTCCTACTTAATATATGTCTCTTGTCTTCCATCAAAAGTGGGTGCATAAGGTTCGGTGTTCCTAACGGGTCCCTTTTCTGAGTCAACCAAGTATGGATATAGGCTCCTAGGGTTATGCTCGGGATCACGGTATAAGGTCCTCTTAGGCTCCTGGCATGGTTGAGGTTGGGGCCTATTAAATTTTGGATCAGGGGTCCAATTTTGATGTCTACGTTTCTCAAGTCCCTGGGCTCGGTCTCTAAACTGGGCAAAACCCTCATTCATATCCTGACTCAATTTGGTCATACTTTCGGTAAGAGTTCTAATCATGGCCTCTAAATCAGGTTGGGTTTGACCAGGTTGGTAGGGTACTTCATTCCGGGTAGACATGATGATGCAAGCAAACACACAAAATGAGACTCAACTGAATCGATTACGGGCTAACTAGACCTAGAGCCCAAACTAGATGCCCAATCAGACTGGCTAGCTAGCCTGTAGTAACTCGGGACTCAGCCAGGCAGGTGTAAGGGGAGTGTTAGGTCCCTAATTGCCAATCCTAGACACCAATCAGTGATTGGCCAGGTAGGCGGACCAGCACACAAGCCCTTCGGGACATAGTCCCTGAACCACCATTCTAGACACTAAGTACAAAGCACACACAGAGTAACTAGACAAATTGACTCAACACTAGCCTTGACCCGACTTGTTGATGTCCCTAGCCCACTAGGGCAAATTAAGTCTAATAAATTTTAAAATTAGGCTTAGGATCGAATGAGTGGGTGGTGGTTTTGGGCTAAGGAGAGGTTATCAACTCCTCCCCTTATCTCAGATGCTCAAATGCCCATAGGATGAATTAGGAGATGTTCACTCAAAATAATTGCATTGCAGAACACAAAAATAGAGTTGCAGTAATTTAACTCTCAAAAATTTCATGGAAACCAATAAATCACAGAAAAATAATGCAAAATAGCTTCAATCATACTGGTTCCAGAAAAATAAAAATCATGTAATTCAGAGTTACTTGTACTGAGAAACAATTCCTGAAACAGGATAGTTACAGACTGAAAACAGGGTGCTTCCCTCGTTTACAATTCCTGCTACGAAGTTGTAACCCAACGGATCCCCTACACGCCCTAGGAACACCCCGTGGAATGGGAAGAGGAGGTTTGCACCTCGCTTCGTTCCTAGGACCGGACGTCCTGGGGAGTCTACTTCGAGCAGACAAAGTAAAAGGAGAGAGACTCAAAACATGCAAGTCAGAAACCCTAGACAGGGCTCTGATACAAAAATGATGTAGAACAGAAGCTCTGATACCAAAAATGATGCAGAACAAAGAACAAAGAAGCGTATGCGGAAGTAAAATTAAGATTAATTTTTTTTTTTTATATATATATATTTCAGAAATTGGCTTCGACTCAAAGTAAAGCTAAACTACGTTGAAGGAAACTAGGTAAGGATTGAAAGCACAGTTTAGAAGAAACTAAATTATCAGAGTAGTTCAGAAGTAACGGATCGCTGGGGGTTGAGAAACTCCCAGACCTAGGGTTTCGCTCTGAACTTTCAACATAACAGAAATAGAGAGGAGAGATGGTTTACTAACCAGACAGTGATCTTCTCAGGATTTTTGGTGGAAGAACTCTCTCGAGCAGATTGTGGGATCCTCGGAGTCGGCTATCTTCGCAATGGATTCTCCAATACTGGCCTGTGGTTTGGTCGGCTTCTCCTGGTCTCAAGATCTGGGAAAGAAGAGGAACAAGTGATGGAATTCAGAAACTCAAGAAAAGATTTTACCAGGTTGAAGAACTTGAAAGCCGAAGTTGTTGAAATCGGGATTCTCCTGGAGGCCGATCTGACTTCCTCCTAGAATTGCTGTAGATCTGAAGTATCTGGACTGGAGCTGGATGCTGGTGGCCGGCCTGGACTTGGAGAGGGTGGCCATGAGAAGAGGAATAGACTAGGGCTTGGTGGAAAGAGAAGGGTGATGGCGGCTAGGGTTTGGGAGTGGAGTGGCTAACCTAGGGTTTGGGATTTTGGAGATCTCTCACCTCCTCAAGGTTCCAGGGGAACCCGGATTTACTCCCTCACGGAGCTCAACACCTGGAAGCAAGTGCGGAAAAGAGAAAACACAAGTTTGCTCATAAAAATTTCTTTCATTCATCTCATTCCTTTAAACTTACAAGAGGGGTTTAATTTATAGGGCTTTACAAGGGAGTAGGGTTTTACATCTTCCCATGTGGGACTAAAGGAGGGGATCTACAAATCAGGATAATCCATACACATATGGTCGGCCAAGGTACCAAAAAAATTTGATTTGGGTTATAAAAGGCAGGTAGATGGCGCCTCCTTGCTTGGGTCTTCAGGAGAGGATTTCTATCCTTCCATGGATCAACTCTTTTGGACTCCTCCTTTTCTTCCTCCCTAAGTCAAGGCCCTTCCCATCTTTGTTTTGGACATTTTTGGTAGGTAGTGGGGGTGTCTCCTAGTATCTCTCCATGAATCAAGGATTTTCCCTTCATGGTTTGGCTCTTTTGGACACCTCCTAGTCTTGCTCCACAAGTTTAGGCTTCTTCCTTTCATGGCTTTGGCACTTTAGGAAATTTTTGGGTGCCTCCTTGATTTTCTCCCCAAGACATGCTCTCTTCCCTTTTATAACTTGGATTTTTATGGAACATTATGGGGCACCTCCTTGATCCTCTCTTCAAGAAAAATTCTTGCCATCCTGGCTTGGGTTTATCTGGAAAGAAGTTGGCTCCTCCTTGGATTGAGGTATCTTGATGGATTTCTCCCCCAAGTGGCGCATGAAAGAAGGGACCTGCTTTCTTGTGGTGTGGGGACCAAGGCACACTGGATGGAGATGTGGCGCCTCCTGGACTCTGGCGTGTGGTTGGGAGTGTGGCGCCCACTTGCTTGGTCCTGGGAGAAAATGTGGCACCTTGGAGAAGACCTAGACCACTACTAGGTCTTGTATTGAGTCAACATGACTCAACAAAATTTAAATTGTAGGGAAATACAGACTCAAACTAAAATTGAGTTGACCAAGTCAACCCTTATTACAAAACCAGAAAATCCTAATTCTTCGGGTAATGTCAATCAGAGATCCAGATGGAGCCCTGAAGTCTTCTTCTGAGTCTGGTGCCCGCACCAAACTCGGCCCTCTTCGCTCCTAATGGATAGTTTTTCATTTATAATGGCCATAAACCAACTTTAAGGCCTTGGGAAGGTATTTAAGTGATTGAAATCAAATCTAAACATAGGAGGATCAATAATAGAAAAGAAAAAGCATCTGCATTCACTCCCATTCATTGAGAGCAACTACCTTCAAGCAAAAAGAAGTCTCCAAGCCTTCAAAGCCTTCAAGAGCATTCAAGTCCAACATTCTTGAGCATTAATTGAGACTTCATCAAGTTGAAGACAAGTGATTCCTCAAAATTTCAAAGAGATATCTGCTTTTTTTTAGAAAGCATTTATTGTTGCTTTACTTCAAACTTTATATTTGTTGTAAAGGTTATTGGTTAGCCTTGAAAACCAAGGAGGTTATTGGTTAGCCTTGAAAACCAAGAAGGTTATTGGTTAGCCTTGAAAATCAAGAAGGTTGTTGGTGAGCTTTAAAATCAATTAGGTTTTGGTTAGCCCGCAAAACCAAGGAAGGTTTTGACTTGTGAGCCTTATGAAAACAAGTCAAGTTTTGATTAGTGAGCCTAGAAAACTAATCGACTATAATCAGGGGAGATTATAGAAAATTCTCAAGTAGTCCTTGGAGAGTCGATGTAGGTGCATTAGAAAACACCGAACTACTATACTTGGATTGTGTTTGTGATTGTTTGTCTCTCACTTTTGCTCTTACTTTTATTGCTTTTAAATTTTTGCTGCATACTCTTTAAGAGCACATTACACTTGTATTTCATTATACTTAGATTGTTTATTATTGGTTCATACACTTGCAATAAATTTTTAGAAACCCAATCCACCCCCTCTCTTGGGTTGCTTACTGGGTAACAGTTGTTAGTTACCTTGAAGAGGAAATGCAGCACGTACTCGGTGACTACCCCATTAGAGTTGGCAAGAATGAGTTTGGCCCCACTCCCATCGGTGTTGGATACACCATCAACAAGGAGAATCCATGCCATTTCACCTATGGCTAGGTCCTACTTGGGCTTAGGTGGTTCACCCACCTCCTCTAGATCCTCGTCTGCCAGTGCATTCCACCAAGAAGTCGGCTAGGACCTGGGCCTTCTAAGATGCCTCTAGCAGAAGGAGATGTCGAACTCGCTGAGCTTCACCACCCACTTAGCTAAGCACTCCCAAGTATCTAGGCAACTCAAGATGGCCCTCAATGGTTGGTCAGTGAGGACTGCAATTGGATGAGCTTAAAAATAGGGCCTGAGGCGCTACACAGACATGATAAGTGCAAAGATAATTCTTTTATGATGAGTGTACCTAATTTTCATATCACAAAGTAGCTTGCTGGTGTAGTAGACCAGTCGCTAGAGGCTATCCTTATTGGTGCAGACTAGCACGGAGCTGACTACTTCTAAAGAAATTGTTAGGTATAAGAGGAGCTCCTCTCTGGCTTCCAACTGGATAGCAATGGAAGAGAGGTAAGGAGCTTCTTCAACCCTTTGAATGCTTCTCGGCACTCCTCTATCTAAGTAAAGTCATGCATCTTGCACAGGGCCTTGATGAATGGCTGGCAGCGCTCGATGGAGTCCGAGATGAATTGATTGAGAGCAGCGATGCATCCGGTCAAGCATTGAACTTCCTTCTTGGATGTGGAATGCCTCATATTTATGATCGTCTGGATCTTCTCTAGGTTGGCCAAGATCCCTTACTGGGTGACCATGAAACCTAGGAACTTCCACATCACAACATCGAATGTGCACTTGGTCGGGTTCAACTTCATTCAGTATAGATGAAGGTTGTTGAAGGCCTCTACCAAGTCAACGATGTGGTCCGATTTTTGGCTAGTCATGATGAGCATGTCATCCACATAGACCTGCATGTTGCATCCTATCTCGTCTTTGAAACCCTTGTTGACCAGGCACTAGTATGCCACCCCGACATTCTTGAGACCGAAGGCATCATCTTATAGCAGAACATACCTCTGTCGGTCATGAATGCCATGTTCTCCTCTCCCTCTAAGTGCATGCAAATTTGATTGTACCTAGAGAATGCATCCATGAAGCTAAATAGCCTATGCCTCGAGGTCGTGTCCCCAAGCTGGTCGATCTTGGATAGCGGGAAGCTATCTTTTGGATATACCTGATTGAGATCGATGTAGTCCATGCAGATTTTTTACTTCCTACTAGCCATTTTAACCATGACCACTTTTGCTAGCCAATTAGGGTACCGTAACTTATGGACAAAGCCTATGGCGAGGAGTTTCCCTACCTCCTCATCTATCACCCTTTGCTGTTTTGGGGCAAAACTCTTCTTCTACTAGACCAAATAGCTATTTGGGTTGATGTTTAACCCATGGATGATCACCTCAAGGAGAATCCTAGGCATGTCTACTGTAGTCTAGGTGAAGACGTCAGCATTAGCCCATAGGAAACTTAGTAACCAAGCCCTCTCCTCCTTAACCAGTAGGGCTCCCATTTGCACCATCTTCATGGGGTCCTCGCCTAGGGGGAATGATAGTAGGGGCTCACTGGTCTACCCTTCGGCTCCTGCTATGTTTTGCCTAACTGATCGATTATCGAACTTTCCTTGACCTCCTAGACTCCAGGGATGACCTACAAGTATTGCTGGACCGATTATCATGATCCCCTCATTTTCTTGATTCCCCATGGAATCAGAAACTGGACAAGGAGCTGCTTGGTTGTGATGGTGGCATCGAGTAAGTTGAGTCCAAGATACCCCAGGATCACGTTGTAAGGTGAGGGAGCCTTATAACAATGAAGGCCGCCATTATGGTGCTCTACCGGGATGGCATCCTAGCAGTGACTGGGAGGGTAATCTCTCCCTCCAACCCAACCAAATCTCTAGTAAAGCTGATAAGGGGTGTAAACACTGGCTTTATCAGATTAGGAAACAAGTTTATCCTTGCAAAAGCATTATAAAAAGGATATCGATGGAGCTTCCAATATTAACCATTATTCTCTTTACAGGATGCTTAGCTATTGTCATTTCCATGATAATAGCATCATTATTTGGGTTATCCATCCTAGCTAGCCCTTCTCTCGTATATGGGAGTACATCATCAGTCCTCTCCCTCCCCCTATCCCTCTTTGACTCCTGCCTTGCTCTCCAAGAGATCATTCCTGCCGGCTTCTCTATGGACTGGTTATCAATGGTAGGGTGTCAAGCTTTGTCACTCTGGATCCTGGGCAGAGCTCTTCCTTCCATAAACTTCCCAAGGTAGCCTCACCTAATCAAGTTGTTGATCTTCCTCTTTAGGTGGTGGCACTCCTTGGTGTTGTGGCCATGGTCATGGTGGAACTGGCAGTATCGGGATTTATCACATCCACCAGATGGCTTCAGTGGGAGAGGGTGATGGAGGTAGCACTTGCCCTCAATCTTCATTAGAATTTTGGCTCTTAGGATAAGGAAAGGTGTGTACTTCTCATCCTTAGTAGGATGACCAACTCTTGGCTTGGGGCCCATTTGAGGAGTTAAGATGGCCTTGGTCACAGGAGGCCCACTCAACTCCCCTTGGGCCTACCTCTTCAGGGGCCTCCTATCCAACTCCCTCCTGGTGCGGTTGGCTTCCTCTGCATGGATGACTTGTGGGCATAGAGGAGGAGCGCTAAATAGGACTTTGGAAGATTCTTGTCAAAGGAGTAGGTGAAGTGGGAGGTCCTAAGCCCTTTCTTCAGTGCCAGCATGGCGACGGGCTAGTCAAGGTTGTAGATCTTCAGAGTGGCCACCTTAAATTGGACCACGTAGTCTCGAAGGGACTCATGATCCTACTATTGGATAGAGAAGAGGCTATCAATCTCATGTGACACCTTCTGGTAGGCATTGAAGTGTTCCACGATCTTCTTCTCTAGCTACTTAAAGGAGTCTATGCTTCTAAGCTCGTAGCGGGAGTACCAGACCTAAGCCACCTTGCGGAGCATGACTGGGAAGGCAATGCAAAGAAGAGTGGCAGTGCCACCTAGACCCGCATAAGAGCTTTATAACTCTTAAGATAGTCGATGGGGTCCATGGTCCTGTCATAGGGATCCACTTGTGGCATGCAGAATTGGTTGAGAATCGATTCCTCTTGTATCCGGTGAGTGAGAGGAGGGTGAGCATCATAGCCTGTAGGCTCCTGTGGGGAGCCCTGAATCTTGATAAACTGGTAGGCCAGATCCACCAGCTTGCACTCTTGTTCTTCGAGGCTCTTCTCCAACCATCAGTGGATGGCTTCATCTATCGACCCCTCCACGAAGGCTATCAAGGGGAAGAGGGCAATGACTAGAGGAACTCATTCTTCAGCTCCCTATCATGCCGGCATCGATAATGAGATGTAGTGCCATGGTTCGAGACTGGGGAGTGGCTTTCCCAGCCGGTCAAACCATCCTAGTGTCTTTTCCTGGCTACCTACAGGCTCTCCCGTGGGTATGAGGTGGCCTGCACTCATGACGGTCCCACCCGAAAAATCCTTAGGCTAGCACGAGGATCGGCGGCATGGGTCGTAGGTGTCCCTGACTGCTAGTGCATTGCTAAGGACTGGTGCTGGTGGTGCAATTGGTGCACTACTACGGTCAGGGTCTGAATCCGCTATGCGAGTGTGGTGATCTTTATGGATTGATCAATGAATGGGGAGGTGGAGGAGCAAAGAGCTCCATCTCCTAGTTGCATTGGTCATCGTAGTGGGATGGGTCCCCCCTGTGGCTGACGGAGGCTTCCTGAGCATGGGTCACCACCATAGAGTTATGGGAGGTCTGTTATCAACCATCCTAGTCCCCTTCGTAGAGTGCCAATCTGTTGCCACCTAGATCTCCATGACCTGTAGCTTTGACATGGCCCGGATGGATTAGCCTCCCCGGGAGTATCAGGTTCTTCATCCTCATGCCTGCATGGCAAATCGATCTTGCAAAAAAGAGGAGGCCCAAGCTAGGGATCCCGGTGGGGACACTCCAATGGTCAAGTCAGTTAGGTGACCAAGTGAAATAGATCCTTAGTCATGGTGGCTCGATATACCACCATGAAGAGGAAAAAATAGAAGGAAAAGATATAAGAAACAAAAGAGGTTGGGAGTTATTCCCTATTTTGGTTCGCTGCCTTTGCTCACTTGTCTTATTTTCTTTCTTGATTTGTTCTCCCGTCTTGGAGGTCCCCCTTGTCATTATATAAGAATTGATCCTCCTTGATCAAGCCTGGAGCCTCGGCCAGTAGCCCCCCGGGTGTCCCCCCATGGGGCCCTAGCAGAGCACTCTTCTTGTAAGAGGTATAGGTGACGTGCTATGGGACCTGTAGTCTTGGTGGAGCACGTGCATGGCAGAGGATATGGGCAGCATGTTATAGGACCTAGAGCCCCGATAAAGCATGCACCATGCAGAAGGTATGGGCGATTGGTCTATTAGAGATGGTGACATCTTGCCTCTCTATGTTGAAGTCCAGGTCTCCATCACCTTTGTCCTCCGGGAATTAGTCTTCGCTTCCTACTTTCTTCCTAGCCATTATTGAGGAAGCACCTTTTTATCTCCAAGGACCATCTAGATGGGAGCTTAACATTGATGGGAGCTCGACGTTAGCTTGGAGCTCGACCTTAGCTTGGAGCTCGATCTCATTTGGTAGCTCGACTTTGGGTGGGAGCTCACTTTGGATGGGAGCTCAACCTCGGATGGAAGGTCGACCTTGGCTAGTAGCTCAACCTCAAGTGGGAGCTTACTTCGGATGGGAGCTCAACCTCAGACAGGAGATCGACCTCAACTAGGAGATCGACCTCAAATGGGAGCTCGCTTCAGATAGGAGCTCAACCTCGGATGGGAGCTCGATCTCGGATGGGAGCTTAACCTCGGTTGGGAACTCAACCTTAGATAGGAGCTTACTTCGGACGGGAGCTCAACCTCGGCCGAGAGCTCAACCTCTAACTGGAGCTCGACCTCGGATGGGAACTCGACCTCAGCTAGGAGCTTGACCTTGGATGGGCCAGGTGGTGCTTTCCGCCATTTCATTGCCCAGTTGTATCTATCATGGGTGCTATGTCAGTGGCTTGCCCATCAAGACCTATAGACTTATTATAGATACTGGTTTTAAATTAGATCTACATGATATCTTTTTGTTCCTTGAGTATCTAAAAAGTTAGTATCATTAGCAAAACTTAATTTAGAAGGTTTTTTATTTACTTTTATAAATTTAAATTTTAAATTAATGAAAAATTCTATTTTAGTTGGTATTGAAATATTGTACAATGGATTATATAAAATAAATTTAAAATTTTCTTTTTCACAATCTTTACTTATTTTAAATATCAATGTTAGAATGAAATACGGTATTATAAATGAAAGTTCTTCGATATTGTGGCATAGGTGATTAGGTCATATATTAAAAGAAAAGATAACTAGATTGGTTAAGGAAGGTATTTTATCAAATCTAGATTTTAATAATTTTGGTATGTGCATTGATTGCATTAAAGAAAAATAAATTAAAAGTAATAAAAAGCATGCTACTAGAAGTCAAGGACTTTTAGAATTGATACATACCGATATTTGTGGTTATTTTTCATCTTATTTTAGAGGGCAAAGATATTTCATAATATATATTGATGATTTCTTATGTTATGGTTACGTTTTTCTATTACATGAAAAGTCTGAAACTTTGAAAGCCTTTAAGATATACAAAGCTGAAGTAAAAATTAATTAGATAGAAAAATTATAGTTGTAAGATCTAATAGGGATAGTGAATACTATAACAGATATGATGAATCAGGCCATAATCTTGAATCTTTTACTAAATTACTAGAACAGTGTGGCATTGTAGCATAGTATACTATGCTAAAAAATCATCAACAAAATGGTGTGGCTGAAAGGCGTAATCACATATTGATAAATTGGTGAGAAGATGATCAGTAATTCATCATTACCTTTATATTTATAAAAAGAAGCTTTGAAAATTGCTATGTATATCCTAAATCATGTTTCAAAGTCATTCCTAAAACTCTTTTTGAGTCATGGATGGATAGGAAACTGCATTTAGCATATTTACGTGCTTGGGGTTATCCTGCAGAGGCTCGATTATATAATTTATAAGAAAAGAAATTGGATCCCAAACTATTGCTATTATTTTATTGGGTATCCAAAAAGGTCACAAAGTTTTAAATTTTATTGTCTATCACACACTACTAGAATTGTTGAAACTGGATATGGTTTTAGAGGAAATAAGATAATCTTTTTTCATTATATTAATACCTAGAGATGTTTCACATTAAATTATTTATCCTGAGATTGTGGAATATTAACAAGAGACTGATACACTACCTTTTGAATAGCCTATCAATAAACCTAACCCGATTGAAAATAATCACAATAACACTAAACTTGTAGTATTACGGAGATCTGCTATTATATTATTTACTTATAAGAATGTGATTATGATATTGAGTTTAAGAATGATCCAATTTTATTTAAAGATGTCATGAATACCGACAATTCTAAACTTTACTTAAATACCATGAAAAATGAGATGGAATTCATGAATAAAAATCAAGTATGGAAACTCATCAAATTACCTTAAAAGTTTAAGCCTATTGGTTGCAAGTGGATTTTTAAAACTAATTGAGACTCCAAAAGTAACATTAAAAGATATAAGGCTAGACTTGTAGCAAAAGGAGATACTCAAAAGGAGAGCATTGATTATTTTAAAATATTTTTTCTTATTTCAAGAAATGATTCATTCAAAATTATTATAGCATTAGTAACTTATTTTGATTTAGAGCTATACCAAATGGATATCAAGACTGCATTCTTGAATGAGAATTTATAAGAAGAGGTGTATATGGAACATCCAAAAGGGTTTTCAATACAAGAAAATAAAAGGTTAGTATGTAAATTAAAGAAATCCATATATAATCTTAAATAAGCTTTCAAGTAATGGTACTTAAAGTTTAATAATATCATTGCATCCTTCAAATTTAAGAAAAAATATTGTTGATCAATGTATATATTTGAAGATAAGTAGGAGTAAGTTTATATTTTTGGTTCTATAAATGGATGATATTTTACTAGCTAGCAGTGATTTAGATCTCTTGTATGAAATTAAAAAGTTTCTTTATGAACATTTTGTTATGAAAGATATGAAAGATGCTTCTTATATTTTTGGTGTAGAAATCTATCATAATAGAAGTAAGAGGTTGCTTGGTTTATCCCAGAAAAAATTATTACTAGGATCTTAAAAAGATTTGGAATGTCAAGCTGCTTATCAAGTGAAGTGCTAATTATTAAAGATGATAAATTTAGTAAATTTAAGTATCCCAAAAACAAAATTTAGAGAAATCAGATGAATGATATATCCTATGCATCTGTGGTGGGTACTTTGATGTATGCTCAAGTATGTACTCATCTTGATATTAGTTTTGCTTTGGAAATGCTTGGTAGATATTAATGTAATCTAGGTATGGACCACTAGAAGGTTACTAGAAAGTGATGTGCCACTATCTTCAGGGGATTGAAGACTACATGCTCACTTATAGAATGACCGATCAATTAGAGATAATCAGTTATTCAGATGTAGATTATGTTGATTAGTTAGATAGCAGGAAGTCTATATCAGGCTATATTTTTTAGTTGGCTGGTAGAACAATCTCATAGAAAAGTGTAAAATAGCACATTACTATCTACTCTACTATGGAAGCTAAATATAAAAGCTACTAGAGGCTTTTTCATATACTTTATGGTTAAAAAAATTTATCTCAAGGCTAGGAGTTATAGATTCTATTTCCAAGCTACTAAAAATTTATTATGACAATTCTGCCGGCAGTTTCATTCTCCAATAGTGGCAAGATTACCAATGCAAACAAGCACATTGATATTAAATATCTTATAGTAAATGAAAGAATTAGTGGTCATCAAGTGTTTGTTGAGTTTATTGGTACTGCTTGTATGTTAGTTGATCCATTGACTAAAGGTTTAGTATTCAAAATTTTTAAAAAGTATATAAAATTTATGGATGTTTATTATTGGGATATTAATTTGTAATGGATACTTCTGTTCAATTATTATTTATATATATTATGGTTGACTTTTATCAAAATTAAAGTAAATAGAAGGATCATTATATGACATTACAGTGGGATCATTATGATAGGTATTATGATTTTGATAGCCTATGTACTTTAGTATATGAGACTAGGTCAAGTGAAAATTGTTGATGTCATGATACATGGAAGGGAGTATATCAATCGAGATGTATGACTACCATGATTTGTATCAATAATTTTCTACTTAATCAAAGTATAAAGGATTGAAGAATAGACAATTGGATAAATTTTTAAATATGAGTGCACTCATTAAATCAGTTTTAAAATTTGATTCAATATTATTATTTTGTTTTGAAAATTAAAATATTTTATCAAAAGTTATTTTTAAGTGATAATATAAGTCAAGTGGAAGAATGTTAGATGTAAAATCTAATATGTGGCCTAATTATCACCTTATTATGTTTAAATTTTGAATCAACCATTTGTACTGAATCAGAGACTAATTAATTAAAGAAAACTATTTCTAATGAAATTGACTAAACAAAACTAGAGTGAAGCCCTAACTAAGGTTTTAGTTTTTTGATGTGAGAGACATATGCAGCTATAAATATAGAGGTTACCTGGTCCCTTTTCTCCAACTCTTATAATAGTGATGAATGGTTCTCCATCGATCATCAGTATAAGGAGAAGAGGGTAAGGAGAGAGAAGACCAGCTATCTTGTGATGAAGGAGAGATATCTTAAGGACTGCACAACCTATAGACCAGAATAATGGCTCAAGTTATGTCTTTTACAATTTATGATTTTATATGTATATAAATATATTTGCCTAACATAAACGGAGAAAAGTGGCAAGAAAAAGTAATGTGGCACCTTCGCTGATGTGTAGCCCGCTGGCTGCCATGCTAATAAGAGATCTGCCACTTGACATGGTGGCTCGATGAGGAGCCAAGGCGAGCCCTCCTACCGAGGTCAGCTCTTAGCCGGAGTCATGCTCAAGAGGCGAGCCCTCCGTCTGAGGTCAGCTCCCGACCGGGGTCATGCTTATGCTGCGAAGGCGAGCCTTCCTGCTAAGGTCAGCTCCCAGCAGGAGTCATGCTCATGTGATAAGCCCTCCATCTGAGGTCAGCTCCCGGCCGGGGTCATGCTCATGCTACCAAGGCGAGCCCTTCTGTCAAGGTCAGCTCCCAGCCAGAGTCATGCTTAAAAGTTGAGCCCACTTTTTGAGGTCAGCTCCCGACCGGGGTTGTGCTCATGCTACCAAGGTGAGCCCTCCTACCCAGGTCAGCTCCCATCGGAGTTGTGCCCAAGAGGCAAGCCCTCCGTCTGAGGTCAGCTCTCGACCGGGGTCATGCTCATGCTACCAAGGTGAGCCCTCTTGTCGAGGTCGGCTCCCAACCGGAGTCGTGCTCGTGAGATGAGCCCTTCATCTGAGGTCAGCTCCCGATTGGGGTCATGCTCACGTTGCCAAGGGCGGCCTCCCGAAGGGAGGTCTCTCCCTGCCATGTGAAGGCCAGAATTCTTGCCAGTGATGAAGGAGGGAAAGACCAATTGGGATTCAAACAACGGCATAGGGTTCCCTATCCACCTGCAACCTTCAAGAGGTGGCCATGCCCTACCATTAATTCAAGCTCTGCGATATGTCACCCACATGCTCTGTGCAATGTGAGTTCCACTAGGCCTGAGGCCCTGTAATGTGTTGCTACATCCACCACTGTACGACCGAAGGATGCTGACCCACATGGTCCAAGACCCAGAGTTCCCCTAGAAGGAGGATATTGCCGAGGTCCCAGGCCTTGCGACACATCAACAGCCCCTCCTGAAATTAAAGCACCACACCAAGGCTTGGGGCCCAAAAAAGAGAAAAAAAAAAGAGGGGTAGGGCACCCTCAAAGGGACACCAAGACAGCCCCCAGACCAGCTCTGGGCCATGGGAGATGCAAAGGAGAAAAGAGAAAAGGTAAGAGAATAGGTAAGGGAGGTAAGAAGAAGAAGAGGAAGAAAAATGCTAAGCGAAAGGAGCAGGGAGAGGTAAGCAATCAACCGAAAGCTTAGCAACCAAGGGACCTGCCGGAGAACCTCCCCGCTCTCCACTCTCCATTCCTTCTTTCTACTATTTGACATTACTATCTTGTCACCCTCGAGGCGAGGGAGTCCCCCAAGCTCCCCGCCTCAGAGGTTCTGCTCCCCTCGATCATCCCATTAACTTGATTGTCGGAGTGCCCTCACCAAAATTCCTGGCCCGGGTCTTCTCTATTTTATAGGACAGTGAACCCAGGAGCCGATCGAAAATGGGGATATCTAGCCCCTTATGGTGGGGCCCACCTGATGTGTCAGAGCTGTAGGCCATGGTGATCTTGGCAGCAACATATTGGCACGCCAAGAAGGGGGGTGCAAAGTGAATGTAGCTATGGTGGGAAAAGTGACAGGTCCCCCACCCTAAGAAGAATTTTCGAGCATGTTTGCTACCTGATGGTGGTGATGCATGCACAAGAGGCCTCAATCAGTCGGGTGGGAGAACCCCGTTGGCCCTGTGGGGGAACTCCCTGCTCCTCTACCGCCATCTCCGGTGGACCCCCAGATTGGTGCACCGGCTCAGCTCGTCCAGGTCCTAGCTGTGGTGGTGTACCACCTCTATCAGGGGCAGGGGGTAGGAGAACCGCCTGGTTTCATACCAGGTCCCTATGGAGAATGTCTGCATGATGTGGGGCCTTGCATGAGGTTAGGCAAGGCCAAGGGTCGATGAGTAGTCGAGTGGCCCAGTGCGCCATGGGCCTACCATACCACGTCTCACACGACCATCGGCGAGGCGCCATTCAACCTCGCTTGCAATGTTGAAGCCTTGACCCAGGGGGAAGCTACTATTTTGCCAGGCTCGGTGGTGCCCGATCTATGTGTACAAGGAGCGCGAGCAACTCGAGAACGCGCTATCAGGGGCATGAGATTTCTTCCTAATTATTGAAGTTCCTTTGTGGTGTAACCTTGTCTTTCACTTGTGCAGGAACCCGTTTGTCTGACTCTAAGTCTGGTAGCTAAAGCCCGGGAGCTGATGAAGCCCAGCACCAAAAGCCAGCCGTTCCACTATTGAGGATAAGATACTATGACATCCTCGTGCTCTAGACACGATGCCCCACAGCCTCATGGCCTCGCTCATAGCTCGGAGACGGCACCAAGATGTCATCTACCTCGTGACTCATAGCTTGGCACACCAATAAGCTCGGCACCCCACAGCCTCATGGCCTCACTCACAGCCCGGAGGTGGTACCAAGGTGTCGTCTACCACGTGACTCACAGTTTGGCAAATCGAGAAGCTCGGCACCCCCAGCCTCGCTCACAGCCCGGAGATAGCAGTGGGATGCCATTACTGTATGACTCATAACTTGGCACACCAATAAGCTCGGTGCCCCATAGCCTTATGGCCTCACTCACAGCCCGGAGATGGAGCGGGATGCCATCTACCAAGTGCCTTACAGCTTGGCAAATCGAGAAGCTTGGTGCTCCCAGCCTCGCTCATAGCTCGGAGACGGCACCAAGATGCCTGTTGATCCCATAAGTGATTTTGATGATAACCAAACATTGGAGCATGCATTTATTTTACTAACAACTCTTCAAGTGTGTTACTAGTTTTTGTAGGATGATTCTAACACTCAATCACAACTCCTACATCCTTAGTTTTTGAAATGAGTTATGTTGTAAGTGATTCAGGTAAAGAAGAACCCAAAGAAAAGGTTAAGTAAAAATTATGAAAATGGGTTACTTCTAGATGTATTTCAAGCTTAAATTCCTTTAAAATATGGTTATAAGAGTTTGAAGGCATCTTGAGACTTTAAAGGCTTGCTGGATGATTTATGGAGAAAAATTGATAATTCACAGAAGAATTCATCCAAGCTGACTCGAAGAGAAGAGAGCTGACTCTAGCACATGGCATGCATGAAGATTTCTGGTACGCAGATATTCGAGCCGACTCTACGGGACCCGAGGCAACTCATCCAAAGTACCATTTCCTGAATCAGACAAGCGAGTTGAGCCAAAAGAAGTTCGAGCTGACTCTATCATTCAGTCAGACATCCGAGTCGACCCTTTAGAAGTTTGAGCTGACTCCTCCAGAGTTCAGAAAAAGAGTTCTGAGTGAACAGCCAACCGAGCCGACTCTAATGAGAAAGAGCCGACTCTTGCAGACTGGATTTCTGAACACTTGTGAATCCAAGCCGACTCGAAGTAAGGGGAGCTGACTCTTCTATAGTAAGAAATCAAGCTACTAAGAAACCTAGCCGACTCAATTGAAGAGAGCTGACTGGACTAGAACTACTCTATGGATCCAAGCCGACTTGAGTAGATCCGAGCCGACTCAAAGATTGATTTCAGGCCTATAACGGATAGTTCTAGAACTTGAAATTTGAATCCAAAAAGTGCTCCAATGGTCAAATGTCACATCCCAATGATCTACAATGACTAAAATCATCTAAGAAGAGTACAAGACTATATATTTGAGCGATTTGAACTACTTTAAAACAAGAACGAATGAATATTTGATGCTTACTTGAGCTTGTGAGTAAGAGAGCACTGAAGATCATTCAAGATAGTCTTCAAGTCTTCACCAACTCATATCTGAAGCTTGAAGTATTTATTGAAGAAGTAGAAGAAGCCAACCAAGTGCATTGAAGTGCAATCAATTGGGCTTCTCTTGAGCTACATCGACAACCATCCAACAAAATTTGTTTGTCATTATGTTGCTTTCTCTTTGCAATTCTTTTTGAATTGTTGGGTTATTGGTGAGCTCGGTTTAAAAACCAATTAAGTTCTTGATTAGCCTGTGTTAAAACTAAGTGTTGGGTTCTTGATGATCTTATTAAAACTAAGTGTTGGATTTCTTTGGTGAGCCCGATTTAAAAATCAAAGTGTAGAGATTTGGATTATGAGCCTTTTAAAATAATCCAACTGTATTCCAGTGAGAGATATAGTAAAAATCCTAAGTGGTAGTCTTGGATAGTGGATGTAAGTGCTGGGTTGCTTTGAACCATTATAAATTTTCTATGTTTGTATTATGCATTCTTTTTATATCTTGCTTCTGTTTTTAATTATTTCAATCACAGCACTTAACACTTCAAGGGATTTTCAAAGAGTACATAATTGCTTAAATATTTTAAATTTTCAATTCACTCTCCTCTTAGGAAAGCCACCTGGGCAACAATTGGTATCAGAGCAGTGTCTCTGAATACATTTAGAGTAAAGATTGATGGCCCATCCCATGAGTATATCTTTAGCCGAAGGCCAATCTACCAATAGACCTCCACTCTTCATGGACATAAATTATTCCTTTTGGAAAGCTAGAATGAAAATCTATATTCAAGCTATCCATTTTCTATTATGGAAGGTCATTCTAAAAGGGCCACATATTTCCATGATCAAAATTAATGGCGTGGATGTCCCAAAGCCTGAAGAGGACTGGGATAAACACGACATAAAGATGGGAGAATTAAATGCCAAAGCCATGAATCTATTATACTGTGCTTTGGATGTTAACAAGTTCAATCGAATTTTCACTTACTCTTCTGCAAAGAAAATTTGGGACAAACTCGAAGTGACCAACGAAGGAACTTTTCAAGTGAAGATTTCGAAAATTAATCTTCTTGTACACAATTATGAACTTTTCGAAATGGAACCAACTAAAACTATCTCTACCATGTTTACTCACTTTTCAGATATTATTAATGGTTTGAAATGTCTTGGTAAGGTTTATTCAAATGCTGATCTAGTACAGAAGATTTTTGATCACTTCCGGACAAGTAGGATCCTAAAGTGACTGCCATCCAGGAAGCAAAAGATCTAAATGGCTTACCTTTAGATGAATTAATGGATTCACTCATCACACATGAACTAGCTATGCAGCATAGGACTGATGATGATCAAAAGAAGAAGAAAATAATAGCCTTCAAAGCTGCATTGGATTCAAAGAAAGTGAGGAATTGGAAGATGACTGCACCTCATCCGAAGACGATCTAGAAGATGAAGATATTGCTATGGTCATGAAGAGATTTAGGAGGTTTATTGGAAAAAAGAAAGGAAGATACTATAAAATACTCAATAAACGAGATGATCACTCCAAGGACAAGGACAAGAATAAAGAAAAAGACATAACAGATGCCCACATGCTATGAATATAAGAAACTAGGGCACATTTGTCCCGACCATCCTTTGTTAAAGAAATCTTTCAAGAAGAAGAAAAAGAAAGCTATGGTTGCTACATAGAGTGACAGCGAGGAGTCGACTTCATTTGAAGAAGAAGAGACCATGAAAATTGCTAACTTATGTCTAATGAGTCTTGAAGATGAGGTAACATCCCCCGAACCTCAATTAGAATTTACTTTTGATGAATTAAATTCTGCTTGTCATGATCTACTATTTGAATTCAAAAAGGCTAGAGTAAAGATAAGAGCTTTAGAGAATATCAATGATTCTTTACAAAAGGAGAAAGGAGAGATTTCATAAAAGAATAATATATTGTAAAAGAATTTACATGTCTTTTCTGAAAAATACAAAGCTTTGGAAATTGAAAACAATATATGTCTTGACAAGAACAAAGCTTTAAATGTTGAAAATAATGACTTGAAAAAGGAGATCGAAAAACTCAAGCCACTGGTTAAAAAACTAACCTTATCTTCAAATAAACTTGAGTTAATTTTAAAAGATCAAAGAATTTTTGGAAACAAAGCAAGAATTGATTTTAATTCTTCAATTTCAAATGGAATTTAAGCTACTACTTTTGTGACACCAAAAGCTTATGTTCCAAAATCAATATCTCAAGAAGCTTTTATATCTAATCCTTTTGCATCCATTTCTAAAGATACAATGTATGTAGCTAAGAATTTAAATAGAAAATCTTTTATGAGAAAATGTTTTACATCTACATCAACATCTAGAACTTCAATTCGTATATCTTTTCAGAATTTTAGAATTACATGTTATACATGTCATGGAGTTGGACATAAATTCTTTCAATGTAATTCAGTAAAGAAAAATGCATATTCTAATAATAGAATTAAAAAAATTTGGGTTCCCAAAGGAACCACCTCTACTAACCTGCAAGGACCCAAGTTAGCTTGGGTACCTAAAATAACTTCTTGATTGTCTTGCAGAAATGTCTTGCAGCCCAAAAATTGAAGAAAAGATGGTATCTTAATAGTGGCTGTTCAAGGCATATGATGGGTGACAAGGATGAATTTATCATCCTAGAGATGAAAGGAGGACGTATGGTTACTTTTGGAGATAATGGCAAGGAGAAAATAATCGAAATCGGTAAGATCAAAATAAACCCCTGTACTTTTATTGAAAATATATTGCTAGTAGATAAATTGAAGCATAATTTGTTAAGCATTAGTCAATTATGTGATAAAGCTTCAAGGTTGTCTTTGAATCATCTATGTATATTGTAACAAACTCTCTTGATTCTAGCAGCAAGTTCATTAGATATAGACTTGGAAATATTTATATGGTAGACCTTAATGATCTTGCCATGTCTAGTAGTTCCAGTCTAGTTGCAATGAATACAAAGACCAAGAAATCTTGCTTACTCTGGCATAGATGATTAGGTCATGCTAGCATGCATACTATTGCCAAACTAATTTTCAAAGGTTAAAGGCATGTCTAAATTTAAAGTAGATCTTAATCATGTTTACGATGCATGCCAAATGGGTAAACAAACTAGGAAAAGTTTTAAATCTAAAAATATGATTTCAACTACTAGATCCCTTGAGCTACTTCACATGGACTTATTTGAACCAACTAGGACTACAAGCCTAGGTGGTATGAAATATGCACTTGTGATAGTAGATGATTTCTCTAGATTTACTTGGATTTTGTTTATCACTCATAAAGATGAAATTTTAAAGTCTTTCAAAAATTTTATAAAACGGTTTCTAATCAAAAAAATCTCTCAATAGTTTCAATTAAGAGTGATAACAGCACGGAATTTGAAAATCAATTTTTTGATGATTATTGCATAGAAAATGGCATTGATCATTACTTCTCCGCTTCTAGGACACCACAACAAAATGGTGTCGTAGAGAGGAAAAATAGGACTCTAGAAGAGATGGCCCGAACAATATTATGTGAAGGTAATCTTCCAAGGTACTTTTGGATAGAAGTGGTGAACACTGCTTGTTATATCTTGAACCATGTTTTGATTCGTCCTATTTTGAAGAAAATCCCTACGAGCTTTGGAATGAAAAAAAATCTAACATTAATTACTTCATGTATTTGGTTGTAAATGCTTTGTGCTTAACAAAGGTAAAGATAATCTAGAAAAACTTGATGCTAAAATTGATGAAGTAATTTTTCTTGGTTATTCATTACATAACAAAGCATATAGAGTATTTAACAAAAGAACTCTTACTGTAGAAAAATCTATGCATGTTATTTTTGATAAAACTAATCCCATAAGTGATTTTGATGATAACCAAACATTGGATCATGCATTTATTTTACTAATAACTCTTTAAGTGTGTTACGTTACAAGCTTTTGTAAGATGATTCTAACGCTCAATTATGACTCCTACATTCTTAGTTTTTGAAATGAGTTGTGTTGTAAGTGATTTATGTAAAGAAGAATCCAAAGAAAAGGTTAAGTAAAAATCATGAAAATGGGTTACTTCTAGATGTGTTTCAAGCTTAAAATTTCTTAGAAATATGGTTAGAAGAGTTTGAAGGCATCTTGAGACTTTAAAGACTTGCTGAATGATTTTTGAAGAAAAATTGATAATTCACTGAAGAATTCATCCGAGCCGACTCTTAGAGAAGAGAGCCGACTCTAGCACATGGCACGCATGAAGATTTCTGGCATGCAGATATCTAGTTGACTCTAAGGGACCTGAGATGACTCATCTAGAGTACCATTTCCTGAATCAGACATTCAAGCCAACCCAAAGGAAGTCCGAGCTGACTCTATCATTCAGTCAGACATCCGAGTCGACCCTTCAGAAGTTCGAGCCGACTCTTCCAGAGTCTAGAAAAAGAGTTATGAATGAACAGCCAACCGAGCCGATTCGAAGTAAGATGAGCCAACTCTTCCAGAGTAAGGAATCAAGCTACTGAGAAACCTAACTGACTCAATTGAAGAGAGCCGACTGGACCATAACTACTATATGGATCCGAGCTGACTCGAGTAGATCCAAGCCAACTCGATGATCTATTTCAGGCCTATAATGGCTAGTTCTAGGACTTAGAATTTGAATCCAAAAAGTACTCCAATGGTCAAATATCACATCCCAATGATCTACAATGACTAAAATCATATAAGAAGAGTGCAAGACTATATATTTGAGGGATTTGAACTACTTTATATAAGGGTTTTGGTGACCAGGGCGGAAGCATGGATTTCAAAAATTTATTATAAAACCACTACCAAACCCTTAACCCAAGACCTCCTTACTAGGAATTAAAACATGCAAACATGCATATATAATATAAACTAGAGTTTAGGCACCAACCTGAACCGCTAGTATCCAATTTGATGAAGAAAACCCTGATTCAGTCTTCTTCTCCACCAAGCGCCCAAACGTTCGCCCTCCAACGGTGATCCACACGAAACTCGGACCAAGGAGGAACTCCTTCTTCAAGTTGCTTGGATAAGGGGAACTCTTTCGGCAGCCTTTGGTCTATTGACCACTGTAGGATACCCTGTCCTACTGTAGGGCACTAAAGATACTCTCCTAAACCACTCTTGGTTTTAGGACAACCCTCCTCTAGGACCCCTTAGGCTTATATCCTAAAACAAAGCCTTGTCCTATTAAAAAAGACCTTGTCTTAACAAGACAAGTCTTGTCTTAAAGAAAGGAGGGAGAGAGAGACACTCAGAATAGTACTTCGGTGGAATTCTTATTATCAGACTCATTTTACCGTCCTCCATTTATAGATACAAGAGGGGCGTGTGATATGTCCTCCCATCAACTTATCAGATATGATTTTTTAAGACCGAAGAGAAGTTATCTGGCTTGAAAAATCATATCTAATAAGCCCATTCATGCACCGAAGGCCTTATTCACATCCTTTCTTTTATCTGGACGAATTCAAACTTGCCACATGTCAATTACCAGTCCTTAGGAAGCCAAGAGGTGCCTCTTCAATCTCCAAACATCGAAGATTATGAAGAGTCCTGATAGCAAAAGGATTCTCCATCAGAACCGCGTGCCACATGAAGAGTTGCGACTCTTCATACACCACGCGCGCCATCCTTCTTCCACACAAATTTTGAAGAATGTTGACCAGTCAAAACATAGGCAATATAGGTGTCATTCGAAAGAGCATAAAATTTTCTTTCTGACCATATAAATTATATTCAAATCAAAGATCTATAGCTCATTCCGTGCACTTTTAAGTTAAGGTATTATTTAGGTACCAAGAGTCCCATGCCATTGGGACTCTTCATGTATGGTACCTAAAATGCCCTTAAATCCAAATTAAATTCAGATTTAGCTCTGATTAGGCTAGCCCCACTTAGGACTCAACCTAATTTAGGTTTTTCATGATTAGGTTAGTCCAATTAGCAAGCAACCAGACCCAATCCAATTGGGTTAGGAATTTGGTTAGCCTATATATGCTAGTATGTAATCCGGCTAACCAATTAGGATCCTATGACCCTAATTAAATCATGAATGACTTTCTTGGCCAAGTTTCTATTGTGTGTGACCCACTGGGTTCCATATCTAGCCGTAGTAGGTTTAGGTTTGAGCCGATTCGATCCGATCGAACCCGATTGACCTAATTAGGTCAAATTGGCTCACCTAATTATCCAATTCGAATCACACATCGAATTGACTCATGAAACTAAATCAATTAGTTCATGAAGACCTACAAGACATGATTGACGTCTAGCAACGTGTCTTGCCTACCCGAAAGAAGAGAAATTTTGGTTGATTTACCAAAATACCCTTTAGTGATGATCCCCTACTCAATATCCCATCGACCAGGAATATTCTAGATAAGGGTTTTAAGGCTTTAGGTCTCACTGGTATGATCTTATCATAACCCTAGAACCATAGTCCTAATCTATGGTGTTCATCATATCTTAATAAAATTAATAAGACACAGTGTATGATGAAAATAAAATATCTTTATTAATTGATAATGTCAATACACTGGTTTGGGATACAAAAGAAAATTCCATCAAAATACAACATTTTGATTGGCTTTTAGGGCATAATCCTTTCACTTTAAAACAAGAAGGAATGAATATTTAATGCTTACTTGAGCTTGTGAGCAAGAGAGCACTGAAAATGATTCAAGATAGTCTTCAAGTCTTCACCAACTCAAATATGAAGCTTGAAGCATTTATTGAAGAAGTTGAAGAAGCCATCCAAGTGCATTCAAGTGCAATCAATTGGGCTTCTCTTAAGCTGTATCGGCAACCATCCGACAAAATTTGTTTATCATTCTGTTGCTTTCTCTTTACAATTCTTTTTGAATTGTTGGGTTATTGGTGAGCTCTATTTAAAAACCAAATAGGTTCTTGGTTAGCCTATGTTGAAACCAAGTGTTGGATTCTTGGTGATCCTGTTAAAACCAAGTGTTGGGTTTCTTTGGTGAGCTTGGTTTAAAAACCAAAGTGTAGAGGTTTGGAGGCGGCACCAAGATGCCATCTATCGCATAACTCATAGCTTGGCAAACCAAGAAGTCCCACGCTCTACGGCCCAGCTTCCAAGGTCGGGAGATGTCATCAGTCTTGCCTTCGAGGTCAGGAGGCATCATCAGTCCTACCTCTAGAGTCAAGGAACATCAGCAGCCCCGTGCTCTGGAGCCGGAGATCCCAAAACCTTTGCTCTGGAGCCGGGGTGCTCTAGAAGCCCTATATCGAGCTGCTCTGCTCATAGTCCGGAGATGCTAATGGGAAGCTCTTGAAGACCCATCGTCTACCGCTCGACTCATAGCTTGGTGACTCAAAGGACTCTGGAAGCCACTTGCACTCAAGCACGCATGACCCCGTGGTCAGCGAAACAGAGGCAGGATGGTAGCAGAGTATCCCAAGCTGGCCTCATGATTCCAGCATATTACCCCATGATAGCCAAAGTACCAGGGTGGGCTCATGGTGACCATGAACGTCTATCTCCCTGCCACGAAGACTCTAAGAAGTAAAAGGCAAAGAAAAGCAGAAAATACAAAGCATTATGGCTAAGGGGAAAGGAAAAGTTGTACTGATAGGGGCACATTCTTCACAACGAAAAAGAGCTCCCAATGGCCTGGGAAGCCATACAACCGATGCAAGACCAAAAAAAAAAAGAGAGAGAGAGGTACATAATGATTACGGGAAAAATAGAACTTTCATCGATAAAAAACTCTTACACAGTGAAAACCCCCGAAAGGTCAGGAAGTTTATTAGAGTCCTAGTTACAAAATGAAGAGAGAAAAAAGGTTGCTCGACAAATGGACGGATCCCCTCCGACTCTGGACTCTACCATCATTGACTGGTAGGAGACGTTCCAGTCATTTCTACCCAAGAAAGTAGGTGCCCTTCCTTAAGAACACCCTGGACCCCAGATGATAAGGATCCAACACCGCCTTTACTACCCCATCCTTGGAGGTCACCGATATTGTGATTCCATGGGCAGCTTCAATGGCTTCATGTTAAGCCCCCTCTGCTAGTGCCAGGGCGGCCATGGCCTTCTCCATAGCAACCACGACCCTGGCTACCACCTCCTCTTTGAAGACCTCTGGTCTTGTAAATCGAGGGTTGGCCTCAGCAGCCCCCTCTTTTCGCCTCTGGGGCCTCTCCCCCTCTTCATCCTTTAGGAGAATTTCAAGCTTGGCAGATTTCTCCTCCCAACCAGATGCCCTCATCTTGGCAATGTCTGGTTGCTCCTGAAGAGCCTTCACATGGCCCTCTAGTTCCTTGACTGAGAACCTAAAGTCCACTAGAAGACCTCCCTCGGTACAGGCCGAGAAAGAGGGATTGAAGGAGAAGGACATGAGAAGCAAGGCTCCAAAGCCTAGAGCAAGAAGGGGATCGGAAAATAAAGGGGGGAGGAAGCGCATAGTGGGAATAAAAGGCCTTTAAAAAGGTGGAGCAGGTCCTTTGGAATAAAGCCTGGCACCCTTGTCACCTTATTTTACCTAAAGGCAAGCACCTCTTCGGATCCCTAGCCAACCAGGAGATGCCATGCGCCAGCATCGGGCGGCCCCAACGCTTCGGTTTGAGAGGCAGTCACTTCGATCTTGATGGGGCATTTATGACCTCTTTTTAAAGAAGGGCAACGTGGTGCCACCCCATTGGAGTGGAAGCGTGGTCTCCGAGGCACAGGCATTTAAGGCATTGATGGCGCAGTAGGTGCACCCCTCCAATGTCAGCATGATTATTACTCCCTTCACCCCGAGCACCATTTCATCTTCTGGGCTCGGGAGTGGGGGGCATCTAATGTCCATCTCCACTGACATGGAGCCCGCTGGCAAGAAATCCGCCACCTAGACATGGTAGCCCGACGAGGAGCCAAGGTGAGCCCTCCTATCGAGGTCAGCTCCTAGTCGAAGTCATGCTCAGGAGGCGTGCCCTCCATCTGAGGTCAGCTCCCAGCCGGGGTCATGCTCATACTGCCAAGGCAAGCCCTCCTATCGAAGTCAGCTCTTAGTCGGAGTCAGCTCAGGATGCGAGCCCTCCGTTTGAGGTCAGCTCCCAGCCGGGGTCGTGCTCATGCTACTAAGACGAGCCCTTCTACTGAGGTTAGCTCCCAGCCGGAGTCATGATCAGGAGGTGAGCCCTCCATCTGAGATCATCTCCCGGCCGGGGTCATGCTCATATTGCTATGATGAGCCCTCTTGCCGAGGTCAACTCCCAGTCAGAGTCGTGCTCAGGAGGCCAGCCCTCCATCTGACGTCAGCTCCCGACCGGATGATGCTCATGCTGCCAAGGTGAGCCCTTCTATCGAGGTTAGCTCTCAGCCGGAGTCGTGCTCGTGAGGCGAGCCCTCCATCTGAGGTCAGCTCCCAGCTAGGGTCGTGCTCATGCTGCCAAGGATGGGCCTCCCGAAGAGAGGTCTCTCCCTGCCATGCGAAGGCCAAAATTCCTGCCATCGACAGAGGGAAAGAGCAACATGAATTCAAACCACGGCACGGGGATCCCTGTCCACCTGCAACCTGTAGGAGGTGGCGCACGCCCTGCCTTTAATTCAAGCCTGCAACACTTCGCCCGCATGCTCTGTGCAAGGTGAGTTCCGCTAGGCCCGAGGCCTTGTAATGTGCCGTCACGTCTACCACTGTACGATCAGAGGACGCTAACCCACGCGGTGCGAGACCCAAAGTTCTCCTAGAAGGAGGATCCTACCGAGGCCCCAGGCCCTGCAACACATTGACGGCCCCTCCTGAAATAGAAGCGCCACACCATGGCTCGTGGCCTAGAAAAGAGAAAAAAGGAGAGGGGCAGGGAACTTTCAAAGGGACACCAAGACAAAGCCCCTAGACCAACTCTGGGCCACAGGAGATGCAAAGGAGAAAAGAGAAAAGCTAAGGGGAAGAAGAAGAGGAAAAAAAATGCTAAGCGAGAGGAGCAGGTAGAGGTAAGCAAGCAATCGAAAGCTTAGCGACCAAGGGACCGGCCAGAGAACTTCTCCACTCCCCGCTCTCCATTCCTTCTTTCTACTATTTGAATATTACTATCTTGTCACCCTCGAGATGAGGGAGTTCTCTAAGCTCCCCGTCTCAGAGGTTCTATTTTTCTTGATCGTCCCATTGACTTGATCATCGGAGTGCCCTTACCGGAATCCCCGGCTCGAGTCTCCTCTGTTTTGCAGGGTAGCGAGCCCAAGAACAGACCGGAGAGCGGGGATCTAGTCCCGATGATGGGGCCTACCCGACACATTGGAGCTTCCAGCCACGATGATATTGACGGTAACAAAAAAGTATGCAGCATAGTATTTACAAAAAAAAGTAAAGCATAAAAAAGCAACAACACAACATCTGATAAAAAAATCCATAAATATTATTAAAAAATAAAAAAAATGTGTCAAGCTGAGGCTTGGATAAATTTAATTTGTTATATTAAAAAAATATTTAAGCTTAAATCAATCTAACAAAAATTTTAAATTCTATCTATTTTGTATATTAAATCGGAATTAAGTAAATAAGGTCTGCATCAAGTTAAGCTGAGTTTTTATGAACTTTTGTAAAATCAACGTTTTAGACTTTAAAATCATTTTAGGCAATAATTTTTTTTTGACTACTAATCAAATGCTCAAAATTTAAAAGCTGGACCTTTTGGAAGGCAAGCTTTTAAAAAATATTAATTTATATTGCTACCAGCTCATAACCATTAGCTAAGTTGGTTAACATCAACCTTCCATGAAAGAAGTCCCCATATCAATCTTAACCAGTGGTAAATGACCATTATTCTATAAAAAGAAAAACAAAACATTGAAGTCACCACCAACCTTTAATCTATATAGATTTTTTTTGATTATCAGATTTATTTCACTTTTCATGTATATATAAAAATTATAGTTATATAAAAAAACAAAATAAAAAAGATAATTAAAAAATATTTGCAACTTCTAATATTGTTAGAATATAGTAGAATGGAAAATTAATTGTATTAGATGCTCAAATTATTAGTCATTGAATCTAAAATGCTCTGGCTGTACCATTCGTTTCCTCTGACCATGACAGAAAATAATTGGTTGACAATGATACAAAGACAATGGAATCCAAAAGTTATCGATAGACTTCACTCTTTTGTTCAAGTTAATCATGGATGCCTAGAATGCCTGGGTAACCACCTAACATTCCGATGGCCAAGGCAGATGGCATAATTTATAATACAAAGATAATTAGTCAGAAAGATAAAAATGAGAAATGGCAACGGTCTTATTGATCATGAGTTGGATTTTTTTCTTTTTTTTTTGATAAAATAAAAAAGAAAGGATTTAGATCCTGGACATGGTCATTTCCAGATGATCCCTCAATTTCAGCCAGGGAATGTTCGATACATGGTGCATATTAATTTTTTCGTAACCGTTTCCCACCCGACAATGAATACATCAACCTGATTATCACTGGTGTCAGCCGAGTGAATGGGATTTATTATATATATCCCTAATTTTTTCACTACCATCAACCAACAGAGACTCTAGGATTATTTTATTATTATTTTTTTAAAATTTTATTTTTAAATTTTTTTATCGAAATATGTCCAAACCAAAACTCAAATCCCTGTCAGCAAATTATGAAAAAAGTTTGGCAACTAACTGCACCCTGCATTAATAATGAGTGGAATTTCTTTCAAGATATTATAAGACCACTTATCAAAAAAAAAAAAGTTTGGCAACTAACTGCACCCTGCATTAATAATGAGTGAAATTTCTTTCAAGATATTATAAGACCACTTATCAAAGCACATCCCATGAATAAAGCCTACATTTTCTCAATATGATTTGGGTTGGACATCTGCAGATCCCATGAATAAAGCCTACATTTTCTGAATATGGTTTGGGTTGTACATCTGCAGATCCCATGAATAAAGCCTACATTTTCTCAATATGGTTTGGATTGGACATCTACTCCTTGGCAACCGAGAATGATTGGATGGACTGCAACCGAGTACAAAATTTTCCAAACCTAAGTTACTCTACTCACCACAAAAACAGTAAAAACAATGCACGTTCCCCAATATTTAAAATGTTGATGAGGCCATCCATGATATACGGTCCCAAGACTTTGGTGCAACAGCTACAAGTGCCTCGATGCGTGGTACCTTCGGCATAACGGCTCTTAAGATCACAGGTCGTTCTCCCAATATTACATTTCTTATTTATGATATGATACATATTATTATAGTTTCGCTGAAAATGTGATGATCTGACCGGATTGGAGGTGGTTTCTTGAACGTGCGGCTCCAGGATTTTTTTATTTTATATTTTTTTTGGAATGTATCAATATTCAGAAACTTACAAAAAAATAAAAAAAATAAAATGATTATGATAGAAATTTTTTGATGATGGATCATTTGAAACTTATATAAACCTTTGATAAAAATAAATAGAAAAAAAAAATCTATAGCTTATAGATATATTGAAGTGGTGGTGGATCACCATATATGAAAGAAGTGCAGTAAAGCGATGAAAGCAAAAGATAAGTGTGGCAAAGTGTAGGCAAGGTATGAGAGAGTACTGGTAAAATTTGAGTAACACTGGTTAGAGTCGAGGAGGAGATGGTGAGGCTTCTAGAAGAGTCATCGAAGCTTGCAAGAGTGCCCGGGAAGCTCGATGTGTTCCCTTCGAAACCCCTCCTGGCTTCGTCTCCCTGCATCATCTTGCTTAGACTCTCATCAACCAAGCCTTCATCTAAGCCTCGATAGAGGATTTGTGAATAACTTAGGAGGTGTTGGAAAGATTTAAAGGTATCTGGGAGAACTTCTTTTAAAAAGCTTTCCAAAAAAATATTTTTCTAAAGATACCGAGGAAATGGTTTTTATAGATGGGTACATGGAGTATTTGTCATCTAAGAGATATTCTTCGAGGCAGAAAATAGTAGCTGGCAAGTCTTTATGATAGGCACACTTCTACAAAGTGCATGCCCCTATAGGGTGGTTGGGACAGTTGGTGATGGCAGGGAGCACATCTTTATGGTAGGCACACCTCTGCTATGCATGTGTTCTGGTAGTGATAAATGTCAGAAAAGTATGATGCTAGGTTCGTTGGCTCCCTTACGGAAGGTAGGGCATGTATACCTTCTTTTAGTATAACTTTTGAAGATCACGTGGTAAGATCTTGGGAGTCTTCTCTCAGTGCGGAGTTGGCAAGCAGCTTGGCGAGTCACACTGGACTCTATATAGGTCCAACTATTTTCAAGTATATCACATATGCATAAATGCTCATATGTACCCGCATGCACACATATATATGCAAGGAGCGTGCACACATATATATATATATATTCACACCCTTCTTTGGGGGTCTCCGCTTTCTTTTCCATCCCTTCTTCATGTCCGTCTTAAACAACTATCATTTGGTTCCTGCCCAGTTAGTGCCAAATGCCATTAGGGTCATCTTCTCCTTCATTGTGCTTTGCCACCTCCACGGGTTTGTTGTTCGGTTCTCTTTGTGCAGGGCTTTCTTTTCCTTGAAGCGCCACCTGACTAAGGACGGGTGGTGGTCCTTGTCTTCCCGCCCGAAGGGCATTAAATTCGAGCTCTCCTCTTCCATCAAGGGATGGAAGAGTAAATTCTTCTTTGCCACGGTTGAGGGGTTTGACTAGGTCTGGAGCTATCCGGACCAGTCCAATCAAAATTCTGTGGTCGATGCGGCTGACTGCGATGACTACGAGCAGCTCCGCACTGTCCAGATCCCTTCTCTCGAGGTCTTGTTATCAGAGCAGAACCTCTCCGATGCCAGGGTTGACCCAACAAATGGGTTGGGTGAGTTCGACCTGAGCTTTTCTTTTTCTTTCTTACATTACTTACTTTGCTTCTTATGGGCTATGACCGTTGTGTGACTTGCATGCAGGGATGATTTCCATAGAGAGTGACCTGCTGGTGATCACCCGGAAGAGGCCGCCGACCGGACTGGTCGAGGAGCCTCCAGCGAGTCGGGTCCGGGAGGAGAGTGTGGTTGCGATTGCTCCTGCCACGGTGGCTGATCCATGCTCTGCTACTTCGGTCGGTCAGAGTTTGGGGGCGATTTGAGCTACCCCTGCACCAGTAGAGTCGGCGGTGTCTATGGCATCGGGGCCGATCCAGCAGGAGGCCCAAAAGATCCTAGAGCGGCTCGGTCGTCAGGGGGCGTTCCCCACCGTGGAGTCTGAGGTGGTAGTCCGGGCAAGGGCCGTGGTTGCTGCCGCTGCATCTTCCAATCCTCCGAGTCCACCTATGATCGAGATCGTGGACGAGGAGATCTGAGCCAGGACCGAGGTTACGATTGAGGCACCGCCTGCACGGGTACCAACTCCTCAGCCTGCCCCCGGGGGTCCTGCGATCAGTGGGGCAAGGCCGCCTACTGCAGGAGAGAGCAGGAGGGAGGAGGCACAGCATCGGCTCCCCTTCATGATGGGGTCAGAGAGCTCGTTCCTCCGGAGCCTCGTACTGGCCGAGTGCATGATGGATTTCTCGATCCGGACATGTGATCGATAGGAGATGGCCGGACTGTGACTGGACAACGTCCTCAGTGCCATCTTCCCCCAGCTTTAATCGGTGAGTTATCTCTTCTTCTCTTTTTTCTCTTTTTTTTCTCTCTTTTTTTTCTTTTTTGGTTGATATCTTTTCATGATGCAGATCAGTGCCGAGGCCCTCTTCATTAAGGGCTGCAATCAGATTGGGAGCGCATCGAGCAGCAACAAGCGGCTGAGATCGAGTCTTTAAAGACCGATATGAAGTAGAAGGCTGGGGTAAATGGGGCGCTCGAGCAGAAGGTCAAAGGCCTAGAGAAGCAGCTTGTCGACACTGAGGGGCGAGCGAAGAAACTCCTGGAGGCCCGTGACCTGGAGCGGAGTCACTCAAAGAAGGCTATCGACGATCTCTCCACCATCAAGAAGAAGCTGAACTAGCATAGTGCTGAGGCTGATCGGCACAAGGAGGCCTCCCAAACTGCCCAGGCGAAGCTAGCAGCAAGGAAGGAGAAGCTGGCCGCGGCTGAGAGGGCGACGGAGGTGGCAGCCAAATCAACGGAGGCTGCCATGTTGGAGGTCGCCGAGTCAAAGAAGGGGGCCGCCGAGGCCAGGAAAGATGCTAAGGAGGCCGTTGCCAAGTTCAAGGCCTCGAAGGAGTTTGTCACCGAAATTCACCAAATGGCATCGGACTCCTTTTATAAAGGCTTCATATTCTTGCATGGCCAGATTGAGGCATCTGTTCCTGATAAGGATCGCAGCCATCTTTGGTACCCCTCAGCCTCGGATTCGGAGCCTGATGAGGAGGTCATCATCGAGGAAGCTATGGCTTCCGAGACTCCGATGCCAGCCGAGGTCAAGTTGTTCGAGGTCGGCACCGTTCAGTCGAAGGTCCCTGAAGGCGAGACTTCTCAGCCTCAAGACCCAGCATGGAGGCCGGGCAGTGCAGAGTAGTCCTTTCTTTTTTGTTTTGTACTTTGTTTTTCTTTCTTTACTTAGTTAGGGTCACCTAGCATGTCGGGGGCCCGTGGAACACTTGTTACTGGTCCTTGGTTAATAAAATTTGTACTTCCTTGCAACCTATCCTTCCCTCTTTTTTTCTCTCTTTCCCTCCCCTCCCACTTTTTCTTTGTTCTTTCTTTGTTCTTTTTTTTTCGATTACCAGGGAGATCAGAGAAGAGGGTCTCACCTTGTCCGGGACTTAGTTACCAAGGTTTGGTGCCGGCAAATCGGGCGTAAGGTTCTAGCAGCTGTGAGCAGCTGGGCTCGGTGGTTCCTTGGCCGGAGAGCTGGGCCCTGGTCCAAGGTGCCTAAGGGCTGGTCTCAGGTCTTAGACTGGCATCTAGGAGCTGGGCTCGATGATGGCTGATGATTGAGAGCAGCATGGCTCGAAGGTCCCTTGGTCGGAGATCTGAGCTCCAGTCTTGGGTTGGCATCTCGGAGATGGGCTCGAAGATGGCTGATGATTGAGAGTAGCATGGCTCGAAGGTTCCTTTGCTAGAGATCTGAGCTCCGGTCTTGGGTTGGAATCTCGAAGCTGGGCTCGAAGATGGTTGATGATTGAGAGCAACATGGCTCGAAGGTCCCTTGGCCGGAGATCTGAGCTCTGGTCTTGGGTTAGCATCTCGGAGCTGGGCTCGAAGATGGCTGATGATTTAGAGCAGTGTGGCTCGAAGGTCCCTTGGTCGGAGATCTGAGCTCCAATTTTGGGTTAGCGTCTCGGAGCTGGGCTCGAAGATGGCTGATGATTGAGAGCAGCATGGCTCAAATGTCCCTTGGCCAGAGATCTGAGCTCCGGTCTTGGGTTGGCATCTCGGAGCTGGGCTCGAAGATGGCTGATGATTGAGAGCAGCGTGGCTCGAAGGTCCCTTGGCCGAAGATCTGAGATCCGGTCTTGGGTTGGCGTCTCGGAGCTGGGCTCGAAGATGGCTGATGATTGAGAGCAGCTTGGCTCGAAGGTCCCTTGGCCAGAGATCTGAGCTCCAGTCTTGGGTTGGCATCTTGGAGCTGGGCTCGAAGATGGCTGATGATTGAGAGCAACGTGGCTCGACGGTCCCTTGGTTGGAGATCTGAGCTCCGGTCTTGGGTTGGCGTCTCGGAGCTAGGCTCTAAGATGGCTGATTATTGAGAGTAGCATGGCTCGAAGGTCTCTTGGCCGGAGATCTGAGCTCCGGTCTTGGGCGATGAAATGAAGGTTTTATCGCTGCATTTCTCTCTTATTCTCTTTCTTTCCTTCTCTTCTCTCTTCTTTTTTTTTTTTTAGATGAGTGGGGAGATCAGAGAAGAGGGTCATAGGATTCGATTGCCTTGGAGCTAGGCTTGAGGCCTTCTTGGCCAGAGAGCAGGGCCCCGGTCCAAAGGTTGCCTGAGAGCTTGGCTCAGGTCTTTGGCACCTTGGAGCTAGGCTCAAGGCGTTGATAGGAGCTGCTTGGCTCAAAGATCCCTTGGCCGGAGGTCTGAGCTCCGGTCTTGGGTTTGCATCTCGGAGCTAGGCTCGGAGATGTTGATGATTGAGAGTGGCGTGGCTCAAAGATCCCTTGATGTCTCGGAGCTGGGCTTGAAGACGGTTGAGATTGAGGGCAGCTTGGCTCGAAGGTCCCTTGGATGGAGATCTGAGCTCCAGTCTTGGGTTGGCATCTCGGAGCTGGGCTCAGAGATGTTGAAAATTAAGAGCAGCGTGGCTCGAAGATCCCTTGGCATCTCGGAGTTGGGCTCGAAGATGTTTGAGATTGAGAGCAGCTTGGCTCAAAAATTCCTTGGCCGGATATCTGAGCTCCAGTCTTGGGTTGGCATCTCGGAGCTGGGCTCGGAGACGTTGATGATTGAGAGTGGTGTGGCTCAAAGATCCCTTGGCATCTCGGAGCTGGGCTCGAAGACGTTTGAGATTGAGAGCAGCTTGGCCAAAGGTCCCTTGGCCGGAGATCTGAGCTCTGGTCTTGGGTTGGCATCTCGGAGCTGGGCTCAGAGACGTTGATGATTGAGAGCGGCATAGCTCGAAGATCCCTTGGCATCTTGGAGCTGGGCTTGAAGACATTTGAGATTGAGAGCAGCTTGGCTCGAAGATCCCTTGGACGGAGATCTGAGCTCCGGTCTTGGGTTGGCATCTCGTAGCTGGGCTCAAAGACGTTGATGATTGAGAGCGGCGTGGCTTGAAGATCTCTTGGCATCTCGGAGCTGGGCTCGAAGATGGTTAAGACTGAGAGCAGCTTGGCTTGAAGATCCCTTGGTTGGAGATCTGAGCTCCGGTCTTGAGTTGGCATCTCAGAGCTGGGCTCGGAGACGTTGATGATTGAGAGCTACGTGGCTCGAAGATCCCTTGGCATCTCGGAGCTAAGCTCGAAGACGTTTGAGATTGAGAGCAGCTTGGCTCGAAGATCCCTTGGCCAAAGATCTGAGCTCCAGTCTTGGGTTGGCATCTCATAGCTGGGCTCGAAGACGTTTGAGATTGAGAGTAGCTTTTTTCGAAGATCCCTTAGCCGAAGGTTTGAGCTCCGGTCTTGGGTTGGCATCTCGGAGCTGGGCTCGGAGACGTTGATGATTTCTTTCCTGCAAGATAGATAGATATCCGTGCAAGGAAAAAGTCATTATCGTTATTATTAATGAGAAACCTTACATTATTGATGGTATCTGCGTAGATTGCAGGCATTCCGTGTTCGAGGGAGCCTGACGCCATTGAGATCTTTGAGATAATAGGCCCCTTATGAGGGGGCTTCAGCCACCTTGTGGGGGGTCTTCCCAGTTTGGTAAGAGCTTGCCGTACTCCCGAGGTTGAGAGGCGTCTACCCAACGCAGCACTAGGTCTTCGGGTTTGAAGGCTCTTGGCCTGACCCTGGCGTTGCAGTACTGGGCTGCTCGCCGTCGATGGGCTTTGTTGTAGTCGGTGTAGTCTACACAGGTCATCGCTGTCTCTTGGTAGAGAGATGGCATCAAGCAAGTTGAGCCCGAGCCGACCCAAGATCACGTTGTAGGTGGAAAGGAGCCTGTCGACCATGAAAGTCATCATAACAGTGCTCTGCCGGTGGTGATCTTGAGTGATCTCTTCCTCCACCCTTACGGGATCACCTGCAAAACCAGCAAGGGAGGTATGCACAGGTTTGAGTCGATCAGGAGGAAGGTTCATCTTGGGAAGGCATCATAAGAAAGCACGTCTATGGTGCTTCCACTATCAATCATGATGTGTTTTACAGGATGCTTCGCGATCGTCTTCTTGACGACCAAGGCATCATTATTTATAATTTTTTTTTCTTTCCCTCATAAAGGGGAGTACATTCTCAGGATCCCCTGCCCCCCGAGTTTTTGAGCGTGCGCATGGCTCCCATGGAGATCATGCCTACCGGCTTCTCGGTGGGACGGTTATGACTAGAGCTGGCGGGAGAGCAATGAGTGCCTGGGATTCCACCTGAGGTTTGCCCCACACAAACCTTTTGAGGTAGCCCCTCTTGATGAGTTCTTTAATTTCCCACTTGAGGTTGCGGCATTCCTCGGTGTCATAGCCGTGGTCACGATGAAAGTGACAGTACTTCGATTTATCATGGTCAGTGGAGGACTTCATCGAAAGCATGTGTCTCAAGTAGTTCTCGCCCTCGATCTCCATGAGGATTTTCGTCATCGGGGTGAGGAGAGGGGTGTAACTCTCCTCAGGGATGGGAGCACCTTTTGGTATCGGCCCCCTCCGGGAGTTCGGGACTTGGGGTTCTGGCTTCCGGGTCCTGGGCGTCTCGATGGAGGTTGGCCTCTTCAGTGGCTTTCTGTTGAGCTCCCACCTCGTACGGTCTATCTCCTCGGTGCGGACGTACTTTTGAGCTCAGAAAAGGAGCTCGGAATAAGTCTTGGGGGGCTTCTTGTCCAGCGAGTAGGTCAGGCGGGAGGTCCTGAGCCCTCGCTTCAGTGCCAACATGGCAACTGGCTCATCAAGGCTGTAAATTTCCAACGCAGTAGCCTTGAAACGGGCCATGTAGTCCCATAGGGGTTCGCGGTCCTGTTGCTAGATGGAGAAGAGGCTATCTACCTCTCGTGGCAACTTCCTACAGGCGTCGAAGTGGGCCACGAACTTCTGCCCTAACTGGGCGAAAGAGTTGATGCTTTTCGACTCCAAACGGGTGAACCACACCTGGGCCACCTTCCAAGGGGTGGCTAGAAAGGCAATGCAGAGAAGAGTGTCGGTGGCCCCCTTGACCCTCATGAGGGTCCGGTAGCTTTCCAGGTGGTCCAAGGGGTCGGTGGTCCCATCATAAGGATCCACCTGCAACATCCGGAATCGATGCGGGATTGGCTCCGCTTGGATTTCTTGGAAGAATGGGGGACGGGCATCGTAGCCTGCTAGCTCACTAGCGGAGCCCTGCATGTTGGCAAACCGATGGGAGAACTCCGCCAGCTTGTGCTCATGTTCCTCCATGCGCTTCTCCGCTGTACGCCTGATGGCTTCGTCAGTAGACCCCTCCGCCGAAGGAGACGGAGAAGGTGACATTGGTGCCTGGCACCCATGGCCAGGGGTCTTGCTTTTCCTACCTCGGTGGGGCCTTGATGCTGCCCGTCTGAGGTTTGGTGAGCGATTCTCCCTGTCGGCAGACCTGGCTCGTTGCCTTTTCGTCAGAGTCTGATGACTACCTCGGTTGTCGGTGACGACCCACGATTGTGAAGGCCTTTCGTGGAAGGAACGTAGGCTATCGCGGGGAGCTGTGGCATGGGCCACCGGAGTCCCTGGCTGCTGATGAGTAGCCAAGACCATTGCTGATACTGAAGCTGGTACGTTGCTGTGGCGAGGATCTGCATTTGCTAGGTGAGTGCAGCTAGCTGGGACTCCGTCGGAGGTGGTTGAACTGGAGAGGATGGCCCCGCCTAAAGATTGTGTGGGTTCCCTCGGGAAGGGGAGTCCCTTGCATGGCTGGTGGAGGCCTCTCACGCTTGTGTCGTCACCATCCTTCTGTGGAGCGCCAATCTGCATAGAGATGGAGGGCTTGACCGGTCCCCTACCTGGTGTGCCAATTTGTTGCCGCCAAGATCACCGTGGCCCATAGCTACTATCGTTGTCGGAGTGTGCTTCCTTCACTGTCTCGCCGTCCGGTGGACCTGGACCTGCAAGACAGGGGTTAGTGACCCGGGCCGGGATTTTCGGCGGGGGCACTCCGATGGTCAACTCAGTGACAATCCAGGGGAACAGGTCCTCCTGGTCAAGCCCCTCTTGATGGACTCCACACGATGAGGAGTGTATTGTGTAATAGTGGAATGCAAGTGTGTCGGGAGAAGTATGGCCTGGTTAGAGAGAGTCTCTGTGCGGCACTTCTACCCAACCTTGCTTGAGGATGCTAGTGGTGCCGTGCTCCTCTTCTTGGTTGAGCTTGCAATTGCATTTCAGTGGAATGGCTTGTGCCTTCTTGTGTTGTGTTATGGTTGTTACCTCCAAGTTTTTATGAACTAGGTTACCGTTGGGCATTTATCTTGGGATCTCCACCGGGCTATCAGGCACGTGCGGCGGTGTCCCGAGGAGCCTTTCCCAATCTATGATAACGGAAGATGTCATGTGCTCTGATATTCCCTTGGTCGCCTCATTTCGGGAAACCTGGTAGTGCCTCGATTGGTGGGCCGCCATCCCTAGGATTCAAATCTCTTGGTTGACTTCCTCTCTCGAGTGGTCCAGGTTGTTGGTGAAGAGTGTGGCATCTCGATCAATGGGTTCCCCCCTTTCTGGTATAACTGGTGGTCACAAGCAGTCAGTACGGTCTGGCAGGCATCCCAGTGTAGTCCTCGGGGGCTCACCGGTGTCCTGGGAGGGCTGCGCCCACGTCGGATCTAGGGTTGAGCTGAAATGGCAGGGCTCGCTTTGACCTAGACGCCCCGAGCTTGTAGGGTCACCTCGGTGGAGGAGGGCAGAGTGCGGACCCGCTCCAGAGAGCTCACGCTCGGAGAGGCTCCACGTGGTGGAGGAGGGCTGAGTTCGACTCCGACCACAGGGCTCGATCTTCGAGGGTCTCGCTCTGGAGGGCAAAGTGCGGGCACGATCTAGAGGGCTCGCACTCGGAAAGGCTCCACGTGGTGGAGGAGGGCTAAGCTCGACTCCGACCACTGGGTTCGATCTCCGAGGGTCTCGCTCTGGAGGGCAGAGTGCGGGCCCGGTCCAGAGGGCTTGCACTCCAAGAGGCTCCACGTGGCGGAGGAGAGCTGAGCTTGACTCCGACCATAGGGCCGATCTTCGAGGGTCTCGCTCTGGAGGGCAGACGGTGGGCCCGGTCCAGAGGGCTCGCACTCAGAGAGGCTCCACACGGCGGAGGAGGGCTGAGCTCGACTCCAACCACAGGGCTCGATCTCCGAGGGTGTCGCTCTAGAGGGTAGAGGGCAGCTCAGGCCTAGGCATCTCGAGCTCGCCGGACTGACCTGGCAGAGGATGGAGCTCAGCTCGTCGGCTCGTTGTCTCGAGGGAGCTTAGCTCGGCAAAGGAGTCCGGGCAGGAGAATTGATGTGGCATCCGACATGGCGGCTTCCTTTGGTGTGGCACCTGTCAGCTCCCCCATGTCAGCGATCCCGCCACATCAGTATGTATATGTATATATATATGTATATGTATGTATATGTATATATATATATGTATAGGTATGTATATATATGTATATATATATATATGTATGTATATGTATATATATGTATATACATTTATATGTATGTATATGTATATATATATGTATGTGTGTGTGTGTATAAATATATATATATATGTATGTGTATATATATATATATATACATATACATATATATATACATATGCATACATATATATATTCACACCCGATACAGTTGGATTGTTTTGTAGGATCACAATCCAAAACCTCTACACTTTAGTTTTAACAATATCACCAAAGAAAACTCAACACCCTTTGGTTTTAAATAGGCTCACCAAAGAAACCTAAATTGGTTTAACCAGGATCATCAAGAACCCAACATTTGATTTTTATCAAGGCTCACCAAGAACCTATTTGGTTTTTCAACTGGGCTCACCAATAACCCAACAACAATTCAGAAAAAGAATTGAAGTAAATAGAATGATAAATGACAAACTCAATTTATCGGATAGTTGCCGGTGCAGCTTGATGGAAGTCCACTTGTGGTGGGGACACCAAAGGCACCAGAATAAGATAGAGGCTTTTCAACCCTCTATGAATTGATCAATAATTTATGAGTCCTTCTGTAATAAGGGCTTAGCCTATCTGAGTCCATTTTAGTTGTTATTTGAGTATTTTGAGTTTCAGTTCTATACTAGTCAGCTCATGTTGAGCTAGTTCAGTCCAGTGTTAGTCAACTCATGTCGAGCTAATTTTATTTTTTTGAGTCCTATTCAACCATATTGAAGACTCAAGACCATATCATACAAGTGAAGACCAAGTCCAACCAGATTGAAGATATGGAAGTATAGCCCAAGTCCAACTCAGCTTGAAGATTTGAAGACCCCAGGAGGAAAATTCAAAAAACCCTGATTCCTTGTAGATGCCCTCCAGATGCCCAGATTCCCTTCCAGATGCCAAAATATATTCATATACCAAGGCATCCATGATTTTAGAGGTCCATCTGCATCCTAGCCCAAAGAAATCATGCCCAGGCACCAAGCCCAAGCCCCTAAGAAGCAAGATAACAGGGAATATTCCTGCTACCTGGCTACCACGCCACACCAGCTTCCAGAGGCCCAAACCCATGCGCCCGAGCCCCTTTGGGCTGGCCTCTTGCTGCTCCTATAAGCCCAACATGCCCCCCTAGGCATCCTTGGAGTGTTGGCCAAGTCAAGAGAATTTTTAGGGATTTTTTCTACCTAATGTTTCCTTATTTTCTAGCTAGGGTTTGAGGGGGAAAAGGATTCTTATGTAAAGATTGATGTGCCCTTACTTGGAGCCCAAGGTTAAGGGTCTATTTAAAGGACCCTAGCCTCTTGTATGAAGGGAGATTTTGATATATGAAATAAACCTTGAGTTCTTATATTATTTTGTGTGATTACCCTGCTATGTGCATAAAGGGGTTTGAGAGTTCTTCTTCCCAGTGTTTGCAACCATCTTCCTGCCGCCATCCATCCTTCTAGCCCCTCCAAAACTTTCTTTCCTTTGCTGTTTTCCTTTATTTTCTTGATCTTCTTTGAGTTTTCTAACTCCTAACAGGTCGTTTGCAGGTCCCTGAGTTCCTATGAATCCAACGACTCCAGCCAAGCCTCAATCAGACCACCGAGCAGAAAGCTGGGTATCCGTGGGTCATTGGCTCGATTTTCCAGGCCGCATCCATTGAAGAACGAGAGATCCTGTTGCCCAGATATGGTGCCCAAGAGGGGGGGTGAATTAGGTCCTTTTTTTAAAAAAAATAAAGCAATATATATGCTATCAATTTCAAATGTGAAGAGTGATAGTGCTCAAGTAATTGTGGAATGGAAGCAATGAAAGATAACAACAATTAAAGAGCAATAGAGAGTAAAGTAATGCAAACACACAAAACATATAGTGGTTCGGTGCACCTAGCACCTACATCCACTCTCCAAGCTCCACTTGGAAATTTCCACTATAATCTTCTCTAGATTACAGCTGACCTGTTTTACAAGGCTCACAAGTCAAAACCTAAGTTGGTTTTGTTACCTAGGCTCACCAACAAACCTTACACACTTGTTTTGGCTTCGGGCTTACAAGGAACCCTAGTTGGTTTTATCAATTGGCTCACCAACAAACCTCACACTAGTTTCATTTTCCCTTGAAACTAGGCTAGCACAAATAAAGTATGAATACAATGAATTAAAACAAGACAAACTCCTTTTTGAGCAAAAAATAATTCAATGTAGCTCTTGTTGGAGACTCTTCAAGTCTTCCTCTTGGAATCTTGGACCTCACTAAATGCCAAAGACTTGAAAGCTGGATACCTCAAAAATGGAAAGCTTTTGGCTAAGGAATCTCTTGGATTTTCTCTCTTTTTGGCTTAGGATTGATTAAAAGCTTTGTACTTTTACTCTCTTCTTTTTCACTTTGTCTTGATGCAGTATGAAAGCTCTGATACCAAAATTGATGCAGAACAAAAGAGATGATGCGATGCGGAAGTAAATTAAGAATAATTCCTTTTGTTTTTTTTTTTTATATATTTTCAGAAGTCGGCTTTGACTCAAATGAAAGTTAAACTAAATTGAAAGAAACTATATAATAATTAAAAACACAATTCAAAGAAACTAGATTATCAGAGTAGTTCAGAAGTAAAGGATCGTTGGGGGTTGAGAAACTCCCAGACCTAGGGTTTCGCTCTGAACTTTCAACAGGATTGAACTAAAGAGAAGGGAAGGGTTATGTACCAGGCAGTGATCTTCACAGAGTTTGGTGGAAGGACTCTCTCGAGCAGATTGTTGGATCCTCGGATTCGGATATCTTCACAATGGATTCTCCAATACTGGTCCTTTGGTAGAGTTGGCTTCTCCTGAACTCAGGATCTGGGAAAGAAGAAGAACAAGTTAAAGAACTAGATACTCAAAGAAAGGATTTACCAGATAAGAAGAACTTGAAAAATTGATGTTGCTGAAATCCTGATTCTCCTGGATGCTGATCTGACTTCCTCTGGGATTTGCTCTGTATTCGAAGTAGCCGATCTGGACCTGGATGCTGGTGGTCGGCCTCTACTTGGAAGAGAGGGGCCGTGAGATGATGAGGTAGATTAGTGTCTGGATGATTGGTGGAATGAAGAAGATGATGGTGGCTAGGGTTTGGAATTGAAGTGGCTAACCTAGGGTTTTGGTAGGGTTTTGGGGTTGGAGATCTCACACCTCCTCAAGGTTCCTAGGGAACCCGGATTTACTCTCTCACGGAACTCAACACTTGAATACAAGTGCGGAAGAGAGAAACACAAAGTTGCTCACACAGAAATTGATTTCATTCATCATTAAATTCAAGAGTTACATAGAGTTAAATATATAGACATAACAAAGAAATAAAATTTTATACATTTTTCATGTGGGACTAATAGGACTAACCCACACTTTAGGCATCAAATTCTCTTCCCAAGACTCCTTCCATGAGTGGGCAACCCAAAAACTCCAAGAAAACTTGAAAATCAGCTCCAAATGGCAGGCTATGGGTATGTCTCCTAGTATCTCTCCATGAATCAAGGATATTCCCTTCATGGTTTGGCTCATTTGGACACCTCCTAGTCTTGACCCACAAGTTTAGGTTTCTTCCTTTCATGGCTTTGGCACTTTTGGAAACTTTTGAGAACCTCCTTGAATTCCTCCCCAAGACATGCTCTCTTCCCTTTTATAACTTGGATTTTTATGGAACATTGTGGGGCACCTCCTTGATCCTCTCTTCAAGAAAAATTCTTGCCATCCTGGCTTGGGTTTATCTGGAAAGAATTTGGCTCCTCCTTGGATTAAGGTATCTTGATGGATTTCTCTCCTAAGTGGTGCAAGAAAAAAAAGGAACTTACTTCTTGTGGTGTAGGGACCAAAGACACTGGATGGAGATGTGGCGCCTCCTGGACTCTGGCGTGTGGCTGGGAGTGTGGCGCCCACTTGCTTGGGCCTGGGAGAAAAAAATGTGGCACCCTGGACCTTGACTTGACTGAAAAAAAAGTGGCACCAACCTGGAGAAGACCTAGACCACTACTAGAACTTGTACTGAGTTAACATGACTCAACAAAATTTAAATTGTAGGGAAATACAGACTCAAGACTAAAATTGAGTTGACCAAGTCAACCCTTATTACAAAATCAGAAAACCCTAATTCTTCTAGCAAGGTCAATCAGAGATCCAGATGGAGCCCTGAAGTCTTCTTCTGAGTCTGGTGCCCGCACCATGTCTCCTTTACTTTTTTAAAGTTAGGTGGAGGTTAAATACTTCATTCAAGCTAAAACAACTCCACAAGACCGTTAGAATCAAAAATATGGCATTTATGGCCATTAGAAATTAAATCAAAAGTTCAAAAAAACTAGCCGTTATGCCATGAGTCGACCTCATGAGCGACCTCTAGGTCAAGTGTCGACCTCATGAGTCGACCTCCAGTTTATCTAAGGCAAAAATCCAGAAAACTATAGTTCTGCCCAGTTTGAATTCTCAGGTGATGAGTTGACCTCTGATGTCGACCTCTGGACAGGTGTCGACCTCAGGTAGTGAACTTTGAAGCGTGCCACTGAAATTTTGCCATGCCGGCCTTGCTGAACTTTTCTTTTCTCCATGAGTCGACCTCTGGTGGTCGATCTTTGGCAAGGTGTCGACCTCAGGTGGTGACCTTTGAAGCGTGCCACTGAAATTTTGCCGTGCCGGCCTTGCTGAACTTTTCTTTTCTTCATGAGTCGACCTCTGGTGGTCTACCTTTGGCAAGGTGTCAACCTCTGGAGGTCGACCTCTGGTCTGAAATTTTCTAAAACTCTGGAGAGGTGCGTGCCATGCTTGAGTTTTTCTAGGCCTTTGTTTCTTTTGTCAATTACTTCTTAATATGAAGGTCCAATATGAGAATTTTGATCTTGTTTAAGGTAGAAGAGCTCTTTCCCAAATCAAGCAAGCTTGGTTTCATCATTGTACTCTTGATACTCTTTTTGAATAACCTAAGGCCTGAAACCTTATCTTGAAATGAAATATTAGTCCAAATATATACTCAACCTTTTGTTAATCATCAAAACTAAGGAGCCAAAGCCAACAATCTCCCCCTTTTTGATGATGACAAAATATTGAGTATATATGCAATTAAGTCCAAAAGCAAAATATAGCATTAAAAAAAAATTTCAAAGAAACCTCACATATATGAGTATATCATAAAAATTTACTTTTCATCTACTCTCCCTTTTTTGTGAAAACATTCTCATGAGTCAAGAAGTTAAGAACCAAATAAGCTTTACTCTACTCTATGAAAGAGTCATAAGAACCATATATACTTTACTATACTCTCCCTTTTTGTCAAGAATCAAAAAGTGCATTCTTTGTAGTAAAAGATATACTAAAGAAAATTATGTTCCATTGCAATGAAGTACTTAGTTGCATAAAATACATGCTCCCCCTCCATTTGTGCATTCGATATAGCAAAGACATTCTATCTTGAGGGTTTAAAAAGATAAATGCTAAGAGCTGGCACCAGACAGTAAAATACCATAATGTAGATAAATATATAAATGAATGTATTCAGTTACAAAATTGCTTACATAATAAGCACAAAACACTGATACATCAGAACATACAAAGGAAACTAGTACCTCAGTAAACATCATATATCAAGCAAATCTATGAGGCTACTCCTCATCAGAAGGTACATCAAAAGAGATAGGAGCCGAGATCCTAGATGAGAATTTTGGAGTCCTATGAGTGAGACTCCGAGTCCTCAGAGAGGGACCAGACCTAGGGGTAGTCCAACGAGATCTATAGGTCCATGGAAAAGACTCCGAAGGTGTCCTAACAGAAGTAGTAGCAGTAGGAGTAGGTGGATCAGTATGCTGAGTAGACTGAGCTTGAGTGTGCCTGCTGACATCTATATTAGTCTCTGTATGATCATCACTATCATCTGGAATGCCTGTAATTGACTCAAAGAGTGACTCAGTAATCTCAGTATCTACTGGCATATCTGTAGCTGGAGGATAAGTAGAAGGAGGATCAGCAGAAGGGGGAATCTCTGGAATCAGATCAGCAGGTGGAACATCAGAGCTACCTACTCCAGGCAGATCTCCATCACTGTCGTTATAGCCTCTGGAGTAATCATCATCATCATCATCAGAATGTGGAGGAGGCACTATCAGATCTACAGTCCCTGGTGGCAATGCCAATCTCAGTAAGCTGAGGATCTGTCAGAATCCTACATCGACAGTAGCTGAGAGAGCTCCAATGCACATGTCTGTGTGGATCCGCAGACCATGTAGCTCCTGTCGTACACCAGCAATCTCTGTCCGGACCTCTGAAATGTGATCAGTCACTCTCTGCTCAAAGTCCGATGTGCTCGCTGTAGTCCTCTATGGTGTAGCAGTAGCAGAAGGTGCTAGAGCTGATGAGGGTGGTGGCGTGAATGGCTCAGGCTCCAGAGTCTCTGACTCTGGTGCTGGACGAGGAGGTGTAACATGATCAGTAAGCTCTGAAGGCCCTGCCTCAGCTGCTCGAATCTCCTCCTCCTCATCTGGCTCCTGACCAGACTCCCGTCGCACCCAACGATCACCAATCAGTCGAAATCCCATCCTATGCAGGGATTTCTCTTCGTATGTGTCAATATGCTGCAGCTGACTGAAGGGTATACCATCAAATGATACTCCATACTCCCTGAATAACTATGTCAGCCCCATGCCATATGGCTGAACTAGTATCCTATGAGATGCTGCCTCTCCCATCTGCTAAAGCATGATCCTGGGAAGGATGATGGGAGTCCGCTATCTCAGGGACACCATCAACACTCGCTCACGCTCAATAATAAAGTCGAACCTCCCGCTCTTTGGAATCAAGATGCGGGCAATGATATGATGCAGCACTCTCATCTCCAATGATAGCTGGTTAGCAGCTACTTTGGAAATGCCGCTAACATCCTCGCGCTCTAAGATACATCTGAAGGCGCACTCTCGGTCGCTGATAGTAGTGGTGACTGTGCCATGAAGTGGAATCCTCCAAACATGACTGATGACCTCCGGTGTCACTGGAATCTCGATCCCACGAACACTAGCAGACCATCCAATGCCATCAGTGGCCATGGATGCATAGAACTCCCTGATGAGGTCTGGGTAGAATCTCTCAATCATCGTGCAGAAGTGAACCAGACCTGCATCTCTCAGTACATCTCCTATAAAAAAGTGATGCTGATCCCAGAAGGGTATATCCACACGTCTCCCGCTCGCAATGCTCTTCCATACTAAGCTGGCTGGCACTGGTGTAGGTTCCTCTAGGGATGGCTCATGCTCATGTCTGGCCTTTCTTCGTCACTCAATACTACCTTGGCCTTGTTCCATTTTCCTTTTCCTTATAGCCAACTGCTTCCTTGGACCCATATGGATGTAAAAGGGTAATTTAGGGAGAAGTAGGATAATGCAGTGCTAAGAAAAAGAAGAACCAAGAATTTGGAGAGGAGAAAAGGAATTCACGGTTGAGCAAATGAAGGAACCATGAAAAGGTAAGTGAGGGTTTGTGAAATTGAAAAAAAGAGAGCAAATAGAGGAAATGCATGAAATGGAGGGAAGAAATGACTGTTTTCAATCGAATATCAACTGATAATTGAGGGTAAATAGAGGCAAAAACCTATGGTTTCCCAAAAACGAGGAACACGGTAAAAATCGGTTCGGTCCAAGAGAAATCGTGAGGGGAGGAGAAGATTACCCAAAAAGAGGAGGGAGAGGGTTGGAAATCCACTATTCAGAGCTTAGGAACGTTGGAGGGGGACCACACGAAGGAGAAAAAGAAAAGAAATGGAGGAAATAAGGCTCGCGGACAGGTTTTTAAAGAAGGTTTTCTGACCAAGTGTCGACCTCTCAAAAATTTCAAGGGTCGACCCCAAGTGTCGACCTCCGAAATTTTAAGTGTCGACCTCCGAAAATAAACTAGTCAAAATAAAATTTGGTAAAATAAAAAAAAATGATAAAATTTAGAATGAATTCTTAGAGAAGCTTTAAATATATTTGAGAATTCATAAATCATTTTTTAGAAATTCTGAAGAAAATTGAAGAGTTTCAAGCAAAAGGGTCAATGACTCCCAATTCTCTTCTGATCATGCAAAATCTATCTTCATTCAATGGTTTTGTGAATATATCAGCCAATTAATAATTAGTACAAATAAATTCTAACAACACTTAGAGTTTTGAATGTGATCTCTTATGAAGTGATGTCTTATTTCAATATATTTGCTTCTTGAATGTTGTACAGGATTTTTCGTTAAATTGATTGCACTAGATTATCACATCTTATGGGTGTCTTAGTTAGTTTGATGCCAAAGTCCTCGAGTTGTTGTTTGATCCATAAAATCTGAGCACAACAGCTTCTGGCTGCTATATATTCGGCTTCTACCGTAGATAGAGCAACCGAATTCTGTTTCTTGCTGCTACATGAAATCAAATTAACTCTTAGGAATTGACAAGTTCCACTAGTACTTTTACGATCATGTTTACACCCAGCGAAATCAGCATCAGAATAAGCAATCAATTCATATGATGACTCTCTAGAGTACCAAAGACCAATATCAATTGACCCAGATAAGTATCTAAATATACGTTTTATAGCTAAGAGATGTGATTCTTTAGGAGCAGACTGAAAACGTGCACACATACAAACACTAAACATTATATCTGGTCTCCTGGCAGTTAGATATAGCAATGAACCAATTATGCCTTTATATAATTTTTGGTCTACTGATTTACCACATTCGTCTTTGTCTAATTTACATGAAGAGCTCATAGGGTACCTACTGGTTTGGTAGTCTCCATTTCAAACTTTTTCAATATTTTCCTTGTGTACTTGGCTTGGTTAATGAAGATCCCCTTTTTGGTTTGATTAATTTGGAGTCCGAGGAAGAAGTTGAGTTCTCCCATCATGCTCATCTTGAACTCACTCTGCATTAACTTTGCAAACTCTTGACAAAGACATTCGTTAGTAGCACCAAAAATAATATCATCTACATAGATTTGTACTACTAAGAGATCATCATTTTTCTTTTTCAAAAATAATGTATTATCTACATTACCTCTAGAAAAATCATTCTTTATCAAAAATGAACTTAATCTATCATACCAAGCTCTAGGAGCTTACTTTAAACTATACAATGCTTTATGCAATTTAAAAACATGGTTAGGAAATTCATGATTTTCAAAACCAGGAGGTTGTTCAACATAAACTTCATCTTCAATAAATCCATTTAAAAAGGCACTTTTAACATCCATTTGAAATAACTTGAAATCCATAAAACAAGCAAAAGCAAGTAAAAGTCTAATTGCTTCCAGCCTAGCAACAGGAGCAAAGGTTTCATCAAAGTCAATCCCTTCTTCCTAGTTGTAGCCTTTAGCAACAAGTCTAGCTTTGTTTCTAGTTACAATACCATGTTCATCAAGTTTATTTCTAAAAACCCATTTTGTGCCAATTACAGAAACATTATGGGGTCTTTCAGTTAAAGTCCAAACGTTATTTCTTTTAAATTGATTTAGTTCATCTTGCATGGCATTAATCCAGTTACAATCTTTTTCAGCTTCTTCAATTAACTTAGGCTCTATTTGAGAAACAAAAGCTAAATAATCACAAACATTTCTGATAGAAGAGCGTGTACTTACTCCCTTTGACGGATCACCAATAATTAGCTCTTTGGGGTGTCCGTGTGCATACCTCCACTCTTTAGGTAAAGGTTTTGGTGAAGTTGCATTGATCTCTTGAATTTGATCTTCATTTTCTTGATCATCATCTCCTTTGGGCACATCTTCATTGATTGTTAATTGTTCAAGCTTCTTTGTACCTGTTTCATCATCAATAGAATCTTTTTTTCTAGAAGATTTTTCGTTAGTTTCATCAAACACTACATGAATTGATTCTTCAACTAGAAGAGTTCTTCTATTGAAGACCCTGTGTGCCTTGCTAGAAGTAGAGTATCCTAAGAAGATACCCTCATTTGACTTGGCATCAAATTTACTGATATTGTCTTTGCCATTGTTTAATATGAAACAGCGGCAACCAAATACATGAAAATATTTAAGTTTAAGTTTTCAATTTTTCCAAAGCTCATATGGTGTTTTCTTCAAAATAAATCGAATTAAAACATGATTTAAAATGTAACAGGAAGTATTAGTTGCTTCTGCCCAAAAATATCTAGGTAAATCATTTTCGCAAAACATTGTGCGTGCCATTTCTTCAAGAGTCCTGTTTTTTCTTTCTACCATCCCATTTTGTTGAGGTGTCCTAGGTGCAGAAAAAATTATGACTAATGCCATTATCATTACAAAAAACTTCAAAATCATGAATGTCAAATTCAGTTCCATGATCACTACGCAAAGAAACAATAGTGAGATCTTTTTCGTTTGAAACCCTTTTATGAAATTTAACAAAAGCTAAAAATGTTTCATCTTTATGAGCTAAAAACAATATCCTAGTAAATCGTGAGTAATCATCTACAATTACTAGCCCATATTTCTTACCTCCCAAACTAGTTATTCTGGTTGGTCCAAAGAGGTCCATATGCAATAATTCAAGGGGTCTAGTAGTAGATACTACTCCTTTAGGTTTGAAAGTAGATTTAGTTTGTTTTCCAATTTGACATGCAGCACAAATCTTTTCTTTTTCAAATGTGAGTTTTGGCAATTCTTTTACAAGATTCTTTTTGCTTAATTTTGAAATCAAATGCATACTAGCATGCCATAGCCTGTGATGCCAAAGCCAACTAGTTTCACTTGCTTTGGCTTCCCTAGCCACTAGGCATTGACCACTTTCCATGGCTAGATCATCAAGATCAACCATGTAAATGTTTCCATGCCTATGACCAGGGAACATGATGCCATCGACATCTAGACTAGACACCATGCACAAAGATGATTCAAAAATTACTTTAAAACTCTTATCACAAAACTGACTAATGCTTAAAAGATTTTGCTTCAAGCCATCAACAAATAATACATTATCTACATAAGCATTATGGGTGACATGGATTTTACCAATTCCGACGATTTTACCTTTTCCATTATCACCAAAAGTAATGTTTCCACCATTTATAGCTAATAATGATGAGAATTGCTTCACATTCCCAGTTATGTGCCTTGAGCAACCACTGTCCAGATACCACATTCTTCTTTTATTTTTGGTTGCAAGACACACCTGCAGAAATTGATCAAGTTGAAACTTTAGGTACCCAAGTCATCTTGGGTCCTTTAGGGTTAGACAAATTGGTTCCTTTTGGAACCCAAATCTTTCCAAAGGTATTTGATTTTCTTCTATTACAAATATATGATTTATGTCCTAACTTACCACATGCATAGCAGGTAATATTAGAATATGCAGGTATGAAAAAGTTTTTGAAAAGTTTTTGCTGATTCTGTGACTTAAATCCAAGTCCAGCTTTGTTAAAAACTGCATGTTGATTGTTTAAAAGCATACTTAATTTTTCTGAACTATAGGTAAACATTTCTACAAAAGTTTTCACTTTGTCTAACTCTTCTTTGTAATTCTTGTTTTGAAGCAATAGTTCTTTGTTTTGTTTTTCAATTTTCTCATTAGTTTCAAAACTTCTATTATTTTTCAAAGAATACTTTTCTTTTATAAGATTGTCCTTATCATTTTTCAAGGTCTTTACATGTTCAGTTAATTCTTGTTTTCTTGAATTAAATCTTCAATTTCAATTGAAAACTTGTCTGAATTTTTGGTAAGCTCTTGATTTAGCTTTCTTAATTTCTTATTTTTCAGTTTTAGTTTTTCATATTCCATAACTAAATCATCAAAAGCATCATGTAGTTCATTAAAAGTAAATTCATTTTCAGGTTCAGAATTTACCTCATCATCTTCATTGGCCATGAAACACAGGTTGGCGACTTCCTGCTGCTCTTCATCACTGCTGGAGTCCTCACTCTCACTCCAAGTAGCCATCATGGCTTTCTTTGTCAACATCCTTCGACTCTTTTTAAGCAAAGGGCAATCCATTTTATAATGTCCAGGCTTCTTGCACTCGAAGCAGATGGGTGGATCACTTTCTTTTTCTTTCTCTTTATCTTTATTGTAATCACCTTTTTGTGGCCTTTTCTTGTAGAAGCCCTTCTTCTTTCTCATGAATCTTCTGAATTTTCTTGTAATGAGGGATGTCTCATCATCATCAGCTTCTTCTTCTGATTCATCACTTGACTCTTCCTTTGTAGTGGACTTGAAGGCTATGGCTTTCTTTTTCTTGTCATTGTCCACTGTCTTCTGTTTTAGTGAAAGCTCATAAGTCATCAATGATCCAAGAAGCTGCTCAAGAGGTAGAGTATTGACATCCTTGGCTTCTTCTATGGCCGTTACTTTCGCATCCCATGAAGCCGGAAGAGACCTGAGAAGTTTGTTAACAAGTTCACCATTAGATATAATCTTTTCCAAACTCTTCATACCATTTACTATATTAGTAAATATAGTATACATCTCACTAATACTTTCAGTTGGCTCCATCCTGAACATCTCATACATATGAATGAGCATGTTCACCTTTATGGTCTTCACTTGGTGTGTACCCTCATGGGTAACCTCAAGTGTATCCCAAATTTCTTTGGCGGAAATACAATTTGATATTCTGTTAAATTCACTTGGGTCAAGTGCACAGAATAGCAAATTCATCATCTTCGCATTTAACTCAGCTTGTTTGATGTCATTGTCATCCCATTCTTCTTCAGATTTTGGGGTGATAATGCCAATAACCAAGTGTGTGCGCTGATGAGGCCCTTTAGTAATTACTCTCCATATATTATAATCTACAGCTTGTAAATAAATGCGCATACGAGTTTTCCAGTATGTGTAGTTTGTGCCATTAAAGAAAGGAGGGCAATTTGATGCTTGACCTTCAACTACACCCATTCCAATTGGGGCGGCCATGATCTTTCACTCAAGATCATTGGACCTACAAGAGAGTACCGGTGCTCTGATACCACTTGTTGCCCAGATATGGTACCCAAGAGGGGGGGTGAATTGGATCTTTTTTTTAAAAAAAAAATAAAACAATATATGTGCTATCAATTTCAAATGTGAAGAGTGATAGTGCTCAAGTAATTGTGCAATGGAAGCAATGAAAGATAACAATAATTAAAGAGCAATAGAGAATAAAGCAATGCAAACATATAAAACGTATAGTGGTTCGGTGCACCTAGCACCTACATTCACTCCCCAAGCTCCACTTGGGAATTTCCACTATAATCTTATCTAGATTACAGCCGACTTGTTTTACAAGGCTCACAAGTCAAAACCTAAGTTGGTTTTGTTACCTAGGCTCACCAATAAACCTTACACACTTGTTTTGGCTTCGGGCTTACAAGCAACCCTAGTTGGTTTTATCAATTGGCTCACCAACAAATCTCACACTAGTTTCAAATTCCCTTGAAACTAGGCTAGCACAAATAAAGTATGAATACAATGAATAAAAACAAGACAAACTCCTTTTTGAGCAAAAAACAATTTGATGTAGCTCTTGTTGGAGACTCTTCAAGTCTTCCTCTTGGAATCTTGGACCTCACTAAATGCCAAAGACTTGAAAGCTGGATTCCTCAAAAATGGAAAGCTTTTGGCTAAGGAATCTCTTGGATTTTCTCTCTTTTTGGCTTATGATTGATTGAAAGCTTTGTACTATTACTCTCTTCTTTTTTACTTTGTCTCCTTTACTTTTTTGAAGTTAGGTGGAGGTTAAATACTTCATTCAAGCTGAAACAACTCCACAAGACCGTTAGAATCAAAAATATGGCCGTTTATGGCCGTTAGAAATCAAATCAAAAGTTTAGAAAAACTAGCTGTTATGCCATGAGTCGACCTCATAAGTCGACCTCTGGGTCAAGTGTCGACCTCATGAGTCGACCTCCAGTTTATCTTAGGCAAAAATCCAGAAAACTATAGTTCTGCTCAGTTTGAATTCTCAGGCGATGAGTCGACCTCTGGTGTCGACCTCTGGACAGGTGTCGACCTCAGGTGGTGACCTTTGAAGCGTTTCACTAAAATTTTGCCGTGCCGGCCTTGCAGAACTTTTCTTTTCTTCATGAGTCGACCTCTGGTGGTCGACCTTTGGCAAGGTGTCGACCTCTGGACTAGTGTCGACCTCAGGTGGTGACCTTTGAAGCGTGCCACTGAAATTTTATCGTGTCGGCCTTGATGAACTTTTCATTTCTTTATGAGTCAACCTCTGGTGGTCGACCTTTGGCAAGGTGTCGACCTCTGGAGGTCGACCTCTAGTCTGAAATTTTCTGAAACTCTGGAGAGGTGTGTGCCATGCTTGAGTTTTTCTAGGCCTTTGTTTCTTTTATCAATTACTTCTTAATATGAAGGTCCAATATGAGAAATTTGATTTTGTTTAAGGTAGAAGAGCTCTTTCCCAAATCAAGCAAGCTTGGTTTCATCATTGTACTCTTGATACTCTTTTTGAATAACCTAAGGCCTGAAACTTTATCTTGAAATGAAACATTAGTCCAAACATATACTCAACCTTTTGTTAATCATCAAAACTAAGGAGCCAAAGCCAACAATCTCCCCCTTTTTGATGATGACAAAACCTTGAGTATATATGCAATTAAGTTCAAAAGCAAAATATAGCAATAAAAAAAATTTCAAAGAAACCTCACATATATGAGTATATCATAAAAATTTACTTTTCATCTACTCTCACTTTTTTGTGAAAACATTCTCATGAGTCAAAAAGTTAAGAACCATACAAGCTTTACTCTACTCTATGAAAGAGTCATAAGAACTATATATACTTTACTATACTCCCCTTTTTATCAAGAATCAAAAAGTGCATTCTTTGTAGTAAAAAATATACTAAAGAAAATTATGTTCCATTGCAATGAAGTACTTAGTTTCATAAAATACATGCTCCCCCTCAATTTGTGCATTCGATATAGCATAGACATTCTATCTTGAGGGTTTAAAAAGATAAATGCTAAGAGCTGGCATCAGACAGTAAAATACCATAATGTAGATAAATATATAAATGAATGTATTCAGTTACAAAATTGCTTACATAATAAGCACAAAACACTGATACATCAGAACATACAAAGGAAACTAGTACCTCAGTAAACATCATATATCAAGCAAATCTATGAGGCTGCTCCTCATCAGAAGGTACATCAAAAGAGATAGGAGCTGAGATCCTAGATGAGGATTTTGTAGTCCTATGAGTGAGACTCCGAGTCCTCAGAGAGGGACCAGACCTAGGGGTAGTCCTACGAGATCTATGGTCCGTGGAAAAGACTCCGAAGGTGTCCTAATAGAAGTAGTAGTAGTAGGAGTAGGTGGATCAGTATGCTGAGTAGACTAAGCTTGAGTGTGCCTGCTGACATCAATATTAGTCTCTGTATGCTCATCTCTATCATCTGGAATGCCTGTAATAGACTCAAAGAGTGACTCAGTAATCTCAGTATCTACTGGCACATCTGTAGCTGGAGGATCAGTAGAAGGGGGAATCTCTGGAATCGGATCAGCAGGTGGAACATCAGAGCTACCTACTCCAGGCTGATCTCCATCACTGTCACTGTAGCCGCTGGAGTCATCATCATCATCATCATCAGAATGTGGAGGAGGCACTGTCGGATCTATAGTCCCTGGTGGCAATGCCAATCTCAGTAAGTGAGGATCTGTCGGAATCCTACATCGACAGTAGCTGAGAGAGCTCCAATGCACATGTCTGTGTGGATCTACAGACCATGTAGCTCCTGTCGTACACCAGCAATCTCTGTCTGGACCTCTGAAATGTGATCAGTCACTCTCTGCTCAAAGTTCGATGTGCTCGCGGTAGTCCTCTGTGGTGTAGCAGTAGCAGAAGGTGCTGGAGCTGATGAGGGTGGTGGCGTGAATGGCTCAGGCTCCGCATTCTCTGACTCTGGTGCTGGACGAGGAGGTGTACCATGATCAGTAGGCTCTGAAGGCCCTGCCTCAGCTGCTCGAATCTCCTCCTCCTCATCTGGCTCATGGCCAGACTCCCGTCGCACCCAACAATCACCAATCAGTCGAAATCCCATCCTATGCAGGGATTTCTCTCCGTATGTGTCAGTATGCTGCCACTGACTGAAGGGTATACCATCAAATAATACTCCATATTCCCTGAATAACTGTGTCAGCCCCATGCCATATGGCTGAACTAGTCTCCTATGAGATGCTGCCTCTCCCATCTGCTGAAGCATGATCCTAAGAAGGTTGATGGGAGTCCGCTGTCTCAGGGACACCATGGTGCGGGCACCAGACTCAGAAGAAGACTTCAGGGCTCCATCTAGATCTCTGATTGACCTTGCCCGATGAATTAGTATTTTCTGGTTTGTAATAAGGGTTGACTTGATCAACTCAATTTTTAGCTTGAGTCTGTATTTCCCTGCACTTTAATTGGTGCGGGCTCCAGACTCAGAAGAAGACTTCAGAGCTCCATCTGGATCTCTGATTAACCTTGCCCGAAGAATTAGGGTTTTTGGTTTGTAATAAGAGTTGACTAGATCAACTCAATTTAGCTTGAATCTACATTACCTGCATTTTATTTTGTTGAGTCATGTTGACTCAGTAGTGGACTAGGGTTTCAACCTGGGATGTTACATTTTCTCCCAAGACCAGGCAAGTGGACACCACACTCCCAGCCACACTCCCAGTCCAAGGGGTGCCATATCTACATCCAGCAGCCTTTGGTCCCCACTCCACAGATGGCAACTTCCTTCTCTCATGCGCCAGATAAAGAGAAGTCCACCAAGAGACCACAAATCAAGGGGGGCGGCCAAGACTTTCCCAAGAAACCCAAAGCAAAGAAGGGAAGAAATTCTCTTGGAAGAGAACTTCAAGGGGGCGCCCACTACCTGCCAAAGACATCCAAAACAAAGATGGGAAGGACCTTGACTTAGGGAGGAAGAAAAGGAGGAGTCCAAAAGAGTTGATCCATGGAAGGGAAGAAATTTTTCTTGGAGATCCAAGCAATGTGGTGCCATCTACCTGCCTTTTATAACCCAAATCCAATTTTTTGGTACCTTGGCCGACCATATGTGTATGATTTACCCTAATTTGTAGATCCCCTCCTTTAGTCCCACATGGGAAGATGTGAAACCCTCCTCCCTTGTAAAGCCTTATAAATTAAACCCCTCTTGTAAGTTTACACGAATCAGATGAATGAAACCAACTTTTTTTTGTGAGCAAACTCTGTGTTTTCTCTCTTCCGCACCTGCATCCAGGTGTTGAGCTCCGTGAGGGAGTAAATCCGGGTTCCCCAGGAACCTTGAGGAGGTGTGAGATCTCCAAACCCCAAACGCTAGGTTAGCCACTTCACTCCCAAACCCTAGCCGCCCATCATCCTTCTCTTTCCACCAAGCCCTAGCATATCCCACCTCTCACGGCCATCCTCTTCAAGTCAAGGCCGACCCCAGCATCCGGGTCCTGTCCGGATACTTCAGATCCAGAGCAATTCCCAGAGGGAGTCGAATCAGCCTTCAAGAGAATCCAGATCTCAGCGATATCAGCCTTCAAGTTCTTCGAACTGGTAAATATTTCCCTAAGTCTCTGAATCCATCACTTGTTTTTCTTCTTCCCAGATCTTGAGTTCAGGAGAAGCCGACCCAGCCACGAGGCCAGTATTGGAGGATCCATTGCGAAGATAGTCGAATCCGAGGATCCAACAATCTGCTCGAGAGAGTTCTTCCACCCAAATTCTGTGAAGATCACTGTCTAGTTGGTAAACCATCTCTTCTCTTTATTTCTGTCCTGTTGAAAGTTCAGAGCGAAACCCTAGGTCTGGGAATTTCTCAACCCCCAGCGATCCGTTACTTCTGAACTACTCTGATAATTTAGTTTCTTCTAGACTGTGCTTTCAATCCTCACCTAGTTTTTTTCAACGTAGTTTAGCTTTACTTTGAGTCGAAGCCAATTTCTGAAATATATAAAAAAAAAAAAAGAATTAATCTTAATTTTACTTCCGCATACGCTTCTTTGTTCTTTGTTCTGCATCATTTTTGGTATCAGAGCTTTCATCCTGCATCATTTTTGGTATCAGAGCCCTGTCTAGGGTTTCTGTTTGATTGCTTGTTTGAGTCCCTCTCTTTTTACTTTGTCTGCTCGAAGTAGACTCCCCAGGACGTCTGGTCCTAGGAACGAAGCGAGGTGCAAACCTCCTCTTCCCATTCCACGGGGTGTTCCTAGGGCGTGTAGGGGATCCGTTGGGTTACAACTTCGTAGCAGAAATTGTAAACGGGGAAGTGCTCTATTTTTAGTACGTAATTGCCCTGTTGCAGGAATTATCTCTCACTGCAGGTAACTCCAAATTCGATGATTTTTGTTTTGCTGAAACCAATATAATTGAAAATATTTTTCATAATTCTCCTGTGATTTATTGGTTTCCATGGGATTTCTGAGAATTAAATTACTGCAACTCTATTTTTGTGTTCTGCATTCCAATTATTTTTGAGTGTTCATCTCTTAATTCATCTTAAGGGCATTTGAGCATCTAAGATAAGGGGAGGAGTTGATAACCTCTCCTTAGCCCAAAACCACCACCCACTCATTCGAACCTAAGCCTTTAATCTAAAATTTGATTAGACCTAATTTGCCCTAGTGGGCTAGGGATATCAACAAGTCTGGTCAAGGCTAGTGTTGAGTCAGTTTGTCTGGTTACTCTGTGTGTGCTTTGTACTCAGTGTCTAGAACGGTGGTTCAGGGATTCCATCCCGAAGGGATTGTGTGCTGGTCCGCCTACCTGGCCAATCTCTGATTGGTGTTTAGGATTGGCATCTAGGGACCTAACACTCCCCTTACACCTGCCTGGCTGAGTCCTGAGTTACTACAGGCTAGCTTGCCACTCTGATTGGGCATCTAGTTTGGGCTTTAGGTTTAGTTAGCCAGTAGTCGCTTTAGTCTAGTCACATTCTGTGTGCTTGCTTGCATCATCATGTCTACCCGGAATGGAGTACCCTACCAACCTAGTCAAACCCAACCAGATTTAGAGGCCATGGTTAGAAATCTTACCGAAAGTATGACCAAATTGAGTCAGGACATGAATGAGGGTTTTTCCCAATTTAGGGATCGAATCCAAGTACTTGAGAAACGTAGACATCAAAATTGGATCCCTGATCCAAAATTTAATAGGCCCCAACCTCATCCATGCCAGGAGCCTAGGAGGACCTTATACCATGATCCCGAGCATAACCTTAGGAAGCCTAACCATGATATCTATAGTGTGGATTGTGTCTATGAGAGGTCCTTACAATATTCTAGACCAGTCACTCAACAACCCAAGTCTTCTAGATCAAACCATTTAGATCCACACCCATGCCCAAGTAAGGTCTCTACTAGCTTGAAACCCAGTGTGACCCAGGTTTCTATATCGCAAGAATGTTTGTTTTGTGGAGAAAGATGCCATAAATCTAGTCAGTGCCCATGCATAGGACTGGCTTGTGCACAGCTAAGTGGTAAGAATCCTAAGGATGACATTAATGAGGGAGAACCCAAGCCTACCAATGAGGAAGAATGGTTAGGTATGACAAGCCTAGAATCAGTTGACCTGATTACCACTGACCCGAAACCCATTGAAGATGGCATCGAGGAAGTATATGATGCTGGCTTGAGTCTAGTTGATGAATATGAGGGGAAAGAACTTGAAGAATGTGACATTGATATTATTGGTTCCTTACCTGAGGAGACCTTGGAAAACAACCAACTGGTAGGACCTAGTTCAGAAATTCAAGAGATTTGTGAGAACCAGGTTCCTTTAGTCAAATACCTCCAGGAAGAACTCATAGTGTTAGCTCGAGCTATTAGTTCGTACCCTCTAATGACAGTCATTCCCCAAGTACCAATAGAAGATCTTTGCACTGAACTGTTTAAGTTTGCCCACCCTATGGTAGATCCTCTCCTTAGGATGACTGAATCAAGCCTCTTACAATTGGACCTTGTCCCATGCTCAGCCACTAAGGTCTCTCCCGTAACCTCAGTTGGTCATCCTTTTCTTGAGCGGATTGATTCACCCAGTCCTGTAGAAGTCCTCCTTATGACCCCAGATCCCTTCCTTCGCAAGACTGACCTACCCTTCTATAGAGTTTACCTTTCCTCACCCATAGGTCAAATTTCAAGTCTTGAGGTCATCATCCATAGGCCCTTCCATGAATCATTCTCTAATCCATTTCTTGAAAAAGTGGATCATTATTTGCTTAGAGAACAAACCTTAACTATTGCAATCACATGTCCTAGGCTACTCCCAGAACCATCTCTTGACCCATTCCTGGGAGTAGCAAACTTTTCCTTTCGTAAGGATGACCAGTTGACATTCATAGATCACCATTCAAACCTTCAGGTCACCACCTTTAGCCAGCAGGTAATTCGAGACTCCACCTCATATTTCCTCCCTTTCTCTAGGACTTCCAATGCTTCTTACACCATCCAAGTATACTTTGTCAAAGTCTTTAGAGTGAATCACATGTCAGAATCTATTGGGTTTGCCACCTACTTCTGGAAGACCTTATGGCACCTACTAGGCACCCATGATAAGTTTTCATGCTCTGCATGCCATCCTCCGACCCAAGGTCAAACCCAGAGAGCCATAGTTTGTTAGGTTTAGACCTAGGGTTCCTTTGAATAAAAGTCCATTCTTTAGGAATGCATCGTCAGGCGAGTTTAGGACATTGTCTTAGATTTTGATTGAGTGAGAATACCAGGAATTGGGATTTGTATTTACCCAGGGCTAAATTTGCATATAATGACTCGGTCAATAGGTCTACGGGTAAAAGTCCATTTGAAATTGTGCATGGTTACAAACCCCACACACCTCTTGACCTAGCTCCTTTACCAGTCCACACACGGGTCTCCGAGTCTGCCGAAGTTTTTGCACAGCATATAAAAGACTTGCATAAAGAAATTCAAGCCAAAATAAATTTAAGTAACGAAACTTATAAGAAATTGACTGATTCTCAAAGGCGAGTCAAAACTTTTGACGAAGGAGACTATGTAATGATTAGGTTAAGGCCTGAACGGTTTCCTCCTGGAACCGTTAGAAAGTTACATGCTAGGGGAGCTGGCCCATTTAGAGTGGTAAAGAGAGTAGGATCCAATGCCTATGTGCTCGAGTTGCCTCCAAAACTAGGCATTAGCTCCACTTTCAACATTACAGACCTAGTAGAGTATAGGGAGCCAGCTGTGATTCCTAGTGAGGCTTTTGAACCTAATCCTGCTCTTGAGAGTGAACCTGACCCTGTGTGTCCACCAACAAATTGGCCTGTGAGGAAAGAGCAGATTGAAAAGATCCTGGATGATCAGGTTATCTCTACTCGTAATCGAGGATACCAAAGATACCTGGTCCGCTGGCTAGGAAGGCCAGATTCTGATGACTCTTGGATCTCCCGAGAAGAGTTACAAGAGCTGGAGCCAGACCTCTTGGAGAGATACCAGAGCCAACTTGATCCATACTCGACAGGGTCGAGTTCCTCCCATCCTGGGAGAATTGGTGCGGGCACCAGACTCAGAAGAAGACTTCAGAGCTCCATCTGGATCTCTGATTAACCTTGCCCGAAGAATTAGGGTTTTTGGTTTGTAATAAGAGTTGACTAGATCAACTCAATTTAGCTTGAGTCTACATTACCTGCATTTTATTTTGTTGAGTCATGTTGACTCAGTAGTGGACTAGGGTTTCAACCTGGGATGTTACATTTTCTCCCAAGACCAGGCAAGTGGACACCACACTCCCGGCCACACTCCCAGTCCAAGGGGCGCCATATCTACATCCAGCAGCCTTTGGTCCCCACTCCACAGATGGCAACTTCCTTCTCTCATGCGCCAGATAAAGAGAAGTCTACCAAGAGACCACAAATCAAGGGGGGCGGCCAAGACTTTCCCAAGAAACCCAAAGCAAAGAAGGGAAGAAATTCTCTTGGAAGAGAACTTCAAGGGGGCGCCCACTACCTGCCAAAGACATCCAAAACAAAGATGGGAAGGACCTTGACTTAGGGAGGAATTAAAGGAGGAGTCCAAAAGAGTTGATCCATGGAAGGGAAGAAATTTTTCTTGAAGATCCAAGCAAGGTGGCGCCATCTACCTGCCTTTTATAACCCAAATCCAATTTTTTGGTACCTTGGCCGACCATATGTGTATGATTTACCCTAATTTGTAGATCCCCTCTTTTAGTCCCACATGGGAAGATGTGAAACCCTCCTCCCTTGTAAAGCCTTATAAATTAAACCCCTCTTGTAAGTTTACACGAATCAGATGAATGAAACCAACTTTTTTTTATGAGCAAACTCTGTGTTTTCTCTCTTCCGCACCTGCATCCAGGTGTTGAGCTCCGTGAGGGAGTAAATCCAGGTTCCCCAGGAACCTTGAGGAGGTGTGAGATCTCCAAACCCCAAACGCTAGGTTAGCCACTTCACTCCCAAACCCTAGCCGCCCATCATCCTTCTCTTTCCACCAAGCCCTAGCATATCCCACCTCTCACGGCCATCCTCTTCAAGTCAAGGCTGACCCCAGCATCCGGGTCCAGTCCGGATACTTCAGATCCAGAGCATTTCCCATAGGGAGTCGAATTAGCCTTCAAGAGAATCCGGATCTCAACGACATCAGCCTTCAAGTTCTTCGAATCGGTAAATATTTTCCTGAGTCTCTGAATCCATCACTTGTTTTTCTTCTTCCCAGATCTTGAGTTCAGGAGAAGCCGACCCAGCCACGAGGCCAGTATTGGAGGATCCATTGCGAAGATAGTCGAATCCGAGGATCCAACAATCTGCTCGAGAGAGTTCTTCCACCCAAATTCTGTGAAGATCACTGTTTGGTTGGTAAACCATCTCTTCTCTTTATTTCTGTTCTGTTGAAAGTTCAGAGCGAAACCCTAGGTCTGGGAGTTTCTCAACCCCCAGCGATCCGTTACTTCTGAACTACTCTGATAATTTAGTTTCTTCTAGACTGTGCTTTCAATCCTTACCTAGTTTCCTTCAACGTAGTTTAGCTTTACTTTGAGTCGAAGCCAATTTCTGAAATATATATAAAAAAAAAAAGAATTAATCTTAATTTTACTTCCGCATACGCTTCTTTGTTCTTTTTTCAGCATCATTTTTGGTATCAGAGCTTTCATCCTGCATCATTAATTTTGTTGAGTCATGTTGACTTAGTAGTGGTCTAGGACTTCTCCAGGGTGTCACATTTTCTCCCAAGGCCAAGCAAGTGGGCGCCACACTCTCAGCCACACGCCTGAGTCCAGGGGGCGCCACATCTCCATCCAGTATGCTCTGGTCCCCACACCACAAGATAGCAGGTCCCTTCTCTCATGCGCCACTTGAGGAGAAAATAATCTGGGATCCACAATTCAAGGGGGCGGCCCAAAACATTCCATAAGTGCCAAGCTATGTAAAGAAAGAAGCTCTTCTTGGGAAGCACTTCAAGGGGGTGCCCAATCCATGCCAAAAAAACCCAAAGCAAAGATGGGAAGATCCATGACTTAGGGAGAAAGAAAAGGAGGTGTCCAAAAGAGTTGAGCCATGGAAGGAAAGAAATTTTCTCTTGAAGAACAAGGTTAGGAGGTGCCACCTACTTACCTTTTGAAGCCACCAATCAGCATTTTTGGAAACTCTTGGCTGGTCATATGTGTGGGAATTGATCCTACAAACCTAATTTGAAGATCCACCCTATTAGTCCCACATGGGAAGATGTAAAACCCTGCTCTCTTGTAAAGTCCTATAAATTAAACCCCTCTTGTAAATTTTAAAGTTAACTGATGAATAAATTCAAATTTTGTGTGAGCAACTTTATGTTTCTCTCTTCCGCACTTGCATCCAGGTGTTGAGCTCCGCGAAGGAGAAAATCCGGGTTCCTTAGGAATCTTGAGGAGGTGTGAGATCTCCAACCCCTAAACCCTAGGTTAGCCACTTCAACTCCAAACCCCTAGCCGCCCATCATCCACTTCAATCCACCAAACCCTAGCCTATCCCACCTCTCACGGCCACTCTCTCCAAGTAGAGGCCGACCACCAGCATCCAGGTCCAGTTCAGCTACTTCGAAGACAGAGCAAATCCCAGAGGAAGTCAGATCAGCATTCCAGGAGAATCAGGATTTCAGCAACATCAGCTTTCAAGTTCTACTATCTGGTAAATCTTTCCTTGAGTATCTGGTTCCATAACTTGTTCTTCTTCTTTCCCAGATCTTGAGTTCAGAAGAAGCCAACTCTGCCAAAGGGCCAGTATTGGAGGATCCATTGCGAAGATATCTGAATCCGGGGATCCAACAATCTGCTCAAGAGAGTCCTTCCACTAAACTCTATGAAGATCACTGCCTGGTCTGTAACCCTTCTCTTCTCTATACTTCTGTCCTGTTGAAAGTTTAGAGCAAAACCCTAGGTCTGGAAGTTTCTCAACCCCCAGCGATCCTTTACTTCTGAACTACTCTAATAACCTAGTTTCTTTAAATTGTGCTATCAATTATTACATAGTTTCTTTCAATTTAGTTTAACTTTCTTTTGAGTCAAAGCCGACTTAAAAATATAAAAAAAAAGGAATTATTAGTCTTAATTTACTTTCGTATCGCATCATCTCTTCTTTCGTCCTGCATCAATTTGGTATCAGAGCTTTCGCTCTGCATCATTTTTGGTATCAGAGCCTTGTCTAGGGTTTTTGTTTTTGCTTGCTTGTTTTGAGTCTCTCTCTTTTTACTTTGTCTGCTCGAAGTAGACTCCCCAGGATGTCCGGTCCTATGAACGAAGCGAGGTGCGAACCTCCTCTTCCCATTCCACGGGGTGTTCCTAGGGCGTGTAGGGGATCCGTTGGTTTACAACTTCGTAGCAGGAATTGTAAACGGGGGAAGCACTCTATTTTCAGTCTGTAACTACCCTGTTATAGGAATTGTTTGTCATTGCAGGTAACTCCAAATTATGTGATTTTATTTTGTTGGAACCAAAATAATTGAAACTATTTTATATAAATTTTCTATGATTTATTGGTTTTCGTGAAATTTCTGAGAGTTAAATTACTGCAACTCTGTTTCTGTGTTTCTACAATTCAATTATTTTGAGTGATCATCTCCTAATTCATCTTAAGGGCATTTGAGCATCTAAGATAAGGGGAGGAGTTGATAAACTCTCCTTAGTCCAAAACCACCACCCACTCATTCGATCCTAAGCCTAATTTTAAAATTTATTAGACTTAATTTGCCCTAGTGGGCTAGGGACATCAACAAGTCGGGTCAAGGCTAGTGTTGAGTCAGTTTGTCTAGTTACTTTGTGTATGCTTTGTACTCAGTGTCTAGAACGGTGGTTCAGGGATTCTATCCCGAAGGGCTTGTGTGCTGGTCCGCCTACCTGGCCAATCACTGATTGGTGTCTAGGATTGGCATCTAGGGACCTAACACTCCCCTTACACCTGCCTGGCTGAGTTCTGAGTTACTACAGGCTAGCTTGCCACTCTGATTGGGCATCTAGTTTGGGCTCTAGGTCTAGTTAGCCCGTAGTCATTTTAGTTGAGTCTCATTTTGTGTGTTTGCTTGCATCATCATGTATACCCGGAATGGAGTACCTACCAACCTGGTCAAACCCAACCTGATTTAGAGGCAATTGTTAGAGCTCTTACTGAAAGTATGAACAAATTGAGTCAGGATATGACTGCTACTGTTACCCAGTGTAAAGAACAAGTCCATGAGAATTTTACCCAGCTTAGGGATCGAGTCCAAGTACTTGAGAAACGTAGACATTAAAATTGGACCCCTGATCCAAAATTTAATAGGCCCCAACCTCAACCATGCCAGGAGCCTAGGAGGACCTTATACCATGATCCTGAGAATAACCATATGAAGCCTAACCATGATATCTATAGTGTGGATCGTGTCTATGAGAGGTCCTTACAATATTCTAGACCAGTCACTCAACAACCCAAGTCTTCTAGATCAAACCATTTAGATCAACACCCATGCCCAAGTAAGGTCTCTACTAGCTTTAAACCCAATGTGACCCAGGTTCCTATATCGCAAGAATGTTTGTTTTGTGGAGAAAGAGGCCATAAATCTAGTCAGTGCCCATGCATAGGACTGGCTTGTGCACAGCTAAGTGGTAAGAATCCTAAGGATGACATTAATGAGGGAGAACCTAAGCCTACCAATGAGGAAGAAAGGTTAGGTATGACAAGCCTAGAATCAGTTGACCCGATTAACACTGACCCGAAACCCATTGAAGATGGCATCGAGGAAGTATATGATGCTGGCTTGAGTCTAGTTGATGAATATGAGGGGGAAGAACTTGAAGACTGTGACATCGATACTATTGGTTCCTTACCTGAGGAGACCTTGGAGAGCAACCAAGTGGTAGGACCTAGTTAAGAAATTCAAGAGACTTGTGAGAACCAGGTTCCTTTAGTCAAATACCCCCAGGAAGAACTCATAGTGTTAGCCCGAGCTATCAGTTCGTACCCTCTAATAAAAGTCATTTCCCAAGTACGAATTAAAGATCTTTGCACTGAACTGTTTAAGTTTGCCCACCCTATGGTAGATCCTCTCCTTAGGATGACTGAATCAAGCCTCTTACAATTGGACCTTGTCCCATGCCCAGCCACTAAGGTCTCTCCCATAATCTCAGTTGAACATCCTTGTCTTGAGCGGATTGATTCACCCAGTCTTGTAGAAGTCCTCCTTATGGCCCCAGACCCCTTCCTTCGCATGACTGACCTACCCTTCTATAGAGTATACCTTTCTGCACCCATAGGTCAAATTTTAAGTCTTGAGGTCATCATCCATAGGCCCTCCCATGAATCATTCTCTAATCCAGTTCTTGAGAAAGTGGATCATTATTTGCTTAGAGAACAAACCTTAACTATTGCAATCACATGTCCTAGGCTACTTCCTGAACCATCTCTTGATCCATTCCTGGGAGCAGCAAACTTTTCCTTTCGAAAGGATGACCAGTTGACACTCATAGATCAGCATTCAAACCTTCAGGTCACCACCTTTAGTCAGCAGGTAATTCGTGACTCCGCCTCATATTTCCTCCCTTTCTCTAGGACTTCCAATGCTTCTTACACCATCCAAGTATACTTTGTCGAAGTCTTTAGAGTGAACCACATGTCAGAACCTATTAGGTTTGCCACGTACTTCTGGAAGACCTTATGGCACCTACTAGGCACCCATGATAAGTTTTCATGCTCTGCATGCCATCCTCCGACCCAAGGTCAAACCTAGAGAGCCGTAGTTTGTTAGGTTTAGACCTAGGGTTCCTTTGAATAAAGTCCATTCTTTAGGAATGCATCGTCAGTCGAGTTTAGGACATTGACTCAGATTTTGGTTGAGTGAGAATACCAAGAATTGAGATTTATATTTTGTTCAGGGCTGAAATTGCATTCAATGTTTCGATCAATAGGTCTATAAGCTAGAGTCCCTTTGAAATTGTTCATGGATACAAGCCTCACACACCACTTGATCTGATTTCACTATTAGCCCACACATACAAGTCTCTTGATGCACTTGCATAGCATGTAAAGGACTTGCATAAAGAAATTCATGCCAAAATAACTTTAATGAAACTTATAAGAAGTTGGCTGATTCTTAAAGGCGAGTCAAAACTTTTATTGAGGGAGATTGTGCAATGATTAGGTTAAGGCCTGAATGGTTCCCTCCTGGAACCGTTAGAAAGTTACATGCTAGAGGAGCTGGTCCATTTAGAGTGGTGAAGAGAGTAGGATCCAATGCCTATATGCTCGAGTTGCCTCCAGAACTAGGCATTAGCTCCACTTTCAACATTACAGACCTAGTAGAGTATAGAGAGCCAGCTATGATTCCCAGTGAGCCTTTTGAGCCTAATCCTGCTCTTGAGAGTGAACCCAACCCTGTGTGTCCACCAACAACTAGCCTGTGAGGAAAGAGCAGATTAAAAAGATCCTGGATGATCAGGTTATCTATACTCGTAATCGAGGATACCAAAGATATCTGGTCTGCTAGCAAGGAAGGCCAGATTCTGATGACTCTTGGATCTCCCGAGAAGAATTACAAGAATTGAACCCAGACCTCTTGGAGAGATACCAGAGCCAACTTGATCCGTACTCAACAGGGTCGAGTTCCTCCCACCCCGGGAGAATTGGTGCGGGCACCAAACTCAGAAGAAGACTTCAGGGCTCCATCTGGATCTCTGATTGACCTTGCCCAAAGAATTAAGGTTTTCTGGTTTGTAATAAGGGTTGACTTGATCAACTCAATTTTTAGCTTGAGTCTGTATTTCCATGTAATTTAATTTTGTTGAGTCATGTTGACTCAGTAGTGGTCTAGGACTTCTCCAGGGTGTCACATTTTCTCCCAAGGCCAAGCAAGTGGGTGCCACACTCCCAGCCACACGCCTGAGTCCAGGGGGTGCCACATCTCCATCCAGTATGCTCTGGTCCCCACACCACAAGATAGCAGGTCCCTTCTCTCATGCGCCACTTGAGGAGAAAATAATCTGGGATCCACAATTCAAGGGGGCGGACTAAAACATTCCATAAGTGCCAAGCTATGTAAAGAAAGAAGCTCTTCTTGGGGAGCAATTCAAGGGGGCGCCCAATCCATGCCAAAAATGCCCAAAGCAAAGATGGGAAGATCCATGACTTAGGGAGAAAGAAAAGGAGGTGTCCAAAAGAGTTGAGCCATGGAAGGAAAGAAATTTTCTCTTAAAGAACAAGGTTAGGAGGCACCACCTACTTACCTTTTGAAGCCACCAATCAGCACTTTTGGAAACTCTTGGCTGGCCATATGTGTGGGAATTGATCCTACAAACCTAATTTGAAGATCCACCCTATTAGTCCCACATGGGAAGATGTAAAACCCTGCTCTCTTGTAAAGTCCTATAAATTAAACCCCTCTTGTAATTTTTAAAGTTAACTGATGAATGAATTCAAATTTTGTGTGAGCAACTTTATGTTTCTCTCTTCCGCACTTGCATCCAGGTGTTGAGCTCCGCGAGGGAGTAAATCCGGGTTCCTTAGGAACCTTGAGGAGGTGTGAGATCTCCAACCCCTAAACCCTAGGTTAGCCACTTCAACTCCAAACCCCTAGCCGCCCATCATCCACTTCAATCCACCAAACCCTAGCCTATCCCACCTCTCACGGCCACTCTCTCCAAGTAGAGGCCGACCACCAGCATCCAGGTCCAGTTCGGCTACTTTGAAGACAGAGCAAATCCCAGAGGAAGTCAGATTAGCATTCCAGGAGAATCAGGATTTCAGCAACATCAGCTTTCAAGTTCTACTATCTGGTAAATCCTTCCTTGAGTATCTGGTTCCATAACTTGTTCTTCTTCTTTCCCAGATCTTGAGTTCAGAAGAAGCCAACTCTGCCAAAGGGCCAGTATTGGAGGATCCATTACGAAGATATCTGAATCCGGAGATCCAACAATCTGCTCAAGAGAGTTTTTCCACTAAACTCTATGAAGATCACTGCCTGGTCTATAACCCTTCTCTTCTCTTTACTTCTGTCCTGTTGAAAGTTTAGAGCGAAACCCTAGTTCTGGGAGTTTCTCAACCCCCAGCGATCCTTTACTTCTGAACTACTCTGATAACCTAGTGTCTTTAAATTATGCTTTCAATTATTACATAGTTTCTTTCAATTTAGTTTAACTTTCTTTTGAGTCAAAGCCGACTTCTGAAAATATATATAAAAAAAAGAATTAGATTTAATTTACTTCCGTATCACATCATGTCTTCTTTCGTCCTGCATCAATTTTGGTATCAGAGCTTTTGCTCTACATCACACCATCAACACTAGCTCGCGCTCAGTAATAAAGTCGAACCTCCCACTCTTTGGAATCAAGATGTGGGCGATGATATGATGCAGCACTCTCATCTCCAATGATAGCTGGTTAGTGGCTACTCTGGAAATGCCACTAACATCCTCATGCTCTAAGATACATCTGAAGGCGCGCTCTCGGTCGCTGATAGTAGTGCGGCTGTGCCATGAAGTGGAATGCTCCAAACATGACTGATGACCTCCGGTGTCACTGGAATCTCGATCCCACGAACACTAGCAGACCATCCAATGCCATCAGTGGCCATGGATGCATAGAACTCCCTGATGAGGTCTGGGTAGAATCTCTCAGTCATCGTGCAGAAGTGAACCATACCTGCATCTCTCAGTACATCTCCTATAAAAAAGTGATGCTGATCCCAGAAGGGTATATCCACACGTCTCCCGCTCGTAATGCTTTTCTGTACTAAGCTGGCTGGCACTATTGTAGGTTCCTCTAGGGATGGCTCACGCTCATGTCTGGCCTTTCTTCGTCACTCAGTACTACCTTGGCCTTGTTCCATTTTCCTTTTCCTTACAGCCAACTGCTTCCTTGGACCCATATGGATGGAAGAGGGTAATTTAGGGAGAAGTAGGATAATGCAGTGCTAAGAAAAAGAAGAACCAAGAATTTGGAGAGGAGAAAAGGAATTCACGGTTGAGCAAATGAAGGAACCGTGAAAAGGTAAGTGAGGGTTTGTGAAATTGAAAAAAAGAGAGCAAATAGAGGAAATGCACGAAATGGAGGGAAGAAATGACTGTTTTCAATCGAATATCAATCGATAATTGAGGGTAAATAGAGGCAAAAACCTACGGTTGCCCAAAAACGAGAAACACAGTAAAAACTGGTTCGGTCCAAGAGAAACCGTGAGGGGAGGAGAAGATTACCCAAAAAGAGGAGGGAGAGGGATGGAAATCCACTATTCAAAGCTTAGGAACGTTGGAGGGGGACCACACGAAGGAGAAAAAGAAAAGAAATGGAGGAAATAGTGCTCGCAGACGGGTTTTAAAAGAAGGTTTTCCGACCAAGTGTCGACCTCTAAAAAATTTCAGGGGTCGACCCCAAGTGTCGACCTCCGAAATTTTAAGTGTCGACCTCCGAAAATAAACTAGTCAAAATAAAATTTGGTAAAATAAAAAAAAATTGATAAAACTTAAAATGAATTCTTAGAGAATCTTTAAATATATTTGAGAATTTATAAATCATTTTTGAGGAATTTTGAAGAAAATTGAAGAGTTTCAAGCAAAAGGGTCAATGACTCCCAATTCTCTTCTGATCATGCAAAATCTATCTTCATTCAATGGTTTTGTGAATATATCAGCCAATTGATAATTAGTACAAATAAATTCTAACAACACATTAGAGTTTTGAACGTGATCTCTTATGAAGTGATGTCTTATTTCAATATGTTTGCTTATTGAATGTTGTACAGGATTTTTCGTTAAATTGATTGCACTAGTATTATCACATCTTATGTGTATCTTAGTTAGTTTGATGCCAAAGTCCTCGAGTTGTTGTTTGATCCATAGAATCTGAGCACAATAGCTTCTGGCTGCTATATATTCGGCTTCCGCCATAGATAGAGCAACCGAATTCTGTTTCTTGCTGCTCCAAGAAATCAAATTAACTCATAGGAATTGACAAGTTCCACTAGTACTTTTACGATCAAGTTTACATCCAGGAAAATCAGCATAAGAATAAGCAATCAATTCGTATGATGACTCTCTAGAGTACCAAAGACCAATATCAATTGACCCAGATAAGTACAGCCTAAAAATACAGCCTGAAAATGTTTGCCTCTGTTTTTTTTAGCAAGACAAGTTTGGAAGTTTTAGGATTTTGTTTAGCATTTTTTGCATATCTTTTAATTTTAGTATGTTTCCTGCATATTAAACCATAATTTGCAAGTTTTCTTTTATTTAAAAAAATATCAAAAAAAAAAAAAACATATTCTCCAAAAATACCAAAAACTTCTAAACCCTAATTTGCATCATCATCTGCCTGCCATCATTGCATAATTTACTTTTAAGGGCACTCTTGCTATATCAGATGGGGGGAGGATTTGATCACCACTCAGCCCAAAATCACATCCTTTTCATTCGGTCTCAAGCCTTAACCTAAAATTAACTAGACTTAATTTGCCCTGGTGGGCTAGGGACTCCAACTGGTCGGGTCCGGGCTAAGTGTCAGATCATTGTGTCAAGCTAACCTGTGTGTGCTTTGTGCTCGGTGTCTAGAACGGTGGTTTAGAGATTCAATCCTGAAGGGCTTGTGTGCTGGTCTGCCTACCTGGCCAATCTCTGATTGGTGTCTAGGATTGGCAATCAGGGACCTAACACTCCCCTTACACCTACCTGGCTGAGTACATGGTTACTATAGGCTAGTTTGCCACCCTGATTGAGCATCTAGTTTTGGAGTCTAGGTCTAGTCAGCTATAGTCGGTTTGATCAAGTCTTGCATGAGCATTAGATCAGGAGTCCCATCTCATCCACCATCTCCCTGAACCCATGAATAAGCAGGAAGCTAGGATTCAAGCCCTTATAGATCAAATGGCCCAGATGGCTACCTAGATGACTACCTAGATGACCCTGTTAACTCAGTCTGGTATCCAAACCAACAACAGAATTGACCATCTTGCCAATAGGTTTGACCAGTTAGAAGGCCGTGTAGGGACCATACAAAGAACCCATGGGTCACAGTCTGAGCCAGATCTTGAGTCCCCTCAATCTAGGAGGACCCCAAACCCTGATCTATATCATGAGGTCGAACCTAAGATAGCCACTTATCCTGACCCGTACTACAATCCTCAACCTAGGAGGACCCCAAACCCTGATCCATACCGAGAGGTTGAACCTAGGAGAGCCCCTCAGCCTGACCCATACAATAATACTGAACCTAGAAGAACCCCTAACCATGACCCTTATTATGATACTGAACCTAGAAGAACCCCTTATCATGACTCTTATTATGATACTGAACCCAGGAGAACCTAATACTCTGACCCATATAGGGAGTCCAACCCTAGGAGAACCCAATATTCTGACCATATAGGGAGTCCAACCCTAGGAGAACCCAATATCCTGACCCATATAGGAAGCCCAACCTTAGGAGGACCCCATACCATGATCCATCCTTAGAACCTGACCATAGAGCTGACCCAAAATCCTATGACCCCAGATCCTATAATCCCATGACCCATAGATCTGCACCCTTGTCCTATGAGCCCAGAGAACCCATAACCCCTAAGTATCAGCCTAGTACTAGTCAGGCTTCCCTTAGTCAACTTGAACCCCATAGGATTAGTACCCCTAAATATGAACCCAGTAGTGAGCCACTACCCCTTAGGCAACCGAACCTACTAGGACTAGTGTCCATAATCAGAAACTAGGACCTAGCCAATTTTTCCCTAACCGACCTTCTCTAACCATTCCTGAGATTGACAAGGCTTACATTAACGCGGAAGTGTATGAAGCTGATGCGAGCCTAGTGGATGAGTATGAAGGAGAAGAGGAGACACCTTTAGTAGACCTAGAATTAGCTGACCAAGTAGATACCCAGGTAGAAACCAACCCAGAGCTAGTTGACCTTGACCACATCCAACCTAAAGCTATAATAGAAGAACAATTAGAGGAAGAGAACCTAGGTACTGCTATTAGAGCCTTACTTGAGGAAACCATAGACGAGAGCCAAATTATAGAGTCTAGTCCTAAAATACAAGAACATGAAGAATTTATTAAGGACCTGATCTCTTTGAATCAGTACCCTCAGGATGAGCCTCCTCCTATAGTTTCCATTAAGGACCTCTTCCCTGAGATTAATAACCCATCCTTCCATTATACAAACCCCATAGATATACCACAGCTCCGTAAGGTTAACCTCATTAGTCTAGGATTAGTCCCTGATGTCCCTTCTTTTATCTTACTTTATCCAACTAACCTTGAACATTTTTTCCTACCCTACCAGACTAATTTTGAATCCACTTTCTATTTTCTGCTCTTTCCAGACACCTCCAGCATTTCTACGATCATTAGATTGCATTTAGCTGAGATTAGCATACTGCATGCATTCATCACGCACGTTAGGTTTGCATCTTACTTCTGGCATACTATTTGGAATTTGCTAGGAGTTCACTGTAAATTTTCATGTGCATGTCAAGCTAGGATCAAATCTAGAGAACCTATAATCTGTTAGGTTTAGATCCAAAGAGTTCAATAAAACTTCCTTCGATAAGAATGTATAGTCGAGTCTGTTAGGTCCTTTGCATCATTTGTTAGGAGACTGCATGTGCCTAGCATGTTCACCACCCGCACTAATCTTAAAACAACTGGCTAATTCCCGAAGAAGGGTCAAAGAATTTGATGTAGTGGATTCTATCTTGGTTAGGCATAGGCCTAAAAGAAGCTTCATGCTCGCAGAGCCAGACCTTTTAAAGTATTATGAAGGTTGGATCAAATGCCTTTGTGTTAGAATTGCCTTTGGATTTGGGCATTAGTTCTACCTTCAATATTATAGACCTGGTTGAGTACATGGAATCGGCAGCGATACCTAGTGAGGTTTTTGGACCTATCCCCTCCTATTGTGAGTGACCATAACCCAGAGTATCCACTAACAAATTTGGCTTGAGAGAGGAGAGCGGATCGAGCGTATCCTAGACGATCAAGCCATCACGACCTAGGGCCGCGACTATCAACGCTTCCTGGTCCCATGGAAAGGCTGGCCAGAGTCGGACGATTCATGGGTTTCTCGAGAGGACTTGCAATGCCTCAACCTAGACCTTCTTGAGAGATATGTGAGCCAGTCTGATCTTCACTCGACAGGGTCGAGTTCCTCCCAACTTGGGAGAATTGGTGGGGACACCAAAGGCACCAGAATAAGATAGAGGCTTTTCAACCCTCTATGAATTGATCAATAATTTATGAGTCCATCTGTAATAAGGGCTTAGCCTATCTGAGTCCATTTTAGTTGTTATTTGAGTATTTTGAGTTTCAGTTCTGTACTAGTCAGCTCATGTTGAGCTAGTTCAGTCCAGTTTTAATCAGCTCATATCGAGCTAATTTTATTTTTTTGAGTCCTATTCAACCATATTGAAGACACAAGACCACATCGTACAAGTGAAGACCAAGTCCAACCAGATTGAAGACATGGAAGTATAGCCCAAGTCCAACCCAGCTTGAAGATTTGAAGACCCCAGGAGGAAAATTCAGAAAACCCTGATTCCTTGCAGATGCCCTCCAGATGCCCAGATTCCCTTCCAGATGACAAAATATATTCATACACCAAGGCATCCATGATTTTAGAGGTCCATCTGCATCCTAGCCCAAAGAAATCAAGCCCAGGCGCCAAGCCCAAGCCCCTAAAAAGCAAGATACCAGGGAATATTCCTGCTACTTGGCTACCAGGCCACCCCAGCTTCCAGAGGCCCAAATCCATGCGCCCGAGCCCCTTTGGGCTGGCCTCTTGCTGCTCCTAGAAGCCCAACACGCCCCCTAGGCATCCTTGGAGTGTTGGCCATGTCAAGAGAATTTTTAGGGACTTTTTCTACCTAATGTTTCCTTATTTTCTAGCTAGGATTTAAGAGGGAAAATGATTCTTATGTAAAGACTTATGTGCCCTTACTTGGAGCCCAAGGTTAAGGGTCTATTTAAAGGACCCTAGCTGCTTGTATGAAGGGAGATTTTGATATATGAAATAAACCTTGAGTTCTTATATTGTTTTGTGTGATTACCCTGCTGTGTGCATAAAGGGGTATGATAGTTCTTCTTCCCGGTGTTTGCAACCATCTTCCTGCCGCTAATCATCCTTTCAGCCCCTCCAAAACTTTCTTCTCTTTACTATTTTCCTTTATTTTCTTGATCTCCTTTGAGTTTTCTAACCCCTGACAGGTCGTTTGCAGGTCTCCGAGTTCATACGAATCCAACGACTCTAGCCAAGTCTCAATCAGACCACTGAGCAGAAAGCTGGGTATCCGTGGGTCTTTGGCTCTATTTTCCAAGCCGCATCCATTGAGGAACGAGAGATCCCTTAGCTGCAATCTTCACCGGGCACTTCAAACATTGTCAGGTACACCCCCTCTACCTCCAGTAATTATATTGTAGGAGAACTTGCCCTAATCGAGGCTTCTCAGCCCCGGCGATCCTTCTTTAGTACTTTTCTAGGTTCTAATCTGCATGCTTGGCTTCAAAAATTCATACAAAATTCCCTACAATTAATTTTGATCTGAAATTCAGGAATTAATCACCTAACCCCATATATAAAATATACAAAAAGAATTGCATGCATATTAGTCCCGCATCAACTTGACTTGCACTTGAATAAGCTTTAATTGCTTCAGTGGCTTCTTCAAAAGTTGCTTCAAGCTTCAGATCAGAGTTGGTGAAGACTTGAAGGTTGACTTGAATGCTCTTATGCTCTCTCTCTTTGGTTGGTGGGATATTCAATGTAGCTCTCAAAACTTTGAAGAGCTTTCAAAAACTTATTTATTGGATGTTCAAATCCTTTAAATATAAGGTCTTCCATCACTCCAAGGTAGTTATAGATGTTTTGACCATTGGGATGTGACTTATAGCCGTTGGAGCACTTTTTGGCATTCAAAAATAAATTCTGGAACTAGCCGTTGGATACCTGAAAGCGACGTTCGAGTCGGCTCAGATTCTTTCGAGTCAGTTTGGATCCTTCGAGTTGATAGGTCGAGTTGCCAAATCTTCAATGCAGTCGGCTCTTTGTCTTATAGACCAAAACATCACTCTGGATGAGTCGGCTCTTAATAGCTCGGGTCGGCTCGAACTTGTATCATTGAAGAACTTAAACTTGAGGAGTCGGCTCTTTTCAGCTTGGATCGGCTCTTCTTCTTAGGTTCGGAAAACCTCACTCTGGAAGAGTCGGCTCGATGCAGTTCGGGTCAGCTCGCTTTCTCATGTCTTCAAAATTAGGTTTGGCAGAGTCAACTCTTTCAGGTTCAGGTCGGCTCACCTGGCTGTTTCAGAAATCTTCAGAAATTGGACTGTGGAGGAGTCGGCTCGAACAAATTCCAGTCGACTCGAATTCATTGGAGTCAGCTCGATTATCTTCGAGTTCGCTCGGATTGCTGTATACTAGAATCCTTGCTACGTGCCAGTAGGTAGAGTCGACTCTTCAACATGTTGGGTCTGCTCGAGCATCTTCTTCAAGATTTTTATACTTGAACTCAAGGAAGAACTCTCACCAACACTCTTACAATTTTCAATCATACCAACTCAAAATAATTCTAAGGCGCACACACAGAGAAGTAACCCTTTTCACATGATTTTTTCTTAGCTTTTTCATTGGGTTCTTCTTTACAAAAACACATTACGACACAACTCAAACAAGAAACAAAGGTGTAGGAGTTGAAGTTTGAACAATTAACTCATCCTACAAAAACTTGTAAAACACTTGAAGAGTTGTTAGAAATAAATGTACATGCTCCAATGTTTGGTTATCATCAAAATTACTTATGGGATCAACAATCTCCCCTTTTTGATGATGACAAAACACTGGGTATGAAAAAGCAAGATAAACTTTACAATTACTTGTATAACTGTATTTGTAAGAATATATGAACAAGTAAAAAAAAAACTCAATTAGTGCCAAACTATGGAAGGAGAATTAGGGCAATGAGAGGTAGTCTCCCCTTTAATAAAATACTCCATGTTTTGACACACTTTCTATGCAATTTCATACTTCAAAGCTCAAAGGTTTCTAACCAGAAGTTTAAATATTCATAGCTTATTATGTATCAGAGTTTAAAGCATTTAAAACATTATCAGAGCTTCAACATTATCAGAGCTTGCAATCTTTATGAATCAGAGCAAATATACAATCATGAACATGTTTTATCCTTTTCATGCAATAACTTCACAACTTTCTCCCCCTTTTTGTCAATCAATCAAAAAGGTAGAGTAAGAGTTAAGCTCAGATTGAATGAGAAAGTATTTAAGATTTGTTTGAGATAATTTCACTTTCTCATATTCAACTTGAAATTCTAATTAAAATATCAGTCATTGGATCAGCCATTGTATGAACAATTGAACATAAACATTCATAAAACAATTTAAGAGACAAGAAGTGGATTTTCATTTCATTTGAAGGATGTTCAATACAAAGTACAAAACAAAAAGTAATACATTCAACTATCTATATCTACTTTGGGATGTGAAGGTTGACCAGGAATTTGAATGCCATGTGGTAGAGAAGTAATTGGGTCAACAAATTATGGGATATTGTGGGATCCTTGTGGTCTAAAGTGTGGAGCAGGTTGTCTTGGATGAGCAAATTGACCAAGAAAAGGTCTAGAAGAGGGAGGAGCACTTTGAGCAGCTTGGATATCTTCAATTTTAGTCATCATTTTCTATAAGAAGCTGTTCATAGATTTCAATTCGGCTTCTATTTTCTTTGTGCTTCTGGAAGCAGCTAAATCTTCCATTGATTCTTTTATTGTGCAACTTCCTTTTATAATGTAAGGATTTTTATGGCTTGTACATTAGCAAACGCTTCTGCTGAGCCTCTCAATCTTCCAAACTCACTTCTAATTATTCCAATGCCTCTGGTGTAATCTTCTTCCATTCTTTTACCTGCTTCTACTGATCCCATTATTACTCTTAAGTTGTCCATCTCAACTCTGTAAGCTTCAAGTACTAGTGTAACAGATTTCTCAATCTTTTCAGAACTTGAAGTAATCAGCTATAAAATTGGTTGCATATTTGTATCAGTTGCATGTACTATCATCTTTGAGGTTTCAAAAGAGTCAGTTTTGCTTTTTAGATAGTCTATCTATCCTTCAAACTGATTGAGTCTCTAATCAACTGAATTATGTAGTTCTTTAAACATAGTAGACATTGAAGAGTTAATTGTTTCAGTCACATTGTCTAACTATTGTGCAATGAAATTTTGTAACATTATGGTGTCCACAATAGGAGTAGCAGTGGCATGACTGTGAACCGGAGCATCAGTGGTGGCCTGTGTGTAGTTGGTGTGCTTGGTGGCATATCAGGCACTGGGACATCTGGAAATGATGCATCAAAGTCTATTTGGACTGGAGACCCTAGTTGTGGCTGTGACTCTGGAATTTGCATTGAAGTTCCTTCACCAGTCTCCATTTCACCTTGCTCTTGTATTTCTTCTGTTTCTTCAACTATTGGAGTATCTGACTTCTTTTTCCAAATTCCTTCAGATAATAAATAACCCATCCTTTGAAGAGTTTTGGCAGTATAGGTATCGGTATGTAAGAGGGTTTTGCTATCCTCTCCTGTCAAATCTATATTTACATTTTGAAAGAAAAGTGAGAGGACCATACCATAAGGTAAGCAAGCCTTAACCTTTCTTACTGCCTCCTTCATTTGACAAATCATAATAGCTGGCAAGTTAATCTTATCACCATTAATCAGAAGCTCCATGACGCAAACATCCCTTTCACTAACCCAATCAAAGTGGCTAGTTCTGGGTAAAAATATTCTACTGATAAAACTGTGAAGAACTCTCATTTCAATTGACAAAGTGCTGGCTTTGAGAATTCCTATTTCATCTACTTCAGTCCTTTCCAGTACTATCTGCAGAGCTTTAGTTCTGTCTTTTAGGACTAAGTACTCAGTGCCCTTAAAAGGCATTTCTAAAACATTTCCAAGAATTTCAGTAGAAATGATAATTCTTTTTCCCTTAACAGATGATTCAACAAAGTTCTCTCCAAACCTCAAATTTTCATAGAAGGTTCTGACTAGGTTTGGGTAGGTTTTGATGTCCAAGGAGCACATGGTTCTCCACCCTTGATTCTCAATGAAATCTCCAATGACAAAACCTATTTCCTTTAAGTATTCGAATAAAATCCTTCTTCCAATAGTAATAGGTCTCATACCTAAAGAGATTCGGTGGCTAAGAGAAAATGGGCTTGGCTCTTCATTAGACTGTGGTGGATTTTAAAAAGCACTGTCTTCTTGAAATTTTGTCCTTCTTTCTTGTGGAGCAGCTTCACTATCCCATCTTGATTTCTTTCCAACTACCCTCTTTGGTGCCATTGTGCAAAGATATTTAAATTTCGAAGTAGTTTTTAGAAGTTGAAAGTATTTGGAAGGTTTCTTGGTGGGAAAGAGAGTAGGGTTTAGGAATAGAAATATGAAAGAAAAACCCTATGGCTCGAACTAAAATGAGACGGCTCGACATCCGAGCCGGCTCAACCAATAGGTCATCTGCTCGAGTCGGCTCAAGTAGAGGGAGCACAAAAGAAATTTTTGGATTTCAATCAAAGCTCATTTAACAAAAAATTAGGATTAGGAGGTTACCTAGATAATTTATTTTTAAGATTATGGGAGTGTTTCTAAAGTGGGTCACATAATCTTAGTTCACTTCTAATCATCACAAATCTATCAAAATTCAAAGGTTTGGTAAAGATATCAGCAAGTTGGTTTTTAGTTGGCACGAATTCAAGTACTACATCATTATTCAATACATGATCTCTTATAAAATGGTGTCTAATTTCAATGTGCTTAGTTCGTGAATGCTGAACAGGATTTTTTGTCAAATTAATAGCACTTGTATTATCACATTTGATTGGAATTTTAAATTGTATAACACCAAAGTCTTCTAGTTATTGTTTAATCCATAACACTTGAGCACAACAACTTCCAGCAGCAACGTACTCAACCTCAGCAGTGGACAATGCTATGAAGTTTTGCTTTTTATAGTGCCATGAAATTAAATTCAATCCTAGAATTTGACATGTACCACTAGTGCTATTTCTATCAATTTTGCAACCAGCATAGTCAGCATCAGAAAAATCAATTAAATTCATAGATGATTCTTTAGAATACCAAAGACCTAAATTACTTGTACCTTTCAAATATTTGAAAATTTTTTTAACAGCAAGCATATGTGTTTCTTTAGGATTACATTGAAATCTAGCACATACACATACACTGTACAAGATATCAGGTCTACTGGCTGTCAAATATAATAGGGATCCGATCATACCTCTATAAAGCTTTTGGTCAACATTGGATCCACTTTCATCTTTGTCTAGCATGCAGTAGTGCTCATGGGTGTGTTAGCCTCTTTGCTTGTTCCCATGCTAAATTTCTTGATTATCTCTTTGATGTATTTGGCTTGCCTTATAAAGATTCCTTCCTTTATTTTTTTGACTTATAATTCGAGGAAGTAGTTTAGCTCATCCATAAGACTCATTTCAAACTCACCCTATATCAACTCAGCAAAGTCTCCACAAAGATTTTCATTAGTTGCACCAAATATAATATCATCAATATAAATTTGTACAACTAGCATGTCATTCTCTTTGTTTTTAATAAAAGAGTTTTGTCAACATTTTCTCTTTTGAAATCATTTTTAAGTAAAAATTTGCTTAGTCTATCATACCAGGCCCTAGGTGCTTGTTTCAAACCATATAAAGCTTTGTTCAATTTAAACACATGATTTAGAAAAGCATAATTTTCAAAACCTGGTGGTTGTTCTACAAAAACTTGTTCAGAAATAAATCCATTTAGAAAAGCACTTTTGACATCCATTTGAAGGAGTTTAAAGTTCATGTAGCAAGCAAATACAAGAAGTAATCTAATGGCTTCTAGTCTTATATAAGAGCATAAGTTTCATCAAAATCAATACCCTCTTCTTGATTGTACCTTTTTGCTACCAACCTTGCTTTATTTCTTATAACCTTGCCATTCTCATCTAGTTTGTTATATAGACCCATTTGGTTCCTATGACTGTGTGGTCTGTAGGTCTACTAACTAGTGTCCAAACATTATTCCTTTCAAACTGGTTTAATTCATCATGCATGGCCATCATCCACTTATGATCAATTTCAACTTCTTCTAAACTATGTGGTTCAATTTGTGAGACAAAGGCTAGGTAGTCATGTGCATCTCTATGTGCTGACCTAGTCCTAACACCATGAGAAGGATCACTAATAATTAAATCTTTGGGATGTGAAGTTACATACCTCCATTCCTTTGGTAAATCAGTATGATCTTTGCTTACCACTTCATTTTCATCTTGTGTTTGCTTATCTTGAATGCTTAGATCTTCCATTTCCTTTTATAGTATACCTGCATCATTATCTACATACTCATCTTTTCTAGATGGTGAGGGGTTAGCTTCATCAAAAATAACATGAATTGACTGTTCTATAGTACGAGACCTCTTATTAAATACTTTATATGCTTTGTTATGTAATGAATAACCAAAGAATATAGATTCATCAGATTTTGCATCAAACTTTCCTAGGATATCTTTGCCATTATTTAACACAAAGCATTTACACCCAAAAACATAAAAATAGTTAATATTCAATTTTCTTCCATTCCAAAGCTCATAAGGGGTTTTCTTTGAAATTGGTCTAATTAAAACTCGATTTAATATATAACAGGCAATGTTCACTGTTTCTGTCCAAAAGTACCTTGGAAGATTACCTTCACACAACATAGTTCTGGCCATTTCTTCTAAAGTCCTATTCTTTCTCTCTACAATACCATTTTGTTGTGGTATTTTAGGAGCGGAGAAGTTGTGATCAATGCCATGCTCAGTGCAATATTCACCAAAAAATTGATTTTGAAATTCCGTTCCATGATCACTTCTTATAGAGATAACAGAAAGATTTTTCTCATTTGAAACTTTCTTATGAAATTTTTGAAATACATCAAAAGTTTCATCCTTATGTGCAATAAATAATATCCATGTGAATCTAGAAAAGTCATATACAATCACAAGGCCATATTTCATACCACCTAGGCTTGTGGTCCTAGTAGGTCCAAATAAGTCCATGTGAAATAGCTCAAGGGGTCTAGTTGTTGAAATAATATTTTTGATTTAAAACTCTCCCTAGTTTGTTTGCCTAATTGACAAGCATCATATACATAGTCAAGATCAACTTTAAAAAGTGGCAAACCTTTAACTAGATTCTTTGAGATTAATTTGGCAATTGTATGCATGCTAGCATGACCTAATCATCTATGCCATAATAAACATGACTCCTTGGTCTTAGCATTTATTGCCACTAGACTTGAATTACTGGTCATGGCAAGATCATTTAGATCTTCCACATAGATGTTTCCAAGCCTATGACCAATGAATTTGTTGCTAGAATCAAGAGAGTTAGTTACTATATACATAGATGATTCAAAGATAACCTTGAAGCCTTTATCACAGAGTAGACTAATACTCAATAAATTATGCTTCAATTTATCTACTAGCAGCACATCTTCAATAAAAGTATAGGGAGTTATTTTAATCTTACCGATTCCGATTATTTTTTCCTTGCCATTATCTCTAAAAGTAACCAATCCTCCTTCTTTCATTTGTAGGGTGATGAACTGATCTTTGTTGCCTGTCATATGACTTGAACAGCCACTGTCAAGATACCATCTTTTCTTTAATTTGTGGGTTGCAAGACAGTCCTACAAAACAGTCAATGAGTGATTTTACGTACCCAAGCTAACTTGGGTCCTTTCGAGTTAGCAAAATCGGTTCCCTTTGGAATCCAAATGGTTCTATATTTCAATGCACCAATCATGAAATTTTTCAAGGAGTTTAATTGATAAGATTTATGTCCAAATCTAGACATGCATAACAAATAATTTTATCATCTATGAATGATGCATGCTTTGAAGCCATAACAGTTACAGAAACAAATATTTGGTTTGAAAGATTTTTGTATAGAATTATTGGGAACATATTTTAAACCATTTGAAATAGATTTTGATGGAAAAGCTTTTTGAAATCTATCATTTGAAGCTGAAGCTTTTGAAGATACAAATTTCATCACTGAAATCCCTTTGGCATTTAAAGCATTAAATCCAATTCTAGCTTTACTTTTCGAATCTTTTTGTTCTTTCAAAATTAACTCAAGCTTGTTAGAACTCAAAGTAAGTTTTTCTACTAAAGGCTTAAGCTTTTCAACCTCCTTTTTTAAATCAATATTTTTGATAACTAAAACTTTGTTTGTCTCCTTTAAAGCATTTTTCTCATTATTCAAAATAATAACATTTTCAGAAAGGTTATTCAATTCTTTTTGCAAAATGTTATTCGTTTTAGAAATCTCATCCTTGTCTTTAAATAAAACATTATTTTGTTTCTTCAAAGATTTAATTTTAACCCTAGCTTTCTTGAATTCAATAAGTAAATCATGAAATGCAGAAATTAGTTCATCATATGTAAATTTAGTTTGACGCTCAGGGGATGATACCTCATGATGGGGGACGAATATGCATGCAATTCTTTTTGTATGTTTTACATGTTGAGTTAGGTGATTAATTCCTGAATTTCAGATCAAAATTATTTGTAGGGAATTTTGTATGAATTTTTGAAGATCAGCATGCAGATTAGGACCTAGAAAAGTAGCAAAGAAGGACCGCCGGGGCTGAGAAGCCTCGGTTAGGGCAAGTTCTCCTACAATAAAACTACTGGAGGTAGAGGGGTGTACCTGACAATGTCTGTGAAGATTACAGCGAAGGGGTCTCTCGTTCCTCGATGGATGCGGCCTGGAAAACCGAGCCAATGACCCGTGGATACCCGGCTTTCTGCTCGGTGGCCCGATTGATGCTTGGCTGGAGTCGTTGGATTCATAGGAACTCAGGAACCTGCAAACGACCTGTCAGGGGTTAGAAAACTCATAAAGGAACAAGAGAACAAAGAAAAAACAGCAAGGAAAGGCTTCTTTTGGAGTGGGCGTCCAGGGATCTGGAGGTTTTGTTGGCAGCAGGAAGATGATTGCAAACACCGGGAAGAAGAACTCTCACAAACCCATTTATGCACACAGCAGGGTATAACACAACTTAATAGAAGAACTCAAGGTTTTAATTCATATCAAAAGTCCCTTCATACAAGAGGCTAGAGTCCTTTAAATAGACCCTTAACCTTGGGCTCCAAGTAAGGGCACATAAGTCTTTACATAAGAATCTTTTTCCCTCTCAAACCCTAGCTAGAAAATAAGGAAACATTAGGTAGAAAAATCCTTAAAAATTCTCTTGACTTGGCCAACACTCCAAGGACACCTAGGGGGGCGTGTTGGGCTTCTAAGAGCAGCAAGGGACCGGCCCAAAGGGGCCCGGGTGCATGGGTTTGGGCCTCTGGAAGCTGGGGTGGCCTGGTAGCCAGGTAGCAGGAATATTCCCTGGTATCTTGCTTCTTAGGGGCTTGGGCTTGGCGCCTGGGCTTGATTTCATTGGGATAGGATGTAGATGAACCTCTAAAATCATGGATGCCTTGGTCTATGAATATATTTTGGCATCTGGAAGGAAATCTGGGCATCTGGAGGGCATCTGCAAGGAATCAGGGTTTTCTGAATTTTCCTCCTGGGGTCTTCAAATCTTCAAGCTGGGTTGGACTTGGGCTATACTTCCATGTCTTCAATCTTGTTGGACTTGGTCTTCACTTTTATGATGTGGTCTTGAGTCTTCAATATAGTTGAATAGGACTCAAGAAAATAAAATTAACTCGACATGAGCTGACTAGCATTGGATTGAACTAGCTCAACATGAGCTGACTAGTACAGAACTGAAATAACAACTCAAAAGATTCAAATAACAACTAAAATGGACTCAGATGGGCTAAGCCCTTATTACAGATGGACTCATAAATTATTGATCAATTCATAGAGGGTTGAAAAGCCTCTATCTTATTCTGGTGCTTTTGGTGTCCCCACCAATTCTCCCGGGGTGAGAGGAACTCGACCCTATCGAGTGAAGATCAGACTGGCTCACATATCTCTCAAGAAGGTCTGGGTTGAGGCGTTGTAAGTCCTCTCGAGAAATCCATGAATCATCCGACTCTGGCTGGCCTTGCCATCTGACCAGGAAGCGTTGATAATTATGGCCCTGGGTCGTGATGGCTTGATCATCCAGGATACGCTCGATCCGTTCTCCTCTCTCAGGCCAATTTGTTAGTGGACACTCTGGGTTAGGGTCACTCACAATGAAAAGGAATAGGTCCAAAGGCCTCACTAGGTATCGCTGCCGGTTCCCTGTACTCATCCAGGTCTGTAATATTGAAGGTAGAACTATTGCCCAAATTCGAAGGTAAGTCTAACACCTAGGCATTTGATCCAACCTTCTCTATCACTTTAAAAGGTCCGGCTCTGCGAGCATGAAGCTTCTTTTAGGCCTAAGCCTAACCAAGATAGAATCCACTACATCAAATTTTTTGACCCTTCTTCGGGAATTAGCCAGTTATTTTAGGATTAGTGCAGGTGGTGAACATGCTAGGCACATGCAGACTCCTATCAAGATGATGCAAAGGACTCAAACCTATACCAAACAGACTTGACTATGCATTCCTATAGAAGGAAATTTTATTGAACTCTTTGGATCTAAACCTAAGAGATTATAGGTTCCCTAGGTTTGATCCTAGCTTGACATGCACATGAAAATTTACAGTGAACTCCAAGCAAATTCCAAAGAGTGTGCCAGAAGTAAGATGCAAACCTAACATGCATGATGAATGCATGCAGTATGCTAATCTCAGTTAAATGTAATATAATAATCCTAGAAATGCTGGAGGTGTCAGAAAAGGGTAGAAAATAGGAAGTGGGTTCAGAATTAGTTTGGTAGGGTAGGGAAAAAGGTTCAAGGTTAGTTGGATAAAGTTCGATATAAGAAGGCATGTCAAGGACTAATCTTAGACTAATGAGGCTAACCTTACGAGGTTGCGGTATATCTATGGGGTTTGCATAATGGAAGGATGGGTTACTAATCTCAGGGAAGAGATCCTTAATGGGAACTATAGGAGGAGGCTCATCTTGAGGGTACTGATTCAAAGAGATCAAGTCCTTAATAAATTCTTCTGTTTCTTGTATTTTAGGACTAGACTCTATAATTTGGCTCTCCTCTATGGTTTCCTCTGGTAAGGCTCTAGTAGCAGTACCTATGTTCTCTTCCTCTATTTGTTCTTCCACTATAGCTTTAGGTTGGATGTGGTCAAGGTCAACTACCTCTAGGTTGGCTTCTACCTGGGTATCTATTAGGTCAGCTAATTCTAGGTCATCTAAAGGTGTCTCCTCTTCTCCCTCATACTCATCCACTAGGCTCGCATCAGCTTCATACACTTCCGCATTAATGTAAGCCTTGTCAATCTCAGGAATGGTTGGAGAAGGTCGGCTAGGAGAAAATTGGCTAGGTCCTGGTATCTGATTATGGACACTAATCCTAGTAGGTTCAGGTTGCCTAAGGGATAGTGGCTCACTACTGGGCTCATATTTAGGGGTGCTAATCCTATGGGGTTCAAGTTGACTAAGAGAAACCTGACTAGTACTAGATTGATACTTAGGGGTTATGGGTTCTCTGGAATCATAGGACAAGGGTGCAGATCTATGGGTCATGGGATTATAAGATCTGGGGTCATAGGATTTTGGGTCAGCTCTATGGTCAGGTTCTAAGGATGGATCATGGTATGGAGTCCTCCTAAGGTTGGGCTCTCTATATGGGTCAGGATATTAGGTCCTCCTAGGGTTGGACTCCCTATATGGGTCAGAATACTGGGTTCTCCTAGGGTTGGACTCCCTATATAGGTCAGAATATTGGGTTCTTCTAGGGTTGGACTCCCTATATGGATCAGAATATTGGGTGTTGGGTCTACTAGGCTTATAGGATGTGGGTGCATAGGATCTATGATCATGGGATCTAGAGTCATAGGATCTAGGTTCATAGGTTATGGATTCATAGGTTCTAGGTTCATAGGATTTGGAGTCATAAGATCTATAGGTTCATAGGAGAGGGTAAATAGGATCTATCTTCCTGGTCTATAAAATCCTAATTGGGTCTTCTAGGACTAACCTTAGGTATTGGGTCATGACGATGGGCTCTCCTAGGTTCAGCCTCAAGGTATGGATCAGGGTTTGGGGTCCTCCTAGGTTGAGGATTATAGTACGGGTCAGGATAAGGGGCTCTCCTAGGTTTGACCTCATGGTATAGATCGGGGTTTGGGGTCCTCCTAGGTTGAGGGGAATCAGGATCTGGCTCAGACTGTGACCCATGGGTTTTTCTTGGGGTCCCTACCCAAACTTTTAATTGATCAAACCTATTGGTAAGATGGTCAATTCTATCATTGGTTTGGATACGAGACTGAGTTAAATGGGTCATCTGGGTAGTTATCTGGGTAGCCATCTGGGCCATTTGATCAGCTAGGGCTTTTGTTTGGGCTTGTAAATTTTCCATGGGTACAGACATTTGTGAAGGAGGTGGGTGATATGAAACTCCTGATCTAGTGCTCATGCAAGACTCGATCAGACCGACTATAGCTGACTAGACCTAGAGTCCAAACTAGATGCTCAATCAGGGTGGCAAACTAGCCTATAGTAACCCTGTACTCAGCCAGGCAGGTGTAAGGGGAGTGTTAGATCCCTGATTGCCAATCCTAGACACCAATCAGAGATTGGCCAGGTAGGCGGACCAGCACACGAGCCCTTCGGGATTGAATCCCTAAACCACCATTCTAGACACCAAGCATAAGGCACACACAGGTTAGCTTGACACAATGATCTGACACGTAGCCCGGACTCGACCAGTTGGTGTCCCTAGCACACTAGGGCAAATTAAGTCTAGTTAATTTTAGGTTAAGGCTTGGGACCGAATGCAAGGGGTGTGGTTTTGGGCTAAGGAGAGGTGATCAAATCCTCCCCCCATCTGACATAGCAAGATTTCTCTTAAAAGTAGATTATGCTATGATGGCAGGCAAATGATGCAAATTAGGGTTAGATATTTTTTGGTATTTTTGGAGAATATGTAATTTTATTTTATTTTTTTTTTTGGTATTTTCTTAAATAAAAGAAAACTTGCAAATTATGGCCTAATATGCAGGAAATATACTAAAATTAAAATATATGCAAAAAATGCTAAATAAATCCTAAAACTTCCAAACTTGTCTTGCTAAAAAAAAATAGAGCCAAAAATTTATAGGCTGTATTTTAGCTTGCAAAACATTCACAGGCCATAATAAAATCTGCAAAAATTACAAAAATTACTGTGAATTATGATGAATCCAGAAAAATAAATTTCAAAATTTTTGGATATTTTAACATGGAGAAATAATTTAAAAAAAGAACATATACGGACTGAAAAATTACAGAAAACAAGCCCTAATCTAAGCTCTGATACCAAATGATGGGGGACTAATATGCATGCAATTATTTTTGTATGTTTTACATGTTGAGTTAGGTGATTAATTCCCAAATTTTAGATCAAAATTATTTGTAGGGAATCTTGTATGAGTTTTTGAAGATCAGCATGCAGATTAGGACCTAGAAAAGTAGCAAAGAAGGACCGCCGGGGCTGAGAAGTCTTGGTTAGGGCAAGTTCTCCTACAATAAAACTACTGGAGGTAGAGGGATGTACCTGACAATGTCTGTGAAGATTGCAGCGAAGGGGTCTCTCGTTCCTCGATGGATGCGGCCTGGAAAATCGAGCCAATGACCCGCGGATACCCGGCTTTCTGCTCGGTGGTCCGATTGAGGCTTGGCTGGAGTCGTTGGATTCGTAGTAACTCAGGGACCTGCAAACAACCTGTCAGGGGTTAGAAAACTCACAAAGGAACAAGAAAACAAAGGAAAAACAGCAAGGGAAGGCTTCTTTTGGAGTGGGTGTCCAGGGATCTGGAGGGTTTGTTGACAGCAGGAAGATGATTGCAAACACCGGGAAGAAGAACTCTCACAAACCCCTTTATGCACATAGCAGGGTATAACACAACTCAATAGAAGAACTCAAGGTTTTAATTCATATCAAAAGTCCCTTCATACAAGAGGCTAGGGTCCTTTAAATAGACCCTTAACCTTGGGCTCCAAGTAAGGGCACATAAGTCTTTACATAAGAATCCTTTTCCCTCTCAAACCCTAGCTAGAAAATAAGGAAACATTAGGTAGAAAAATCCCTAAAAATTCTCTTGACTTGGCCAACACTCCAAGGACACCTAGGGGGGCGTGTTGGTCTTCTAAGAGTAGCAAGGGGCCAGCCCAAAGGGGCCCGGGTGCATGGGTTTGGGCCTCTGGAAGCTGGGGTGGCCTGGTAGCCAGGTAGCAGGAATATTCCCTGGTATCTTGCTTCTTAGGGGCTTAGGCTTGGCGCCTGGGCTTGATTTCATTGGGCTAGGATGTAGATGAACCTCTAAAATCATGGATTCCTTGGTCTATAAATATATTTGGCATCTGGAAGGAAATCTGGGCATCTGCAAGGAATCAGGGTTTTCTGAATTTTCCTCTTGGGGTCTTCAAATCTTCAAGCTGGGTTGGACTTGGGCTATACTTCCACGTCTTCAATCTGGTTGGACTTGGTCTTCACTTGTATGATGTGGTCGTGAGTCTTCAATATGGTTGAATAGGACTCAAAAAAATAAAATTAGCTCGACATGAGCTGACTAGCGTTGGATTGAACTAGCTCAACATGAGCTGACTAGTACAGAACTGAAATTACAACTCAAAAGATTCAAATAACAACTAAAATGGACTCAGATGGGCTAAGCCCTTATTGCAGATGGACTCATAAATTATTGATCAATTCATAGAGGGTTGAAAAGCCTCTATCTTATTCTGGTGACTTTGGTGTCCCCACCACCTCATTTTCTAGACCCATCAGATATAGATTCGCAGATTTCATGGTCTCTTCTTCTTCATTAGATGAGGATGCTTCGCTGTCACTCCATGTCGCTACCATAGCTTTCTTTTTCTTTTTCTAAAACCCTTTTTTAATAATGGACAGTCTGGTCGGATGTGCCCTGGCTTTTTGCATTCATAGCAGGTGGACACTTCTTTTTATTTCTCCTTTTCCTTATCCTTCAACTTACTGAATTCCTTATTCTTGTGGAATTTTCTAAATTTTCTTTTTTTTTGTCTTCTCAAGAATCTTTGAAATTTCTTGATGACCATGTCAACGTTTTCATCTTCCATGTTGCTTTCAGTAGATGAGTATTCTTCTGCCAATTCTTCATCCTTTCTAGAATCCATAGCAGCTTTGAAGGCAATTGACTTCTTCTTCTTTTGATCGTCTTCAGTTCGGTGCTGCATGGTCAGTTCATGTGTGATGATAGACCCTAGTAGTTCATCCAACAGTAAGGTATTCAAATCTTTTGCTTCCTGGATGGCTATCACTTTCAGATCTCATTTATCTGGAAGAGATTTTAGAATCTTCTGCACTAGATCTACATTAGTATATACCCTGCCAAGACTCTTTAAGCCATTAATAATGTCAGTAAAACGTGAAAACATGGCAGAGATTGTTTCATTAGGTTCCATCTTAAATAATTTGTAACTATGCACAAGAAGATTAATTTTAGAAGACTTCACTTGAGAAGTTCCTTCATGGGTCACATCGAGTTTATCCCAAATTTCCTTTGCAAAAGAACAAATAGAAATTCGATTAAACTCATTACTATCCAAAGTACAATATAATAAGTTTATTTCTTTGGCATTTAACTTACCCATCTTCATGTCCTGTTCGTCCCAATCCTCTTCAGGTTTAGGAACGTCCACTCCATCAATTTTAACCATGGGGATGTAAGGACCCTTTAGAATGACCTTCCATAACTAAAAATCAACTGCTCGAACATAAATTTTCATTATGGCTTTCCAATATGTATAATTTGTGCCAGTGAAGAGTGGAGGTCTATTGGTTGATTGGCCTTCCGCCAAGGATGTACTCATTGGATGAGCCATTGATCTATACTCTGATGTATTCAGAGACACTGCTCTGATACCAATTATTGCCCAGGTGGCTATCCAAGAGGGGGGTGAATTGGGTCTTTTAAAATTTAAAATAGATAATGTGCAATTAAAATTTTCTTTTAAAGTATTGTGAGTTGTGATTAAGAATTAAATGCAGAAGCTAAAAGAAATCAGAGAATCACAATGCAAACACACAGGATTTATAGTGGTTCGGAGCAACCTAGCTCCTACGTCCATTACCCAAGATAACACTTGGGATTTTCACTATATTCACTCCCGAATACAGTAGGATTGTTTTGCAAGATCACAATCCAAAACCTCTACACTTTGGTTTTAACCGGATCACCAAAGGAAACCCAACACCCTTTGGTTTTAAACAGGCTCACCAAAGAAACCTAACTTGATTTTACCAGGATCACGAAGAACCCAACACTTGATTTTTATCAAGGCTCACCAAGAACCTATTTGGTTTTTTAACCGGGCTCACCAATAACCCAACAATAATTCAGAAAAAGAATTAAAGTAAATGCAATAATAAATGACAAACTAAATTTATCGGATAGTTGCTGGTACAGTTTGATGGAAGTCCACTTGACTTGCACTTGAATAAGCTTTAATAGCTTCAGTGGCTTCTTCAAAAGTTACTTCAAGCTTCAGATCAGAGTTGGTGAAGACTTGAAGGCCGACTTGAATGCTCTTGTGCTCTTTCTTTCTTTGGTTGGTGGGATATTCAATGTAGCTCTCAAAACTTTGAAGTGATTTCAAAAACTTATCTATTGGATGTTCAAATCCTTCAAATATAAGGTCTTCCACCACTCAAAGGTAGCTAGAGACATTTTTGACCGTTGGGATCCTTCGAGTCGACTCGGATCCTTCGAGTCGATAGGTCGAGTCGCCAAATCTTCAATGAAATCGGCTTTTTGTCTCAAAGAGCAAAACATCACTCTGGACGAGTCGGCTCTTGATAGCTCGGGTCGGCTCGAACTTGTATCATTGAAGAACTTAAACTCGAGGAGTCGGCTCTTTTCAGCTTGGGTCATCTCTTCTTCTCAAGTTTGGAAAACCTCACTTTGGAAGAGTCGGCTCAATGCAGTTTAGGTCGGCTTGCTTTCTCAGGTCATCAAAATTAGGTATGGCAGAGTTGGCTCTTTAAGGTTCGGGTTGGCTCACCTGGCTGTTCTCAGAAATCTTCAAAAATTGGACTTTGGAGGAGTCGGCTCAGATAAATTTTAGTCAACTCTGATTCGTTAGAGTCGGCTCGATTACCTTCGAGTCGGCTCGGATTGCTACGTAGCAGAATCCTTGCTGCGTACTAGTAGGTAGAGTCGGCTCTTCAACATGCTGGGTCAGCTTGAGCATCTTCTTCAAGATTTTTATACTTGAACTCAAGGAAGAACTCTCACCAACACTCTTACAAGTTTCAATCATACCAACTCAAAATAATTCTAAGGCACACACACAGAGAAGTAACCCTTTTCACATGATTTTTTCTTAGCTTTTTCATTAGGTTCTTCTTTACAAAAACACATTACAACATAACTAAAACAAGAAATTAAGGTGTAGGAGTTGAAGTTTGAACAATTAACTCATCCTACAAAAACTTGTAAAACACTTGAAGAGTTGTTAGAAATAAATGTACATGCTCTAATGTTGGTTATCATCAAAATCACTTATGGGGTCAACAAGGATCAAATGACTGAGGAAAGAAAGTTTAAGATTGCTAAATCCAAGTTAGTATGCCAGGCTAGAATTTACTGGGATGATGTTAAAAGAATGATCAGACGAAGAAGAGACATATCCATAACTACCTGGTAATGCAGGATAACTCTAAGAATTGCTAAACATACGTGAAAAATAGTAAAATAATTTTTTTTATAATTTTTATAATTTTATTTATAGGCTAGATTTTCAAAATAAAGTAAGAACTAGCCTAAGGAGTAGCAATGCAAAGAATCACCGTATCGCAGGCAAACTCACCGAAAATAATAAATTACCAGGACCTAAGAATTGAGAAACTCCTGGATTAGTATAGCTTATCTTCATCAAATTAGGAATTAAAAGAAGAGAAGGATGTTACCAATCAGTGATTTCAAGAACTTCTGATGAAGAGATCACACAGCACTCTGATTGGAGCCTGGATGATAAAGCTCGGTTCCCTTGATTAGATGGCTGATTTGGGTGATCTTGGAGTCAAGGAAAGCCTCCTCTAGGGAGGTGAAACACCTTGAGGATCCTGCAAAATGTCAAGGGTCAATCAAAACAGCAAGTAAGAAAAAGAAAGGAAACTAGGTTTAGAAGGAATTAGGTTAGGGTTTAAAAGCTAGGCTGCTTGAAGCTTGATGGAGATCTCCTTGCTTGGCGGCCTAGGGCACTCCTTCTTGGATGTGTGAAGGCTTGGATAGTAGTGAGTTAGGGCATGGAAGGATGCTAGGGCAGCAAGGAATTTGGCTAAGCACAATAGTAACCAAAGAAAAAATAAAAATAAAGTAACACACAAGCTCGCAAGCTCAAATAAATTCACCAGGGTTTTGATATCATGAATAAAAATTGATTACAAGAGAGGGAGGGGTGGGATATTTATAAAGTTCCCATGCCCTATAACTAGGGTTACACACTTGGGTTACAAGTCCTTTCCTAGCTAGGATAGAATTACAAGTCCTAAATAAACTAGGAAGAACTCCCATCTAGGTTAGGATTTGACCTAGTCTTCTCCTTCTCCCTTCATACTTTGACTATTCCACTCAAGGACACCTCTTGGACTTGGTTAACACTTCAAGGATGCCTAGGAGGGTGTGTTGGGCTTCTAGGGGCAGCAAGGGGCTGGCCCAAAGGGGCTTGGGTGCATGGGCTTGGGCCTCTAGAAGTTGGGGTGGCCTGGTAGCCTGGTAGTAGGAATATTCCATGGAATCTTGCTTTTTTAGAGCTTGGGCTTGGCGCTTGGGCTTGATTTCTTTGGGCTATGATGCATGTGTTCCTCTAGAATCATGGATTCCCTAGTTTAGGAATATGCTATGGAATCTGGGGAAGAATCTAGGCATCTAGAGGATATCTAGAAAGAATCAGGGTTTCTGGAAGTATCTTGGATCTTGGGTTGTTACACAAAATCCAATGGGCTGATGATGTGGCCTTTGACTCCTGGATGTGGCCTGGTGAAACTCCAAAATAGAGTAATCTCCTCTCTTGTACAAAAATTAGGCTCATACTGGACTCATAACTAATGTACAAGACTCAATATACTGACTACGTTGATGGTTGAGACAAATCAACTAACATCAACTTATTACAGGACTCAATCTTAATTGATTACAAATTTTTCAAAATTTTGATACATGACTAATTAAACCATATGGGATCCAGGGATCTATGTCTGATCCTGGTGTCTCCACCACCTGGAGCGACATGAAACTTAAACAAAGGAAAAAGTACCTACCCAGATCATATGAACTTAGTTCCTATGCACCCAAATGCTTTGAACCCAGCTCTTACGAACCCAGATCTATGATCTATAGATTTGAGCCCATATCCTATGAACCTAAGGAACTCATAACCCCTAGGTATCAATCTTGTGCTAGTCAGGTTTCCCTTAGTTGGCCAGAACTCATTAGGATTAGTGATCCTTATCAAAAATCAGGATTTAGCCAAGTCCACCCGAGTCGACCCATTCCTTAACAGAGTTAACCCAATTCTCATCCAAGCTGACTCAACCCTAATCCGAGCCGACCTACCCCAACTAGTCTGATCCTAACCATTTTTTTCTTAATCGACCCACCTCTACTATCCCATTGGTTCACCAAGATGCTATTGAAGAAGAAGTTTATGAAGCTGATGTGAACTTAGTGGATGAGTATGAAGGAAAAGAGTAAATACCTATGGCTTACCTAGAATTAGCTGACCCGATAGGCACCCAGGCTAAAGCTAGCCCAGAGTTAGTTGACCATGACTGTACCCTGACTGAAACTATACTGGTAGGATCCTTAGAAAAAGTGACTCATGAGGAGCCTAACCCTACTACTAAGACTTTACCTGAGCAAACAATAGAAGAGACTCAAGTCACAAAACCTAGTCTTAAATTTCAAGAATCGGAAGTAATTAGTGAGGACTTGATCTTTTCAATCCAGCACCCTCAAGTTGAATACACCGCATTAGTCCCAATTGAAGATCTTTTTCCTGAAATTACTGACCCATTCTTCCATCAAGTGGACCTTTTAGTGCCTGTAGATGTAATTCAGTGTCTAAACTTTAAGGTCAACCCCATTAGTCTAGGACAAATTCCCAAACCCTTTTCTTATTTTCTACCCTACAAAGTCACCCCCAAATTCGCTTCTTATTTTTTATCTTTTCCTGAAGCTTCCTATGTTTCTAGGATCATTAGATTACATTTTGTAGAGGTTAGCATGTTGCATAAGCCCATTGAGCATGTTAGGTTTACAACCTATTTTTGGTAGACTTTGTAGCATTTAGTAGGAGTCCATGCACCATTCTCATTTGCATGTCACCCACCAACCAAGGGTCAAACTCGGTTGTAGTTTAGGGTTTACATGTCAATAAGAAAAAAAAGTGGAAAAAGAGAAAAAGACTCAAAGAATACAATGAAGGAGACTTTGTCTTGGTTAGACTACAACCTGAATGGTTCCCACTTGGAACCATGAAGAAGTTACATACCTATAGTAGTGGACCATACAAGTAATTAGAAAAATTGGATCTAATGCTTACATGCTTGAGTTACCACCTGAACTAAGCATTAGTTCTACTTTCAACATTTCAGACCTTATTGAGTAAGAGAGCCAACATTGATTCCTAGTGAACCTTTTGGGCCTAATATAGTCCTTGAGAGTGAGCCAACCCATGTGTGTCCACCTACCATACCACCAGCCTGGAGAGACAAGATCGAGCGGATCTTGGATGACAAGATTATCACTACTCAGTGCAAAGATTATCAGCGATCTCTGGTTCGTTTGTAAGGATGATCCAAGACTGATGATTCTTGGATCACCAGAGAGGACTTACAGAGAGTTGACCCAGACTTACTAGAGTGCTATCATAGTAAAGTTGACCCATACTCGATAGGATCGAGTTTCTCCCATCAAGGGAGAATTGGTGCGGACACCAGGGCCAGAAAAGATCGATAGGTCAAACCCACTTCCCTGTGGATCACCTGTGAATAAAGCCCTGAACCCAAACCCTTTTTACCTATAAATATTTTATTTTAAATTTTATTATTTAGGATTAGTTGGGTTTAGCCCTTTTTACAACTGTAATTAGGATTTTTTTTAGCCTTTTGGGCCAAACCCCTTTTACCAAGTTGAACTACTTATTTACATGTCTTGCCTTTTGATCAAATTGGATTCCAATTGATCAAGTAGGACTTTAGTTATTTAGTTGGTTTAATTTGTTTGAGTCTTGTAATTTAGTTATTGAGTCTTGTAATACAAGGGAGACCCAATTGAAGACCCATGTGACTTCATGTGCACTCAAATCAAGACCCATGTGCACCTAAATCAAGACAAGCCATGTGCTAGCCTAACCAAGTCTTGGCACCACCTTTTCAAGATTTTGGACATTATTTGCCACCTCATCCAGGACTTTATTAGATGACATGTCACTTTTGTTTGGACATTACTTGCCACATCATCCAAGACAATAACACATGCCATGTCACTTATGTTTGGACATCCCATATGCCATGTCTTTTATATATTAGTTGGCCACATGCATTCAAGAATTAGCGCCAACTTAAGAAGAGTAAAGCAGAAGGAGTCTTCACTCTTAGTGCCATTCATCTCAAATAATTGTCACCAAATTCAAGGAGTCGCTAAATCCATCACAAAGACTTCTATTCCAAGTGGACGCCCATCAAAGAAAGGTTCAAAGGAGTTCTTGCTTATCAAGTTCCAAGTAATCAACAAATCAAGAACTCTAGGGTCCCATTTGAATTTCAAAGGAGGAAGATGAGATGCCAAATTCACTCACACTGTCGCCCAATTAAGAAGTGGGTTATCGCTGATTTTAAGAATAAACCAGAAAGACTCCTCACTTCATCGCCCATCTCATTTTTCCATGTTGTCACCCTGATGCAGAACGAAAAAGATGATGCGATGCGGAAGTAAATTAAGACTAAATTTTTTTTTTTTTTATATATATTTTCAGAAGTCGGCTTTGACTCAAAGGAAAGTTAAACTAAGTTGAAAGAAACTATATAATAATTGAAAGCACAATTCAAAGAAACTAGATTATCAGAGTAGTTCATAAGTAAAGGATCGCTGGGGGTTGAGAAACTCCCAGACCTAGGGTTTCGCTCTGAACTTTCAACAGGACAGAAGTAAAGAGAAGAGAAGGGTTATGGACCAGATAGTGATCTTCACAGAGTTTGGTGGAAGGACTCTCTTGAGCAGACTGTTGGATCCTCGGATTTGGATATCTTCGCAATGGATACTCCAATACTGGTCCTTTGGCAGAGTTGGCTTCTCCTGAGCTCAAGATCTGGGAAAGAAGAAGAACAAGTTATGGAACCAGATACTCAAGGAAGGATTTACCAGATAGAAGAACTTGAAAGTTGATGTTGCTGAAATCTTGATTCTCCTGGATGCTGATCTGACTTCCTTTGGGATTTGCTCTGTATTCGAAGTAGCCGAACTGGACCAGGATGCTGGTGGTCGGCCTTTACTTGGAGAGAGGGGCCGTGAGAAGATGGGGTAGGTTAGGGTTTGGTGGAGTGAAGAAGATGATGGGCGGCTAGGGTTTGGAATTGAAGTGGCTAACCTAGGGTTTTGGGGTTGGAGATCTCACACCTCCTCAAGGTTCCTAGGGAACCCGGATTTACTCCCTCACAGAGCTCAACACCTGAATAAAAGTGCGAAAGAGAGAAACACATAGTTGCTCACACATAAATTGAATTCATTCATCAGTGTCCTTTAAAACTTACAAGAGGGGTTTATTTTATAGGTGTTTACAAGAGGTCAGCGTTTTACATCTTCCCATGTGGGACTAATAGGATGGACCCTCAAATTAGGCTTGTAGAATCAAATCCTTCTCATATGGCTGGCCAAGAGCTTCCATAAGTGTTGATTGGTGGCTCCAAATGGTAAGTAGGTGGCGCCTCCTAGCCTTGCTCTTCAAGAAAATTTTTTTTCCTTCCATGCCTGGTTTTATTTGGAAATATTTGGGCGCCTCCTAGTCTTGCTCCCCAAGCTTTGCTCCTTTCTTTTCATAGCTTGACACTTATGGAAATATTTTGGGTGCCTCCTTGGATTGAGGATCCTAAATTGATTTCTCCATAAGTGGCGCATGAAAGAAGGGACCTGCTCTCTTGTGGTGTGGGGACCAAAGTACACTGGATGGAGATATGGCACCCCTTGGACTCTAGCGTGTGGCTGGGAGTGTGGCGCCCACTTACTTGAGCCTGGAAGTAAATGTGGCACCCTGGACCTTGACTTGAAAAAGGTGGCACCAACCTGGAGAAGACCTAGGCCACTACTAGGACTTGTACTGAGTCAACATGACTCAACAAAATTTAAATTGCAGGGAAATACAGACTCAAGACTAAAATTGAGTTGACCAAGCAAACCCTTATTACAAAACCAGAAAACCCTAATTCTTCGGGCAAGGTCAATCAGAGATCCAAATGGAGCCCTGAAGTCTTCTTCTGAGTCTGGTGCCCGCACCACACCCACTTTGTTGAAGCAATCCAATTTGTCGCACATTTTAAGAAGAGTCAACAAGGACTCCTCATTTGTTGTTGCCTAAGCTATGAAGACTATTTCTTATTGTCACCCACCTTGGAGATAGTCGTAGATTAGCCCAAGAGCAGGAGTCCAAGATGCCCAAAGCAAGGTTTTCAGGAGTTATTAAGTAAGGGAAACAAATACTAGTCTTTGTAACCCTTACATCTCTGGTTGTTGGTCTATAAATACTCCGTCAACCCTCCTTGTAAAATTAATGATTATTGATGAAATACAATGAGGCCCTTTCCTATGTTCTTCGAAACATCGCGGGGTGTGAGGCCCTGGTTATCCTACTTATCCAGATATCAGAAAAACCCTAGCCGATTACTTTCTTTCCCTCTTCTCTTTTACTTTTCCATCATTTTCCTACTTTGCTTCTTTCTAACTGAAATCTTTCTTTGTTGAGTGATTGCAGGTGATCAAGAGCTAAAGTCAACCTGTTCTTTCCTTAAAACCAATATCACAAAAGATCAGAGCCCAAAAATCGAAATCTTGAAGCCCTGCCGCAAGTTCTTGAGAGTTCCAACAAATCTACATCGAGAGAGTTAATCTTCATTGATAAAATTTAAAACCCCTTCCATACTCTTTGAATTCTGATCCCTTGATAAGTAGACCCTAGTTTACGATGGTTTCTTAGCCACCAAATCCTGATTTTTTAGCTACTTTGTTAGATCTACTCGTGCAGGCATAAACTAGTTGACTAGTTTACCTTAATTGCTTACTTTGAATCTTTAAAACTAAAAAATTATAAAAAAAATAATCTTTATTTTTTTAATTAATTAGGTTAATAATCAGTAGATTAAGTTTCTATAATTGTCCCACATCATCACATAATCCTAATTCTCCTCTAATCATTTCAAATCTTTCTTCATTAAGTGGCTTAGTAAAGATGTCAGCAAGTTGGTTTTCAGTTGGAATGAATTCAAGTTCATTTTTTCCATTTTGTACATGATCCTTAATAAAGTGATGTCTAATTTCTATATGCTTTGTTTTAGAATGCTAAATTAGGTTTTTTATCAAATTAATAGCACTTGCGTTATCACATTTGATAGAAATTTTTATTTGAATAATAGCATAGTCTTCTAATTATTGCTTAATCCATAACACTTGTGCACAACAACTCCCAGTAGCTATATATTCTGCCTCAGTGTGGATAGTGCTACAGAGTTTTGTTTCTTACATTGCCATGAAATTATGTTCAACCCTAGAAACTGGCAAGTACCACTAATATTTTTTTTATCAATTGTATATCCACCATAATCAGCATCAGAAAAACTAATTAAATCTAATGAAGATTGCTTAGAATACCATATACCAAAATTACTTGTTCCTTTAAAATATTTTATGATTCTTTTGATAGCAATTATACGTAATTCTTTAGGATTTGATTGAAATCTAGCATGTATACACTGAACAAGATATCAGTCCTACTTGTAGTTAAATACAACAATGATCCAATCATACCTCGATAAAGCTTTTGATCAATGTTGCCACCATCTTCATCTTTATCTAATCTGCAGGAGGGGCTCATAGGTGTGCTCATTTCTTTGGATGACTCCATACCAAACTTCTTAATGATCTCCTTGATATAGTTTGCTTGGTCGATAAAAATCCCTTCCTTTGTTTGCTTAATTTGGAGTCCAATAAAGTAAGTTAGTTCGCTTTTCAAGCTCATTTCAAATTCACCCTGTATCAACTCAGCAAATTCTCTACAAAGATCCTTATTAGTTACACCAAAAAGAATGTCATCTACATAAATATGTACAACTAACATATCATTATCTTTTCTTTTAATAAATAATGTTGTATCTACATTGCCTCTAACAAAGTTATTTTCAAGTAAGAACTTAATCTATCATACCATGCTCTAGGTGCATGTTTTAATCTATATAATGCTTTATTAAGTTTAAAAACATGATTTGGAAGAGCATGATTTTCAAGACCTGGTGGTTCTACAAAAAGTTCTTCCGAAATAAATCCATTCAAAAATATACATTTTACATCCATTTGAAATAATTTGAAATCATGTAGCAAGCAAAAGCAAGTAATAATCTAATGGCTTCTAATCTTGCTATAGGTGCATTAGTTTCATCAAAATCTATTCCTTCTTCTTGATTATAACTTTTAGCCACTAATCTTGCTTTATTTCTAATTACTTTTTTTTGTTTATCCATTTTATTTTTATAAACCCATTTAGTTTCTATTATAGGATGGTCTAAGGATCTGTTCACTAAGTTCTATACATTATTTCTTTCAAATTGATTAATTTCTTCATGCATGGCATCATCCAATTAGGATCATTTTCAACTTCTTCTATGCTATGTGGCTTTACTTGTAAAACAAATGCTAGATAATCATAGGCTTCTCTAAGTGATCACCTAATCCTAACCCCTTGTGAGGGATCACCTATAATTAAATCTCTAGGGTGTGAAGTTACATACCTCCATTCTCTTGGTAGATCACCATGATCTCTACTTACCATTTCTTCTCCTTCTTGAGTTGGTTTGTCCTTCAAGCTCATGTATTACATTGCTTGATCAAGTGTACCTGCATCATTGTCTATACACTCTTTTTTTCTAGAAGGTGAGGGGCTAGATTCATCAAAAATAACATGAACAGATTCTTCTAATGTTAATATTCTTTTATTAAACACTCTATAAGCTTTGCTATTGATTGAATAACCCAGAACTATAGATTCATCAGATTTAGCATCAAACTTTCCTAGGTTATCCTTTCCATTATTTAACACAGCATTTACAACCAAATGTATGAAAATAATGAATGTTTGGTTTTTTATCATTCCAAAGTTCATAGGGGGTTTTCTTTAAAATCGGTCTTATCAAAACATGATTTAAAATGTAACAAGAAGTGTTCACCGCTTCTGTCCAAAAGTACCTTGGGAGATTGCTTTCACATAATATTATTTGGACCATCTCTTCCAAAGTCCTATTCTTCCTCTTTATAACACCATTTTGCTGTGGTGTTCTAGGAGCAGAGAAGTTGTGATCAATGCCATGCTCAGTGCAATAATCATCAAAATATTGATTTTCAAATTCTATGCCGTGATCACTCCTAATTGAAATAATTGAAAGATTTTTCTGGTTTGAAACTTTCTTGTAAAATTTTTGGAAAACTTTAAAAGCTTCATCCTTGTGTGCAATGAATAAAACCTAAGTAAATCTTGAAAAATCATCTACTATCACAAGTCCATATTTCATACAACCTAGGCTTGTATTTCTAGTTGGTCCAAATATGTCCATATGTAGTAGCTCAAGTGGTCTAGAAGTAGAAACCAAATTTTTTGATTTAAAACTCTCCCTTGTTTGTTTACCCAATTGACATGCATCACAAACATGTTCAAAATCAACTTTGAATTTTGGTAAATCTCTAACTAGATCTTTAGAAATCAATTTAGCAATTGTATGCATGCTAGCATGACCTAATCTCCTATACCAAAGTAAGCTAGACTCCTTGGTTTTAGTATTCATTGCTACAAGACTTGTACTACTAGACATGGCTAGATCATTTAAATCTACCACATATATATTTTCAAGTCTATGTCCAATGAGCTTAGTGCTAGAATCAAGTGAATTAGTTACAATGTACATTGAAGATTCAAAGACAACCTTGAAGCCTCTATCCCATAATTGACTAATACTTAATAAATTGTGCTTCAATTTGTTAACTAGCAATACATTTTCAATGAATATAGAAGGGGTTATTCTGATCTTACCGATGGCAATGATCTTTTCTTTACCATTATCATCAAAAGTGACCATTCCTCAATCCTTCATCTCTAGGGTGATGAATTGTTCCTTGTCACCCATCATATGTCTTGAACAGCCACTGTCTAGATACCATCTTTTTTTTATATTCTGGGCTACAAGACATTCATGCAAGATAATCATGGAGTTCTTTTAGGTACCCAAGCTTTCTTGGATCCTTGCAGGTTAGTAAGATTGGTTCCTTTGGGAACCCAAATCTTTCTAATTTTACTTCTATTCTTCTTTTTCACATTACATTGAAATGCCAACCCCTTTGCAAGAGTAACAAATAATTCTAGATTTTTGAAAAGGTACAAATGTAGAAGCTCTATATGCAGAAGTAGAAACATTTGATGCAAAAGACTTTTGATTTGAAAACTTAGGTACATATATTTTTAAAGGTATAAATGTAGTAGCTGAAATTCTATTTGTTTGCAAAGGATTATAAATTTTAGCTTTGCTACTTAAATTTCTTTGATCTTTTAAAATCAATTCAAGCTTGTTTGAACTCAATGTTAGCTTTCAACCAATGGCTTGAGCTTTTCAACTTCCTTTAGCAAACAAATATTTTCTTCATGAAATGCTTTATTTTTTTCAAGAAAATCATTCATTTCAATTTCCAAAGCTTTATGTTTTTCAAAAAAGGTAGTCAATTTTTTTTGCAAAATGTTATTCTTTTATGAAATTTCTTCTTTTCCTTTCATCAAAATATCATTGCTATTTTTCAAAGACTTTATTTTCAAGCCGGCCTTTTTATACTCAATCAATAATTCATGGAATGTAGTATTTAATTCCTCGAATGTAAATTCATCATGAGATTCAGGAGACATTAACTCATCTTCAAGACCCATTAGACATATGTTCACTATTTTTGTGGTCTCTTCTTCTTCATTTGAAGTTGACTCCTCGCTGTCACTCTAAGTTGGAACCATTGCTTTCTTCTTCTTCTTCTTATAAGTTTTCTTCAAGTTTGGACAATCTGATATGAAGTGCCCTGGTTTCTTGCATTTGTAGTAAAATGGATTGTTGCTCTTTATCTTTGTCTTCTTTCTTTTTCTTATCCTTGCTGTATTATCCTTTCATATAAAACTTTCTCCAATGTCTTCTCTTTTTCTTGCCCATAAATTTCATGAATCTCCTCACTACAAGTGCAATATCATCGTCTTCTAGTTCATCTTCTGATGAGGGGCTTTCTTCATCAATTTTCTCTTCTTGTTTCTTCAACTCTGCAGCAGCTTTGAAGGTAATTGACTTATGTTTCTTAATGTCATCTTCATTTCTATGCTACATAGTGAGCTCATGTGTGATCAGGGATCCCAATAGTTCATCCAGTGGTAATATGTTGAGCTCCTTGGCCTCTTGAATTGTAGTCATTTTTGAGTCCCATTTATTTTAAAGTGATCTCAAAATCTTTTGTACGAGATCTACATTAGAATAAGTTCTGCTAAGACTCTTCAAACCATTAATAATATTTATAAAATGTGAGAACATGGAAGATATAATCTCATTCGGTTCCATCTTAAATAGTTCATAGTTATGTACAAGAAGATTAATTTTAGATGTTTTCACTTGGGAAGTTCCTTCATGGGTTACCTCAAGTTTATTTCAAATTTCTTTTGCTGATGTGCAAGTAGAAATTTGATTAAACTGATTTGCATCTAAAGCACAATATAACAAGTTCATGGTTTTGGCATTTAGCTCACCCATTTTTATGTCATGTTCATCCTATTCCTGTTCAGGTTTTGGGACATCCATGCCATCAACTTTTTTCATGGGTGTGTCGGGTCCCTTAAGAATGACCTTCCATAATTCAAAGTCTATAGCTTGTATATATATTTTCATTTAGGCTTTCTAGTAGGTGTAGTTAGTGCTTGTGAATAGTGGAGGTCTATTTATGGATTGGCCTTCGACCAAAGAAGTACTCATAGGGTTTGCCATATGATCTTTACTCTAAGTAAATTCAGAGACATTGCTTTGATACCAATTATTGCCTAGGTGGCTTACCCAAAGAAGGGGGTGTATTGGGTAATTAAAATTTTTGCAAGTGCTCTTTTTCAAAGTTCTTGGTGTGGTATGTGCTGTGAATTTAGTTACTAATGCGGAAGCAAATAAGAACACAAGAAACATAATCATAAACACATCAGATTTTATAGTGGTTCAGAGCAACCTAGCTCCTATGTTCACTACCCAAGATACCACTTGGGATTTTCACTATATTCACCATCGAAATACAATCTGATTATTTTCACGGGCTCACAATCCAAAACCCAAACTTGGTTTTATCCCGGGCTCACCAAAAACCCAATACAATGTTAGTTTTATTCGGGCTCACTAACAACCCACTCTTAGTTTTCAAAGGCTCACCAAAAATCTTTACAAACCCAAGTTACAGCTCCTACTATACTTGAAACAATTTAAGCAAAGAGTAGAAAACTCAAAGCAACTCTATGACAAATTGAAGTTACTAGATGGTTGTAGTTGTAGTACTTGAGAAGATCTCTTGATTGCTCTTTGAATGCTCTTCAAGGCTTCAAGCTTTGTTCAACAAGTCCTTGAAGAATTCAGATGAAAGTTAGGTGTGCTCTTGAATGCTCTCTTGAATGCTCTCTTGAGTGTTTTTTCACAAACTCATTAATTTCTTATTCACTACTCATATAACCTTTCAAAAGTAATTCAAATCCCTTATATATATTCTTTTCAACTGATTTCAGGAGGTTATAGCCATTGTAGACAATTGGGATTCAAAATATGACCATTGGAGATCATTTTGGATTCAAAAAGAAAGTTCTAGAACTAGCCGTTACTCACCTAGAATTGTCATTCGAGTCGGCTCGGATGGGTCGAGTCAGCTTGGTTCCTCAAGTAGGTCAAAACTTCACTCTGGTCGAGTCAGCTCTTCTGCTTCAAGTTAGCTCACCTGATTGGTTCTACAGAACTGAGATTTTTTGAACTCTAGAAGAGGGCTTTTCTAACTCGAGTCGGCTCGTCTATCTATCTGAGAAACTTTCACTCTTGTCGAGTTGACTAGGTCCCTCGAGTCGGCACAAATTCTCAAAACTTTAGAAATCACACTCTGCCAGAGTCGGCTCTTCAGTCTCAAATCGGCTCGAAGGTCTGCCTGCCAGAATACTGCGTGCCATGCCAAACCTCGAGTCAGCTCTTCAGCAATGAGTCAACTCTTGATTCTTGTCTCCAAAAACTTTCCAAACTTCATAGAATTCTTTTAAAGACATTCAATCAAGTCCAGAAGCTCACCAACTTCATCAAGACTAATTCTAAGAGATTTAAACTAGAAAAATACATAGAGATAGCCTATTTTCATAAATATATAGTTGATTTTTCTTTGAGCTCTTCATTACAAAATATAGTTCTACATAATAAACTTGTCATACACCGAGGTTGTAGAAAGAGTGGTCTTTCATTTAAAATATCCTACAAAAATTTAGAAAATACTTGGAAAGATTTAGTAATTAAATGCATGCTCCAATGTTTGGTTATCATCAAAATCATTCCAGGGGTCAATAGAAATATAATACTCATTATCTGAATAACTATCTAAGCATGGCCATTTGGTTAGTAATTAAATGCATGCTCCAATGTTTGGTTATTATCAAAATCATTCCAGGGGTCAACAAAAAATAGAATACTCATTATCTAAATAACTATCTAAGCAGGGCCAGCCTGAAGAACCCAAGGTATCAGAACTTAATGCAACTCTTAACTCACTAGCTAAGCCTTTGCTAGAATCTGATGAACCAAATATTAAGGTTGTAGCACTATTCCCTAATAGACTTAAGCCCCATCGGAACTCAGCCCAATTAGATAAGATCTTGGAGGTCTTTCAAGCAAGTTAAGGTGAACATTCCCTCACTAGATGTTAGTGTCAAAATTCATCAAGCACAGGTGGATGAGTTGGAGGTGGTTCTAGAGTATGTATTGCAGGCGGTCTCTAAAAGATGGTTCCTACAGAAAAGCTCCACTAGAGATGACCCTAGTGATGGCACTTCGATGCTTAAGTTAGTGTCGATACCAACAGTGCGAGTGTGTAAGCGGGAGAGCTTGCATACGTTAGAAAACCTACATGGGATCCCTTTTATAGATGGAGTGCCAAGGGTATTTCGGGTAAGAGCAATATCCTATCGGATCTGGTGAAAGGTGGCAAGACCTTCTACATGTCATCTAGGTCTTTCTTGTTGGTAGGGCATCGTCTCCTCAAATATGTCCTTGTCACTAGTCCATGGTAGGCCATGCTTTATTAAATGGTAGCTCGAGTTATAGGGTATTTAGGCACATCCTTTGCTCTTCTAAGATCCTACAATGATTTGATGATTTAAGGACATGACAGAGAGCCCTACTAGGTGGTATAAATGGTAGTGATGAGCATGAGAGCACTACATTTTGGGGCTTAAAGTGGATGTATTGCTAAGACCATGCTTGCTAGAGCGTTCTTGGTATGGCTTAGCCATGCTGAGGGGCTTGCTGTTGAGAGATTTCGATCGATGGATGCTAAGTACTTTTGGCCAAGCACCATAGGGATGATCAATGGGGCTTGCTGATACTTTCTATGATGAGGGATGGGATTCTAATATGATGTAGGATAATATGCAAGGGATGAACATAAGGAAAATCAGATTAAAGCATACATATAATTTTAGATTTTTTTATGGTTGGATTCCCAAAACTAGCTAAGACTAGGTTAGGGTTTTCCTGTATCAATTAGTATCCTACCCACATGCTAGATCAATCAAAGAAAAAAGAAAATAAAGGATCCTAGGTCAAAGAAGGCCTATTAGGAGCATGTTCACCTTCAAGAAATTAGATAAAGAGAAATAGAAAAAGGTTTAAGTACCTGGCAATGATGTTCTTGTAGTTGCAGAAGGGTTCGCTCTACTCGGATCGGTGCCTATATGATAAAGTCGCTTTCCTACGGATCTGTTGACTTTTTATCAGCTTCGTTTGGGGGCAAAGAAAACTTCATCCAAAGGGCATGGCACTGGAGGGATCTTACAAACGTCAAAGGTTAGATGATAGAAGATGAGAAAAATATAGAATAAGAGATTGTAGAAGGGAAGAGTGGACTGTTGTTGCTGTTGGCAGTCTGCTGGGGCTTAGTGTTGGGCATCTTGGGGTTTGAGGATGGAGGCTGGGGTGGCTTGGAGTTGAGGGAAGAGAGAGAGTATCTGGGTGGCTAGGGTTTGTACACACACACAAGAACACGGGTCTCACACCCACTCCAAAAGGAAGACAAATTTTCACAAGAAAATTTAGCAGAGTTTATTTCATGAATAAGAGATTATTTTACAAGAGAGGGACGGGTGTGGTATTTATAGATTCACCCAAGGCCCTTTCCTTGTCAAAATGGATTAAAAGTTTGTATGGGACAAGGAGTACAAGGTTTAACTAGAATTGGGAGTACAAAGTTTAATTGAAATTAGGAGGCCTAAATTCTAGTAGAACTTTGACATTGGACTCCTTGTAGAACTTGGAAGCTTTGACTTTTTCCATGGGCTTGGGCTGGGATGAAATCCTCTTGGGCTGCTTTGACTTTTCCACTCCCAGCTGGGCTTGGACTTGGGCACCAACCTTGTTGGGTTGAGCTTGGAGGGGTGCCATTCCTTGGTGGACCAGGACTGGGATGGTCGCCAACTCTTAGGCTTTGGCTGGGCTGTGGTGTCAAATGAAAGAATGGGCCTGAGGGGGTGCCCTTCACTTGTAGGCCTAGGATGCTGATTCTTGGGGAGCCTAGGGCGCCAGGGCATGAAGTGGGTTGGGAGTCCAGATGCTGGGCTGGAGACTTGAGTGTGGATCCAATGGTCCTCCTCTTGAATGAAACACGCACAACTCTTGACTAAACTGAAATAACTGAACTCAAATGACAGGACTCAATGGACTTAGTGAATCCAACTGACTCACTTTATTACAGGACTCAAAATTAAATTCCATTACAGGACTCAAAATTGACCAACACATGACTTAGAGAACAAAATTAAAATCTTGAAATTTGTTTGCTCTTAATGTCCTAATCAATTCTCCCGGGGTGGGAGGAACTCGACTCTGTCAGGTAAGAAGGTTGGTCTATCTTGGGTACTGCTTGACGGGTCTCGGTTGAGGCATTGTGGATCCTGTCGAGTGATCCACAATTCCTCATATCTCAGTCGACCTTGCAAGCGAACCAAGTGACATGGTAGCCGTTGATCTTGGTACTAGTGGCTTGGTCGTCCAGGATACGCTCAATCATTCCTCTCACAAGCTAATTTGATGTGGACACTCAGGGTTGGGTTCACTCTCAAAGAAAGGGTCAAGCTTAATAGGCTCACTGGGTATTATTGCTGGCTCCCTATACTCAACTAAGTCTGAGATATTGAAGGTTGAGCTTAATGCCTAATGAGGTAACTCAGGCACTAGGTCTAACTTTCTTTATCACTTTGATGGATCCAGCTCTAGGGTATGTAGCCTAATCATCTCAAGATTTTCTTAGCGAACACTTAGACTCTTTTCGGGAATCAACCATGTTTTTATAAAAATCATTACTTACAGTAATCTTATGATTAATTCCTTATGTAGATCTCTAATCATGCAGTGCTAATACTTATAACACCTAATGACATGCAGGCAAACTCCTAATGCCAATGCCTAATGCAGGAAAATAAATGACTAAACCCTAAACTATAACTGTGGGTTTAACCCTTTATCAGGAGGGTGACATGCAGATAAGAATGGTGCATGGACTCATACTAAGTGCCATAGGGTCCTCGAAAAGTAAGATGCAAATATAACATGCTCAATGAATGAATGTAGTATGCAAACCTCTACAAAATGTAGATGAATGGTTATAAAAATATAAGAAGATTCAAGAAAAGGAAGAAAATACAAGGTGGATTCAGGGTTAGTCTGGTAGGGTAGTAACTGAGAAGGGGGTTCGGGGTTGATTGGATAGAATAGGATACAGGAAGGGGTGTCAGGGATTAGTCCTAGACTAATAAGGTTGACCTTATGGGGTTCATGTATACCTATAGGGTTTGCCTTATAGAAGAATGTGTCACTAATCTCAGGGAAAAGATCTTCAATGGGAACTATAGGAGGGGATTCTTTCTGAGGTTACTAATTTAAAGAGATCAGGTCCTTAATAAATTCTTCGGATTCTTGAATTTTAGGACTAGACTCTATAATTGGGCTTTCTTCTAGTGACTCCTCAGGTAAGATTCTAATAGTAGTGTCTGGGTTCTCTTCATCTAACTGGTCTTCCACTACAAGTTCAGTTTGGGTGTGGTCAGGATCAGCTAACTTTGGGTTGGCTTCTATCTAGGTATGGTCAGGGTCAATGAATTCTAGGTTAGCTTTAGTCTGGGTATGTTAAGGGTCAGCTAACTTTGGGTTGGCTTTAGCTTGGGTATCTACTAGGTCAACTAATTCTAAGTCTTCTATAGGTATCTCCTCTTCTTCCTCATACTCATCCACTAAGCTCACATCAGCATCATACACTTCCTCTTCAATGTCTTTCTTGTGAACCAGTGGGGTGGTAAGAGGGGGTTGACTAAGGGAAAATTGACTAATGATAGGGGTTGCAGGGGTGGGTCGACTAAGGGTTTTCTGACTAATATTAGGCTCATATATAAGGGTACTAATCCTACGGGGTTCAGGTCGACTATGGAAAAGTGGATTACTACCGAGCTCATATCTAGAGGTACTAATCCTTTTGGATTGGGTCAACTCGGGTTGGATTGGCTCGGACATACCTAACTAGGTCCTAGGGTCTAGCTAGTGGTAATGGGAATTGATTGATTTAAAGGAAGTCGACTAGGTCTGGGCTGGGTTTAAGAGGGTTACTCTTGTTGGACTTAGATTGACTAATTATGAGTTCCTTCTGATATGACTCGAATTCCCTAGCTATGTGATAGGCTTCCCCTAGGTCCTGAATTTGACATTGAGACAGTTCCCACTGGATGTCTAGTGGGGGTACCAGGATCAGACATAGATTACTCGGCCCTATTTGGTTTACCTAGCCATGTGTCAAATTTTGTAATCAACTAGAATTGAGTCCTGTAATAAGTTGAGGTTAGTTGATTTGTCTCAACCCTCAACCTAGTCCAGTACATTGAGTCCTATACATCAGTATATGTGTGGTATGAGTCCACTTCTTGTACAAGAGAGGAGGCTATGCTATTTTGGAGTTCCACCAGACCTCATTCTAAAGCTAGAAGCGGTTACACCAGCTTAGGAGAGCTCAATCGACACCCAGGTGCCCTGATTGTGCCATGATTTTTCCCGGGTGCTATTTCAGATGCCAAATTCCCTCCAGATGCTTTCGAAATATTCCATATGCCAGGAGCCCATGTTTTCCAGGTTATTCCAGCACTCCAGGCCTTAAAATCAAGCCCAGGTGCCAAGCTCAAGCCATTAAGAAGCATGATTCTAGCCAGATTCCTTGGAATATGCCAGCCCATGCGCCCAACCCCTGAAAGCCCACCTAGACCCCTCAAGTTTTCATCCAAGCCCATGAAGGAGGCATCCTTGCTGCTGCCCCAAGGTCCAAAAATAAATTTTAGGAGTTTGACCAAGTCCAAGCCCAGTTGGGAGAGGAAAGAATAGAAGACTAGGTCAAAATTCTAACCTAGTTCGGATTTCTAGTCCTTTTAAAACTTTGTAATTCTAACCTAGCTAGGAAAGGACTTGTATTCCAATTTGGAAGAGGTCTTGTAACCCAAATGTAACCATGATTAGTGAGGGCATGGAAACTCTATAAATACCCCACCCCTCCTCCTATTGTAATCATCTCTTTCTTATGAATACAACTTGCTAAAACTTTTAGATATTGCCTCGTGTTGGTGTTTTGTTTTGGTCCTTTGGTTTGTGTTCTTGTGCTTGGACGAATTTTTTGCTGCCCTAGCATCCTTCCATGCCCTAACTCACTGCCATCCAAGCCTTCACACGTCCAAGAAGGAGTGCCCTACGTCGCCAAGCAAGGAGATCTTCAACAAGCTTCAAACAGCCATCTTCTAACCCTAATCCTGATTCCTTTCAACCCATAGTTTTTTTTCTTATTTTTAATTGCTATTTTGATTAACCCTGATGCTTGTAGGATCCTTGAGGTGCTTCCTCTCCCCTGAGGAGGCCTTCTTGGCTGCTTGGACCGCCCAGATTTGCCATCAGATTCAAGGGAAACAAGGCTTCTTCTTCCAGGCTCCGATCAAAGTTGTGAGTGATCTCTTCTGCTATTGAATTTCAATCTCTGACTGGTAAGAAACCTTCCCTTCTCTCATTATCTGATTTAATGAAGAAAAGCTATCCTAAACTGGGAGTTTCTCAACTCTCAGGTCCTGGCTATTTCATTAGTTTGCATGAGTTCACCTGTGATAAGTTGATTTCTAGAATTGCTGAATACCTGCTAGTTCTTTACTTTGCTTTAAGAAATTAGCCATCAAACCTAAATCTAAAAATCATAAATGAATTAGTTTATTGCTTTTACTGTATATTTAGCATTCTTAGAGTAATCCTGCATCAATGTCTTCATGAAGGCCAGCCCTAAACCTATATAGGGTCACTGATTTGGGTTCGTCTGGGCAACACGTTCTGGCACACTGATCAAACTTGGTTATGTATTCTGACACAGACCTATTTCCTTGACTTAATCTTCACCATTGGTCTAGGAGTCTTTGTCGGTAGGATGGGGTAACATATTTCTCCCTAAGTTTTAGCTTCATAGCCATTCAGGTATCTATGGGAGCTTTGTTTCATTATCTGATTAGGCACTCTATGTCTCCCCTGTATAACCTAGCATGGTTGGTTAACCTAAGTCTGGAATATTTACACCTCTTTTCCTCACTCAAGTCATACCATTCAAAAAATTGTTCCACGCCTCCTTCCCAATCTATGTAGGTCTTGGGATCTAGGGTGCCATCAAAGATGGGTGCGTCTATCCTAAGGCTCCTCATAATTCTTTCATCCTGGTCCTGGAGTTCATGATTGGGCCTCCTAGGTTTGGGTTCTTGGAATAGGTCATGGCGTTGGGCTCTCCTATGGTTGGATTCCAATATGGGTCAGGGTATGGGGTTCTTCTAGGATTGGGCTCCAAGTATAGGTCAGAGTATTGGGCTCTCCTAGGGTTGGGCTCCATGGTCACACTATATTGGGTTGGGTTGAGGCTATTGGTATTGGGCTCCTAGTCCAGGGGTCAAGCAATCGATCGATCAAGGGGTTATGATGAAGTCAAGCATACAAAGGTTAACACGTACTAGGGTTTGCTAGACCTAGGGCCAAAACCTAATGAGTTAACTCAACTTACACTCAACACAGCACCTAATCCTTCCATTGGCTAGGTAAAAAGTGGGGTGGTGTTAGGCTCTCCCTACCTATGACAGCGTCCTAATTAAAAACCACCAGTCCACTTAGGGTGTTTGCAACTGGACCTCTATCCTTAGCACCAGCTTTCAGTAATAGGTGATGGGTTGGGTGCATTAGTTCCCTCACTAGACTTGGACCCGACCTATTAGTGTCCCTAAAACTATTAGGTTGCTAGTTAATTTTACTTAAGGCTTGGGTTTTGATGCTGGGTGGTTGATTTGGACTCAAGACGGGTGATGAAATCTTGTCCTGATCTGACAAAGTAAAATTGCCCTTAAGATTAGTTTAATGATATGATGCACAATCGATGAACCCTAATGCAATCTAATAACAAAATAGAAAATAAATTTTTTTTTTGTCTCTTTTTATGAGGTGGCAATTTAATTATAAGTTGGTTAGGTGAGCAAACAAAATTAGCTTGGGTGAGATGGGGTTTGATAGTTGATTAGGTTTTGTTTAGTCTGATATGTAGAAACTAAAATTATGGGTCTGTTTTGTGGTAGAAGTTAATAATGTTTTCAGAGCATAAAAAATCCACAAAAATTTCAGAACAGAGTAATAATAGTGAAGATGATTCCTATCAAATTTCATGCAAAACAAAATTCGTATGATGATGGAACACCTAGAATTTCTGACTGGATGCAGCAAACTTAGGTTCTAGTTAGGGTTTCTAAGATGTAGATTTTTTTTATTTTGTTCATCTCTGTAGAATTAATTAAGAATAATGATAATTATAAGACTAATCAGAGTATTCGGTGAAAATTTCAGAGAAAAATGATATACCTAAGATGATGAAACAAATCAAAACTTAGACCTTTAGTGCAGATGATAGGATGCAGATTTTTGTTAGGGTTTTGTTTTTACCATTCTTTTCGTTTATATTAAAATCTAAAATAATTCACAAAAATAACAAGAAATAGAGGACTAAATAGAGGTTAATGGGTATGAAAATCAGAAGTTTTATAGGAAAAACAGTCCTATATTCTGACTAGTTATGCAAAAAATAGCATGCAGAAATTTTACCTATGATGCAAGAACATACCCTAATCTTGCTCTGATACCAAAATTGATGAGGGACGGGATTCTAATATGATGTAGGATGATATGCAAGGGATGAACATGAAGAAAATCATATTAAAGCAAATATATAATTTTAGATTTTTTTATGGTTGGATTCCCGAAACTAGCTAAGACTAGGTTAGGGTTATCCTGTATCAATTAGTATCCTACCCACATGCTAGATCAATCAAAAAGAAAAGAAAATAAAATATCCTAGATCTAAGAAGGCCTATTAGGAGCATGTTCAACTTCAAGAAATCAGACAAAGAGAGATAAGAAAAGATTTAAGTACATGGCAATGATGTTCTTGAAGTCGCAGAAGGGTTCACTTTGCTCGGATCGGTGCCTGGATGATCGAGTCACATTCTCGTGAATCTGCTATCTTTTTATCAGCTTCATTCGGGGGCAAAGAAAACTTCATCCGGAGGGCATGGCACTGGAGTGATCTTACAAATGTCAAAGGTTAGGATGATAGAAGATGAGAAAAATATAGAACAGGAGATTGAAGAAGGGAAGAGTGGGTTGTTGTTGCTGTTGGTGGTTTGCTGGGGCTTGGTGTTGGGCATCTTGGGGTTTGAGGATGTAGGTTAGGGTGGCTTGGAGTTGAGGGAAGAGAGAGAGTATCTGGGTGGCTAGGGTTTGCACACACACACAAGAACACGGGTCTTACATCCACTCCAAAAGGAGGACATAAGTTTTTACAAGAAAATTTAGCAGAGTTTATTTCATGAATAAGAGATTATTTTACAAGAGGAGGAGGGGTGGGATATTTATAGATTCACCTAGGGCCCTTTCCCTGTCAAAATTGGATTATAAGTTTGTATGAGAAAGGAGTACAAGGTTTAACTAGAATTAGGAGTACAAAGTTTGATTGAAATTAGGAGGCCTAAATTCTGGTAGGACTTTGACATTGGACTCCTTGTAGAACTTGAAAGCTTTGACTTTGCTCCCTGGGCTTGGGCTGGGATTAAATCCTCTTAGGCTGCTTTGACTTTTCCACTCCCAGCTGGGCTTGGACTTGGGCGCCAACCTTGTTGGGCTGGGCTTGGAGGGGTGCCATTCCTTGGTGGACCTGGACTGGGATGGGCGCCAACTCTTGGGCTTTGACTGGGCTACGGTGCCAAATGCAAGAATGGGCCTGAGGGGGCGGCCTTCACTTGTAGGCCTGGGGTGCTGATTCTTGGGGAGCCTGGGGCGTCAGGGCATGAAGTGGCCTGGGAGTCCAGATGCTGGTCTAGAGACTTGAGTGTGGGTCCAGCGGTCCTCCTCTTGAATGAAACACACATAACTCTTGACTAATCTGATACAACTAAACTCAAATGATAGGACTCAATGGACTTAGTGAATCCAACAGACTCACTTTATTACAGGACTCAAAATTAAATTCCATTTTAGGACTTAAAAATTACCAATACATGACTTAGAGAACAAAATTGAATTCTTGAAATTTGTCTGCTCCTGATGTCCTCATCATTTTAGGCATAGGAGATGACTGCTACCGATACTCACTCGAAGACTTCATGTTGAATGCCTTAAGGGTGATTCACGGGGCTCGATGGTACATTACAGGCATCAGAGTTGACTGTTGGGAATTGTGTCCCAAAGTCAATCGTCTAGGTTGTAGACGGTTGTGCTATTTGTATATTTAATATGAATTTTGATATAAATAAAAGTTATCTTTTGGCAGTTCATCATAGGTGCATTTTCCTTAATGTGAACTCTTGTGTGATGAAGTCCTTAGAACTTCCTTATACTCGATATAGAAAGGATATATCAAGTAGTTCTTAAATTGTTCACAATCAAATGATACATTATTATAGGATGACTATGTATTAAGTATAGATCGTTGTATGTCATATAGGTTAGTTATCCTCTTAACCAAGGAATATGGAGACATTGGTATGATATGCAAGTGTTGTGTTTGACACTTCACTGAACGTGACTCTCATGCAAGATTCTCTTTCTGCCAAAGAGGAGTCTTGCATTAGAATGTGGACATGAATTATTCCTCTGACTTGAGATCACTATGGTAGCTTGCATGCAACTCACTATGCTTATGTGCCGGACTACCCAGATTTCTAATCCAGTGATAGAAGGTTGTTGGGTACAGTCAAGTACTTGTGTAGCGATAGTAGGATCGAGATAGGATTGACCTCTCTAAATGGTTTGGATTGAATGCTTCATATGTCTCAATTGAGAAAGACCTTGGCCAGAGTATTCCTTGTAAGGAGTTACAAGGATTCTTTGTTTAAGACATATTGAAATGGACTGATTAGGGTTGGGCAGTTTAACCCTATGCCATCCGGAGCATTAGGAGGTTCAAGAAATAAGTTCAATGCTATTCCTTATTCGACAGGTTCATATTGCTCTGCAACCTTCAACATATCTGGATATCGGGTGTCATTGCTAGATGGCGACTTTGGTTGGTACTGAAAATATTCTCGTACTACTGGTTTAGTGTTTGAACCTATGGGGTCACACACTAAGGGTTTCTTCTTGCTTTGTTGGCATGTGAACGATTGGGAATCATTCCGGACTCGTTTGACAAGGTGCTGTCAAGCTTCTGTTCAAGCCGACTCTTTTTGAACAAGTTAACTCGAGCCGAGTCGACTCGAATGGTCAAGTCGACTCGTTTGACGGACTACTAAAATTCGAGAATGCTTCATTAAATGCTGTAATGGTTATGGAATTTAATGTTGGGAGTTTTGAATTTTAATAATTGCTATCACTAAATTCCAAGGGACTTCTAACTTCTTTGGAATCTCAAGAGATCCCAAAACTTCTTATTAATCTCTCATTATATCCTCTTAATTATTTGAGGGCTGCAGTTATAAAAGTAGGGTTGAAGAAGGTCAAGAGTTGACATTCAATGCTCCTCACATTCCACACTCGAAAATCTGGATCAAGGTTGAGACTCTGCCATATTCCTTCGTTAGAGATCTTGTTTGATCCTTGAGAGATTGTGAGATTGGATCTCCAGGATAGAGTGAGTTTTGGGTGGGATCTCTTAGTGCATACCTTCTATTTAAGGTTTGGGATAGAGAGAACTGGGAGAGTCCTTATTCTGTTCCAGCACTATTGTAGCAGCCAGCACTTCAAGGAGTTGATGGTGTCCCACTCATCTTCAAAGAGTTGAAGAAGGAGTCCACCCGACAAAGTTTCCATAGGGGCTAGCACCTCGAAGGAAGGAGAAGAAATTGCGCTACATGGTATGAACCACCCATAAAGGTGGTACACGAGTGCTGCTGGTAGAGCCGGATTTTTTCCACAGGTCACTGTCGTCCCTAGGATCATGATTGAGAGGCAGGCATTTCTGTAACTTTCGGTCCTGGTGAACATCACCAAGGATATGCTTATTTTATGTATGACATAATTATCTTTGCTGCATCATTGTGTGATTTCTAGAATTGTTCTATTTTTTACACAATGTTTGCATGATTTCATATTTATATTACTCTAGATACAGCTAGATCCTAGTAAGGGGATTGTGTTCATTAGATTAACATCTTGAGATAAAATGGTTTTATCGCTTTTCACTGCTGCATGCCTTTAGAAAAGTTTTAAAATGCATGTGTCACCCCTAGGAATAGTTCCTTTCAATGGTATCAGAGCGAGGTTGTGTATGCATCTCATTTAATGTTTTTTATGAAATCGGTTTGATTTCGTTCATGTAGTACTCGGATTAAGGTGGATTCACCATGGCCGTCTGGTCATAAGAGAGAACCATGGTTTAAAGATCATCTCTTCCCATTCTAAGGGGTTCTCCTATGGTGTGTAAGGGTGTCGCTGCATCATGACCTTATGAAGAAGAAAGTGGAAAATTTAATGGATTAAAATTATTTTAATCTTTGGTTTCTAGATCATAGCTATCTTTAGATAAGATCTAAAAGAAGTTTGATCTAAAACTTTGAAAAGTTTAAGTGGAAATGACTGAAGTTTAAAAAAAGAACTATGTTCTAGAAGAGCTGGCTCGAGCAGAAGAGCTGACTTGGAGATGGCTCGAGCAGAAGAGCTGACTTGGAGATGGCTCAAGCAGAAGAGCTGACTTGACCAGAAATCTGTATTATGGAAGAGCCGACTCAAGCAGAAGAGCTGACTTGACCAGAAATCTGTATTATGGAAGAGCCGACTCAAGCAGAAGAGCTGACTCGAAGAGCCGACTCAAGCAGAAGAGCCGACTCGACTAGAAATGTGTGTTCTGGAAAAGCTGACTTGATCTACAAGAGCTGACTCGACCAGAAAACTATGAAACAATAATTTTAAGCTTCAAATTTTTATGAAATTATTTCATTTTATTTTAAAAATGTTTCAAATAGTGTGATACACTCTATTAATAATTAAGATGTATAATTTTAAGATTTAGGATATGATTCTAATCTTAAGTCATGATTCATAAATCATGGATTTATTGGGTTAGCAAGAATTGGGTCCTTAAATGGATTAGACCTAGGTTTAGAGGAATGGATTAAATAGAGAAATGACTAATCAAAAGTTGAATTAGGTCTCTCCTCTATAGATCTCTCTAATAGTTAGTTAGATCAGTCCAAACATCTAAATGGACTTGATTCATGGCTTCATGGTGAGCCCGGATCTTTAGGTTAGTCTGATTAAGTCTAGTAAACCACTTTGTGTCTAAGGTAAGTTTGATAGTTATGATCAAGGTTCTTTGGGGCTAACTCTTACCTGGCCAACTCATGGTTGGTGTCTAAGGCAAGAGGATTACTTAGCATTACCCATCCCTTTGTCTTACTTACCTGGCTAATGTGGTGAATCAAATCAAATTAGATTATCTATTGATTTGAGTTGATCCATGTCAAAAAGGTTAATCAAACTGACTAGTTTATAGGTGCCCATGGACCAAATTGATCTAGAAACCCTCTAAGTATTTGGTAAGAGTTTTTTTGATCAAGGTCCATGTCTTCATCTCAAATGTCACAAAATTTAAATCCTCTAAATTATTAGGTTCATAAAAAGACTAAGTTATGTGATAGCCTAAGTCTTAGCCTCCTATTAAGTTGGATTGGTAATGTGTCCTTTAGTTGGGTGATCATCGGCAGTACCATAGTATGGGTGGTCATCAGGCTATTGGAATTGCCATTAATAATATGATGGCTTAGTGTAACTCTCTTAATGGTGGTCAAGTGAGCCAGCCAAAGTCGGGCTTGATCATTCATTTGTTAAAAGCACTAAATTTAGTCATGTTAATGGTTGGACCTAACTAGGACCTTCTTTAGCAGGAAGCCCAAAGGCTGATTGAAGTGCTCTTGGAGCAAAATTTGAAATACTAGAAATTGCTTGGAAGAAACAATTGGTTAATTGAACCTACCTTTAGGTTCACATGGGTGAGCCGGTCAAACTCGGGCTCATATGGCATCTTTAGGATTCTAGTACCCACTAAGGAATTAAGTGTAATTCCTCAGATTTGAGGTAAAGGCTACAAATCTGAATAAAATATGTGGGAGGACCTTTAGACTAAAGTCCATATCTTTATGATTAAAATTGAAATTCATATACTAATTAGACTTATGATTTTCCTTTCAAGAAAATGTCTGCCAACTTGTCCCTCTGCTCATTGCTTGACAATGAAAAACTTTTTGGCCCAAACTTCGATAATTGGTATCGAACGCTTAAGATTGTCTTAGAGCATGAAAGGATCTTGTATGTTGTATCGGATCCAACACCTGAGGTCCTCGTAGCCAATGCTCGTACAACTATCAAGGATACTTATCAGAAGTGGCTTTTTGATAGAACTACTGTACGTTGCATTATGCTAGCGGCTATGAACAACGAGTTCAGTCATAAATTCGAGAAGGCCCAACTGGATGAAATCTTGCAAAAGTTATGAGAATCCTTTGGCATGCATGACGATGTAGGGTGGTACAAGACTTCCTGTGCCATCAATAATGCCCATATGTGATATGGGGCATCAGTAACTAATCATGTATTGTACATGACCAAGTTATTTGAATGCCTGGCCAAATTCGGATGTCCCTTGCATGAACAGCTGGGGAAAGATGATATATTGAATTCTCTGCCCCTTTCTTACCTTGGTTTTCCTTGATCATTCGGATGCATAGGCCTGTAGTGAACTACCACAATCTGTTGGGGTTACTACAAAATTTGAGAAGGACCACAACCTCAATAAGGGGTTAGTGTACTCGGTGGGAGGAAATAGGGCAGTGCGTTGTCCCCTTGGGAAGGGAAAGAAAAATAAAAAGAAAAAGACTAAAATGGTGCAGAGTGTTGGTGGGGCCAGTCAAGCTGGGAAGAAAAAGGTAGACCAGAGTCAGGCGAAGTGCTTCTATTGTAAGAAGCAGGGTCGCTAGAAGAAGAATTGTCCTCTATATATTGCATCCCTTGACCCAAACAGGCCGAAGAAAAGGAAGTAGCAAGATATTGCTGCTCAAGGTATTTATATTATAAATCCCTATATCTATTCTTTTTGTGATACTGCTAATTGGGTACTTCATATTGGGAGTCTTTACTGCATTTGCAACAAATTATAGGGACTTCGAATTAGTGGGCGATTCGAGGATGGTGAAAGGTTTCTGAACGTTGGAGATGGAAGTCAGTTCTAGTTCTGGCGTTAAGAGACTTCTCTCTTGTTTTTAAATCTTGTAAAATCATTTTATATGACTAACATTATTGTCCTACATTTCTTATAAACATTGTCTCAGTAGGCTTGTTGGCCAAAGAATGTTTTGAACTTTCAATAAAGAGAAATGTTTGCAACATTACTTTGAATGATTCAGTGATAATGAATGGAAATTTGATAAATGGCATTTATTTGCTACCACAGCCTGTAAGTGTAATGTACACGACAAGCAAATGTCCTAGAATGGATAATGTTAACGATGCTTATCTCTGGCACTGTAGGCTTGATCATATAAATAAGAACAGGATAAATAGGTTAAGACAAGAAGGTCTCTTAGAGGTAAATGATTTTGAATCATTGCCTACCTGTGAATCTTGTTTACTTGGAAAAATGACCAAGTCATCTTTTTCTAGAGAAGGTGAAAGAGCCAAAGAAATTCTAAGTCTAGTACATACAGATATATGTGGATCTATGAATGTCAGTGCTAGAGATGGGTATAATTATTTCATTACTTTTATAGATGACCTATCTAGGATCGGTTATGTCTATCTTATAAGATTTAAGTCTGAGTCGTTTGAAATGTTCAAACGATATCATAATGAAGTTGCAAAGTAAACTAGAAAGAGTATAAAGACTGTTCAATCTAATCGAGGAGGCGAATATATTTTAGTGAGTTTCTGACTTATCTTCAAGAGAATGGGATTATCTCTTAATGGACACCTACGGGGACACCCCAACTGAATGGTGTGTTTGAAAGGAGGAATAGGACTTTGTTGGACATGGTCTGGTCCATGATGGGCTTTACCACATTGCCTATCTCTTTCTGGTGTTATGCCCTGGAGACTGCCTGTTATCTTCTTAATAGGTCTCCTATCAAGTCTATGGACAGGACTCCATATGAGATATGGTTGAACAGAAACTAGTGCTCTCACACTTTAGGATCTGGGGATGTCTGGACCATGTTAAGCATTTGCAAACTGATAAACTAGGACCTAGGTCTGACAGTTGCCTATTCGTTGGGTATCCAAAAGAGTCTAAAGGATATTTCTTTTACCTACTTGATGAACAAAAGCTGTTTGTTGGTCATAGGGCTATCCTTTTGGTAAAGGAGTTTCTTAGTGAAGGAACTGTAGCCACTAAGACTGAACTTAGTAATGTTCAACAGGTAGAAGAACTAGCACATTTAGGAGACAACTCAGAATCGGATTTGACTAATTCAAATTTGGAGCCCATTGAGCACCCATTAAGGAGATCCGGTAGAGTATCGCATCAACCGGACAGATACAACAGTTTCTTGGTCCAGGATGGAGATCCCATTAAACTTGACGAAAATAATAAGGATCCGATCACCTATATGGATGCTCTACAAAGGTCCGACTCTGATAAGTGGCTAGAAGCTATGAAATCCAAAATGGAGTCCATGGAGATCAATAATGTGTGCACATTAGTTGATCCACCTGAAGGGATAAAACTCATTGAGTGTAGATCAATTTTTAAAAGGAAACAAGGCACAGACGGAAGGGTGGAGACCTACAAAGCCTGTGTGGTTGCCAGGGATATCATCAATGTTATGGTATTGACTATGACGAGACATTTTCTCCTATGGCAATGCTCAAATCCATTCAGATTATGCTTGCTTTAGCTGCATACTTCGACTTTGAAATCTGGCAAATGGATGTTCAAATAGACTTCCTAAATAGTGAGCTGGAAGAGAAGGTACATATGATGCAACCTGAAGGGTTCATATCCATAGATGAGTCAAAGGTTTGCAAGCTCCAAAGGTCTATTTATGGACTGAAGTAGGCATCTTAGAGTTGGAACATGAGATTTAATAAGTGTGTCAAGTCGTATGGCTTTGTTAAGAATGGAAAAGAACCTTGCATTTATAAGTGGGCTAATAGTTCTGTGGTTGTATTCCTTGTATTGTAAGTGGATGACATTCTCTTAATCGGAATGACATCCTTGCACTACATGGAATAAAAGTCTAGTTGTCATCTTAGTTCTCTATGAAGGACTTGGGTGAAGCCTCCTACATCATAGGGATGAAGATATATAAAGATAGATCTTTGAGACTTCTGGGACTGTCCCAGTCAACTTACATTGATACCATGCTGAAATGGTTCAACATGGAAAATTTTAAGAAAGGCTATCTTCTGATAGGCCATGGAATTACTCTCTCTAAAAAGGATTATGCGTCAACTCTCGAGGAGAGAGAGCATATGAGTAGAGTTCCATTGCTTCAATAGTGGGATCTATAATGTATGCAATAACATGTACTAGACTAGACATAGCATACTCACTAGGAGTAGTGAGCCTAAGCCAGGTGAAGCACATTAGAAGGTGGTAAAAACCATCCTAAAATATTTAAGAAATACTAATGACCAATGGCTTATCTATGGAGAGCCTGACTTAAAACTCGTTGGTTATACCGATTCAAGTTTTCAGTCAGATAGAAATGATAGCAAAAGTGTGTCGGGCTTTGTATTTATCCTAAATGGAGGAGCCATCTGCTGGAAAAGTTCCAAGCAACACATAGTGGCGAACTCAGTTTGCGAAGTAGAATATATTGCAGCATCAAATGCAGTGAAGGAAGCTTTATGGCTATGAAAGTTCCTAGGTGAGCTGGGAGTGGCACCTTCCCTGGATGGCCATGTTCTAGTATTTTATGATAGCACTGAGCCATAGCTCAAGCAAAGAGCAAAAGTCCCATCAGCATACCAAGCACATTCTGCATCGCTACCACCTCGTACGAGAGATTGGGCATGAGGGGACATCGACCTTTAGAAGATCGATAGAAAGGAAAATCTGGTCGACCCCTTCACTAAAGCAGTTGGAATTCAAGAGTTTAAAGATTGTAATTGAAAAATGGGAATGTGATTCTGTACTGATTGGCTTTAGTCCAAGTAGGAGTTGTTGGAAATTGTGTCCCAAAGCCAATCGTCTAGGCTATAGATGGTTGTACTATTTGTATATTGGATATGAATTTTGATATAAATAAAAGTTATCTTTTGGAAGTTCATTATAGGTGCATTTTCCTCAATGTGAACTCTTGTATGATGAAGTCCTTAGAACTTGTACTCGATATAGAGAGGATATATCAAGTAGTTTTTAAGTTGTTCATGATCGAATGATACGTTATTATAGGACGACTAGGTATCAAATATAGATCGTTGTATGTCATATATGTTGGATATCCTTTTAACCAAGGAATGTGAAGATATTGGTATGACATGCAAGTGTTGTGTTTGACACTTCATTGAACATGACTCTCATGTGAGATTCTCTTTCTATCGAAGAGGAGTCTTGTATTAGAATGTGGACATGAATTATTCCTCTAACTTGAGATCACTATGGCAGCTTGCATGCAACTCACTGTGCTTAGGTGCCGGACTACCAGGATTCTAATCCAGTGATGGAAGGTTGCTGAGTATAGTCAAGTACTTATATAGTGGTAGTAGGATCGAGATAGGATTGACCTCTCTAAATGGTTTGGATTGAAAGCTTCATATGCCTCACTTAAGAAAGACTTTGGCCAGGGCATTCCTTGTAAAGAGTTATAGGGATTCTTTATTTGAGACATATTGAAATGGATTGATTAGGATTGGGCAGTTTAACCCTATGCCATCCGGAGCATTAGGAGGTTCAAGGAATAAGTTCAATGCTATTCCATATTCGACAGGTTCATATTACTCTGCAACGTTCAACCTATCTGGACGATGGGTGTCATTGCTAGATGGTGACTTAGGCTAGTACTGGAAATGTACCCGTACTACCAGTTTAGTATTTGAACCTATGGGGTCATACACCGAGGGTTTCTTCTTGCTTTGTTGACATGCAAATGATTGGAAATCATTTCGGACTCGTTTGACAAGGTGTTGTCAAACTTCTATTCAAGCTGACTCTTTTTGAACAAGCCGACTTGAGTCGAGTTGACTCGAATGGTCAAGTCGACTCGTCTGACAGACTACTGAAATTTGAGAATGCTTCATTAAATGCTGTAATGGTTATGGGATTTAATGCTGGAAGTTTCAAATTTTAATAATTGCTGTCGATGAATTCTAAGGGACTTCTCACCTCCCTAGAATCTCAAGAGACCCCAAAACTGCTCATTAATCTCTCATTATGTCCTCTTAATTATTTTGAGGGCTGCTGTTATAAAAGCCAGGCTGAAGAAGGTCAAGAGTTGACATTCAACGCTCCTCGCATTCCATACCTGGAAATTTGGATCAAGGCTGAGACTTTGTCATATTCCTTGGTTAGAGATCTTGTTTGATCCTTGAGAGATTTTGAGATTGGATTTCTGGGATAGAGTGAGTTTTGGATGGGATCTCTTAGTGCATACCTTTTATTGAAGGTTTGGGATAAAGAGAACTGGGAGAGTCCTTGTTTTGTTCTAGCACTATTGCAGCAACCGGCACTTCAAGGAGTTGAAGGTGTCCTACTCGTCTTCAAGGAGTTGAAGAAGGAGTCCACCCGACAAAGTTTCCGTAGGGTCTAGCACCTCGAAGGAAGGAGAAGAAATTATGCTACATGGTGTGAACCACCCATAGAGGCGGTACATGAGTGCTGCTTGCAAAGCCAGGTTTTTTCATAGGTCAGTGTCGTCCCTGGGATCGCGACTAAGAGGCAGGCATTTCTGTAACTTTCGATTTTTCCTGGTGAACGTCGCCAAGGTATGTGCTTATTTTATGTATGACATAATTATCTTTACTGCATCATTGTGTGATTTCTATAATTATTCTATTTTTCATACAATGTTTGCATGATTTCATATTTGCATTACTCTAGATGCATCTAGATCCTGGTAAGGGGGTTGTGTTAATTAGATTAGCATCTTGAGAAAAAATAGTTTTATCACTTTCCGCTGCTGCATGCCTTTAGAAAAGTTTTAAAATGCATGTGTCGCCCCTAGGAATAGTTCCTTTCATTGACTGCTATTGATACTCTCTGAGGACTTCTAACCGAGCACCTTAGGGGAGGTCGGTAATGCTCGGTAGTCTATACGAGTCCATGCTATTCCTGGTTGGCCAGAGGGTGTCATGTTTGTCCATACTTGTCCTGGCTAGAATCCTCCAAAGTAGTATAGGGCCGCTTGCCTTATTTGAAAGGATGGCTCTATCTCTTTATGATTTCTCCTATCTTTTGGGCTTGAAATTTATCATCCAAGGACCTTCGGTTGTCATCTTCAGTTCTGGGCATCGGTCTTCTTCTTGTCCTTCACAGTTTTCTTTGCAAGGCTTGCTATCTCCTGCTTTGCCATAGTTCCAGGTGGCTTTCTTTTCCTTGTAGCCATTTTCATTTCTTTTTAGGACCTGAAATAGATGTCGAGTCCTACAAACCTTAGGTAGGAAAAACTATCTAGGAAGGAGGGGTCAAAAGACTCCAACATCCTATGAAAAAGGCATGCTGTGCCAGCCACTAGTCCAAAGGTGTATTCATCTTTGATGGATGAGGAGGACCTATCCCTGATCAAGTTAGCATACTATATCCTGGATGACTTCGAACTAGAGCTACTAGGTTTGAATGCTCGAGCCAATGACTCACCTCCAGTCATCTAAGTGTATACGAGAAGGCACTTGAGGCTGGGCTAAGGTTTTCTCTTTACCCTTTTATTCTTGAATTTCTCCATTTTTATAAAATTTCTTTGTGCAACTTGATCCCAAAGTCTGTCCGGCACATCATAGGGCTCCAAGTTCTTTGTTTCTTGATTGAGAACTAGCTTATCCTTTTTTGTTCTGCATGTTCTTTACCACCCATATTTACCTGTATTCTAAGTTGTGGTGGTATCTTGCTATCCAAAAGGGGACAAACCACTAATCGAGGGCATTCCTTCTGCCAATAAAGGGTGGAAGGAATGCTTCCTACTGGTTTCTTGTATGTTTATAGATATTGGGGTCTACCAAGCTAGGGTCGGCCAGAGGTATCCATCTTAGGTTTCCTTAAACTAAGTGATGAGGAGGAGAATCTCTTTGCAATTCTCAAGGCATTCAAAGCCCCTTGGCTAAAGCTCCTTTTGTCAAAAAAGTATCTTTGTAAGGTGGGGCTCAGTCGACTCCTCGAAGATGAGTCTTGGGTTTTATCCTTTTTCTTTAACTATTACCTGTGTCCCTGACCATACTTATTAATGTGTAGGCATAATGCTCGAACAATTGGAAGCGTTGAGGGACAATCTGGCTCAATAAAAGATGAGAAAAGGGAAGGCCTCTTCATTTACTTCAAAGGTTAAATTTGCTAAGCCCGATTTGGCATAGGCCCCTCCTGAGCTTGCTCTCATGATGGTTGAGGCCACTTCTGAAACTCTATCATCCTGCCTCAGCCTACCTTGCCTCCAGCTATCTCGATCCCTTGGTTGTTCCCTTCCAACACCCTGGCACAGGGTGCCAAAGAGGCTGTTGGCTCCATCCAGTGATTTTGATGAATAACAAAATATTGAGTGCATAATGTATACTAATGTGTATTTCAAGTTATGATTTTCAGAAGAAAGTAAATCAAAATCTTAAAAACTTATGTATCATGGCACGCCACGGCATGGAGCATTTTTTGCAAATCTGACATCCTCTTCATGAAAAAAGGGCATCTACATGTTTAATTATTATTTGTTTACGATCCATTTAAGTTTCAAAATTTATATTTGTATTTTTGGGCTAATTTGCACTTGAATCTAAGCTTTTAAGTCTCAAGTGTCGACACCTGGGAAGCGAAGTGTCGACACTTCAGCATTTGGCACGAAGAAAAATCTTGAAATGCCAAGTGTCAACACCCAGAACTCAAGTGTCGACACCTAGTGTCGACACTTAGGTTTCCAAGTGTCGACTCAATGCCTGAGATTTTTGAAAATCTAGAACTTTGCCATTTGAGGATTTTTGTGTCAAGTGTCGACACCAGTGCATCAAGTGTCAACACTTGAAAGTTCAAGTGTCGATACCTAGAAATCAAGTGTCGACACCTGACAGCCAAGTGTCGACACTTGAAGCCTGACAGCCTAACGGATCTATTTTTCTGACTTGTAGAACCTGTTTTTCAAGCTCCAAACGGCTAGATCCGAGGCTCCAACGGTCACAAACCATTTTTTGGAAGTTTCTTGGTGTATTTAATCTCCACCAACCTCATTTTAAAGGCATTGAAGTGTATTGAAGTTCATTCAAAGCCAAAAAGCCTATATTCTTTCAAGAACCTCATATCAAAAGCCTTTTATAGTTTAATTTCCTGAAAAAGCCTTCAAGCTCATCCTAGCATCATTCCAAAAGAGGTGTTTTGAAGAATATTTCAAGAAGGAGACAAGACAAAGCATCAACTTGAGCTTCAAAGATTCCATTCTACTCTTGAAGAGAGTTTGTCTTAGTTTTAAAAGTTGTATATCTATTTTTATTTTGTGATTTGACCTTGCTTTCAAGGGTGTCTTGAAAGAAGGATGTTGTGGTTTGTTGGTGAGCCAAAGGGATAAAACCAACTAGGGTTAACTTATGAGCCCAAAGACAAAACAAGTGTTGAGATTTGTTGGTGAGCCTAGGTGACAAAACCAACTTAGGTTTTGACTTGTGAGCCTTATGAAAAACAAGTCAGCTGTAATCTTATTTGGATTATAGTGGAATTCCCAAGGGTAGCTTGGGGAGTGGATGTAGGTGTTAGGTTTGCACTGAACCACTATAAACCTTGTGTTTGTGTGTGATTGCTCTCTTTCTCTCTTGCTCTTTGGTTATTGCTATTTATTTACTATTTTCTGCTGCATTTAATCTTGTGTATCAATTTATTACTCACAAACACCACTAGACCTTCACATTACTGTTTTAATTTTTAAAAATCCAATTCACCCCCCTCTTAGGCTCCATTTCTGAGCATCAAGTGGTATCAGAGCACTGGTACTCTCTTGCAGGTCCAAGGATCTTGAGTGAAAGATCATGGCAGCCCTAATAGGAATGGGTGTAGTTGAAGGTCAAGCTTCAAATCATCCCCCACTTTTCAATGGCACAAATTACTCATATTGGAAAACACGCATGCACATTTTTATTCAAGCTATTGATTATAATTTGAGGACAATTGTAAAAGGTCCTCATCAGCCTACTATGTTGGTTAATGGCATTCTCACTCTGAAGATGGAAGATGATTGGGATGAGAATGACATTAAGCAAATTAAGCTTAATGCTAAGGCTATGAATCTGTTATTTTGCTCTCTTGACCCAAGTGAATTTAATAGAATATCTAATTGTCTCTCCACCAAGTAGATTTGGGACACACTTGAGTTACCCATGAGGGTACACACCAAGTAAAAACAACCAAGGTTAACATGCTTATTCATACGTATGAAATATTTAAAATGGATCCTTCTGAGTCTATTAGTGAGATGTATACTAGGTTCACAAATATTGTGAATGGCATGAGAAGCCTAGAAAAAGTTGTTTCTAACAGTGAACTTGTGAACAAACTCCTCAGGTCTCTACTGGCTTCTTGGGATGCAAAGGTAACAGCTATTGAAGAAGCCAAGGATGTCAACACTCTTCCACTTGAACAACTGTTGGGTTCATTGATGACTTATGAGCTCTCCCTCAAGCAAAAGAATATGGAAGTTGATAAAAAGAAGAAAGTAATTGCCTTCAAATCTACTGCAAGAAAAGAATCAATCGATGACTCCGAAGAAGATGATGAAGAAGATGAGATGACTCTAATGGCGAGAAAGTTCAGAAGGTTTATGAGGAAGAAAAGGTTTAACTTCAAGAAGAAACCTCTAAAAGATGAGCCAAGTAAAGAGAAAGACAAGGAGAAGGAGAAGGAGCAGCCCACTTGTTTTGAATGAAAGAAACCCGATCATTTTAAGATAGACTGCCCCTTGCTCAAGAAAAGCAGAAGAAAGTTAAGAAAGAAAGCCATGATGGCAACCTGGAGTGACAGTGAGGACTCCAATTTTGAGGAAGAACAACAGGAGGTGGCAAACTTCTGTCTAATGACGGATCATGATGAGGTATATTCTGAAACAGAAAATGAATTTACATTTGATGAGCTTCATGAAGTTTTTGACGAATTAGTCATAGAATTTCAAAAACTAAAATCAAAACATAAAGATTTGAAAAAGCAAAATTTGGATTTAGCCAAACAAATGATAAGCTTTCAGATGGAAATGAATGCCTTCTTTTTCAAAATAGAAAATTAAATGATAAGATTTTAGCTCTTGAAAAAGAAAAAGAAGTTTTAAAAAAGAAAAGTTTTTCACTTTCAAATGAAAATTTTTCAAAACAAAGCAAAGAAATTTTGGATGAAAATAAAAGATATAAAGAAGAAATTGAAAAATTAAAACCTTTTGTAAATAAATTTACTTATAGTTCTGAAAAATTGAATTTGCTTTTGAACAATTAAAGAGCTGTTTTGATAGAGCATGTTTAGGATTTAGAACTCATAAGAAACAAAAACTTTTAAAAATTTCTTTGTGCCTGCATCTTCATCCATTACTTGATATACATGTGGTACTAAAGGGCATAAATCTTATATGTGCAACAAAAGAAGATTGAATAATATTAAGAATGTTTGGTTCCAAAAGGGACCAATGCCACTAACCTAAAAGGATCCAAGATGGCTTGGGTACCTAAAGTCTCCACTTGATCTTTATTGCAGGTATGCCTTGCAACCAACAAGAAAAGAATGTGGTACCTTGATAGCGGTTGCTCAAGGTATATGACAGGAGATGTGGAGCAGTTCTCATCGCTCGAATATCAAAATGGTGGCAATGTGACCTTTGGTGATAATAGAAAGGGCAAAATTGTTGGTATTGGTAAAGTCCATATCACCCCCTCTTTTACATTGATAATGTTTTATATGTTGATGGTTTGAAACATAACTTGCTTAGTATTAGTCAGTTTTGCAATAAGGATTTTAAAGTTGTTTTTGAATCTTCTTTGTGCATTGTTTCTAGTTTAGATGACAATAGCATCAAGTTCATTGGTCATAGGCATGGCAATATTTATATGATTGATCTTAATGATCTTCTTATTCAAAATGGTCAATGCCTAGTGGCAATGGAAGCCAAGATCATTGAAACTAGTTGGCTTTGGCATCGTAGATTAGGACATGCAAGTATGCATTTAATTTCAAAACTTAGCAAAAGAATTTGATAAAAGATTTGCCTAAACTCAGTTTTGAAAAAGATAAGATTTGTAGTGCATGTCAGCTTGGAAAACAAACCAAATCCTCTTTCAAACCAAAAGGAGTAATCTCTACATCTAGACCCTTAGAGTTGCTTCACATGGACCTCTTTGGGCCAACTAAAATATCTAGTTTGGGAGGTAAGAAGTACGGTCTAGTTATTGTAGATGATTTCTCATAATTTACATGGGTCATGTTTTTAGCATATAAAGATGAAACATTTTCTGAATTCATTAGATTTCATAAACGAGTTTCAAATGAAAAAGGTGTTTCAATCATATCTTTGAGAAGTGATCATTGAACCAAATTTGAAAATGCTGATTTTGATAAATTTTGTATTGAAAATGGTATTCATCATAATTTTTTTTCACCTAGGACACCTCAACAAAATGGGGTGGTAAAAGAAAAAATAAAACTCTTGAAGAAATAGCACGCACCATGCTTTGTAAAAATAATTTACCTAGATATTTTTGGACGGAAGCTATAAATACTGCATGCTATGTTTTAAATCGAGTTTTGATCTGACTGATTTTAAAGAAAGCACCTTATGAGCTTTGGAAGGGTAGAAAACCCTCAATTCGTTATTTTCATGTTTATGGATGCCGTTGTTTCATTTTAAATAATGGTAAGGATAATTTAAGCAAATTTGATGCCAAATCAGATAAGGGAGTCTTTCTAGGCTACTCCACATCTAGTAAGGCATTTAGGGTCTTCAATAGAAGAATACTTGTTGTTGAAGAATTCATACATGTGGTATTTGATGAATCTGACAAGAAATCTTCGAGAAAAGAAGATGTGCTTTCTGATGAAACAGGTACCAAGAAAACTGAAAATGTAAACAATAATAAAGAGCCTACCAAGGAATAGAAAGATGATCAAAACACTGAAGGAGATCAAGCACAAGGTGATGAAAACACATCAACAGTTGATCCACTACCAAAAGAATGGTGGTATACTCATGGACACCCAAAAGAACTAATTATTGGTGATCCATTTAAAGGTGTAAGTACTCGATCATCCCTTAGAAATATTTGTGATTATTTAGCTTTTGTTTCTCAAATTGAACCTAAAACTATTGAGGAAGCTGAATGTGATAGTAATTGGATAAATGCTATGCAAGATGAACTTAACCAATTCAAAAGAAACAATGTTTGGACATTAGTAGATAGGCCTTAAAATACTTCAATTATTGGCACAAAATGGATTTTTCGAAATAAACTTGATGAAAATGGTGTTGTTATAAGAAATAAGGCTAGACTAGTTGCTAAAGGATACAATCAGGAGGAAGGGATAGATTTGGATGAAACTTTTGCTCCTGTGGCTAGACTTGAGGCAATTAGGCTATTGTTGGCTTTTACTTGTTTTATGAATTTTAAATTATTTCAAATGGATGTTAAAAGTGTCTTTTTAAATGGTTTGATTGAAGAAGAGGTTTATGTTGAATAACCTCCTGGTTTTGAAAATTCAGAATTTCCAAATCATGTTTACAAATTTCATAAAGCTTTGTATGGTTTGAAACAAGCTACTAGAGCTTGGTATGATCGTTTAAGCTCTTTCTTACTCAAAAATGATTTTGCTAGAGGTAATGTAGACAAAACTTTGTTTTTAAAGAAAAAGATTGATGATCTCTTAGTAGTACAATTCTATGTAGATGATATAATATTTGGTGCTACTAACGAATCTCTTTGTCAAGAATTTGTGAAGTTAATGCAGGGTGAGTTCAAGATGAGCATGATAGGAGAACTAAATTTCTTCCTCGGACTCCAAATAAAGCAAACCAAAGAGGGGATCTTCATCAACCAAGTAAAGTACACAAAAGAAATACTCAAGAAGTTTGGGATGGAGAACACCAAGCCTTTAGGTACCCCTATGAGCTCTACTTGTAGACTTGACAAGGATGAATCAAGTAAATCTATTGACCAAAAATTATATCATGGAATGATCGGTTCATTGCTATATCTTACTGCCAGTAGGCCAGATATTATGTTTAGTATTTGTATGTGTACTAGATATCAGTCTAATCCTAAAGAGTCTCATCTTTTGCCTATTAAACGCATACTTATATATTTATCTAGCATAATTGAAATTGGTTTGTGGTACTCTAGAGATTCTTCATTTGAATTGATTGCTTATTCTGATGCTGACTTTGCTGGGTGTAAACTTGATCATAAAAGTACTAGTGGAACTTGTCAGTTTCTTGGAATAAATTTGATCTCTTGGAGTAGCAAGAAATAGAATTCAGTTGCTCTATCTACGACAGAAGCTGAATATATAGCAACTAGAAGCCGTTGTGCTCAAATCCTTTGGATCAAACAATAACTCGAAGATTTTGGCATTAAACTAATTAAGACACCCATAAGATGTGACAATACTAGTGCAATCAATCTAACTAAGAATCCTGTGCAACATTCAAGAAGTAAACACATTGAAATAAGATATCATTTCATAAGAGATCATGTACAAAACTCTAATGTCATTCTTGAATTTGTGTGTACTGATGATCAGTTAGCAGATGTGTTTACCAAACCATTGAGTGAAGAAAGGTTCTGTCTGATTAGAAGAGAGTTAGGTGTCATTGACCCATTCTCCTAGAACTCTCACAATTTTCATCTTACCCAAGTCATTTCACTCAAAAACCACTTGCTCTGAGCCCAAAAGTTTTTAAATAATTTCTTAGATTTTTTAAAAGTTTTTTCAATTTTTTGGAAATTTTCTTGGCCAAGTGTCGACACTTGGATATTGTCAAGTGTCGACACTTGACAAATAGTAAGTGTCGATACTTGCGAAACATAATCTATTTTTAAAAGGATCGACCGAGGTTTTCTTTTTTTATTTTTGTTTTCCCCCGTCGATTTCAATCTACAGTGGTCCCCTTCTATCCAAATCCCTCCTCTTCCCATTTAACCCTTCATGATCAGGTATTCCCTCTTATTTCATTTTTTTTATTTCTTATATTTTCATTTTTGTTACAGTTAAACCGTTTGACCTAGATTTAGGTTTTTCCAATTTTATTTGTGATTTTAACCAGATTTTCCCTAGTTTTAAAGGGTTTCCAAAACTCCGTTTGAAGGAATGGTGATTTACACAGCATTGTTCATGGATTTTTCACGGTTTTTGGCCGTTTTCACTCTTTTCCCATCCATTTTGGGAAAAACACTGTTGGATTGGTTTTTAGCCAAAATTTTCATGGGTTTTCATCTAAATTCAATTTTTCTATTCTATTTATAGCTTTTTTACCGCATAGGGAGAAATTTTGGTGATATTTTTTGTGTCATTTTACCCTCTTTTCTAAAACCCTAAATGTTTTAAGACCAAAACTCAAATATTTTGGTATTTTGGTATTTACAAAATATATTTCAAACCAAAAACATTTTCTAGCTTATAAAATCCTCGATTTTAAATTGTTTATGGCTTTTCTAAATTATTTTGGATTTTATAACCTAAAATTTGTTTCAAAACTATCTTGTAAAATGATTTTCTCCTCAAACTTAACCAGCCCATTGCTCCTAGTCTAATTGAATCTACCCCCTAGCTTACCTTCTTTAAACTCTCTTGGTCAGCTTGCTGTAATGGGTCCCCGGAAGAGACTTGTAGTTAGGGAGAGACCTAGTCAGGGTGTAGAGAGGAGATTGAAGGCTAGATTTGATTCAGGGCAGGCTAGCAGTTCTGCTACACCGAGTTTCCCCCTGCAGAGAGGATGGCAGGGAAGATAGTGGCCTCTAGGAGGAGAGTCGACTTGGATTGTTTCGATCGGCACCACTTCCTTATACGACAGGTGCTCACTGATGCAGGTCTAGTACCCTTCTGCACTATGCAGGAGAGGTACTACCCTCATCTAGTGAGGGAGCTCTACGGTGCTATGGACTGTCGACGACTTCTATAGACTACCACCATGAGAGGAGTTCAGATTTCTCTTTCTACAGAGCTACTGAGCAGAGTTTAGGAGATCCCCCATAGGGAAATCAGTATTTTTATAGTAGACGACAAGGAGGCAGCATTCAGGTGTATCCTCGAGCGAGAGGATGTTCGTGGTGTGACTATAGTCACCGCGAACCAGCTATCCTTAGAGATGCATTTGTTACACCATATCACGGCTCGTATTCTTCTGCCAAAGACTAGGAGATTCGACTTTATTATTGAAAGAGAGCCGATGGTGATGACCAGTCTGACAGAGAGGAGGCAGATCGACCTTCCATTATTGATGTTAGTATAGATGCACGATGCAGCGACTCAGCACCATCATTGTTTATCCTACAGTATGGCTCTGACCAGGATATTTAGAGCTTGTGGAGTATCGCTGGAGGGGGAGATACCCAAGGAGATATTGCATACAGATGTCTATGATGAGAGGTCATTGCACCGTATGGGGTATAGACTTGTCGCAGGTCGGTGGGTGCGCAGAGAGTCTGGCCAGGAGCTAGATGCGGAGAATGAGCTTCGAGAGGCAAAGGCAGAGGCAGGGCCATCTGAGCCAGCTAGTTTTCCTGCCATTGATATTCCACCGACACAGGTAGAGCCTTCGACTCCTGGTACTTCGGCTCCTCTGCCACCTTCTACTGGTTACCCTTTGAGGAGCATGCCAGAGAGTAGTTTATGGAGATCAGGAGTGAGTTGACTCAGCTGCATAGCGAGATTGAGACTTTTTGAGCACATACTACCTCAGAGCATACTGAGATCTGTAGGACTATGGAGAAGGGTTTCACTCATATTGAGGATTTATTGAGACCCCTTATACCTCCAGCAGCTCCTGTAGTTGTATCTTTTGATGATGATGATGATGATGGTGATGGTCACCAGAGTGACCATGCTGATATAGTTGATGGTGATGATCAGGCAGATATGAGTGAGGACAGAGCTACAAAGATTATTGACAGTGGCAGTGGCAGTAATGACCGTGCTAATGGTTTTGAGGTGGTTAGTCGCGATCCTCCCGCTACCCCAGCTGCTCCTTCACCTATTGACTTAGTTGATTCCACACCAGACTTTGTTACACCAGCTGATCTTCTCTGCCCCCCTTCTACCAAATCATCTAGGGTTGTACCCGTTTTAGGTCCTTCTGGCCGCACTAGGAGTCGTCGGGCTTTAGCCCAGGGACCTCCTAGGGCCTTAGCCTCTAGATCTAGGATTAGTTCTCCTTTTAGTCTTGAGATTCCATCTGATGAGGATTAGTCTCACAGATGTCTTTTATGTCTTTTGTCTCTTCTGTTGTATGTCTTTTATGTTTCATGTTACTTTGTATGTTTCTGATTATTGTATGACTCTGATACAATTTGTATGTTTTAGTTTTGCTGATGACTCAGCAAATTTTGTATTGAAAACTCCTCTTATCAGTTATATATTTCAGTTTGGTGCTTATTATTTGTGATTGATTGGTTACATTTACTTTCGTCAGCTCTGATACTCTTTTTGGATCTTTTTGGCTTTGATACCTATCATATTTGATACTCTACCATCTTTTTGTCTCCATGCTCATTATGAGGGGGAGGTTATTCCCCTTTCTAATGATTGACAAAAAGGGGGAGTAATAGTATAGATTGTATGGCATAAATTGTTATGGTTCCACTTTGTTTGTGTAAATTTTCAAATCTGGTCTGCTTTGATACCCTGAAATAACATATTATTTGTTCTGATTAGAAATATCTAATTGAGGGGGAGATTGATTCTTCCTAATAATGAAAATTATGGCTCATATGGACTTACATTCATATTCATGAATTATAACAGTTGAAATTTAAAACTTAACGCTATTTTACTCAAGGTTTTGTCATCATCAAAAAGGGAGAGATTGTTGGCTCCACCCAGTGATTTTGTTGAATAACAAAATATTGAGTGCATAATGTATACTAATGTGTATTTCAAGTTATGAGTTTTCAGGAAGAAAGCACATCAAAATCTCAAAAACTTATGTATCAGGCACGCTGTGGCACGGAGCATTTTTTGCAAATCTGGACATCCTCTTCATGAAAAAGGGTATCTACATGTTTAATTATTATTTATTTATGATCCATTTAAGTTTCAAAATTTATATTTGTGTTTTTGGGCTAATTTGCACTTGAATCTGAGCTTTTCAGTCTCAAGTGTCGACACCTGGGAAGCCAAGTGTCGACACTTCAGCATTTGGCACGAAGAAATATTCTTGGCATGCCAAGTGTTGACACCCAGAACTCAAGTGTCGACTCAAGGCCTGAGATTTTTGAAAATCCAGAACTTTGCCATTTAAGGGTTTTTGTGTCAAGTGTCGCCTATGCATCAAGTGTCGATACCTGAAAGTCCAAGTGTCGATACCTAGAAATCAAGTGTTGACACCTGATAGCCAAGTGTCGACACCTGACAGCCAAGTGTCGACACTTGAAGCCTGACAGCCCTAACGGATCTATTTTTTTGATTTGCAGAACTTGCTTTTCAAGCTCCAAACGTCTAGATCCGAGGCTCCAACAATCACAAACCATTTTTTGGAAGTTTTTTTGTGTATTTAATCTCCACCAACCTCATTCTAAAGGCATTGAAGTGTATTGAAGTTCATTCAAAGACAAAAAGGCTATATTCTTTCAAGAACCTCACCTCAAAAGCCTTTTATAGTTTGATTCCCTGAAAAAGCCTTCAAGCTCATCCTAGCATCATTCCAAAAGAGGTGTTTTGAAGAATATTTCAAAAAGGAGACAAGACAAAGCATCAACTTAAGCTTCAAAGATTCCACTCTACTCTTGAAGAGAGTTTGTCTTAGTTTTAAAAGTTGTATATCTATTTTTATTTTATGATTTGACCTTGCTTTCAAGGGTGTCTTGAAAGAAGGTTGTTGTAGTTTGTTGGTGAGCCAAAAGGATAAAACCAACTAGGGTTAACTTGTGAGCCCAAAGACAAAACAAGTGTTGAGGATTGTTGGTGAGCCTAGGTGACAAAACCAACTTAGGTTTTGACTTGTGAGCCTTGTGAAAAATAAGTCAGCTGTAATCTTGTTTGGATTATAGTGGAATTCCCAAGGGTGGCTTGGGGAGTGGATATAGGTGCTAGGTTTGCACCGAACCACTATAAACCTTGTGTTTGTGTGTGATTGCTCTCTTTCTCTTTTGCTCTTTGGTTATTGCAATTTATTTATTATTTTTCACTGCATTCAATCTTGTGCATTGAATTTATTACTCACAAACACCAATAGACCTTCACATTACTGTTTTAATTTTTAAAAGATCCAATTCACCCCCTCTCTTGAGCTCCATTTCTGGGCAACAAAGGCCATGCCTAGCTCCAGGCCCTTGGTTGGCAATCAAGGAGACATATTTTTCCAAGATTGAATGGATGTTTGGGAAGCTTTTGAGAGTGCTCTGATTATAGGGGGAGTAGAGCAAGTCCAAAATATGATCTTTCAAGATTTGAGGTGCTAGTGTATGATGGCTCTTTAGCAGGTATTTTTGTGCCAATATTTTGTTTCTTTTGTCATCTTGTACCACCTTTTGATGTCTAGTTTGATAGGTGACTCATTTCACTGCGAGTCTATTGAATTGGAACTTGGATGGCTAGAAGATCCCTGAGTAGCAAAAGGAGATGAAGAAAGATACTGGTAAGGCCTGTTTGAAAGAATTGTGCTCTAAAAGCCAATCTTTGAACGGGCATTTCTATGATCTTCCAGCTCATGTATGATATTATTATTAATTAAAGGTATTTAATTCATCATACTACTGCATTTCATTAAGATTATGATGAACTCCATAGGTTAGGAAAATGGAATTAGAGGATCAATGTTTTTAGAAAGACTAGCATATCCTATGTATGCTCGATGGAGAGGGTGGTTGGTCTCATAGTCACTTGTATAGGGATACTAATACAAGGATGTGGGTGCTCATTAGGATATGAGTTTATTGAACTGATCCACCTCGAGAACATCTTATGGAGGTTGTACTACTTGTCAAAAGATGGTTCTTATAGTAGGAGTTGTGCAGGTGATCCTTAGACCTGAGATCAACTCTATGCACATAAAGCCATGTTTTGGTTTATACTCATTCATGACAAACAGTCATGTACAGGGTGTTCTCGGATATGGTAGATTGTGTATGAAGGATGTGAGTGGATCATCAAGGAATCGATCACTCCTAGTAAGAGGAAGACTTATCCCATGTAATCTCTTCAATTGTTGACTTAGAAAGTCTTTGATCAAAGCAAGATGAGATTATATAGGGTTTCTAATCTTTCATCAATCGAGTCTTGATTATCAAATTGAGATTTGAAAGGATTAAGATCTAGGGTTTGACAATTCTCCATATCCATCACTTATTTGGGATAAAAAAAGATAGAAAGATTGAATTGCATGGTAACTTTTCTCTGAAGGATATTTTGATAATTTTAACCAAATTTTTCATCTTCCGGGTAGGCATGATATGCTGATATATGTCAATCATTTCTTGTAGGTTTCCATGAATCAAATTGATTGGATTCACGAGTCAATTTAGAAACTGGTTCGAATTGGTAACTTACGTCAGCTCGATTTGACCTTATTAGGTCAATCAATTTTGATTGGATCAAAATAGCTTGAACCTAGACCTACTACTAGCTAGATGTAGAACCCAAAGGGTCACACACATTAGAGAATTGGCCAAGGAAGTCAATTATGTTTATATTAGGGTCATAGGATCCTAATTGGCTAGCTAATTGACATACTAGCATATATTGGCTAGCCCAACTCCTAACCTAATTGGATTGGGTTAGTGTGCTTGCTATTTGGACTAACTAATTTAAGTAGAACTTAGATTGGGTTGAGTCCTAAGTGGAGTAGCCTTAATCAATATTTACCTAGATTTTATTAGGCTTTATCCTTGATTTATGTTAGAGTCCAAGTTGGAAAAGACACTTGGCGCCATATTGGCATGTACCAAGAATAAGGGATGCAAAAGGACCAAGAGTCCTTTAGGCTCTATATCACTTTTTTTAGATGAACTCAAGGCCCCTCTCCCTTATCTCCACACCCAAATGGATGGGTGTTGACCAGTCAAAAGATGGAAAAACGGCATGAGAAATGTGGTGCGCATGATGAAGGGTGCATCACTTCATTTTGGTACAGATTTTGAAATCTAGAGTCCTTTTATTTGAAGGCTTTTGGTTTCTCTGATATGTCCCTTGGGAGCTCATGCCCCTTAGCCATTATTTGACTGGTAACATGCCATATGGCATGTGGAGAACTTGATGGAAAAATTGAAGAGACATCTATATGTCTCTTGGCACATGAATTGACTTTTTATGATAAGCCTTTTCACCCAAGAGACTCCTTCTACTTGAAGGGTCTTATTAAAAGGCTAAGGAAAAGAGTTATCAGGCACCTCATTCCTCTCTATAAATAGACATCATTAATCTGATGTCAGAGTAATCTCATTCCTTTCTATAAATAGGCATCATTAATATGATGTCAGAGTAATCCAAAAAATATTTGAAAGAAGTCTATTTCTATTTTCTCTTCCTTGTCATTTTAAGACAAGGCTTGTCCCTTTAAGACAAGGCTTGTCCTTTTAAGACAAGATTTATCATTTTAAGACAAGAGCATAGAAAGAGATATAGGAGAAATAGTCAGATTCTATGAGAGGATTCAGAGAGATCTCTGAGTGCCCTACAGGAGGGTAGGTGTTCTAGCAAAGGGAGAATGCCTGAAAGGCTACCGAAAAAGTCCTAGTCAAATAAGCAAGCTTGGTAGGAGTGATTCCTTGGTTCGGTTCCTGTGTGGATTATCTCTAGAGGGCATACACTTGTGTACCTTATAAAAATTGAGTATAACACTTCAGGTATTCTTCTATAACTCTAAAGTTCTGATTTATTTGTTGTCATGGTCAAATGGTCGTAAGGTTTAGAGTTTCGGTATTAGGGTTTCAATAATGAAAATTTTGAAATCCAATCTTTTGCTGCACTAGTTGGATCCCAATAGTAATATCAGAGCCATCTTGATGCATGCAATTAGTAATCACTTTAGTATTAATTACTTACTTTGCTATGACTCATGCATGGTTAGTTCATATTACATATGTGATATGTTTTACTCCTAGTAACTGCTTCGGATTGGGTTAGTCACCATGGCCGTCCAGTCATAGGGGCTAAGTAAAGTTTAAAGACCCTCTTTTTCCATTCAATGGGGTCTCCTATGGCGTATTAGGGTGCCACTATGGCCTTATCCCATGAATAAGTGAGGTGAACGGATTGTTGTTTGAATCATGCTTTGGTTATGCATATTAGGGTTAAATGCTTATTTGCTGGAATATGTATCATGTTGGCATGTTTAATTAGGATGTGTTTAAGACCATCAAAGCCCTCATAAAAATTATATTTAGTCTTAGTGTAAGTTAATCATGATGCAAATCCATTTAGGATTTGATTAGCTAATTGGTATCTAGGCAAGAGGTTCTAGGAAGGTAAGGGAATGATATTTTTAATTGGTTTCATTGTCTAACTTGGCCAATTCATTAGGTGTCTAAGGAAAGCAATGGGGGCACCCTATCATCTCTCTCATTACCTAGCCAATTTGGCTATATCTAGACCATAAATTGGAAATGCGAATTGATTAAGCACACTACAAATTACCTTCCTTCATGCTAAGCCAAATCCATGTCAAAAACTATAGTAGGTTTGTTGTGATTTACATAAGGCCTACTCTAGAGTTTGATATGATATTTGTCTTGGTGCATTTTTAAGATTTATGGAATGATTGGTGGTGTTGCATTGTTATGATTGACACAAGGGCAACATTTATCAAACATGGTTGTATAGAGAAATGAAGAGTCTAACTAAACTAAGACATTATAGTTTGTTATGATTGATACAAGGCTATAAGTGACTTAGAGGTAGGTGTTATGTTGAGAGTTGCATGGGTTATAATTGGAAAGGGATTTTCCTATCCTTGAGCTCATGGGTGTTTGTTGTGATTAACACAAGACATTCATGAGGAATTGGGATCTCAATCCCATTAAGGAAGCCCTGAGAAGGTTTTCCTGCTTACCATAGTGGAGGGTTATGGTATTCGAAAGAAAATAGTGGGAGACACAATTAGATGCAAAAGCCCTTGTCTAATTATGAATATCATCATGAGTGGTCTGCTTATAGTTGTTCTTTAATTTAATATAGATTTTATATTATGGCTTTTACTCTTTCACTATGGGGCATCTTGGATGCCAACAAGTTGACTGGTCCAAATTATGTGGACTGGTTGAGGAACCTAAGGATTATATTAGCTCAGGAAAAGATTACCTATATCCTCGATTCTCCTGACCCAGATTTGGTAGGAGAGGATGCTACTAAGGAGGAAAGGGCCATATACAAAATATGGTAGAATGAAATCTTGACTGTCAAGTACATTATGTTGGCCTTTATGAGTAATGAATTCTAGAAGCAACATGAGAAAATGGAACCTCAGTCCATACTGCTCAATCTTAAAGAGCTTTATGGAGAGCATAGTTAGACTGCTCGATATGACACATCGAAGTAGTTGTTCCAAGCATGGATGAGTGAGGGCTCTTCTATTCAGGAACATGTTCTCAAGATGATTAACTTGATCACTCAATTAGGTCAATTAGAATTTGTGATGGATGAAGAGCTTAATCAGGAATTGATCCTACAGTCACTCCCAAATTTTTTCTCATAGTTTGTCATGAATTACCACATGAACAAACTGAATATGTCATTACCTGAGCTGTTGAATATGCTCAAGATATGAAGAGCCACTTTAAAGTTGATAAGGCTTAGCTTCTTCTAGTTGATGGAAAGAAGAAGCAAGCAATGAAGAAGGATTCAAAGAGAAAGAGGAACTTTAAGAGTAGCTTCCAGAAGAGGATGCTGATGGGACCTGCTATCATTGTGGGAAGCAAAGGCAGTGGAAGAAGAATTACAAGTTGTATATTGCAAGTCGAAGCATGATGTTGGTGGAGCATCTAAAGATTTGTACATGATAAAAACAAACTTGTCACTGAGTTCTTCAGCTTCTGATTCATGGGTATTGGATACCATATGTGGGTCTCATATTTGCAAGTCATTGCATGGGTTACAAAGACCTAGAAGCTTAAAGAAGGGTGACTTCGAGCTATTCGATGTGAGTGGTGAACCCATTCAGGTTGAAGCTATTGCACCTATCTTTTGTTATTGCCTATGGGCAATATTCTTGAATTAAAAGATTGTTATTATGTACCCAACATTATAAAGAATATTATCTTTGTACCTTTATTTTTGAAACAAGGTTATGAAATAAATTTGTCAAACCATGGATACTCGATTTTCTTTTCAAAAAAATTCTTTGATTGTGGTACATTCTCTAATAGTCTTTTGATTCGTCACTCAATGATGAGATTATGCTTGTTGAGAACAAGAAAAGAAAGAGAGATATGTGAATATCACTTATCTCTGGTATTGCCGTTTGGGTCATATCAGTGAGTCTAGGATAAACAAATTATAAAAAAGATAATTTCTTTGAACCTTTTGATCATGAATCATTAGGAACTTGTGCATCCTATCTCATGGATAAGATGACCAAGTCTCCATTCATTAGACATGGAGAGAGGGTAATTGAGTTGTTAGGTCTTGTACACATAGATGTGTGTGGTCCTATGACAATCCAAGCCAAAGGAGGATACTCTTATTTCATCAATTTTATTGATGATTTATCAAGGTTTGGATATGTGTATCTTATGAAACACAAGTCTAAAGCCTTTGATAAATTCCAAGTGTATCAAAGTGAGATTGATAAACAAACTAGGCATAGTATTAAATCCTTCGATCTGATAGAGGATGAGAACACTTATCTAGTGAATTTCTTAATCATCTTAAAGATAAAGGTATTCTCTCTGAATGGACTCTTCCATACACACCACCGTTAAATGGTGTAGCAGAATGGAGGAATCATATCTTGTTGGATATGGTACAGTCCATGATGTGCTTCACGAAACTTCTAGTATCCTTCTGGGGTATGCCCTAGAGACTGCTACCTATATACTGAACAGGATGCTATCAAAGGCAGCTAAAAGCACTCCATATCAATTATGGAAAGGGAAAAGGCCAAGTCTTAAGTATTTTAAGATTTGGAGTTGCCCTGCTTATGTCAAGAATGTTTTTGGACATAAGCTAAGTGCTAGTGATAAGTGTAGGTTTGTAGGATATCCTAGAGAAGTTATGGGATACCTTTTCTACCACCCTACTGAACAAAAAGTCTTTGTTAGTAGGCATATTACATTCTTGGAAAGGGAATTTATCCAAGAAGGGGGTAGTGGAGGATATTTAAACTTGAGGAAGTTCAACCTATACTAGAAGCAATTTCTCAACCAGATGTTCCTAAGGTTTAGGAACAACCACAACACATACCTCCTCTCCGTAGGTCAGAGAGAGTGTGAAGTGCAACTCTCAGATATGGTTTTGTTATTGGGCATGACAATGAAGCCAACATTATCCTATGACCTATATGGAAGCTATCACGAGTAGAGACTCTGACAAATGGCTGGAAGCCATGAGATCTAAGATGGACTCCATATACTCTAATTAGATTTGGATATTAGTTGATCTGCTTGAGGGAGTAAACCTAATTGGGTGTAAATGGGTGTTGAAGAAGAAGATAAAAGCAGATAGTCAAGTAGAGACATATAAGGCTAGGCTGGTGGCAAAAGGTTTCAGATAAAGACATGGTATTGACTATGATAAAACTTTTTCACCAGTAGCCATGCTCAAGTCCATTCAGATATTGCTTGCTATAGCTGCATACTATGACTATGAGTTTTGCAAATGGTTGGAAAGACTGCTTTCCTTAATGGATATCTTGAGAAAGAAGTTTATATGTGACAACCAGAGGGGTTTGTCTCAAGTGAGAGACCAAACCAAGTATGCAGGATTAAGAGATCCATTTATGGATTGAAGCAAGCATCGAGGAGTTGGAACATCTACTTTGATGAGATGATCAAAGAGTTTGGTTTCATCAAGAATGTGGATGAACCATGTGTCTATAAGAAGACAAGTGGAAGTGCCCTTATTTTCTTGATTTTGTATGTTGATGACATAATCATCATTAGGAATGATATACCAAGGTTGCAATTGGTCAAGTCTTGGCCATCAAAGTAGTTTTTCATGAAGGATTTAGGAGAGGCATCCTAAGAAGGACATTGATTTAGTGTTGAAGAGATAGATCTAAGAGGATGCTTGGCTTATCCTAATTTAGGTACATTGATTTAGTGTTGAAGAGATTCAACATAAAGGGAAGTAAGAGAGGTTACTTGTCCATGAGTCAAGTCATACATCTCTCCAAGAAGATGTCTCCTAAGACATTAGAGAGAGAGAGAAGATGAGTTTGATTCCTTATGCTTCGGCTATAGGATTAATTATGTATGCCATGTTATGTACTAGGCCTGATGTTGCTTATGCCTTGGGCATAGTAAGCAGGTTCCAGGATGATCCAGGGGAGGATCATTGGAAGCTATGAAAAATATTCTTAAGTACCTAAGAAGGACTAAAAATATTTTTCTAATATATGGTGGATCATAGTTGAAACTAGAAGGGTATACGGTTCTAGTTCTCAATCAGATCCAGATGATAACAAATATATATCAAGATATATCTTCACCCTATATGGTATTGTGTGAGTTGGAAGAGTACAAAATAGCAAACTATAGCTGACTCGGTATTGAGGTAGAATACATAACTGCAAGTGAAGCCACAAAAGAAGTGTGTGGATGAAGAAATTCAGCATGGAATTAGGCATGTTTCCTACTATACAACAACCAGTGCCACTTTATTATGATAACACTAGAGTTATTGCATAAGCTAAGGAACCAAGGTCTCATTAAAAGTCTAAGCATATCCTAAGATGCTTCCACCTCATTTGAGAGATCATAGAAAGATAAGATGTTGTCATCGAATGAGTAGATACAAAGAACAACATAGCAGATCCATTCAGTAAAGCACTACCATAGCAGCAGTTTGATCGCTACTTAGATTTTATGGGTGTGAAATACAAGGCTGATTGGCTTTAGTACAAGTGAGAAATTGAAAGAATTGTACCCTAAAAGCCAATTTTTGAACGGTCATTTCTATGATCTTTTAGCTTATATATGATATTATTATTAATTAAAGGCATTTGATTCATCATACTGCTACATCTTATTAAGATTATGATGAACCTCATAGGTTAAGGTAATAGAATTAGAGTTATGATGGAGATCATAACAGTGAGACCTAAGTTCCTATAATTCCTAATCTAAAATATTCCTAGCCATTGGATCATCAATTCGGGGATCGATGTTTCCAGAATGACTGGCACATCCTATGTATGCTCGATGGAGAGGGTGGTTGGTCTCATAGCCATTTATGTAGGGATACTAATACAAGGATGTGGGTGCTCATTAGGATATGAGTTCACTAAACTGACCTACCTCGAGAACATTTTTTGGAGGTCTTGCTACTTGTCAAAAGATGGTTCTCATAATTGGAGTTGTGCAAGTGATCCTTATACCTGAGATCACCATTGTTTCTTATGCACATAAAGCTATATTTTGGTTCATGCTCATTCATGATAAAGAGTCATGTATAGGGTGTTCTCAGATATGGTGGATTATGTATGAAGGATATAAGTGGATTAACAAGGAATCGATCACTCCTAATAAAAGGAGGACTTATCCCATGTAATCTCTTCGATTGTTGACTCAGGAAGTCTTTGATCAAAGAAGGATGAGAATAGATATGGTTTCTAATCTTTCATCAATCGAGTCTTCATTATTAAATTGAGATTCAAAAGGATTAAGTGCTAGGATTTGACAATTCTCCATACCCATCACCTATTTGGGATAAAGAAAGATCGAAGGATTGAATTGCACAGTAACTTTTTACTAAAGGATATTTTGATAATTTCTACCAAGTTTTTCATATTTTAGGTAGGCATGATATATATCTTGTAGATTTTCATGAATTAAATTGATTAGGTTCATGAGTCAATTTGAAAGCTGGTTCGAATTGATAACTTAGGTTAGCTTGATTTGACCTAATTAGGTCAATCGATTTTACCTAATTAGGTCAATCGATTTTGATTGGATCCAAATAGCTTGAAGTTGGACCTACTGCTAGTTAGATGTAGAACCTAAAGGGTCACACACATTCAAGAATTGGCCAATGAAGTCAATTATATTTTTATTAGGGTCTGAGGATCCTAATTGACTAGCTAATTGACGTACTAGTATATGTTGGCTAGCCCAACTCCTAACCCAATTAGATTGGATCAGTGTGCTTGCTATTTGGGCTAACCAATTTAAGTAAAACTTAGATTGGGTTGAGTTCTAAGTGGGACAGCCTTGATCAGAATTTATCTAGATTTTATTAGGCTATATCCTTGATTTATGGTAGAGTCCATGTTGGAAGGGATACTTGGTGCCATATTGGCGTGCACCAAGAATACGGGGCACAGAAGGACCAAAAGTCCTTCTGCCTCTATATCACTTTTTCTAGTTAAACTCAAGGCCCCTCGCCCTTATCTCCATACCCAAATGAATGAGTGTTAACTAGTCAAAAGATGGCAAAATTGCATGAGAAATGTGGCACGCATGATGATGGGTCGCATCCCTTTATTTTGGTGCAGATTTTGAAATCTAGAGTCCTTCTGTTTGAAGGCTCCTGGTTTCTTCGATATGTCCCTTGGGATCCCACACCCCTTAGCCATTATTTGACTGGTAACATGCCACATGGCATGCTGAGAATGCATTGAAAAAATCGAAGAGACATCTATATGTCTCTTGGCGCATGAATTAACTTTTCATGATAAGCCTTTTCACCCAAAAGACTTCTTTTGCTTGAAGGGTCTTATCAAAGGGCTGAGAAAAAGTCTTATCGACACCTCATTCCTCTATATAAATAGGCATCGGTATTTTGGAGTAATCCAAAAAATATCTGAAAGAAGTCCCTTTCTATTTTCTCTTCCTTGTCCTTTTAAGATAAGGCTTGTCCCTTTATGACAAGGCTTGTCCTTTTAAGACAAGACTTATCATTTTAAGATAAGAGCCTAGAAAGAGATATAAGAGGGGTAGTTAGATTCTAAGGGAGGATTTAGAGAGGTCTCTGAGTGCCCTATAGGAGGGTATGGGTTCTAGCAAAGGGAGAAAGTCCGGAAGGCTGCTAGAAGAGTCTTATTCAAATAAGCAAGCATGGTAGAAGTGTTTCCTTGGTCCGGTTCCTATGTGTATCACCTTTGGAGGGCATACACTTATGTACCTTATAGAAATTAAGGAGTATAGCACTCCAGGTATTCTTCTATAATCCTAAAGTTTTGATTTATTAGTTGTCATGGTCAAGTGGTCCTAGGATTTAGGATTCTAGTCGATTAGGATTTTTAATAATGAAAATTTTAAAATCTAGTCTTCCACTGTGTCGACCGGATCCTAACACTATCAGTAGGCCAAGGTATCTAAGATTGAGACCAAGCACTTAAGAAGGGCAATTGCCAAATCTGAGTCCAACCTGACTATGGCAAGGTGCTACTTGGTCAAGACAAAGGTCAACATGATGGTGGCGAGGGCTAATTTAGAGTTAGAGAGGTAGAAGAGAGAGGCTGAAGTAATGGTGGTCAAGGAAAAGTTGAAGCAAGAGGTGGAGGCTAGCACAGAGAAATACAAAGCTTTCACTGACTTTGCAACATACATGGCCAGCACGGTAGAGGACTTCCAAGCAATGAAAGAGTTTTCTAATGCTTACAGCACCTTCAGCCACGAGGCCTTCGCAAAGGCCCATAAATTAGGGATGCTTGAGTGCCAGAGCCAGGTCACCTAGCATCATCAAGGGCTAGATCTCTTATTCTTAGATGAAGGGTGTTGCCCAGAAATGGAGTCCAAAAGGGGGGGTTAATTGGATCTTTTAAAAAATTAAAACAATAATGTGAAGGTCTAGTGGTGTTTGTGAATAATAAATTCAATGCACAAGATTGGATGTAGCGGAAAACAATAAGTGAGTAGCAATAATCAAAGAGCAAGAGAGAAAGAGGGCAATCACACACAAATACAAGGTTTATAGTGGTTCGGTGCAAACCTAGCACCTACATCCACTCCCCAAGCCACCCTTGGGAATTTCACTATAATCCAAACAAGATTACAGCTGACTTGTTTTTCACAAGGCTCACAAGTCAAAACCTAAGTTGGTTTTGTCACCTAGGCTCACCAACAAACCTTAACACTTGTTTTGTCTTCGGGTTCACAAGTTAACCCTAGTTGGTTTTATCCCTTTGGCTCACTAACAAATCACAACAACCTTCTTTCAAGACACCCTTGAAAGCAAGGTCAATTTACAAGATAAAAATAGATATACAACTTTAAAACTAAGACAAACTCTCTTCAAGAGTAGAATGGAATCTTTGAAGCTCAAGTTGATGCTTTGTCTTGACTCTTCCTTGGAATATCCTTCAAAATGCCTCTTTTGGAATGATGTAAGGATGAGCTTGTAGGTTTTTTCAGGGAATCAAATTATAAAAGGCTTTTGATGTGGAGTACTTGAGAAAATATAGGCTTTTTGGCTTTTGAATGGACTTTAATACACTTCAATACCTTTAGAATGAGGTTGGTGGAGGTTAAATACACCAAGAAACTTCCAAAAAATGGTTTGTGACCATTGGAGCCTCGGATCTACCCGTTGGGAGCTTGAAAAGCAAGTTCTGCAAGTCAGAAAAATATATCTGTTAGAGCTGTCAGGCTTCAAGTGTCGACACATGGCTATCAGGTGTCGACACTTGGCTGTCAGGTATCGACACTTGATTTCTAGGTGTCGACACTTGAACTTTCAAGTGTCGATACTTGAACTTTCAAGTGTCGACACTTGATGTACAGGTGTCGACACTTGACACAAAAATTCTCAAATGGCAAAGTTTTATATTTTCAAAAATCTCAGGCCTTGAGTCAACACTTGGAAACCTAAGTGTCAACACTTGAGTTCTGGGTGTCGACACTTGGTATGCCAAGGATTTTTATTCGTGCCAAATGCTGAAGTGTCGACACTTGGCTTCCCAGGTGTCGACACTTAAGACTGAAAAGCTCAGATTCAAGTGCAATTTAGTCCAAAAACATAAATATAAATTTTGAAACTTAAATGAATCATAAACAAATAATAATTAAACATGCAGATGCCCTTTTTTCATGAAGAGGATGTCCAGATTTGTGAAAAATGCTCCATGCCATGGCATGCCATGATACACAAGTTTTTGAGATTTTGAGGTGCTTTCTTCCTGAAAACTCATAACTTGAAATACACATTAGTATACAATATGCACTCAATGTTTTGTTATTCATCAAAATCACTGGGTGGAGCCAACAATCTCTCCCTTTTTGATGATGACAAAACCTTGAGTAAAATAGCGTTAAGTTTCAAATTTCAATTGTTATAATTCATGAATATGAATGTAAATCCATATGAGCCATAACTTTCATAGTTAGGAAGAATCAATCTCCCCCTCAATTAGATATTTCTAATTAGAGAAAATATGTTATTTCAGGATAACAAATCAGATCAAATTTGAAAGTTCTCACAAACAAAGTAGAACCACAACAATTTATACTATTACTTGATTTGAAGGTTTACACAACCAATTTATGCATTTATACAATCTATATTATTACTCCCCCTTTTTGTCAATCATTAGAAAGGGGAATAACCTCCCCCTCACAATGAGCACGGAGACAAAAAGATGGTATCAAATTTGATAGGTATCTGAGCAAAAAAGATCCAAAGAGATGATCAGAGCTGAGGAAAGTAAATTTATCCAATCAATCACAAATAATAAGCACTAAACTGAAATATATAACTGATAAGAGAAGTTTTCAGTACAAAACTTGCTGAGTCATCAGCAAAAACTGAAACATACATAATGTATCAGAGTCATACAATAGTTAGAAACATACAAAGTAACATGAAATATAAAAGACATACAACAGAAAAGACAAAAGACATAAAAGACATCAGTGAGGCTAATCCTCATCATATGGAATCTCAAGACTAAAAGGAGCACTGATCCAAGATTTAGAGGCTAAGGCCCTAGGAGGTTCTAAAGCCCGATGACTCCTAGTGCGGCTAGAAGGACCAAAAGCGGGAACAACCCTAGATGATCTAGTGGAAGGGGGGGAGAGAAGATCAGTTGGTGTAACAAAGTCTGGTGTAGAATCAACTAAATCAGTAGATGAAGGAGCAGCTGGGGTAGTGGGAGGATCGTGACTAACCACCTCAAAATCATTTGCACAGTCATCACTGTCACTGCCACTGCCCACGATCTCTGTAGCTCTGTCCTCATCCATATTTACCTGATCATCACCATCAACTGTTTCAGCATGGTTACTCTGGTGATCATCACCATCATCATCATCATCAGAAGAAGAAGAAGAAGAAGAAGAAGAAGATAGAACAGCAGGGGCTGCTGGAGGTATAAGTGATCTCAATAAATCCTCAATACGAGTGAAGCCCTCCTCCATAGTCCTACGGATCTCAGCATGCTCTGAGGTAGTATGTGCTCGAAGAGTCTCAATCTCGCTGCATAGCTGAGTCAACTCACTCCTGATCTCAGTAGACTGCTCTCTGGCGTGCTCCTCAAAGGGTAATCCAGTAGATGGTGGCAGAGGAGCCAAAGTACCAGGAGTCAAATGCTCTGCCTGTGTCGATGGAATATCAATGGGAGGAAAACTAGATGGCTCAGATGGTCCTGCCTCTACCTCTCGAAGCTCATCCTCCTCATCTGGCTCCTGGCCAAACTCTCTGCGCACCCATCGACCTGCGACTAGTCTATATCCCATACGGTGCAAAGACCTCTTGATGCAGAACGAAAGCTCTGATACCAAAAATGATGCAGAACAAATAAAGGGATGCGATGCGGAAGTAAATTAAGATTAACTAATTTTTTTGTTGTTTTTATATGTTTGTAGAAGTTGGCTTCAAATCAAAGAAAAGTTAACCTAACATTGAAAGATACTAATATGATAATTGAAAGCACAATTTTAAGGAAACTAAATTATCAGAGTAGTTCAGAAGCAACGGATCGCTGGGGGTTGAGAAACTCCCAGACCTAGGGTTTCGCTCCGAACTTTCAACAGAACAGAAATAAAGAGAAGAGATGGTTTACCTAACCAGACAATGATCTTCACAGATTTTGGTGGAAGAACTCTCCCGAGCAGATTGTTGGATCCTCGGATTCAGATATCTTCGCAATGGATCCTCCAATACTGGTCCTTTGGCGGGTTGGCTTCTCCTGAACTCAAGATCTGGAAGAGAAGAAAAACAATTGATGGAATCAGAGAGTCAAGGAAAAAATTTACCAGGTTGATGAACTTGAAGATTGAAATTGCTGAAAACTGGATTCTCCTGGAAGCTGATGTGATTTTCCTTGGAACTTGCTCTGGATCTGAAGTAGCCGGACTGGATCTGGATGAAGGTGGACGGCCTGGACTTGTAGAGAGAGAGAGGTCGTGGGAGATGGAAGGAGCTAGGGTTTGATGGATTGAAAATAATGAAGGGTGGCTAGGGTTTTGGATTTTTAAGTGGCTAACCTAGGGTTTTGGATAAAGATGGAGATCTCTCACCTCCTCAAGGCTCCAATGGAACTCAGATTACCCCCTCACGGAGCTCAACACTTAGAATAGTGCGGAAGAAGAGAAACCTAGGTTACTCAACACAAGAGAATAGCAAAAATAATTTTTCTTCATTCATAGATTGTTTTCAACTTACAAGAGGGATGTAATTTATAATGCTTTACAAGGGAGAAGGGTTTCATATTTTCCCATGTGGGACTAAAGGAGGGGATCTCCAAATTAGGGCAAATCCCTTACATATGGTTGGCCAAAATACCAAAAATTAGGATTTGGGTTATAAATGGCAAGTAGATGGCGCCACCTTGCTTGGAATTTTTCAAGAAAATTTTCTTCCTTTCCTGGATGAACTCTTTTGGACTCCTCCTTTTCTTCCTCCCTAAGTCAAGGCTCTTCCATCTTTGTTTTAGGTGTTTTTGGCAGGTAATGGGCGCCCCTTGATATTCTCTTCCAAGAAAAACTTCTTTCCTTCTTTGCTTGGAATCACTTGGGAAAGTCTTGGCCGCCCCCTTGATTTGTGCTCTTCTCTTTATCTGGTGCATGAAAGAAGGAAGTTGCCATCTGTGGAGTGGGGACCAAAGGCTGCTGGATGTGGATATGGCACCCCCTGGACTGGGAGTGTGGCTGGGAGTGTGGTGTCCACTTGCCATGGTCTTAGAGAAAATGTAACATCCCTGGTTGAAACCCTAGTCCACTACTGAGTCAACATGACTCAACAAAATAAAATGCAGGTAATGTAGACTCAAGCTAAATTGAGTTGATCTAGTGAACTCTTATTACAAACCAAAAACCCTAATTCTTCGGGCAAGGTTAATCAGAGATCAAGATGGAGCTCTGAAGTCTTCTTCTGAGTCTGGTGCCCGCACCAATTCTCCCAGGGTGGGAGGAACTCGACCCTATCGAGTAAGGCTCAAGTTGGCTCTGGTATCTCTCCAAGAGGTCTGGGTCAAATTCTTGTAATTCTTCTCGGGAGATCCAAGAGTCATCGGAATCTGGCCTTCCTTGCCAGCGGACCAGGTACCTTTGGTATCCTCGATTACGAGTAGAGATAACCTGATCATCCAGGATCTTTTCAATCTGCTCTTTCCTCATAGGCCAGTTTGTTGGTGGACACACAGGGTCGGGATCACTCTCAATGATAGGGTTAGGCTCAAAAGGCTCACTAGGAATCACAGCTGGCTCCCTGTACTCTACTAAGTCTGTTATGTTGAAAGTAGAGCTAATGCCTAGTTTTGGAGGCAACTCGAGCACATAGGAATTGGATCCTACTCTCTTTACCACTCTAAATGGTCCAGCTCCCCTAGCATGTAACTTTCTAACGATTCCAGGAGGAAACCGTTCAGGCCTTAACCTAATTATCACATAGTCTCCCTCAACAAAAGATTTGACTCTCCTTTGAGTATCAGCCAACTTCTTATAAGCTTCATTACTTAAATTTATTTTGGCATGAATTTCTTTATGCAAGTCTTTTACATGCTGTGCAAAATTCTCAGCAGACTCGGAGACTCGAGTGTGGACAGGTAAAGGGACTAGGTCAAGAGGTGTGTGAGGTTTGTACCCATGCACAATTTCAAATGGACTCTTACCCGTAGACCTATTGACCGAGTCATTATATGCAAGTTTAGTCCTAGACAAAATACAAATCCCAATTCCTGGTGCTCTCAATCAAACCAAAATCTGAGCCAAAGCCTAGTAAAGGGTCAAGAAAAACTAAACTAGACTGACGACGCATTCCTAAAGAATGGACTTTATTCCAAAGGAACCCTAGGTCTAAACCTAACAAACTAAGGCTCTCTAGGTTTGACCTTGGGTCGAAGGAGGGCATGCAGAGCATGAAAACTTATCATGGGTGCCTAGTAGGTGCCATAAGGTCTTCCAGAAGTAGGTGGCAAACCTAATAGGTTCCGACACATGGTTCACTCTAAAGACTTCGACAAAGTATACTTGGATGGTGTAAGAAGCATTGGAAGTCCTAGAGAAAGGAAGGAAATATGAGGTGGAGTCACGAATTACCTGCTGACTAAAGGTGGTGACCTGAAGGTTTGAATGGTGATCTATGAGTGTCAACTGGTCATCCTTATGAAAGGAAAAGTTTGCTACTCCCAGGAATGGATCAAGAGATGGTTCGGGAAGTAGCCTAGGACATGTGATTGCAACAGTTAAGGTTTGTTCTCTAAGCAAATAATGATCCACTTTCTCAAGAACTAGATTAGAGAATGATTCATGGAAGGGCCTATGGATGATGACCTCAAGACTTGAAATTTGACCTATGGGTGCGAAAAGGTATACTCTATAGAAGAGGTCTGGGGTCATAAGGAGGACTTCTACTGGACTGGGCGAATCAATCCGCTCAAGACAAGGATGTTCAACTGAGATTACGGGAGAGACCTTAGTGGTTGGGCATGGGACAAGGTCCAATTGTAAGAGGCTTGATTCAGTCATCCTATGGAGAGGATCTACCATAGGGTGGGCAAACGTAAACAGTTCAGTGCAAAGATCTTCAATTGGTACTTGGGGTATGACTGTCATTAGAGGGTATGAACTAATAGCTCGGGCTAACACTATGAGTTCTTCCTGGGGGTATTTGACTAAAGGAACCTGGTTCTCACAAATCTCTTGAATTTCTGAACTAGGTCCTACCAGTTGGTTGCTCTCCAAGGTCTCCTCAGGTAAGGAACCAATAGTATCAATGTCACATTCTTCTAGTTCTTCCCCCTCATATTCATCATATACTTCCTCGATGCCATCTTCAATGGGTTTCGGGTCAGTGGTGATCGGGTCAACTGATTCTAGGCTTGTCATACCTAACCTTTCTTCCTCATTGGTAGGCTTGGGTTCTCCCTCATTAATGTCATCCTTAGGATTCTTACCACTTAGCTGTGCACAAGCCAGTCCTATGCATGGGCACTGACTAGATTTATGGCCTCTTTCTCCATAAAACAAACATTCTTGAGATATAGGAACCTGGGTCACACTGGGTTTCAAGCTAGTAGAGACCTTACTTGGGCATGGGTGTGGATCTAAATGGTTTGATCTAGAAGACTTGGGTTGTTGAGTGACTGGTCTAGAATATTGTAAGGACCTCTCATAGACACGATCCACACTATAGATATCATGGTTAGGCTTCCTAAGGTTATGCTCGGGATCACGGTATAAGGTCCTCCTAGGTTCCTGGCATGGGTGAGGTTGGGGCCTATTAAATTTTGGATCAGGGGTCCAATTTTGATGTCTACGTTTCTCAAGTACTTGGACTCGATCCCTAAACTGGAAAAAACCCTCATTCATGTCCTGACTCAATTTGGTCATACTTTCGGTAAGATTTCTAACCATGGCGTCTAAATCTGGTTGGGTTTGACTAGGTTGGTAGGGTACTCCATTCCGAGTAGACATGATGATGCAAGCAAGCACACAGAATGTGACTAGACTAAAGCGACTACCGGCTAACTAGACCTAGAGCCCAAACTAGATGCCCAATCAGAGTGGTAAGCTAGCCTGTAGTAACTCAGGACTCAGCCAGGCAGGTGTAAGGGGAGTGTTAGGTCCATAGATGCCAACCCTAGACACCAATCAGAGATTGGCCAGGTAGGTGGACCAGCACACAAGCCCTTCGGGATGGAATCCCTGAACCACCGTTCTAGACACTGAGTACAAAGCACACACAGAGTAACCAGACAAACTGACTCAACACTAGCCTTGGCCCGACTTGTTGATGTCCCTAGCCCACTAGGGCAAATTAGGTCTAATCAATTTTAGATTAAAGGCTTAGGTTCGAATGAAGGGGTGGTGGTTTTGGGCTAAGGAGAGGTTATCAACTCCTCCCCTTATATTAGATGCTTAAATGCCCTTAAGTTGAATTAAGAGATGAACACTCAAAAATAAATGGATTGCAGAACACAAAAACAGAGTTGCAGTAATTTAATTCTCAGAAATTGCACGGAAACCAATAAATCATGAGAAAATTATGAAAATTAGTTTAAATTATACTGGTTTCAGAAAAACAAAAGTCACCGAATTTGGAGTTACCTGCAATGAGAAATAATTTCTGCAACAGGGAAATTACGGGCTGAAAACAGAGTACTTCCCCGTTTACAATTCCTGCTACGAAGTTGTAACCAACGGATCCCCTACACGCCCTAGGAACACCCCGTGGAATGGGAAGAGGAGGTTTTCACCTCGCTTTGTTCCTAGGACCGGACGTCCTGGGGAGTCTACTTCGAGCAGACAAAGTAAAAAGAGAGAGACTCAAACAAGCAATCAAACAAAAACCCTAGACAGGGCTCTGATACCAAAAATGATGCAGAACGAAAGCTCTGATACCAAAAATGATGCAGAACAAATAAAGGGATGCGATGCGGAAGTAAATTAAGATTAACTAATTTTTTGTTGTTTTTATATGTTTGTAGAAGTTGGCTTCAAATCAAAGAAAAGTTAACCTAACATTGAAAGATACTAATATGATAATTGAAAGCACAATTTTAAGGAAACTAAATCATCAGAGTAGTTCAGAAGCAACGGATCGCTGGGGGTTGAGAAACTCCCAGACCTAGGGTTTCGCTCCGAACTTTCAACAGAATAGAAATAAAGAGAAGAGATGGTTTACCTAACCAGACAATGATCTTCACAGATTTTGGTGGAAGAACTCTCCCGAGCAGATTGTTGGATCCTCGGATTCAGATATCTTCGCAATGGATCCTCCAATACTGGTCCTTTGGCGGGTTGGCTTCTCCTGAACTCAAGATCTGGAAGAGAAGAAAAACAATTGATGGAATCAGAGAGTCAAGGGAAAAATTTACCAGGTTGATGAACTTGAAGATTGAAATTGCTGAAAACTGGATTCTCCTGGAAGCTGATATGATTTTCCTTGGAACTTGCTCTGGATCTGAAGTAGCCGGACTGGATCTGGATGAAGGTGGATGGCCTGGACTTGTAGAGAGAGAGAGGCCGTGGGAGATGGAAGGAGCTAGGGTTTGATGGATTGAAAATAATGAAGGGCGGCTAGGGTTTTGGATTTTTAAGTGGCTAACCTAGGGTTTTGGATAAAGATGGAGATCTCTCACCTCCTCAAGGCTCCAATGGAACCCGGATTACCCCCTCACGAAGCTTAACACTTAGAATAGTGCGGAAGAATAGAAACCTAGGTTACTCAACACAAGAGAATAGCAAAAATAATTTTTCTTCATTCATAGATTGTTTTCAACTTACAAGAGGGATGTAATTTATAATGCTTTACAAGGGAGAAGGGTTTCATATTTTCCCATGTGGGACTAAAGGAGGGGATCTCCAAATTAGGGCAAATCCCTTACATATGGTTGGCCAAAATACCAAAAATTAGGATTTGGGTTATAAATGGCAGGTAGATGGCGCCACCTTGCTTGGGATTTTTCAAGAAAATTTTCTTCCTTTCCTGGATGAATTCTTTTGGACTCCTCCTTTTCTTCCTCCCTAAGTCAAGGCTCTTCCATCTTTGTTTTAGGTGTTTTTGGCAGGTAATGGGCGCCCCTTGATATTCTCTTCCAAGAAAAACTTCTTCCCTTCTTTGCTTGGAATCACTTGGGAAAGTCTTGGCCGCCCCCTTTATTTGTGCTCTTCTCTTTATCTGGTGCATGAAAGAAGGAAGTTGCCATCTGTGGAGTGGGGACCAAAGGCTGCTGGATGTGGATATGGCACCCCCTGGACTGGGAGTGTGGCTGGGAGTGTGGTGTCCACTTGACATGGTCTTGGAGAAAATGTAACATCCCTGGTTGAAACCCTAGTCCACTACTGAGTCAACATGGCTCAACAAAATAAAATGCAGGTAATGTAGACTCAAGCTAAATTGAGTTGATCTAGTCAACTCTTATTACAAACCAAAAACCCTAATTCTTCGGGCAAGGTTAATCAGAGATCCAGATGGAGCTCTGAAGTCTTCTTCTGAGTCTGGTGCCCGCACCACCTCTCATCATAGACATCTATATGTAGTATCTCCTTGGGGATCTCCCCTTCCAGTGATACTCCACACGCTTTAAATATCTTGGTCAGAGCCATACCGTAGGGTAAACAATGACGGTGCTGAGTCGCGGCATCGTCCATCTGTACTAACATCAATGAAGGTAGGTCAATCTGTCTCCTCTCTGTCAGACTGGTCAACACCATCAGCTCTCTCTTAGTGATGAAGTCGAACCTCCTGGTCTTTGGCAGAAGTATACGGGCCGTGATGTGGTGTAATAGGCACATCTCCAAGGATAACTGGTTTGCGGTGACTATAGACACACCACGAACATCCTCTCGCTCGAGGATACACCTAAATGCAGCCTCCTTGTTGTCTACCGTAAAAACACTGACTCCCCTATGGGGGATCTCCCAGACTCTGCCCATTAGCTCTGCAGAAAGTGAAATCTGAACACCTCTCATGGTCGTAGTCCAAAGAAGTCGTCGACAATCCATAGCACCGTAGAACTCCCTCACTAGATGAGGGTAGTACTTCTCCTGCATAGTACAGAAGGGTACTAAACCTGCATCAATGAGCACCTGTCACAAGAGAAAGCGGTGTCGATCAAAACAATCCAGGTCGACTCTCCTCCTAGAGGCTACTAACTTCCCTGCCATCCTCTCTGCAGGGGGAACTCGGTGTAGCAGAACTTCTAGCCTGTGCTGAATCAAATCTAGCCTTCGATCTCCTCTCTACACCTCGACTAGATCTCTCCCTAACTGCAAGTCTCTTCCTGGGACCCATTACAGCAAGCTGACTAAGAGAGTTTAAAGAAGATAAGCTAGGGGGAATCACTCAGACTAGGAGCAAAGGGACTGGTTAAAAAAAACATTTTTCAAGATAGTCTTGAAACAAACTTAGAGTTATAAAATACTAAGATAATTTTGAAAAGCCACAAATAGTTTGAAGACGAGGATTTTATAAGCTAGATAATGTTTTTGGCTGGAAATTTTATTTTCTAATACCAAAATACCAAAATACCAAATGCCTTGGTTTTGGACTTAGAACATTTAGGGTTCTAAAAAATGTGGCAAAAACACTATGATAAATTATAATAAATCACTAGAAATATGTATTAAATACTAGTTTTTAGGTGAATACCCAAATTTTTGGCTAAAAATCAATCAAACAGTGATTTTACCCAAATTCGGATGGAATGTGCATAGAGAATGACCTAAATCGTAAGAAATCCATGAAAAATTCTGTGTAAATCATCATTCCTTCAAACGGAGTTTTGGAAAACCACTAAACTCGGGAAAATCCGGTTATAATCCCAAATAAAATTGGCAAATCCTTAATTTAGGTCAAAATGGTTTAACGGTAAAGAAAAATGAAAATAGGGGAAATAAAATAGTACGAAAAGAAATTGGAAGAGGGAATACCTAATTCGTGAGGGGTTAAATGGGAAGAGGAGAGATTTGGATAGAATGGGACCACTGTAGCTTGAAATCGACGGGGGAAAATAAAATCAAAAACCCTCGGTCGGTCCTTTTAAAAATAGATTTTGTTTCACAAGTGTCAACACTTACTATTTGTCAAGTGTCGACACTTGGTCAGGTGTTGACACTTGACAATATCTAAGTGTCGACACTTGGCCAAGAAAAATTAGAAAAATCAAAAAAAAAATTCAAAAAATCTAAGAAAATATTTTAAAACTTTTGGGGTTCAAAGCAAGTGGTTTTTGAGTGAAAAGACTTGGGTATTATGAAAACTATGAGAGTTCTAGGAGAATGGGTCGATGACACCTAACTCTCTTTTAATCAGACAGAACCTATCCTCACTTAAAGGTTTGGTAAACACATCTGCTAACTGATCATCAGTACATACAAAATCAAGAATAACATTTGAGTTTTGTACATGATCTCTTATGAAATGATGTCTTATTTCAATGTGTTTACTTCTTGAATGTTGCACAGGATTCTTAGTTAGATTGATTGCACTAGTATTGTCACATCTTATGGGTGTCTTAGTTAGTTTAATGCCAAAATCTTCGAGTTGTTGTTTGATCCAAAGGATTTGAGCACAACAGCTTCTAGCTGCTATATATTCGGCTTCCGCCATTGATAAAGCAACTGAATTCTATTTCTTGCTACTCCAAGAGATCAAATTTACTCTAAGAAACTGACAGGTTCCACTTGTACTTTTACGATCAAGTTTATACCCAACAAAGTCAGCATCAGAATAAGCAATCAATTCAAATGAAGAATCTCTAGAGTACCATAAACCAATTTTAATTGAGCCAGATAGATATCTAAGTATACGTTTAACAGCCAAAAGATGAGACTCTTTAGGATTAGACTGATATCTAGCACACATACAGATGCTAAACATGATATCTGGCCTATTAGCAGTAAGATATAGTAATGAACCGATCATGCCATGATATAATTTTTGGTCAATAGATTTACCTGATTCATTCTTGTCAAGTCTACAAGTAAAGCTCATAAGGGTACCTAAAGGCTTAGTGTTCTCCATCCCAAACTTCTTGAGTATTTATTTTATGTACTTTGCTTGGTTGATGAAGATCCCTTCTTTGGTTTGCTTTATTTGGAGTCCGGGGAAGAAGTTTAGTTCTCCATCATACTCATCTCGAACTCACCCTGCATTAACTTTGCAAAATCTTGACAAAGAGATTCATTAGTAGCACCAAATATTATATCATCTACATAGATTTGTATACTAAGAGATCATCAATCTTTTTCTTTAATAACAAAGTTTTGTCTACATTACCTCTAGCAAAATCATTTTTGAGCAAGAAAGAACTTAAACGATTATACCAAGCTCTAGGAGCTTGTTTCAAACAATATAAAGCTTTATGAAGTTTGTAAACATGATTTTGAAATTCAGAATTTTCAAACCCAGGAGGTTGTTCAACGTAAACATCCTCTTCAATTAGACCATTTAAAAAAGCACTTTTAGCATCCATTTGAAATAATTTAAAATTCATAAAGCAAGCAAAAGCCAACAATAGCCTAATTGCCTCAAGTCTAGCCACAGGAGCAAAGCTTTCATCAAAATCTATCCCTTCCTCCTGATGTATCCTTTGGCAACTAATATAGCCTTATTTCTAGTAACAACACCATTTTCATCAAGTTTATTTCAAAAAACCCACTTTATACTAATAATTGAAGTATTTGAAGGCCTATTTACTAATGTCCAAACATTGTTCCTTTTGAATTGATTGAGTTCATCTTGCATAGCATTTATCCAATTACTATCACATTCAGCTTCCTCAATAGTTTTAGGTTTAATTTGAGAAACAAAAGCTAAGTAATCACAGATATTTCTAAGGGATGATCGAGTACTTATACCTTTAGATGGATTACCAATAATTAGTTCTTTGGGGTGTCCATGAGCATACCTCCATTCTTTTGGTAATGGATCAACTGTTGATGTGTTTTCATCACCTTGTGCTTGATCTCCTTTAGTGTTTTGATCATGGTTCTGTTCCTTGGTAAGTCATTCATTGTTGTTTACACTTTCAGTTTTCTTGCTACCTGTTTCATCAAAGAGTACATCTTTTCTTGAAGATTTTTGGTTAGATTCATCAAACACCACATGTATGGATTCTTCAATAACAAGTGTTCTTCTATTGAAGACCCTGTATGCCTTACTAGATGTGTAGTAGCCTAAAAAAACTCCCTTATCTGATTTGGCATCAAATTTACTTAAATTATGCTTACCATTGTTTAAGATGAAACAACAGCATCCAAAAATGCGAAAATAACTAATTGAGGGTTTTCTACCCTTCCAAAGCTCATAAGGTATTTTTTTTAGAATTGGTCGAATTAAAACTCGATTTAAAACATAGCATGCAGTATTTATGACTTCCGCCTAAAAATATCTAGGTAAGTCATTTTCTCAAAGCATGGTGCATGCCATTTTTTTAAGAGTTCTATTTTTTCTTTCTACTACCCCATTTTGTTGAGGTGTCCTAGGTACAGAAAAATTATGATGAATGCCATTTTCAATACAAAATTTATCAAAATCAGTATTTTTAAATTCGGTTCCATGATCACTTCTCAAAGATACAATTGAAACACCTTTTTCATTCGAACTCGTTTATGAAATCTAATGAATTCAGAAAAAGTTTCATCTTTATATGCTAAAAACATGACCCATGTAAATTGTGAGAAATCATCTACAATAACTAGACCGTACTTCTTACCTCCCAAACTAGATGTTCTAGTTGGCCCAAAGAGGTCCATGTGAAGCAACTCAAAGGGTCTAGATGAAGAGATTACTCCTTTTGGTTTGAAAGAGGATTTAGTTTGTTTTCCAAGTTGACATGCACTGCAAATCTTATCTTTTTTAAAATTGAGTTTAGGTAGATCCTTTATCAAATTCTTTTTGCTAAGTTTTGAAATCAAATGCATGCTTGCATGTCCTAGTCTGCGATGCCAAAGCCAACTAGTTTCAATGATCTTGGCTTCTATTGCCACTAGGCATTGACCATTTTGAATAGGGAGATCATCAAGATCAACCATATAAATTTTGCCATGCCTATGACCAATGAACTTGATGCCATTATCATCTAAACTAGAAACAATGCACAAAGAAGATTCAAAAACAACTTTAAAATCCTTGTCACAAAACTGGCTAATAATAAGCAAGTTATGTTTCAAACCATCAACATATAAGACTATCAATATAAGAAAAAGAGGTGATATGGACTTTACCAATACCGATAATTTTGCCCTTTCCATTATCACCAAAAGTTACATTGCCACCATTTTGATATTCGAGCAATGAGAACTACTCAACATCTCTTGTCATATGCCTTAAGCAACCACTATCAAGGTACCACATTCTTTTCTTGTTGGTTGCAAGGCATACCTGCAATAAAGATCAAGTGGAGACTTTAGGTACCCAAGCCATCTTGGGTCTTTTTAGGTTAGTGGCATTGGTTCCTTTTGGAACCCAAACTTTTTTAATATTACTTAATCTTTTTTTGTTGCACATATAAGATTTATGCCCTTTAGTACCGCATGTATAGCAAGTAATGGATGAAGATGCAGGCACAAAGAAATTTTTAAAAAATTTTTGTTTTTTATGAGTTTTAAATCCTAAACCTGCTTTATCAAAAACTGCTCTTTGGTTGTTCAAGAGCAAATTCAATTTTTCAGAACTATAAGTAAATCTATTTGACAAAAGGTTTTAATTTTTTAATTTCTTCTTTATATCTTTTATTTTCATCCAAAATTTCTTTGCTTTGTTTTGAAAAATTTTCATTTGAAAGTGAAGAACTTTTCTTTTTCAAAACTTCTTTTTCTTTTTCAAAAGCTACAATATTATCATTTAATTTTCTATTTTAAAGAAGAAGGCATTCATTTTCATCTGAAAGCTTATCATTTGTTTTGGCTAAATCCAAATTTTGCTTTTTTAAATCTTTATGTTTTGATTTTAGTTTTTGAAAATCTATGACTAATTCGTCATAAACTTCATGAAGCTCATCAAATGTAAATTAATTTTATATTTCAGAACATACATCATCATGATCCACCATCAGAAAGAAGTTTGCCACCTCCTGCTATTCTTCCTCGGAACTGGAGTCCTCACTATCACTCCAGGTTGCCATCATGGCTTTCCTTCTCAACTTTCTTCTGCTTTTCTTGAGCAAGGGACAGTCTACCTTGAAATGGCTGGGTTTCTTGCATTCAAAACAAGTGGGCTGCTCCTTATCCTTCTCTTTGTCTTTCTCTTTACTTGGCTCACCTTTCAGAGGTTTCTTCTTGGAGTTGAACCTTTTCTTTCTCATAAACCTTCTGAACTTTCTCGCCATTAGAGTCGTCTCATCTTCTTCATCATCTTCTTCGGAGTCATCGCTTGATTCTTCTCTCGCAATAGATTTGAAGGCGATTACTTTCTTCTTTTTATCAACTTCCATATTCTTTTGTTTGAGGGAGAGCTCATAGGTCATCAGTGAGCCCAACAGTTGTTCAAGTGGAAGAGTGTTGACATCCTTGGCTTCTTCAATAGCTGTTACTTTTGCATCCCAAGAAGCTGGTAGAGACCTGAGAAGTTTGTTCACAAGTTCACCGTTAGAAACAACTTTTCCTAGGCTTCTCATGCCATTCACAATATTTGTGAACCTAGTATACATCTCACTAATAGACTCAGTAGGTTCCATTTTAAACATTGCATACGTATGAATAAGCATGTTAACCTTAGTTATTTTAACTTGGTGTGTACCCTCATGGGTAACCTCAAGTGTATCCTAAATCTCCTTGGCAGAATGACAATTAGATATTCTATTAAATTCACTTGGGTCAAGAAAGCAAAATAATATATTCATAGCCTTAGCATTGAGCTCGATTTGCGTAATGTCATTCTCATCCCAATCATCTTCCATCTTTAGAGTGAGAATGGCATTAACCAACATTGTAGGCTGATGAGGACCTTTTACAACTGTCCTCCACAAATTATAATCAAGAGCTCAAATAAAAATGCGCATGCATGTTTTCTAATATGTGTAATTTGTGCCATTGAAAAGTGGGGGATGATTTGAAGCTTGACCTTCAACTATATCCATTCCCATTGGGGCTGCCATGATCTTTTACTCAAATTCCTTGGACCTACAAGAGAGTACCAATGCTCTGATATACTTGTTGCCCAGAAATGGAGCCCAAGAGGGGGGGTGAATTGGGTCTTTTAAAAAATTAAAACAATAATGTGAAGGTCTAGTGGTGTTTGTGAATAATAAATTCAATGCACAAGATTGAATGCAGTGGAAAACAATAAGTGAGTAGCAATAATCAAAGAGCAAGAGACAAAGAGGGCAATCACACACAAACACAAGGTTTATAGTGGTTCGGTGCAAACCTAGCACCTACATCCACTCCCCAAGCCACCCTTGGGAATTTCACTATAATCCAAATAAGATTACAGCTGACTTATTTTTACAAGGCTCACAAGTCAAAATCTAAGTTGGTTTTGTATCCTAGGCTCACCAACAAACCTTAACACTTGTTTTGTCTTCGGGTTCACAAGTTAACCCTAGTTGGTTTTATCCCTTTGGCTCACCAACAAACCACAACAACCTTCTTTCAAGACACCCTTGAAAGCAAGGTCAATTTACAAGATAAAAACAGATATACAACTTTAAAACTAAGACAAACTCTCTTCAAGAGTAGAATGGAATCTTTGAAGCTCAAGTCGATGCTTTGTCTTGACTCTTCCTTGGAATGTCCTTCAAAATGCCTCTTTCGGAATGATGTAAGGATGACCTTGTAGGCTTTTTCAGGGAATCAAACTATAAAAGGCTTTTGATGTAGAGTACTTGAGAGAATATAGGCTTTTTAGCTTTTGAATGGACTTCAATATACTTCAATGCCTTTAGAATGAGGTTGGTGGAGGTTAAATATACCAAGAAACTTTCAAAAAATGGTTTGTGACCATTGGAGCCTCGGATCTAGCCGTTGGGAGCTTGAAAAGCAAGTTCTGCAAGTTAGAAAAATAGATCCGTTAGAGCTGTCAGGCTTCAAGTGTCAACACTTGGCTATCAGGTGTCGATACTTGGCTGTCAGGTATCGACACATGATTTCTTGGTGTCGACACTTGAACTTTCAAGTGTCGACACTTGATGTACAGGTGTCGACACTTGATGTACAGGTGTCGACACTTGATACAAAAATTCTCAAATGACAAAGTTCTATATTTTCAAAAATCTCAGGCCTTGAGTCGAAACTTGGAAACCTAAGTGTCGACACCTGATATCGACACTTTAGTTCTGGGTGTCAACACTTGGTATGCCAAGGATTTTTGTTCATGCCAATTGCTGAAGTGTCGACACTTGGCTTCCCAGGTGTCGACACTTAAGACTGAAAATTTTAGATTCAAGTGCAATTTAGCCCAAAAACATAAATATAAATTTTGAAACTTAAATGAATCGTATACAAATAATAATTAAACATGTAGATGCCCTTTTTTCATGAAGAGGATGTCCAGATTTGCAAAAAATGCTCCATGCCACGGCGTGCCATGATACACAAGTTTTTGAGATTTTGAGGTGCTTTCTTCCTAAAAACTCATAACTTGAAACACACATTAATATACAATATGCACTCAATATTTTGTTATTCATCAAAATCACTGGGTGGAGCCAACAAAGGGGAATCTAAAGAGGAGCCCTCCAATGGAGTTGCCACTCCAGATGCCCCAATTCTAGTGTTCGAAGCTACCCTTATCAAGCATGACGCTATCGAGCCAGTCACTGTCGAGCCCCCAATTATGGTTGAAGCTACTCCATCTGACCCCACCACCATGATCGAGCTGCCTACTTCTACCAATCCCAAGGATGTCGGGAACTAATCCTTTGTAGAGTTTTCATTTTTCTTTTCCCGAACTTGTGAATCTAGACCATTCTTGTAAGAAAAAACTTTTGGTTTAACGGAATGAAATTCTTCTTAATTCTTGTATCATTTGTTTTAATTGCCATCTAACTTAGAATATTGAGTTATCATCAGAAGCACCTGTGCTTGCTAAATGCCTTTGCAGGGCCGTCGACATCAAGGCCTTTGTTTCAAAGCAAGAGACCAAGGCTAGGACCACAAACAAAAAGGCCACCAGCTAAAAGAGAAAGTTGCTGAAGGTGCAAGAGTTACTAAGGAGGGCACACGAAGATATTGATTACTTCTGCTTGAAGTGTATGTTGTGTTTCTAAGGCCGAGCATAGTGGAAGATTAGATTTCAAAATTTTCATATTTGAAACCTTTACTGGCCGGAATCCTAAACCCTAGGAATACTTGAGCATAACAACTAATAAATCAAATCTTTAAGATTATTGAGGAATACCTGGAATGCTATATTCCTTAATTTTCATGAGGCACCTAAGTGCATGCCCTCCAAAGATGATCCACATAGAAATTGGACCAAGAAAGTACTCCTACGAAGGTTGCTTTTTTGACTGGTACTCTTTCGACAACCTTTTGGTCTTTCTTCCTTTGCTAGATCCCCTACTCTCCTGTAGGGCTCTTAAAGAACACTCTTAACCCACTCTTAGTTCCCTAATATTCCTTTTATTTTTTTCCATAGGCACTTGTCTTAATTAGACTAACCTTGTCTTGAAAGAACAAGCTTTGTCTTTAAGAAACAAACCTTGTCTTAAGGAAGAGGGAGAGAAAATAGCAGGTAGTATTCTGATTGAAAACTCTCATGCCTTGGCTTCATATTACCGACGCCAATTTATAGAGAGGGATGGGGTGCTTGATATGTCTCTCCTTTAGCCATTTGATAAGACCCTTCAAGCAGAAGGAGTCGTATTAGGATGAGAGGACATATCATGATAAGGTTTTTCATGCGCCAAGAGACAAATCATTGTCTCTTCGATTTCCAGCATTTTTCCTCCATCTACCACATGGCTTTGACTAGTTATGGAAGGCTAAAAGGTGTGATTTCATAATGAAATGTCAAAAAAATATAGGAGCATTCAAACAAAAGGACTCCTCGTCTTAGATTAGCGCCAAAATGAAGTGATGCAACTCTTCATTTTGCACCAACCCCTTCCACATCGAGTTCCTATCATTTGACTGGTCAAAACTCTTCCAAAAGGGGGTGGAGATAAAAAAGAAGTCCTTTGGACTTTATCTGGCCTTTGTGACTAATTGGCAAAAGGACTCTTGGTCCTTCTACACACACTTTTTCTTGGCGCATATCGTAAGTTGGCACCAAGAGTCCATGCCATATAGGACTCTTCATTTTGACCAAGATAAGTCCCATATAAATTCAGGTAAATACTGAATTTGGAAGCCCCACTTAGGACTCAACTCAATTTAAATACCACTTAAATTGGTTAGCCTAATTAGCAAACAAGCTAACCCAATCCAATTGAGTTAGGAGTTGGGCTAGCCAATATATGCTAGTATGTCAATTAGCTAGCTAACATTTGCTAGTATGTCAATTAGCTAGCAAATTAGGATTTCATGACCCTAATAAATATGCAATTGACTTCCATGGCCAATTCCCTAATGTGTGTGACCCTTTGAATTTCACATATAGCCAGCAGTAGGTCTTGGTCCAAACCAATTCAATCCAATCGAACCCAATTGACCTAATTAGGTCAAATTAAGCTGACCTAAGTTGCCAATTCGAACCAACTTCTGAATTAACTCATCAATCCAATCGAATTGATCCATGAAAACCTACAAGACATGATTCACGTCTAGCAATATGTCATGCCTATCCAAAAGATAAAGAATTTGGTTGAAATTATCAAAATATCCTTTAGTAGAAAGTTATCATGCAATTCAATCTTTCGATCTCCCTTTATCCCGATTAAGTGATGGGCATGTACAAATGTCAAATCCTAGTACTTAATCCTTTCGAATCTCAATTCGATAATGAAGACTTGACCAATGAAAGATTAGAAACCCTATCTAATCTCATAATGCTTAGATCAAAGACTTCCAGAGTCATCATTCAAAGAGATTACACAAGATAACTTCTCCTCTTACTAGGAGTGATCGATTCTTTGTTGACCTACTTATTACCTTCATACACAATCCATCATATCCAGAAGTACCCCGTACATAACTTAATTGTCATGAATAAGTATGCACCAAAACATAAATTCATGTGCACAAGATACTATGGTAGTCTCAGGTCTAAAGACTATATGCACTACTCCCACTAAGAGAACATTGCTTTTGACAAGTAAGTAAGACTTCTATTTGATTTTCTCTTGTCAGATCAATTCAGTGAACTCATAAACTAATAAGCACCCACATCCTTTTACTAGTGTCTTTATACAAGTGATTATGAGACCAACCACCCTCTCCATTAAGCATACATAGGATGTGCTAGTCTTTCTGGATTCATCGATCCCCGAACCGATGATCCATTGACTAGGAATATTTTAGGTTAGGGTTTATAGGAACTTAGATCTCACCATTATGATCTCTATCATAATCCTAATTCCATTGCCCTAACTTATAGGGTTCATCATACTCTTATAATTAAAATATAAGACATAGCAAATGATGAATCAAAAATTATCTTTATTAATATCAATCTTGAGTTGGGAGAATACAAAAATAACATTGATACAATAACTACGATTAACTTTTAGGACATAATTCTTTCAATCTTCCACTAGCACTAAAGCCAATCATCCTTGTATTTAATACCCATACAATCTAGTTAGTGATCTAACTACTATAAAGGAAGGGCCTTGGTGAATGGGTCTGCTATGTTGTTCTTTGTATCAACTCGTTCTACTACCATATCATTTCTTTTAATGATTTCTTGAATGAGGTGGAAGCATCTTAGGATGTGCTTGGACTTATGATGAGACCTCGGTTCGTTTGCTTGTGCAATAGCTCCACTGTTATCACAATACAATGGTAATGGTTGCTCTATTACAGGAACCACGTCTAATTTCGTGACGAACTTCTTCATCCAGACTGCTTTCTTAATGGCTTCACTAGCAGCTATGTATTCTGCCTCAGTGACTGAGTCAGCTATAGTTGGCTTCTTGGTACGCTTCTAACTCACTGCTCCTCCATTTAGAATAAAAACATACCTTGATGTGGATTTACTATCCTCTAGATCAGATTGAAAACTAGAATCTGTATAACCTTCTAGTTTCAACTATGATCCACCATATATTAGAAAAACATCTTTAGTCCTTCATAGGTACTTAAGAATATTTTTCATAGCTTTCTAATAATCCTCCCCTGGATCTGCCTAGAACCTGCTTACTATGCGTATGGCATAAGCAACATCTACCCTAGTATATAGCATTGCATACATTATTGATCCCACTATCGAAGCATAAGGGATCTTATTCATCCTATCTCTTTCTTCTGGAGTCTTAGGTGACGTCCTTTTAGTTAGGTGTATGCCTTGACTCATAAGCAAGTAACCCTTCTTACTTTCCTCCATATTGAATATTTTCAATATTAAGTCTATGTACCTGGATTAGAATAATCCCAGCATCCTTTTAGATCTATCTTTATAAATCTTTATTACTGGAATATATGATGCTTCTCTCAAATCCTTAATGAAAAACTATTTTGACAGCCATGATTTAACTGATTGCATCATCGACATACAAGAGCAAAAAGACAACGGCACTCCCATTTGCCTTTTTATACATAATGGCTCATCCATATTCTTGATGAAACCAAATTTCTTAATAGTTTCATTGAAACGAATGTTCCACCTCCTTGATGCTTGCTTCAATCCATAAATGGTTTCCTAAGTTTACATACTTGGTTTGGTCTCCCACTTGAGACAAAAGCCTCTGGAGATGACGTATAAACTTCTTCCTCAAGATTTTTATTGAGGAATGCAATCTTAACATCCATCTTCTAGATTTCATAGTCGTAGTATGTAGCAATAGCAAGCATAATCCTAATGGACTTGAGCATGGCAACTGGCGAGAAGGTTTTATCATAGTCTATACCATGCTTTTGCTTGAAACTTTTTGGCACTAACCTAACCTTGTAGGTTTCTATTTGCCCATCTGCTCCAATCTTCCTTTTGAAGATCCATTTGCACCCTATTGGGATAATTTCTTCAGGTGGGTCAACCAAGGTCCAAACCTGGTTGTCATACATGGAGTCCATTTCGGATTTCATGGCATCGAGTCATTTGTTAGAGTCCTTACTCATGACACCTTTCGTATAGGTCAGTGGATCATCTCTTTCAATGATACTAGTTTTATTATTGTTTCCAATCATAAAACCATATCTTAGAGGTGCTGCCCACACTCTGTCTAACATATGGAGAGGAGGTATGTGTTGTAGTTGTACCTGATCAAATGGTACTTTTGATTGAGGAACTTGAGTTTGTTCATTTTGAACTTCACTCAATTCAATTATTCTTCCATTACCTTCTTCTTGGATAAATTCTTTTTCCAAGAATATGGCATGCCTACTAACAATAACCTTTTGTTCAGTAGGATGATAGAATAGGTATCCAATATCCTCTTAAGAATAACCAATAAACCTACATTTTTCAGCCCTAGCACTTAGCTTATATCCAAATTCCTTTTTAACATAAGCTGGACAACCCCAAATCTTAAGATGTTTAAGACTTGGTTTCTTGCCATTCCATAATTCATATAGAGTACTAGGTACTGATTTTGATGGTACCCTATTTAATACATATGCAGCAGTTTCTATGGCATATCCCCAGAAGGATTTGAAGATCTGTGAAGCACATTATGGACCTTTGATGCGGCACGCATATGATTAATGTTTTGAATATGGTGTTTGTAGAGCAATGAAACCTAATTATACTTAGCATTGTACTCATCTTAATAAGATTTAAGGATTATATGAAAAGGGACTATTACATGATTAGTCACAACTCTAAAACTAAGAAGGAAGAAGATCTAGATAATAGGGGCTAATGATTGAGGACTTACCTTGATGAGTTTTCCAACCTTCCTATGATTCAAAACTTGAAACTACTGATGCTCTGGACTGGAGAACTTGGATAACAGTGATCAGAACCCTGGACTTGGGCTTCAGCTTATTGTTCATTGTCAAGGGGAACCCTGTTCACAACTCAAGGACTTTGAAGGACCCTGCAATGAAGATAAAAGTTAAGGTTGAAGGATGCAAACATAAAGAAGGGATGGGAGAACTTGTGAACAAAGAAAAGATAGTTGAGAAGATCTGGCCAACTCCAATGCCTTTGCCTTGAGCTTGGATGATGAATTGCTAGGGAAGAGAGTGGCTTTGGGTGTGGAAGAAGAAGATAGGAAAAATTTCACACATAAAACTCAAGACAACTTCACTTCAAACTTCATTCATTTCCCAAAATCAATCTCTTTTACAATGGGCGTCCAAGGCTTTTAATAGCCTCACAAAGCTAGCTTTTGAAATTTAAAAACTCCCCAAATCGAGGAGGATTACAAGGGGGGTTGGAGGATTTGGTGGAGAGTTTGGAGGGATGTGGGGGGGGTTGGATGATTTGGTGGAGGACTTGGAGGGATGTGGCCAACCTCCTTGAATTTGAATCTTCCTTGTTGGCGCCCAAAGGGTGATGAGGTGGCTGGTGAAGTGGCACCTGATGACGTGGCATGGTGAGGTGGTCTTCTACTTGGATAAGAATGACATGTGGCGCCCAGTGGTCCTAGTTGATGGTCCTTTTCTCTTGCTTGGTTGATGTGTCTTCTCTTCTTCATGTGGTCAAATTCTGGGGTCTAGAATTTGAGTCTTGTTGCTGGCTTTCATGGCTTTAAGACTTGATTAGACTTAACTCAACTAAATTAGACTTAACTCAACTGAACTGACTTGACTGACCTAGACTTTAAAACTTGAAATGGACTTACAGGAAATGAAATTTTAAAAGTAATTACAGGACTCAATAAACACTCTTGATTTGAAACTCAAAATTAATTACAGGACTCTTGAAAAGGAAATGACTCTTGAAAATAAAATATTTTTGAACTAAAGGATACAAGGTAACCTAATTATCTTCGATCCAAATTGGGATAAGGCTAACCTTGTTGGAATGAAGTTTCTTTCGGCTTCTGGTGTCCACACCAATTCTCCTAGGGTGGGCAGAACTCGACCCAGTCGAGTATGGTTCAGTTTTGCCCTGGTAATGCTCGAACAAGTCTGGGTTAAGTCTTTGCAGGTCCTCTCGAGTAATCCAAGAGTTGTCGGACTCAGGTCGACCTTGCCATTGAACCAGGTATCGCTGATAGTCCTTATTCCTGGTAGTAATGATCTTGTCATCCAAGATTCTCTCAATCCTCTCTCTCTGCTCAGGTAAGGTTGGTGGTGGACACTCGGAAATATGTTCACTCTCAATGAAAGTTTCTGGCTCAAAAGGCTCACTAGGTATTAGTAGTGGTTCTTTGTATTCTACTAGGTCTGAAACATTGAAGGTTGTACTAATACCCATATCAGGTGGAAGTTCCAAAACATATGCATTAGGCCCTATTTTCTTTAAGATCTTAAAAGGTCCCGCTCCGCGGGCATGCAGCTTCTTAATGGTTCCAGGGGGAAACCGTTCAGGGTTGAGCCTAATCATCTCATAATCCCCTTCACAGAATTCTTTAGCCCTCTTATGTGAGTCAGCTAAGTGTTTGTAAGTTTCATTGCTCAGGTTGATCTTATTACTGATTTCTTTATGTAGATTTGTGACATACTGTGCAAAAGACTCAGCAGACTCAGAGACTCGTGTGTGAGTAGGTAGTGGGATTAGATCTAAAGGCTTCCTAGGCTTGCAACCATGGACTATCTCAAAGGGACTTTTGCCCGTAGATCGATTGACCGAACTGTTGTAAGCGAACTCAGCACGTGGCAATAACAAATCCCAGTTTCCTAGACTTTCTCCCACTAGGCATCTCAGCAAGTTCCCTAGACTTCTATTTACAACCTCGGTTTGTCCATCAGTCTGGGGATGGTAGGCAGTGGAGAATTTCAGTCTGGTTCCTAATAGGTGCCAAAGGGTTTTCCAGAAGTAACTTGTGAAGCGGACATCCCTATCAGAAACAATGGTTTTTGGTAACCCATGGAGTCTGACTACTTGATCAAGAAAGAGTTTGGCTATCCTAGAGGCATCGGAAGTTTGGGTGCAAGGTATGAAATGGGCCATTTTTGAAAACCGGTCGACCACCACAAAGATTGAATCAGGTTTTCGAATGGTCTTGGGTAATCCTAGAACAAAGTCCATGCTTAGATCCTGCCATGGACACTCAGGTACAGGTAATGGAGTGTATAGCCTGGTATTCTTCTTTTGTTGCTTTGCAACAGCACATGTCCTACATCGGGCTATAATGTTTGCTACTTGTTTCTTAAGACCTGGCCAGTAAAATTGTTCCTCAATAGCCAAGATAGTCTTGTTTCGTCCGAAGTGGCTAGCCAAACCTCCCGCATGTATCTCCCAAACTAAGAAATCTCTTAAGGAGGTTCTTGGGATGCAAAGCCTATTCTCTCTAAAAAGATAACCATCTAGAAGGGTATAGTCACTATGATCACTAGATGGTCCTTGACGCAAAACCTGATAAATTTCATCAAAATTTGGACAGGTTTCGTACTGCTCCTTAAGTCTTTCAAAACCTATGACTTCAGTACTGACTGAAGTTAAAAGTAACGTTCTACGACTTAGGGCATCAGCTACCTTATTCTCGGTTCCTGATTGATGATTTAGGACAAACGTATAGGATTGGATGTACTCTACCCATTTGGCATGCCTAGGGTTTAGTTTCTTTTGGGAACTCAAAAACCTAAGGGCTTCATGGTCTGAAAATAAAACAAATTCTTGCGGTAGGAGATAATGCCTCCAATACCTTAATGCTTGCACTACCGCATAAAGCTTCCGATCATATGTGGAGTATTTTTTCCTGGCTTCATTCAATTTCTCACTAAAGAATGCTACGGGATGGTTCTCTTGACTCAGAACTCCACCAATACCTACTCCCGAAGCATCGCATGCTACTTCAAAGACCTTAGAAAAATCGGGTAGTCTTAAGACTGGTGCTTGGGTCATCTTATCTTTGATGTGAAGGAAGGCCTTATCAGCTGACTTCGTCCATTCAAAGTGGCCCTTCCTAATACAATCCGTGATAGGAGCAACTATGGTGCTAAACCCTCTAATAAATCTTCGATAAAACGTAGCGAGGCCATGAAAACTTCTTACTTCATGAATATTATTGGGTGTTGGCCACTCTACAATTGCCTTAACCTTCTTAGGGTCAGCGGATACTCCTTTAGGGGTCACAACAAATCCTAGGAAGATAACTCTAGTAGTCATGAAAGCACATTTCTTTAGATTGGCATAGAGGTTATCTTTCCTAAGTGCTAGACATACCTGCCTCAGATGTTGTTGATGATCTTCTCTAGTCCTACTATAGATAAGTATGTCGTCAAAGTAAACAACAACAAATTTTCCAATAAAGGCTCGTAGGACTTGGTTCATGATTCGCATAAAAGTGCTAGGGGCATTTGATAACCCAAAAGGCATGACTACCCATTCAAATAACCCATCCTTAGTTTTAAAGGCAGTATTCCATTCATCCCCTGGTCTGATCCTAACTTGGTGATAGCCGCTCTTCAGGTCAATCTTAGAAAATATAGTTGCACCGGCCATCATATCTAACATATCATCCAAGCGGGGGATGGGAAACCTATACTTCACCGTGATTTTATTTATGGCACGACTATCAACACACATTCTCCATGTGCCATCTTTCTTAGGGGTAAGTAAGGTTGGGACTACGCATGGACTCAAACTCTCCCTAATGAATCCTTTCTTTAGGAGTTCTCCTACTTGACATTGTAATTCTTGGTGCTCGGTAGGGTTCATTCTATAATGGGGAAGGTTCAGTAGGGTTGCTCCGAGGACTAAGTCTATCGCATGTTGTATATCCCTAAGAGGTGGGAGTTGGTCGGGCAAGTCATCGGGGAACACGTCTTTGAACTCCTCTAGCACTTGACTAACTTCTTGAGGTTGTTCTTTTGAAAGAGGTTCTTGATGATCCTTAATGGTTAAAATCCAAACAGGTGACCCATTGCTAATTTCTTTCTCCATTTCTCTAGCAGTGATCATGTTTATCCCCTTTTTCTTATCACTCAATTGGCTTGATCCTCTCTTAATGGGGTTCTTAGGTGGAGAAGAATGTATTACAATCTTCTTTCCATTATGAGTAAACGAGCATGAATTAGAATGACCATAGAGTATTACGTCAAGATCGTACAACCATGGTCGGCCTAAAATTATGCTACTTACTCCCATTGGAAGTACATCACACCATACTTTCTCCAAGTAAGATTGGAACTGAATGGTTACTAGGCACCTAGACTTAATGGAAATCGTGGTTGAGTCTATCCAGGATACCTTATAGGGATTAGGATGGGGTACGGTGGGCAATCCTAGGTTTTTAACTGTGTTGGTGGATATGGCATTGACACAGCTACCGCTATCTAAAATGACTTTGCATACTTTCTAACCTATCTTAATGAATGTCTGTAGGATGCTAGTCCTACGCCAATCTTCTTGGGTTTAAGCTTGGGTGAGAATACACCTAACCACTCCTAACAGATCTTGATCTTCCAGGACTTCCTCATCCTCATACTCTTCAGCCAAGTTCTCATCTGCTTGGTATACTTCCTCCTCAAATTCACCTTGGGATTCTACGGCTTCCTCTTCTACTTCGCCTATGTGTAGGGCTCTATTAGGACAGTTGCTAGAATAGTGACCCACTTTGTTACACTTGAAACATGCGTTTGGAGTTCTTTGGATCTCAGGTGTTTTTCCCTTGTCATCTCTACGGGTCACAGGCACATTAGGATTGGGTCGGTTGAATCTAGGCTGATTGGATCCTGACTGCTGATAAGGTGCACTAGTCCTAGGGGCTTCGGGCCTACGATAGACTGGACCTCTATGGAATCTCTCAGCATCCCTAGCTATTTGATAGGCCAATTCTAGGTCATGTACCTCTCGCATGAACAATTCTCTTTGAATTTCTTCCCTCTGTCCGGCTCTAAATCTAGACAAGGTCACCGACTCAGATTCATCAACATTGCACCTCATAACGAATTCGTCAAACTTCGCTATGTACTCTGCGACACTCCTATTTCCTTGAGTAAGTCTTTGCCATTGATCTAGGAGTCTTTGGTGGTAGGACATAGGAAGGTATTTCTCCCTAAGCCTAAGTTTCATAGCTCGCCAGGTCACTATGGGCACATCACCTCTCTGTCTAGTGAGTCTCTCAATGTTTCTCCAATATAACCTAGCTTGGCGCACAAGTTTAAGCTTTGCAAACTTACACTTGCGCTCTTCACTCATCTCAAACCAGTCAAAATACTGGTCCATCTCACCTTCCCAATCAATGTAGATCTTTGGATCTAAAATTCCATCAAAGGTGGGAGCTTCTAGCCTAATGTTCTTCATGGTTCGGTCATCTTGATCAAAGTGAATTGGGGTGGGTCTCCTGACATTGGGTTCATAGTTAGGCTCATGATGGAATCTCCTTGGGTTGGGCTCGATGGTTTGACCAGGGTGGGGTCCTCTAGGAATTGGATCATAAAACTGATCTTGGGGAGCTCTCCTAGGGTTTGTTTCGTGGAGAGGGTTTTGATATGGAATCCTTCTAGGGTTCAATGGGGTCTCGAGTTCAGGTGCAAGACTTGGCTCAGGCTCAGTCTGGGCTTCATGATTGCTTTCTGGGGTTCTAGCCTCTAACTGATCCAACCTAGTAGTGATGTGGGCTAACTGCTCATTCATGTCTTGGTTGGTTTGTGCCACATTCTGATTTGTTTGGGCCAATTGCTCAGTTAAACTCTTAGTCAGTTGGGCCACTTGATCATTTAGGCCTTTGATCAAATTCCCTAAGTTTTGGTCCATGGCTACACTTGACTGGGCTTGGATTGGTGAATACGGTGTTCCTGCTCTAGTTGTCATGCATGCAAATGGACTCAAGTTCGAGCTAAGGTTTCCTAGACCTAGAGCATAAATTAGAAGTCTAATTAAGTGAACCAACTAGCTAGTAGTACTTATGGGACTTAGCCAGGTAGGTGGAGGGGAGTGTAGGTCCCTGATTGCCAACCTTAGACACCAATCTGAGATTGGCCAGGTAGGCGGACCAAATCACAAGCCCTGATGCACCAATCCTAGACACCAAGCCAGTAAGCACACACCAATTAGCTGACACAGTTAACTTGACCCTAACCTGAACCCAACTTGTTGGTGTCCCTAACCCACTAGGGCAATTAACGTTCTACTCAATTTTAATTAACGGGCTGGGATCGATATGCTGGTTGGTGATTTTTGGGCTAGGGACAGGTGATGAAACCCTGACCCTATGTCAAATTGATGCCCTTAATTTGATTTCTCTTGAGATGAATGAAATGCAAAGGTGCTGCAGAAGTGTGTTGCAATTTGAAAGTGGTGTGGAAAACGTGATGAAAAAAAAGTCCAAAAATTCTGAAAAATTCACAGAGGATTTCTAACTTATATGTTTCAATGTAGATGAAAGGAATTTTAAAACTAAAATCTATACTAATCTAAGCAGATCCTACAAATGAAGATAAATAAAAAGGACAGAACAGAACCCTAATGTCAGTGTCGAACTGCAGAAATTTTCATTTTTTTATAATTTTTTTTCTAATGATGAAATTTTATATGGTGATAACTGACTTAAAAAGGAACAAGAAAAAAAAGATTTCAATAAAAATTAGTGACTTGCCTTTGGAGCTGCAGACGGATTACAGTAAACAGATGCAAATTTTCAGAAAACAGAACCTAATCAAACAAGTACAATGGCTTACCCAAAACTTCAATCTAAAAACTCACGTCCGGCCAGGGGCTCATTATTCCCATGGGTCGTGACAGTGTACTGGAGTACACCCGCTCAGGAGGCGTGAATTTTAGATCTTGCTTGGATTTAAAGAAAACTACTCTACCCTAATGCAACCATGCTCTGATACCAATTTGATGCGGCACGCATATGATTAATGTTTTGAATATGGTGTTTGTAGAGCAATGAAACCTAATTATACTTAGCATTGTACTCATCTTAATAAGATTTAAGGATTATATGAAAAGGGACTATTACATGATTAGTCACAACTCTAAAACTAAGAAGGAAGAAGATCTAGACAATAGGGGCTAATGATTGAGGACTTACCTTGATGAGTTTTCCAACCTTCCTATGATTCAAAACTTGAAACTACTGATGCTCTGGACTGGAGAACTTGGATAACAGTGATCAGAACCCTGGACTTGGGCTTCAGCTTGTTGTTCATTGTCAAGGGGAACCCTGTTCACAACTCAAGGACTTTGAAGGACCCTGCAATGAAGATCAAAGTTAAGGTTGAAGGATGCAAACATAAAGAAGGGATGGGAGAACTTGTGAACAAAGAAAAGATAGTTGAGAAGATCTGGCCAACTCCAATGCCTTTGCCTTGAGCTTGGATGATGAATTGCTAGGGAAGAGAGTGGCTTTGGGTGTGGAAGAAGAAGATAGGAAAAACTTCACACATAAAACTCAAGACAACTTCACTTCAAACTTCATTCATTTCCCAAAATCAATCTCTTTTACAATGGGCGTCCAAGGCTTTTAATAGCCTCACAAAGCTAGATTTTGAAATTAAAAACTCCCCAAATTGAGGAGGATTACAAGGGGGGTTGGAGGATTTGGTGGAGAGTTTGGAGGGATGTGGGGGGGGTTGGAGGATTTGGTGGAGGACTTGGAGGGATGTGGCCAACCTCCTTGAATTTGAATCTTCCTTGTTGGCGCCCAAAGGGTGATGAGGTGGCTGGTGAAGTGGCACCTGATGACGTGGCATGGTGAGGTGGTCTTCTACTTGGATAAGAATGACATGTGGCGCCCAGTGCTCCCAGTTGATGGTCCTTTTCTCTTGCTTGGTTGATGTGTCTTCTCTTCTTCATGTGGTCAAATTCTGGGGTCTAGAATTTGAGTCTTGTTGCTGGCTTTCATGGCTTTAAGACTTGATTAGACTTAACTCAACTGAATTAGACTTAACTCAACTGAACTGACTTGACTGACCTAGACTTTAAAACTTGAAATGGACTTACAGGAAATGAAATTTTAAAAGTAATTACAGGGCTCAATAAATACTCTTGATTTGAAATTCAAAATTAATTACAGGACTCTTGAAAAGGAAATGACTCTTGAAAATAAAATATTTTTGAACTAAAGGATACAAGGTAACCTAATTATCTTCGATCCAAATTGGATAAGGCTAACCTTGTTGGAATGAAGTTTCTTTCGGCTTCTGGTGTCCACACCAACCTTACTATGTCAAACATGGTGCGATTCCTCCTTTCTACTACACCATTTAATTGTGGTGTATATGGAGGGGTCCATTCAGAAAGAATACCATTTGACTTAAAATGATTAAGAAATTCACTAGATAAGTTTTCTCCTCCTTGATCAGACCGAAAGACTTTAATACTTTTTCTAGTTTATTTCTCAACCATACTTTGATACTCTTTAAATTTTTCAAAGGCTTTGGATTTATGTTTCATGAGATACACATATCCGAACCTAGATAAATCATCAATAAAAGTGATAAAATAAGAGGATCCTTTTTTAGCCTGAGTTGATAAAGGTCCACATACATCTGAGTGTATTAAATCTAATAATTCAGTTGCCCTTTCTCCATGTCCAGTGAATGGAGACTTGGTCATTTTTCCATGAGGCAAGATTCACAAGTTTCTAATGATTTGTAATCATATGGACCAAAGAAATCATCTTTGTATAACTTGTTAATCCTTGACTCACTAATATGACCTAATCGGCAATGCCAAAAGAATGTTTCATTGGTATCATCTCTCTTTCTCTTTTTATTTTCTACAAGCAACACTTCATCATTGAGCGATAGAATTAAAAGACCATTCACAATTTTTTCCATTCCAAAGAAGTCATTAGAAAGAAAAATGGAACACTCATTTTTTTCAACTTTTATTTCATAACCTTATCTTAATAACAGAGGTATAGAAATAATATTTCTAATAATATATGGAATGAAATAACAATCTTTCAATTTCATTATCTTGCTCGAGGGTAATAATAACATGTAGGTTCCAACAGTTTCATCATGAATGATGATGGGGGACAAATTTGATGAAATGGATGTGTGGAGATGTGATCTACTTACCTAGCAACAACATATTAGTATTAGAGCTCCAGGTATGGCCAGATTAATGGGTGGAAGGGATGAAGAATTTCAAGCTAGGAACTAGGTGAGCAGAAAATCTGACACCCTTGTGCAAGCTTCCTTTCAAAAAATAAAAGAGAGGATCTAAGGGCATAGAAACCCTCAAACTATGCTAAGATACATTTAAGAACCTCATATCTAAGGATCAAGAGGATCTTTTCCTAACAATGAAGAGAAATCAAAGCTCAAATGGAAGGGAAGCACTCACTACTTAAAAATTGAAGGCTAGAGACAAGATCTACACTCCCTTCTTGGATTCACCATTGGAGCATTGATCCTTGGCATGGAGCCTTCATCTTCATCTTCAAATCACCAAGAAAAACCTGCAAAGATTCAAGGTAAGTCAAAATTCAAAGAAATTAAGGAAGAAAAGGAAGAAATCAACAAGAGAAGTGAAGAGAGTTGCTGGAATTTTTGGGCAGCACTTCCTCTTCTTCTTGGACTATTTGGATCTTATGTAGACAAACTTGGAAATGAAACTTCGGCCCTCCAAACTCAAGGCACTCACTCAAATTCAAGATCAAACTCATTACTCTAACTCAAACTTAAAGGAAAACACTAAAAATTCTAAGAAGAACTAAATAACTTGGCAAAGTGGAAGAGAACACAAACAAGTAAGCTTTCATTCAACTCAAGTCATTCATTGCTTTATAAGAGGAGGCCTTGGTCCTATTTATAGGCCAAGGGTGGCCATAATGGGTGGGTTAAGGAGCCATCTAATTCATATTTAGTTGGTAATTAATTACATGATTAGTTCCTAGTCTAACTAATCCTAACAAGAGAAAGTCCTAAAAGCTCCATGTGGCGCCATCTCCTTGAAACACTTGTCTTCATCTAATCCTTCCACATGTTCTTTAAGGTTTGCTCTTTCAATTAGGCTTTAAGGTAGAAGATTTCTTAATAGCTTGGCTGGCCCATGGGCTTGGAAAAAGAATCTTCACTTGAATTTGGCTTTAAACAATTCAATCTTGCTTCATGGAATTAGTAGTCTTCAAGAGGTGCTTCATACATTTGTGAGAACCTGAAAAAAGGAAAGATTGGACTATAATCGAAGATTATTAGTTTATAATTTTTTCCTCTTGCCAATGTCCTTATTAAATGGCTTCTCCACTCATGTCATAAAGATTGAAGTCACCTTTCTTCAAACTTCTAGTCTTGTAGAGTCCCTGCAAAGACTTGCAGATATAAGACCCACATGCGGTATCCAATACACATGAATTAAAAGTTGAAGAGCTCAATGATAAGTTTGTTTATATTAAAAACAAACATTTTGATGCTCCATTGGCATCTTACTTCAAACCTGTAAGGTATGTCTTGTAGTTCTTCCAATGTCCCTTCTTATCGCAAAAGAAATAGGATCCATCATATGAAGGCTTCTTTCCCTTCTTCCTCTTATTAATGCTGATCATAGGGTTCAGTTTTTACTTTATACCCTTCTTCATTACTCCTTTCTTCTTTCCATCAACTAGAAGAAGATGATTAGCCTTATCTCCTTTGAAGTGACTCTCAGCTGTCTTAAGCATGTTAAGTAGCTCTAATAATGATAGATTCAGTTTGTTCATGTGGTAGTTCATGACAAACTGAGAGATGGAATGTAGGAGTGATTGCAAGATCAAATCCTGATTAAGCTCCCCATCCATGATAAAGCCTAATTGACATAATCGGGTGATTAAGTCAATCATCTTAAGAACATGGACCTGTATAGGTGAGCCATCACTTATTCATGCCCAGAACAACTGCTTTAATATTTCATATATAGCAATCCTACTTTGTTCTCCATACAGCTCTTTGAGATTGAGCAGTATGGACTGAGATTCCATGTCTTCATGTTGCCTCTGTAGCCATTGCTCATCGAGGCTAACATGATGCACTTGATAGTCAAGTTGTCACTCTACCACATTCTATAAGTAGCCTTTTCCTTCTCTATAGCATCATCTCTGATCAGATCTGAGTCCAAAGAATCAAAGATATAGAAAACTTTTCCTTAAGCAAGTACTATATTCAGGTTCTTCAACTAGTCCATATAATTTGGTCTGGTCAGTTTATTGGCATTCAGGATGCCCCACAGTAAAAGAGAAGAAGCCATTTTATTTTAAATCTATGAATAAACAAAATATTATATAAGTAGACCACTCAAGATGATAATCATAATTAGATAAGGACTTTAAATTTAATTATCTCTCACTATTTTCTTCGAATACCATAACCCTCAACTATGGTAGACGAGAAACCAATATCTGGTTTCTTTAGTGGGGTTGAGATCCCAATTCCTATAAATGCCTTGTGTTTGCACAACAAACACTTATAAGTTCAAGGGTAAGGCATTCCTTTCTAATTGCATCCCTTGCAATTCTCAACATAACACTTGTCTCTAAGAAACTTATAGCCTTGTATTTGCACAACAAACCATAATGTCTTAGTTCAATCAAACCCTTCATCTTATATAGTCATGATTGAATAATATTATCCTTGAGTTTGCTCAATAAAATAGCATTATCAATCATACTATAAAGCATAAAATGCACCATGTCAAACTTTATATAAAATCCTAATATTAAGCCTTGAATTTGCTCAACAAACCTACTATAGTTTTGATACAAATTTGTCATAGCATGATGGAAGGCAATTTATAGTGTGCGTAATCAATTAGCATTTCCATTTGAAGGTTTAGATTTGACCAAATTGGCCAGGAAAGTGGGAGAGATGAGGGGGTCTCCCCTTTGCTTTCCTTAGACATCAATTAAATTGGCTAGGTCAAGCAATAGAACTAATTAAAAATGCTTTCTTTAGACACCAATTAAATTGGTCAACTCAGACAACAGAACCAATTAAAAATCTTATTTCCTTTACCTTCCCAGAACCACTTTGCCTAGACACTAATTAGCTAATGAAATCCTAATTGGGTTTGCATCATGATTAGCTTGCAGTATGACCAATATAATTTTTTATGAGGGCTTTAATGGTCTCTAGCACATCCTAATTAATCATGTCAACATGACATTCATTTCAACAATTAAGCATTTAACCCTAATATGCATAACATAAGCATGATTATAATATCAATCCATTCACCTCACTTGTTCATGGGATATGGCCACACCGGCAGCCCTACATGCCATAGGAGATCCCATTGAATGAAAAAAGAGGGCCTTTAAATCCTAATTGGATTCTCTGACTGGATGGCCATGGTGACTAACCCAATCAGAAGCAGTTACTAGGATATAACATATCACATGTGTAATTTAAACTAAACATGCATCGATTCATAGCATAGCAAGCAATCAACACTACAGAAATTACTAATTGCATGCATCAAGGTGGCTCTAATACCACTGTTGGGTTATCTAGGTCGGGCATAGCGGAAGACTAGATTTTAAAATTTTCATATTTGAAACCGTGACCGACCGGAACCCTAAACCCTAGGAACCTTAAGCATAACAACTAATAAATCAAATCTTTAGGGTTATCGAGGAATACCTGTAATGCTATATTCCTTAATTTTTATGAGGCACACAAGTGTATGCCCTTCAAAGGTGATCCACACAGAAATTGAACCAAGAAAGCACTCCTACAAAGGTTGCTTGTTTGACTGGTACTCTTCCGACAGCCTTTCAGACTTTCTTCCTTTGCTAGATCCCCTACCTTCTTGTAAGTTTCTCAGAGAACAATCTGAATCCTCTCTCAGTTTCCTAATATCCCTTCTATTTTCTCCCTAGGCTCTTTTCTTGATTAGACTAGCCTTGCCTTGAAAGAACAAGCTTTGTCTTAAAAAGACAAACCTTGTCTTAAGGAAGAGGGAGAAAAAATAGCAGGTAGTATTCTGATGAAAAACTCTCATGCCTTGGCATCAGATTATCGATGTCAATTTATAGAGAGGGATGGGGCACTTGATATGTCTCTACTTCAGCCATTGATAAGACCCTTCAAGTAGGAGTCTTATTAGGATGAGAGGACATATCATGATAAGGTTTTCATGCACCAAGAGACAAATCATTGTATCATCGATTTCTAGCATTTTTGCTCCATCTACCAAATGGCTTTGACCAGTTATAACAGGCTAAAAGGTATGATTTCATAATTGAAATGTCGAAGAAATATAGGAGCCTTCAAACAAAAGGACTCCTTATCTTAGATTTGTGCAAAAATGAAGAGACGCAACTCTTCATTTTGCACCAACCCCTTCCACACCGAATTTCTATCATTTGACCAGTCAAAACTCTTCTAAAAGGGCCTGGAGATAAAGAAGAAGTCCTTTGGACTTTATCTAGCCTTTGTGACTGACTGGTAGAAGGACTCTTGGTCCTTCTGTGCATACTTTTTCTTGGCGCATATCGTAAGTTGGCGCTAGGAGTCCATGCCATGTAGGACTCTTCATTTTGACTAAGATAAGTCCCAAATAAATTTAGATAAATACTGAATTAGGCAACCCCACTGAGGACTCAATCTAGTTTAAATACCACTTAAATTAGTTAGCCTAATTAGCAAACAAGCTTACCCAATCCAATTGAGTTGGAGTTGGGCTAGCCAACATATGCTAGTATGTTAATTAGCTAGCCAATTAGGATCTCATGATTCTAAAAAATATATAATTGACTTTCTTAGACAATTTCTTAATGTGTGTGATCCTTTGGGTTCCACATCTAGCTAGCAGTAGGTCTAGGTCCAAGCTAATTCGATCCAATCGAACCTGATTGATCTAATTAGATCAAATTGAGCTGACCTAAGTTGCCAATTCAAAGCAACTTCCAAATTGACTCATGAATCCAATCGAATTGATCTATGAAAATTTATAAGACATGATTGATATTCCGCAACGTGTCATGCCTACCTGGAAGATGAAAAATTTGGTAGAAATTATCAAAATACCCTTCAGTGAAAAGTGACCATGCAATTCAATCCTTCGATCTCCCTTTATCCTGATTAAGTGATGGGCATGGATAAATATCAAACCCTAGCACTTAATTTTTTTGAATCTCAATTCCATAATGAAGAATTGATCGATGAAAGATTGAAAACCCTATCTAATCTTATCATACTTTGATCAAAGACTTCCTGAGTCATCATTCGAAGAGATCACATGGGATAACTTCTTCTCTTACTAGGAGTTATCGATTCCTTGTTGACCTACTCATTACCTTCATACATAATCCACCATATCCAGAAGCACCCCAAACATGACCTAATTATCATGAATGATCATGCACCAAAATATGGGTTCATGTGTATAAGATACTATGGTAGTCTCAGGTATAAGGATTATATGCACTACTCCCACTAAAAGAACATTGCTTTTGACAAGTAAGACTTCCATTTGATGTTCTCTTATCAGATTAGTTCAGTGGACTCATAACCTGATGAGCAACCACATCCTTGTATTAGTATCTCTACACAAGTGATTGTGAGACCAACCACCCTCTCCATTTAACATACATAGGATGTGCTAGTTTTTTCAGATTCATCGATCCCCGAACCGATGATCCATCGACTACGAATATTTTAGGTTAGGGTTTATAGGAACTTAAGTCTTATTATATGACCTCCGTCATAACCTTAATTCCATTACCCTAACATATGGGGTTCATCATAATCTTATATTTAAAATATAAGACACAGCAAATGATGAATCAAAAATTGCTTTTATTAATATCAATCTTGAGTTGGGAGAATACAAAAATGCCACTGATACAATAACTACAATTGACTTTCAGGGCATAACTCTTTCACCAAGAACATCTTTAAGAAAACTACACTCAAAGAGGAGTTAAGGAAAATGTTGAAAAATGCTTCTTGAGTGACCTGGGATGTAGTCATTCAGGTGGCTCATTTATAGAGCTAGCTTCAATCAGTCCATGCAGAGTTCTTAGTCCTAGAATGAATTTTCCCTTTCAAAGGAATGAGGTGGGAGTTCACTGCTCGGATGTTGAAGCTCCAAAATGAGTTATGCTCAGCTTAGGAGAAGAAACCAGCCTGGAATGATCAACCAAGGGGAAGGGTGTGGCTACCAGCTCAAATGTCAAGGTAGCTCCATTGGACATCATTCCTTTATCAATTTTGCCTCCTCTAGCTAGTCTACCCCTCTTACCATGTAGGCAATCAGAAATAATTAGTTCTTTGGGTAGACCAGAGCTTCCCATGATGGTAAGTCCTCAACTGAGTGGGTTATCACATTCAAGAAGGTATCGCTCGACTGGCAGAGGTGCATTAAATAATCCTAAAATGGGGTCAGCATAGCACCTGGGCAGTGCCCACCAATCTAGTGGGCAATGCCTACCAGGGAGGTGGTGGAACTCAGGGGACCAAGCATCATCAGAAGCCTAGAGCAAAGAGCTTAAGTACATACTTTGCAATGTATTTGACATCGCCTTTCACTTTGGATATTGCAACTATAGGAAACTAGTGCAAATTCTCCACCCATATCTAGATCTCTCCATACTGCTACCCTTTGGAGATGATCTTTATGGATTCAATATTTAGATCGTTAGGGAAGAGCGGCACCAATTTCCTCAATTTATGATCCCCCACCACCCTTGTGAATTGATCAACTGAGGACATGCTTTCAAGAGCTGAAGGGGAGGCTCTCACCATAGTGGAGCTTGTGGACTTGAAAGCAGAAGGGGTCCACTCCATCAGAATAGAGTCATAGAGTGACCTTGATGACCAACCACCGTCTAGAATAGGTGCCAAAGATTCTGGGGTTAAAAAGGGCTAGTTTTTTGTAAGTATCTTGTTTTGCTTCCTTTGATCTTTGAAGTCATCCTTTTGTAGTCTTCGGGCATCCCTGTTGGAAAGTAATGAAATCTCTATTTTATTATTTTGCATCTATTACTTGAGTTTAAGTAGTTGGATGACATTTTTCCTTTCAGGCCAATAGAGAGTTTCTCATGTTGCATGGGATCAAAAGTCCTTAGATGTCGATTTGTTAACTATGGCTTGATTTGGATAAATAATAAAATATTTGAGTATACATGAAGTACTAATATTTTGTTAGTTGTGAGATTAATATTTCAGATATCCTTTGTCTTATAAATGATAAACTTAAATGAATAACCATTAGGAAAATGAATCACATGTTTTTGGATGTCTTCACAAGTAGAAAAGCCAAGAAAACCTTGAATTATTAGATGTTTGAAGGTTGGAATGGAAGAAATCTTATCAAAGTCTCAAAATTCAGAGTTTGGCATGCATGTCTCAAGTGGCACAGGTCAACTATCGACTCATAGAAGTTAAGTGTTGACCCTCAGAAAAGAATCAGAAAAGATGGAAACTTGGCACATAGTTTCAACTACATGCTTAAGTATCGATACCTGGAAACCAAGTATCGACTCATGGTGTCGACTCAATGGTCAGCTCATGTACTAAGCATTAAAACCATAGGAAATATCAAAGAGCAGGATTTTTGGCATAAATTCAAGTATCAATACCTAAACTTCAAGTGTTGACTGAAGGTTGAACTCAAGGATTGACTCGTGCTCCAAGTGTTGATATCATAGGGTGAACTAGAGAGCAAAATTTTTCAGATCAGCCTAAGTATCAACATCTGGACTTCAAGTGTTGACTTACATACTCAAGTGTCGACACTTCTGCTTCTGATAGCATAATTATGACTATATTTTCTAAACTACAAAAAGTGGTTCAAAGTGTCAAATAGCTAGTTTATACTTCTTAACGGTCATAAATGAAGTTTTGAAAGACATTAAGTATATCTATTCCTCACCAAACTCATCAAAAAGTATGATAAACCAAAAAGAATCAAAGACAAAGTGATGCGGGATGGATGCAAGGCTAATGTAATGAATAAGAATTAAATTTTAAATTTTAATGAGCAATGGCAGCAAACTTAAGTAAAGCTATCAATGGATCTAAGAAAGATAGACAAGAAGATTACTACTATCTAGCCACAATGTATTCGCATGCAATCACATCAAGAATGCTAGATGCGATGCTTAAGAAACAACTGAAACTAGGACTTCTTTGCTTCAACTAAACAGATCTAATAAGATTCGGATTGTTTCACTTACCAATAACAAATTTTCCTTCCTTTGTAGTAGATCCGGATTCAACTCTCAAGATCTCACGATCGGATTCCAAACTACAGTTCATTCGGAGCAGATCTTCCCACAGATAGTTGTATGGCAACTAAAACTTCCTCTTCAGATTTGGAACATCGGGGAACCTGCAAAAGAAAAGAATCAGAACTTGGACGGATTGAGAAAGCAATGAAAGAATGGAATACTGGGAGGTGGGGAAAAGGATGGATCGCATCTTGGATCTTGGAACTTGGAACTTGGGAGATAACTAGGGCTTCAGCACCCCTCTCATAACTAACAGTGGTTACCCAGCAGAGCTATTGGAGAAAATAACAGAGTTTCATTAACAAAGAATCAACTAGTTACAAGGGGGGAAATGGAGTGGTATTTATAGATCCTCCATACAAGGTAGCAAGATAAAAACAAATTCCTTTGAATACAAGATAGATAAGGAAAGGGCCCTTTGAGTGGATAATGTTGGACTCCTATCTTCTCTTGAGATGAAACTCCTTGTACTTTTAAAGTAGGTAGGCACCCCTTTTCTCTTGACCTCCTCCATGTTGGCGACAAGAAATGGGATGATGGGCAACAAAATAAGAAGAGGTGCTAGTCACTTCATGAAATGTGGGCGACAAAATGAGATGGCATCCTCCTCCTCTTAGATTTGAAATTCAAATGTGAGTGGGCGATAATCCATGGCTTAGACTCCTCTTGGACTTCTTCTTGCATTCCAAAGATAAATAAGGATGGGTGAAAAAGATAAAGGTGGACTCCCCTCTCTTTTGAATTTAAACTTTATCTCTTGTTGGATTGGATGAAGACTCTGTTGGGAATTGTGTCCCAAAGCCAATCGCCTGGGTTGTAGGCGGTTGAGCTCATATTGTACTTTTTCTTTGAATTAATAAAAATATTTTTTGGCAGCTCATCACATATTGTATTTCTCTGAAATGAACTCTTTCCATGTGATGAAGTCCTTAGGACTACACTGACTTCGAAATAGAGAGGATGTATCGAGTGGTCCTTAAACCCTGTTCACAACCAAAGGATATATTGTACTGGATAGCAATATATCAAGTATAGGTTGTTGTAGTTCACATCGTTTGGTTGTCCTCTTGACCAAATGAGTGTGGTGACACTGATGTGATCTGCAAGTGGGATATGTGATATCTTATTGAACGTGACTCCGTGCAGCCCCTTCTGCCAAAGGGATACTCACGATTGGATATGGGTATATGTGTCCCTCTGACCTGAGGTCATCACGGTAGCTTGCAAGCAACTCCCTGTGCTTTGGTACCGGACTACCCAGATTTCTAATCCGGTGATGGAAGGTTTCTGGGTACAGGCAGTACTTGTGGAGTAGTGATGGACCAAGATGGAATTGACCTGTCCAAACAGTTTGGATTGAATGTCTCGCAATATCTTAATTTAGTAAATCCTCGACGGGGTAGTCCTAGTGAAGAGTCACTGGGCTTGCAAGGTTGAGACACATAGTGGACTGACTCTGTCTGGGTTGGCAGCCCAATCTCAGTCGTCCTGAGCATTAGAGGTCAAGGGAGATGAATTATATGGTAACCATATGCCAGAGGTTCAATAGTTTGCTCCCGCATCTTCGACCTATCCGGATGCTGGGATCCATTGCTAGATGGTTTCCTGTGCTGGTACTAGAATTGTTCTAGTGCTACCGTTTAGGTTCGAACCTATGAGGTCACACGCCATTGAGGATTACTCTCTGATCCGGATACCGATTACGATTAAGAATCGTCTCGATTTTATGGTCATGGTACTTTTTGAGCACTCTTTTTTCCATCTTACCCTTGTCTGTGTCAACCAAAAATTATTCCGGGCTGACCAGGACTGCATTAGATTTTTTCTGAATCAGTTTTGAACTGATTCGGAGTTCATTTCGGCCTTCAATTGGTTGTGAACCAATTTAATCCCTTGAACCAATTTAATTGGGTTTGAACGGTTCAATTGGATTGAACCAAGAGGTTTAAAAAGGGGTTGACCGATTTTGGTTGAACCGGTATTTTCTTTGAACTGGTGTTTACTCTCATTGACCGTTTTACATGGTAAAATGCTAGGAGAAACTCATGCATCTGAAGAAGGCCAAAACGATCGAACAAACCCGCCGCTGGCCGTCCCTTCTTCTCCTCCCACCCACTGGCTTTAACCTTTATTTAATTACTGGTTAAATGGTGATCGGCAGCTACTGTCTCTTGGCCTCCCGCCTCTCCATATCCCTCTCCCTGCTGTCCTTTAAATACCAGCAGTTCTCCCTGTTTCAGGTGTGGTTTTTGTTTCACCGTGAGAAGAGAGAAAACACCTAGGGTGTTCTTCCATTTGAGAGGCTGAGAGCTTGTTCTTCTTGCTTCCATTGGGTACTAGTTAGGCTGGGATTTGGAGGGTGTGAGGGAGAGAAACCAAACTCTTTTCCCAATTTTTCTAGTGCTCAAATTCTGCACTACAGCAAAGAAAACTGCTGCTACCTGTGACAGTGTTACTCACTCCCGGCGGCTAACACCGTGTGTGAAGGTGGATCTGAGAGCCCCGGTGTGTCTCCCCTCTAGAGGGATTACTCTTCTGCTCCTAGGAGCAAGCAAGGCGAGCCAGATTTGCTGCTGTTGCTCCAAACGTGAAGAAAGAAGCTGTTGTCCAGATTCTGCAGCAATTTTTGGCAGTAGACTTTGGCGATTTCCATATTTGTTTTAGTTTGTTTTGCTTGTAGATATCGGTGCCAAATCGAAGAGCGCTTGTCTAACTTGCTGCTGCTCAAACTTGGGAGCAAACGGAGGTCGGGAAGGCAGTGTTCCGATGCTCTTTTTCAGGCTCAAAACAGGGTATCCCACGGTCCACGGAGGAAGAAGGCTGGAATAGATTTATCCAGCCTATTCCAGGTTTATTCCAGAGTTATTCCAAGCAGAATAAAAGTATGGAAAATTATTTTTTTAATCATGCATGAATAAATTTATTGTTTAATATTTTGCAAATATTTTATATCATCATACATGCTTACATGCAACATGAATAGGTTAGGTTCTGGGCGGAGCAGATTTCTACTGCGCAGATTTTTAAAAATGTTTTTAAAATCCATTCTGCTCCCGCAGCTGTTTGCATGCCAAGTGTAGAACTATGTCAAACCACCTACCTCATTTTTCTTTCAATGGTATCAGAGCCAGGTTGCATGTGTAATCTATTCCTGTATGCATGTTTATAGATTAAAAATTGTTTAATCTAAAAATGTATCCTGATTTCTTTTTGGAACCTAGTTGAGACTTTCACTATGATCGTGTGTCTTTGACATGATGCGAATCATCTATGTTGGCCTCTTCAGAAGGATCCTTAAAGAATATTAAAATTAAAAAGTTTCAATTTGTTGATACATGATTTTAGGCATGTTTTATATTTGATATAAAATATTTGTAAATTTTGAATCTTGATGCATGATTAGTTATGTAAAATGTTTTACATTATGACTTAATTAAAAAATGTTTAATTAAGTGTTTGGCTTATTAAAAATTTTAGGTTTATGAAATCTAAAACATTGCATAAGCCATTTTGGTTTAAATTGGGTTAGCTGGCTAGTTGGGTCCTTAAATCGGTTAGACCTACGTTTAGTTGAACTGGATAACAAGAAGATTAAACAAAAGTTGTTTAAGGCCCTTCTTTAGAACTATCTAATAGTTAGATTAGTTGATCCGTTCATCTAAAATGGATCCATTAGTGGCTCAGTGGATGCCCGAGTCTTTAGGCTAGTCTGATCGAGTCTGGTAAACCGACTGGTGTCGAGGTAGGTTGGCATTGTGATCATGGTTGTATGAGGCTACCTCTTTCCTGGCCAACTTGGTTGGTGTCTAGGAAAGATGGTTAATGGCGGATGATGCATGTCACAATTCACCGATTTAGAACCTTAATTCCACTACTCTAAAGGGTAGTAGAATAGAGGAGTAAGGGTCGATCCACAGAGACTTTGAGGTTATCTTGAAAAAGAATTTCTTTTTGATTTAAAATAAACTAAAATAAACTAGAACTAATTCAAGAAATAGATGCAAATAATAAATTCGTGAAATTAATTCAGATATGACCTATCTCAAGAGTACGGCCCGTACCCGTGGATCACGGCCGTCCTTAGGTATAGGTCAGTCAAAATTAATTCACTTCGAATTACCTTAAACGCTAATCCAACATGACTCCAGCATTACTTCAAAATAAAAATGAACAATCATGGATTAATATGAAGCAAATAAATATTTATTGCATAAAAAATTGGGGTACAGAGAAAATAAAAGAAAAGTAAGGGAACAAGGGTCCCTTTCTCCTTTTTATCCGAATCTGACTCTCTGTGACAGCAACAGGAACTGGAACTACGGACAGTAAGTAGAACCTCTCCAAAAATTCCTCTCTCGCAGAAGAGAATCACCGAGGTATTTATAGATGAAAAATACCGTGTCGGGTCCGTGTGGGAAGCGCGATGATTTTCTCATCTCAATCTGATTTTCAAACTCTGCGCTATCTCTTTATCTGATATTTTTTACGATCATCCCCATCTCAAAAATCAAATTCAAAAATTCTATCGTACAATCCCGCATCCATCCAGCGTCGTCCGACATCTCTTCTCGTTCTGATGCTTCCCTTTTTTTTTCGGACATCCCGGTCTGAACAACATGGGCGGTGACAAGCAGCTCCAGGAACTTGGGAATGGAGGTGATGACGGGGATGGGGTGGACACGGCGGGCACAGCGACAGGGACGACAGCAGGCGGTGGGGTGGCTTGCGAGCTTGGGCGGTGCCGGGGAAGACAGAACGGTAGTGTGGTCGTGGGCGCGGATGGTGGCTGCAGTAGGGGCGAACACGGCTGCGGGCGACGGAGTCGCGGACGGCGGAGGTGGACACGACTACTGGCGGAGGGCACTGCGGACGGTGAAGGCGAACACGGCTTCAGGCGGACGGCGGGCGGACGGCGGAGGCGGACATGGCTGGACGGCGGAGGCAGCAGCAGGGTCAGACACGGCATGGCCATGGGCGGAGCCGACTTCTGGCCATTTTCTGGCCGAACGGTGACTCTCCGGCCGGCGGGAATGTTGGCGGCGGCTTCGGCGGTGCCGGGGGAAGCTCTCCGACGAGTTTCGGCATGATCGGAGCACGGTGGTCCACGGCTTTGCCCGTGGACCGGCAGCAATGGCTGCCATGGACCAAGAGGTCGTGTGGTGGACCATTGAGCCGGTCCACCGTGAGCCATTAAAAGTTTTAAGGTTCACTCCAAAAATCGTGCAGCTTTGAAATCTGTGCTAAAATCTTCTAAATTCCATTTCAGGCCCGTTCGAAGTCCGAATTACATTCCGTTTACGTCGTTGGACTCCTAAAATCAAGATATACATGTTTATGGAGTCAATTCCTACAAAGTATCATAAAAAGTATCAATTTTAATCAAATAAAGTAGGGTTAATTTTCATTATTCTAATGTCTAACACACCCCCCAACTTAAACTTTGCTCGTCCTCGAGTAAAGGAAATGGGTGAGTCTTGTGTACTAAGATGGTCAATGAAATTAAAATTATCGTACTAACCCTAAAATCAAAGGATATATGGTTAGACTATTAAAAAGGTACTTCATTGGATTACCAATTCCACCCATTTAGTTGTAGAATAAAGTCTATAGAAGGTTTAAGAGTTTTTTTCTTTCCCAACTTTCTATCTCACTATCTAAATCTTCCAACTTAATTTTGTTTTGGTGCAATATTTATTTAGTCCCCACTTTTTTTTTTTTTTAATGTAAAGTTAGTGCAATGTCCTGACACCTTGCTTTTTAATTAACCCTTGTAGCGAGCGTTAAGCCTATGACTCCCAAACCAGTTGGCTTTAGGGCATTAGGTGTAAAACACCCCTCGGGCTTACTGACTCGAGTTAAAAAGGCTAAGTCAAGACTAACTATACAAAAGATTTCGTTACATCCCCACCTTTTGACGCGAACAACAACGCTTACTTAGGCGAAGGGGTCCGGTTACTCAGTGAGAGATGCTAAAAATATTTATTAACCTCAGGAATCTTTTTTTTTTTTTAACTGGGGACTTTTTATAATGCCTATACCAAAATAAGTAAGATTCATTATTAAGATCAATAGACCGAAGGGTTTGGAATTACTCTTCTAAAATTTTCTGGACTACATTCTACCACTTATAGAGTTTTCTTAATAAATCATCCCTCAGTATCTCTAAAATTTTCTAAACCATTAATCACTCTTCATTTAGTGAGCTTGATTATTTCAATTCGAGACAAATTTTTGTACACAAAAACTGATTAAAATTTTACTCGAAGATTAGATTTAATTAATTAGATTACACCCCCCAACTTAATTTCCATTGTCCCCAATGGAAGAGGATACTAAAAACATAATGGCAAAGAAGGATACAACCTGGTAGGGTATGGAATTGGAAATCCTTCTATCACCATGTTCCCGCAATCTTCTTTTATTACTCCATTTATTCTAAAAACAAAGAACTAGAAGTTAAAATATGAACTAAGAAAAGAGCTAGGCAGACTCCCAGGAGTGCTAAGTTTATAGTCTTCAGCCAGACTAAGTTGATCTTCACAGCAACACTAGGAGTTCAAGATCAAGAGTTTCAACAACTTCTCCATCATTGATTCCTTCAATATACGGTTTCAAACGCTGGCCATTCACCTTAAAAACATTCCCTTGCTTAGGATCCTTAAGTTCAACAGCTCTATGGGAAAATACTTGAGTTACTACAAAAGGTCCATCCCATCGTGCGTGGAGTTTTCCGGGAAAAAGATGTAACCTAGAGTTGTAGAGCCACACTTTTTGATTAGGCTCAAATGATTTTCTATTAATGTATTTGTCATGATACGCCTTTGTTCGAGCCTTGTAAATTTTTGAACTCTCATAAGCCTCATTTCGTAACTCTTCAACTCACTTAACTGAAGTTTTCTATGGGAACCTGCATTCTTCATGTCAAAATTAAATTGCTTGATAGCCAAAATGCACGGTGTTCCAATTCAACAGGTAGGTGACAAGCCTTACCAAACACTAACCGGTACGGAGACATTCCTAAAGAGGTCTTGAAAGCAGTTTGGTAAGCCCATAAAGCATCATCCAAACGTTCTGACCAATCTTTCCTATCGGGTCTTACTGTTTTCTCAAGAATGTGCTTGATCTCTCTATTCGAAACTTCAACCTGACCACTAGTCTGGGGATGATATGGTGTGGCTACTTTATCGGTAATTCCATACTTTTTCATCAGTCCGTCAAAGTATCTATTTGTGAAATGCGCACCCCCATCACTAATAATGGCCCTTGGGCACCCAAACCGACTAAAGATGTTATGCTGAATGAACTTGATTACAACTTTGTGATCATTAGTTCGAGTTGCCACAGCTTCAATCCATTTTGAAACATAATCCACTGCTACCAAAATGTACTCAAATCCAAAGAAAAGAGGAAATGGTCCCATAAAGTCAATACCCCATACATCAAAAATTTCAACAACTAAAATGGGGTTTAGGGGCATCATATCTTTTCATGAAATATTCCCCCTTTGTTGACACTTGAGACAATTACGGCCAAATTCATGTGCATCTTTAAAGAGAGTTGGCCAATAAAATCCACTTTGCAGCATCTTTGCTGCAGTTTTTTCCCACTAAAGTGTCTCCCACATGCATGAGAATGACAAAAATTGAGTATACTCTTGAATTCACTCTCAGGGACACATCGCCTGATCACTTGATCTGAACAATATTTAAACAATTCAGGTTCCTCCCAAAAGTAATATTTGATTTGCAAAAAGAACCTATCTTTTTCTTGTTGTGATCAGTATGGAGGAACTTGCCCTGTTACAAGATAATTCACAATATGGGCAAACTAGGGGAGATTGCTGGTAGAAGAAATTGAGAATAGCTGCTCATCAGGAAACCTATCTCCAATAATTTTCTTATTGTATTCTACTAAGATCCTAGAAATGTGATCTGCTACCATATTTTCGGAACCTTTCTATCTAAATTTCTAAGTCAAATTCCTGTAACAAAAGGATCCATCGAATCAGTCTAGGCTGTATCCTTTTGATAGCAGATCTTAATGCAGCATGATCGTAAACTAGGACCTAGCCTAATTATGATCATTCTAGGATGAATACAATCTAGTAATCAGTATAGTTATGCATCTGAAAGATACTAGCATAGTAAATACAGACCTATGACTATCCTAACTATAATATGGATCATAGATTTTATAGAGCAAATGATATAGATAATTAGAAGTGGTATAGTTTATTTGTGCATCTGAAAGAGTTTTACTAGCATAGTAAATTACATGGGGTTCCCTATTGAGCTTCTATCCTAAAACAGCTCCTATAGCATAATCAGAAGCATCACACATATTTCAAATGGCAGAGTCCAATCTGGAGGCTTGATGATAGGTGCAGTGGTCAAAGTAGTTCGAAGAATGTCAAAAGCGGCCAAACATTCTTTACTAAAATCAAAGGACTTGTCTTTGGAAAGTAAATCACACGATGGTCGAGAGATTTTGCTGAAATCCTTGATGAATCGTCTATAAAAACCAGCATGGCCAAGGAAGGATCGTACTTGCCAAACCGAGGTCGGGGGAGGCAATTTCGAGATTAATTCTACCTTAGCTTTGTGAATCTCAATCCCTCACTCAGAAATAATGTGTCCGAGTACAATTCCCTCACGAACCATAAAATGGCTCTTTTCCCAACTTAAGACTAAGTTGGTTTCTATACAACGTTTCAATACCTTAGCCAAATTATGGAGACAGTCCTCGAATGAAGATCCAAAGATAGAAAAATCATCCATAAACACTTCAAGGAAATGACCAACCATATCGGAGATAAGGCCAACATACATCGTTGAAAGGTGGCTGGTGCATTATAGAGACCAAAAGGCATACGCCTGAATGCAAACATTCCAAAGGGCAAGTAAAAGTGGTCTTTTCTTGGTCTGTAGGAAATACTAGAACCTGGTTGTATCCTGAATATCCATCCAGAAATAAAAGAACTTTGCCCTGCTAGTCGCTCTAGAATTTGATCAATAAAGGCAGAGGGAAATGATCTTTCCTAGTAACAGCATTCAGTTTCCGGTAATCTATACACACTCTCCAACTAGTGGTTGCTCGGGTAGAAATTGACTCACCCTTTTCATTTTGAATGACAGTAATTCCTGACTTTTTGGGTACTACATGAGTTGGACTGACCCATTGGCTATCCAAAATTGGGTAAATAATGCCGGCATCCAACCATTTAACCACTTCTTTTTTAACAATTTCTCGCATGTTTGGATTTAGCCTCCGTTGCATGTCCCTATGTGGTTTAGCTTCTGCTTCACAGTGAATGTGGTGCATGCAAACAGAAGGGTCAATTCCCTTAAGATCAGCTATTGTCCATCCTATTGCCTCTTTATGTTCCCTGAGTACATCCATCAATTTTTGTTCCTGATCAGAGGTCAAAGTAGATGCAATGATTACCGGAAGGGTATCATTGGATCCAAGAAAAGAATACTTTAACTTGTCAGGAAGAGGCTTCAATTCCAGATTGGGTGGTGCTTCTAAGGATGGCACTAAAGGGCTTGATTGAGTCGATAATGATTCATATTTCATAGTCCAAGGAGGAATGGTGCTAAACTTGGTGGCTCTAACAAAGCATTCACTTCATTTGCATATTCATCAACATCAAAATCGTCAGTTCCAAAATGTGTCAAACATGCTTGCATGGGATCCGAATCAAGCAACACAGGAAGATTCTATTTACTACTTCTTCTATCATGTTTACTTCATTATGATCATAAGAGGGTGGTCCTTGGCATGCATTAAAAACATTCAACCGCATTTTCTTATTCCTAAAAGAGACATCCATAACCCCTGTTCTGTAATTTATGCAAGCATTAGCGGTAGCTAGGAAAGGTCTTTCAAGGATGATGGGTATCTGACTAGGTTACCGCTAGATTCTATATCCAAACAAGAAAATCAACCGGGAAGTATAACTCATCTACTTTTACCAACACATCCTCGAGCATTCCACGGGTGCCTTGACGATCGATCAGCTAACTGTAAAGTCACCGTCATGGGTTTTAATTCTCCGATTTAAACAGATCATACACTGAGCTGGGAGAAGGTTTACACTCACACCTAAATCTAACAAGGCTTTCTTAATTGTTAGGTCCCCTATGACACAAGAGATAATTGGGGTACCTGGGTCTTTGAGTTTGGATGGAGCTATCTACTGAAAAACTGAGCTGGCTTACTCAGTTAAGAGGATTTTCTTAGGGATATGTGCCTTAGATTTCCATTTTTGAGTGCACAAATCCTTAAGAAATTTGGCATAAGCCGGTACTTGCTTGATGGCATCGAGGAGAGGTAAATTGATTTGGACTTGCTTGAATAATTCAAGCATCTCATTCATTTTCAAAATTTTCTTATCCAATGGTAAAGGTGACTCCAAAGCACTAGGGAATGGAGCCTTAAGTACAGGTACTTGACCAATGGATTCCTTCTCCTCTTCATTCTTTTTCTCTGGCTTAGCCACCTCTACTTCTTGGTCAGGTCAGGCTGGTTCAATGTTTTTCCACTTCTTAAGGTTATAACAGATTTAGCGTGTTCAGAAAAATTTTCAGGTCCTGTGGAACTCTCAGCCATATATTGACCTTTGGGATTGATAATGGGCTGGCTAGGCAACTTACCTTCTTCTCGCCAATTGAAAGCTGCAGCTAGCTGACCTATCTGAGTCTCTAGCTTGGCAATGGATTGGGTATGGGAGTGAAGGATTTGGGTATTCATGTTCAGCCCCTCCTTCAAAGTTTGAAGGAGCTTCTCTTGAAAGGAAGGATCAAGATTGCTTGGCGGAGGTTATGGAGGCTGTGGGGCATTTTGATATTGTGGAAATCGCATGCTTTGAAATTTGGTCTCCTGATAGTTGGGCCTAATGGATGAATTGATTTCGGGTTGGGGTTTCCAAGAAAAATTCGGGTGATTGCTCCAGCCGGGATTGTATGTGTTCGAATAAGTCGTTTCCTGCTCAAGAGCCATTCGGGTTTGAGCTTGATAAGCTTGCTCCTGAAGAAGCTCAGGAAATTGGTAAGTTGATGGACAATCACCTAAGGTGTGGGTGGAACTTGAGCAGATAATACAAACTTCATGAGTAGGATGAGATGAGGAGAAATTATTTCCAGCTTGCAAAAGTTGGTCGAGCTTCTGAGATAGCTCATCAACCTTGCTGTAGATGTCTACAGCACGACCAACTTCATACATACCTCCTCTCTTGGGTTCTACAGATCCTGTGGGAGGATCTCTATGGGCAGCTGACATATGATGTAGAGAATTTTCACTTAAAGTTTCAAACAACTGCCATGCCTCATGTTCATTTTTAAGCATGAACGTTCCTCCACATGAGGAATCCACCATTTGCCGGTGCCTTTCTGACAAACCGTCATAGAAGCACTGTGATGGGGGACTAATATGCATGAAATTTTTTTTGTATATTTTATATGTGGGTTTGAGTGATTAATTCCTGAATTTTAGATTAAAATAAGTTGTATGGAATTTTATATGAATTTTAGAAGATCAGCATGCAGATTAGGACCTAGAAAAGTAGAAAAGAAGGATCGCCGGGGCTGAGAAGCCTCGGTTAGGGCAAGTTTTCCTACAATAAAACTACTGGAGGTAGAGGGGGTGTACCTGACAACATCTATGAAGATTGCAGCAAAGGGGTCTCTCATTCCTTGACGGATGCGGCCTGGAAAATCGAGCCAAAGACCCGCGGATACACGGCTTTCTGCTCGGTGATCCGATTGAGGCTTGGCTGGAGTCGTTGGATTCGTAGGAACTCGGGGACCTGCAAACGACCTGTCAGGGGTTATAAAACTCACAAAGAAATAAAAACAAAGGGAAAATAGCAAGGAAAGGCTTCTTTTGGAGTGGGCATCCAGGGATCTGAGAGGCTTGTGGCAGAAGGAAGATGATTGCAGCACTGGAAAGAAAAAACTCTCACAAACCCCTTTATGCACACAGCAGGGTATCACACAACTCAATAGAAGAACTCAAGGTTTTAATTCATATCAAAATTGGATTTCATATAAGAGGCTAGGGTCCCTTAATCAGACCCTTAACCTTGGGCTCCAAGTAAGGGCACATAAGTCTTTATATAAGAATCCTTTTCCCTCTCAAACCCTAGCTAGAAAATAAGAAAACATTAGGTAGAAAAAATCCCTAAAATTCTCTTGACTTGGCCAACACTCCAAGGACACCTAGGGGGGCGTGTTGGGCTTCTAGGAGCAGCAAGAGGATGGTCCAAAGGGGCTCGGGTGCATGGGTTTGGGCCTCTGAAGCTGGGGTGGCCTGGTAGCCATGTAGCAGGAATATTCCCTGGTATCTTGCTTCTTTAGGGCTTGGGCTTGGCACCTGGGCTTGATTTCTTTGGGCTAGGATGTAGATGGACCTCTAAAATCATGGATGCCTTGGTATATGAATATATTTTGGCATCTGGAAGGGAATCTGGGCATCTGGAGGGCATCTGCAAGAAATCAGGATTTTCTAAATTTTCCTCCTGGGGTCTTCAAATCTTCAAGCTGGGTTGGACTTGGGCTATACTTCCATGTCTTCAATCTAGTTGGACTTGGTCTTCACTTGTATGATATAGTCTTGAGTCTTCAGTATGCTTGGACAGGACTCAAAAAAATAAAATTAGCTCAACATGAGCTGACCAGCATTGGACTGAACTAGCTCGACATGAGCTGACTAGTACAGAACTGAAATAACAACTCAAAAGACTCAAATAATAACTAAAATGGACTTAGATGGGCTAAGCCTTTATTACAGATGGACTCATAAATTATTGATCAATTCATAAAGGGTTGAAAAGCCTCTATCTTATTCTGGTGCCTTTGGTGTCCCCACCATACTGGACTAATTGCCATTTGGGTATGTCATGGTGAGGACATTTTCTAATTAGCTCTTTCAATTTCTCCCAGGTTTCATGAAACATTTCTCCATCTAATTGGAAAAAACTAGTAATGGCTTTTCTAATTTGATTCGTCTTTCCTATGGAAAAATATTTCTTAATTAACTCCCTCTAAAGTTGATCCCAAGTTGAAATTGTTACAGTGTCTAGGGAATTCAACCAATATTTGGCTTTATCTTTCAGGGAAAAAGGGAATAACCTAAGCCTTAAAGCATCATCGGAGAAATTTGTATCTTAACAGTGGAACAGATTTCTAGAAATTCATCTAAATGTTTATATGGATCTTCATCGCAAGTCCGTAAAAAGAGGGTAACATCTGAATCACACTGGACTTGATTTCATACTGGATGGCATCTACAGGGGGTACTTGGATACAAGGTGAATAAGTGTATTTTGAAGGAGTGAAGTACTCCTTCAGTGGAGGGTCAATTCCTTGATTAGGATCCATAGTACCTGGGCTGGTTGCTCTACTGGAGCCTTCGATTTTCGGATCTAGGGATATATGTTTAGGTTCTCAAGTCGGCGCTTAGAATATACTAACATACACCCTCCCTCCTAAAGCAAACAGCAATCAAAGATTTTTTTAATTAATTTTTTTTAATTGAAAAGTGGAAGAATGAGAAGAGGTCTAAAGGAGAAGTTCCTAAGAGAGTCCTAAGCTAGAGAGAAGAAAGTGAATTTAATTTAATTTTTTATTATTTTTTTTTTCAAATAAGTGAAACAAATCAAAATCACTATCCTAGGGTTAACCTGGATCTAGACAGCTCCTAACTGATCCAAGGTTACCTTCGAGCACTCCAAGCCCAAGATCAATTAACTGACTTGGCCAGGTAAGGTTGGTGAAGGTTTCCTTATCGCTTGCCTTAGACACCAATTAAAAATTGGCCAGGTAAGTGGAACCAACTCACTTCCCTTCGGGCTCTAGTCCCTGAACCACTTTCCTTAGACACCAAGAAATTAAATAATCTGAACCCGGTCCAACTCTAGGATTTCCTTATCCTATTGAGCTCGAAATCCTCAGGGTTGACGTCTAATTAATTTTAAAATTAAAGGCTTGGGTCAATGTAGATGCTGGATTGATGATTTGTGGGCTAAGGAAGGGTATTGATCTCCCCACCTTATCTGATTAATGGGTTGTGCCCTTATGATATATTATGAAATTATGAAATGCAACAGCTAAGGTGTCCAAAAAGTTATAAACAAACAAAATTAAACTTAATTTTTTTTTTAATTTTGATGATTAAGTCTCTGATCCTAATAAATTATGAAATGTCTGGATAATATTTTTCTTTTTGGTTTTGCAAAAAAAATAAATTTACCTAAGTGAATCTAAAAAAAAAAAAAATTTTTGTTCAACCTTTTTGTACCCTAGGAAAACCATTCAACATAACCTCCCAGTTATGCCAGGGCAACCTTATGTCAGGGCACTCAAGATTGGAATTTGATTTTTTTTTTTTTTTTGAAATTTGAATGCAAAATTTTGTAAAATTGAAATATTATTTTTTTATGTATTTTTAGATTGTTGATTATATTTTTTTTTTTCAGAATAACGCCGAAAGTCCCCGACAACAATGCCAAAAATTTGATGCGTGTCGCAATGCACCGATTTAGAACCTTAATTCCACTACTCTAAAGGGTAGAATAGCGGGAGTAAGGGTCGATCCCACAGAAACTTTGGGGTTATCTTGAAAAAGAATTTTTTTTTTGATTTAAAATAAACTAAAATAAACTAGAACTAATGCAAGAAATAGATGCAAATAATAAATTCATGAAATTAATTCAGATATGACCTATCTCAAGAGTACGACCCGTACCCGTGGATCACGGCCCGTCCCTTAGGTATAGGTCAGTCAAAATTAATTCACTTCGAATTACCTTAAACGCTAATCCAACATGACTCCAGCATTACTTCAAAATAAAAATGAACAATCATGGATTAATATGAAGCAAATAAATATTTATTGCATAAAAAATTAGGGTACAGAGAAAATAAAAGAAAAGTAAGGGAACAAGGGTTCCTTTCTCCCTTTTTATCAAACTCTGACTCTCTATAACAGTAATAGGAACTGGAACTACGGACAGCAAGTGGAACATCCACAAAAATTCCTCTCTCGCAGAAAAGAATCACCGAGGTATTTATAGATAAAAAATACTGTTTCGGGTCCGTGTGGGAAGCGCGGTGATTTTCTCATCTCAATCTGATTTTCAAACTCTGCGCTATCTCCTTATCTGATATTTTTTTACGATCATCCCCATCTCAAAACTCAAATTCAAAAATTCTATCGCACAATCCCGCATCCATCCAGCATCGTCCGACATCTCTTCTCGTTCTGATGCTTCCCTTTTTTATTTCGGACATCCCGGTCTGAACAACAGGGGTGGTCACAAGTAGCTCCAGGAACTTGGGAATGGAGGTCACGACGGGGATGGGGCAGACACGGCGGGCACAGCGACGGGGATGGCAGCAGGCGGTGGGGTGGCTGGCGAGCTTGGGCGGTGCCGGGGAAGACAGAACGGCAGCGTGGTCGTGGGCGCGGACAGTGGCTGCAGTAGGGGCGGACACGGCTGCAGGCGGCGGAGATGTGGACGGCGGAGGTGGACACGGCTGCGGGTGGATGGCGTTGCAGACGGCGAAGGTGGATGGTGGAGGCGGACATGGCTTCGGGCGGACGGCACTGCGGACGGCGGAGGCGAACACGGCTGCGGGCAGCGAGCTTGGGCGGACACGGCGGCGGACGGCGGAGGCAGCAGCAAGGTCGGACATGGCATGGCCGTGGGTGGAGCCGGCTTCCGGCCATTTTATGGCTGAACGGCGACTCTCCGGTCGGCGAGAAGGTTGGCGGCGGCTTCGGCGGTGCCGGGGAAGCTCTCCGGCGAGTTTCGGCGCGATTGGAGCACGGTGGTCCACGGCTCTGTCCGTGGACCGGCAGTAATGGCTGCCATGGACCAAGAGGTCATGCGGTGGACCTTTGAGCCGGTCCACCGTGAGCCATTAAAAGTTTTAAGGTTCGCTCCAAAAATCGTGCAGCTTTGAAATTTGTGCTAAAATCTTCTAAATTCTATTTCGGGCCCGTTCGAAGTCCGAATTATATTTCATTTGCATCGTTGGACTTCTAAAATCAAGATCTACACATTTATGGAGTCAATCCCTGCAAAGTATCATAACAAGTATCAATTTTAATCAAATAAAGTTGGGTTAACTTTCATTATTCTAATGTCTAACAGCGGATACTCACCCATGATCTCACCTACCTGGCTAGTCGAGTCGACCAGAACTGATTGGAAAAGCTCAATGACTCAAGTTAACCCATGTCACCCAGGTTGATCGGTCTGACTGATCTATATGTGCCCATGGATCAATTTGTTGATTTATTTCAACCCTCTTGGAATCTGATTGATTCAGTGGGAGGATGATCCATGTCCTTGTCTTTTTCTTCTGTCACAGCTAAAAAAATCCTCTAAAATTATTAGGTCCTTAAAAAGACTAAGTCAAAGAGTTGACAGTGTCTTTGCCTCCCATTAAGTTGGATAGAAATGTGTCCACTAGCTTGGTGTGCATCGACAGTTCCATAGAATGGGTGTACATCCGGCGACTAGAATTTCTATCTGATCCATGATGGTTCAGTGCAACCTCCTTAACGGGACCAGGTGGGCCGGCCAAAGTCGGGCTTGGTTTTTAGTTAGCTAGAAGCATTGGATTTATCATTTTAATGGTTGGACCTAACCAGAGACCCGCAATAGGAGGCCCCTAGGCCGATTGGGGTGTTCTCTGGGGCAAAATAAAATACTGAAAATTGTTTAGGGAAGCAATTGGTTTACGAACCTACCTTTAGGCTCGTATGGGTGAGCCGGCCAAAGTCGGGCTCATGCATGGCCTATTGGATTTCAGTACCCACTTGAAAAAGTGTTTTCACGAATTGGAGTTAGAGGCTACCAATCTGAAAAATTAGTGGGAGAAACCTTTAGACTAAAGTCCAAGTCTTTTGGTTAAATTATTAATTCATACACTAATTTGGTCTTATTTTCTTTTCAGATGTCTTCCAATTTATCTCTCCGGTCACTTCTCGATAACGAGAAGTTAAAGGGTCACAACTTCGATAGTTGGTATCGAAGATTGAGAATCGTTCTGGAGCATAAACAGATCCTTAATGTGATAACGGATCCGGCACCTGAAATCCCTCCTGCTAATACACGGAGTGCGGTCAGAGATGCTTATCTGAAGTGGGTCTCTGATCGGACTACTGTCCGATGCATTATGTTAGCGATGATGAACGACGAGTTCAGTCACAAATTCGAGGAGGCCTAACCTGATGAAATCCTTCAAAAGTTGAAGGAATCCTTCAGCACCCCGGATGATGTAGAATGATACAAAGTATCTTGTGCCATCTACAATTCCAAGATGTTGAATGGTGGTTCAGTCGCTGATCATGTATTGTACATGATCGAGATGATTGAAAAACTGGGCAAACTCGGATGCCCCTTGCACGAGCAGCTCGGCAAGGATGCGATCCTGAATTCTCTTCCCTCCTCCTATCTTGATTTTCTCGATCATTATAGAATGAACAAGCCTGCAGTCAACTATCATGGTCTTTTGGGATTGCTGTAGACTTTCGAGAAAGACCACCAACTGAATAAGGAGGTGGTGAATTTAGTGGGAGGAAGTAGAGGTCATCGTCCCTTTAAGAAAGGGAAGAAGAAAATAAATAAAAGGGAAAGAAGGTGCAGAATGCTCTTGGCCCTAGTCAGACCAGGAAGTATAAGGCTTATCAATCTTCTGCAGAATGTTTCTACTGCAAGAAGAAGGGACACTAGAAGAGGAACTGTCCTCTTTATTTTGCGTCCCTTGATCCGAACAGGCCGAGGAAGCAGAAGTCTGCTGAACAAGGTATTTATATGATAAAACCTTGTAATTACTCAATTGTTGATACTGCTAATTGGGTATTGGATACTGGTAGTCCAATTCACGTTTGTAATTCGTTACAGGAACTTCAAGTTAGCAGAAGATTTGAAGATGGAGAACAGTTTCTGAGCATCGGGAATGGAAATCGTGTTCCAGTACTGGCGGTCGGAGTCTTGCATCTTGTCTTTGAGTCTTGTACTGTCAAACTAGTCGACTGCCACTATTGTCCTAGTTTCATTATGAGCATAATCTCTGTAGGCCTTTTGGCCAATTATGGTTTTGAACTATCAATAAAAGGAGATTTTTGCAATGTTATTTTGAATAACTCCGTTATAATGAAAGCTAGATTAAATAATGGCATATATGTACTATCAAGGCCTGTTAGTGTAATGTACACTTCTAGCAAACGCCCAAGGTTAGATAATGTCAACGATTTGTATCTTTGGCACTATAGACTATATCATATTAACCAAAATAGGATAAATAAGATTCGAGGAGATGGACTCCTCGAGGTCAGTGATTCTGAATCACTGCCCACTTGTGAATCCTGTTTACTTGGTAAAATGATCAAGTCACCTTTTACTTGAAAAGGTAAACGAGCTACAGAACTTCTAAGTCTCATACATACTGATGTATGTGGACCGATGACAGTTAGTGCTAGAGGAGGATACAAAATTTCATTACTTTTACAGACGACTTTTCAAGGTTCGGTTATGTCTTTTTAATGAGACATAAGTCTGAGTCGTTTGAAATGTTCAAACGATACCGTAATGAAGTAGAAAAGCAAACTAGAAAAAGTATTAAAACCCTTCGATCTGATCGAGATGATGAATACTTATCTGGTGAATTTTTGACATATCTTGAGGAGAATGAAATTCTCTCTCAGTTGACTCCTCCAGGAACACCACAGTTGAATGGTGTGTCCGAAAGGAGGAATCGAACCTTGTTGGACATTGTTCGATCCATGATGGGCTTTGCAATTCTGCCACTATCCTTTTGGGGATATGCGCTTCAGACAGCCTGTTACTTGTTAAATGATGTTTTAAGTAAGTCTGTTGTCTCCACTCCGTATGAGATGTGGACTGGACGTAAACCCTCAATTTCACACCTTCGGGTCTGGGGGTGTCCGGCTTACGTAAAGCATTTAGACTCAGACAAACTTGGTCCAAGGTCTGATCGTGTTTATTCATTGGTTATCCTAAGGAAACCAAAGGGTATTTCTTCTACTTGGAGAATGAACAAAAGGTGTTCGTTGCTCTTAGAGCTATCTTTTTGGAAAAGGAGTTCTTTAGAGAAGGAACTATAGCCTCTAAGATTGAACTTGATGAAGTTCAGCCAATAGAAGAACCTGCACACTCTAAGGACATCGTAGAACCGGCTGTGATTGAATCACACCCAGAACCCATTAGGAGATCTGGTAGAATACCGTGTCAGCCGGATAAATACTATGGTTTCTTGGTCCGGGACGGCGATCCCATTAAGCTCGATGAGAACAATGAGGATCCGATCACCTATATGGATGCTCTTCAGAGATCTGACTCTGAGGCATGGCTTGGAGCCATGCGATCCGAAATGGAGTCCATGGAAATCAACAATGTTTGGACATTGGTTGATCCGCCTGAAGGAATAAAACCCATCAGGTGTAAATGGATCTTTAGGAGGAAAAGGGGCGCAGATGGGAAGGTAAAGACCTATAAAGCCCGTCTGGTTGCCAAGGGGTATCATCAGCGATATGGTATCGATTATGACGAGACTTTCTCCCCTATGGGAATGCTCAAGTCCATTCGGATCATGCTTGCTTTGGTAGCATATTTTGATTACGAGATCTGGCAGATGGATGTCTGAACCACTTTCCAAAATAGGGAGCTAGAAGAGGAGGTGTATATGATACAGCCTGAAGGGTTCACATCCATAGATGAATCAAAAGTATGCAAGTTGTAGAGGTCCATCTATGGACTCAAGTAAGCGTCTCGAAGTTGGAACTTACGGTTTGATAAGTGTATCAAATCATATGGCTTCGTTAGGAACGAAGAAGAACCGTGCATCTATAAATGGGTTAATGGTTCTGTGATTGTATTCCTAGTACTGTATGTTGACGACATTCTCTTAATCGGGAATGTTGTCGCAGCATTACAAGGAATAAAGATCTGGTTATCATCTCAGTTCTCCATGAAAGACTTGGGTGAAGCTTCTTACATACTAGGTATGAAGATCTATAGAGATAGATCTAAGAAACTTTTGGGATTGTCCCAGTCTACGTACATTGACACCATGCTGAAACGGTTCAGCATGGAAAATTTCAAGAAAGGCTATCTCCCGATAGGTTCTGGAATTACTCTTTCCAAGAAGGATTGTGCGACAAATCCTGAGGAAAGAAAGTGCATGAGTAGAGTACCTTATGCTTCTGCAGTAGGCTCTATCATGTATGCTATGACTTGTACTAGACCAGACGTGGCATACTCACTAGGAGTGTGAGAAGATACCAGTCTGACCCAGGTGAGGCGCATTGGAAGGTGGTTAAGTCCATCCTTAAGTATTTAAGAAATACTAAAGATCAATGGCTGATTTATGGAGAACCTGACTTGAAACTTGTGCGATACTCTGACTCCAGTTTCTAGTCGGATAGAGATGATAGCAAGAGTGTGTCAGGGTTTGTTTTTACCCTGAATGGAGGAGCAATCTGCTGGAAAAGTTTCAAGCAAGCAACTGTTGCAGACTCGGTATGCGAAGCAGAATATATTGCAGCATCAGATGCAGCAAAGGAAGCTATGTGGTTGCGGAAGTTTCTTGGAGAGCTAGGGGTGGCACCTTCCCTAGATGGTCCTATTCTGATGTACTATGACAGCACTGGAGTCATTGCTCAAGCTAAGGAGCCTAAAGCTCATCACCGCACCAAGCACATTCTGCGGCGCTGCCACCTCGTACGACAGATCGTAGAACGAGGCGACATCAATCTTCTGAAGATCGATGGAAAAGAAAATCTTGCCGACCCCTTCACTAAAGCCCTCGGAAAAAAAGAGTTCGACTATAGTAAATGGGAAATGGGTATTAGATACTCTTCTGATTGGCTTTAGTACAAGTGGGAGTTGTTGGGAATTGTATCCCAAAGCCAATCGCCTGGGTTGTAAGCGGTTGAGCTCAGTATTGTACTTTTTCTTTGAAGTAATAAAATATATTTTTTGGCAGCTCATCACATATTGTATTTCCCTGAAATGAACTCTTTCCATGTGATGAAGTCCTTAGGACTACACTGACTTCGATACAGAGAGGATGTATCGAGTGGTCCTTAAACCCTGTTCACAACCAAAGGATATATTGTACTGGATGGCAATATATCAAGTATAGGTTGTTGTAGTTCACATCGTTTGGTTGTCCTCTTGACTAAATGAGTGTGGTGACACTGATGTGATCTACAAGTGGGATATGTGATATCTTATTGAACGTGACTCCGTGCAGCCCCTTTCTGCCAAAGGAATACTCACGATTGGATATGGGTATATGTGTCCCTCTGACCTGAGGTCATCACGGTAGCTTGCAAGCAACTCCTTGTGCTTTGGTGCTGGACTACCCGGATTTCTAATTCGATGACTGAAGGTTTCTGGGTACAGGCAAGTACTTGTGGAGTAGTGATGGACCAAGATGGAATTGACTTGTCCAAACAGTTTGGATTGAATGTCTCGTAGTATCTCAATTTAGCAAATCCTCGACCGGGGTAGTCCTAGTGAAGAGTCACTGGGCTTGCGAGGTTGAGATAGGTAGTGGACTGACTCTATCTGGGTTGGTATCCCAATCTCAGTCGTCCTGAGCATTAGAGGTCAAAGGGATGAATTATACGGTAACCATATGCCAGAGGTTCGATAGTTTGCTCCCGTATCTTCGACCTATCCGGATACTGGGACCCATTGCTAGATGGTTTCCTGTGCTGGTACTAGAATTGTTCTAGTGCTACCGTTTAGGTTCGAACCTATGAGGTCACACGCCACAGAGGATTACTCTCTGATCCGGATACCGATTAAGATTAAGAATCATCTCGGTTTTATGGTCATGGTATTTTTTGAGCACTCTTTTGTCCATCTTACCCTTGTCTGTGTCAACCGGAAATTGTTCTGGGCTGACAAGGACTGCACCAGATTTTTTCTGAATCAGTTTTGAACTGATTCGGAGTTCGTTTCGGCCTTCAATTGGTTGTGAACCAATTTTAATTGGGTTTGAACCGGTTCAATTGGATTGAACCAAGAGGTTTAAAAAGGGGTTGACCAGTTTTGGTTGAACCGGTATTTTCTTTGAACCGGTGTTTACTCCCATTGACCATTTTACACGGTAAAACGCTGGGAGAAACTCATGCGTCCGAAGAAGGCCAAAACGACTGAACAAACCCGCTACTGGCCATCTCTTCTTCTCCTCCCATCCGCTGGCTTTAACCTTTATTTAATTACTGGTTAAATGGAGATCGGCAGCTACTACCTCTTGGCCTCCCCGCCTCTCCATATCCCTCTTCCCTGCTGTCCTTTAAATACCAGCAGTTCCCCTTATTTCAGGTGTGGTTTTTGTTTCACCGTGAGAAGAGAGAAAACACCTAGGGTGTTCTTCCTTTCGAGAGGCTGAGAGCTTGTTCTTCTTGCTTCCATTGGGTACTAGTTAGGCTAGGATTTGGATGGTGTGAGGGAGAGAAACCAAACTCTTTTCCCATTGTTTCTAGTGCTCAAATTCTGCACTGCAGCAAAGAAAACTGCTACTACCTGTGACCATGTTACTCACTCCCAGCAGCTAGCACCGCGTGTGAAGGTGGATCTGAGAGCCCCGGGTGTGTCTCCCCTCTAGAGGGAGTACTCTTCTACTCCTGGGAGCAAGCAAGGCTAGCCGGATTTGCTGCAGTTGCTCCAAACGCGAAGAAAGAAGCTGCTGTCCAGATTCTGCAGCGATTTTCAGCAATAGACTTTGGCAATTTTCCACATTTGTTTTAGCTTGTTTTGCTTGCAGATATTGGTGCCAAATCAAAGAGTGCTTGTCTAACTTGCTGCTGCTCAAATTTGGGAGCAAACGGAGGTCGGGAAGGTGGTGTTCTGATGCTCTTTTTCAGGCTCAAAACAGGGTATCCCACGGTCCAAGGAGGAAGAAGGCTGGAATAGATTTATTCCAGCTTTCCAGCCTATTCCAGGTTTATTCCAGAGTTATTCCAGGTAGAATAAAGTATGGAAAATTATTTTTTTAATCATGCATGAATAGATTTATTTGTTTAATATTTTGCAAATATTTTAAATCATCATACATGCTTACATGCAACATGAATAGGTTAGGTTCTGGGCGGAGCAGATTTCTGCTGCGCGGATTTTTAAAAATATTTTTAAAATCCATTCTGCTCCCGCAGCTATTTGCATGCCTAGTGTAGGACTATGTCAAACCACCTGCCTCGTTTTTCTTTCAGACTCTTCTATGATAGGCACCCCCTTGACCCAAACTTCTTCACATTGGATGAAATGAGGCGCTCCTTCATATTGGTGACAAAGAGTGGATAAGATGAGGTGCTCTTTCTTCTTACTCCTCTTAAAATTGGTGACATCTTGGATGGTTTTCAAATGGGTGACAAATGAAAAATGTTTCTTTGGTGCCCTTCTTGGATAAGATCAAATGTTTAAATGATGTCTTAATATCTTGATGTCTTGATGTCATGATGTCTTGATGTCTTGATGTGAATGAGAGACAACCTTCATTTGATATTGAGTTGGCCATCCAAGGTGATGTGGCATGGTATACTACTCCAAGTGGTGGATGACAAGGCTCCATTAAGTGATGATGTGGCATGATGACATGGTTTCAACAATTAGGCTTTAACCTGGATAGCTTATGAACCCACTTGACTAAATCAAGTACTAATTATAAGACTCAATCCAAGCAAACCTAACTCAATCAAACTGACTCTCATTTAACTAATTTGCAAATTAAAATAAACTAATTTTAATTACAGGACTCAATTAATTCAATGACTTAATTACTCATGACTGAAAGAAGACAGACTACTCATTGATGATCCATAATGAACTTGGAGGGGTCTGACATCTCTTCCTAGCTCTGGTGCCCTCACCACAAAGCTAATACTTCTAAAAGAGAATCTTCTAATGCACAAGCTACCAAACAAAAGGCTAGTTCTTAAAGAGTGTGCCTTCGATTCTCAACAACCAGAAATCATTGCAATCATTAGAGACTTTTCATTGAAGAAGATAATTCAAAAAATCTTTCAAGAGCTTCATCGACATTTTTTTGGCTCTTTTTGAGAGCTTTTGGATTTCTTTAATCTTGTACTTTGTTGTTTTGAGTTGTAACTAATTTCAAAGAAATTAAGGTATAAGTATATCTAAGTCTTGAAATTGGATTACAAGTCTAGAATTAGCTTGTTGGAAGGCTATGGTTGGTAAGCCTAAAGAAAAATCAACTAGATTTTAATTTGTGAGCCTGGAAAATAAATTGGCTATAATTTGACGGATTATAATGAAATTCTCAAGAAATTCTTAGGGAGTGGATGTAAGTACTAGGAGTACACCAAACTATTATAAAACCTTAATTTTGTATGCTTTGCTCTTCTCCTCTTCTTTTTATTTTAAGCATTGCATATACCTATAATTTGCATACATACATCATAACAAAATCATTTCACTATTTTTCAAATATAGCACATACTTGCTAAAAGTTTTGAAAAATCCAATTCACCCCCTCTTGGATTGCTTCACTGGGCAACAAATAGTATTAGAGTTTGGTACTCAGGAAATAAGATCTCATAATGTTGAGTCAAAGATCGAATAGCAATCCAATTTGGTACTTATATTGCCGAAGGGTAAGCTTTAAACCATCCTCCTTTTTTCAATAGAATAAAATACACATACTAGAAAATTATATGTGTATTTATATACAAGCCATCAATTATAATCTTTAGAAGACCATTGTAAAAGGCCATCAATTATGGTTTTCCTTCACCTTTTGATGCAAACCTTTATACTTGACTTTAGTTGCAAAGACTCGGTTACTAAGCTTAGGGCAATCCATATATAGTCTGTATTTTATATTTTTAGTTTAAACAGATAGCTCTTTCCTTAAATTCAAATTAGCTTTCACACTATCTAATTTTTTTTAGGTAGATAGCTCTTTTCTTAAATTCAAGTTTCTTTAATTAGGGTGTATATCAATTATCAATTTTTAGTAATAATTGAGTCCTCAATTGACGTTTCAACTAACACCAATTTTGCCTTGTCAGTGTGCATATACAATTAAAAGTACTAATAGCCTTTAGGTGACCTAAGTAAGCTACTAAAAGACCAACTACTAATATACTCCTTAACTCTTATAGTTATTAGCAAATACTTTCTAACTCTATTACTTTTTCTTAGTCTATTTTGCTTTAGATTTTTTTCTTGACACTTGATTTATACGAAATAAAAGTTCTTTTTAAAGAATCAAAATATTTTTAAAAAAAAATTAATAATTTTCAAGATTTTTAATTTTTTAAATTTTTTTAAAAAAATTTAAATTTTATAAATTTTAAAAGTTTGTCCCTACCTCCAAGCTTAAATACTATCATCCCTAATGATATAAACAAGTTAAAGAAATAAATTCAAACTATAAGGATAAAAAGAAAATAGGGATAGAGGTTACTTGAGAAGAGAAGCTTATCAACAAGATGAAGACTGGAACAATCAATTTGGATTAGAATATTATTATTATTATTATTTTATTTTTAAGAGCATAAAAATAAATATTGGATTGCCTCCTAATAAGTGCTACGTTTAACATCTTTAGCCAAATATTATGAGGGAGTTTGGTGGATAATTAACTTGAATGTGTCCCTCATGATATCAAAAGGATAAGGCCAATCAGGAGGCCTTATCAACATAGTAGAAAAATATTCGTAGAGTATTTTATGATGATTATGATAGAAAAGTGCCCTAAGAGCCAATCATTATGAGGGCCTTTTTGTAAACTTCCAGCTCATGTATGACATACTTTCATATTAATAAAGGCATTTGATTCATCATATACTATTGTGTCATATTTTTATTGATTATGATGAACCCCATAGAGTAGGGCAATGAAATTAGGGTTATGATGGATTTATAATAGTAAGACCTAATTTCCTATAAACCCTAATCTAGAATGTTCCTAGTTGTTGGACCATCGATTCGGAGATCGATGAATCCGGAAAGACTAGCTTATCCTATGTATGCTCAGTTAATGAGGGTAGTTGATCTCATAACCACTTGTGTAGAGACACTAATACTAGGATAAGGGTGCTCATCAAGGTATGAGTATACTGGACTGATCCATACTGGGATTATCTTATGAAAGTCTTACTACTTGTCAAAAGATAGATCCTAGAGTAGAAATTGTGCATATGATCTTTAGACCTGAGGTCACCATGGTTCCTTGTGCACACTAAGCCATACTTTGGTTCATACTCATTCATGCCATTGCGACATGTACGGGATGTTCTGGGTATGGTGGAAGGTGTACGAAGGATGTGAGTGGCCAACAAGGAATTGATCAATCCTGGTAAGAGGATATGTTATCCTGTGTAATCTCTTTGATGAGTGACTCAAGAAATCTTTGCAAAGTGGGATGAGATTAGAAGTGGCTTTTAATCAGTCATCAGCTGAGTCCTCATGATTGAGCTGAGATTCGATATGATTAAGTGTTAGGGTTTGACATTTATCCATACCCACCACTTAATCAGGATAATGGGAGATCAAAAGATTGAATTGCACGGTAACTTACTACTGAAGGGTATTTTGATAATTTTCACCAAATTCCTCATCTTTCGGGTAGGCATGACACATTGTTAGATATCAATCTTGTCTTGTGGGTTTTCATGAAACAATTGGATTGGTTTCATGAGTCAATTCGATGTGTGATTCGAATTGGACAATTAGGTGAGCCGATTTGACCTAATTAGGTCAATCGGGTTCGATCGGATTGAATCGGCTCAAACCTAAACCTACTACTAGCTAGATATGGAATCCAATGGGTCACACACAATAAAGAGTTGGCCAAGGAAGTCACTCATGGTTTTATTAGGGTCATGGGATCCTAATTGGTTAGCCAAATTGTGTACTAGCATATGTAGGCTAACCCAATTGGATTGGATCTGGTGGCTTGCTAATTGGGCTAACCTAATTAAGGAAAACCTAAATTATGCTGAGTCTTAAGTGGGGATAGCCAAATCAGAGCTTGATCTAATTTTATTTTGGTATTTTGGATATCTTATTGAAGAGTCCATTTGAGTTTGGACTCTAGATGCCAAAATGATACCTTGGCATTCAAAAGGCCTAGGAGAGTCTATAGTCCTCTGATCTAAAAAATATTTATATGGATGAAAAGAGGACTTAATTCTCTTTCTTTTGACACCCATATGGCATATGCTTTGACTAGTCAAAGGTTACATGGGGTGTGGATAAAGTCGACCAAGAAATAAAGGGACTCTTGGTGCCTCTTGGCACGCGCGGGAGATGAAGGTGCACGCAGAAGGACAAGAGTCCTTCTGCAGATCAAACACTAGAGTGTTTCATTTTAGGGGGCACCTTTTCATCTTACCCCACACCTCTTGGATATGTTTGACCAGTCTAGGCCTTTTTGAAATGGCATGAAAAAGGGATGGAAGCAAATGCGCGCATGAAGAGACGCGTCTCTTCATGTGGTACGTGCCCTGAAGCAGAGTCCTTCTGCTTTCCAGACTCTTCATATTCTCTAATGTTTGGAGATTGAAGAGGCACCTCTTGGCTTCCCAAGGACTGGTACTTTCCATGTGGCATGTCATAGATTGTCCAGGAAAATGGACGGATGCCAATATGTCTTTTGGTGCATGAGGAGACATATTGGATATGATTTTTCAGTCTTGAAAAATCATATCTGATAACCTGTTGGATGACATATCACACACCCCTCTTAAAACTATAAATAGGGGCAGTGATATAAGTTTTAGATAATCTTTTTCACCATAAAGATATTCTGAGTGTTCTTCCACTTCTCCCTCTCTCCTTCTTACTTTAGGACAAGACTTGTCTTGTTAAGACAAAGTCTTTTTTACAAGGACAAGGCTTAGTTTTAGGACATAAGCCTAAGGGTCCTAGAGGAGGGTTGTCCTAAAACCAAGTGTTGTTTAAGACTATGTCCAGAAAGCCCAACAGTAGGACAGGGTATCCTACAGTGGTCAAAGGTCAAAAGGCTGACAAAAGAGTCCTGTTGAAGCAAGCAACATCGATAAGGATTCTTCCTTGGTACCATTCTCGTGTGGATCATCGTTGAAGGGCTTGCACTTGTGAGCCTCGTGGAAAGGATTGTATTTTAGTGATCCAGGTATGTATTCTGACTTCATTTATGTTTCGTTGATTGGTATTGCATAAGGGGTTCCTGGGAATTAGGGTTTTCTTGCCAATTAGGGTTTCTTGCTTAGAATTTCAGTTTTGAAATTTACTTTCGTATGCTGCATGATTCCTAGTACCCGGGGAGAATTCCCATCAGTGGTATCAAAGCCATCCTTATGTATACCAGTTATGAACCATTTTTGGAGTTTTATGAAATTCCACTATCGAGTCGACCCGGACCCTATTGAGTCGACCCGGACCCTGTCGAGCCAATCCGAACCCTATCGAGTCGACCCGACTAAACTCATATGTATGATTTTTGGTTTCTTTATGAAATGACATGATAATGCAATTGTATGAAATTTTGCATATTAGCATATATGTTTAATTTCAAGTTTTTTATGAAATGCATGATATTATGTCAAGTATGAAATTATGCATGTTGATTGTACCTAGTAACTGCTTTGGATTGGGTTAGTCACCATGGCCGTCCGGTCATAAGAGCTAAGTAGGGTTTAAAGGCCCTTTCTTCCCATTTAATGGGTCTCCTATGGCGTGTAGGGGTGCTGCTGTGGCCATATCCCATGAATAAGTGAGGCGAAAGGTATTTTTTTATCTACATGCCTTGATTTGCATATTAGGATAATATGCTTGATGACATGAAATTTAATGCATATTGAGATGCATTGTGTTTATATTTGTTATAAACTTGGTTATCATGTTTATGTTTATACTTGCAGTAATAAACACTATAATCATGATAATTTAGAATGTGTTTTTTGAGACCTTCAAAGCCCACATGAAAATCATATTTAGTCATAGTAAAAAACTTAGTCATGATGCAAAACCGATTAGGGTTTGATCAGCCGATTGGTATCTAGGCAAGTGGTTCTGGGAAGGTAAAGGGAATGAGATTTATAATTGGTTATGTTGTCTGACCTGGCCAATCTAATTGGTGTCTAAGGAAAGCAACGGGGGGACCCTCTCACCCCTTCCACTTACCTGACCAACTTAGTCATATCTAAATCTTAATTTGGTAATGCTAATTGGTTAAGTATACTATAATTTGCATTTCTTCATGCTAAGCCAAATTTATGTCAAAACTATAGTAGGTTTGTTGTGTACACACAAGGCCTACTCTAGGAATTAATATATGATTTGTCTTGGTGCACTTAGTGCTTTATAGCATGTTTGGATATGTTGCTTTGTTGTGTACACACAAGGGCAACATTATTTAATCATGGCTATATGGAAATGAAGGGTCCGACTAAACTAAGACATTATGGTTTGTTGTGTACACACAAGGCTATAAGTGTCCTAGAGGCAAAGATAATTGTTGAGAATTGCATGGGTTGCAATTGGAAAGGTTGTCCTACCTTTGAACTCATGTGTGTTTGTTGTGTACACACAAGGCACTCGTGAGGAATAAGGATCTCAACCCCACTAAGGAAACTAGGAAGATTTCTCACTTACCATAGTTGAGGGTTATAGTATTTGAAGAAAAAAGTGGAAGACATAATTAGATATAAAGTCCTTATCTAATTATGAATGTCATAATTGAGTGGTCTGCTAATATTGTTCTTTAATTAAATGTAGGACATTTAAATAATGGCTTCAAACTTATCACTGAGGGGCATCTTGGATGCCAATGAGTTAACAGATTCAAACTATGTGGATTGGTTGAGGAAGAAGGCTGATAGAGCCTGTTTTCATTACAGCATGTTTAGGCATTGGAAGAAGGATTGCAAGACTTGTCTTGCAAATATGAAGCTAGATGCAAGTGGTGCATATAGGGGTTTGTACATGATACAAACCAATTTATCATTGAGTAAATCTATTTCTAATTCATTGGTATTGGATACCACATGTGGGTCACATGTTTGTAAATCTTTACAAGGACTACACATAATTAGAAATTTGAAGAAAGGTGACTTCAAATTATATGGGGCAAGTGGAGAACCCATATATGCTGAAGCTATGGGCACCTATCTTCTATTATTACCTTCAGGTAATATCATAAGGTTGGAAGAATGCTACTATGTGCCAAATATTGTAAGAAATATTATTTCTATACCCATGTTACAACAAGGATATGAAATAAGTGTAAAGAGTAGTGGCTGCTCTATTCTTCATAATAATACAATATTTGGGCATGGTTGCTTTGTGAATGGTCTTCTAACATTAGTATTCAATGATGAAATACATCTTGTAGATGACAAGAAGAGAAAAAGAGATAATATCGATGTCACGTATCTCTGGCATTGCCGGTTGGTCATATCAGTGAGTCAAGGATAAATAAGTTAGTCAAAGAGGATTACTTTGACCCTGATGATTTTCAATTATTAGGAACTTGTGAGTCTTGCCTCAAAATGAAAATGACCAAGTCTCCATTCACTGGATATGGAGAAAGGATAACTAAATTGTAGGTCTAGTGCATACTGATGTATGTGGACCTATATCAACTCAAGCCAGAGAAGGATATTCTTATTTCATCACTTTTATTGATGATTTATCAAGGTACGATCATGTGTATCTTATGAAACACAAGTCTGAAACCTTTGATAAGTTTAAAGAATATCAGAGTATGGTTGAAAACAAACTGGACTTAGTATTAAAGCTCTTCGATCTCATCGAGGAGGAGAATACTTATCTAGTGAGTTCCTAAACCATCTAAAAGACAAAGGCATTATTTCTGAATAGACCACTCCTTATACACCCCAGTTAAATAGAGTGGCAGAAAAGAGAAATTGCACCTTATTGGATATGGTGAGGTCCATGATGAGCTTCACGGATCTTCCCATTTTCTTTCGGGGACATGTCCAGGAGACTACAGCACATATATTAAACAGGGTTCCATCTAAGTCAGTAAGTAGCACTCCATATGGGTTATGGAATGGCAAAAGTCCAAGTATTAAGTATTTAAAGATTTGGGGTTGTCATGCTTATATCAAGAATAACTTTGGACATAAGTTAAGTTCTAGAGCTGACAAGTGTAGATTTGTTGGTTACCCAAAAGTAGGTATGTGATACCTTTTTTATAATGCAATTGAACAAAAAATAATTGTCAGTAGGCATGCTACATTCTTGGAACAAGAGTTTATCCAAGAAGCATATAGTGATTCTTCACTTGAGTTATGTGAAGAACAGAACCAACAAACCAATGAGCCTTCAAGTGAAGTTCTTCAACCAGAGGTTCTTATAGATCAAGAATAACCACAATACACACCTCCTCTCCAAAGGTCAGAGAGGGTGCGGGGAGCACCTCTCAGATATTACTTTATCATCGAGGATGAAAATGAAGCCAGTATCATACAAGATGATGATCCTATGACCTATTCGGAAGCTGTCAAGAGTAAAGACTCAGACAAATGGCTTGATGCCATGAAATCTGAAATGGACTCCATGTATTCAAATCAAGTTTGGACTTTAATAGATCCACCTAAGGGAATTAACCCAATTGGGTATAAATGGATCTTCAAGAAGAAGATTGGAGCAGATGATGCAGAACGAAAGCTCTGATACCAAAAATGATGCAGAACGAAAAAGATGATGCGATATGGAAGTAAATTAAAATTAATATATATTTTTTTATTTATTTATTTTCAGAAGTCGGCTTTGACTCAAAGGAAAGATAAACTAATGTTGAAAGAAACTAAGAAATGATAGAAAGCACAATTAAAAGGAGTGGATTATCAGAGTAACTCAGAAGTAGGATCACTGGGGATTGAGAAACCCCCAGACCTAGGGTTTACTCCTCTTTCAAGAAACAGACGAAGAGAGAAGAGAAGGTTTTATACCTGACTGTGATATCTCTCGTTGCTTCAATTGAAGGACACTCTCGAGTAGATTGTAGGATCCTTGGAGACGAGGTATCTTCGTAATGGATCCTCGGATTGTAGTCCTATGGCAAGGTTAGCCTTCTTCTCGAACTCAGGATCTGGAAGAAGAAGAACAAAAAAAAAAAGAACCAGAAACTCAAAGAAAGACACTGACCTGAGGACTTAATGAAGATTGTTGGATGTAGAAGTTCTGGAGATCTTGATACTGATCAGACTCTTCTTTGAACTTGCTCTGTAGTTGAAATAGTTGATCTGAACCTGGATGCTGGTGGCCGGCCTATATGTGGAAGAGAGGGGTCGTGGGATGTAGATGAAAAATTAGGGTTTGGTGGTGGTGGAGTAGAGATGGGTGGACTAAGCTAGGGTTTTGGGGTTGGAGATCTCACACCTCCTCAAGGTTCCTAGGGAACCCGAATTTACTCCCTCACGGAGCTCAACACTTGAATACAAGTGCGGAAGAGAGAAATACAAAGTTGCTCACAAAGAAATTGATTTCATTCATCAGTTTTTCAAGAGTTACATAGAGTTGAATATATAGACATAACAAAGAAATAAAATTTCATACACTTCCCATGTGGGACTAATAGGACTAACCCACACTTTAGGCATCAAATTCTCTTCCCAAGACTCCTTCCATGAGTGGGCAGCCCAAAAACTCCAAGAAAACTTGAAAATCAGCTCCAAATGGCAGGTTATGGGGGTGTCTCCTAGTATCTCTCCATGAATCAAGGATTTTCCCTTCATGGTTTGGCTCTTTTGGACACCTCCTAGTCTTGCTCCACAAGTTTAGGCTTCTTCCTTTCATGGCTTTGGCACTTTAGGAAACTTTTGGATGCCTCCTTGATTTTCTCCCCAAGACATGCTCTCTTCCCTTTTATAACTTGGGTTTTTATGGAACATTGTGGGGCACCTCCTTGATCCTCTCTTCAAGAAAAATTCTTGCCATCCTGGCTTGGATTTATCTGGAAAGAAGTTGGCTCCTCCTTGGATTGAGGTATCTTGATGGATTTCTCCCCCAAGTGGCGCATGAAAGAAGGGACTTGCTTTCTTGTGGTGTGGGGACCAAGGCACACTGGATGGAGATGTGGCGCCTCCTGGACTCTGGCGTGTGGCTGGGAGTGTGGCGCCCACTTGCTTGGTCCTGGAAGAAAATGTGGCACCTTGGAGAAGACCTAGACCACTACTAGGACTTGTATTAAGTCAACATGACTCAACAAAATTTAAATTGCAGGGAAATACAGACTCAAACTAAAATTGAGTTGACCAAGTCAACCCTTATTACAAAACCAGAAAACCCTAATTCTTCGAGCAATGTCAATCAGAGATCCAGATGGAGCCCTGAAGTCTTCTTCTGAGTCTGGTGCCCGCACCAATTCTCCCGGGGTGGGAGGAACTCGACCCTGTCGAGTATGGATCAAGCTGGCTCTGGTATCTCTCCAAGAGGTCTGGGTCCAATTCTTGTAATTCTTCTCGGGAGATCCAAGAGTTATCAGAATCTGGCCTTCCTTGCCAGCGAACCAGGTATCTTTGGTATCCTCGATTACGAGTAGAGATAACCTGATCATCCAGGATCTTTTCAATCTGCTCTTTCCTCACAGGCCAGTTTGTTGGTGGACACACAGGGTTGGGTTCACTCTCAAGATCTGGATTAGGCTCAAAAAAGTTCACTGGGAATCACAGCTGGCTCTCTATACTCTACTAGGTCTATAATGTTGAAAGTGGAGCTAATGCCTAGTTCTGAAGGCAACTCGAGCACATAGGCATTGGACCCTACTCTCTTCACTACTCTAAATGGTCCAGCTCCTCTAGCATGTAACTTTCTAACGGTTCCAGGAGAAAATCGCTCAGGCCTTAGCCAAATCATTACATAGTCTCTCTCAACAAAAGTTTTGACTCGCCTTTGAGAATCAGCCAACTTCTTATAAGTTTCATTACTTAAATTTATTTTGGCATGAATTTCTTTATGCAAGTCCTTTACATGCTATGCAAGTGCATCAAGAGACTTGTGTGTGTGGACTAATAGTGAAATCAGATCAAGTGGTGTGTGAGGCTTGTATCCATGAACAATTTCAAAGGGACTCTAGCCTATAGACCTATTGATCGAAACATTATATGCAAATTTAGTCCTGGACAAAATACAAATCCCAATTCCTGGTGCTCTCAATCAAACCAAAATCTGAGTCAAAGCCTAGTAAAGGGTCAAGAAAAACTAAACTAGACTAACGACGCATTCCTAAAGAATGGACTTTATTCCAAAGGAACCCTAGGTCTAAACCTAATAAACTACGGCTCTCTAGGTTTGACCTTGGGTTGGAGGATGGCATGCAGAGCATGAAAACTTATTATGGATGCCTAGTAGGTTCCATAAGGTCTTCCAGAAGTAGGTGGCAAACCAAATAGGTTCTAAGGAGTCTTGCAACCTAGAGATCTCAGTAAAGTGTAATCCCATAGCTCTAGAAACATGAGAAGATTCAGGGAAGGGTAGGAAATAAGAATCAAAGTTTTGAGGTGGCTTATCAGAAACAAGAAACAAACCTTGGTTATTCAGGATGACCTTAAAGTGAGGACATTGTTCTATAGGTGCATTCATCCAAACCTCATGATTTGCTCTAGGAGGGTCTACAAGTGCAAGCTCTAGGATAGGCTGGGTGCTCCTAGAAGGTGGAAGGTTATCAGGAAGGTCTTTGGAATGTTTATCTAAAAAGTCCTCTAAGCTACTGTCTTTTTCTTATTCTTGGACCTTTTCAATGGGCAATTCTTGTGAACCCCTTCCTTCTTCACACTTCTCTACCAGATTTGACTCAGGGGTGTCTTCTTTGGATTCCTCAATGAGTTCAGGGGTATTCTCACTTAAACTTTCATTGGGTGTAATTTCTTCTTCCTGAACTTCCTCAAAAGGGTCTTCTCTTAGGGTTAGCTCCTGAATTCCTTGAGTGGCAGGGGTCCCCTCAATAACCCCATTAGGTAGGAGTTGGTTAATTGAATTATCGGGAGAGATATCCTCAAATTCTTCTTCTTCATATTCATCTATCAAACTTATATCAGGCTCATATATTTCTTCCTCAATCTCACTGAAATGTTCTAATCTATTCTCTTTTGATTCCTCTTTAAGTACGGCTCTGGTCGGGTCAACTAATTTTGGGATGACCATGCCTAACTCCTTCTCAGTGTTATCCTTCTGGTCAAGAGGTGACACAAGTGGGAATTGACAAACAAGAGTCTGGTTCACTACGGGTGTCGGATCAATCGGAACTTGACTCAAGTTGGTAGAGATTGGCTTTAAGTCCAAAGTACTTGATTGGTTATATCTTAAAGACCACTCATAGTCTTGGGCTTCTTGGTAGGCTCGGTCTAACTTATTGGTCTTTTCAAGGCATAGCTTCCTATAAATGTCTGGGTGTAACCCAACCCTAAACCTCGATGTGATCTGAGCTTCGGTCTCAATGGTATTGCATTTCATGTCATACCACTGGAAGTCCTCAATATATTTAGACACAGGCCTATTACCTTGTTGCAATTAGTACCATTGGTCTAAAAGTCTTTTCTCATAGGATCTACCTAGGTACCTATCTCTCAACTTACTTCTCATATCTCTTCAAGTATATATTTCCTCTTTTCTTTGATAACACTCATGCTCAATAGCATACCAATGCGACCTAGTATGTTTGGTGAACTTGGTTTTGGCCAACCTAACTTGTCCTAATTCCGATATGTTAGTGCACTCAAAATATCTATCCATTTGTTCTTCCCACTTAATATATGTCTCTTGTCTTCCATCAAAAGTGGGTGCATAAGGTTCGGTGTTCCTAATAGGTCCCTTTTTTGAGTCAACCAAGTATGGATATAGGCTCCTAGGGTTATGCTCGGGATCACGGTATAAGGTCCTCTTAGGCTCCTGGCATGGGTGAGGTTGGGGCCTATTAAATTTTGGATCAGGGGTCTAATTTTGATGTCTACGTTTCTCAAGTCCCTGGGCTCCATTTCTAAACTGGGCAAAACCCTCATTCATATCCTGACTCAATTTGGTCATACTTTTGGTAAGAGTTCTAATCATGGCCTCTAAATCAGGTTGGGTTTGACCAGGTTGGTAGGGTACTTCGTTCCGGGTGGACATGATGATGCAAGTAAGCACACCAAATGAGACTCGACTGAAACGACTACGGGCTAACTAGACCTAGAGCCCAAACTAGATGCCCAATCAGAGTGGCAAGCTAGCCTGTAGTAACTCGGGACTCAGCCAGGCAGGTGTAAGGGAAGTGTTAGGTCCCTAATTGCCAATCCTAGACACCAATCAGAGATTGGCCAGGTAGGCAGACCAGCACACAAGCCCTTCAGGATAGAATTCCTGAACCACCATTCTAGACACTGAGTACAAAGCACACACAGAGTAACTAGACAAACTGACTCAACATTAGCCTAGACCCGACTTGTTGGTGTCCCTAGCCCACTAGGGCAAATTAGGTCTAATCAATTTTTAGATTAGAAGCTTAGGTTCGAATGAGTGGGTGGTGGTTTTGGGCTAAGGAGAGGTTATCAACTCCTCCCCTTATCTTAGATGCTCAAATGCCCTTAAGATGAATTAATAGATGAACACTCAAAAATAATTGGATTGCAGAACACAAAAATAGAGTTGCAGTAATTTAATTCTCAGAAATCCCACAGAAACAAATAAATCACAAGAGAATTATGCAAAATAGATTCAATTATACTGGCTTCATCAAAAGAAAAATCACCGAATTTGAAGTTACCTGCAGTGAGAAATAATTTATGCAACAGGATAATTACGGGCTGAAAATAGAGCACTTCCCCGTTTACAATTCCTGCTACGAAGTTATAACCCAACGGATCCCCTACACGCCCTAGGAACACCCCGTGGAATGGGAAGAGGAGGTTTGCACCTCGCTTCATTCCTAGGACCGGACGTCCTGGGGAGTCTACTTCGAGCAGACAAAGTAAAAAGAGAGAGACTCAAACAAGCAATCAAAATAGAAACCCTAGACAGGGCTCTGATACCAAAACTGATGCAGAACGAAAGCTCTGATACCAAAAATGATGCAGAACGAAAAAGATGATGCGATACGGAAGTAAATTAAAATTAATATATTTTTTTTTATTTATTTATTTTCAGAAGTCGGCTTTGACTCAAAGGAAAGATAAACTAATGTTGAAAGAAACTAAGAAATGATAGAAAGCACAATTAAAATGAGTGGATTATCAGAGTAACTCAGAAGTAGGATCGCTGGGGATTGAGAAACCCCCAGACCTAGGGTTTACTCCTCTTTCAAGAAACAGACGAAGAGAGAAGAGAAGGTTTTATACCTGACTGTGATATCTCTCGTTGCTTCAATTGAAGGACACTCTCGAGTAGATTGTAGGATCCTTGGAGACGAGGTATCTTCGCAATGGATCCTCGGATTGTAGTCCTATGGCAAGGTTGGCCTTCTTCTCGAACTCAGGATCTGGAAGAAGAAGAACAAAAAAAAAAGAACCAGAAACTCAAAGAAAGACACTGACCTGAGGACTTAATGAAGATTGTTGGATGTAGAAGTTCTGGAGATCTTGATACTGATCAGACTCTTCTTTGAACTTGCTCTGTAGTTGAAATAGTTGATCTGAACCTGGATGCTGGTGGCCGGCCTCTATGTGGAAGAGAGGGGCCGTGGGATGTAGATGGAAAATTAGGGTTTGGTGGTGGTGGAGTAGAGATGGGTGGACTAAGCTAGGGTTTTGGGGTTGGAGATCTCACACCTCCTCAAGGTTCCTAGGGAACCCGGATTTACTCCCTCACGGAGCTCAACACTTGAATACAAGTGCGGAAGAGAGAAACACAAAGTTGCTCACAAAGAAATTGATTTCATTCATCAGTTTTTCAAGAGTTACATAGAGTTGAATATATAGACATAACAAAGAAATAAAATTTCATACACTTCCCATGTGGGACTAATAGGACTAACCCACACTTTAGGCATCAAATTCTCTTCCCAAGACTCCTTCCATGAGTGGACAGCCCAAAAACTCCAAGAAAACTTGAAAATCAGCTCCAAATGGCAGGTTATGGGGGTGTCTCCTAGTATCTCTCCATGAATCAAGGATTTTTCCTTCATGGTTTGGCTCTTTTGGACACCTCCTAGTCTTGCTCCACAAGTTTAGGCTTCTTCCTTTCATGGCTTTGGCACTTTAGGAAAGTTTTGGGTGCCTCCTTGATTTTCTCCCCAAGACATGCTCTCTTCCCTTTTATAACTTGGGTTTTTATGGAACATTGTGGGGCACCTCCTTGATCCTCTCTTCAAGAAAAATTGTTGCCATCCTGGCTTGGGTTTATCTGGAAAGAAGTTGGCTCCTCCTTGGATTGAGGTATCTTGATGGATTTCTCCCCCAAGTGGCGCATGAAATAAGGGACTTGCTTTCTTGTGGTGTGGGGACCAAGGCACACTGGATGGAGATGTGGCGCCTCCTGGACTCTGGCGTGTGGCTGGGAGTGTGGCGCCCACTTGCTTGGTCCTGGAAGAAAATGTGGCACCTTGGAGAAGACCTAGACCACTACTAGGACTTGTATTGAGTCAACATGACTCAACAAAATTTAAATTACAGGGAAATACAGACTCAAACTAAAATTGAGTTGACCAAGTCAACCCTTATTACAAAACCAGAAAACCCTAATTCTTCGAGCAATGCCAATCAGAGATCCAAATGGATCCCTGAAGTCTTCTTCTGAGTCTGGTGCCCGTACCAGCAGATGGTCTAGTTGAGACCTACAAAGTTAGACTTGTAGCAAAAGGTTTCAAACAAAAACATAGTATAGACTATGATGAAACTTTTTCTCCAGTAGCCATGCTCAAGTCCATTCGGATATTGGTTGCAATAGAAGCATACCATGACTATGAGATCTGACAAATGGATTTAAAGACTGCTTTCCTCAATGGAAACCTTGAGGAAGAAGTCTACATGTCACAGCCAGAAGGTTTTGTCTCAAGTGGGAGACCAAACTAGGTATACAAATTAAAGAAGTCCATTTATGGACTTAGGCAAGTATTGAGGAGTTGGAACATCCATTTTAATGAAACAATCAAAGGATTTGGTTTTATCAAAAATATAGATCAACCATGTGTGTACAAGAAGACAAGTGGGAGTGCACTTGTTTTCTTGATTTTATATGTAGATGACATACTGATTATTGGAAATGATATCCCAATGTTATAGTCGGTTAAAACTTGGCTATCATCAAAATTTTTCATAAAGGATTTGGCAGAAGCATCCTATATACTGGATATAAGGATCTATAGAGATAGATCTAAAAGGATGCTAGGCTTATCTCAATCCAGGTACATTAACTTAGTGTTGAAGAGATTCAACATGGATGGAAGTAAGAAAGGTTACTTACCTATAAGTCAAGGCATAAATCTCTCTAAGAAAATGTCTCCTAAGATATTAGAAGAAAGAGAGAGGATGGCTATGATTCCTTATGCTTCAGCTGTAGGATCGATAATATATGCCACGTTATATACCAGACCTGATGTTGCATATGCCTTGGGCATAGTGAGTAGGTTTCAGGCAGATCCAGGAGAGGATCATTGGAGAGCTGTGAAAAATATTCTTAAGTACCTGAGAAGGACTAAAAATATTTTTCTAGTATATGGAGGATCTGAGTTGAAACTAGAATGATATACAGATTCTAGTTTTCAATCAGATCCAGATAATAGAAAATCCACATCGGGGTATGTCTTCACCTTGAATGGTGGTGCAGTGAGTTGAAAAAGTACAAAGCAGCCAATAGTAGTTGACTTAGTCATTGAGGCAGAGTACATAGCTGCTAGTGAAGCCGAAAAGGAAGCTATCTGGATGAAGAAATTCATCATGGATTGGACGTTGTTGATCCCATAGGTGATTTTGATGATAACCAAATATTGGAGCATGTATATTTATTTCTGAGGAAACAATATCTACCATGTTTTCACATTTCACTGACATTATTAATGGCTTAAAAAGTCTTGGCAGGGTATATACTAATGTAGATTTAGTGCAGAAGATACTGAGATCTCTTCCAAAAAAATGGGATCCGAAAATGACTGCCATCTAGGAAGAAAAAGATTTGAATATCCTATTGGTGGATGAACTGCTAGGATCTCTCATCACACATGAATTGACCATGAGCACCAAATTGAAGATGATCAAAAGAAGAAGAAATCGATCACCTTCAAAGCTGCTATGAATTCTAGAAAGGATGAAGAATCAAAAGAAGAAAGCTCTTCTACTGAAAGCGACATGGAAGATGAAGATGTTGCCATGGTCATCAGAAATTTAGAAAGTTCTTGGAAAGAGGAAAAGGAAGACACTTTAGAAAATTCCACAAGAACAAGAATTTCAGTAAGGAGAAGGATAAAGAAAAAGAAAAAGATAAAGAAGTGCTCACCTGTTATGAATGCAAAAAGGCAAGGAACATCCGACAAGATTGTCCATTATTGAAAAAGGGATTTAAGAAAAAGAAAAAGAAAGCTATGGTAGCGACATGGAGTGACAGTGAAGCATCCTCATCAACAAAAGAAGAAGAGACCATGAAATCTGTAAATCTATGTCTAATGGGTCTTGAAAATGAGATATCATCCCCTGAGCTACAAACGGAATTTCCATATGATGAACTGAATTCAGCATTTCATGATTTACTTATTGAATTCAAGAAAGCTGGGGTTAAAATTAAATCTTGGAAGAAACAAAATGATGTTTTATTGAAAGACAAGGATGAAATCTCTGAAAAGAATAACATTTTGCGAAAAGAATTGAATAACTTTTCTGAAAATGTTATTATTTTGAATGATGAGAAAAATGCTTTAAATGAGACAAACAATATTTTAGTTGCCAAAAATATTGATTTGAAAAAGGAGGTTGAAAAGCTTAAACCTTTAGTTGAAAAACTTACTTTGAGTTCTAAAAAGCTTGAGCTAATTTTGAAGAACAAAAGAATTCGAAAAGTAAAGCTGGAATTGGATTTAATGCTTTAAATGATAAAGGAATTTCAGCAACAAGATTTATATCTTCAAAAGCTTCATCTTCAAATGTTAAACTTGAAAAAGCTTTTCCATCAAAATCTATTTCAAATAGCTTGAAATATGTTCCTAAGAATTCTATGCAAAAATCTTTCAAACCAAATATTTTTATCTCTACATCTTTTATAGCTTCAAAGCATGCATCATTCAAAAATGATAACCTTATTTGTTATGCATGTCATAAATTAGGGCTTAAATCTTATTAATGCAATTTGTTAAAAAATTCCATGATTGGTGCATTGAAATATAAAATCGTTTGGGTTCCAAAGGGAACCAATTTTGCTAACTCTAAAGGATCCAAGTTAGCTTAGGTACCTAAAATCACTCCTTGACTATTTTGCAGGATTGTCTTGCAGCCCACAAATTAAAGAAAAGATGGTATCTTGACAGCAGTTGTTCAAGGCATATGATGGGTGTTAAAGATCAGTTCATCACCCTACAAATGAAAGAAGGAGGATTGGTTACATTTGGAGATAATGGCAAGGGGAAAATAATCAGAATCGGTAAGATCAAAATAACCTCCTGTACTTTCATTGAAGATGTGCTGCTAGTAGATAAATTAAAGCATAATTTACTGAGTATTAGTCAATTATGTAATAAAGGCTTCAAAGTTATCTTTAAATCATTTATGTGTATGGTAACTAATTCTCTTGATTCTAGCAATAAATTCATTGGCCATAGACTTGGAAACATCAATGTGGCATATCTAAATAATCTAGCCATGTCCAGTAGCTCCAGTCTAGTAGCAATGAATGCTAAGACCAAGGAGTCATGTTTATTATAGCATAGACGATTAGGTTATGCTAGCATGCATACAATTGCCAAATTAGTCTCAAAGAATCTAGTTAGATGTTTGCAATATTTTAAAGTAGATCTTGATTATGTATGTGATACTTGTCAACTAGGCAAACAAACTAGGGAGAGTTTTAAATCAAAAAATGTTATTTCAACAACCAGACCCCTTGAGCTACTTCACATGGACTTATTTGGACCAACTAGGACCACAAGCCTAGGAAGTATGAAATATGGCCTTGTGATTATAGATAACTTTTCTAGATTCACATGGATATTATTTATTGCACAAAAAGATGAAACTTTTGATGTATTTAGAAAATTTCATAAGAAAGTTTCAAATGAGAAAAAAATTTTCGTTATTTCAATAAGAAGTGATCATGGAACTGAATTTCAAAATCAATTTTTTGATGAGTATTGCACTGAGCACGACATTGATCACAACTTCTCCGCTCCTAGAACACCACAACAAAATGGTGTTGTAGAGAGGAAAAATAGGACATTGAAAGAAATGGCTCGAACGATGTTATGTGAAGGTAATCTTCCAAGGTACTTTTGGGCAGAAGTAGTGAACACTGCCTATTATTTATTAAATTGAGTTTTAATACGACCAAAAAGAAAACCCCCTATGAGCTTTAGAATGGAAGAAAACCAAATATCAGTTACTTTCATGTTTTTGGATGTAAATGCTTTATGTTAAATAATGGCAAATATAACTTAGGAAAGTTTGATGCAAAATCTGACAAATCAATATTCCTTAGTTATTCCTTACATAGCAAAGCATATAGAGTGTTTAACAAAAGGACTCTTACTATAGAAGAGTCAATTCATATTATTTTTGATGAAGCTAACCACTCACCATCTAGAAAGGATGAGTGCATAAATAATGATGCAGGTACTCTACAAAAAGAAGTGAAAGATCTAAGCATACAAGACAAGCCAACGCAAGATGGAAGTGAAATGGTAAGCAAGGATCATGCTGATTTACCAAAGGAATGGAGGTATGTAACTTCACATCCCAAAGATTTAATTATTGGTGATCCTTCTCATGATGTTAGGACTAGGTCAGCATATAGAGATGCACATGACTACCTAGCCTTTGTGTCTTAAATTGAACCACACAGTTTAGAAGAAGGTGAAACTGATCATAACTGGATGATGGCCATACATGATGAATTAAACCAGTTTGAAAGAAATAAGGTTTGGACACTAGTTGATAGACCTAAAGACCACCCAATTATAGGAACCAAATGAGTCTATAAGAACAAACTAGATGAGAATGGCAAGGTTATAATGAATAAAGCAAGGTTGGTAGTAAAAGGATACAATCAAGAAGAGGGTAATGATTTTGATGAAACTTATGCTCCCGTAGCAAGACTAGAAGCCATTAGATTATTTCTTGCATTTGCTTGCTACATGAACTTTAAGCTTTTTCAAATGGATGTCAAAAGTGCTTTTCTAAATAGATTTATTTCTGAACAAGTTTTTGTAGAACAGCCACCAGGTTTTGAAAATCATGCTTTTCCAAATCATGTATTTAAATTGAACAAAGCTTTGTATGGTTTGAAACAAGCACCTAGGGCCTGGTATGATAGATTGAGCAAATTTTTACTTGAAAATGATTTCAAAAGAGGAAACGTTGACAAAACCCTTTTTATTAACAACAAAGGAGATGATATGTTAGTTGTACAAATTTACATTGATGATATAATATTTGGTGCAACTAATGAAAATCTCTGTAAAGATTTTGCTAAGCTGATACAGGGTGAGTTTAAAATGAGCCTTATGGGTGAGCTCAACTACATCCTTGGATTACAAGTCAAACAAATGAAGGAAGGAATCTTTATAAACTAAGCCAAGTACATCAAAGAAATGATCAAGAAATTCGGCATGGAAACAAGTAAAGAGGCTAACACACCCATGAGCACTACCTGCAGACTAGACAAAGATGAAAGTGGATCTGATATTGACCAAAAGCTTTATAGAGGTATGATTGGATCCCTTTTATATTTAATAGCCAGTAGACCTGATATCTTTTATAGTGTATGTGTTTGTGCTAGATTTCAATGCAAACCTAAAGAAACATATATGCTTGCTGTTAAAAGAATTCTTAAATACTTGAAAGGTACAAGTAATTTAGGTCTTTGGTATTCTAAAGAATCATCTTTGAACTTAATTGGTTTTTCTGATGCTGACTATGCTGGTTGCAAAATTGATAGAAAGAGCACTAGTGGTACATGCCAATTCTAGGGTTGAATTTAATTTCATGGCACTGTAAGAAGCAAAACTCCGTAGCATTGTCCACTACTGAGGCAGAGTATGTTGCTGCTTGTAGTTATTGTGCTCAAGTGTTATGGATTAAACAACAATGAGAAGACTTTGGTGTTATACTATTTAAAACTCCAATCAAATGTGATAACACAAGTGCCATTAATTTAACAAAAAATCCTGTTCAGCATTCACGAATAAAGCACATTGAGATTAGGCACCATTTCATAAGAGAACATGTATTGAATAATGATATTTTTCTTGAATACGTGCCAACTGAACACCAACTTGCTGATATTTTTACCAAACCATTGAATTTTGATAGATTTACAATGATTAGAAGTGAACTAGGATTATGTGACCCTCTCTAGAAATATTCCCATAATCTTAAGGATAAATTATCTAGATAACTTCCTAATTCAAATTTTGTGATAAAATGAGGTTTGATTGAAATCCAAAATTATTATTTTTGTGCTCCCTCTGCTCGAGCCAACTCAAGCAGATGAACTGTTGGTCGAGCCAGCTCGGATGTCGAACTGTCTCTTTTTAGTCCGAGCAATAGGGTTTGCTTTTATGTTTTTACTCCTAAACCCTATTCTGTCTCATTCTAAGAAACCTTCCAAATACTTCTAGCTTCCAAGAACAGCTTCGGAATTTGAATTTCTTCACTCTATGGCACCAAAAAGAGCTACTGGGAAGAAATCAGGAAGAGTTAGTGATGTGGCTCCACAAGAAAGGAGGACAAAACTCTGAGAAGACCATGTTTCTCGGAATCCACCTCAATCTGAAGAAGAGGCTAGTCCAACTTCTCCCAGTCACCAAATCTCTCTAGGTATGAGACCAATCACCATGGGTAGACAGATTTTATTTGAATATCTAAAGGAGATAGGCTTTGTGATTAGCGATTTTATTGAAAATCAAGGATGGAAGAATTTGTGTTCTCTAGATGTTAAAATCTATCCAAACCTAGTGAGAATGTTCTATGAAAATTTAAGGTTTGGAGAGAACTTCATTAAATCTTTTGTTAAGGGAAGAAGGATGATTATATCTGCTGAAATTCTGGAAAGTGTTTTGGAAATGCCTTTTGAAGGCATAGAGTATTTAGTACTGAAAGATAGAACCAAGGCACTGCAAACAGTTTTAGAAAGAACTGAGGTAAATGAGATTGGGATTCTCAAAACAAGCATGTTATATATTGAGATGAGAGTTCTGCTTAATTTTATTAGCATGATCTTTTTACACAGAACTAGACATTTTGATTGGGTCAGTGAAAGAGATCTATGCTTTATGGAACTTTTGATTAATGATGATAAGATCAATTTGCCAGCTATTATAACTTGCCAAATGAAGGAGGCAGTAAGAAAAGTCAAGGCCTGTCTACCCTATGGAATGGTTCTATCTCTCTTCTTTCAAAATGCAAATGTAGATCTGATAGGAGAGGACAACAAGATACCACTCCATACTGATACATATAGTGCAAAAACATTTCAAAGGATGGGATATTTGTTGTTAGATGGCACCTGGAGAAAGAAAATTGATGCCCCGGTAGTTGAAGAAACTGAACAGATTCAAGAACAAGCAGAGTTAGAGGCTGGTGAAGACACTATAGTGCATATTCCAGAACCACAGCCACAGATGGGATCTTCAGTACAAGTAGACTTTGATACCTTTTTTCAGACATCTCAGTACCGGATATGCCTGATATACCATGTGGTACAACTACTTTTACTCAGTCTACTGATGTTCCAATTCAAAGTCACACTACTACTACCCCTGCTGTAGATAATTCATTGTTACAAGACTTCATGACACAACAATTGAATAACATGACTGAAACTATCAAGTCATCTATGGTTACAATGTTTGGAGAATTTCAAAAGTCAGTTGATGATAGACTAACTCAATTTGAAGGGTAGATAGATGATTTGAAGAGAAGGATAGACACACTTGAAACTTCCAAGACTACAACTGGTGCAACCGAAACTAATCTACAGCCAATCCTACAATTGATTGCATCAACTTCTGAATCCTCTAAAAACTCAATCACTCATGTTCTTGAAGTATATAGAACTGAAATGGACAACTTGAGAATAAGAATGGGGTCAATTGAAGTAGGAAAAAGGATCGAAGATGATTATACCAAAGGTATTGGTATAATTAGAAGTGAGTTTGGCAGATTAAGAGGATCAGCGGAGGCATTTGCCAATGTTCAAACCACAGAATTGTTTACATTGCAAAAAGAAGTGGCACAAATAAAGGAATATATAAAAGATTTAATTGCCTCTAAAAGAATAAAAAAAATGGAAGCATAACTCAAATCTTTGAACAGCTTCTTGTGGAATATAATGACTAAGATTGAAGAAATTCAAGCTGCTCAGAGCACTCCTCCTCCTTCTACACCTTTTCCCAGTCATTCTACTCATCTTGGACAACCTGCACCACACCTTAGGCCACAAGGAACCCATGATTTACCATAATTTATTGACCCGATTGCTTCTCTGCCACCTGGTATTCAGATTCCCGGTCAACCTTCACATCCTAGAGTAAACTTAGATAGTGATTAAGTGTATTACTCTTCACTTTGTACTCTGTACTAAACATTTTTAATGAAATGAAAAGTACACATTTTGTTCTATTTCTCTATGAATGTTTATGTTCAACTGTTCATACATTGACTGATTTTTAATTAGAATTTCAAGGTGAATATGAGAAAGTGAAATTATCTTAAACAAATTTTAAATACTTTCTCATTCTATTTTAAAATCTAAGCTTAACTCCTACTCTGCCTTTTTGATTGATTGACAAAAAGGGAGAGAAAGTTGTGAAATTATTGCATGAAAAGGATGAAAAAAAGAAAATATATTATATTTGTTCAAATGCATAAAGCTTGAAAGCTAAACTCAAATTAAGCTCTGATACATCATGATACATACATATTTAATAGGCTCTTATACATAATGATATATATTTGTGATACATAATGTTTTAATTTTTGACTTTTAATAGCTCTGATGCTTAATGTTGAAATATTTTGAGCTTTGAAAATACGTAGAAAGTAAGCTAAATCATTGAGTATCTTATTGAGAGGGAGATTACCTCTCTCTGCCCTAATTCTCCTTTCATTATTTGGCACCAACTGAAGTCAATCTGTTTTACTTGTTCATATATACTTGCAAATATGATTATACAAGTAATTGTAAAGTGTTATATTGATTTTTCATGCATAGTATTTTGTCATCATCAAAAAGGGAGAGATTGTTGACCCCATCGGTGATTTTGATGATAACCAAACATTGGAGCATGTATATTTATTTCTGACAACTCTTCAAGTGTTTGACAAGTTTTTGCAGGATGGATTAAATGTTCAAACTTCAACTCCTACACCTCTGTTTTCTTGTTTGAGTTATGTTGTAATGTGTTTTTGTAAAGAAGAACCTATTAAAAAAGCTAAGAAAAAATCATATAAAGGGGTTACTTCTGTGTATCTGTGCCTTGAAATTAGTTTTGAGTTGGTATGCTTGAAAATGTAAAGAGTTGGTAAGAGTTTTTTTTCAAGTTCAAGTATAAAAATCTTGAAGAAGATACTCGAGCTGACCCAACTTGTTGAAGAGCCGACTCTGTTTACTGGCATGCAGCAAGGATTCTGGAACGCAGCAATCCGAGCTGACTCAAAGGTAACCGAGTCGACTCTAATGAATTCGAGTCGACTAGAATCAGTCCGAGCCGACTCTTCCAGAGTCCAATTTTTGAACACTTCTGAGAACAGCCAAGCGAGCCGACCCGAACCAGAAAGAGCCAACTTTGCCAGACCTAATTCTAAAAGCCTGACAAAGCAAGCTGACCCGAACTGCATCGAGTCGACTCTTCCAGAGTGAGGATTTCCGAACTTAAGAAAAAGAGCCGACCCAAGTTGAAGAGAGCCGACTCCTCGAGTTCAAGTTTTTCAAAGAAAGAAGTTCGAGCCGACCCAAGATATCAAGAGCCGACTCGTCCAGAGTGATGTTTTGCGTCCTGAGACAAAGAGTCAACTACAATAAAGACTTGGCAACTCGACCTACCGACTTGAGAGAATCCGAGCCGACTTGAACATCGTTTCCAGGTATCTAACAGCTGGTTCTAAAATTTATTTTTGAATGCCAAAAAGTGCTCCAACGGTTACAAGTCACATCCTAATGGTCAAAAATGTCTCTAACTGCCTTGGAGTGATGGTAGACTTTATATTTGAAGGGTTTGAATTTCCTTAAAAAGAAGAGAGGAGAGAAAAGAAAAAAAAAAGAGAGTTCTTAAAAAGAAAAGAGAGCTTCATTGAATATTCTACCAATCAACAGCAAAAGAGCACAAGAGCATTCAAGCTAGACTTCAAGACTTCACCAACTCTGATTTGAAGTTTGAAGCAACTTTGGGAAGAAGCCATTGAAGCAATTAAAGCTTATTCAAGTACATTCAAGTAGACTTCTATCAAGCTGCACCGGCAACTATCCGATAAATTAAGTTTATCATTTTTGTTGCATTTCTTTCAATTCATTTTTGAATTGTTGGGTTATTGGTAAGCTCGATTGAAAAACCAAATAGGTTCTTGGTGAGCCTTGATAAAAACCAAGTGTTGGATTCTTGGTGATCCTGGTAAAACCAAGTTAGGTTTCTTTGGTGAGCCTGTTAAAACCAAAGGGTGTTGGGTTTTCTTTGGTGATCCCGTAAAACCAAAGTGTAAAGGTTTTGGATTGTGATCCTGTAAAACTATCCTACTATATTCGAGTGTGAATATAGTGAAAACCCCAAGTGGTATCTTGGGTAGTGGATGTAGGAGCTGGGTTGCTCCGAACCACTATAAATTTGGTGTATTTGTGTTATGCTTCTTTACTTCTTTTTAGCTTCTGCAATTTATAACTCTATCACAGCACCTAACACCTTCTAAGAAATTTTAATTATAGATTACTTGCTTTAAATTTTTAAATTCCCAATTCACCCCCCTCTTGGGTAGCCACCTGGGCAACAGACATGGTTCCTAATGTATAACAGCCAGTGCCATTATATTTTGATAACAATGGGGCTGTTGCATAAACTAAGGAACCAAGGTCTCATCATAAGTCCAAGCACATTCTAAGATGGTTCCACCTCATTCAAGAGATTATAGAAAGACAAGATGTTGTCGTCGAATGAGTTGACACAAAGAACAATATAGCAGACCCATTCACTAAAGCTTTAGCCAAGTAGCAGTTAGATCGTCACTTAGATTGTATGGGCATAAAATACAAGGGCGATTAGCTTTAGTGCAAGTGGGAGTTTGATAGAAAAGTGTCCTAAGAGCTAATCATTATGAGGGCCTTTTTGTAAACTTCCAGCTCATGTATGACATACTTTCATATTAATAAAGGCATTTAATTCATCATATACTGCTGTGTCATGTTTTTATTGATTATGATGAACCCCATAGAGTAGGGCAATAGAATTTGGATTATGATGGAGTTCATAACAGTGAGACCTAATTTCCTATAAATCCTAATCTAAAATGTTCCTAGTCGTTGGACCATCAATTCGGGGATCGATGAATCCGGAAAGACTAGCTTATCCTATGTATGCTCAATTGATGAGGGTGGTGATCTCACAGCCACTTGTGTACAGACATTAATACTAGGATAAGGGTGCTCATTAGGGTATGAGTACACTGGACTGATCCACACCGAGATTATCTTATGGAAGTCTTACTACTTGTCAAAAGATAGATCCCATAGTAGAAGTTGTTCATGTGATCTTTAACCTAAGGTCACCATGTTCCTTATGCACACTAAGCCATACTTTGGTTCATACTCATTCATGCCATTGTGACATGTACGGGGTGTTCTGGGTATGGTGGAAGGTGTACGAAGGATGTGAGTGGACCAACAAGGAATTGATCAATCCTGGTAAGAGGATATGTTAACCCGTGTAATCTCTTTGATGAGTGACTCAAGGAATCTTTGCAAAGTGGGATGAGATTAGAAGTGGCTTCTAATCAATCATCATCTATGTCCTCATGATTGAGCTGAGATTCGATATGATTAAGTATTAGGGTTTGACATTTATCCATACCCATCACTTAATCGGGATAATGGGAGATCAAAATATTGAATTGCACGGTAACTTACTACTAAAGGATATTTTAATAATTTCTACCAAATTTCTCATCTTTTGGGTAGGCATGACATGTTGCTAGATGTCAATCTTGTCTTGTGGATTTTCATGAACCAATTGGATTGGTTTCGTGAGTCAATTCGATGTGTGATTCAAATTGGACAATTAGGTGAGCCGATTTGACCTAATAGGTCAATCGGGTTCGATCGGATCGAATCAGCTCAAACCTAAACCTAATGCTGGCTAGATGTGGAACCCAATGGGTCACACATAATGGAGAGTTAGCCAAGAAAGTCACTCATGGTTTAATTAGGGTCATGGGATCCTAATTGGTTAGCCATATTGTATACTAGCATATTTAGGCTAACCCAATTCCTAACCCAATTGGATTGGGTCCGGTTGCTTACTAATTGAGCTAACCTAATTAAGGAAAACCTAAATTAGGTTGAGTCCTAAGTGGGGATAGCTAAATCAGAGCTTGATCTGATTTTATTTTGGTATTTTGGATGTCTTATTGAAGAGTCCATTTGAGTTGGGACTCTAGATGCCAAAATGACACCATGGCATTCAAATTGCCTAGGAGAGCCTATAGTCCTCTGATCTGAAAAATATTTATATGGATGGAAAGAGGACTTAATGCTCTTTCTTTTGACACCCATATTGCATATGCTTTGACTAGTCAGAGGTTGCATGGGGTGTGGATAATGTTGACCAAGAAATAAAAAGACTCTTGGTGCCTCTTGGCGCGCACGGGAGATGAAGGTGCACGTAGAAGGACAAGAGTCCTTCTAAAGATGAAACACTGGAGTGTTTCATTTTAGGGGATGCCTTCTCATCTTACCCTACGCCTCTTAGATATGTTTGACTGGTCAAGGCCTTTTTGAAATGGCATGAAAAAGGGATGGAAGCAAATGCGCACATGAAGAGACGCATCTCTTCATGTGGCACGCGCCCTGAAGCAAAGTCCTACTTTCAGGACTCTTCATATTCTCTGTTATTTGGAGATTGAAGAGGCACCTCTTGGCTTCCCAGGGACCAGTACTTGCCATGTGGCAAGTCACAGATTGTCCAGGAAAATGGACGGATGCCAATATGTCTTTTGGTGCATGAGGAGACATATTGGATATGATTTTTCAATCTTGAAAAATCATATCTGATAACCCGTTGGAGGACATATCACACACCCCTCTTAAAACTATAAATAGGGGCAGTGATATGAGTTTCTGATAATCTTTTTTACCATAAAAATATTTTGAGTGTTCTTCCACTTCCCCCTCCCTCCTTACTTTAGGACAAGACTTGTCTTGTTAAGACAAGGTCTTTTCTACTAGGACAAGGCTTAGTTTTAGGACATAAGCCTAAGGGATCCTAGAAAAGGGTTGTCCTAAAATCAAGAGTGGTTTAGGACTGTGTCCAGAGAACCCTATAGTAGGACAGGGTATCCTACAGTGGTCAAAGGTCAAAAGGCTGACAAAAGAGTCCTGTTGAAGCAAGCAACCCCGGTAGGGATTCTTCTTTGGTACCATTCTCATGTGGATCACCGTTGAAAGGCTTGCACTTGTGAGCCTCATGGAAAGGATTGGATTTTAGTGATCCAGGTATGTATTCTGACATCATTTATGTTTCGTTGATTGGTATTGCATAAGGGGTTCCTAGGAATTAGGGTTTTCTTGCCAATTAGGGTTTCATGCTTAGAATTTCAGTTTTGAAATTTACTTCTGCATGTTTCATGGTTCTCGGCACCCTGGGAGACTTCCCATCATATTAGCCTAAATTAATAAGTACACAAGGCAAGCATGTTATTCCATGATTTAAAAATATTATTATAGTTTATATAATACCTAGGAAAGGATTGTATTTGTTGAGCTAAGATTGGAGGTGATAGTTTAAGAGTTTCTTTACTTATGAGTTGATCTACCCTACTTTCTTTCTTAGGTATGATGTGTTTAGTCAATGTCCCTTCTCATTTTAAAGTTAGACACTTTTCTAGATTAATACCATACATTATTTTAATATCATGAAAAGATTTGAGAGGCAGTTCTCAAGATTAGTGCCGAATACAAAGAAATGAATTATAAAATTTTTAAGATCATGATCCCTTATTTTAGTAATATCACGACCCTAAGGCCTAGTAGAAGTGCTGAGCCAAGGAAGGGGGCATCTTGAGCCCCTCCCCCGGAGGGCTTCAAAATTATGGAAATCCCACCATCTCGTGAGGCTTCCACCATGCCCTACCAGGGAGGGACTCTGGCACCACTCGTGCCCACCGCAACACCAGAGCCTCATCCAACAGGTCCAGAGGTGGCGGGACCACCATCATCCATAGTAGCTCCACCCTCGGAGATGGCCAAGGGACCTGCGATGCAGCTGCTCGACACGTCGATGACCTGTGATGCAAGGTTGGTGGAGAGGCTGCTAGTATTTATCCTACAACCTTGAGACTGATGAGAGAGGGCCGGGTGCACTCTGGGGGACACCATCAATGGGGTCTTCCCCTAATTAATCATGGTAGGTACCTCTTTCTTCTTCTTTTTCTTTTATTTTTTACTCACAACCTTCCTCTGTGCTACAGGATATCTAGGATGCGTTCATAATCAACGATGCATGCCGAGCACCACTCCGATGGGATGCTGAGTTCCGCAACAAAGCAGATGCCACCAAAGCCCCGGCTAAAGTTTTGGTAAAGCAGCTGTTGGACATGGAGGCGCAGGTGAGGAGCTTGGAGGCCAAGCTCCGGGAGTCCCGAAACATCGTGGGAGACCTGGAGATGCGCGTGGAGGGTCATGAAGCCATGCTAGTAGAGAGGGGAAAGTATACCATCGACCTAGAGGAGCAGCTTGCCAGGACCACCTCTAATGCATTCCACCTGGAAGAATGGGTACAAGGACTCCTTATATGCCTGGACACCATGGAGGAGTGAGCTATGATGGTGGAGGAAAAAGCCACCACCACGATAATGTTAATGGAGGCTATGAAGAAGGAGGTGGCCAACTCCGTTTAGTAGTACAAGGCTTCAACGGAGTTCGAGAATGAAGTCCGGGAGGCAGTATGCATGCCTTCGTCAAGGGCTTCAAGGAATGCAAAAGGAAGATGGTGTAGCTCTTCCACCTCCCTGACCTCCAAGATGTCATCCCTGTCGAGCCCAAAGAGGATTCAGGCTATGCAGAGCCACCAAATGAAGTTATCTTGGCTAAGCTTTCAGGTCCAGAGTAGGTAGAAACCACTAACGCCGCCTTGCCTGCCTGACCTCTGGTGTCCCAGCCAGCCACACCCGACTAAGATCCTAGTTCGATGGAGCTTTATGAGAGAGGCTATGGAGTAGACCATGGCAGGGACTATGGCACTGATAGAGGCCATCATGAAGGCCATGCGATCGGGCAGCTTACCATCTTCACAGTAGCCTTAGGGTCCTTCTTACTATCTCTTTCTTTTTTTTGTATGGAAAGATTTTGTCAAGCCCCCAAACTGTCTGGAGGTTCATGTGCAAGTAAACCCATTTCACAGATGAAATGAAATATATTACCTTTTCAATTCTGGACTCCTCTCTTTTCTATCTCTTTGTATGCATTTCTTCTTTCACTTTGCATATACACTCATCTTCTAGTCCATCGGTTGAGTGCCATGGGAGTTGGGCAGATCATTGGAAGCATCGGGACCGGTAGGATCCGGCAACACTTTTCTTGGGGCTCAGTGGATGACAATATGGCCTTTGGTTTCTTTCATTTTCAGGAAGGTGCATGGCATTAGTGTTCCCTGCCTCATTTGCCTGGCCCGGGGATCGATGGGTGAGTGCGGGGTGCTGAGGTCCTAGCTTGAATGCAAGGCACTGAGGCTCCTAGCTTTCTTCACCAGACCTGGGGACCTACGAGTAAGTGCGGGGCACTGAGGCTCCCGACTTGAGTGTGGGGTATTGAGGCTCCTAGCTTTTTTTGCCAGACCTGGGGGTCGATAGGTGAGTGTTGGGTGCTGAGGCTCCCGGTTTTCTTCGCCGGACCTGGGGGTCGATGGATGAGCCGCACCGAACCAAGGGACTGATGGGTGAGTGCAGGGTGCTGAGGCTCCTAGCTTGAGTGTAGGGTGCTGAGGCTCCCAGCTTAAGTGCAGGGTGCGAGGCTCCTGGCATTCTTCACCAGACTTGGGGACTGACGAGTGAGTGAGATATGAAATGTAGGACCAAACCATATTGCTAAAGGAGAATTTCATTTCATCCTTGAGTGCTAAATGTACATCACTGGTAGTACATCCTTAGATTTGTGGCATTCCATGCTCGGAAAAATAGAGTCCCATTGAGGTCAGCGATGCGGTATGCTCCTCAAGATGAGGCTTTGACCACCCTGTACGGACCTTCCTAATTTGGAGATAACTTGCCATATTTGCTAGGTTGGGAGACCTCTGCGAACCTAAGGACGAGGTCGCTTGGGTAGAAGACCTTGGGCTTCACTCAGGAGTTGTAGTAGCGGGTGACTCATTACTGGAATGCTACCATACGGAGGCATGCCTTGTTTCTTATCTCATCCAATAAATCAAGATTTAGGAGGAGGCACGTAGGTTGCTGACCTCACTATATTGCTGCACCCGTAGTGTAGGAAGGCCTATCTCAACCGGGATGACAGCCTCTATACCAAAAGACCAGATTGAATGGCATCTCGCCCATTGCCATCTAGGGTGTTGTGTGGTAGGCCCACAACACACTAGGGAGCTCATCGGCCCATCAACCCTTCACCTCATTCAGCCTAGTGTGGAGCCCTTGGAGGATGGTTTGGTTTGTCACCTCAGCTTCTCTGTTGGTTTGTGGGTGAGCCACCAACATGAAGCGGTGGTATATGTTCAAGTCAGCGTAGACCTCCTCGAATGCTTGGTTGTCGAATTACTGCCCATTATCCATGATGATGGTATGAGGAAGTCCGAAGTGGTAGATGACCGACTTCCAGAGGAACGACCTCACCTTGCCCTTAGTGATCTGGGCCAAGGGCTTGGCCTCTATCCACTTGGTAAAGTAGTCGACGATGCGATCAGGTATTTCCACTAACTTGATGCTTGCAGGAAAGGGCCCAAAATGTCCATCCTCCACTAGATGAATGACCATGGAGAGGAGAGCTGGGATAGTGGGGAAGCTGGCAGGCATTGGATGTGGGCATGCCACTAGATTTGATCACACTTCCACATGAACTCGGCCACATCCTCCTGCATAGTCTCCCAGTAGTAACCCTATTGGAGGGCTTTGTAGGCTAGCATCCTACCCCCACATGATTCCCGCAAATGCCTTCGTGTATCTCCTAAAGGATGTAGATGGCTTCTGAGGGTCTCAAGAACTTTAGTAGGGGATAGGAGTAGGACCTCCGGTAGAGCTATCCATCCATGAGCACGAAGCAAGCAGCCTTCCATTTCAAGAGGCCGACTTCAATACGTCTTCAATCAAGGTGCCATTAGTTGTGTACCTAATGTAGGGGTCCATCCGACTCACCTCCATGGTGACCTACTGGACCCCATTCATGACCTCATAGCTATGGACCTTTGCTGGGTTCCTTGGGTCAGGTGCAGTGGAAGACTGGGTTTCAAAATTTTTATATTCGAAACCCTGACTGGCCGGAACCCTAAACCCTAGGACCACTTGATCATAATAACTAATAAATCTAAACTTTAGGATTATAAATGAATACCTAGAATGCTACATTCCTTAATTTTAATGAGGCACACAAGTGCATGCCCTCTAGAGGTGATCCACATAGAAATCAGACTAAGGAAGCACTCCTACGAAGGTTGCTTGTTTGATTGGAAATTTTCTAGTAGCCTTTCAGACTTCTCCCTTTGCTGGAACCCCTGCCCTCCTGTAGGGCACTCAAAGAATACTCTGAATCCTCTCTCAGATTTCAAATACCCCTTCTATTTTTCTTATTAGACTTTTATCTTAATTAGATTAGCCTTGTCTTGAAAGAACAAGCTTTGTCTTAAAGAGACAAACCTTGTCTTAAGAAGGAGGGAGAAAATAGCATATAGTATTTTCTGATGGAAAACTCTAATGCTTTAGCATCAGATTACTAATGCCAGTTTATAGAGAGGGATGCGGCACTTGATATGTCTCTCCTTCAACCATTTGATAAGACCCTTCAAGTAGAAGGAGTCATATTAGGATGAGAGGACATATCATGATAATTTTTCATGAGCCAAGTAGATAACTCATTGTCTTCCCTTTTCCGAGCACTTTTCTCCACTTGCCACAGGAAATGATTGGTATTGAGAACGGTTTTAAAAAGGTGTAATTTCAGGAACTGAAATGTCAGAGAAATATAGAAACCTAATCATAACAGAAGGACTCTTGGTCTTAGATTAGCGCCAAAATGAAGACGATGCAAATCTTTCATTTTGTGCCAACTCCTTCCACCAGCAAATTCCATGTATTTGACCGGTCAATTACCCTTCTAGAAGGGGCAGTTAGGAAAGAAGAAATATAGTCCTTGGACTTTATCTGGCCTTTGTAATGTAACTTGATCTGGTTAACAGATGAGCCTCTTGGTCCTTCTGTGCACACTTTTTTTTTGGCACCACACTCATAACTTGGGGTGCCAAGAGTCCATGCCATGTAGGACTCTTCTAAATCCAAGATAGCCCAAATTATAAATCTAGATAAATAGTGAATTAGGCTGCCCCACTTAGACTCAAACCCCACCCAATTTAACTGTGAAGTTACTTAAATTGGGGTTTAGCCAAAATAGCAAACAAAAGCCTGACCCTAATCCAATTAGGTTAGGAGTTGAGCAAGCCAAAATATGCCTAGAATGTTAATTATCTAGCCAATAGGGGAGTTCCCATGACCCTAGATAAAAGTACAATTGACTTCCTGGCCAATTCTCTGATGTTCTTTGTTGTGACCCTTTGGGTTTTATATCTAGCAAGCATTAGTCTAGGTCCAAGCCAATTTGTCCAATCGAACCCGATTGACCTAATTATGTCAATTGAGCTGACCTAAGTTGCCAATTTCGAACCCTTCCGAATTAACTCATCAATCCAATTAATTAATCCATGAAAACCTACAAGACATGATTCACATCTAGCAACATGTCATGCCTACCCAAAAGATAAGGAATTTAGTAGAAACTACTAAAATACCTTTAGTGCAAAGTTACCATGCAATTCAATCATTCGATCTCACTTTATCCCGATTAAGTGATGGACATGGATAAATGTCAAACCCTAGACTTAATCATTTTAAATCTTAATTCGATTAATGAAGACTCGATTGACGAAAAGATCAGAACCTGATCTAATATCATTATGCTTTGATCAAAGACTTCTTGAGTCATCATTCAAAGAGATCACGCGGGATAACTTCTCCTCTTACTAAGAGTGATCGATTCCTTGTTGACCTACTCATTACCTTCATACATAATCCACCATATCCAGAAGCACCCTATACATGATTTAATTGTTATGAATGAGTATGCACCAAAACATGGATTCATGTGCACAAGATATATGGTAGTCTCAGGTCTAAGGACTACATGCACAAACCCCACTAAGAGAACATTACTTTTGACAAGTAGTAAACATCCATTTGATGTTCTCTTGTTCGGATCAGTTCAGTGGACTATAACCTAATGAGCACCTACATCCTTGTATTGGTCTCTACATAAGTGGTTGTGAGACCAACCACCCTCTACATTAAGCATATATAGGATGTGCTAGTCTTTCGGATTCATCGATCCCTGAACTGATGATCCATCAACTAGGAATATTTTAAATTAGGCTTATAGGAATTTAGATCTCACCGTTATGATCTCCATCATAATTTAATTCTATTATCCTAACATATGGGGTTCATCATAATCTTATAATTAAAACATAAGACACAGCATATGATGAATCAAAAAATATCTTTATCAATCTTGAGTTGGGGGAATGCCACTGATAGAATAACTGCAATTGACTTTCAAGGCATAATTTTTTCAATCTCTCACTTGCACTAAGCCAATTACCCTTGTATTTAATACCCATACATCTAGATAGAGATTTAACTGCTGTAGTAGAAGTGCTTTAGTGAATGGGTCTGCTATGTTGTTCTTTGTATCGACTCATTCTATTACCATATTATTTCTTTCAATGATTTCTCGAACGAGGTGGAAGCATCTTAGGATGTGCTTAGACTTATGGTGAGATCTCGATTCCTATGATTAAAGGAACCATATCCAATTACATGATGAATTTCTTCATCCAAATAGCTTTTTTAGTAGCTTCGCTAGAAGCTATGTATTCTACCTCAGAATGAGTCAGCTATAAATAGCTGCTTGGTACTCTTTCACTCACTACATTCAAGAAAAGACATACCCTGATATGGATTACTGTCATCTGGATTAGATTGGAAACTAGAATCTGTATAGCCTTCTAGTTTCAACACCGATCCACCATATATCAGAAAAACATCTTTAGTCCTTCTTAGATATTTAAGAATGTTTTTCACAGATTTCCAATGATCCTCCCCTGATCAGCTTGGAACCAACTTACTATGCCTATGGCATAAGCAACATCAGGCCTGGTACATAACATTGCATATATTATTGATCCCACTATCGAAGCATAAGGGATCCTGTTCATCCTATCTCTTTCTTCTGGAGTCTTAGGTGACATCATTTTAGATAGTGTATGCCTTAACTCTCATGGGCAAGTAACTCTTCTTAATTCTCTCCCTATTGAATCTTTTCAATATTAGTCTATGTACTTGGATTGGAATAATCCCAGCATCCTTTTAAATCTATCTCTATAGATCTTATTTCTAGAATATATGATGCTTTACCCAAATCCTTCATGGAAAGCTGTTTTGATAGCCATGATTTAACTGTCTGCATCATGGAACATCATCTTCATGACAAGTATGTCATCGACATACAAGACCAGAACAAGAAGATAATGGCACTTCACTTGTCTTTTTATCACACACGGCTCATCCATATTCTTGATGAACCAAATTTTTTAATAGTTTCATCAAAATGATGTTCCACCTCCTTGATGCTTGCTTCAATCCATAAATAAATTTTTTAAGCTTACATATGCTTGATTTGGTCTCCCACTTGAGACAAAACCCTCTGGCAATGACATATAGACTTCTTCCTCAAGATTACCATTAAGAATGAAGTCTTAACATCTATCTACCAGATCTCATAATCGTAATATACAGCAATGGCGAGCATAATCCTTATGGACTTAAGCATGGCAACAGCAAAAAAGTTTCATCATAGTCATATCATGCTTTTCTTGAAACCTTTTGCCACTAACCTAGCCTTGTAGGTTTTCATTTGCCCATCTGCTCCATCTTTCTTTTGAAGATCCATTTACACCCTATGAGGATAATTCACTTAGGTGGGTCAACCAAGGTCCAAACCTGATTGTCATACATGGAATCCATTTTGGATTTCATTGTACTTAACCATTTGTCAGAGTCATTACTCATGATAGCTTCCATATAGGTCAATGGATCATCTCCTTCATTAATACTAGTTTCATTATTGTTTTCAATCATAAACCATATCTTAGAGGTGCTGCCCACACTCTCTGACCTATAGAGAGAAGGTTTGTATTGTGGTTGTACCTGATCAACTAGTACTTCTGATTGAGGAACTGAGTTTGTTCATTTTGAACTTCACTCAATTCAATTGTTCTTCCATTACCTTCTTTTTGGATAAATTCTTTTTCCAAGAATATGGCATGCCTACTAACAAAAACCTTTCGTTCAGTAGGATGATAGAATATATATCCAATACCCTCTTGAGAATAACCAATAAACTATATTTCTTAGCCCTAGCACTTAGCTTATGTCCAAATTTCTTTTAACATAAGTTGGACAATCCCAAATCTTAAGATGTTTAAGACTTGGTTTCTTGTCATTTCATAATTCATATGGGATAATAGGTACTAATTTTGATGGTACCCTATTTAATACATATGGAGCAATTTCTAGGGCATATCCCAGAAGGATATTGGAAGATCTGTGAAGCACATCATGGACCTTACCATGTTAAATAAGGTACGATTCCTTTTTTTTGATACACCATTTAATTGTGGTGTATATGGAGGGGTCCATTTAGATAGAATACCATTTTTCTTAAGATGATTAAAAATTCACTAGATAAGTATTCTCCTTCTTGGTCAGATCGAAGGACTTTAATACTTTTTTTCAGTTTGTTTCTCAACCATACTTTGATACTCTTTAAATTTATCAAAGGTTTTGAATTATGTTTCATGAGATATACATATCCGAACCTAGATAAATCATCAATGAAAGTAATGAAGTAAGAGTATCCTCCTTTAACCTGAGTGACATAGGTCCACATACATCTGAGTGTATTAAACCTAACAACTCAGTTGCCCTTTCTCCATGTCTAGTGAATGGAGACTTGGTCATTTTTTCATGTGGCAACATTCACATGTTCCTAATGATTTATAATCATAAAGACCAAAGAAATCATCTTGTATAACTTGTTAATCCTTGACTCCTAATATGACCTAATCGATAATGCCAAAGGAATGTTTCATTGGTATCATCTTTCTTCTCTTTTATTTTCTACAAGCAATACTTCATCATTGAGCAATAAATTAAAAGATCATTCATAAATTATCCATTTCAAAGAATTCATTAGAATGAAAAATAGAACACCATTTTTTCTCAATATTTATTTCATAACCTTGTTTTAATAGCAAAGGTATAGAAATAATATTTCTAAAGATCACACACATAACTCCTACTTCGAGATCTATCTTTTGACAAGTAGTAAGACTTCCATAAGATAGTCCCAGTGTGGATCAATTCAGTGAACTCATACCCTAATGAGCACCCTTATCATGTATTAGTGCCTCTACACAAGTCGCTGTGAGACCAACAACCCTCTTTTCAGAGCATACATAGGATAAGCAAGTCTTTCCGGAAGCATCGATACCCGAATCGATGATCCAACGACTACGAACATTTTAGATTAGGATTTATAGGAACTTAGGTTTCACCATTATGATCTCCATCATAATCCTAATTCCATTGCCCTAACCTATGGGGTTCATCATAATCTTAAGTAAGACACAGTAGTATGATGAAACAAAAATGCCTTTAATAATATAAGAATGTCATACAAGTTGGAAGATTACAAAAATGTCCTTACAGAGATTGGCTTTTAGGACACTTTTCTTTCAATCTCCTACTTGCACTAAAGCCAATCGCCCTTATATTTTTTATCCATACAATCTAAGTGGCAATCTAACTGCTGCTGACGTAATGCTTTAGTGAATGGGTCTGCAAATTGTTCTTCATATATGTACTCATTCAATGACAATATCTTGTCCTTAAACGAGGTGGAAGCATCTTAGAATGTGATTGGCTTATTATGAGACCTTGGTTCCTTAACTTGCATAATTAACTCCACGGTTGTTTTATAGTAGGAACCATGACTAATTTCGTGATGAATTTCTTCATTCACACAGCTTTCCTTATGGCTTAACTTGTAGCTATGTACTCTGCTACTCACTGCACCACCATATAGGGTGAAGACATACCCTGATATGGATTTGCCATCATCTGGATCTGATTGAAAACTAAAATCCATATATCCTTCTAGTTTCAACTCTGATCCTGCATAAATAAGAAAAATATCTTTAGTCCTTCTAAGGTACTTAAAAATATTTTTCACAGCTTTCCAATGATCTTCACCTGGATCTGCCTGGAATCTACTTACTATGCCTAAGGCATAAGCAACATCAAGCCTGGTATATAACATAGCATACATAATTGATCCTATAGCTGAAGCATAAGGAATCATAGCCATTCTTTCTCTTTCTTCTGATGTCTTAGGAGACATTTTCTTAGAGAGATGTATGCCTTGACTCATAAGTAAGTAACCCCTTTTACTTCCATCCATGTTGAATCTCTTCAATACTAAGTCAATGTACCTAGACTGGGATAAGCCTAGCATCCTCTTAGATCTATCTCTATAGATCCTTATACCTAGTACATAGGATGCTTCTCCCAAATCCTTCATGGAAAACTTTGATGATAGCCAAGTTTTAACCAATTGTAACATTGGGATATCATTTCCAATAATCAGTATGTCATCAACATACAATACCAAGAAAACAAGTGCTCTCTCACTTGTCTTCTTATACACACATGGTTCATCCACATTTTTACAAAACCAAATTCCTTGATTATTTCATCAAAGCGGATGTTCCAACTTCTCAATGCTTGTTTTAGTCCATAAATGGACTTCTTTAGCTTGCATACTTGTTTGGTCTCCCACTTGAGACAAAACACTCTAACTATGTCATATAGACTTCTCCCTCAAGATTTTATTAAGGAAAGTAGTCTTGACATCCATCTGCCAGATTTTATATCATGGTATGCTGCTATTGCAAGCAATATCCGAATGGACTTGAGCATGGCTACTGGTGAGAAGGTTTCATCATAGTCAATGCCATGTTTTATCTAAAACCTTTTGCTACCAGCCTGGTTGTAGGTTTTTACTTGACTCCTATCTTCTTCTTGAAGATCCATTTACACCCTATTAGGTTAATTTCTCAGGTGATCTACTAAGGTCCATACCTGATTGAAATACATGGAGTCTGATGCGGAGGCAAGGGGGTTAGGGCTAGGGATGCTGGGATGGATGCTTATGATGCAAGGAATTTTTTTTTTTTTTTTTTTTTTAGGGTGATGATTTTTTTTTTGTTATGTTTCTTGTTGTTCTTCTTCGTTGTTTAGGGTTTCGATTCCCGATCACAAGCAAAGATAAGAAATATGAAGAGCAGTAAGGGAAGCTTACACTAGCAGATCAAAGCCCTAAAAGTAAGAACGAGAACAGGACCCCGGGATTAAGAAACCCCGGTAGGACTAGCTCGACCTACAATATCTACTTAGGAGATAAGAGAAGGCAAACCTTAAACTTCTGAAGTGTCCGGTGCAGAGATCGCTCAACTCGACGGATGCGGCCTAGATGCCCGAGCCATCGACCCGTGGGAGCTCTGGCTTTGGGTCTGGAGGTTGCGATGGCAAAGCTAACTGTCTCCAATACTCGAGATACCAGGGAGGACCTGTAGGCAAACTAAAGAAAGGTCAGTGGAATGTGGAGATGTACGGAAAGGAATTGAACTAGAGTTGGGAAGGGGCTTCGAGCCGGCGTCCGGCTGGATTCCGAAGTTGAAGTTGGAGATAACTTGGGGCCTTGCACCCCGTAACATCCCTGGAGGACGAAGGAATGTGGCCTCACACCATGCGACATCCTGGAGATGAAGGATTCGCGATGCCCTGGGGCGACGGACAGGTGGCCTCGCACCACTCGACGTCCCTGGGTATGAAGGCAATTCCACTCGAACCTAGCCTAAGAGACAAGGTTGGAGGGTGGAAGAAACTCAAACTCAATCACTCAAATTTTCATTCATTCATTCATTCATTCATTCATTAGCTCTACAAGGAGGGATTGGGTCCTTTAAATAGGCACCCAAGGCCCATTTGAAATTCAAATTACAAAATTCAAGGTGGCGCCCCAAAGTTTCAACAATCCCTTCTCTTTGGCTGACCAAATAATTTTGGAGTTGGGCATGGCATGAGCAAAGGCTTGGAGAGGGGGATTGGTCCCTTGACTTCCTTCCTTAGCATGCTTGTTTTGGAAGAAGGAGTGGGGCATGGCTTGCTTGGAGGGATGTGTTCCCTTGGATTCTTCAACGCCATCTTCTTGGATTGATTCAAGGCCGACCCAAGGGAGAGCTCCATGGGCGTTGCATGGTTTAGGGCTTGAAGTGGGGGGAGTGTGTCCTTTGACCTTCCTTCCTTGTAAGAACATTTTGGGAAGAAAGCTTGGAAAGGGGCTTGCTTTGAGGCTTGGATTCTTCAAAGATCTCCAACGCCCTCTTTTGATGGAACAAGGCATGATGTGGGGGAGGGAAGAGGGGGATGGTGTCTCTTCCTTCCAATGTTGCCCAAGGCATGTGGAAAGCATGAGGATGCCACTTTGTTTCCCTTCTTGGATGCCAAGTGATAGCTAATGTGGCACCACGTAGGTAGCTGATGTGGCGCCACATAGGTAGCTGAGGTGGCACTTGAGTTGGCATTATCCCAAGTGGAAGGGGTGGGTTGGTCCACCAGAACTTGATTTGGTGAAGATAACCTGAGTGACTTCAATTGGGCTTGGGCCCAGACTCGACCAAATACAGGACTCATGACCTAACTTGACCCAAATTGGTCAAGGTACAGGACTAAACAAATTTGACAAGAAATTATGACAAAGCTTTGGGCTCAAGCCTTTACAGGACTCATAGAAGGGGAACCCTAATCTGAGATCCATAGAGGGTTGAGGAGCCTCTATCAGATCCTGGTGCCCACATCAATTCTCTCAGGGTGGGAGGAACTCGATCCTATCGAGTAAGGGTTAGTCTGGCTTTGGTACCTCTCCAGGATGTCGGGGTCGATGCGCTGCAAGTCCTCCCGGTGGTCCACGAGTCATCGAATTCGGGTCAGCCTTGCCATCCGACCAAGTAATGTAGATAGCCTTTGCCCCAGGTAGTGATAGCTTGGTCATCCAGGACATGCTCGATGCGCTCTCCTTGCTCAGGTATATTGGAGGTGGACACTCAGGTTCAGGTTCACTCTCAAAAGAAAGGTCAGGCTTAATGGCTCGCTAGGTATGTTTAAGGGTTCCCTATACTCGACTAAGTCAGAGATATTGAATGTCGAGCTAATTCCATAATCCGGAGGTAATTCTAGCACATAGGCATTATAGCCCATTCTCCTAATCACTTTAAGGGACCCGCCCACAAGCGTGAAGCTTCTTAACGGTTCCCGGTGGAAACCATTCAGGCCAGAGCTAATCATTACAAAATCCCTTATTTCAAACTCTTTGGCTCGCTTTCGGGAATCAACCAAAGTATTTTTAAAATTGTATTTAATGCATAATCTAAATGATGCAAAATGCTGACTCAACTATGCAATCTATTGAGAAAAAAATTTTATTGGACTCCTAGGGTCTAAACCTAACAGTCTTTTGACTCTCTAGGTTTGACCCTAGTCTGGTATGCACAAGAAAAATTATGAAGGATCCCTAGCAAATGCCATAAAGTATACCAGAAGTAGAGGGCAAAAGGGATGGGTTCTAAGGAGTCACGCATTCTAGTAATCTCAATAAAAAGTAACCCCATGGCTCTAGAAATGTGAGAGGGTTCAGGAAGGGTAGGAAATAGGAATCGGAGTCTTGGGGTGGCTTATGGAAAACATAAAACATACCTGGGTTATTCAGGATGACCTTAAAATTTGGGCATCGTTCTATAGGTATCATATGGTCCACTTGTTCTGGTAGATCTTGGGGCTCGCTAGGGTCAATCCCAGAGTGAGGAGGTCTGTTAAAGAGGATCCTGGGCAATGTCTATAGTATATGGATGTCTCTTAGGGGTGGAAGTTGATCAGGTAACTCATCGGGAACATCATCCTCAATTTCTTTCTGAGCTTCAACCATATCTTGAGGATGTTCTCTTTGGATCGGTTCATTAAGGGTTGGTTCCTAAACTCCTGTGGAAAAGACTGGTGAATCCTCATGTTCATTTACTAGATGTGATCCTGGCTTCGGTCATTTCCTCTTCAAATTTTGTAGTGGGATTCAAGATCATTTTCCTTGGATTCCTCAATGATTTCACCCTCGGGCCCATCTTCTACTAAACTTGACTCATAGATGCTTTCTTTCAATTCTTTAATGGGCTCAGGAGTTTCTTTCCCTAGATTTTCAATGGGTTCAACCTTCAAGTCTTCAATGGGCTCAGGGGTTTTTGTATTCAAATTCTCAGAATGTTCATCCTTCTCTCCCTGAAATTCTTTAAAGGGTCCTTTCCCAGTAATCTCTTCTTCTAACCCATTGTCCTTGATTGGGTTAACTTCAGGTCTTCTATTTAAGGCTACTTGATCCTTTCTTGACTGGGTCCTTTGGCTGGATTGGGTTGATTGTAATCTTTTTTTCTTGGGTAGAGAAAGATGTAGGTATTGGATCGACCATAAAGGGTGGCATCATGGTTGAAAAGCCAAGGTCGTCCTAGGATGATACTACCCACACCCATGGGTAAGACACACACCAAATTGATTCTTCATAGGCAACTCATTTTTATCTTGATTTGGCACCTAGATTTTACTGGGATTGAAGTTGAATCTATCCAGGAGACTTTGTAAGGGTTGGGGTGGGGAACTGTGGCTAGTCCTAAAGATTTGACTGTACTCAAGGAAAGGGCATTAACACAGCTTCCACTATCAATGATGACCTTACAAACCTTATCTCCTAGCTTGATCAAGGTCTGTAAGATGTTGGTCCTACGCCAGTCTTCCTGTACTATATTTTGGGCAAGGATGCATCTGACTACTCCTAGAAGGTCTTCATATTCATTTAGCTCTTTCTCTAGGGGTCTTAGTCTGGCCTCTATTTGATCCAATCTATTGTTCAACTGGTTGCCTAACTGGATCATGGATTGAGTCATGGATTGAGTTAGGGCTCCGATGTCAACTTGCAGTTGGTCCATGGTTTCGGTAGAGGGTGGAGAAGGTGGGTGAAAAGAGATTTCTGATCTAGTGCACATGTAACAAAACGATGCTACGGTTTGCTAGACCTAGGAGATCTCTCCAAATGTAAAGTCAAGAAGATGAACCTGGAAGTAGTAACTTGGCACCTGGTGATGCATAACAAATAAGATGATGCGATGCGGAAGTAAATTAAGACTAATTCTTTTTATATATATATATATATTTTCAGAAATCGGCTTTGACTCAAGGGAAAGATAAACTAATGTTGAAAGAAACTAAGAAATGACAGAAAGCACAATTAAAAGGAGTGTGATTATCAGAGTAACTCAGAAGTAGGATCACTGGGGATTGAGAAACCCCCAGACCTAGGGTTTACTCCTCTTTCAAGAAATAGACGAAGAGAGAAGAGAAGGTTTTATACCTGACTGTGATATCTCTCATTGCTTCGATTGAAGGACTCTCTCGAGCAGATTGTAGGATCCTTGGAGACGGGGTATCTTCGCAATGGATCCTCGGATTGTAGTCCTATGGCAAGGTTGGCCTTCTTCTCGAACTCAGGATCTAGAAGAAGAAGAACAAAAGAGAACCAGAAACTCAAAGAAAGACACTGACCTGAGGACTTAATGAAGATTGTTGGATGTAGAAGTTCCGGAGATCTTGTTATTGATCTGACTCTTCTTTGAACTTGCTCTGTAGTTGAAACAATTGATCTGAACCTAGATGCTGGTGGTCTCTGAAGCAGTGGTAGCTGACTTGAAGATGGCTGGACTGGGGTCCTGGTGGTCGGCCATCCTTTGGAAGAAGGACCTTGGAGATGGTGTAGAGGCTAGGGTTTGGTGGTGGTGGAGTAGAGATGGGTGGATTAAGCTAGGGTTTTGGGGTTGGAGATCTCACAACTCCTCAAGGTTCCTAGGGAACCCGGATTTACTCCCTCATGGAGCTCAACACTCGAATACAAGTGCAGAAAGAGAAACACAAAGTGCTCACAAAGAAATTGATTTCATTCATCATTATCTTTCAAGAGTTACATAGAGAGTTGAATATATAGACATAACAAAGAAATAAATTTCATACATTTCCATGTGAGACTAAACTCCCTAGCCTATACTTTTGGTAGAAAATATTCTTCCTCTTGGCCAACCAAAGAGTCCTACAAGGAGTAGGCGGCCCTAAAAGTCATGAAAATCCTCTCAAAAGGTAGAAAGATGGCACCTCCTAAGTCTTCTCCTTGATTTAGGGTTCTTCCTTCAATGGTTCAACTCTTTTGGACACCTCCTTTTCTTTCTTCCAAGTCATGGCTCTTCTCAACTTTGCTTTGGTCTTTTTAGGCATGGATTGGGCGCCCCCTTGAAGTGCTCCCCAAGAAATGCTTTCTTCCTTTAGCTTAGCCTTTTAAGGTATATATGGGCGCCTCCTTGATTTTGGCTTCACGAAAATTCTTGCTCCCTTGGGTGTGGGACCAAGACACTGGGATGTAGATGTGGTGCCCTGGACTCCAGTGTGTGGCTGGGAGTGTGGCGCCCACTTGCTTGGACCTTGACCTGATTGGAAAAATGGCACCAACATGGAGAAGACCTAGACCACTACTAGGACTTGTACTAAGACAACATGACTCAACAAATGAAATGCAGACTCAAAGAAATAAAATAATCTAGTTGACCAGGTCAACCCCTATTACAAACCCTAATCTTTGGGCAAGGTCATTCAGAGATCCAGATGGAACCCTGAACTCTTCTTCTGATTCTGGTGCCCGCACCAATTCTCCCAAGGTAGGAGGAACTCGACCCTGTCGAGTATGGATCAAGCTGGCTCTGGAATCTCTCCAAGAGGTCTGGGTTCAATTCTTGTAATTCTTCTCGGGAGATCCAAGAGTCATCAGAATCTGGCCTTCCTTGCTAGTAGACCAGGTATCTTGGTATCCTCGATTATGAGTAGAGATAACCTGATCATCCAGGATCTTTTCAATCTGCTCTTTCCTCACAGGCCAGTTTGTTGGTGGACACACAGGGTCGGGATCACTCTCAATAACAGGATTAGGTTCAAAAGGCTCACTGGGAATCACAGCTAGCTCCCTGTACTCTACTAGGTCTGTAATATTGAAAGTGGAGCAAATGCCTAGCTCTGGAGGCAACTCAAGCACATAGACATTGGGTCCCACTCTCTTCATCACTTTAAATGGTCCAGCTCCTCTAGCATGTAGCTTTCTAAAGGTTCCAGGAGGAACCGCTCAGGCCTTACCTAATCATTACATAATCTCCCTCAACTAAAGTTATGACTTGCCTTAGAGAATCAGCCAACTTCTTATAAGTTTCATTACTTAAAGTTATTTTGGCATGAATTTCTTTATGCAAGTTCTTTACATGCTGTGCAAAGTCTTCAGCAGACTCGAGACGTGTGGGTGACTGGCAAAGGAACTAGGTCAAGTGGTGTGTGAGGCTTGTACCCATGAACAATCTCAAAAGGGCTTTTACCTATAGATCTATTGACCAAGTCATTATATGCAAATTCAGCCCTGGGTAAAATACAAATCCCAATCCTGGTATTCTCACTCAACCAAAATCTGAGTCAATGTCCTAAACTCGACTGACGACGCATTCCTAAAGAATGGACTTTATTTAAAGGAACCCTAGGTCTAAACCTAACAAACTACGGCTCTCTAGGTTTGACCTTGGATCGGAGGATGGCATGCAGAGCATGAAAACTTATCATGGATTCCTAGTATGCGCCATAAGGTCTTCCAGAAGTAGGTGGCAACTCCTATAGTTCTGCACGTGGTTACACTAAAGACTAGTATACTTGGATGGTGTAAGAAGCATTGGGTCTTAGAGAAAGGGGGAAATATGAGGTGGAGTCTCGAATTACCTGCTGACTAAAGGTGGTGACCTGAAGGTTTGAATGGTCTATGAGTGTCAACTGGTCATCTTATGAAAGGAAAAGTTTGCTACTCCAGGAATGAAAGATCAAGAGTTGATTCGGAGTTGCCTAGGACATGTGATTGCAACAGTTAAGGTTTGTTCTCTAAGCAAATAATGATCCACTTTCTCAAGAAATGGATTAGAGAATGATTCATGGAAGGGCCTATGGATGATGACCTCAAGACTTGAATTTGACCTATGGGTGTGGAAAGGTATACACTATAGAAGGGTAGGTCAGTCATGCGAAGGAAGGGGTCTGGGGCCAAAAGGAGGACTTCTACAGACTGGGTGAATCAATCCGCTCAAGACAAGGATGTTCAACTGAGATTACGAGAGAAACCTTAGTGGCTGGGCATTGGACAAGGTCCAATTGTAAGAGGTTTGATTCAGTCATCCTAAGGAGAGGATCTACCATAGGGTGGGCAAACTTAAACAGTTCAGTGCAAAGATCTTCAATTGGTACTTGGAGAATGACTGTCATTAGAGGGTATGACTGATAGCTCGGGCTAACACTATGAGTTCTTCCTGGGGGTATTTGATTAAAGGAACCTGGTCTCACAAATCTCTTGAATTTCTGAACTAGGTCCTACCACTTGTTGCTGTCCAAGGTCTTCTCAGTTAAGGAACCAATAGTATCGATGTCACATTCTTCAAGTTCTTCCCCCTCATATTCATCAACTAGACTCAAGCCAGCATCATATACTTCCTCGATGCCATCTTCAATGGGTTTTGGGTCAGTGGTAATCGGGTCAACTGATTCTGGGCTTGTCATACCTAACCTTTCTTCCTCATTGGTAGGCTTGGGTTCTCCCTCATTAATGTCATCCTTAGGATTCTTACCACTTAGCTGTGCACAAGCCAGTCCTATGCATGGGCACTGACTAGATTTATGGTCTCTTTCTCCACAAAACCAACATTCTTGCGATATAGGAACCTGGGTCACACTGGGTTTCAAGCTAGTAGAGACCTTACTTGGGCATGGGTGTGGATCTAAAAGGCTTGATCTAGAAGACTTGGGTTGTTGAGTGACTGGTCTAGAATATTGTAAGGGCCTCATAGACATGATCCACACTATAGATATCATGGTTAGGCTTCCTAGGGTTATGCTCGGGATCACGGTATAAGGTCCTCCTAGGCTCCTGGTGTGGGTGAGGTAGAGGCACATTAAAATCTGGGTCAGGAGTCCAATTCTGATGTCTAGGTTCCTCAAGTACTTGGACTCGATCCCTAATCTGGGTAAGATCCTCACGGACTGGATTCCTAAACTGGGCAACAGTATCAGCCATATCCTGACTCAATTGGTCATACTTTCGTAAGAGTTCTAATCATGGCCTCTAAATCAGGTTGGGTATGACCAGGTTGGTAGGGTACTCCATTCCGAGTGGACATGATGATGCAAGCAAGCACACCAAATGAGACTCGACTGAAACGACTACGGGCTAACTAGACCTAGAGCCTAAATTAGATGCCCAATCAGAGTGGCATGCTAGCGTGTAGTAACTCGGGACTCAGCCAGGTGGGTGTAAGGGGAGTGTTAGGTCCCTAATTACCAATCCTAGACACCAATCAGTGATTGGCCAGGTAGGCGGACCAGCACATAAGCCCTTCGTGATAGAATCCTGAACCACCATTCTAGACACTGAGTACAAACGCACACACAGAGTACTACACAAACTGACTCAACACTAGCCTAGACCCGACCAGTTGTGTCCCTAGCCCACTAGGACAAATAGGTCTAATTAATTTTAAGATTAAAGGCTTAGGTTCGAATGCACGGGAGGTGGTTTTGGGCTAAGGAGAGGGTCCCAATCCTTCCCTTATTTGCAACTTCAGTGCCCTTAAGATAGATTCAATTTATGCACACTCAAATAAAAAATAGCTTGCAGAAAATAAACAAGCGAAAAAAAGGAAATTGATCTAGAGAATCTAATAAATATAAATCATGAAACTTTTATGTAAATTACTTTCAATTATACTGGTTCTAGCAAAATAAGAATTGCTTAATTTGGAATTTTTTACATTGAGAACAATTTGAATAATAACAGGATAGTTACTGGTAGAAAACAGAACGTGTGTCCCGTTTACAATCCCTGCCTAGAAGTTATAACTCTAGCGGCACCCCTACACGCCCTAGGAACCCCCATGGAATGGGAGGAGGAGGCTGCATGTTCCCTTAAACCTAGGACCGGACGGCCAGGGGAGTCTACTCCAGGCAGCAAAAGTAAAAAGGAACAAAAAAATAATCAACAAGCAAGAACCCTAGACATGGCTCTGATATCACAAATGATGCAGAACAAATAGAGATGATGCGATGTGAAGTAAATTAAGACTAATCTTTTTTATATAATATATAATTTTTTTTTTCAGAAGTCGGCTTTGAATCAAGGAAAGATAAACTAATTTTGAAAGAAACTAAGAAATGACAGAAAGCACAATTAAAAGGAGTGGATTATCAGAGTAACTCAGAAGTAGGATCGCTGGGGATTGAGAAACCCCAGACCTATGGTTTACTCCTCTTTCAAGAAATAGATGAAGAGAGAAAAAAGGTTTTATACCTGACTGTGATATCTCTCGTTGCTTCGATTGAAGGACTCTCTCGAGCAGATTGTAGGATCCTTGGAGATGGGGTATCTTCGCAATGGATCCTTGGATTGTAGTCCTATGGCAAGGTTGGCCTTCTTCTCGAACTCAGGATCTGGAAGAAGAAGAACAAAAGAAGAACCAGAAACTCAAAGAAGACACTGACCTGAGAACTTAATGAAGATTGTTGGATGTAGAAGTTCCGGAGATCTTGATACTGATCTGACTCTTCTTTGAACTTGCTCTGTAGTTGAAACAATTGATCTGAACTTGGATGCTGGTGGTCTCTGAAGTAGTGGTAGCTGACTTGAAGATGGCTGGACTGGGGTCCTGGTGGTCGGCCACCCTTTGGAAGAAGGACCTTGGAGATGGTGTAGAGGCTAGGGTTTGGTGGTGGTGGAGTAGAGATGGGTGGACTAAGCTAGGGTTTTGGGGTTGGAGATCTCACACCTCCTCAAGGTTCCTAGGGAACCTGGATTTACTCCCTCATGGAGCTCAACACTCGAATACAAGTGCGAAAAGAAAGAGAAACACAAGTTGCTCCACAAAGAAATTGATTTCATTCATCATTATCTTTCAAGAGTTACATAGAGTTGAATATATAGACATAACAAAGAAATAAAATTTCATGCATTTCCCATGTGGGACTAAACTCCCTAGCCAGCACTTTTGGTAGAAAATATTCTTCCTCTTGGCCAACCAAAGAGTCCTACAAGGAGTAGGCGGCCCTAAAAAGTTTTGAAAATCCTCTCAAAAGGTAGAAAGATGGCGCCTCCTAAGTCTTCTCCTTGAATTTAGGGTTCTTCCTTCAATGGTTCAACTCTTTGGACACCTCCTTTTCTTTCTCCCCAAGTCATGGCTCTTCCCAACTTTGCTTTGGTCTTTTTAGGCATGGATTGGGCGCCCCCTTGAAGTGCTCCCCAGAAGAATGCCTCTTTCTTCCTTTAGCTTGGCCTTTAAGGTAATATGGGGTGGCCTCCTTAATTTGGCTTCAAGAAAATTCTTGCTCCCTTGGGTATGGGGGACCAAGACACTGGGATGTAGATGTGGTACCTCCTAGACTCCGGCATATGTGGCTGGGAGTGTGGCGCCCACTTGCTTGGGCCTTGACCTGACTGGAAAAATGGCACCAACCTGGAGAGACCTAGACCACTACTAGGAGTTGTACCGAGTCAACATGACTCAACACAAATGAATGCAAACTCAAAGAAATAAAATAATGGTTGACCAGGTCAACCCTTATTACAAACCCTAATCTTCGGGCAAGGTCATTCAGAGATCCAGATGGAACCTTGAAGTCTTCTTCTGATTCTGGTGCCCGCACCACCTAGCCAGGTAAGTGTAAGGTGAGTGGAGGTTCCTCTTTGCTTGCCTAGACACCAAGTAAAATTGGCCAGGTAAGCGAACCAACCCACTTCCCTTTGAGCTCTAGTTCCTGAACCACTTGCCTAGACACCAGCTACACAAGCACACACCAACAAGCAATCTAGCTTGGCTCGGCACTTGGGTTGACCCGACTTCGAGGGTGTCCGTAGCTCACTAGAGCAGATTAAACATCTAATTGATTTTAGTTAATGGCTAGGGTTCGATATGCCGGGTGGTGGTTTTTTTTGGGCTAGGGACAGGTAATGAAATCCTGACCCTATGTAAATTGACGCCCTATGATATGTTATGTAAAATGAAGTACAATAATGACTAATGAAATGACTTAAAATTTTTTTTTGTTCTTTTTGTGTCTTTTAGATGGGTGAATGCTAAACAAAATGCAGGAATTAAAACATGCAAGAAACTAGCTAGAGGGATGAATCAAATGAGATGAGATGCACTGAAATTTCAGACCTGAGATTTTCTCAGGCAGTATTTGGCTTGTAGAAACTCTATAAACTGAAATAAATATGAGAAAATAGAAAAAAATACTTTGAATTGAATTCAATCTAAAAAATAGAAATCATAAAATTTTGATGTCTTTACAGGGAGAAACAATCCAATGATCAAACCATATACGGACTAACCAGAATGCAGAAAATGAAACTAATGCACTAGTCCTAGCCTTGCTCTGATACCAGAAATGATGCGGAGGCAAGGGGGTTAGGGCTAGGGATGCTGGGATGGATGCTTATGATGCAAGGAAATTTTTTTTTTTTTTTTTAGGGTTGAGTTTTTTTTTTTTTTTATGTTTCTTGTTGTTTCTTCTTTGTTGTTTTAGGGTTTCGATTCCCGATCGCAAGCAAAGATAAGAAATATGTAGAGCAGTAAGGGAAGCTTACGCTAGCAGTTCAAAGCACTAAAAGTAAGAACGAGAACAGGATCCCGGGATTAAGAAACCCCAGTAGGACTAGCTCGACCTACAATATCTACTTAGGAGATAAGAGAAGGCAAACCTCAAACTTCTAAAGCGCCCGGTGCAGAGATCGCTCAACTCGGCGGATGCGGCCTGGATGCCCGACCAGTCGAACCCGTGGGAGCTCTGGCTTTGGGTCTGGAGGTCGCGATGGCAAAGCTAACTGTCTCCAATGCTCGAGATACCAGGGAGGACCTGTAGGCAAACAAAAGAAAGGTTAGTGGAATATGGAGATGTACGGAAAGGAATTGAACTGGAGTTGGGAGGGGCTTTGAGCCCGGCATCCGGCTAGATTCCGAAGTCGATATTGGAGATAACTTGGGGTCTCGCACCCCGTGACATCCCGGAGGATGAAGGAATGTGGCCTCACACCATGCACGTCCTGGAGGATGAAGGATTGCGATGCCCTAGGGCGACGGACAGGTGGCCTCGCACCACTCGACGTCCCTGGACGAAGGCAATTCCACTCGAACCTAGCCTAAGAGACAAGGGTTGGAGGGTGGAAGAAACTAAAACTCAATCACTCAAATTTTCATTCATTCATTCATTCATTCATTCATTCATTCATTCATTCATTCATTCATTCATTCATTCATTAGCTCTACCAGGGAGGGATTGGGTCCTTTAAATAGGCACCCAAGGCCCATTTGAAATTCAAATTACAAAATTCAAGGTGGTGCCCAAAAGTTTCAACATCCCTTCTCTTTGGCCGACCAATAATTTTGGAGTTGGGCATGGCATGAGCAAGGCTTGGAGAGGGGGATTGGTCCCTTGACTTCCTTCCTTAGCATGCTTGTTTTGGAAGGAGTGGGGCATGGCTTGCTTGGAGGGATGTGTTCCCTTGGATTCTTCAACGCCATCTTCTTGGATTGATTCAAGGCCAACCAAGGGAGAGCTCCATGGGCATTGCATGGTTGAGGGCTTGAGGGGGGGAGTGTGTCCTTTGACCTTCCTTCCTTGTAAGAACATTTTGGGAAGAAAGCTTGGAAGGGGGCTTGCTTTGAGGCATGGATTCTTCAAGGATCTCCAACACCCTCCTTTTGATGGAACAAGGCATGATGTGGGGGAGGGAAGAGGGGGATGGGTCTCTTCCTTCCAATGTTGCCCAAGGTGTGTGGAAAGCATGAGGATGCCACTTTGTTTCCCTTCTTGGATGCCCAAGTGGCAGCTGATGTGGCGCCATGTAGGTAGCTGAGGTGGCACCTGAGTTGGCATTATCCCAAGTGGAAGGGGTGGGTTGGCCCACCAGAACTTGATTTGGTGAAGATACCAGAGTCACTTCAATTGGGCTTGGGCCCAAACTCGACCAAATACAGGACTCATGACCTAACTTGACCCAAATTGGTCAAGGTACAGAACTAAACAAATTTGACAAGAAATTATGATAAAGCTTTGGGCTCAAGGCCTTATTACAGGACTCATAGAAGGGGAACCCTAATCTGAGATCCATAGAGGGTTGAGGAGCCTCTATCAGATCTTGGTGCCCACACCATAGTCCATCTTAGACTTCATGGTACTTACCATTTGTCAGAGTCTTTCTCTCGACAGCTTCCGAATAGGTCATAGGATCATCATCCTGAATGATACTGGCTTCATTGTCATCCCTAATGACAAAGCCATATCTAAGAGGTACTCCTCGCACTCTCTCTGACCTTCGAAGAGGAGGTGTGTATTGTGGCTGTTCTTGATCTACAAGAACTTCTGGTTGAGGAATTTCACTTGAAGACTCATCAGGTTGTTGGTTCTGTTCTTCACTTAATTCAAGTATAGAATTACTACTCTTTCTTGGATGAATTCTTGCTCCAAGAATGTAGCATTTTACTGACAAAAATCTTTTGTTCAGTAGTATTATAAAAGAGATATCCAACACCCTCTTTAAGATAACCAATGAACCTACATTTGTCAGCCCTATACTTAATTTATGTCCAAAATTATTCTTGACATAAGCATAGCAACCCTAAATCTTTAAGTACTTAAAACTTGGTCTTTTGCCATTCCATAATTCATATGGAGTGCTAGTCACTGACTTAGATGGTACCCTATTCAAAATATAGGCAGCAGTCTCTAAGGAATGTCCTCAAAAATAAATGGAAAGATCTGTGAAGCTCATCATGGACCTTACCATGTCTAACAAAGTACGATTTCTCCTTTCTGCCACACCATTTAATTGGAGTGTATAAGGAGGGGTCCATTCAGAGATTATGCCTTTGTCCTTGAGATGGTTTAGAAACTCACTAGACAAGTGTTCACCTCCTTAATCAGAATGAAGAGTTTTAATACTATGTCTAGTTTGTTTTTCAACCACGCTTTGATATTCTTTAAAACTTATCAAAGGCTTAGACTTGTGTTTCATTAGATACGCATGACCAAACCTAGACAAGTCATCAATAAAAGTGATGAAGTAAGAATATCCACCTCTGGCTTGAGTTGTCATAGTTCCACACATCAATATGCACAAGACCTAATAACTCAGTTGCCCTGTCCCATGTCCAGTGAATGGAGACTTGGTCATTTTTTCTTTGAGGCAAGACTTACAAGTTCCTAATGATCGAAATCATAAGGTCAAAGTAATTATCTTTGACTAACTTGTTATTCTGACTCACTAATATGACCTAAACGGTAATGCCTGAGAAATGTGACAATGATATTATCTTTGTTTCTCTTCTTGTTATCAACAAGTAATATTTCATCATTAAGTTCTAATGTCAGAAGACCATTTATAAAATAACCATGTCCAGATATTTTATTACAATGAAGAATAGAGTAGCCACTACTCTTTACATTTATCTCAAATCCTTGTTGTAGCAACAAGGGTATTGATACAATGTTTCTTACAATATCCGGTACATAGTAGCATTCTTCTAACTTTAAACATTATCCATAGGTAAATATGAAGATAGGTGCTTACAGCTTTAGCATACATGGCTTCTCCCTAGCGCCATATAGCTTGAAATCACCTTTCTTCAATTCTCTAATTCTGTGGAGTCCCTATAAAGATTACAGATATGAGATCCACATGTGGTATCCAATACCCATGAATTAGAGATGGAAGTACACAATGATAAATAGTTGTATCATGTACAAACCTTTAGATGCTCCACTTGCATTTGGCTTCATACTTGCAAGATATGTCTTGCAATTCTTTTTCCAATGCCCCTACTTTCCATAGTGAAAACAGGCTCCATCATTAACTGCCTTCTTACTTTCTTCTACTTCTGGATGCTTCTTTTAGGGTTGAACTTTTTTCAAAACCTTTTTACTTACCTATTTCTTCTTCCAATCAATGAGAAAAAGATGAGCCTTATCACCTTTTGAGTGGTTCTCTGCTGTCTTTAACATATTCAGCAGTTCAAGCAATGATATATTCAGTTTGTTTAGTGATAATTAAGAATAAACTGAGAGAAGAAATTTGGAAGTGATTGCAGGATTAAATCCTGATTGAGTTCACCATCCATCACAAACCCTAATTGACCTAATCGGTGATTAAATCAATCATTTTAATACATGGTTTGTATAAATGAACCCTCACTCATCCATGCATAGAATAACTACTTCTATATCTCGTATCGAGCAGCCCTACTTTGCTCTCCATATAGCTCCTTTAAGTTGAGCAATATGGACTGAGGTTCCATACCTTCATATTGCCTCTAGAGCTCGTTACTCATAGTGGCTAACTGATGCACCTGATAGTGGTACTATCATTTTGCCATATTTTGTGTGTGGCAATTTCCTCTTCTGATCATCTTATCTGACCGGCTCAGGGTCGAAGAGTCAAGAGTCCAGAATATTAGAA